>OX387380.1:8379997-9692497 GCA_947563715.1 Lycia hirtaria
GACTCGCCCACCGAGGGTTCCGTACAAACTAGTAGATAAAAGGGGGAAATTATATATTTTTTTTATATTTTCCTTCATAAATCGAAAAATATACATCGTAAAAATATTTAAAAACCGGTTTAAGCTCTTTCATATACCCCATACGATACGGTTAAGGACTTTAAAATTTAAACCCTCTTTCCTTGCATAAAAACCCTATTTTATGTGATTAAATAAAAAAAGTACAGATTTCGGATTTTTTCATTTATGTGTAATACAAGACAATGCTTCTTGCCAAATTTAAAAGTCACATGTCAACGGGAAGTACCCCATAGGTTTTGTATGATTCCGTTTCGTCTTGACAGATAATAAAGTGATCCTATGAGGGTTCCGTTTTTTCCTTTTGAGGTACGGTACCCTAAAAACAACAAAAGCACATGAGTGTGTAAAAAATCGGGTTTTCCATTTCCTGTTTGAGGTCTTGATTTGTAAGAAAATAAAAAACTTCGGGGCATTTGCTCAGCGAATGCTATCCGTACCTGTGATATTTTTAACAGGTTTTATGAAAACGAGGTTCACAATTCTTTGAGATATACATATTAAACTACATACATAACGATTGTGAACCGTTTTCTACTGCAGTTATGTACTGTAATGTAATATTGTGATGTCATTATTTTACGTTATGAACAAACCAAGTTTGACCATATCGTAAGATAGTTACAGTATTCATCTTCTTCTTTATTGATTTAGACTTCATTGTTGTTAAAATATTTTTTTCGCTGTATGGGGTATATTAATCTGAAATAAATTATTTTGAATTTTAAATTTGAATTCACCCCTTCATGAAATAGTCTTATGTTTCATTTTCTTTTCAGTAGTAACATAAGTTATGTTAGTTATTTAGGTTTTGTGTGTTTAATTTTTTATCATTTTGGATATCATCTTCATAAGCGTAGAAGAGAGGGAGATAGAAGGAGTCTATTGCGGACAGCTTGTGTAAATATGTATGTATGTACCGAAGTGGTGAGGACCCCATTACATTCATTTGGAGATCGCAAGGTCTTCCCATTTTGTATCAAGCACGACTTGGTATTCAGCATTCTACATGTCCTAAGTTGTAAAATAGACCCTGTTTACTTTTTGGTTGGCCCCAGGTCCAACGTGGCTACCCAGCCATACCCATAACCAGAAAATATTCATGCTCATCCACAAATAAGTATGAGCTTAGAAAACTCAAAAACCCCCGAAAAAAACGGCTGAACCGGTTTTGACAAAGCATAGTTATGAACACTCTCGACGAAAACCTCTTTCAACAAAAAAAAAAACTAGATCAAAATCGGTACATCTGTTTACGAGCTCCGATGCCACAGACACAGACACACAGATACACACGTCAAACTTATCATACCCCTCTTTTTGGGTCGGGGGTAAAAAAGGAACAAGAGAACGCAAAAAGTAAAACTGACAAAATGCACTATTATACTAGATAGAATCTGTTTGGAAAGAATTTTTTTTATTCGACGATAGGCTTGCGCTTGACCGTCAACTCACCTGGTGTTAAGCGACAGTTACGGTCTACGATGGAGCGCGTTTGCCTAGAAGAAACCTATTCACTCGCGATTTGAAAACACCTAGATTATATATATTCCGAAAGACCCATTCAGGAAGCGCATTCCACATTTTGGCGGTACGCACAATGAAAGTGGAGCCAAAGCGTTTCGTACGTGTTTTCGGAATATCAACTATGTAACGATGTCGCTTTTTCATGCTTCTTGCAGTCCGATAGAAAAGTGGACATGGGGGAATGAGATCATGCAAAGCAGACGCACACTGACCGAAATGTATGCGATAAAAAACCGATAAACTGGCAACTTTGCGACGATGCTCCAGACTTTGGAGTTTATTCCGAACAAGGGAATCGTCACGAATGAGTCTCCTAGCACGCCTTCCAAAGGTGCGAACAGTACTCCATGCACGACCGAACTTGTGCTTGATAACATGTGGTATTGATAGTGTTGCTGTTCTTATTTCATTATTATGTTCGACTTGGAACGCAGTGGAGACATTAGTTCCCATTTTGACCGTGATAATTCACTTTCCAAAGAGACTCTATATGAATTAACTAGTCAATTACGATTCAGTATTTTTTTTAAATTTTCCTGTTAAAGTATTTAAATAATTACTAAGAGAACTCTTGTGGTACGAGGTATTAAAATTTTAGGTATTTGGTTCAGGTATTGCTAACGTAGCGCACGCACAAAAAAATCTACGAAATTGGACAATATTTAGGGGAAGGAATTAGACTGTTCTTTTTGTGTGATTTTGTATGGGAAAATGCACGACCACTCTCGTCTTACTTGTGATTGATATGATCTCTTCTTACTTTCTAGATTTCATTGTGTCCGTTGGCCGTTGATGTGTATGTGTTAAAGCGTGACTTGTTATAGATAAGTACTTACGAACAGTGATGATGGATGAAGTACTTATTGCTATGAACTATAAGCCCTCTTTGATTACATACCTGCGCAACGGGTTCAAGATATCAAATTATGGGCACAAATTTTCATACCCTTTGTTTTATGAGAAGCCCAATTCGTATGTTTGTGGCAACAACGAAACGAATCTAAAATAACGACTTGTAGATCATGATATCCTAAAACTAACAAGTATCTATATTAAAAGAAAATCAATACGCCCGAATGTAGAAGAGCGATTTTTGTGGTCTAACTTACTTTTGTTTTCCTCTATCTAATACTAAATATTACAGTGTAAAAGACAAAGGGATAGACAAGACGGACAATGGAGACTTGGAATAGAGTACTCTTGGTACCTTCTTGGTATGGAATCCTAAAAAGTTAAACAAAGCTCTTGCTCACTAATATCTTCTTTACACTTACTCACAGGGCAAATATATTTTATTTCCATATTTTCGTCTGATAATAAAATGATAAGAATTTTTTTCGCAGCCTCCGAGTATTTCGCGCTGGAATTAGCGACCGTCCCAGTATGACTAAAAATATAAATTTATTAAAACATGTCCAACATTCCACTAAACGATACGTTGACCCCGAATATGTTAGTATTCGTTTGGCAAAAACTCTAAAAAACTTAGCGTTTTCCTTTTCTGCTGCAGAACGTCTTTGAACTTTAAGGCAACATTTAATTGAATACCTACCTACATATTTTTATTGCCACGTTAATTACGTAAAAAGTTTATTGTGTTGTTTGTATTTCAAACGCTAATAAATAATTATATTTGTTAACAGAAATGTTATTCAATTAAATTCTTGCTAATGGCGTTCTTAAGTTCTCGCCAATGTGACGTGAAATGTTATTAAAATATTTAAAATTATAACAAAACCACAAAGCACAATAAGAATGTCAAATCAATTACAATAACGACACTATGATCATTAAAAATCGTCTAGCAATTTTAATTATATCCATTACTGTAGGAGTAGTAGTAAGTAGCTATACTATGGATATAATTAACATGCATCTGAAAACAAGTAGATATAAGTTTAGAAAACTAAAAACCTACCGACAAAAAAACGGCTGAACCGATTTTTATGCAACATAGTTATGAACACTCCCGACTAAGTAATTCACCTATCAACTACGATGCCTCAGCCAGACACACACACAGACACGTCAAACTTATAACAACCCGTAATTTTTGCGTCGTTTTTAAAAAAAAAAAAAAAATTGCGAAGGCTGCTTCCATAGTCTCTTTTCTTATTAACAATTGGCTTAAATTGTTCCTATCTATTTTTCGTCCTATCTTTTGTTCTAAATCGAATCTGAACTGCGTCGGGGGTTAAAAACAATAGCATTCGTTTAATAAACACAAGTAATTATTTAGTTGTGATGAGAGATGGCAGAAACGTCACAGACCCTGATAGAAACCTATCCTAAGAACCATGTCATCAAAAAGTAGATAAGATACGAGTGATAATTATTATCAACGTCACGAGTTGACGAACTTGTACCTAGCCCCCCAAGTTAATATTATGGAGGATGAGAAAAATATGAATTGTAGGTACAGGTACAATTGCACGGCCTTAGGACTTTGGTTGCTTTGCAGTTGGCTACATTTTTTTAATCTCTAGTGGGGGGGGAGGGGGGGGGGGAGGGGGCAGCTGCCCTCCCTGCCTCCCCTTGGCGACGCCCTTGCCTACAATCGGAAAACAGACGTATTTGCTGGATTTTCCGAAGATGTAGACAGAGGATAAAAAGGATTGAACGACTGAGGGTGCTAGGTGTAGTTTAGAAGTAACACTAATAACAGCATAGGCGTATGTATATAAGGGCGAGCCGGGTGGGTCAGGCCCACCCCAGACTTGCCTGTGGTCCACCCCAGGTTTTTGGGTTGGTTGGTTTTGGGTTACCCATCTAAGTATATAGAGTATATAAATTAATTAAAACCAATCCCACTTAAGTAGGACAAGACTAGGAGACGATGATTAAAAATGATAAAAAGAGAGAAGCGGTCTGTTTTAGGAGGTATTAAAAATAAATAATAGCGTAAGACAATCAATATTTTAAACAGGCCACACTATTGACATTTCGTAATCACCCAAGTATGTAAAGTATGCATAACCTTATTGCTAGCGCTCAGTAAGGCCGTTGTTACAAGGAAAAAATCGATATTAATTTTGTCACCTACAACCGTCAATACGTCTTTCATACCCTTAGTCACAGAGTAATGACATTTAGAGTGATAGTTTCATTCAAGATTCCGTTCACAGTTGAAATCAAAAATATTTTAAAACCTGTACATGACCATCAAGTCATGCACAGGTTCGTCGTAATCACACAAAACTCTTATCTTTCAAGTGCAGATGAGTGTTCTAAATCGTTGCGGCCGCCATCGCAACTGAAATTCACAATTAGTTGCGATGGAAGAATAATACGCTACTGTCAAATAATTAGAAATTGAAATTTTGTCACATTTTGGTTACTTGTCTGTACATATATAATTCTCATTTATATTATATTTATCATCTGTCAAACATTCAAATATTTTTTATCGCATACTAATCAAATGGGACTCTTACGTTCCTCCTCCACAATGATATGTCGGTCAATGTACATTGCAATGAAACCGTTCAATATGTCTCCAAGCTGGTACTCTTGCCTACTTCGAAGTCTTCAAGCTAGTACTCTTAAAACCACTGGTACTCTGGTGTTCTTGGTTCGCTTGGTGGTGGTTTGTTGGTTGGTTGGTTCTCTGGTTTTTTGTGGTTGTTTTAAAGAGTGCCAGCTTGAAGACTTCGAAGTAGGCAAGAGTACCAGCTTGGAGACCTCGAAGCGGAAACACACTAGATATATAAGTTAGATTTAAGTTTTTGAATATTAATTTCCGCAAAGTAATGCCTGATTTAATAAATTACATTTAGATGAGTTTGAGCAAGAACTTCACAACCTTATTGCACCCTTGTAATGGGTGCAATAAGGTTGTAAAAATTATAAGGATTATAAAAAGTCTACCCATACACCCAATTCTCAATGAAATGCCAAAAATCCATACTTAACAATTTCGGTCCATGTTCTTGACGCGTATTGCACAGGAATGGTTAGTTGCCGACTTCTTTGTTTCCTTATAACATGGAATTTTCAAGACTAGAGTGAATAGATATCTCACAGAACGACGAGCTTCTTCTTCGGTAGCACCACCTGGGGAGTTCGTGGTCCATCGTAGATGTAATGTTGAGCGCTAAATCAATGAACAATGGCTCCTAGTAAAAAGATTAGATTTCTGCAAGAGTAGTCTAAGATTGTTTTAAAAAAATGCACCCTATGAATTTCGGGAGATATAGGCGAAGCTATATAGTTACCTCGTAATAAAAATAGATCAAATAATCTAGGTTGAAGAAATATATTATATTATAAATATACATTTAGCTTTTTTTCCTCTATTATTAGACAAACTACATATACTCAACTAAATTACTACACAAAAAGCAAATCAATTACCCCAGACCGATAAAGGTCTAAAGACAATAGATATACCTAATACATTTAGTAAAAAAAGAAGGGTAATGTTTTTCATATGTCTAGATACATGAAAAACATTACCCTTCTTTTTGAGAAGTCGGGTAAAGTATTACATATTAGTTATTAATTAAAATGGTTAAAGGGCAGAAAATGATAAATACTGCAGTGATGTAGATGAATTATATATTTTCTTAATGAAAAACACTAACACCGTTCTCACAAGATGAAATTCGCAATCTAATAGTTTTTGACAGCTATTATACAATATCATCAAACTACGACATTGACAGTAAAGACAACTTTTTATTCTTTTAACGTTTGGTTTACACTATAATTCGAACAAATTACTCTCCGGCACTTCCAAATTTTGACATGTTGAGGCAATTGTCATCTCTCCGCCTTCACAGAACAGGTAATGTTAATTTAATTATTTTTCGGGGAATGCTCTGAAGAGCTTTTTGACCTCATACCTGTTTCGGAGTTCCACCATCGTACTTCAAGAAACCGCCAAAAAGCTCACCCCCACATTTTGCATAACTGGAAATCCCATACAGTCAGGTTCTCACGCTCCTTCCTCCCGCGAACAAGCAAAATATGGAATGTCCTTCCTCGGAAGGTTTTACCGACGAGTTTCAACAAAGAGCGTTTTAAAAAGGGTGTCTACAAGCACCTCTCCGGGTTAGCAAAGCAACAGTAATGTCAGTGATGTTGCAGTTGTCCATAGGCGACGGTTATCGCTTACCATCAGGCGAGCCGTCTGCCTTTTTGCTTCACCTATTCTATGAAAACAAAAAGGAAGCTGGTATATTTGCACATAATTGAAGAGAATTTCCATAGGCTCGGGATTTCCCGGGATCCACCTATAATATAATATGGCTTGTATTCCTTGTCAGGTTCTGCGAGTTTGTGTGAATGTGAACGAACGACTACGAATATAATCCTTATTCTTAACTCTATTTATACTAGTAGTTCTACGAATAGCAGACCTCGTGAGCTCAATTTTTTGAAAAATTAGTTATTGCAAAAAAGTTTGTGCTCGCCACGCAGACCTGGCGAGCACGATGTTCACAATAGTGATTATATGTTCAAAATTCTTGCTTAGACTTTCAAATGATTGCATCAAATTATATTGCCCGATAATATCAAAATCGGCCAAAAATCGCTGCTAGTAGTAGGTACTCGTCAAATGAGATTGCAAAACTTTTTATCGCGACAACCCCTAAAGCGATAATGCTCCAATTTAAAACTTTTTAAAATTAAGTACCAATTTTTTTAGCTAGTATTATTAAAATCAGTCAGTAAATTTCGCTGCAGCAAACTTTTCCCTCTCACCTCTTTTGGGAAAAATGCCCCATTTATCAAAAATTCTGAAGAACAAAAATCTTGCTAGTTTATGCAGACTTCCGTTCGCTTAGCTCACTCAATCGATTATAAGAAATAAAATATTTTTGTTGAATTATTTGTTCCTCTTTCATACAGAGACTTAAACACAGGTATCCTACACTTCAGGGGCCTTACCTACCGAAAAACGTTACTTAACTTTAACCAAGTTCTCTGTTTTCTTTCCGTAAGTGTTATTACGTGTCAGCCAGAAGTAGACAAAATATGTTAAGCATTGCTTAAAGTTAAGTAACGTTTTTCGGAATTTTCGGTAAGGCAGTACAAGGCTCAAACTACTAAATTGAACTGTGTTAGTCGCAGTCAGTACCACATACACAATAGGCTAATATTCTTAGCGGCGGCAATGACGCACCGCGGAGTTGCAAGGCGAATTTACACACTATTTTAGCCGTGCGGTTTTTCTTTGTGACAAAACATATACAGCCTTACCGAAAAACGTTACTTAACTTTAAGCATAGCGTAACATATTTTGTCAACTTCTCACTGACACGTAATCACACTTGCGGAAAGAAGACAGAGAATTTAAGACGATGCCTAAAGTTAAGTACTTAACGTTTTCGGTAAGGGCGTTAAAGTTAAGACCTAATAGGGTGTAGGTGCTCGGTCAGGAATCAAACCAGAGCCCAATATAAAATTGTACTACGCACATTGTAGATCCAAGTCTAGGATCCTATCAAGCTTGTGTTATTGATACTTAAGTAATAATAACTAAGTGACGATATGAGAAAATCACTTACTTAGTGTTAAGCCTGAACCACGAGATAACTTTAACACTATTACCCTGAACATAACATTTCAATGCTACCAAGAACAATCTTCAATAGTTTAAAAACCGGTGTGGTAATACATTGCGTTCATCACTCACAGATGTCGGATGACCTGAAATATAGTAATGCCATAGAATACCTTAACAAATAAATAATACTGGTGGACATTTTCATTCAGTACTATCTAGCCTCAAACTAAGCAGAGCTATGAGAACTAAAAATACTATGAGAACTAGATAGTAGTAAAACTAGATATTTGCATACTCCTGCTTGGTAGTTTAAAAACTGGCAGAGGTATACTTTACAAGGCATTCCTCCCACTATATGAAAAAAAAATTGCAGGTTTTAATATTATATTTTATTATGACAAGCTCATGCATATTCAAGTTTTTATATCCTGTCTGATAAACGTTTACTGATATAGTCTTATCAATTCGTTTTGACCTGATATTTAATTTAAATACTGTTATATATTTTATGTATGCGTCATTTCATCTCAGATATAAATACTATGTTAGACTACGCTATGATAAGATACTTCATCTTGTCTGAGGTGCTGTTGCTGGACGCACTTAGAGCCATGAAACTACGTGAAATAATGTGATATAAGTACAAAAGAGCCTCTCTTTTGCGCTATCACATAGTTTCATAGCTTACTTCAAGAAATTAGGTAAGAACTAATCATAGACCTAATAAAATTTCTTCCGCATTTCCGAACCCAATTGAAGGGTTGTAAGTCTAAAGCGTCTAAGTGCCAATTTTTTAAATATTTTTTTTCATTTGCATATACATGGCATATATATTGGCATGGCACATAGATCGTATTTTTGTAATAATATTGTTTTTTTTTTGCACTTGGACCCTTTAGAATTACAACTCTTTCTCTTTTAGAAAAATTCTATGAATCGCACTTTTGCACTGATAATTTTCACGGTCATTCCATTCATTTAATCGAGTAAGTAACAACCACAAAAGTATCATATTACACCGGAGTATTACTGTGACTTGTGATCATTTGTGTGACATACTCTGAAGAGGCCTCAAAACGGGTTGTAAGAGGAAATGGGAGGGGAGGGTAGACTCATCTCTGGTCAATAATATTATTACCACATTTGTGTACCTATAACTAGTCATTGAGAAACTGGCATTGGCCTCGCACGGGTCAGGGAATTCCGAAGACATGAGTGTGTGACTAACATAACTTATACAGTTTTAAAACAAATTTAAAGTTAACTATAAGTGAACAATGAAGTGTTTGACTCTCATAGGTAAGTAATAATGGTACTTAATAACTAATTAATGTAATGCATTTATTGACAGACAAAATATCTGATGTAATATTACTATAAAATATTCAACTAATTTATTTTTTATTAAAATTGTAAATGATGCACAAACTTACTTTTACTTAGACATTCAAATATAATATAATATATAAGTACGGAAATATCAGAAATTGATTTCGTTTCTTAGTATCGCTCGTGATTTTCTTATTTCCCCAACATAAAAAACAGGAGTATTTGCCAAATATCTTTGTCATCAATATTTGGTAAATTCATCAAGTAATCTTGTCGAGTCTTAGTCGAGCCGTATGGTCTTGACAAGGTAAATAATAATAATAATAATATAGCCCATTTATTTCCAATCTACAATTGTTGTTACATGCATTTTTTAAATAAATTAAATAATATATTAAAAACTTAAATATCTATATAAGTATAATTTTATTCATTATTATTGATCGGAACCCCTTCTCGGGTAAAGGCCTCCTCCAGCTTTTTCCAGGCTTCTCTGTCCATAGCTTTCTTTCTCCATTCGCTTCCAGCTATCGCTTTTATATCTTCTATCCACCTTTTACTTGACAAGGTAAATAAGTCTTGAAAATTCAGCTTCTTTCGTATTTTTTATTTTACTATCGAAATATAAAATGTTTAAATTTTATTTATGATCAAACACTTACCAAATTTCATATTATCTACATTTATTTGTGCATATGCTTAGATCACATATAACATATCCATTTATTTTACTTTTATTTTAACTGTATTCTGTTTCGTGTACTTACCAAATAAATAAAATCTTCATCCAAGGAAAACAAAAATAAATATGAATCAGATAGGACAGCAGGGCAGTTGACTGACCTTCAACTTTTGCTTCTTTTTAGGGTTCCGTAGTCTATTAAGAACCCTTATAGTTTCACCATGTCCGTCTCTCCGTCTGTCCGCGGCTTTGAAAGTCTCAAAGACTATACTAGTACTAAAAAGTTGTAATTTAGTATGAGTATACATATTTATTACTTTAAAAAACGGTAGAAACGGGCTTCCTCCCCTACACGTTTATTTGGGATAAAAAAAATCTCGTTTACAAAAAAAGTTACAGCCGAATATGTCGTAAAAACGCACATTTCGACACTCACAAGGGACTCAACCTATGGTGTACTTCCCGTTGATCTATGAAATTTGGCAAGAAGCATTGTGTTATAGTACCTATATAGATTGTGTCTTTATGCAAGGAATGAGGGTCCAAATTTTAAAGTGAATTAAGCGCAAAAGCGCCAAAACAGTATATTAATTTTACGTTGTTTATTTTTCGATTTATGAAGGAAAATATAAAAAATATATAATTTCCCCCTTTTATCTACTAGTTTGTACGGAACCCTCGGTGGGCGAGTCTGACTCGCACTTGTCCGGCTTTTTTTAATTGTAATATGTAGTTAAATATTTATACCCATTCTTATTACTACTTGCCTTCTTTTAGGCTCATTATACGTAGGCATTCTTGAAGCCTACTGATTAAGCTTATCTGCACGAGCGAAATTAAGATTGTTAACAAAATTTAAAAGTCTGTTAACTTATAACTAGGTATAATAGTGTCTATTTACATCTCTAGATTGTAAACTAAGTTTACGAGTTATTTTATATATATATATGGTTATTTTCAGTTTCATTAGATATGCATATTAATTTTAGTGTGTAAGAGGTCTATGTGTTTTTACTCGATTGCGTAAGAAGTAGGGTTATGTTTTTCGAGTATATGTATGTTTGTATGTATCCACATACATACATACTTACATACAAACATACATACACTCGATATTGACTGGCCTTGTGGTTCAGTTGGTACTGTGTTTCGTCTACCTGCTGAACTGAAAGGTCATGTGTTCGATCCCCACCCAGGGCAAACATTTGTGTGATGAGCATGGATGTTTGTTCTGTGTCTGGGTGTTTCTATGTATCATATTATATTTACAAAAAAAAGTATATATGTATTCTATCAGCCATCTAGTTCCATGGTTAGCTTTGCTTAGTTTGGGCTAGATGGTGTTGTGTGAAATGTCCACAAATATTTATTTATATTTATTTAATTTATTTATCTCACTCATACCCACGTATGTATATACCTATATGTATGTTTTTATATGATCACCTACAGCCTATACGGTTAGACCGATTTTGATGTGCGAGGTCTGGTGTCGTTAGGCTATAATTTTTTGTAAAACTAGTAATACATCTCTCGCAAAAATAAAATAAGTAATAAAATAAGTAAGTAATAATTTTGTAGTAGTCAGTAAACCGGCGTTTGAGGCAGTCAACGTTACTGTGAACGTGTTTTAGCTTATGCTAATGAGGCTCTTTCATATGATACCCCACATGATACGGTTAATTCACTTTAAAATTTGGGCCTTCATTCCTTGCACAGAGACACTTTTTTTTTTTTTTGATTAAATTAAAAATGACCAGTTTTCGGATTTTTTCCTATATGTGTACTTTAACACAATGCTTCTTGCCAAATTTCAGAGTTCTAGGTCAACGGAAAGTACCCCATAGGGTTTGATTCGTCTGTGAGTGTCGAAATGTGCGTTTTTTACGACATATTCGGCTGTAACTTTTTTTTACGAAAACTGAGAAATTTTATTTTTATTTCTGCAGCAAGATCTGCGTATATGGTTTTAATTTCAACTCGATACCTTCACGCGTTCCCGAGATAAAGGTCTTGACACCCGGACGGACGGACAGACGGACAGACGGACAACAAAGTGATCCGTGAGAAGGGTTCCGTTTTTTCCTATTGAGGTACGGAACCCTAAAAACAAGCATCTATATTAAAAGAAAAACAACAGACTGCAAATACCTCTTCTCTGCAGGCAGTCTAACTTACCATTTCATTACACTTGATACGCTGTTGAGTGTATGTTTTTTTGTAAGAAATTATGCGTAAAATCCCGGTAAGAGATTAAAAACGACGAAAAAATTCGTTGGAAGTTACGAAAATAACGCATTTTTTCATATATTGCAAGAGATGTTTTATTATTGTAACAAAAAAATATAGGAGTGAAAACGAATCTAACGACATCTCGCTCGTAAAAATCAGCCCACATACGTACTTAGATAATATACATACATAAATACAGACACTCGAAAAACATAACCCTCCTTCTTACGCTGTGGTTAAAAATAAAAATAAAATTATTTATTACAGTGGTAACGACAATCGTCTGCCAAATCGTCGCCAGTCCTTCTCCTCGTCGACATCGTGGGTATAGCAAGCACCACCGCGACTACACCATTGACATCAATCCTAATGATCCATTCATCCATCCACCGTGGTGGTCAGGCCCGAGCAATGGGAAACCTGGACAGTATGGACCATTTGGTTCGCAAGATGCTACTGAAATCAGCCATGGAGAAAATTATGAGAGTAGCAGTGAAGAAGATCAAGAAGACATAAGGTAAAAAAAAAAATGTGTGACAGTATGATAATGATTTCATTTGCTGTGCGATCGAGGGTAGTGAAATTGACAATAATATTCCTTTGACTAGGCAACATGGACCAGGTTACGGAATACCTAGTTCACCTAATTGGTGGAGGCCTCAGAGTTCGAGCACTACACAAAGAAACATTCCAACTAGACCTCCAAGCCCGACCGAAAACAAACAAGAACAAATAGCGCTATGTATAAGATCTTGTCCTGTCACAACTGAGTACAACCCTGTCTGTGGTAGTAATAACGTAACTTACGCTAACCCTGGCCGTCTGCAGTGTGAGCAGATATGTGGCATCGGTAAGTACATCTACTTTCTTAGTTCTTTTTTCCACGAGCGAATAACATATTACATAATATCTTAATATACGAGTAAGTGGCGGGAAGACGCTGGATGCAAGCCGCGCGCAATCGGTCTTTTTGGAAATCCATGGGGGAGGCCTATGTCCAGCAGTGGACTTTTGTAGCTGAGATGATGATGATGATGATCCTAATATCTCCAACTAATATTGTTAAAGCGAAAGTAACTGTTAGTAGTCTCACTGTATGTTTGCTACCTTTTCACGACCAAACAATTGACCCAATCGTTGTGAAATTTGGTACAGGGGTAGCTTTGGACCTAGAAATTAACGAAGGCTGTATTTTATCATGATCACCATTTTTACATGGTAAAGCAGTGGGGAGCTGAATAATATATATATAAGTATGTGTATGATGATGTATTCCCTTTTCATGTAACACCCTATGAATTGAATCAACGCGTTTCCGTATAATTTTATTACTTATTGGCAATTTTTATTGTTATAAGTTATAATTAAACTATATCTGTAGTGTTAGCAAGTTTAGGAGCAAGACAATCAAGCAAGAGGTATGAGCTTTAAAATTATATAAATACCAAAAACATAATCCTAAAATTGATGCCCAACTTATAAATAATTGCAGTACCTATTCACAGACAATAAAAAAGATCATCTCACTAACTGGTCAAGTTCGGTTTCTGTGGTTGCTAACTTAGTTTGAAGAAACACTAAATATTATATTAAAATAACTTAGAAATTTCGTGATTTTACGTAAAATGTAAATAAAAATGTACAATTTATTTTCTGTGAGCAGTTTTTTGAATTTTAGGATGGTTGTACTATTTACACGAAAAATGCGTGAAGAATATAATGTGAGTTGTGCCAAGCCTATTAGAGAATTAAAAAACTTTTTCCGATGTAATTTTCGTACACTTTGTTGTAAATAATGCCTAAATTAAAGAAATATACACATGAAAGTGAATACACGTGATTATAAAGTCATTTTAGAATCAGTAAAGCTGCATACAATGCCAAACAGATCGTTCAACTAGAGAAAATAGGTGACCTTACTATAAACTTTGTATTGCACTCGGCTGTAAAGTTATTTTGTCTTGTGCCTACTTGAATCCATCGCTCCGCTCAAGTTTCTACACTAGAATCACTCTCTTAGCTGGTAGTTCAAACCTAAACTCCTTCGCATGCTCTGGATTCAACTGTCAGGCACTCGACGGTATACAACATTCCAGCCTAGAACAATAGGTAAATAACTATTTCAGATGTTCAGTTGACCAGCCCGACGGCGTGTTCAGCAACACCTCCAAATGAACCTGTGGTGGATCCCAGTTTAGATCGTGTGGTAAACTGTGTTAGGAGCTGTCCTGTGACTTCCGAATACAATCCAGTCTGCGGTAGCAATAACGTTACCTATGCGAACGAGGGAAGATTAGAATGCGATCAGTATTGTGGAATCCGTAAGCAAATACTTCCTGTTTATTTTTTATTTGCGACCATTTTGCTACACATTTTGAGACCGTAACGCCAAACCGTTACAAATATTATAAGAAATCATCATCACCAGTAAAGCGAACAATTTTAAATTGGTATTGATTTTGGGAATCGATTTATAATATTTTATAGCGCTGCTAGAATATTAATTTCACGGATCTCATGTCAATTTTATATGTTTTCAGCTGTTCAATTGATCAAACGCCGTTCTTGCTCTAGTGCTGAAGAACCTTCTCCGAGACCTTTAACCAATAAAGAGCAGATAGCTTGTCTAAGGTCTTGTCCCGTAACTGGAGAGTATAATCCAGTTTGCGGCAGTAATAATGTCACCTACTCAAACCCTGGTCGTTTAGAGTGTGCTCAAAACTGTGGAGTTGGTGTGTATTTTCTACTTTACATTGATCCACTTTACATCACTAATTATATCGGTCTAGTTAATGATAGATTGTGTTTTTTTATTTAGTTTTTAGCTCCACAGACGCCGGGGGTCCGTGATCTTTGTCAGGATTACAAAATTTTGTTAAATACATTGTTTCGGGACGACAAAATTTTTCTAATGATAGATTATGATAGTTAATGATAAATTCCGTATGTTACATATTAACGAATCCTATTTTAATTTCAGTGGTTACGCTAAGCAAATTGAGTTCCTGCGGTGTTTCTGAGCCAGTTATTACTACGGAGAATACTGTAGCTGAAGGTTTTGCTGCAATATGTATGAGATCATGCCCTGTCACCTCTGAATATAACCCTGTTTGTGGTAGTAATAATGTTACTTATGAAAATCCAGGACGCTTGGAGTGCGCACAAAACTGTGGTGTCGGTAAGTGGGTGTAGTTAAGTACTAAAATAAATTAACTTGAATTACTCGTAACGGTTCATAAGTGTAAGAATATAATGCTTATTTTACATTTGTTGAGAGAAGTCAATGCTCACCTCAACCGGTTATTTAACATTCGAAATGATCCTAAACAATATGCAATTTTGAGGAAAATGACGCCAGAATTACAAATGGTGTTTATAATATGAGTGAATCACGTAAATCACGTTTTATTTTAATTTTTAGCGGTCACGTTAGTTAGACAAACATCTTGTGAAGCACCAATAACTAAAGAAGAAAATAAAGACAATACTAATGATAATGGCAGAACAACGACTGAAATGAATGTCATACCAACGACAAGCAACACCACTCCACCCCCTTATATAAATTCTAATGGAAATAACGCTAGTTCAGGAAATAATGAGATTAAAAATAATAGTAACAGTAAAAATAACGATGGAAAAACTGGCACAAATGGAAATGAAGATAGTTCTAGTAAAAATAATGGTCAAAAAGGAGATAATAATTTTAACGGGGGAAATAATAATGAAGGCATAAATGGTAATGGAGATAATGGTGGACAAAGTATTTCAAATGAAGAAAATGAAGATAAGTCAAAAATTAAAGGACGGCCTGGCTACAGTGGAAATAATGCAAATAACAATTGTAAAGGTGTAGTAAATAACCGAAAACCACCGAGCATTAAAGAAGTAATGGCGTGTATGCAGAAGTGTTCGTTGACCTCTGAACCAAATCCTGTGTGTGGGACAGATTCAGTCACTTATATGAATCCGGGACGTTTGCTTTGTGCACAGTTCTGTGGAGTCGGTATGAAAAGAAATTTATTATAATAACGTTTTATTTTCTGTTAGTTGAAAGTTAATAAGAAGTTGGCAGTATGTTAGGATTTTGATTTATTACCCTTAAAAATTGTGTGACTACTTTTTTAATACTGTGATTATAGTTATTTCTGTATTTTCAGACGTTAGAGTAAAAAAATTTGCACCATGTGGGTCCTCCAGCACAACGAATGTTCACTGCCTTACAACATGCACCAATCCACCTGTGACTGATAATCCTGGTCATGGCACGCCGCCTGTACCTTCGATAGAAGCTTGCATGGAAGCATGCCCAGCTTCGTTAGAATTTAAGCCTGTATGTGGCAGTAATAATGTTACGTACAGGAACCTTGAAAAATTGCAATGTGCAATACGTTGTGGAATCGGTAAGAATATATTGAAATTTGGATTACATCTAAAGTCAATGCTGACCTCATTCCTAAGACAATAGGATTATACATGGTTTGATACGTTTCTTGAATCTATAAAAATATTAAATGATACAAACCTACGAGAAGTAACATAAGCTAATCATACAATTAAAATTTATATGTACTTTCTTAATTATATTTAATTTTACAGATATATCAATAAAAAGAAATACTCATTGCTCTGCTCCAGAAATTGATGCAAACTCTGAAGATAACCTTAATTCAACCTTAATTCTGGACTGCATACAACACTGTTATGTGCCCCATAAATATCAACCAATATGTGCTTCTAACAACGTTACTTACAATAATACTGGCCACTTAGTGTGCGCCAGACAATGTGGACTTGGTAAGTATATAAAAAAAAATCTAAGCATTTATAGTTAAATGGGAAAATAGATTTAATTAATAAATTTACGAAAGCATTTCGAAAACCTGTTAGCTTCCTTCATACTGTGTTAGAGAACTTACATCAAATCCTTTGAACGTTTATACACGTGAATAGTTTAATCCTGGGACGAAACAATTTTTTTAGCAAATTTTAAAAGTCCTATCATTTCAAACACATATTCAGTTACTGTGGCCTGTGTTTTCACCACATAGAGATAGAGTCTTGGAAATTTCGTCGGGCTGTTTTCGGATTGACCTTAATTTTAGCAATATTAAAATGTACTATTATTATTGTATTCTGTAAACAAAAGGCTAATAAGTTTGCAATAGACGACCTGTGCCGGAGCTGACACTTTATCGACTTGATGACCGGATATGTCAGGGTCTTACCGAAAAACGTTAATCAAATTTAATGAATGCTCAACATATTTTATCAACTTCTTGCTGACATGTAATAATAACACTTGCGGAAAGAAAACAAAATTTGAGACACTGATCAAAGTTAAGTAACGTTTTTCGGTAAGGTCGAATTAGTATTTGGTTTTAGAGGTTTTGGTTTCAATTTGTTATATTAACATGTACCTTCTATCCAGATATAAGACTATACTACTTATATAATTATTTAATTGTCTTTAATCATGCGATTTATTTCAGATATCGAAGTAAAACAATTACACGCATGTTCCACCGAAACCGACGTGTCTCCAACACCAACGACAAGTACGACAACAGAAAAAATGCAAGTCACGAAACCAGAACAAAACGGTCTTAACTTTACCATAGATCCTGATGTACTAGCCAATATCTGGGGAACTAGCACACCTAAAGACGAAGACGAAGACTTCGAGCTAGACCAGAGAGTTCAAGACAAATCTTAAAATTGTATTAATATAACTATGTATTTAGCTTTTGAGCAGCAAATTAACAGCAAATAGACTGACTTTAACAAAGACTCTGTGTAAAGCCAAGGATCTCAATTACTAGACGCTCAGAATAGTTCTTAGTGAATCAGTATGTTAATGGCTGATAATGTCGATTAAATAAGTGACTAATGAAGGATAATTAACAGCGGAAATGTAATTAGAATATCACTATATTTTAAAAAGTAAACGAGACTGGAATAGATAACGTATAGGCAATAAACATTAATTTTGTGTAGTCAAATGGTATTATTAGGTTTAAAGTCACCTATTTTCTTAATTATGTGAATTATTGTAATGGCAGGTATGTAATAAAAGAATGGATAAGCGTTAAAAGTGTATTATTACTTACTACTATTATTATATTATTATTATACTACTTATACTATAATTGTGCATACATAACCTATATCGTAAAATCATTTAATTATTTTACAGTGTATATGTATTATATACTAAGTTCGTTTATTTTTTTTAGCTCGCGATGTTGATCCTCGTTTTTGTGCATCATAAATTAGTAATTTTCACATTATATTTATTTTTTACTGTTATCTTAATAATGTTACACATATGTAAGTTCTTATCAAGGCAGGAAACGTCTAATGGATCACTGAATGTTTATATTACACAGAATTAACCTAATCAGCTATAGCAGTCCCAGAACATAAGCAGTATTATTGCATATATCTACGTAGTTTAATATGTACATTTTAAATTAACTATGTTCAAAATTAACAACTTTTAATAGATGCATTGCGTATAATATTAATCATCTCTAGTTTTGCAAATACCCATGAAAAAACTGTTTGAAACGTCAGGTTTACCGTGAACCTGACGTTTCAAACAGTTTTTTCATGGGTTTTTTCATGGTTTTGTTTACCAATAATAATAATTGTTCATTTAATGGATAAATCGTGAAGCAAAAAAAAAAAAAACTTTATTTATGTTTAGAAAATAAATAGTTCCGTTGGTTGAGCAGCGGTGATATAATAATACAAATATTTATAAAATCCCAAGATAGTGCTAGTGACAGCTTAACGACCAAAAGCATTAATTACCTATATCAAAATTATATTTGTTAAAATGACGTGGCAAGTGCTGATAACATTACCTAATGAAATTAAAAGATGGAAACCTAATGTTTACGCACTTAAATTAAAAACAGATAAGAACTGTGGAAGGTAAGGCTGTCAAGTGTCTAACCATAAATTAATAATACAATTATTCTATATATATATAAACAGTAAACACTGTATATTTACAAATCAATCAATCAAAATCAGCCCTGTTTGTATAAACTCGAGCCATCTTCTCATTGTGAGAAGGGAAGGCCTTAGTCTACCACACTGGCCAAGTGCGGGTTGATAGACTTCACATATCATCAAGATCGTTAAGAACTCTTAGACATGTAGGTTTCCTCACGATGTTTTCCTTTGCCCTTTGAAGTTGCCGCCTATCAACAATACGCACATAGCTTCGAAAAGACAGAGGTGCGTGCCAAGATTCGAACCAAGGACCTGCGAATCGCAAGTCAGATGGTTTCCCGACTAGGCTGCCGGAAACTTATAAGTACTTTAAGTTACATAACAAGTTACAACAAATATACTTCTTATTAATATTAATTAGGCGCAACAACAATGAAATTCATAAAAATTAAACATTTTTTACGGATTTATCGCCTATATTTTACATATGATTATGACCTGACGTCAATCGCGAAAACCTTAGAAAACATTTACGATAAAATATTTAACCAAGGTGAGATATTTGGATAATTACAATTAAATAAGTCGTAGAAACACTTACAAACTTCAACAGTAAGGATATATCTACAGAAAACATATCATAGATCATGATACGCAGAGGCCAAGCTTCAATAATTTCCATAAATGCCTTCGCTTGCGTTCTCATTATGTTATGGAGGTCATAGTCCATAATGACTTGGTTAATGAGGATCTTGGTAGTGTTTCGCATAGAAAGAAGTCTTTCACAAACAAAGCACATTGTAGCTACAGTCAAAAACGTGGTAACACTCCAAATAATAACGATAATCAAAGTTCCGAAGTTGTCCTCTGGTTTTTTATAGTAATACAGACAAGTCCAGATTGTAATCACTATGTAAGTGAAAGTCGAGACTAGGGTCATAAAGATTTGGAAGTTAAATACGTCATTGATCATAGAACAAAGAGATCCAACCATGTCATACATGAGTGCTAGGTCGCGAATCTTCATGTTACTTTTGGACGGGCGCCCTATCATATTTAACGTATCAGCCCTTCTTTCAATTAATGTAAAAACGGATACCACTTCATCTTTATCATCGAGGAATTTTATTATATATCCATTAATAATATCTAGTCGGCTTCTCAGTTCCTCGATTAATAAACAGAATAACACGATTTCGAGATTTTGGGCTAAAAATAAAGGAAAAAAGATAATTTCACCGACATCTATGGTCTTGTCTGCGACAACATCAGTTACAGAAACAATAATATGTGATACAATGAGTGACCAAAGAAATTTGTTAACCTTGTTTGAAGACTTTCTGTACAACTCACATTTAGATATCTTAAGCTGGTTGTCGAGATTAGT
The DNA here is from genome assembly GCA_947563715.1 of Lycia hirtaria. Taxonomy (NCBI): domain Eukaryota; kingdom Metazoa; phylum Arthropoda; class Insecta; order Lepidoptera; family Geometridae; genus Lycia; species Lycia hirtaria. The sequence continues at coordinate 8,400,707 of OX387380.1, forward strand.
TAGCGCAACAAACATTTCTTTATTCGCTTTGTTAAAAATCACGGTAGTCATAATCAATGTTAACATATAATGAATTAAGATTACAATATACGGTATTTCAGCGAGCAAATCAACTATTCGACCTTCATCTGTAATTCCATAATCTAGAAAATATATGTACGAGCTAACATTTAACACAAGCAGAAACAAGGAATATAATTTACTAATCCAAGTTGGAGGTAATATTTCTTTCTCTTTGATAGAAAATCTGTAGATGCCAAAAATGTACTCAGCCAGAATAACATTTTTTAAACCTGAGATTAAATGATTAATATTGTTATTTGTTTTCACGTTTACTTTATTTTCCCCTTCTTCAGTTTCTGCCATAATATAATATTGATAAGCAAGGGTTTTTATGTTTTATATATTACTTGTGATTACAACTTGTTACCAATTTATATTTTTATGGAGTGACGCGTAATGACGACTTGTTACTAAAATGCTTATGTTCGTAATAAGAATACCTATGTATGTAATGTTTACTTTAAAAGTTCGTTGATATAGTTTGAATTCCATTAGTTTAAATTGTTTGTCTATTGTTGTAGAGTAAAAACTACAAACGGACATCAAGTGGTCTTAAAGGCTGTAAAAAATTGAATTGAATTTTTTCGTTCTTTATATTTGACTTAGACTTATGGCATACTTAGCCCTCGTATACCTAATCCCATTAGAAATTGATTGTATATTGTTGTAGAGTAAAAGTTACAAACGGACAGCAGGTGGTTCTTAATACGTATGTATATAAAGAAAATGTATTGTATCAGGCGTTACTTTGCGGAAATACATATTCAAAAACTTAAATATCTAGTGTGTTTTACGCGCCGGAAAACCGATTGGTGGTCAAGATTAAGTAAATATCCAATATACTTAACAAAATTCTGATAGAAAATGGAGCTGAAAAGTTCTCGAGTGGAGAACACCCAGCGAGCGCAGCGTAGGAAGACCATACACAAGATAGATAGATAGATAACACTTTATTGTAAGACCACAATACAGAAACATTAAATACATATAGAATAATATTACAGCTAGGTGCTTTAATTGGCGGCCTTATCGCTTAGAGCGATCTCTTCCAGGCAACTTTCAGGCAGACGACATCATATAAGTGACAGGAAGACGCTGGGTGCAAACCGCTTCCATCAGGTCTATTTGGAAATCTATAGGGGAGGCATATGTTCATTAGTAGACTTCCTGTTGCTGAAGCGCCAATAGTTCGTGTGCCATTATTATCTTCTCTTTTGATTGACGTTTCTGAGTAACAAGTATATATATTAAAAGAATAAGAAAATACCCGACTGCAGAAAAACCGGGCTTACAGTCTAACTTACGATATCGTTACGCTTGTTGCACTGTTGAGTGTACGGTTTTTTGAGAAAGTATGCGTAAAATAGTTATATATGATTATAAATGCCCATTCTATTGAATAATTATAGTAAAGTCACTTTACGAAAAAGTTTGTTGGAGGTTACGAAAAACCCGATTTATTTTATTTTTAGAGAGATGTACAAAAATTAATACTGCACAAATATAGCCTATGACACTCAAGAAGTGAAGACGAATCTAACAACGGCTCGCATATTAAAATCGGTCAAGCCATTTAGGCTCTAAGCGATTATATACATATAAACATACATACCCACATGCATACAAACGTACATACACTCGAAAAACAAAACTCTGCTTCCTACCTACGTATCGTTCACTATTACAGAAATGCAACTAAGTCACAGGCTTTCATTGGAACTGCTGATATGTACCTTTACTTTTTTGGGATTGGCTACAATAATAAAATAAATGGAAAACCAGTTTATATTGCCACAATTTTAATCAAATATCTACAATAATAATTAAATTATTACTATCAAATCAACTCACCGCGGTGCATGATACCCAAATGCCACACGTGTACAAGATTGTTCCATCATGCATATATACATTCAAATCTTATTCACTTTGTACCGGAACGTCCTATAATGGCTACACAGACTCTGATTAATTTTGTTGGTAAATTGATATGCTACGATGTTTAATATATACAACATATTATACTAATGATAATGTCAATATTTGTCAAACCTATATTTCTATTGTTTTGTATTCTCGACAATGTCCACAATACTAAGCGCATTTAAAATATTGGTAACAGGTTTCAGGGTGCCCAAAAAACAGGCTTTGTCTAGTTTGGGGCCCGATGTCAATGAACAAAGGTACCAAACTGTATTTAAACATTAGTTAAGTAAGTAAAAATATTAGTGTACAGTATAAATAATCATATACCTACATACATATATGTTTTCAAAAAAACACTATTCAATTCAATATTCAATAACTTATTTACTAAAGTAATACGTCATATCATATCTAATATAATTGAATGAGAATCTTAATAGTAAGCATTTAAATAATGTCGCTTTCACATAATCATTAAAAGCTGCAGAGATATCAAGATAATTGCTTAAAACAAAATTTAAAAAAATCGGAGGCCTATGTCCAGATTTGGACTTCTTATGTCTGAGATGGTGATGAAGATAGCAACAAAATAGCTAAATTGTTAATCCACTTTGTTGTTAGACTTGTTAAAAATGAGTTATTTGAATAATTACAATCAAATAAGTTGTAGAAACACTTATAAATTTCAATATCAGTGATATATCTACAGAAAACATATCATAAATCAACACACGCAGAGGCCATGCTTCGATAAGTTCCATGAATGCCTTCGCCTGCTCCCTCATTATATTTGGAAGGTCATAATCCATAATAACTTGGTTCACGAGGACCTTAGTAGTGTTTCGCATAAACAAAAGTCTTTCACATACAAAAGACATCATGCCAACCGACAGCACTGTAGTCAAACACCAAATGAAAAGGGTTATCAATGCCCCAGAATTACTCTCAGGCGTTCGATAGTAATAAAGAGACGTCCAGATTGTGATTAAAATATAAGTGAAAGTCGATACAAGAGTCATGAAGATTTGAAAATTAAATACATCATTGATCATAGAACAAACAGATCCGATCGTGTCATACATGAGTGCCAAATCTCGGATCTTCATGTTATTTATCGTGGGGGACCCGATCATATTAAAATTTTCAGCTCCTCTTTCATTTAAAGTGAAAATGGTTATTATGTCATCTTTTTCGTCCATAAACGTCTTTAAATAGCCATTAATTATACCAAGACGGCTTCTTAAATTCTCAATTAACAAGCAGAATAATATAACTTCAATTTTTTGCACTAGAAATAAGGGCAGAAAGATAATTTCACCGACTTCCATATCGTCATCCACTATTATATTAGTTATAGAAACAATAACATGAGATACAATAAGTAACAATAAGAATTTGTTAGTTTTAGTTGAAGCCTTTCGAAAAAATTCATAGTTAGATATCATAAGCTTTTTGTCGAGATCAGCGAGTCCAAGGAATATTTCTTTATTGGTCTTATTAAAAAACTCGGTCGTAGTAATCAATGTTAAAATATACTGAATTAGAATTACAATACAAGGCATTTCATCTATCATATCTGTGAATCGAGCCTCCACTATAACCTGAAAATCAAGGAAAAATGTGTAGGCGCCGACATTTAACAGAAATAGACAAAAGGCATACAGTTTATTTCTCCAAGTAGGAGGTAATAGCTCATCATCTCGTATAGAAAATCTGTATATGCCGAATATATGCTCAGCCAGAAATATATTCTTCAAACTTGATATCAGGTCTGTAATTTTGTTGTTTGTTTCTGTATTTATATTCTTTTTCTCTTCTTCAATTATTGCCATTGTATTGTCTATAGGTATAAGATTTATCCGATATCTTTTTAATTTTCTGTAGTATTTTATGGAGCAACACGTATGACGACCTCTTATCAGAACTGTCCCCGTAAAAATAATTACACCGTACCAAATATGCTTTTTTGAATCAATATAAATCGTGTTCGTTTTAATTTGATTGCCTTGTTAGGGACATGAATAATGGATTTTTCGGTTACTTTACAGGCTAATAACTCCGCCGTGAATCGTTGTTGTTGTTGTTGTCGTTGTCGTTAAAAAAAAAGTTAATTATAAACACTTTCTAAACAATATTATATCGTAAAATATTCGTATCTTTATATTAAATAAGTTAAAAAATAAAGTGTGTGACGCTCTTTTTAGAACCTTTTCTTTAGTATCTTCTAAACAACAGCTACGAACTCTTAAATGTTTCTTTCACTAAAATAAATATAATTGTATTTCTTAAAAAAAATTGTTGAAAGTTTTTTAATACGTTATTTTTGAAATTTTACAGGAATTTGAAGGCTTGACCGATTTTGATGTGCGAGGTGTCGTTAGATTGGTCTTCACTTCCAGAGTGTCAAAAGTCATATTTTTTTTGTAATAATAGTAATAGTAAGTAGTCTCTCGCAGAAATAAAAAAATGCGTTTTTACGTAATCTCCAACGTAATTTTTCGTGATAAACAAGTGGTTTTATTAGAATTATTCTAAATAATGCGTATTTATAATCACTTACAGTGACTCTAAACATGCTTTCTCACAAAAACGTACACTCAACAGCATATCAAGCGTGTAAGTTAGACTACAAAATCTGCTTTTCTGCAGTCGGGTATTTTGTGTTTCTTTTATCATAGATACTTGTCATCATCATCACCGTCGTTTTTCTAATAAATAATATATATATATATATATATATATATACATATATATATATATATATATATATATATATATATATATATATATATATATTAAATTTATTATATTAATTAATTATATTATTAATTAATAAATAAATATATTATAGTTTTTGTGTTAGATGGTATGATTGTTACCTGAGTGTCTCAACGAGAGCCATAATAAAAATTGTGATTCTCAGTTTAACAACGTGTTTTATTCATTTTATTCACAGAAAGCATTTGTTTTATACATTTCCTAATACGATATCGGAATTGTATACAATGTATACATTTCCCAGGATATCTGTGTACTAATAATCTTTGAAACAATATTTTATACATTTCCTAAATAGCTTCGGAATTGTATACATTTCCTAGGAATTGTATACATTTCCTAGGTTTCATACATTTTCGGTAACAAATTAAGAGAGTCCGCAGATTACATAAAAAACATTTTTTCGTTAATAATTACTAAAAATGATTTTTATGTATGAAAACTAACTTGGATCAAATTGAATTTTTTGTCGAATATTTGTGATGTTATTTTTTAGTATTACAAATGACGATTTATTATAAGTTCATTCATCTTTAAAAATGTAGGTATGCGCGAGCGAGACGGCCGATGGTCGAACTACGGACTCAAAGCTTTAATGTTCATTGTTTGACATTTTTATTTTAAAATAAAACCAAAATTATAATAATAAAAATTGTAGAGTGGTGCTACTAATTACCAAATTCCATTAAAAAAAACACAAAGCTTAAAAATGTACAACTTGCCTCTTGTGTTTTATTTATTCACACTTTAAAAATGACTTATTTGAATAAATATGATTAAATATGTTGTGGAAACGCTCGCAAACTTCAACATGAGCGAAATATCAACTGAGAACATGTCATAAATCATGATACGCAGGGGCCAAGCTTCGATAAGTTCCATGAATGCCTTTGCCTAAGTAGGAAGTATATAGTCCATAATGACGGTCCACGAGGATCTTAATAGTATTTCGCGTATTGAGAAGTCGTTCACAAACAAAGCACTGCGTGGCGACCATTAACACCAAGTGCATACACCAAGGAACAACGCTCATCGATGTTCCAGAGTCGACCTCACCTCAGACGATCGATAGTAACCTAAGACAGCCATAGCGTCATTACTATATGAATAAAAGTCGATACTAGCGTCATAAATATATGTAATTTAAATAAATTATTGATCATAGAACAGAGAGATCCTTTTCTTTCATATACAAGAGCTACATCGCGTATCTTCATGTTATTTTCAGATGGGCATCCGATAATATTTCATGTTTCAACTGCTCTTTCATATGAAAGAGCATTATATAATGTGTAAAAACATTATATATTGTGTAATCGGATTCTATATCATATTTTTCTTCAATGAACTTCTTTATATAGCCGTTAAGAATAGCAAGACGGCTCTGTAGTGTTTCGATTAATAAACAAAATAACGTCACTTCAATTTTTTGTACAAAATTTTGTATAAAAAAATATAACCGACATTTATTCCGCCGTTCAATACTATAACTACCACAAAAATTATAACGTGAGATACAATAAGTAACCATAAGAATTTATTACATTTAGCTGAAGCCTTTCGATAAAATTCATAGTTCGATACCATAAGCCTCTTGTTGAGATCATCTAGTACAACGAATATTTTAATATCGACTTTATTGAAAAAGAAAGTGCTAGTAACTAGCGTTAAAACATATTGCACCAATGTTACAATACAAGATATACATATTTCTTCGAGCACATCAACTGTTATTTGACTTTTGACAATAAATCCGAAATCTAAAACCAATATGTACGCTGTTACATTTAAGACAAGCAGACAGATGGTGTACAATTTAAGACAAGCAGACAGATGGTGTATAATTTAAGACAAGCAGACAGATAGTTTATAATTTAAGACAAGCAGACAGATGGTGTATAATTTAAGACAAGCAGACAGATGGTGTATAATTTTTTTATTAAAGTCGGAGGTAAAATTTCATTATTTCTGATAGAAAATCTGTAGATGCCGAAAATGTATTCAACAAGTTTTTTTTTTTAAACATGATATTTCATTGTAACTCTGTGTTCTGTTGTTATTCATTTAATCTGTGTTGTTATTCATTTCTGTGTCTGCGTAAATTTTTTATTATTTTTGTTTTTGTCGTGATATAGTCAAAACACGAACAACAGTTTATGGGGTTGAAATCTTTGCTAGTATATTAATAACATGCCCATCAAACTGCGTACTATATTTTTATAGAAGTACGTACTCGTAATTTGATTAGAGTGTTTGGAAGGCTTTTAATTTGATTAGAATTTAAATTGATTGATAAATAAGTGACGGCTACGAGTGGATATAATATATACTATAGCTAGATGAGAAGTGAAAGGTACATACATACCTAATTATAGGTATACTAAATTTAAAGTAAAAATGTGTGGCTGTGCTCAAAACGCGTAGCTATCAGATCTTTCTTGCGCAATACAACATTTTTAAACATATAAAATCACTGAGTTGGGATGTAATAAAATTGAGAAAGTTTTGTTCATTTAGATAGGGAAAAAGGTTTTAAAAAGTTTTTCTTCGATATATTATAATTTAGCAGAGTTCCAAAATAACGTTAATTGGGGTAATTGCGTCATATTTTTACGTACTTACTCAAATTTAGCATCTTATAACTGATTAATGCGGGGTTTCAAAAAATCGTTAGTTCTTACGCTGTTCACAAGGTGGCGCTTCTATATGCCAAGTCAAATAACTTGTGTAGATATCGTTTGAAAACATCAGACTATTACAATATCATAGCAGATGAACAAAATATATATATGTTTTATAAATTATTATTATGATAATATCATTTTATTAAAAAAAAAACAGTAGGTACAATTTTTGAAGACCTTCTGTCTTCAAAAATTATACTGTTTTTTTTTGCAGTAATATATTTTTTATCATGTCATTAATAGAAAAAATGAATTTTAAAATGATGTTGATGTTCCGTTTATCCGTTTAACAGCATGTCAAAACATTCAGTACTATAATGAGCCTATAGAGAACATACATACAGACAGACAAAAATTTATGGTTAAAAGAGTCTCTTGCTAGCAATTTGGAACGCAAAGTAAAAAGTTATTTAAAAAACCGGCCAAGTGCGAGTTGGACTCGCGCACGAAGGGTTCCGTACCATTATATATAAAAACGGCAAAAAAATCACGTTTGTTGTATGGGAGCCCCCCTTCAATATTTACTTTATTGTTATTTAATTATTTATTTTGAAAGGTAATATACAAGTAAATATTCTGTGAAAATTTGAAGCGTCTACCTGTTACCGTTTTTAATATTGAGCAAAAAAATACGAAAAAAACACGTTTATTGTATGGGGACCCCCCTTAATATATTTTTTTTTAATTTTTAGTATTTGTTGTTATAGCGGCAACGGAAATACATCATTTGTGAAAATTTCAGCTTTCTAGCTATCACGGTTTATGAGATACAGCCTGGAGACAGACAGACAGCGAAGTCTTAGTAATAGGGTCCCGTTTTTACCCTTTGGGTACGGAACCCTAAAAACGTAAAACAAACTCGTCAGATTGTTAAATTCTTGTTTCAGGAACCTGTAGTCTGTAGTCTCGAGCACCGCCGTAAAGTAGCATGTCTGTCTATTTTCTACAGGATTCATTTCGGGGAGTGTGCGCAAGAGCTTCACGACCTAATTCCACCCTCCCCATTTCACTACAGGACTAGTAGAAAGTCGGCGAATTACCACCCATTTCTCGTTGAAATGACAAAAATCCGTACTCAGCGATATCGATCCACATTCCTGTTGCGTACTGCACAAGAATGGAATTCGTTGCCGCCATCTCTGTTTCCTGAGACCTACAATCTTGGAATTTTCAAGGCTAGAGTGAATAGATATCTTCTAGATCGACGAGCTCCATCCTCGGCCACACCGTATCGTAGATCTATCTTCTATATAAAAAAAAAAAACTGCCGCAGATGTTTAGTAATATTACAAAGACGTCCAAATTGTAACTAATATGTAAATAAAAGTTGTTACATGAGTCATGTTATGAATATCTGTAAATTAAATATGTCATAATGTGATGATGTGCACCAAAACTTTCGGCAATATTATTGAGTATATTAGTATGTCTCTATTAGTTAATTATAGTAAATTAATATCTTTAATTATCCACAATCCATTTGTTGAAATTATTTTACGTAGACATATTATAGGTACATATAAGGCCATTATTATTAATGGATTGCTAGTCTATTAATATATTTTGAGGGGGTACATTAGTACATAGTAGGTCAATGGAGGGGGCAATTTTTTTTTTTTATTTCACCTTTGGCGGACTATATCTTGCAAATGTGACAGAACTCATATCTAATATCTAAAACTTTAATAATACCTTTAAACGAGCAATTCTTGTATACACATATAGAATCTGAATCTCTGAAACGGCTCCAACGATTTTAATTTAATTTGGTTTGTAGGTAGATTTGGGGACGATACATCGATCTTGCTAGGTTTCATTTTTAGTGCACCCGGGCTTGCTCGTATAAATAAGTCATAAAAAATTCGAGTGGAACTCGGTCTCCCAGGTACTTTGAGAACAAAATGACATATGAAATTTTTATTTTCTTTTCGGGTTGAAAAAGAAACCCTAAATTACATGTGCACTTTATTAACATAACAAATACAGTTTTTATACTTAGCTTAGGTTACAAATTATCTTATTGATTTATATATATATATACTTCGGTATTTTATATGTTTGTGTCGCGCTAATTTGACATCGTCTATTACTTATTTACATTGTGTGAACTACAAAATTAACTTTGCAATACTAAATAAATGTATGAGATTACAAAGTTACTTATGCAGTTAGAATATTTTGAGAACGGTACTGAAATTTCTGTATGTCTTAGGTTTTCCTTGCTTTATAGGCTAAACACTATTTGTGTTCAAGATTTCAAGCTAGTATTTTTGGTAAAAGTAACTACAATTACAATTTTGCAATAATTCTTAAGCTACAGGTTAAATTGAAAGAAAATATTCACTTTCTCACAGAAAATTCAGGCTTCTCGCTTTATTTACAACTAAGTTACTGAGAGGTTGAAAACGCCCTGAATGGCTTCGAGAAAAGAATGGCACGGCTGGTGCCTTTGTTGTTCGAGTTGACCGGGGCCACTAAGTACCGTGCCTCCACATTTACGTCTCCAGATCGAAATGTTCCTTATGTTAATTATGAAGAACTCAATTATAACATTTTACAATATTACCTAATATTACTTACATGATTTTCTTATATTAAATTTTTTACTCGACTGCGCAAGAAGGTGGGTTATATTATTCAAGTGTATGTAAGGGTGTATAGGTATGTGGGTATGTATTTTTTTATATATAATAGCTCTACGTTTGACCACCACCACGCCTGATGAACAGCGATGCTGTTGCCGAAGATGAAGCACGTAGACCTAGAAGGTACTTATTAACTTTAGACTTGACGACATGGATTATAGTTTTTAGGAAACAAGGACGGTGGTAAGCCATGCCGTTTCCGAGGGGAAGCCAAAGTGGTAGCAAATCTCTTGTAGTTCGAGCTGATGGCATGTGTACCATGAAGGGATGGCATTCAAGCATTTCCCTGCTTGTCTTGAGAAAAGGGGAATGAGGATTGTATATGTTTCTGTATACCTAAACAGCTTGACCAATTTTTATATGCGATGTATTGTTAGATTCGTTTTCACTCCTTGAGTGTCCATGTACTACGTTTTTTTGTAATAGTAAAGAAATGCTGTTCTTCGTAACCTCCAACGATTTTTTCAACCTCCAACGTAAAAGATACATGAATTTACAAAAAATATTCTAAATAATGTTCATTTAAATAAATTATATACATAGTAGCTTCGCGCATACTTTCTCACAAAAAACGTACACACAACAGCATATCAAGCGCAGTGCAAGCATAGCACAAGCGTCATTACAAAAATCGATTTTATGCAGTCGGGTATTTTGTTATACTTGTTTAATACTTCTTAAGTTCATAATACACAATTTACGTGTTTATTTTAATAATATTTAATTTCACAGACAAACGGTGCAATAGTACGTATTTTACATCAGTAAATATCAAAGTCTTAGTAATTAGTTTTACCTACACAAAAATTGTAAATAACAGACTTAAAAACCATAGCTTTTAATGTGTATCTTAAGACTAAAATGTAATTTAAGATATTTTTCAACTTTGTAGTCATTTTTAGGGTTCCGAACCTCAATAGAAAAAGACGGAACCCTTATAGGATCACTTTGTTGTCCGTCTGTCCGTCTGTCCGTCCGTCCGGGTGTCAAGACCTTTGTCTCGGGAACGCGTAAAGGTATCGAGTTGAAATTAAAACCATATACGCAGATCCATAGTATCTTGCTGCAGAAAGAAAAATAAAATTTCTCAGTTTTCGTAAAAAAAGGTTACAGCCGAATATGTCGTAAAAAACGCACATTTCGACACTCACAGAGGAATCAAAACCTATGGTGTACTTCCCGTTGACCTAGAACTCTGAAATTTGGCAAGAAGCATTGTGTGAGTACACATATAGGAAAAAATCCGAAAACTGGACATTTTTAGGTGAATTTTGATTAAGTACAGAGTGGCCGCGCAAAGCAACGTTGACTGCCCCAAACGCCGGCGGTTTACTGACTACTACAAAATGAAGGGGACGCTCGCTCGGATCCGAGTGGCAGGCGCCGCTACTATAGCCCCGACCCACTCGGATCCGAGTTTTGAGCAAGGAATGTGTTAAATATTTTTACGATGTATATTATTCGGGTTATGAAGGAAAATATAAAAAATAAAAATAAACTTTTATTTAGTTTGTACGGAACCCTCGGTGGGTGAGTCTGACTTGCACTTGTCCGGTTTTATTTATAATAATCCAATAATAACCACAATAGTAATAGCAATCATATTTCAATATTACAACGCTCAATTATTTACTTGCATTAGTAAGATATGATTGATTAGTAAGCTAGTAATGTCCCCTTAGTTTCCTCCCTTTGGATTCGAGAAGTAAAGTAAGTTAGGTAGCCTTAGCAAATGTTAGAAATCAGCTACTTTCATTATTTATGCTAAAAATGGTGCTAAAAAGTCAATTAGTAATGAGTTATTTGAATTATTACAATCAGATATGTTGTAGAAACACTTATAAATTTCAAAATTAGAGATGTGTCGACTGAAAACATATCGTAAATCCAGATTCGCAGGGGCCACGCTTCGATGAGTTCCATGAATGCCTTCGCCTGCAACCTCATTATCTTCGGAAGGCCATAGTTCATAATGACTTGATTAACGAGGACCTTGGTCGTAGTTCGCGTCGAACTAAGCTTTTCGCAGATGAAACACATCGTAGCGACTGTCAGCAACGTGGTGACACACCAAATAACAACGGTGATTAACGATCCATAGTGATCCTCAGGAGTTCGATAGAAATAGAGCGCAATCCATATTGTACTTACTATATAACAAAAGGTAGACACAAGAGCCATGAAGACTTGATAGTTAAATATGTTATTCAGCATAGAACAAATAGTGCCGATGGTTTCGTACATAATTGCCAGATCACGCAGCTTCATGTTCTTTTCTGAGGGACTTTCGACCATATTAAATGTTTTACTAACATCTCTCGCACTCGTTGTGAAAACAGTTGCCATACCATCTTTTTCGCTAATAAATTTCGTTATGTATTCGTTGATAATTTCAAGTCTGCTTCTTAGCATCTCGATTATAAAGCAGAATTTCATAATTTCGAATTTTTGTGCCAGGAACAGAGGCATAAAGATTAATTCTCTCCAATTTATAACGTCGTCAGTAGCTATATCTAGTATGCAAACAAATATGTGAGATAAAATTATTATAAATAGAAACTTGTTGCTTTTGACATAAGATCTTTTGTAAAAGTGATCACAGTTTGTAATAAGCTTGCTGTCTAGATCGACCAATGTAGCAATCAATTCTTTGTTGTTTTTGTTGAAAAATAAGGTAGTAGTGATCAGAGTAGTCACATACTGAGCCAAGATTACAGTACAAGGGATCAAAAAAATTACATCTATCATACGAACATTTCCATCTATCATTGCTGGCAAATTTGTAGAGATCATAAATATACCAATATTTATGACAATCAGGCATACAGCATATAATTTATTTATCAAAGTAGATGGCAGAAGTTGCCCTTCTCGAATGGTAAACCTGTAGATGCCGATGAAATTTTCTCCCACGAAAAAATTCTTTAAAGACGAGATTAGGTCGATTATCTTCTTCGTTTTTGCATTTGCGTCGTTTGCTTCTCCACTTTCGGTCATGTTGGAATCTGAGAGTGTTCTTTCAGTTTTTTTTGCCATCGATGAAGGATCAGAAATATAACTTTCGAAGTAAAATAGGCACATGCAAGTAAAACGTGGCTTACTAAATGAGCGTTTGCTTAGAATGTCGACAGTATTCAATTTTACTTTATGTACTTAGTAGATACATTGAAATCAATAAACCTGGATGGTTTAATTAGTTAAGTGCTTCACGAGGTTATGTGGATATATAGATAATAGTAACAAGCTAACATCTTTGACATGTTATCTATTAATCAATTTACATAGCCTCAACATTTTATGCCGCCATCCATTTCTTATTAAACAAAATCCCACCAAAAACATTTCATGTAAAATTGGTTGCCATGTGTCGCATTGTCATGCCACTTTCACTGACAAAAATATATCAGATGAGATCTGACTGAATCTAAAGAGCCAAGCCGCTAACTCTACAAAATCTAAGGCTACAATACTTATCTCTGTAAACCTTCAATCTTGGTAAAAAAGCATGGCTTGGCCGTTTTCCGACGGTAAGTTACAAACATATGTCGCATAACATGTCGTACATGGACAAGGAAGAAAAAGAAACTAAAAGTTCTGCTCTTGAATGTTGTATAATTGGAATAGTAATGTAATAGTTCCATGAAAGTGAAACGACCAAGCCATGCTTTTTGACCAAGATTTAAGGTTTACAGAGATAAGTATTGTAGCCTTAGATTTTGTAGAGTTAGCGGCTTGGCTCTTTAGATTCAGTCAGATCTCATCTGATATATTTTTGTCAGTGAAAGTGGCATGACAATGCGACACATGGCAACCAATTTTACATGAAATGTTTTTGGTGGGATTTCATTTCTTTTTGTAAGAGACCCTGTAATTTCTGCAACGTTATGTTTTAACGGAATGTATTTCCCTGTGCATCTGTTATCATTTCTTTAGCAGTACACTCTCTGTCATAGCCTGTTTTTCTTGTTGACTTATTACTTAAAATAGATGATAGCTGCTGTAACCTTCAATTCTGATGTGTCGCCATACTATAGCGCGTGAATAAGAGTCGGTTTCCAGATACACTCTTCAGCACAAGTATAAAGTTGCAAATCGTCCCAATATTCTACAACATAACGAACAATAGCACACCTTAACTTACAACGCCACATCAAATACGGTCTTCTATAGATTGAGTAAATGTCAGTGAATGGAAAAGGCATGAACCTTTTCCAGGCATACTATGAACTGTAGTATAGACGATAGGGCCCTAGCCCTTCTCCCAAAGAAATTATTACGTTACTCATATTGTACGTCTTATTTCCTTTTTATAGGAATACGTCCACTAAACCAACTTTAGATTTATTCTTGTATCCAGACTATTATTCAATAACTTAAATTCTTAACCTATAACCTAATACCCCTTCTCTAACAAGATCGGTCCCGAATCCAAGCTTCTAAATAAGCTCTCGGTTGAAAGTATTATAATTTTCTGTGTAAATAAGTCCCTAAGCCTAAGTAAGTACTACCTAAAACAAACCAAGTCACCAATTAAAGTCGAATAATGTATAATATATATATAACATACAAACATATAACCTAATGTATATATATATAATACAAACCCGTATTTACTAAACAAACATGAAACAACGAACGAAAACGATACTATTTATCCTTATACCAAACAAACCGTTATCACAAACGAGAACCAAATCAGAACGAACGAATTCACAAAACAGACCAACCATAAATACGGAATACCGAGGTGCCTCAGTGTGTCGACTTCCAAAATTGATTTGCGACAGAGCGCGAGAAATGATACCGTGTGCTAACTTGAGGCGCACGCCATCTAGTATCGCCTTTTGAAACTAATTAGATAAACGATCCTCACTGAGTGGTAAAATTGTCGTATTTTAGATGTGAATCATATCTAAAGTACAAAAGCTAAATAAATGAAACTTTGTATGTTTTATAAATGTACTGTCTACTTTTTATCCTGAAAATTTGGGCTCTCTAGCATTATCCATATCGAAGTTATGTTGTGTTACAGAAATATAGACACACACACAAGATCACACTTTAAAAGGGTTGGAGGGTGAAAAATACAAATATCGTAATTTTTCTGTTGTTTATGTACCAATCATAGTTTGCATACCAAATTTCAGCTTTCTGAAACTTCAGGAAGTACCCTATCTTTTTGATTACACTCAGGGGGTGTGCTCCCACAAATAAAGGGTTGGAGGGTGAAAAGTAATAATATCTTAATTTTTTCGTAGTTCATATGTAAATATTAGCTTACACACCAAATTTCAGCTTTTTAAGACTTCAGGAAGTACCTTATATTAATTATTGATGAGAATAACGTAATAGCCCCCAAATAAGGGTAGAGGGTGAAAAATACAAATATCATAATTTTTCTGTTGTTTATGTACCAATCGTAGTTTGCATACCAAATTTCAGCTTTCTACTACTTCAGGAAGTACCCTGGAATATTGATGACGAGAACGGGATAACCCCAAATAACCCCAAATAGGGGTTGGAGGGTGAAAGTTACAAATATCTTAATTTTTCTGTTGTTTGTGTGCAAATTGTAGCCTACATACCAAATTTCAGCTTTCTAAGACTTCAGCAAGTACTTTATCTTTTTTATGATCATCAATTAATTTGTGCCAAATCGGCTTATTTTAGGTATTAATAAAATCGAAAGTATAAAAGCTAGATACATGAAACTTTTAACATTTTATTAGACCGTGGACCACACTTGATCCTGAAAATTTGAACCCTCTAGTGTTATCGAGGCCGAAGCTATAAGGGTCTAAAAATCCGACGAATGTGTTCGAGAAAAGATAGTCCCGGCCGTACCCGCTGGTTCACATGGCGGGTGCACGGCCGTGCCCCCAGATTATCATTATCGTATACATAATATATGTATATGACTATATGTATACAATAAAATATATTCCTACATACCAAAAGTATATACTTATAACACCTAGGCAGACTGTAACGTCCTACGTGATATCCATATCGAGAAGATAAGTACTACCCTACCTACATATATTATATAGCATCGCTGAATAGTCTGAGGACGAATACTCAAGTAGTAAATAAATTCAAGTAAAAGAAAGTTGCGATTATCTCTTGTGATGACTCTAAGGCGTTTAAAGTGGCAAAGTGCCTTGGCGGGGAATATAAAACAACAGATTTTTTTTTGTCATACAAAATATATCAACGGTAGACTATAGTCTTAAAATTCCAAGATTGTAGTTCTCACGAGAAGGGGAAGGCGTTAGAGATTTCTTCTGTGCCCAATGAAGATCCCATCACATTAAGGTCTGTGCCGTACAAATCAAGAATGTGGACTGAAGCCGTTGAGTACAAAGAGAGAGTACAGGGTTTCCGGCAGCCTAGTTGGGAGACCGTCTGACTTGCGATCCGCCAGTCCTGGGTTCGAATCCCGCGGCACGCACCTCTGTCTTTTCGAAGTTATGTGCGTATTGTTGATTGCCGCCAACTTCAAACGGTAAAGGAAAACATTGTGAGGAAACCTACATTTCTGAGAGTTGTCAATGATTTTGTTTTGTTTTTGCTGTTTAAGTTTTACGGTAGTAACACGGGCAATTTTTATTGCTGTTCTAACAACTTTCAACTAAAGTAGTAAGAAGGGTAATTCAATTACCAGTGTTACTACTAGTAGTAAGATTGGTAGTAGCACGGGCAACAAACGGATCTTGAAGATGTGTAAAGTCTGCCAACTCGCACTTGGCCAGCGTGGTAGACTATGGACTTAGATGCCCGCGCCCAGCAGTGGGACAGTTTGTACAAACAGGGCTGATAAAAAAATAAAAAACCGGACAAGTGCGAGTCAGACTTCCCACCGAGGGTTCCGTACAAACTGGTAGTTAAAAGGGGAAAATCATATATTTTTTTATATTTTCCTTCATAAGCCGAAAAATATACATCGTAAACATATTTAAAAACCTGTTTTAGCTTATCCTACTGAAGCTCTTTCATATGATACCCCACATGATACGGTTAATTCACTTTAAAATTTGGACCTTCATTCCTTGCACAAGGACACTATTTTTTTTTTTGTGATTAAATTAATAATGTCCAGTTTTCGGATTTTTTTTTCCTTGTACTCTAACACTATGCTTCTTGTCAAATTTCATTGTTCTAGGTCAACGGGAAGTACCCCATAGGTTTTGATTCCTTTGTGAGTGTCGAAATGTGCGTTTTTTTTTTTTTTTTTTACGATATATTCGGCTGTAACTTTTTTTTTTTAAAGAAAATTTAAAAATTTATTTTTATTTCTGCAGCAAGATACTATGGATCTACGTATATGATTTTAATTTCAACTCGATACCTTCACGCGTTCCCGAGATAAAGGTCTTGACACCCGACGGACGGACAGACGGATAACAAAGTGATCTTATAAGGGTTCCGTTTTTCCTATTGAGGTACGGAACCCTAAAAATGAACACAGAGTGGTATGGTCTAACCCTTCTTGCGAGCTGGTGTATGTCGTTAGCGCCGGCCACCTGCTATCAACTCCAACTTTCTCTTCCCTTCTACCAAACCTCTCCAAAAAAAAAAAACCCTTCTTGCGATGAAGAGATGGCCGGCGGCGATTTTTTTAAATAGGACGATCTATAACATGAACTGAGAAAGTGTTAAAATCTGATCCTTTCTGTTTCCAAAAAGCGCCATCTTTTGTCATTTATATGAACTAATCTTCTCGGATATAGTAGCATAAAAAAAGAGAAGGGTTCTATAATCTGTTATCCGCTTACGTTTCTGAATCAGTTCAGCTACTTGACACTAGGTGGAGCTTATACAATCCGACGTTTTCGCCTACTAAATAAAACGGGACAAGAGCGAGTTAGACTCGCCCACCGAGGGTTCCGTACAGATAGTAGGTAGATAAAAGGGGGAAATTGTATATTTTTTCTATTTTCCTTCATAAATCGAAAAATATACATTGAAGAAATATTTAAAAACCTGTTTTAGCTTGTGCTAACTAAGATCTTTCATGTGATACCCCACATGCTACGGTTAAAGCACTTTAAAATTTGGAGCCTCATTCCTTACTTAAAGACCCTATTTATTGTGATTAAAATAAAAAATTCCATGTCCTGTTTTCGGATTTTTCCTATATTTGTACTATAACACAATGCTTCTTGCCAAATTTCATAGTTCTAGGTCAACGGGAAGTACCACATAGGTATTAATTCCCTTGTGAGTGTTGAAATGCGTGTTTTTTACGACATAAAACTTTTTTTTACGAAAACTGAGAAATTTGATTTTTCTTTCCGCAGCAAGAAACTATGGATCTGCGTATATGGTTTTAATTTCATCACGATACCTTCATGTGTTCCCGAGATACAGGTCTTGACACCCGGACGGACTTTAAGGGTTCAATTCAATTCCAATAAGGGTTCCGTTTTTAAATTATTTTAATCCTTACTTTTTTAAATACTTTGTAAGACTGCAAGGACCTGTCTGAATTAAGGGATTAGTTCAGGCAGGTTAGTACCCTAGTATATTGGTACACGGTAGCTCCTACCTTATACTACCCTAATTTAGTTGACAAGACAAATAAACTGAGTTTTGCCTGAAAAAGAAAGTGCAGAGAAAGTGTTTTTTTTTATATTAGTATGTTTATGGAAAATAGGAAGAATATGATTATATGACAGTAGGTACGTAGTCACTCACGTAGTCTGTGGCTCACTTTCCCGCTGGCAAGGGTCTGGGTTGAGCAGTGCGGGGCCTGCGCTCGGTATATCGACCGCGCACCAGTTAGGCTTGCCCTCGGGAATGCTATCGAATGTCGATTATTTTATTCGTTATACATATATTTATATGTTGCCGAGGATGGAGCTCGTCGATCTAAAACAAAATAATCTTTCTATCCTATATTATCTCCTTTGAACCTTGTAATCTAGTTCTCAAACTCAAATGGCTATATAAAACATGAGCTGTCAAATATTTATTTTTCTATACTTACCTACATCTCTTCTGCTGCCAATCTGAAAAAAAACATTATTCTGAATTGATGGAGTTCTATCTAGGTCAAAGTCCGTCAAAGTTCACAATTGCTATGCTGATTTCAAAAGGCAAATGTAAATAACAACTAATTGGTAACAAATTCTATTACAGAAGACATTCCAGTTAGTGAGAAAACTCGAACAAGATTCAAATACTGCTGTAGTTTAGGGGGTTTCGAATTCGCCCCTAAATTATCGATGAAGCACATCCCTAATAACATCTGCGAATCGTAGGAGCCAGCGCGGCGCTACTTGGCGGCATCGCGGCAGTGGACGCGTGGCTGCCTCGCGGCCCACCGCCGCCGCACGCCGCTACTAGGCCTGCGCCACACCGACCGGTGAGGTGAACAGCGATGGGGCAGACAGCTGGAACTGAAGCCGCCCCAGACGACGATGGAGAACCACAGATTAGGCCCAACACCACAGAAGGATCGCTCGTGAGTATTATCTAATAGTACCGAACGTTGATTGGTAGGTATCTATTTTCTTTACTTAATAAATCACTGATACGTAACTTTCATCGGTTTGAAAAATTAGTATTTTTCCACAATAAATAAAACAAGAGAGCAGTGTAGTTTTAAACAGGTTCTACTCGTCACTATTCACTCGGTTGTATGGGTATGATAGAGCTATTACGCAAAAGAGAATAGTGAAAAATGCACTAAGTAAAACCTAGTGCATTTTTTTATAATCAAGATAAATATTTCAATTTTTATTTCAGAAATTTGTTAAATAGTAGTTAGGTCCATGTGACTTGTATACTTACCTAGTAATTTTATGTTTATGATTTTTGATACTTATGTGTTTGGAAGTTATGAAGGCAGTCTCAATACAAACGTATTTAAAATTGAACTTTATTAACTATCGATTTAAACTGCAACCACTGCTAGTTAGTGGCATCTCACTACGCATAACGCAGGTGAGTAAAACCTTGTACAATGCGAAGATTTATAGGCACTCTCAATATTTTAGGCCTTTTTTACTATAGCTAGGTATAGATAGCATGTAAAAATCCACTGATCTATTAAACAACTCTAAGTATAATGTACAATGATATAGGTATGTAAGAACTTAATTGCATAGTTTTTGGTCACTTAGGAGTTCTATATGTTTGGGCCTAGTTTTTACGTGTACCTAGGTTTCTCTATGCACACACACACACTATACATTTATCAACTCTATGCTCTACGTAGTTCAGCCAACACGATATTTGCCATGTTTTATCTCGCACTCCTTATAGTATAGTGACAAGGCAAAAGCAAAAGTAATAAACATCTGGAACCATAAGCTTAACTTTCATAGCGATGCAAAGTTCACTTAGATCTCTCTCATTTATATCTTGCTTTTTCTGCAATTAAAATACACAAAAGTTAAAGTGATTATTAAAAATATCACAATTTAAAGTAGCCTTATTTGAACTTTTGTTTCACACTCTTAATTACAGAAAAAGCAAGAAATAAACAGGCTCATTACGCTCAACATTTATAGCGATGCAAAGTTGGCTCGGTCTTGTTTTTAACCGACTTCAAAAAAGGAGGTTATCAATTTGGCCTGTACGTTACATACGTATATTGTCATAATTGCACAGTTTTTATTAAATTGCAATTATGACAAACATACAAATTTAGTCGTACATACACCTAAAAGTGTAGCTTCTAAACACGTGTGCCAAATTTTATATATCAAATTTGGCACACGTGTTTAGAAGCTTTACACATATAAGTGTATGTACGACTATATTTGTATGTTTGTCAGCATGTCAGATGTCTGTGTTGTCCGCAGAAAGTAGAAGTCGTATTCCAAAAAATTTTTTTTATTGAATAAAGTATCTCGCAATTTATGGAACAATGTAATAAGTTTTATAAAAGTCGGTTAGTTTTAAAGATATGCACTTTCTTAATTTTAAAATATAAACGTTTCAACGACGAAACGTTATAAAGTCACGTGGGTAGCTTTGACTCTGCTTCTAACATTGTACGTAGCCTTATTAGAAGGATATTGATTAACGTTTTGAATATCTCTTGAAAAAAATAATGGAGAGCCATCTAAAAATGCCACGTACAATGTTTAACGCAGAGTCAAAGTTACCCACGTTTACTGTACGTACATCAACTATTTTTTGAGGTCAGTGTCAGGCCTTAATCTATCACCAACTAAATCCTATACTGACACCGACCTCAAAAATAGTTGGCGTACGCACCTGCTTAGGTAGACGCCCAGTTTTTATTTAATTTTTCGTGTTATTTCTCCCTTTTCAGTTAATTAGATTGTTTTGAAGTCGGTTTAATTATTTTTTTCATCATCATCATCATCATCTCAGCCATAAGAAGTCCACTGCTGGACATAGGCCTCCCCCATGGATTTACAGAAAGACCGGTTGGAAGCGGCCTGCATCCAGCGTCTTCCTGCCACTTGTAAGATATCCTCTGTCCACCTTGTGGCTGGTCTTCCTACGCTGAGCTTGCCGATTCGTGGTCTCCATTCGAAAACTTTTCGGCCCCATCGGCCGCCATTTCTACGTGCTATTTGCCCTGCCCACTGCCACTTCAACTTGCTTATCTGCTGTGCTATGTCGGTGACTTTTGTACGTCTACGGATCTCTTCGATTCTAATACGATCTCGTAGAGAGACTCCGAGTATAGCCCTCTCCATAATAATCGGTATTTTTTAATTAACTTTTATTAACTTGCCTTTTCTGTAACTAAGAGTATGAGACAAAACTTCAAATGAGTCTACTTTGAATTGTGATAATTTTAACAGTCTTTACAACTTGTGTGTCACTTTTTTAAATGCAGAAAAGGCAAGATAAAAACGGGCGCGAGCCAACTTTGTATCGCTTTAGCGTAACCCTGCTGTTTATCCACTTTGCTGATAGGCAACTTTAGGATAATATAATTTAATTCTAAATACATACGAAATCTGTTCTATCTGCATTATGAACAAAATTACACATTATTAATTGTTGCAGCCTTTCAGAGAAGTAAAATAAATTATTTATTAATAACGAGTCGCGACAAAAAAACAATTTTCGAGCCGACCGCACTTGGCGCGTATCACCAATTTGACAGTTGTCGGCCTGACGGCATAGAGAACGGTTCTCGATGTGTACGGCGTAATCAGTGAATAACGTGAAACGAAACGTCACAAAAATACTAATGTAATCACTAAACTGTCAAGCCAAGTCAAACGAAGATTTGTTTTGAAAAGTAGTGTTTCTAGAATTTTTGTAAATAAAATAATTGTGTGTTCTATTACGTAGTTTGGGGAATAAATTTAACAATTTATATATTGTCAAATATGGGGTTAAATAGTTGAATGTCTATTGTGCCATCATAATATCTCTTTGTTATTGTTAACACTAAACAGAAGTGTTGCCCCGATATCCTAGATCTTCATTTGTTTTCCCTTGAACTTGGCGTGGTTATAAAACGAACAGTGCCAGCGTTGGTGTGACTAAATAATCTATTTTTTGTTGTGTTCGCGTGACGAACCTGACAGAAAAAAACAGAAGATGTCGAAAGTATCCCTGAATAATGTACCATCGAATCCACGAATTAATAGACTCAGAACGTTTTCAAGGGTAAGTGTTAGATAACTTGTAGAGATTTTGGAACTATGTCCCAAGGGCCATCACTAATTCAGCTAAATTTAGATTTGAGGTTAACTTTACTCCAGATTTCATGGTCTTTGCATTACTGAGAACTCTCCAGTTGTAGCCTTTACTCATATGACAGACATATTAGCAATATGGACGAGAATATTTTGCATCTCTTAACATTCACAGAAGAATAGGCTCTCAAATAAAGGTTGATAAGAATGTTTTAGAAGCAGTAGTCAGTTACGTTAATCTTATTTATCAGCTGTCTCACAGAAATCATGACAAAATCTGGAATCCCATGACTAAGTCTGGTTCATTCAATGTAAGTGTATATCATGTATTTTAAATGGAATTACAATAAGAATCTCTTAGATTTGCTACCTGCACCTCACAGTTTCATCGTGTTTTCTGTAAGTTCTTCAATAAAATATCTGAAAGTAAAATATTCATATGACTAATGCTATTTGGGGTGTATAATTAATCTTGCTAGAGTTGATCCAACCCTAATTAAATTGATGACTTGTCTTAACAAATAATTTCAATACATTGAACAAGCAAGTATTTACAAAAAAACTGTCTGCACAACTAATTTTGTTCAATTATTGTATTAAATTATTATAATTTAGAGTATTTTTTAAAACAATAATATTATAATTATAATATTTACCTATCACATGTAAAATTTGTATACCTTACATGTATCTGTAGATATATCGAGGAACTAAATTATAAAATAAAATTATATCTCTTTATATACCAGTGCATGCAGATGCACTACTGTTCTCTTAATTTGAGTAAAACTCAAATATTCAATAACCTATGTATACTTTTGATATCATCTCCACATTATAAAATATTGTATAAAATTGTATTCAGATATTATTTATTTTGAAGATCGATGGACTTTTGAAGCAACATACATGATTTGTAGAACTCTTGAGACAATTTAAATGATATTAAACAAAAACTTTCTTTTAATTATTTTTCTCATGTTTTAATAAGCAAAATTATCTCTTACTTTTATAATATCACTCAGTAATTTTAAATATATAGAAATGTTGTGATGCATGACACAGAGAGCTGCGGGCTTTATGCACAGCCTTAAGTGTCTTAATATGCTTGTTTAGCAATAGCACATAGTTACTTAACATTAGGCGAGTTGGTGGTCAATCGTATATCTATCTTGCATTCAAAAAAATATTCTTTTAGGTGATTATATAAATCTAATATCTTTAACGCGCAATTTTTGATGAGCTTTAATGAGCAATTTTATTATTGTGTGTATAATAGGTATATATATATATTATATAAACTGAATCTCTGAAATGGCGTCAACGATTTTAATGAAATTTGATTTGTAGGTAGATTAGGGGATGATAAATTGATCTTGTTTAATTTTTAGTGAACCCGGGTTTGCTCGTATTTTCAGTCATAAAAAAACCGAATGGAGCTTGGCCGCCCTGTTACTAAAAATATATTTTGATTTTGTATGTTTCTGACCATTTCTATTGTTAAGAAAAATACTTCTAATAGTTTTGCATACATCATTAGATGTAAAACCATATTTACTCATACACTTTAAACATGAATAGATAATAAATAAATAAATATTTGGGGACATTTCACACAACACCAACTAGCTCAAATTAAGCAAAGCTTGTACTATGGAACTAGATGGCTGACAGAATACATATATACTTTTTTTTTGTAAATGTATACCTACATATGATACTTACATAAAAACACCCAGACACAGAACAAACATCCATGTCCATCACACAAATGTTTGCTCTGGGTGGGGATCGAACCCACCACCTATAGCTTAGCAGGTAGACAAACTACCAACTGAACCACAAGGCCAGTGAATTGGCCCGGATGGCCAAAATAGATTTTTGTATAGTATAGTGATTATATGCCAAAAATAAAATCTGCCAAAAAGGAGTACTAAAGCAAATTTTTTGCCAATCACTGGAGCATGTTCATATTTGACTTTTCTTAGTAGTACATTTTTTTAAGTCATTCAACTATTACTTGTTAACTTGTTTAGTAACATACTTAGTTGTGTAAGTTTTCCTTTTAATTACATCATATATCTATATATATGCTACTAGCATGAATTTTTTCGTATCTCCAAAATCAATTGTTTAGCCAGTAGAAGGGACACACACACACTTTACATGTATCTCAAAAAAAAAAAAACATTTTTCATGATTTTATTCTACAATTATTTCAGCATGATTAATATGTACATACCAAATACAGCTTTCTAGTGCTAATAGTCTTTGAGCAACAGACACACAGACGGACATGGCGGAACTATAAGGGTTCATTACTTACTATAGAACCCTAAAAAGTCAAGTCTATAAATTGTCTCCGAGTTCAAGTTGGTCTTTGGAGGCAAAATGTGTGTAAATGGGGCCTAGCTGTGCCCTGGGACCTGCACACTAACTGGGAGGGAGTCCAATCCTGTGCCCTCTTTATTGATCAATTACAATATAATAAAAGAGTTGCTGCTGACACAGAAAGAAGAAGAAGAAGAAACATGAAAAACTGGACAAGTGCGAGTTAGACTCTGTGTCTGTATAGGACATAGTTGATGATAGTTTAGGGCCTGACACCAACCTCTAAAAATAGTTGATTTACGTACCTACTCAGGTAGACGCCAAGTTTTGATTTTTTTCGTTTTATTTCCCCCATTTCAGTTAATTAGGTTGTTTTGTAGTCGGTTTGATTTTTTTTATTACTCGTACTTTTATTTATTCATTTTAATAGTATTTACTTGTTTTGTTTGAAACGAAAAATTCTATGTACACAAAACTTCACTGGGTAAGTTCGTTTAATTTTCAATCGCTTCACTACTATTGTAACGCCTAATTTTTGCGTTATAAAGTATGCCAAATCCTTTCACATATCAAAACTAGGTATATACCTAAAGTCTGGACATTTTGTTAAACTTAATCAGTGGTCAAGATTTTTAGCAGTTTTGTTGTTAGTTTTACATACTTTGCACATAATTAGGAAATGAGGCAGATAATTACCACTTGACACCATTACTAATCAGGTAATTGGTGATGTGGTGGTTGACCTTCTCACCTATTTTGTGGTCCATTGGATTTGGAAATTGGGTTTATTTGTAAGTGTTACAAAAAAAAAAAAACTCAGTTTTCGTAAAAAAAGTTACAGCCGAATATATTGTAAAAAACGCACATTTCGACACTCACAAGGGAATCAAAACCTATGGGGTACTTCCCGTTGACCTAGAACAATGAAATTTGGCAAGAAGCATTGTGTTATAGTACACATATAGGAAAAAACCCGAAAACTGGACATTTTTAATTTAATCACAAAAAATAGTATCTTTATGCAAGGAATGAAGGTCCAAATTTTAAAGTGAATTAACAGTATCATGTGGGGTATCATATGAAAGAGCTTCAGTAGCATAAGCTAAAACAGGTTTTTAAATATTTTTCGGTTTATGAAGGAAAATATAAAAAAATATATGATATCCCCTTTTATCTACTAGTTTGTAACGGAACCCTCGGTGGGCGAGTCTGACTCACACTTGTCCGGCTTTTTTTAAATAAAATATACTTGCAGCCCCTTCCAACTGTAATCGGTTAGATGTTAGATGTTCCGCTGCCTTCCATGCCAATGTGTTGATGCGATGTACGGCAAAACGGTCGTATATCAATAGAACTACTATGTCGACCCGTTTTTCCTAATGGTAGCACCGGACATAATATTGGAACATGGCTTGGACGCTTATTGGTAGATATGTCTCGTATGGCCACTAATCATGGCAACTTTTTTAGGGTTCCGTACCCAAAGAGTAAAAACGGGACCCTATTACTGAGACTCCGCTGTCCGTCCGTCTGTCACCAGGCTGTATCTCATGAACTGTGATAGTTAGAGAGTTGAAATTTTCACAGATGATGTATTTCTATTGCCGCTATAAATACTAAAACACAGAATAAAATAATATTTAAATATTTTATTTAAGGGGGCTCCCATACAAAAAACGTGCTTTTTTGCCGTTTTTATAGATAATTATATTTTTCTATTTTATTATTTCGTATTTAGAGCACAAGATGAGAAATTTTATCTGACAGTTACCACGTCATTGACATTGTATTTAATCACAAATTTAATATATTTTTTTACAATTATTTATTTAATATTAAGTAACAGTACCTACTATTATGATATTGTATCGGTAAACACCGTCAAACCATTGTCAACTCATTGTCATGAATCATCGTAATGAGGATGTGACATCATGACATCCAGTCTAGTCCAGAAACGTAAATTAAACACATGAGCCCAGGACATGATCGCTGATAATCATCTCAATAATTTCAGGAATTTCCAGCGCAATTGAAAATCTAATTGCAGTTTTGCTGTGCTGATAATATGTCCGCGATGTGTTGGAGGCTTGGAGGAAAAATTCTCCTTCATGGTTGGAGGATTTATTGATTGGTTACAGTCCAAAACTATGAAAAATCAATTATCAATTTTCAGCTAGCTGTCGCACATGGGCCTCTCCTAAGCCTCGGTGGGTGTTAAGCTTTATAAGCCACTCACCCGCGATTTGTGTCCATTTGACAGTACTTTTTTGTTAAGTAACAAAACTAATAAGTTTAAAAAACTGGAATACTGGACCGATTTTTATGAAATTTCTATGGGAGCAATTAGTAAGTAGGTACATCCTTTTAAACAAAAATATTTTTTCAAATCGGAATATTAATTACGGAGTTATAGTTCCCGTCACGTAAAAAGAACGCTGGTTTGTTCGCGTTTACGAACAAACCAGCGTTTTTTACGTGACGGGAACTATATACGGTAACAAACAGAAAAAATATAACCGAATTGAGAATATCGTCCTTTTTGAAGTCTGTTAGAAAAGGTAAAGGTATCTAATGCTAAAAATAAATGTAGATTGTTTGGTTAGTGTAGGCAGACTATGCTCTAACTGGAAATAACGCCTGTTCGTTGTTTGTCATGCAACTGTTAAACATTACTGTTGACATAAAACTACATAGTACTGATTCATAAATTTAAATTAGAAACCTATAACTACTGTGCTTTCGTTTCGTTCTGCATTCGTTTCATATGAATGCTCGTCCTAAGCTTATTTCACAAGCTACAGCCGATCAGTTAACATGTAGCGTTCATAACAACCTGAGCCATAGAAAAACTAGTAGTAGTGGTAGTAGGTCAGCAAACTATAGACCTCGCTAGCTTAGATTTTTTTTGAAACCTTGACCGTTTTTGCTCTAGTAATTTTTTTTTATATCTAACGTTTCTGCCAAATAATATGAAAATTGATCGATAAATGGACTCTTAGCACACTTCTCTTATTTTAACTGAGACATATCCTTATGTTTCGACAACCTCATAGCAAACTTCACTAGTCTGTAGAATTTGGTACTTAATGTTTCTGCCGAATATTATCAAAATCAGTCAGTAAATAGCGCCGCATCAAAATTTTGAAGGAAATATCCTTCTAATCAAAAATCGGCAACGTCAAAAAAAAACAAAAAAAACCGGCCAAGTGCGAGTCGGACTCGCGCACGAAGGGTTCCGTACTATAATCTATAAAAACGGCAAAAGAATCACGTTTGATGTATGGGAGCCCCTTAATTTTTTTTTTTTTTTTGTATTTGTTGTTATAGCGGCAACAGAAATACATCATCTGTGAAAATTTCAACTGTCTAACTATCACGGTTCATGAGATACAGCCTGGTGACAGACGGACGGACGGACGGACAGACAGCGAAGTCTTAGTAATAGGGTCCTGTTTTTACCCTTTGGGTACGGAACCCTAAAAAACTATGAAATTGTAGAATCTGTATACAAAGTTTCGTCAAGATTAGTTGAAAAATACGAGCTGTGCGGATACCAGTATCCAAATAAGCATCCGGTCAAATGAAAGCAAATTTTATCAGTTGATGCACATACCTTAGATCGCTTCGCTCGCTCGGTCATTAAATAATACGTCGGCTTTCCAGCCATAGTTCTGTTCCGGAAAATCCCATTACTTTATATGGTAGATAACAAAAAAGCCCTGTATTAGCCTCAACACAAACGTTTCAATACGCCCATCACCATTAGTGTGAGTGGAAGGTTAGTGAAACTAAATTGGCACAACTGGTATGCGGTCACGCTTTTATCAATGAACAGTCATCCGCGCCTGCCAATTCTATATCGTTATGTATTGTTGGGATGTCAAATTATATGATCGATTTTAGAATTGTGGCATTCGTTAGTTCCAGTCTCTTTGAGATTCTGATTTGTTTGACACGTCTTCTGTTTTTAACGGTCCCTATAATTTGGCGCGAATGGCACCGTCTTTTATAATCAACGTGTCAGTTGGTTTACTAAGTGATCATGTGGTTAAAATGAAACACAAGATCATGACATTGCTCTTCATCATCGTGAATAGCTTTCTTTATCTCACTATGGGTACAGGTCTTTATCTTATCATACCTTCTGTCTCGGTCCAGTACCAATTGAGTACAGGTTCGTCACGATTTTAAAGATATCGTCGACCCATTTCGCAGCCTAAGCTCAAAACTTCTACATATATATTCAACCTTTCTGTAAATAAGAGAGCCGGATATTATTCTGTTCCTACGAGAGAAGAAGGTCATGAATTTGACTATCATTACCCGACAAGATACAAGGATTTTTTTAGTAGAAAATAATGTATCATTGCCAGTCGAATAACATGTAATCTCATCATTAGATTAACTTTTAATCTCCAGTTATCTTAATACTTGTTTAGGATTCTTAGTGTATTAAATACGATGTGTGGAAATTGGCACCAATTCGCCGGAGGGCCATTTCGGAGATTGGGAATCTGGCTATCGGGAATTTTTGCTGAAGTATTGCCATAGTCTTTCATGCTGAGCCGTAAAGGCTAATATGTAGCCTGCTCGTTCGTACAACTAACGCCAGATCAATAATTTGTAAATTGCAGTGTGACCTCGACGTGTCCTACCTAACATTAACGTAGTGGTGCAGGTATGTGAATTGTAAAACCATGGTCAAAACGTTTCAACTGTTTAGATCTTGACATGACTTTGTCCTGTTTAACGTGTTCGAATTTAATCCGGCAGGGTATGGGTAAAATCCCAAAAGCAGTCTCGCTTTTGAGAGCAAATTATTACATTGAGTGTATTTGCCGCTTTTGACAACATTGTTACATAACTTTTGAACAAAATTTTACAGTAATCTGACTGTTGTCAGGCTCTCTTGATCATCAGAATGTTTTGTTTATGTATTTGAAAATTTGAGTATATGTAGTTTCATCTTACAGTGGATCCGCCACGTTTACGTTTAAGTTAGTCTATATTATTTGCAACGCAGTCTAAATTGCTAATATTATTTGTGATTTAACGATACCCGTAATGACACTCATTCTAATGTACACATTTGAAGTGTCATTACTCATTAGTCAACATTTAATTTAAACTAAATTGTTGTATTGTCGTGACGGGAGGGTACTATAATTTTTCTTTGGATGGTGGTTTAGTATTTATATACTAAATAGAAAATACCTCATAATTTTTTATCGCTTCAAGTTCAAACATATCAAAATCTAAAAATAATATTTTTATACAAGCGTAATCTTTACTTGTATCTACTAGATATAATTATGTATGTCCTTGAATTTTCGCGAAAATGATAAATCGTCCAAGCAGGGTATATTATCTCCACCTCGGTAGATATCTTTTGTTAACATAGATAATACTGTTACATTTTCTTACTGATAACAATATTATCTAGACGAAAGTTAAATCTGTTATAATAGACTAGGTTTAGTAAAATATTTTTTAAATTTAAAAACCTCCACTTAAAAAAAACGGTTGAACAGAATTTTACTGAAACAGCTAAGATCACTCTAAAGACGCCTTGCTTCATCTGATTGGGAGCTTTGGTGCCACAAACTGACACATAATAATATATGTATATATAATAAATAATACATTTATAATAATAAATTTATATAGTAAATAATATATATATATATATAATTATTATATTATGGGCTTGGGGCTGTCTTATTCTTCTTCTGACATCCTTATATCTAAAATGTTAGCCTGTGTTTAAGCTTATCCTGTGTTAACACAGAATACAAGTCAACTGCATACATACATATGTATACACTCGTGAAACTCCCACTTTTTGCACCAGGGGTTAATTCTTCGTCAAATTTGTATATAATCTCCAGTCTCCGGTCTCCAGTTTGTTTAAAGTGTTGTGTACATTTATACTGTAGGTAATTGACCTGAGACCTTAGCCTTAGAAAGCAATCAAAATAACCCCCACGAGTTTGACCTTCGTACTTACACTATCGATTGTTTCTATAATTTACAACATGTTCCACGTCAAATTTTCTATTGTCGTGTGTGGCATACGTGTAATGTAGAGCTATTTAATTATCTACACATGCCCTTATGCGGGTTTGGTAAGGGTTAGTTTCCTACCTTCAATTCTTCAGATAGCCTTGAGTAAGGCTCTATAAAGGTTTCCTTATAGCCTTATGATCGGAAGGGCCATTGTCAATGCCACACGTCGTTTCAATACTTTATTATACCATAATGTAATATGCCTTTAATAATTCAGGTGTTTGCATTTAAAGAATAAGTAGCCCAAGAACATAAATAAGTATAATTTATTTGCGCGTCGGGGAAAGTCGCTAAATTTCGTGTTTTATTGGAAGTAATATGTTTGTTAAGTTATTACAAGGCACAAAATCGTAAGGTCGATAATTTTTTGTAATCTTTTTTTTAAGTAATAAGTATTTTTATCATAATTAAAGCCGGGGAAAAGCCAACTCTCTCAGAATTATAATATCCTCAGATGCAACATAATTTACCGAGATAATTGTAGGTATTTAGCCACTTACTATTTATATAGATTGCTACACTCAGCGCATCTCTGTTTGTTAGAGTTCTTTACAAAAGTTTCTAACAAACAGAGATACAGAGCTACGCTTTTATTATATTCGTTAGAATAAGAATATGTATTTAGTTTATCGCATTCAAAGTATATTCACAATTGTATACACAAAAATATACTTTGAGAGTTTGTTGAGTTCCTACCTACGTAAACAAAGGCTAGTCTAGGTATAGTTTAAAATAATGATAGGTTATTTTCATATCGTTGCAAGAGATGCCAAACAGTTTGTTTGAAACAAACACCGCGATTATATCGTGAAGCGTTCGATACATATTTGATGAGTGGATGTACAATGAGTAATTACATAAAACGGTATTATTGGAAAATAACTGTATCCAGTCCACGTACTTTGTGTTAATGTTTACATGCAATAAATAATGTTTAAATACATTTCAAAAATCACAGCGCAAAATATATTGTTATATGGCTACCGGTCCTCCACTTTTAATTGGCTTAACTCAATTCTTATAAACTTACTCTGTCTCTATGTTACATTTTCACGATCAAACAGCTTAACCTATCGTTATGAAAACCAGTGCAATAGCAAGTATCTATATATTAAAAGTAAAACAAAATACCGAAAAATCAGTTTTTGAAGTCTAACTTACGAATTCGTTACGCTGTTGAGTGTACGTTTTATGTGAGAAAGAAAAATCGCTGTTAAAGATTTTATAAATGCGCATTCTTTAGAATAATTCTAGTAAACTCGGTTGTTTATTGCGAAAAAGTTCTTGGAGGTTACGAAAAAACGCATTTTTTTATTTTTGCGCGAGATGTATTATTATAATAATACAATAATTACGACACCTCACACATCAAAATGGGTCAAGCTGTTTAGGCTGTAGGCGATCATATAGAAACATACATACAAACATACATACACCCGAAAAGCATAACCCTCCTTCTTACGCAGTCAATGAACAATGAAAAATTAACACAACACGAGGTACCAAGCTATTTGCGTAATGTAGTCTACTAATCAATTATGAAGCAAAATATGTATTTTTTTATCTGTTTGTAACTAAGTACTTTAATTTATCTATATCAGAGCCATGTACGGCTATAATTATCTGGGGTTTATGAAGGTTTAGAATTATTACTATTATGATTAACAAGTGCTTATAGATAGGCTAATCTATACATATATAAAGCTTCGTCCGTGTGTTCGTGTCTTACTGACAAACTGTTATCCGTCAGCCAGTACAGACTAAACTACTTGTCCTAGAGATATTTTTGTAGGATTCCTTTCTCTTAGAGTGTTGGTATCCAATAAGAAACGTTTTCTCGACCAAAGGTTGCAGCAGGTAGCGACCACGGGATGCAGCTAGTACCTAACTTATATGCTAGAGTCAGATATAGTTTGCGCGTACCGATAAGCTGTGTGCGAAAGGTACAAATATTTAAATTCAAGTACTTACATATATCGGGATCATCGGATAACTTTCACAGGAATACGCAGTAGAAGCTTATATATATTTTTTTTTTTTTATCAGCCCTTCTTGTAAAAACTGTCCCACTGCTGGGAACGGGCCATCTTCTCATTCTCAAGCTTATTATAGTTATATTTAACTTATATTACAAAATCGAAAGTATCTGAGCTACTAAGCCTTACAATTGTTTCTCCTTTGTGCAATAGGGTAATTCGAAGATAGATAGGCCATAGAATTTAAATGTACCATTAAAAATTCACTGGTATTTTATTTGTAATGATTGCACAAGTGAACATGCACACTTTTAGATGCCAGCTTTTGATAAATTAGATCAATCAATCAATAACACTTTATTGACACCACAAAGAGTAATAACATATCAAAATATACACATAAGAGAGTCTTTTACACGATTTTTGTAACTTATTATTACCATCTTTGTTTTCCAAAAACTGTATCCTAGGTATTATCAAGTGTAGAGTGGATAAAAGTAACTGTTAGGCCTGGTCTAGGTTACAGCGTCACCTTCAATCAGGCGAACTAGTCATCAAACGTACAGACATACATACAAGGATAATAACATATATAATCCACTGTTCTCTGGTTCACTATTAGGTACTCGTATAATCTTATATTTAAGTATATATAATTATATATGCACCTTCAATCAATGTTCGCAGGCATACAACTAATTAAGATAAGTGCGTGTTTTGATAAGAGATAGAGTGAAAAACGTATTTAATCACCTAATTGTTCAAACAAGCGAGTCTATTGTATCTTAGATTTATATGAAAGACCGATAAAGCCATTTATTCTTTTGAAATAATCTATTCGTTTTTATCCTGAAGACGTAATTGTACTATAATTATAGTGTATATATGCGTATAGTGTACATATATGCTTATATTATAATATTATATGTAACTAATATACTAGTACTGATATATAAAATGTTGCACTTGAGCCAAACCTGTTTACTCCTGCTAAGTACTTATAAGTTCGAAGTGTGTATCAGTGTATATTTCTGTATAGCTGTGTGTTTGTTTGCGGCATCGCAGCAGCTATAATAATGTTTTTAGGGTTCCGTAGTAAACAATATAACTATAAGGGTTCCTCCCTTATAGTTTCGCCATGTCTGTCTGTGTCCCTGCTAAACGGTTGAATTTAGGGATATGAAAAAAATCATGCTAGTAGAATATATATATGATAAAATTAAAAGGAAAACTATCACGAATAAGTAGGATGTACTTGTTATCGAGTTATAGTCGATTTAGTTAAAATAATTACTTAGACAAGTCATAAATGAATATTTCATTTAAATTAACATGTTAACTCATATGTTCGCAGTATCAAACAAGGGACCCTATTTTAATGTCACATAAATTATGATATGTATACGTAACAACGGAACCCTACATTGAGCGTGGCACGACATGCACTTGGCCGCTTTTTTAATTTTTTACTAAAAAAATTGCATACATCTAATTCCTAGGCCTTTTCATAAACACGTTTTATAGTCTAGTAAAAATAAATCCGTTTGTATGGAGCAGATCACAGTATTTGCAACTGGGGGGATTCTTTGAAATTATGATAGGAAAATAAACTAAAAATCATAGATCAACAATACTCCCTGATTTATAGACTAGCTGCGTTCCGCGGTTTCACTCGCGTAGGTATGAAAAACGGTGATGATTATGATGATGATAAGTAGCTCATGTCCGTCTCCAGGTCCAAAGCTTTCTCTATACTAATTTTCATAGCGATCGGTTCAGCCGTTTGAGCGTGTAAAGGTAACAAAATTAGCTTTTATAAATAATATCATTATGAAATTATGTCAAATGTATTTCAAAACACCAGTACATTCATTTAAATAACAATATACTTAGTACACTTAGTATACTTAGTAACACAACAATATATAGACTCAACTATCTAAACTACTACACAAAAAGCACATCGATCACCCCAGACTGATAAAGGTCTAAAGATAATCCAAATGCTCAAACCCACTACCAGTTGGCAGCGTACCCAGCATGCCGGCCGCATTGCCACGTTGAATGGCAATGCTTATGCGTTGGGCCAGATACGCGCCAGCATTTTGGTCACGCGTCGCATCGATCAGGCGCTCAGATAAATTTTTGAAAATGAGATGAGCTCCCGGTCCCCACGGACCCAAAGTTTCGACACCAAAAGTATACTTAGTTGTCTTTTATGTTGTCACAAATCTTATTTTTACTAGACTATTAATAATACAATAATGCAGACATTATTCTATAGATTGTAGAAAGTATTTATTTTCCCAAAGCAATATTATTTTACTTGAATGTTTGACAAGATTACGAAACGCTTTAGTTCCACTTTCATCGTGCGGACTGCTAGAATGTGGAATGCGCTTTCTGAGTGGGTCTTTCCCGATATATATAATCTGGGTGTCTTTGGGAGTGAATTGGTTTCTTCTAGGTAAGCGCGCTCCATCGTAGACCGCAACGTCGCTTAACATCAGGCGAGTTGGCGGTCAAGCGCGAACCTATTTCTACATAAAAAATTGATTTATTGATTGATGATGATATTGAACGCTGATTTATTTTCCTTACCCTGTAGAACCAGAATTCTCTCTCTAATCTTTGCTCGTCATTAAATAAGTGTTAAATATTTATCTTCACCGATATTTCTATGTAATCTATGTTCATTATATTCTCATTAGTATAATAGTCACGATTTAAACGGTTTTGGTTATTTTGACGACCTTACTTTTTAATCCCGGACCTAAAAAGAGGGCTGTTATAAGTTTGACCGTGTGTATCTGTGTACCTGTGTGTCTGTCTGTCTGTGGGATCGTAGCTCTCAAACAGATGGACCGATTTTGATCAATCATTTTTTTTTTGTTTAAAAAATAATTTCATCGAGCGTGTTTTTAGCTATGTTTCATCCAAATCTGTTCAGCCGTTTTTTTTTTTTTTTGAATTTTTTAATTTTCTAAACTTATATTTAGATTCATTCGTAAAGAGGAAGAAATCATAGTGATTTTTCCAGGCACGTGATCATTGCCTGTAGTAGGTATTCATATTAAATTTACACGTCATCCTGTTCATCAGCATCGTTACCTAATGATTCAAGTTTATTTTTATCCGACTGGGCAAGAAGGAGGGTTATGTTTTTCGAATGTATATACGTTTGTATGCATGTACATAAGTATGTATGTTTCTGCATGATCACCTACAGGCTAAACGGCTTGACCAATTTTGATCTGAGAGGTGTTGTTAGATTCGTCTTTACTCCCTGATAGGTTATAGTCTATGTAATAGGGCGAATTCTGTGGTTATAGTCTAAGATCCGGCTGCAGAATCAGTGCGCTCATCGAGTATTTGCTAAAAACCAAATTTTTACGCTTATTTATGATTAGGAGAATATATATCTACTTATTAATTTATTATTAATAACTAATAACTTAATTAGTTTATTATTAATTGAATTTTGGCACGTTTATACGTTCATAATGTACATTTATTATTCATATATCAAATGAAAGCTATTTTATTTCTGTTTATTATGATATAGGGGTGCCTAATTAAATCTGGCCGCAAATAAAGGGTGCCGGCTGTTAAAGATGGTAAATAAGCCATTGCGCATACGTCGAATGCTAGTGTTCTCAACCACCGGTGCAAACAGTAGTAGGGACGACTTAATAAATACTCCAAAAGAAGAAGAAGAAGAAGTCTTTCTTTTCAAAATGACAAATTTAAAAATTATGCAGGGTATTTTGTTTTTCTTTTAATATGCATACTTGTTGACATTAATCTAACTATAAGACTACTTACATAGAGCTCGATAAATTATCTGGACACATTTTTCTTCACTTATAACATAACAGTACACATAAAAAAACATAACAGTACAAAATAAAAACCGGACAAGTCGAGTCAGACTCGCCCACCGAGGGTTCCTTACAAAAACTGTACATTTTTAATTTAAATTAATCACAAATAATAGGGTCTTTAAATAAGGAAGGAGTGTCCAAATTTTAAAATGCTTTAACCGTATCATGTGGGGTATCATATGAAAGATCATTAGCACAAGCTAAAACAGGTTTTTAAATATGTTAAGATGTATATTTTTAGGTTTATAAAGGAAAATATAAAAAATATATAATTTCCCCTTTTATCTACAAGTTTGTATGGAACCTTCCTCGGTGGGCGAGTCTGACTCGCACTTATCCGTTTTTTTTTTCATAATTACGCGGGTGAAATCGCCGGGCGCAGTTATTTTATATATCGGGGATTATTGTGAATCTATGTTTTAAATATTTCCCTATCATAATTTCAAAGAATTCCCCAAGGTGCATTTAATGTGATCACAATACTCTATACAAACGGATTTATTTTTACTAGTCTTATCAGTGCGTCTACATTATTTTGTGGGCAGTATGTACTTTTGAAAAAAAAAACGACTACGGCGCAAGAACGAGGATTATGTTTTTTCGAGTATATGTATGTTTCTATATTACCTCCAACAGCCTAACCAACTTGACGGATGATGTGCGAGGTATCGTTAGATTCGTCTTTACTTCCAGAGTGTCATATGCTATATCGTTTTGTAATAGTAATGATTCTCGCAAAAATAAAATAATGCACTTTTTCATAACATCCAACGAACTTTTTAATAACAAATAAGTGATTAAAATGAAAACACTAATCTAAAGATCGTCTATTTAAATAACCTATACAGTAGCTTTGCTCATACTTTCTTACAAATACGTACACTCATCAGTATATCAAACGTAACGCAAGTGTGTTACATTATGAAAATCGCTCCTATTCAGTCGGATATTTTGTTTTTCTTTTAATGTAATATAGTTGTGTTCGTTCATCAACACTAGTTTGTTGCACTACTGTGACTGTGACTGTGACCCAGGCGCAGGCCGATCAAATACACAACTTACTAACTAACTTTTAACTTTTTATAACTTATAAAAACAATATTTCCTATTATAATCCGCTAGTAAGGATGGCTCGGCAGTATAATGACTATATTAATAATAAGCTAGACATTGATATTTTTACTCCTAAACTCTCATTTTATGCTAAATCAGTGAAGGATATCCTCTATACCAAATCCATAAAATAGATTGCAAAATAAAATCAATTGCAAAATGAATAAAATTTAGATTTGTTTACACATATTCACCTATGTAAAGTTACAAAATATTCATAGCCTCTATTTCTCTTTTTTCCCCTTTGTTTCAATTTAATACCTAAAATGTGTTTGCTCAAATGATGTATACATGCTTTGATTATAGTCTGGTTCTGATCGATTGTCACATGTTATCTTATATTATGTTAGGCTATATTCTGTTTTGTATACTTAAATAAATAAAATAAATAAATAAAATGGAGAACAATGAAGTAATTTATACATTATTGTGCTTGTATGTAGAAATTATCAAGACATTTACCGATTAGGATATGATATTATATCGTTCTGGCTTCGGACCTATGTTATCAACTTGTCATTGTTAGTTGGTTTTGCAACTGAAGTGGCTGTTGTTCTGTTTTCCTTGAGTGTTGTTACTTTATTCTTTTAATATATAATGGGAACGGTGGTAAGTTTTGTTTGGTTATATATTTTAGCTTTAATGCACAAACAATAATTTTAAAAAATTAAATCGACCTCAAAACTGTAAAGGAAGAAATAGCAACTGATACATAATGCCGACAAAGTAAATCAAAACTGGGCGTCTACCTAAGTACCCCAACTATATTTTTGAGGTCGGTGCCAGGCCCTCAATTATAACAAACTAAGTCCTAGACAGACACTGACCTCAAAAATATGGTTGGGGTACGTACCCACTTAGGTAGACGCTCAGTTTTGATTTGATTTTTCGGTATTATTATTAAACTCTTTTTCAGTAAAATATCTCACTCTTTAAATCATACGCTTCAATATTTTGGTGCAATAGCAATGTAGATTCATCAATGACTTGTATTATCTTATCAAGCCACGTCAGGAGCTACTGAAACGGAAGGAGGATCTATCTATAGTGACATGTCATTACATCTTCCAGTGGCTCCAAGGTTCAGAGGAAGTGGCTCGCGACAATGCGCCGTGCGTCGCTAATCAATTAATGTCAATAGGCGTCACGTGCCGACCAGACCACGTTGCCCCGGTACTTGCTCGGCATTGTATGCTACGATGAATTTGTTTCTGTTCCAGCTTTTAATTGACCTGATTTCGGTTTCCGAACAAGGTCTTTAGTTTTTAAATCAGTTTTCCTTTACTGTGCTCTCATGTACGTTATTGTTATTTCAACGAGCCACCACTCATCACTCTATTTTTTTTTGTTGAAGTTAAATATCTGCCACCGTAAAATCGATAAACCTTTCAATTTCCTAAAATAGATATTTTTTCAGACAGTGATGAAGAATAATTTGTCATGCGTGAAAAATAATTGAACATGATTTTAATTTTGGTGACTCCAAGATTTTTGTTTATTTCATCCGTCCACGTTCCTTTAGTTTTGTCGTACTTACATCTTTTCCACTCGTCTTTGTTAAACAATATTTATAAAATTCTTGCGACTTTTTTATATTGAGAAACTTAACGTGTATTTCCATTTCTACCAACTGAACTAGTATTATACCGCTGGGTAGAGTAGAACTTGCTAAAAATCCGCAGAATCAACTGGTTGGTCAGTGGTAAAATATAATAACACTCCTTCGGCAGTTGGTATAAATTGATTACTCCACAGGCAAAAGTTCTTAAATGCTGAATTAATGAATGAAAATATAATATAGATGTGATCAGGTCTTCATTAAACGAGGATGAGACATTTGCAATAATACTTTTGAAATAAATAAAGATATATTTTGAATTTAAATTTTTGTGAATCCTCTTTAGCAGTTCAATCAACTTTTGAGTCTTTGTTTGAAAAAGATAAAAATAAGTTGAAAGAAACGCTGCTCGAAACGTGACTCGACATGTTTTTCTTTAACACGGTTTGTTCTTTATTCGTTTCGGAAGATTTCGATTAGGTAGGCACTGTTGTTTTAAACCTTTACCAATAATAAGTGGCTTTAGGTTTTGTACTTAAATGTTTTTAAAATTTACAAGCGCAGGGCACGGAAAATGCGGAATCTATCATATATAATATCACTTTAATTCATTAGCACTTAACGCGGAATGTATTGTCGCATGCATTCTAATTGTTTGCTAAGAATTCTTTGTATATTCCAACAATACTGAGTAATTGTTCAGGATACGTGCAGTATCAAATATTTTAAGGTCGTTTGCGGCTTCCTCATTTTGCACACTTATTTTTCATCTCATAAATGAAACGTTGTTTTATAATTGACATTAAACACTATGCCATTAATTATTATAATTAATTTGTAATACATATATGTATGTATGTATTGTATGTAACCTATGTTTATTAGTTGTTATAACTTCACATTTATCAATCATTGTACCTACATACATTTATTTCCACACTATGTCTCGTACAAGATGACTAAAATTTGAGTCAGCTTTATACCAATACCTAGCATTGTCCTGGGTAACTGACTGATAGGTTTAAACTGCTGCTCCTAGAGCTATACGAATAAACATACCATTTTTGTTCGTAGTCCTAGAGACATAAAATTTGGAGTGTGGCTTCCTTATGAAGCGCATATCCCCACTAAGAAGGTATTTTTCGATGGCTATCCTGCGATTATAATATTTTCATCGTGTTTTTATACTTCACGTTAGTTTGGGAAATGAAGGAAGTTTACACCTTGGCGTATGTTAACAAAATAAATCATTATGCCGGACCCGAGAATGGTAAACATAGACAAGGTCGAGAGTACCCGCGCTTCGCAAACAATGCTTTGTTTTGTTGTACCTATTAGACAATAACCGAGGATGTACTCGCAGATTTATATAAATGTAATTGTTTATAATTATGTACTACTCCATACTGCGTTTTAAAAAAATCATTTTCTGCATGCAGCTGCCCATCTTTTTATCTCTTTATGATAGAGTACATTCTTTGTGAAGACGATAATAGAAATAGGAAATGAAGATGAAGGTTCAGGTGTGTAGAACAAAGACAAAATGCTAAATCAACACGAAACGATTGAAGCCAAACAAAATGATAAACCCATAAAACTGAAAATCTATCAATAAATACGGGCTACCGCAATTATGAATGGCATTTAAAATTTGTTACGATGGAATATTCCAATATTTTTTTGTATACTCATGTGATACGTACGTCGCAATACAAATTAGATTGAAGAGGTTTTTGGCGGCTGATTGAAGAATGTAGACTTCGATTGCTCGATCTATCGAATCGAGTACCTATTGATTGGGAATTTTATCAGTACCTTGGCCCACTTTGATTTAAAAAGACGATACTTTACACTTACTTTAGCAGTATGTCTCTGATTCAAATCCTGAAACACTTTATCGCTCAGCTGCAGCTCTATAACAAGCTGCTTTTCTGCTTCTTTATTAACACTTCATTCTATGTAAATTTCCTTCGGATTATGAGTCATACCATCTACAACATTGTTTACTTTATTTTTATACTAGTAGCTATCCGTCAGGTTTTGCCCCACGTGTTTGTAAACATACCACGTTCTACGGTGATTAGAATTGATGTAGTTACTATATTGTTCATTATCTTTTTCTAAGAATGGAGACCCTGATATCTCGAGACGTTTACAGGTAACAATAACGCAAATTATGTATATTGAAGGATGCAGTAGTGTATAATTTTGCATTACTTTAAATTTGTTTTGATATGGCTATTGAAAACAAAGAATCGGAGTCATCTCCTGTTGCATACCAACAGCTCAGTTTATTATGGATGACCATAATAAAATGAGCTTACGTTTTTACCCGACTGCCGTGGTTATGTTTTTAGAGTGTATGTATGTATGTATTTATACTATATGCATGTATGTGGGTATGTATGTATGTATGTATCTGACAGCCTACAGCCTAAACGGCTTGACTGATTTTGATGCGAGGTGTCGTTAAATTCATCTTCACTTCCAGAGTGCCATAGGCTATATTTTTTTTCTATGGGTGAAATTAGCCCGAAATAAATGAATTTTGAATTTAAATTTGAATTTTGAATTTTGAATTTTTTGTAATAATAATAATACATCTATCGCAAAAATTTAAATAAAAAAAACGTAACCTGCAACGAACTTTTTCGTAATAAACAAGTGATTATTACAACTATTCTAAATAATACGCATTTATAATCTTTTACAGCGATTGTACGCAAACTTTCTCACAAAAACGGACTCAACAGCGTATCAAGCGGAAAGAAATCGTTAATAGTTAGACTTTTCTGCGGTCGGGTATTTTGTTTTCCTTTTAATATAGATACTTGTAATTTTCAATGCAGTAATGTTTTGTAATTTTATTTCTCTTTAAAAACATTGTTTATGACTTAATTCTTAGGAATGTTTTCTTTATACCTTTAGTATATGATTATAATTTTAATTTGATCTATAATTTCGTAAGTTTTGATTACGTGAAATATAAAAAAAAGATAAAAAAAGTCGTGGAATTTTTGTCACACAACACATGAGTAAATATTATTTTTATTTTCGGTAAAAAAAATATTCATGTAATGTGTGGCGGTTACAATATTTGTATTTTCTTTTTCCTGAACCTACGATAAATTTAGATTTTCCTTACGATTCATGGCACGTGTGTATTGGCCTTCTAGTCGACTATAAATCGACTTCTCATCCGTATCGGCAATGACATTGACCATGACTATTCTAAACGGTAGCCGAAACGTTATATAATCAAACAAAAACTCAACCACAACAAAGCACATCTTATGACTTTGAAGACTCTAGTGTTTCTCGTTTATGTTAATTTCGGTAGTTAAATTCTCGGAGAAAGCTCAAAGCTGAAAGAAAATTAACGAGGCTGTAAGGAGTAAAAGCCAAAGGCTGTCGACGCCAGTTTTACGAGTAACAATTCAGTAATTTTACGATAAGCAACAGTAATGTCGGACTAAATACGAACAATGATATTAAACGGGATCGAGATGACGTAAGGCATTCATTTTATGTTAGGTATATGTTAATTTAACTTCTAAATGTGGCGTTGTTGTTTATATGTACAATGTATCTAATAATTTATTAGCTTCTGAAGCAGCTTTAAAATATTTTTTAACTCATTCAATTGCATCAATTAATTTTTTATTTTATATTATTATAAAAATAATCATATTTAAAAATTTTGAGATTAATAATATTATTTCAATGACAGTGACATTCATGTGTAGATAACCTAGTGATATTGAATTTGGTACTGAAATTGTGAAGAAAAATAAACAAATATTGGACATGTACACCTAGACGTCCTATAATTATGAGTTTCTTTTGAGGCAATAAATGTTCAAACTATGATACATAGTGTGTTTTATTATATTAGATATAATTATGTATATCATTGAAGATAACATAAATTACCAGTTGTGCCCCGTTAGGTCACCCGCCATATCACTAGAACCTTTTGTCTCCCCGGCATGCTGTAGTATGTTCATCTAGTCTAGTATACATTACTAAAATCATGAATTATTTTGATGTTAACAATGTTTATAACATTCCACAACTCTTATTATTTTATTTATGTCCTGTGATACACCAATAAGTTGATCATCGTGTAAAAAACAATATCAATAAATGCTGTAGAATAAATCAATATTTACGAGTAACTAAATGGAGTAATTTTTCATTCTACATTTTACTAGACCAATTTTAACACGATGGTGCATAAAAAAATCCACAGCTCGGAAACTTTGTTAATCGAAAATTTCGGTTATATCACACTGAAAGTGTCGACGTTTGTTAATCGATCAACTCACACGTTGCCTTGATGTACCTGTTTGTTTGTTTTGGCGTAATAAATTATGCACACATTGCGAAAGGCATATACATATTTGTTTTATTATCGTCGCCCACACGCTCGATCAGTTCTCTCGATCGCCTATTTGCAAAAATTGTTTGTATTCCATTTCGGGAATTGGACCGTCTTGAATACTAACATGATTACTAAAATTGGATGCTACAAAAGTCTTGATATTTATTTATTGATTTCAGTCTGTATCATGATTACATTAATACAAATTCCTTCTTTCGTAACACTAACCTACGTAGCGCGATATGCAGCTTTCTGATTCTGCTCTCTACCTTCCTACATATGAAATTTTACCTTCGTGTAGAATTTTGACAGTATTTGTGTTCTTTTCTCTTTCAGCCACGAATGGTATTCTTTGTAGCTAGTTAAACTTAATAGTAAGAATTTAAAAAGCATTTACTGCGCATTGCAACCGCGTAGGATATATACTAACTGTACATAGTTTGTAGGACCTACGCGCTGTACATTCAATCAATACATTGTCCGCATTCCCAGACTAGAGATAAATGAAAATATTCTATAAATTTACAGTAAAATACCTTGACCTTGAATATAGTAGTATCCCATCCTATTACAGATGATTGAAAATTCCCTAAAGACGGGTCCGGGTAGATAGAACTGACGAGGTCAACTTGCTTAGTAGTTCTCAAATATTAGCTACTTACAGTGTGTTTGTATAGCATCCCTTAGCCCATTTATTTTAAGTTTTAAGTTTTGGGGTGTCCTATTTATCCATTTATGTACTTTTAAAACAGTCGCAT
Source organism: Lycia hirtaria (assembly GCA_947563715.1). NCBI lineage: Eukaryota > Metazoa > Arthropoda > Insecta > Lepidoptera > Geometridae > Lycia > Lycia hirtaria. The sequence continues at coordinate 8,445,514 of OX387380.1, forward strand.
AATGCTTCTAGGTTTTATTTAAAAAAAATATAGGAATGAATACATTATATTGTATATTCTGCCCTGGCTTAAGAGTAATCTTGATCAACTTCTGGTTGATAGAGATTACTCGTTACTACAAAAATACAAAACTTCTGTTTGCATCTGTTATTGTCTGTATTGACCACACATTGGTGATACAAGATAGAATACAAGCCCATTCATGAAATGAAAACGTTTAATTAATTTTATACCACTGCACCTCAAACCGTCCTAATTATTTTCCCTCTTTGTTTCAGACTGAAAGTGAAACATCATGCGAGGAGGCGGCGCGACTGACGGCGGAAGGCGCCGGTGCGGACGACGACGAGGAGGCGTTCGACTACGGCGCCATCCCGCCGCCACCCGACGGAGGCTACGGCTGGGTGGTGGTGTTCGCCTCCTTCATGTGTAACCTCATCGTGGACGGCATCGCGTATACCTTCGGAATATTCTTGCCCGAGCTGGTCACATATTTCGGCGAGGGGAAGGGAACGGTCGCCTGGGTTGGCAGTCTGCTGTCTGGTGTTTATCTTGCAGCAGGTAAGGATTTTAACGTAATAGTGTCTGATAAAGAACCATGAAAATATTGTCAAGGTTGGACTTATCATGAGGCACATGTCAACATGTCAATATTGACACATGTGACATGTGCCAATGTTGATATGTGGTATACAACTGCCCTATTAGGGACAGGATTTCAGAGATTTCGTCAGGTAGATTGGTAAATGTCATAAGGCTGTTGTTATTATATGAGCAGGTGTGTTTTGTATTTAAGGTCAAGAAAATCGTTGGGTTACGTTAGAAATGTCGCATTTTGATACGTGAAATTGATTTGCAAATTCTGAAATCTTTGCTTTCTACTTTCCTTTGTGCAGCGCATTCCTTTGAGGAAAATCGTCGGAATATCAAACGAGGAAAGTCACATTCATATCGTACATGAAATGTTGACATATTCATATAACTGACAGGGATTACACTTCCCCTTGCATATTTCTGAGTATATTCGTCGTACATACTCGTATGTACGAGTACATAGTTCTAGTCTATATTATTTATATGTATAAGTTGGTATTTTACTGTGAGGTGGTCGTTAAACATGAACTACTATAAACATTGTATCTAAGTAGTCTAGTAAGAGTCCTGGTTAGAACCCTCAGCGGACACTGCAAGCTTAACAAACACCTAAACACTATGGGCCTAGGTGAACACACCACTTGCAGGTTCTGTCGCACAAAGGACGAAACGCCCATACATGTCCTGTGCGAATGTGAGCCTCTGCACCATAGCAGAAGCCGGCACCTTTGAGGCCACATAATCTCACCCGATGAGATAAAAACCTCCTCCCCCAAGGCCATCACTGACTACATGCTCAGCATTGAACTTGGAGAGGTGCTGTAAGTAATAGGGGATGTCACAATAGATCTGTAAAGGTCGCAGTGACCAGCCGGGGCTGCCAAAGCCCATTTGGCCCCCTAACAAAAAAAAAAAAAAAAAAACATTGTATCTCAAACTGTATTTTTAATTTATCTCGATAGTAGCATAAAAGTGTTGTTTTAAATGGACCTATAAATGAGCTTTTTCTATGATTTCTGTTGCTACAATTCACTGCCCAATATTGTGGAAGCTTCTAGCAATTTCGTACTTTTCTAGGCTGTAGCTCTAGTTTTTTTAGTTATTGCAAAATACTTAGTTTCTACCTATCTTCTGTAGGATATTTGCAAAATTTTGTCCTTACTGTCGTCTCTTCATCATTTATTCAGCTTCTCGGCTTTGGTACCTTTAAACTCCCGTTAGTTTAGGGTACGTTATTGAAACGTGACTTAGTTTCCTATAAATGTCTCTCACGTTTATCATTGCATGACCCATTCAATCGCATTTGCTATAGTACTAATGCTAGTTACAAATATTGTATAAACAACGTTTACCTAAGCGGTCTAGAGTTGCTACTAATTAGTTACTATTGTTATTTATGCTTTTGTGCGCTATTACTGTTAGGTCTTGGATATCTGTCTTAGTTGCTGAATTGTGCTTACTAACTAAGCCTACCTGTTCAATTGGTGTGTAGACAGATTTATGTAACTTATGTCAACTTTTACCCGCCTGCTTAAAAAGGCGGGTTATGTTTTTCGAGTGTATTATGTGGGTAAATATATGTTTATTACCTCCTCCAGCCTAAACGGCTTGATCGATATTGATGTGCGAGATGTCGTTCGATTTGTCTTCACCCCCTTAGTGGCCATATATATATTTTATAATAATAATAATATGACTCTCGCAAAAATAAAATAATGCGCTAATTCGTAACTTCCAACAAAAAAAATCGTTATAAATAAGTGATTTTACTACAATTAATATAAAGAATGCGCGTTTATAACCTTTTACAGCGATTTTATGCAAACTTTCTCACAAAAAATGTGTACTCAACAGCGTATCAAGCGTAACGAAATCGTAAATTAGGCTGCAATGTGATGCATTGCAAAGCGATCTCGCTCTTCTGCAGTCGGGTATTTTGTTTTTATTTTAATATAGATCACAGGTTTAAATATTTATTATATACTTGTTGTAATCTATATTACCCGTTGACATAATATCTGCAACGGATGGATCGTAGTGAATGAATTTTGAAAATAATATTAATTACAACCTGTCAAAGTTAATTTATTTGTATCAAACATGAGTAACATGCATTTGGTGTTATTCGTTTCATTGACCTTTGTGTTATACCTGATGAGGCGTACAAATCAGAAGCGCGCTGTTAAAATTTAATAGTACAATTTTTTTATCAGCCCTCTTTACAAACTGTCCCACAAATACTTAATACTATTGATACAATATTATTATTTAATTTATATATATTTTTATCCATAATATTTGTTTCTCACAATACACCAATAGTTGTTTGTTAGTTTGTTTGTTTCTTTATGATTACTAAAACCTACATTATAATATTTTTTCATAAGGGACAATCGTTTTGATACTCGGTATATAGTAGAATTTATCTACTAGCATAGCTTTAAATAATCTGTGAGAATTTATGATTGGTTGTAAAGTAGTTAGGGATCGTCCATTAAACACGTGACCCTCGAAAGGGGTGAAGGGGGGGGGGGGGGATTTAATGAGATATCACGTGTAAGTATATATTTTTCTTTGAGCGTACGATTTCTAAGCCTAACAGCTGCGCGTGGCCAGTCAAAAACAATCTGGAACCCTTAATGTCTATCTGGATCTTTTATCACGTTGCTTAATTTTCCAAAATTTTATCAGATTATACCTGCATTTAAAGATACTTAATATTCTGAAAATTTCAATATACTTTGTATCAAAAATACACGTGATTTTGGGTAGGGGTGGAGGGGTTAGTCTTAAACCTCACCACTTATCACCAGGAGGGGGAGGGGGTTAAAAAGTTGCTAAAAACATCACGTGATTAATGGACGACCTCTTAAGTAGTTAGCACTATAGGTTTCAAATCGTTTCACTGGAATGCGAACGTGTGTACCTTTAAGAACGATTATTTATTGATAGAATCAATCATTATAATTACACATTGTCATACTTGTTAAAAGTCGTTGTATAAAAATAGTTGCGATGATTTGGCACAGTTAAATGTAAGAGAATGGAAAATGAAACAGTTTATAGATGTTGGAATTTCGTTTGTTGGAAGGCTATTAAAATTATCACATTAGTATTTAGTAAGGAAGTTTTACTACAAGGGTTGTATGCATTTGTAACAATGATTTTATATGCAAATATTAAAATCCTGTTATCGTACATGTGCAGATTATCATAGTCTGCAATTAAGCGTATGACAGCATTATTTATAACAGGTTTATTGCTATGTAAATCCCACGATCACACGAATCCATAGCGAAAACATAATAACATAATTATCAGCTTCTACGCTAAAATTAATCTACAATAGTATTATGCAACGTTATAGATAATAACGTTATTTTCACAGTGAGTGAGTTGATATTTTATAATTATCACAAGCTTTTATTTAACTTGCCGCGATATTTGTACCGAAGGCCAAGGGAAATCGAAACGATATTTAAATACTTTCAATGGTTCGATTACGTTGAATGTTCGCAATATGGTCCACGGAGATGGTTCTTACTAACATACATACGTTCCCGCCACGTAAAAATAACGCTGGTTTGTTTGTAAACGCGAACAAGCCAGCGTTCTTTTTACGTGACGAGAACTATATTACGAGTATATGCATTAACTCCCCAAATGGCAAATCAGACTCTTCGAGTTTCCGCTCATCGTTTTTTCGGGTTCCGTAGTCAATTACGAATACTTATAATTTCGCCATGTCCGTTCGTCTGTCCGCGGCTTACCTCAAAGACTATAAGTAAGTATTACAAAGTTGTGAAGGTCAATGAAGTCGTAAGATAGATCGCAAAAGCCGCTTTTCTGCAGTCGGGTTTTTCTTTTAATATAAATACTTGTTTGAAAATTTAACTGCGGCATTTGTAGCGGTTCACGGAACACGTCTATTTGCCGAGTTTTGTTTATGTAGGTAAGGCTGATAGTTGAGTAAAATGACTGTGACATATGGACAGACAGACAGACGGATATGACGAAATTATAAGAGTAGGTGTAGTTACTACGCAACGCTAAAAAGCAATTTGGATTAATGTTTATGAAAATTATTTAAGTATTTCTGCAGCAACACAATGTTATCGTATCTATGTCTCTAGGCATAGATAACCAAATGACACGCTTACCTCTTTAATCTAGGCATTTGGTAACTTTGATAAAGTAAATGTTTTTCTTCATATCATGAATATTGTATTATCCGATCCGATTTGAATTTGATTACAATCAGAAGTTTATCGTTTATTTGTTTAAATTTTACTAAAATTTGTTGACTAGTTAACATGATGTTTTAATATGATAGCTAAGATATGAAGTGAAAGTGTGAAATACAAAAATTTTTGAGTATTTCAAATGAAATTTCCCATGCCGTCGAAGTATTTGTTAATACAATACTACTTGCGTCTTGTAGTTTTGCGTGGTCATGTAAAATAGTGGTGATAATTTAAATGTAGCCCATGTCCTGTATTTAACTCTCTTTAAAAACAACAAACTGACAAAGCTAAAGTTTTTAGGGTTCCGTAGTACTGCGAGGAACCTTTATAAATTCGCCATGTCTGTCTGTCTGTCTGTCCGTATGTTAGTTATTTTTACAAAATTTGTTCGGTAAGTCTTCTGTGAACCGGTACAAAATGATAATAAAATTATCAAAAGGTAAAAATAGGGGTGGTACATTGTATTCGTAAAGAATTGATGATTTTTAGAGCTTCATACCTAAAAAGGAAAGATCGGGACCCTTATAGGATCTCTTTGCTTTCCGTCTGTCCGTCTGGCAAGACCTATCTTGGGAAGCCGTGGAGGTATTGAGTTGAAATTAAAACCATATATACGCAGATCTGTAGTCTCTTGCAGCTGTGAAACATCAAACTTCTCAGTTATCATAAATAAGTATCCACATTAACGATGGAAAACAAAATACCCGACTGCAGAAGAGCGAGTTTTGCAGTCCAACTTACGATTTCGTTAAGCTTGATATGCTTGGTTATAAATGCGCATTCCTTAGAATAAAATTGGAAATTGCTCTTATTTATTACGAAAAAGTTCGTTATAGGTTACTTTTTTAAGGAGTATTTTTTATTTTTGTGAGAGTTTTATTACTAGTAGTTCTACGAACAGTAGACCTCGTGAGAGAGCTTATTTGCAGTCTTAACATTTTACCTAATTTTATTAAATGGAGAAAACGTAAAATCAAGAAAATTATTCAGCGCTAAAATGCATCAAGCACATCCACGCGCCCTAGTCACTGTTAAACGCAATCTCAAGTTGGTTATCATATGTCGACAACCACTTGATCAAATCCGTTTATTTTTACGTCAAGTTGTAATAATTGTGTACTGTATCTACGTACCAAATATCATTAAAATCGGTTGGTAACTAGCGCCGCAATAAACTTCCCCCCTTTTAATGGGAACCACCCCACCTATCAAAAATCGCCGACGACAAAAAAAAACCATAGAACCTATACGCCAAGTTTCATCAAAATTGTTTCAAAATTACGCCCTGTACGCGAGTACGAACATACAAATCACAAACAAACTGACAGATGAAAGAAAACTTGGCCAGTTGATGCAGAGACGCATCGCTCGCTCGGTCAATTATTACGATGTGTAATTTTCGATTTATGACGAAAAGAGTAAAAAAATATTTAAGGTTTTAACAACTTAGTTCACGGTTTCGTGGGATTTCCGGGATGAAATCTATATTAATTCAAAAGAAAAAACTACAACGCTTGATTCCCGAACTATTTATCTTTCCCACTAATTTGTACGGAATTCTCGGTGGGCAGGTCTGACTCGCACTTGTCCAGTTTTTTTACTTAGACCGTAATTCTATGGAAAAGTATTTTATGTTAGTCGTCATGACGAATGCTATTGCTGTCAACCCAGCCATTTAGTTATGAACACACAGAACACACACACACAGACATCAGTTACTATCCCACTTATAATATTACTAGTGTTGATATCATAATTTATCTAGCACAGGTCCACTATTACCAATTTTATCAGCAACTCCTCTGGGTTCCAAGTCGGACCTCAAATCCCAGTAATTATAGATGTTGTACAGTATGGCGATATTCCTTATCGCACAGGACAGGACCCGACATTCTGACTCAAATATTTCAGAGCCACGAATTTATCTTAAGTGAGACCCAAATATTTCTTATCTGCACTGTGTAGCGTTGTAGACCTCAAGTTTTCTATCCACAATATGTGAGAAGATATTCATCATCATCGTCGTCGTTCGTTTCGCCGACTAACGCCACCCTTTTACATCATAAAAATAATTCTCATAATTAGTATGTGTAATTTTATATTACCTTATCAAGACCTTCATTAGCGTCTGGATGTTTTTTCGGACAGATTTATGAGAATCTTTTACGTCGTAATTCTTTCCATTATGCTAATTTAATATTAAAATCTTTAATTAATCTTGACAATTACTTAATTACATATTTTGTTATATTATCATTTTCGTTGTCTTTTTTCAGATTTTTCGCTTTTGTAAAGATTTTATATATCCGACTAGATCTCGTCATAATATTTGTGTACACACGGCGATGCAAATATGTATCGCTGTTCTAGAATATGATCGGATAGAGAACATTTTTTTTAATGTAGCAATAGGTTTGCAGGACAGTTGGACAGTTTGCAAGGACAGCAGCGCCCAAATGGTACATTGGTCAAGCACTAATGTACCATTTGGGCGCTGCTGTCTTTATTTCATTATATTGTTCAATCGGGACATTATTTTCCATTTCTTGTCGCGATAGTTCACTATCCAACCGGACTCTTAAGGTATTTGACTGGCCTTGTGGCTCAGTTGGTAGTGTGTTTACGTCTACCTGCTGAACTGAAAGGTCGTTGGTTCAATCCCCACCCAGGGCAAACATTTGTGTGATGAGCATGGATGTTTGTTCTGTGTCTGGGTGTTTCTATGTATCATATGTATATATTTACAAAAAAAAAAGTATATATGTATTCTATCAGCCATCTAGTTCCATAGTACAAGCTTTGCTTAGTTTGGGCTAGATGGTGTTGTGTGAAATGTCCACAAATATTTATTTATTTTCGTATCGTAACTCCTACATATAAAAGCAAGTTTATTAAAAGTCTAGTGTTAATATTCAGTAAATCCATAATAGTGTTGTTTACATCTAAGGTATTGCAGTATTAAATTTATGTTAGATCGACTCCTTGAACTGAATTACAAGTATTTAAATGCCACATCCGATCAGGTTTTCTATGTAGGTTTTTGTACCAAGGTGGTCATTGTAATCATATTTCACATTTAGTTTAACTATAACTAGGTAAGTACGTCTAGATTGAAAATCGCCTACAATTTACATAGTTTATGTTAAATTTTATCATGGTCTATATTTGAGATTTGTCCGTACTAAAACAATATTATTATTAACGGGATATTTACCGTGGTTCGCGTTAATTTTGAGCTCTCGATATTTCGGCACAGTTACATGTACCATGTTCATGGGCGACTGAAGAATGTGATAGTGTGATAGTGTTTTAATGAATGACCGCGATAGTTTAAAAAAGTGTCCGTACTAAGTCCTTCAATCGAAATATTAATGTTAATTATATATATATTTTTTATTAATTGACCTGTAAATGTATTTTACCAATAAATTATTTGTATTTGTAATGAGATTGTACTCACAATCACTGTCAAGTAAATCCAGTTACAGTGAACTCGTATTTACATTTGACTGGGGAACGTCCAATGAAATTCTCCGGTAACAACTGATATGTCGTTTTACAATCCTGTCAATTTTGAGACTTGTCATCTATTGACTTGTCATCCGTTCAAAAATATATAGGCGTTTAAGATATATACAAAAAAAAAATATGTTTTCAACATGTCCATTTTAATCTACAACAAAGTCCCAAACCATATCAAAATGTTGGATGGCATCAAATTTAAGAAGTCCTTAACTGAATGGCTTCTCATGAATTGTTTTTATAGCGTTAAGGAATATATAGAATTTAAGTAGGATAATAAATATTTTAAAATACATTTATAAGCAGTTTTTTAAACATTTGCAAAAGCGGTAAAGCGGTGGGAATATGGCATTTTTCATATTCCCGACATATCCTCTAAGCCTTAATTAGCAGTCCTTGTGTTACCATATTCAACCACAAATTATGTAATCAAATATATCAAAATAAGGACAAACAAAAAACAACTAAAATCTTTTATTTTTGTTTCGAAATATTTTTCGCATACGAATTGTTTGTTAAGATATTACGAAAGATACTATTTGTCCGTCAATGACTTAAAAGGATAGTACCATATTGCAAAACTAACAACAATTGGAAACAAGTCCACCTTACCAATAAATAGAAATAATAAAACATTTTCACAGGTTTCACTTACATTAAAACAGTTCAGAATTATACAGCAATCGTCGAGCCAGGTCAAAGGTCTTTCAGCGGCTTAATAACTCTGACTTACTTTATTAATTCAGAATTGAAAGGGAATCAAATAAACCAACAGTCTAAGTCCAACAGTAATATCGCATTGTCATTTGTCACGCGATATGCGTGCAAAATTTCAGCTCAATCGGAAACCGGGAAGTGGGTCAAATTTAACTTGCAAAAGTGATTACGGACAGACAGACAACGGGACAAGTGAAATTAAATAAAAACTTGTAAAATACACGTGATCATTGTGTCTAAAAGCTCACCATGTATTACCAGAAGTACTAGTACCAGTAGAAGTTGTTAAAACTTTAAAAAAAAAACTCGTGATTAATGGATTACCCCCAGGTCACTTGCCCAGATACTTACCTTCATTGCTATGGTCTGCTAGAGATGATTTCCTCCACGGCACAATATAAACTGTGTCATCCCAACATATTATTTTGTCCCTCAGGTCCGATAGTGTCAGCGCTATGCAACAAGTTCGGGTGTCGAGCGGTGTGCGTGGCGGGCTCGTTGATCGCGTGCGCGGCCTTCGTGCTCTCCACCTTCAGCAAGAGTGTCACCATGATGATGATCACCTACGGCTTGTTGGGAGGTAACGTTATGTCACATTCGCGGAATGTCCCGCTTGAAATTTACACTCTCTTCAGGTCACACTCGCTCTATCTCACACTGTCACACTCGCGCAATGTCTCATACTGCGTTGTGAGAGGCACGTGTGTGTAAACAGCAGTGCGACGCTACGAAGCGAAGCGAAAATATCAAACAGGGCATATATACGACGCGTGGCAACCGCATGTTAACTGCGCTTTCACGATATGTCAATGGTAAATAAATGTAAAAAGTAATAAACTGTCACCTAGATATACCTACATATAATTATATTTTAACGTAGATTGACCACAAATTGTCGCTTTTCGGCATTCACCATGGCAAAATGTTACAGAGTTATACAACAAATCTGAAACTAGGAGGGGGTTATCGAATCAATCTTATTATCAGACGACCAATAACTATAGTTTAAAGAACTGAAAAACCGACATCAAAATACGCAATTTTGTTTTAAATACCAAACTACTGAACTAATTTTGACGAAACTATGGAAACTATTTCTATATGAAACTTCCAATCTGAAAGTATATTCTCTCAAACAAACAAGTATCTATTTTAAAAGAAAAACAAGATACTCGACTGTAGAAAAGCAGTTTTTGCAGTCTAACTTACGATTTCATTACACTTGATACGCTGTTAAGTGTACGTTTCTAGTGGGAAAGTATGCTTAAAATCGCTATAAAAGAATATAAATGCGCATTCTTTGAAAAAAATCTAGTAAAATCACTTGTTTATTACGAAAAAGTTCGTTGGAGGATACGAAAGAACGCGTACTTGTAGTTTTACGAGAGATGTAATATTATTATTACAAAAAATACAGTTTAAGACACTCAGTGAAGACGAATCAACTACACCTCGCACATCAAAATCGGTTAAACCGTTTAGGCTGTAGGTGATTATACATATATACCAACATACATACGTACATACATATATACATTCACTCGAAAACAAAACCCTCCTTACGCAGTTGGGTAAAAATAAATCAAATCGGTTTATAAATGACAGAGTGCTGCGATAAGAAACATTAAAAAAAAATACAGTTGAATAGTAAACCTCCTTCTATTTGAAGTCGGTAAAAAGGCATACTCTCATAATTATTATGTTCTCTAAATTCCATTGAGACGTGTCCAACACATAAACAAAAAAAAAACGATTAAAATCACTGTCATTGAACTAAAATAATCCAATCTTGCCTATTATATTAAAACAAACACATTTATTCTACACGAACCCCCAAACAAAAAATAAAAACAATAACTAAAATTAGGTCCTCCGATTTGGCTCCGTTCAAGAAAGTTTAGTAAACTACGATAAGGAATCTCTACGAAATGGCGTAGACCCTCTACGAAAAAGAAAATAGAAACGTTATAAAATAAGTTACGTTCATTTTTCTGCTTCATTTATGAGATTTTTTGTAAACCAGGTTGTAAAATATGTTCATCTACAGCTTTATTTATCTGTATGACACATTAATAAGAAAGATATATTAAATATAACCAGAAGTATCTACATCGTTATTTGTTAATATGACGCTTCAGCGCATCAATCAAAGGTCAACTTTGTTTGTACACAGTCTGACTAGTTTCTGGGTTAATACATTAATTTGCTTTAAGCATTCAGGTTCTTTGTTTGTTTTGTTTTACTTGAGGCTTATTTTGTCAACTTTTTATTATTATTCTCTCATGGGAATTTATATTCATATGTTGTTTACATACTGCGCATAATACTTCAAGCATAAAATACTATGGCATCTGTGTATCATAAACATTAATAATAATTATTACGCATATAAATTAACTAGGACAGGCGTTAGCAGTTAGCGTCATTAGTTGATTATTAAATATTAAAATATATTCATTAATACATCAACTATAATGATTATTAAATTGCAAGAAAGTAGGTTTCGACAATCGTGTTCAATCGTAGACTACTATATGGTTCAGACCAGTGGAGTTGGTGACCAAACTCAGCATATAAATAGGTTTGTGCTTTGTATTATTCTGAGCATCAAAAACGAAATGATGATGTATGCTACTCATATTGAAGTTCGAGACGAGTGTTACTATCAAAAGGAGCTTAGGCTTAGTTCATCGTCTGCATTTACATATGTCCTAGAGTTTTGTACCTTGAAACCAGGCTCTTAATCTACCCTACCTTTTTACCCTTTGGCTAGTGCATAAGAGACGATTAATAAGTTCTCATCAGATATTAGAAGCAAAAGGGTACAGTTCCGTGCCTGGTCTTCGCTAGTCGTATTAATAATCATAATGAACATAGTTTTCATTGTTTAGGGCTGCTAATGATGCTAGAATATGTAATACCGTTGTCTTACGACAAAAACAATTTAAAAAAAAAGTTTTTTTGTGTGTTGTTGTGTAGGTATTCTGAGATAGGTGAGTATTAAGATTTTTGTCGTAAACATATTTACCTCACCGTTCTGACACAATTTCAAGATTTCCAAGAATCATATTTCGATGCTGTTTACGATAATCCAACTACAATAAATTAACACTAAGTGACGAGATTCAAGAGAACGCCGGAAGATGAACATATATTGAGCCAGTGTTAATATTCTACGCGCCTTTCTTCTTAATATTCTGGACTTGTGCGGCCTTTATCCACAGGAAGCCTGAATCGTTTTGTATTGGATCATCCAATAAAGAAATCCCATTTCGATAACAACAGCTTGCGCAAGCGAAAATTGTTGAAACTAATTTTAAGCTCTATTTCTTGAATCTAATAAGGTCTATTTTTATTATTAATTATAATAGTCGCTTGGTGTTTTTATTACCAAATTATATTAAATTTTTTGTCGACAATTCGGTCTACGTTCGTCTTTATAGTATACTCGCAGCATACATTTTATAGTAAGGTTTTTCTTATTGTAATTTTGAAAGTTTCGTAATTTCAGTAGATAATAAAAAAAAATGTTTTGGTAAAATTGACTACCTTTTATCTAACTTAGCTGAATAATTCATACATATAATTTTTGTTCTCAATAATACTCTCACAAAATATAATAATTCTTACCAGAAAAAAAAACCGTTTACATAATGTCAATTTGTATTGGTCTATAGATGTTTTTAACCACTTTTTACCTTAGTATGTTTTGCCTTTTGCTACCTAAATTTTTTGATTCTGATGTTGAAACGTAACCGGTCAATCAGCAAGGAAGGCAAATATTATGAGAACAGATGCCAGATCGAATCACAAGGTTAGGGATACGTTGATTTGGTGTTTATTGAACAAATATAAACGAGGAATTCGGTTTCAGAATGCTAATCATCAGAAATCTCTTGGATTCTAATATTAAGAATTAATGTCTAATATCCAGCCTGTGTTTTTTTTTTTTCAGTAAGTACTAGTAAATGGTAGAGGTTATGTTACTAGGTTCAGCGAATACATAAATTGGGAATTTAACTGAGCACTTGATGAATGCGATGAGTAACAGAAATGCCAGTACTTATCTGGCCTAACGCATAATCATTAAGTTATATCATAATTATTCATTGGTCTAGGGTATTCGAATTGTTTTTAGGGTTTCGTACTTCAAAAGGAAAATATGTTATACATGTTAAATGTTATGTTATACCCTTATAGGATCACTTTGTTGTTCGTCTGTCCGTCCGTCCGGGTGTCAAGACCTTTATGTCGGGTACGCGTGAAGGTATCGTGTTGAAATTAAAATCATATACGCAGATCCATAGTCTCTTTACTTCCCGTCGATCTAGAACTATGAAATTTGGCAAGAAGCATTGTTTTATAGTACACGTATAGGAAATAATCCGAAAACTGGTCATTTTTAATTTAATCACAAAAAAATTGTGTCTTTATGCAAGGAATGAGGGTCCAAATATTAAAGTGAATTAATCGTATCATGTGGGGTATTATTATATGAACAAGCTTCATTATCATAAGCTAAAACAGGAATATTTTTACGATGTATATTTTTCGGTTTATGAAGGAAAATATAAAAAATCTATGATTTTCCCCTTTTATCTACTAGTTTATATGGAACCTCGGTGAACGAGTCTGACTCTCACTTGTCCGGTTTATTTTGTTTTGTAGCTTAGGTACGTTGTTTTATTGTAGGCATTTGTCCATAAAAAGAGAAAGGTAGATAAATTGAATATATAACTATGTATGTATGTTTATAGTATTTCATTAATATTGATAGTGGTGATCAGAGGATAACCATGGCTGTCTGCCACGGCCACCTGCCGCTGCCGTAACAAATCAATATATTCTGCAAAGTAGCATACGACCACGTTTATCCTCTGAACACCACTATGAATATCTATGAATCTATGTAATACTATAAAATACTGATTACAAGTGAGTTGTTTATTAATTACTTATACGATATTTATCGAATAGTTTGTACATAACAATTTCAGATGAGAATATTTTCTTATTTCCACAGAATTCGCCCTATTACACTTTTCTTATTTCATAGTTTTAGTTCGTGATTTTTCAGTAGTCGGATTTTAGTTTTAGAATATTATTTTTTTGGTATTTTGTGGTTTTCGACAAATGAACATAAATGCATACATACATACCGATCAACAAACACATAACCGCTTATTAGTGACGCCGTAGTCTGGTAAAAAAAATTTCATGACTGACGGGATATATCTCGCAAACGGTACGCTTGACAAAAATATGAAGTACTAAACTTTACCTTTATTTCAAAATCTGTTCAATGATACTAAACTTGATGGGGTGGTTTTTTTTTTGTTATTGACTTTATGCCCTCTAGAGGACACCATATTCAATTTAATGTGACGTCACATAGCCTATAACCAGCGGACAAACAAGACTTTTCCAACGATACCTTATTTTTCAAGTCATGATAAGTAGTTAAGTTATGAGGGACAGATGAACATACACTCATACATACATATACCGGTCAAAAACATAACCCTCCCTTTTGCTTTGCCGTAGTCGGGTAAAAATAAAGATTCACGATAAAAAATAGATTTACAAATCTGACTGAACCTGGAAGCTTTCTTATCATAAAATATTTAACGTCAATACTTAGACGATTTTAACGGTTGATAAAATTTAAGATTCAGCCGAGAACTGCAATAAACTGGAGATGGACATTATTAATGCGACATGTGGCCTTAGCACATTGGCACGAATGTGGCATGGCGACCCGGCGCCGTTGCGGCGTCCTTCGTCACGTGCCACCAGACAGTTAAAGGATGAACTACCTACAAGTAGGTAGGTAGGTAGTTTGTAGGTCTACGGTTTATGCGTTCTAGGTTCTTATATAGCCTTATAAGTATTGTAAATACTTTCATTGCTGCGTTGTTGGTTTCTGTGTTGAAAGTCGAGTAATAATTATGATGTATTACTTGTAGGGGAAAAAATGTGGATATAATGCTGAAAAATTGAGGTCTTAGGGTATCTGATTCTATATATTGTATTTGTATCATTTAGATAAAAGTTGGGCGAACATGTTTTAATTCGTTTAAATATATGCATTTCTATATGCTTTATTTTTGACAATTTTGCTTATTAAAAACTTCAGATGAACGACTATTCGTTTTAGAGATAAATTCAGTAGCTGTCTTAGCTTGTTGGAATTCTAGGTATATCGATCGCACAGCATCCAACAGAATCACTTGAGAGCCAGCTTCCTTTCAAGACTAAGTGGGCTTTAGCATATTGAAGCACACACGCCACCGAGCTGTGGTCAAATTCCTAACCCATTTGAATATACAAAGATCTATTCAAGTACTTTATAGGCATAAGATGTCCTATTTTATGAGATTTATGCTATTTTGTTATCATAATACACATTGTAGAGCACTAGAAAAGAGCATAACTATATTATTTGCACATATTTCACGAACCACAAATGTTCGCATTGTTCGAGACTATTAGCCCGGTCAAAATAGACATTGACCCTTGCATTAATTCCCAACAAGTTGAAAATTTACAGGCACGTAAGGGATACTCTAATGAAATCCTGAAAAATTATTTATTCAAGGTCAAAGGTCACAAAAATTGTTTTTTTGGATTTTTGGCCAAACGGTTAGTTTTACGATAAAAATAGCTCAGACTAAAATAGTAGATCAGATAATTATCTACTAAAGTTGTCCTGATACTTTTTTCTCTAAGATTTACCATTTCTGAGAAACAACTATTCGCAAGTTAGATGAAGCTGTATTATCCATAAAACGCACACGTTTTCACGCCACCTATGAGTATGTAGTGTACGAGGCGCGTATTTTAGGGTTCCGGACCTCAAAAGGCAAAAACAGAACCCTTACATTATATTATGATCACTTTGCTGTCCGCCTGTCCGTCCGTTCGTCAGTCCGTCTGTCCGTATGTCCGTCTGTATCTCGGGAACGCGTGAAGGTATCGAATACAAATTAAAACCATATACGCAGATCCATAGTACCTATCTTGCTGCAGAGAGCTAAATCAAACTTCTTGGTTTTTATAAAAAAAAAATACAGCGAATATATCGCGAAAAACGCATATTTCGACACTCGCAAGAGAATCAAACCCTATAGGGTACTTCCCGGTGACCTATAACTGTGAAATTTGGCAAGAAGCATTGTCATATAAAACACCTAAAGGAAAAAATCCGAAAACTGTAAATTTTTTAATTTAATCACAAAAAATAGGGTCTTTATGCGACCTTTGACCTTGAATAAAAAAAATTGCACACTCGGGTCAATGGGGACTTTTCAGGATTTTATTAGAGTGATATTCCTTACGTGCCTGTAAATTTTCAGCTTGTTGGGAATTAATGCAAGGGTACCACTATTTTTCGGGCTAATTTGACCGGGCTATATTCATTTGAGGAAATAAATATTTTCGTTTCTTACTTCATGCTTTCTGTCTGTGGACTGTTGTACCGTCCTGACTATTACATTTACTTAAATAATAATCAGGCCAACTAATTAATTATTAATTTTAATTTAAAATACACACAAGTAATACACATAACAGTAAGAATAAAAATGAAACAAACTGGTAAATAAATTAGCATGGTCTGCTAATTTAATTCTTTACGATGATAATTTATCTTTGTAAGATACAATTTTATGTTGTTTTTATTTTATATTTTTGTAACCATTGTCACCATCGCACAATTTTCTGTATTGGTGTGCTTCAAATCAACACTAAATTGTTGTCCCTATTTTGAAATCTTATAGGCAAATCATGCAATTAAATAAAACTAAGCTACGATCGGTGCCACGTAGTCTGCAATATCTGGCGCTAAGCCAACGCTGACGACCTTCATTCAACTTCACAACAAGCAGGACCTGGACGTGCCCTGATAGAGGAGCATTCAAACAGCTTGACCTTTTAAGAGGTGAATCGGACACAAGCATAATCCCTAATTCTCGGGATTCTCTATCTAAATTAGGATCGTTAAACGAACCCGTTTCAATCATGATTTATTCAGGTCAACAGAACAAAGAGAACATAACAATTTCGTGCGCTAATGCAGCGATTGTTGAAACATTTATTATTCAGTACTCATTTATTAGGACGAAGAACTTATTTCCGTGAACCACCCCCAACGAATAGCTGGAAATACCTGAAACTTGGGATGTGGCAACCGTAAGTAAACTATCCGTAATTCAAATCGTTGGAAATGCATTCGCGAATGGAAAGCCCAGTTTTCCTCTCCCTATCGTTGAAAGGGCTTAATAGCCATGAGTGGGCAGGAGTATATGCTATTTCGTTTATAAAACGCCTGGCAAATGTCCAATTTCACACGCGGTCGGTGCCGCGCTGTTTCCAAGGGTTTCAAAGAACAAAGAACGAACGAAGTAGGTTTTCATTGGTGCTGCTGAACTGATGGGCTGAATAACAGAACAATGTGATAAAAGATTCAATAAGTATCGTTATATTTTACATAGGCGTAACGATATCGACTAATCCCACTGAAATTGAAACACGATATTTAGAAAAAGAATCTAAATAAAAAAATTAAATTGGACCAATCCTTTGGATTATCCTGTTACGCATTTCAGTTTAATTGGACACGGTGTCTGAAAGTTATGTTAAACAAACGATTTAATTGGCGATTTGTAGTGCTTACTGTTACAAGGATTAAAAAATATATTTTTGATATGCTTTTATATTGAGCAACATGTTAGGTATACTAAAGAATACGGGTAGTTGAAAAACTTGGTGCGAATAAAACGAGCTACCAACTTATTTTGTCTTTAGTTATGCATACTTTTAACACATCCGCTGGAACTAGTAATTAATAATAGTGACGAATTTTTTTTTGTGGCAAGCGCCTTTATTAACTACAACACAACAATATACAGACTCAACTAACTAAACTACTACACAAAAAGCACATCGATCACCCCAGACTGATACAGGTCTAAAGATAATCCAAATGCTCAAACCCACTACCAGTTGGCAGCGTACCCAGCATGCTGCATTGACGAAATTTGGCACTTTAAATCTGATTTTCTACAGGGAAATCCAAAGAAATATATAACCTACACAAAACTTTTTGGGTAGTCGTGCTACTGACTGACGTCGGAACTTGTGGAACATTTTAGGTCTTTTTCTTGAATCATTGTTGAGATATGTAATATGAACAGGAGAACAATTATTAATCATTTTACGTTTGGGTTATTATTTTACGGTAGATACGACAATAAAAAACTAATCAAAACCAACACATATGAAAGTGCCTAAAAAAATACGCTAACTGATGCTCTATGACGCAAATCACATTAACTATTCTGAATGTAAACAAAAAAGAACAGATGATTAGTAGCAGCGGGTAGGCGAGTCAAAGTATTAAGTATTCTAACACTACGAAGGGAAATTCAAATTTCTAACATTTTTTGTTGTTGTGCCTGGCTACAACAACATTAAAAAT
This sequence comes from Lycia hirtaria, assembly GCA_947563715.1. Classification (NCBI taxonomy): domain Eukaryota; kingdom Metazoa; phylum Arthropoda; class Insecta; order Lepidoptera; family Geometridae; genus Lycia; species Lycia hirtaria. The sequence goes on from OX387380.1 coordinate 8,464,069, forward strand.
ATAGAAATATGAATTGCTAGAGCTAGTGATCACTATATTTGCATCAATGAATTTATTATTACAAGTAAACGAAATAACGTACTTTGAAGTCGGTTGTTTCAGTTTTTTAAACTATTAAATTATATAATATTAGTTTGGATAAGGTGCACTATTGATACATATATTTATATTAACATGATAGTATGATGAATAAATCATAGATCGTCGCAACCATTACTATCATTTACAATAGTTATCTGGGCTACCTACAGGGACAAGAAAAACTTTTTGAAATTTAAAATTAAAAAAAAAAAAAAAAAAAAAAAAAAAAATGAAAGATAATATGTTTAAATATACATTAGGAATATGTTTATTCTAATTATTTTGGCTTCATTTCCCAAAAGGGGATTTTTGAGGGAAAAAAAAACTGAGTACGTTTATTTATCAGCGAGAAAAAACCTTTACATCTTAGAGAGAAACCAGCAATCTCTTCGCCTTTCATATGGTTGAAAGGCAGTGTAATATGTACAACTCCAGAGTATATAAGCCGTCTAAGATCTGGGCATAAAATGTGTCGATTACGCAAGTGTGGGTGGCTCAGTCCACATTGACCTAATTTCACAAATGTAGCGGAGCTGTAATCAGCCGCCAGTGTGGGACCACTTGTATTACATTTTGTGGACATATCGGTGTCTTTGTGTTTGTAAATGTCTAAGAAAAGGGTATCTAAGTTTTTTGAAGGGTATTCAAAGCATTGGTCTGTCACGCTCACTATAGGGGTTTAGTCGGACTACGATAAATTTATTAGAATTAGAAATTTTATGATAATTTAAGGACTTATCTCGAGCAGCTTTTCTTTAGATTTAAAAATAAGTATGATGTACAATGAGATTTTATACATATATAGAGAGGTGAATATGAAGTAAAAGCATGGCAAATCTCAGTTTTCAGCACTTTTGAGGATTAGACACATCCTTCCACATTAACGCCTTTTATTATCTTGGCCTTATATATACCTTGATGTTGCACTTTCTAAACACACAGAATGGCATTGTCACTGTTCACAAATCACGACACGAAGCTTCTAACAGCGTTGCTCCACGTTCACGACTGAAGACGAGTTGGGCCGATTTACCTTACTTGAGGCTTGTCACGAAGAGCCGGAGAAAACCTAGATACGTTATACGTTGATACGTATAATACATCATTGATGATGTAACATAAAAAAATCTCATGAATGGCTCTCTAACGACTAATATATATCTTGAAACGTTGTATGGTTACTCCGGCAAAATTCTTTAAATTTAGACTTCCATAAAAATAAGTTTGAAAACAAGTATATGTATTGCTATTGTTCAGGTTTTTGCAACCTGTACAGTCCCAGGGCTTCCTTCCATTATTCTCGGTTCTTAAAAGCCTTCCATTTCGGCGCGCCATTACGATGGTGACCTGGCGACAGTTATATTTAGTATATTTTAAATAAAAACTACGGGTCACTCACGTCTGTTTTGAGCCGAAATATCCGACTATAGTTTCAACCGCATTCGGCGGTCTTTTTCAAAGGAGCAGCACATACGTCACTCTCGGTCGGTGACGCGCCTTGCACTGCTTGTCACCGACCGAGAGTGACGTGCGTGCTGAAACAGACGTGAGTGACCCGTAGTTTTTATTTAAAAATGTGTGAAAATCACGTTAATTTCCATAGTAAAATTTAGTATAATATGAAATATATTAGTATATAATACTGACTCCAGACTTAGAATAGTCTAATTTTTTTATTCAATATTGACAATAAAATAGACATTGACAAATACTTGAAAACACTTTGATATTGAAAACATATGGAATATTTAACATGAAAACTAAAACCAGAATTTACTACAACAAAACAATATGCAAACTCAACTAACTAAACATAAAAATAAAACTACTCTAAAAGACCGTTAGCAGCGGGAATTGTCTTAGTTATAGCTCTTAAATAATCGCCCAAGTATGTACTGTAACAGCTGAAAATGAATTTTTATTATATTGTTTACGCCCTTGACATTGAAACCTGATGATCTCAATAGTCTGAACCAACGGCTGAAGCCTCAACAATACAATTGACGTTAAACTCACTAAACAGAGTGCTAATGATGGCGACACTTCTTAAAATACATACGTAAATGCTCGTTAGAATTATTGTGCGTGCGTGATGAACAGAATTTGGTTGTCATGATTTCTTTTTAAGATTTTTGATACCAAGCGCAGTGGTTTTTGCCCACGATTTTATTTTTAATATCATTGTATAAAGTTTTATAGAAACATTTTAGATAAATAAATATTGGAGGCCATTTTTACACAGCACCATCTATTGAGGTACGGAACCCTAAAAATACAGCCCCCTTTTGAAGTCGGTAAAAATCACTAATAATATCGCTTATTGTGAAAAGGTAATTTGACATGCATCTCGAAAAAGCAAGTGTATAAAATTATTTTAGTTCATTGTAGAGCAAACCAATCTATTCGTAATTCTATAAAATTCCTTTGACGTTTATTTTGGAATATTCTTGGAATATCACTTTTTATGTTTTTGTGACTGTACAAACGTCGATTTAAAAAGGATTTTGCGATTTTCACGAACGTTTCATGTTAATCTCGGATAGCAATTAGTGCAGTACTCGGTGTTAGCTTAGCGTTTTTGCTTAAAACTGAAACCAAAACAAACTAGGTCAAAATATTATTGCTTACTTTAATTAAAGTAAGCTCAACGTTCAACTTAGTGAAACCTGCCCGATTTTCTTGCAATTTCTTACACGGTCCACTAAGAATTGAAATTTGCCAGGTTTTCCCACTAAGCTTCAACTAGGAGAGTTTTAAAAGGTGTATCTACAGACATCTCTCTGGGCCTACAAAACCATTAGGTGTAGTGGTTACCGCATTATAATCAATCACTCTGAGTAGAGCTACATATTATGTAAGTACTTGGTATTTCTATTTGAATAAAAACTTTTTACAAAAAAAATTAACCTCCGAAAAAACTGAAAAGCATAAAATAATAAACCTTTTTTATTTAACTTTATTAATAACTAAGTCCTTAAAGTAATGTAAGTATACCTAAGTAATTTTGAGTCGGCGCCATTGTGATACGTTGCGTTGCGAGTGCTCTTGCGGAGAGCGCATTTTTTGGAATGTCAATATTTATTGCTGGAGTTGCATATATTTGATTTGGTTATTTCTTAAATTTAAGTTCATTTTTGGCGCCGCCTCAAAATTACTTAGATATACTTACATTACATTAAGGACTTAGTTATTAAAGTTAAATAAAAAATTATCATTATTTTATGCTTTTCAGTTTTTTCTGAGGTTTATTTTTTTTTGTAAAAAGTTTTTATTTTATAATTTTTGTAGCTTTAGTCTACTAATTACTACATGCTTAATTTTTGATTACTTTTAAAATAGCTACTACTTTATAATATACAACTCGGCATTAAAATCTGCGAGTGAACAATAAATCACCCCTATTTTCCCACCCTTAGGATAAGATATTTTTTTCCAAACTTATATGGAACCAACTTCGAGGTATACCCTATCTAATAAAAAAAGAAATCTCAAAATCGGACTACTCTGTAAAAAGTTATGCGTGCTCATACATTATAATCAAGGAGTGAACAGTCAATCATCCCCTGTTTTCCTACCCTTAGGGTTGTTTTTTTTTTCCAAATTTATATGATACCAATTTCGATGTATACCCTCTATCCACTAAAATCTAATAAACTAAAGACTATCCAATAAAAAAAGAATTATCAAAATCGGACTACTCTGTAACAAGTTATGCGTGATCATAATTAAAAAAAAATATATACGCGTCGACTTGAGAACCTCCTCCGTTTTTTCTTCGGTAAAAAATTGCCCGTCAACCAATTTCATTTGTTATTTGATTCGACACTTTTCTTTGTCTAATGCACTGTATGTGCATATATTACTACATCTGGACATGATTGTGTGCAAATCGTGGAAGTTTATGCCGGAACATGACGCATCATGTTGACGACCTCTGCACCAGGCAACAGGCAAAGAACCCATATGCTCCTTTGTGTCGTTTCAAATTATTTGTGGGCCGACAGCAAACACTGACTCACGGCATATCATATTCTTGACATACCTAAATAATTATCAAACATTATTAAATTTCCTGCTAACCACTAATGTTTTCAATCCATTAACTCATTTTTATTTCGGATTAAGAGGAATTCTTTGTTAAATTGATTTAATATTATTTGCATGCGATGCAATTGTAAACAAATGATTAAAAAGGAGATTTAAATAGAGCACAATTGTGTTCTATTCCATACCCTCAAAAAAATCATCATATTTTACAAGAGGATTTTCAGGAAAAGATTGCATTTTTCTTAAAATGAAGACCTTACTAAGTCACCTCACCCTCATCGGTATATGCGGTGAAACCGACCCTGTATCCTTGGCATTGAACATTCAACAAAGCAAAAGTAAATTCTTTCACGTATTGATCGCTTGTTCAAGGGTAGCAATAAAAGTTGCCATAAAGATACGAGTGGTGAATTCCGGTCATAGGATTTCGTGTAGCGAAGCTTTCGAAAACATTTATCAATGGAATGTTCTTATCAGCACTATTATCATAATGGTGTCATGTCTTCATAGGATAATTATAGCTAATGCGAACATTTACCCTATGTCCTCTTCTTGTGCTTAATTGTGTGCTTTGTTATTAATTGTCCCGATCACTCGTCTCGTCCGTGTAACGACTAGATAACATTGAAATAATGGTGATGCAAGTACTTAAATTAAACGTTCTATCTTATCTATGTGCGTATTTTGTTCAGTACATCATTAATGTGATAGTTTGAAGCTTGCTCAAACTACTAATAAACGATAGTATATTAAAATAAAGACAAATCTTATGACTGCAGTTTATTTAAAGATTTACATACATATATAAACATTATATATGTATAATACATATATAATTCCACCCTCTCCTTTTCACTACAGGACTAGCAGAAAATCGGCGAATTACCACCCATTTCTCGTTGAAAACCCAAAAATCTGTACTCAGCAATTTCGATCCGCATTCTTGTTGCGTACTGCACAAGAATGGAATTCTTTGCCGCCATCACTGTTTCCTGAGCCCTAAAATCTTGGAATTTTCAAGGCTAGAGTGAATAGACATCTTCTAGATCGACGAGCGCCATCCTCGGCCACACCGTTGCTTATCATCAGGCGAGTTGGTGGTTAATCGTAGATCAATCTTGTATAAAAAATATATCTCTAAGAAAAAATCTCCCAGTTGCAAAATGTAGATTATGCATAAATTAGGTACCTAAACAAGTATCTATTATAAAAGAAAAACAAAACACCCGACTGCAGAAAAGCAGTTTTTGCAGTCTAACGATTTCGTTACGCTTGATGCGCTGTTGAATATAAGTTTCTTGTGAGAAAGTATGCCTAAAACATATAAGTTATATATATATTCGTAATCACCGTTAAAATTTCTTTATTTTGATACCACACTCGATGTATTTTGAAAACATTTTATTTTTTGAGATTACTTTTTGCCGCCAAAAAACCGTAATTTTTTTATTTTTTTTTTAATTTTGATGTACCCAGTGTCACTCTCACGACTAAGATGAATCTATTGACACCACTCACATCAAAATCGGTCAAGCCGTTTAGGCTCTAGGGCGTGCCAAAGAAATATACATACATACATACAAACATACATACACTCGAAAAATATAGCCCTCCTTCTTACGCAGTCGGGTAATAAAGAAAATAAAACAAATTCCGGGTGCAGAAACGCGGTTTTTACCCGCCTGCGAAAGAAGGAGGGTTATGTTTTTCGAGTGTATGTATGTATGTATATTTCTTTGGCACGCCCTAGAGCCTGAACGGCTTGTCGTATTTTTAAGTGAGTGGTGTCAATAGATTCGTCTTAGTCGTGAGAGTGACACTGGGTACATCAAAATAAAATAAAAAACAAAATTAAGGATTTTTGGCGGCAAAAAGTAATCTCAAAAAAAAAATATGTTTTCAAAATACATCGAGTGTGGTATCAAAATAAAGATTTTTAACAGTGATTACGAATATATATATAACTTATATGTTTTTTTGGAGTTTGGAATAGGAAATGCTAATAAATCACATCACACTTCACACTTATAAAATAAATGCGAAGTTTGTGTCAGTTTGTTACTTCTTTACGGTAAAACGGCTTGACGGGTTTGGCTGGAATTTGGCACACAGGTAGTTTATAATCTGGATTAACACATTTAAGACGCTTTTATCCCGGGATTCCCGCGGGAAAGGGTAAAACAGGATTAAACCTATTTCCTACCTCAAAAAAAATCACCGACAACAGTACCATTATAATTGTGTTTTAAGGTAAGGAAGGGAGAAGGGAGGGGTAGGTAAAGGGGGGAAGGGGGGTGGTGTTTCGAGTGTATGTATGTATGTGGATATGTATGTATATCTATATGTTTCTATATGATCGCCTAAAGCCTAAAGGGCTTGACCGATTTTGATGTGAGAGGTGTCGTTAGATTCGTTTTCACTTCCTGAGTGTCATAGGCTATATTTTTTTGTAATAAAAATCATACATCTCTCACAAATATAAAAAAACGCGTGTTTTTTGTAACTTCCAACGAACTTTTTCGTAATAAACAAGTGATTTTACTAGAATCTTTTATAGCGATTGTACGCATACTTGCTCACGAAAAACGTACACTCAACAGCGTATTAAGCGTAAAGAAATCGTAAGTTAGGCTGCAAAAACCTCTTTTCTGCAGTCAGGTATTTTGTTTTTCTTTTAACATTGATACTTGTTTCAATCTAACTTACGACATCGTTACGCTTGAGACGCTGTCGAGTGCACGTTGAGAAAGTATGCGTAAAATTGCTGTAAAAGATTATAAATGCGCATTCTTTAGAATAATTTTAGTAAAATCACTTAATTATAAGGAAAAAGTGCGTCGGAGGTTATGAAAAAGTGTTTTATTTTTATTTTTTGAGAGTCGTATTATTATTATTAAATAATCGGCCAAGTGCGAGTCGGATTCGCGCACGAAGGGTTCCGTACTATCATCTATAATACTACAAAGTTTAGTTCTGTTTATAAAATAACGAGAAATCAACGAAATTCCAAGTAGTAAATTGCAAACTTATAGGTAGGTTTTCGATACACATCCGGGCAGCATGACGACGCTCGCGCGAATACGCGCGGTTATGGCTCGCTCCGTGATGTTACCTCCCCCGCTACCCGCACGGCCGTTGCTTAGCAACCGCCTCGCGCTTGCGCCACCACCACACCTCGGCGCGGCGCTCGCACCGCGTTTAGATGCACGGATTATTTTCATTTTGTGAGTTTTTATGTATTAGATTAGGTATTTATTTTTATAGTTAATATATTTCTAAATATTTACTTACAAATATTCAAGTTTCTACCTGTTAATTAAGATCGAGTAAAAATTGCTTAAAAATTACGTTTGTTGTATGGGAGCCCCCCTTTAATATTTACTTTATTGTTATTTAATTATTTATTTTGAAAGGTAATATACAAGTAAATATTCTGTGAAAATTTGAAGCGTCTACCTGTTACCGTTTTTAATATTGAGCAAAAAAATACGAAAAAAACACGTTTATTGTATGGGGACCCCCCTTAATATTTTATTTTTTAAAAATTTTAGTATTTGTTGTTATAGCGGCAACGGAAATACATCATTTGTGAAAATTTCAGCTTTCTAGCTATCACGGTTTATGAGATACAGCCTGGAGACAGACAGACAGACAGCGAAGTCTTAGTAATAGGGTCCCGTTTTTACCCTTTGGGTACGGAACCCTAAAAAATATAGCCACACATGGCGAGTGAAGATGAATCTAACGACAATTCGCACATCAAAATCGGTCAAGCTATTTAGGCTGTAGGAGGTAATATTGAAACATACATACATAATAATATCCACATACATACATACATATTACATATACTCGAAAACATAACCCTCCTTCTTACGCAGTCGGGTAAAAATTATTTATCTAACAAAAAAACCTGTCCACTATAAAATCTTACAAATATTGTACAAAATGACGTATGTATTTATCTTGTTAGATACGGTTTCTGTTGAAACCGTTCTGTCCGACTGCAAAATATGTACTGAACCCATAATATAATGTCAAGAAATATATATTTTTATTAGTTTTGTATACCTATTATATTCATAGGAAAAATATTCCTCTTATAGTTTGAATAAGTTTAAACGACTTCAAACAAGTATCTCTCATCATCATTGTGTTGTCCTTTTCCCACTAGATGAGGTCGGCGCTGCACGTTTCCTTTCGCTACTTCACTCTATCAGATGTCATGTCTACAATCACACTTTTCGCACGCATATCATCTATCACACAGTCCATCCACACTTTCTTAGGTCTCCCTCTCCCAGCCCTACCGAAACAAGTATCTCAATTAAAATTAAAACAAAATACCCGACTGCAGACAAGTAGTTTTTGTAATCTAACTTACGATTAACGTTTACGTTTGATACGCTGTTGAGTGCACGTTTTTTGTGAGAAAGTATGCGTAAAAACGCTGTATATACGCTGTGCATTTCTAAATTATTGGACCTAGAAATTCATGATTAATCATAATAGTAGGCCATTTTAAATACTGAACAGTTTTGAACACCCTGTGAATACAACTTTTCGAGATATAGCGATAAATATTATAAAACTTTTAAATCATTGTAGTACTGAGGTCATTGACCTTTTCGCAAAATTGTCTAAACAAAAAATACTCGCCAAGTAGTTTTCTTGTAAATTACAGCATTAGCTACGGAACCCTACTATACGCGTGTCTCGATACAGTCTTGGCCACTTATTTAATGTTTCATATCTCATACCTCCGTCATTTATAAACCGATTTGGATTTTTTTATTTGAAATGATATACTTTCCAATTGGTGCCATACAAATTTTATCAAATCGGTTCATTAATTTGTTAGTTCGAATTCGAAATTGGTTAATTTCGAAATAATTGGAAAAAGTATGTCATCCAAATAAACAAAATTACGTACTTTAGAATATGTTGTTTCAGATTTATAAACTATATTAGTAAAATAAAACACACATCAACAGAATAGCTGTCCTTATTACATTCGTGTCTCTACCTAGTTTGTGTTATCGATATCAATAAAATTACAATCAGTGTTGCTGATATCTCAGGCCAAATTATACGGTAGCGTTGAGTATTGTAGCAAATTGGTCAAAGTCCTCAGTAATTTGGTAGTATGCCAAATTGGGCTTTACATGCCAATCATCACTGGTGTCTTCTCTAGGCTGTGTTTGTTTGGATAAATTATGTACTAGAGTAGAACGTACACAACTTAATTATAGTGTAGAGAAAAACCTGCACGTTTATACATATACCAATGTTAGTTAGTGGGCAAGTACCTGTAAATACAACAAAACAATATACAAACGATACATATACTTAACTAACTAAATTACTACACAAAAAGCAAATCTGGGTTAATCTTACCCCAGACCGATAAAGGTCTAAAGAGAATCCAATTGCTCAAAGCGACTACCAGTTGGCAACGTGCCCAGCATTGCCATGTTGAATTGCAATGCTTATGCGTACGGCCAGATACGCACCAGCATTTTGGTCACGCATCGCGTCGATCAGGCGCTCATCAGGTTTCTGAAATATGTTAGTTGTAAACGCCCTTTTTTTGCTGAACAGCTATTATTTATCTCAAAACGCTCTGCAATGATGTGTGAATTTTTATTTGATTTTAATAAGTATGCTATTAAATTTGCAGGATTGTTGTACGTTGTACATATAAGTTTCCTTTCTTTCTTTCCAGGCATCGGTTTCGGCATGATCTACCTACCATCCGTAGTGGCCGTGGGGTACTACTTCGAGACGCGGCGCTCCCTCGCTACGGGTATCGCTGTGTGTGGCTCGGGTGTCGGCACGTTCAGTTTTGCACCACTAGCCGCGATCCTGCTCAGGGAATTTGGAAGTTGGCAGAATGCAAACCTGCTGCTCGCTGGTCTTATACTCAACTGTGCCGTGTTTGGAGCGTTGATGAGGCCGCTTGTTTACCCCAAGGTAAGTTGAATAAGTATAATTTTAGCTACGTGGCGGTGGCAAGAGCAAACAGCGGCTTCATTTTTATGGAGCAGCTCCATCATCACTTAAATATAGGTATAATAAGAATAGAATAGAATATAACTTTATTGTACATCCATACAGTAAAAACTTACAATAAACAAAAACAAATAAGAATTGCCTTTTATATTCCAATACATGTAATAAATAAATTCGCACGACGATGACGACGGTGGTCGAGGTAGTCAACTGGTGGTCAACGAAACGAAGATTTGGATATAACTAGATGTTATTGGTCAGTAAAATAGGTATTTTAGAGGTATGGTTTAGTTACTAAGCTTTAACCAATGAACTTTTAGTTTTTCGTTTGTTCCTATGAAAAATGCTATTTATATAGTGTCCGTTTGCATTTTTTGATAGAAATAGAGATTCAAATTAAAACTCGAAAATTTGTTAAGCTTTCTAATCCGTCGATAGGGATTCCTAATAGAACTATTGTGTAAAGTGCATGTTTTTATTGATTGCAACGGAAAACACTGTCTATTACAGACGTCAGGTGAGAAACCACTACTTCAGCGCATGGCTGAAGAGAAGAGGCTGCAAATGGAGCGAGGCTCCATCGGGGGCTCGTATTTCCTGGTGCAGCTACCAGACGGTACTATGGAGAAACGAATGAAGGTAAGCTTGATGTCATAGAATCTTAACAAGACCTCCAACGGAGCAACGAATGCTACCATTGGTCTTGTGAAGACTGTTTGACATTTTACAATTATATATAAAAATAAAAAATAACAGCAGTTTTTACGGTCAAATATCAACTTTGCTTACGTTGAAATAAAGACTGCTATTCTGATCTTAGTTTTTTAATAGTAACTTTTTACTAAAATATTTAATCCGCATGATGGGTTACATATTACTCAGTTATGGGACTATGTTCATTATTGTATTCTCATTATGCATCATATAATAATAACTATAGCATTTGGTGTATGTTTGTGTACGTCATTATTTTTAAGTGGAAACGCTTTTGGTATATATAATGGGAGATTGTGGATAAGGGCAGGTGTAGCTTTTCTGTTCAAAAATGTAAACATCTGCATACCAAAGAGTTGCTAGTCAATGTACGCTTGGCCATGCAATGGTGGAGTTGAGGGTATACAAAATCTAAATTTACGTCATCAGAAGTATGGTCTTTAAGAAGTCGGTTAATCGGTCATTTCGGATCACATTTCATCAACACAGCTGTTTAATTTTATTGAGAAATAAATAAACCAAAAAGATCTGGATATAACATTTCAGAAACAGACAAACTTGTACATTCAGCAGCGGTATTTTGGAGCAAGCTAAAATGAGTATCTTCGAAAGTAGTGTTAGTAGTCTTACAAGTCGGAAACGTTTAGTTCTCCGGTGTACCCATATAAATCTTCTACTGGATATAGAGAATAGACCTCTACCAGGAAGGTTTCCGTTGCCTGTGATAATACATCACGATGGATATGTTGTTTGGCGAAAAATATGAACAGCTGACAAATAGCTTATCGACCTTTTCTCATCCTTGCGTAGCGAAACAGAATAGAGTTTTTGAAAGAGAATTAGTGGCGACAGGTCGAAAACAATGACCATGAGACCATGAGAATTTTTCGCAATTTGAAAATTGCGAAAAATTTCGCTAACGTATCGTACGTTAAATGAGAAGTTCTTGATTTATGTGAGCAGATTTTAACTTAAATGATGATAAGCTGCGGATTCTAACAGGATGATTTGATGTGCTGTCGAAATCGAAATTTACCGCACAGGACCAAGTGCCCCTTTTTGTCTCGTAGGGAAATGCATTTACGCATATGTGGATGGTCTACATCGGGGTAGGCGACGGGTATATCGGGCTCGACAACAGAGTGCTCCGGGCCATGTGCTACCCGCGTTACGTTACTACAGCTAAAGAAACTTGTCTTCGCACCATCAGACGAACCGTCTGCTTAACTACTATGCGGCATAAAAAAAAACTATAATTTCCTCGGAATCTAAAAAAAGACAGTTCTTTTTTTCAGGCCCCCCTGAACATCGATCCAGGCGTGCATTCGTCACTAAACCTCGAAGCGTTGGCGCGTGTCCCCACTATACCCAACATGCCGGGGGTCCCTACTGTCCCTACCTTACCCACTATCACAGAAGCTAAGGTCTCGGACGAAAGTCCTGTCAAGAAGAAGGTTGGTAATTGGAAATATTTTTATGATTTCACTTAGAAGTCCAACTATCTAAACAGTTAGTTCGATTCCTAAGCAAAATACTTCCTTTAAAACCTTCTTACATTGCGAAGATGTTCCCTAATATGACGGGAGCGTTAACTATATTCTGTCCATGTTTTAATATCACCAGGTAAGCATTTTTAAGACTTGTGTATTAAGAGCATACGGGTTGTGTATCTAACTGGCATAATAATTGTAAGTTGTGTTGTATTGGAATGGTTTTACATTTATGTCATGTGCTGGAAATGGTGATACGCCATAAACGCGGCTTTCATCTATTCATAGTTCATACATGGTTTTGGTGAATTTAAGCCATAATACGCACATAATATGTTATTCTTTGCAAAACATGCATACATGATTAAGTTACTAAAACTGTTAAAATAAGTTAGAAAGCATCGGAATGTGCAACCGTCATATATATTTATTATGATCAGTAAAGTGCTTTAATAGCTCCACTTTTATCGGTTATTGTCTATAGAAATTAGGTCAATATTTAATAACAAGCTAGGCATGAGTTTGACTACAGTTTCACCGGATGGAAAGCGACGATGAGATCGAAGATGATGACATATTTCTACATTAGCCGTACACTCGCAAAATAATTATGTACCTAGGTTTCAGTGTTTCAATTACTACGAGTAGGATCTTACTCTCCATGACATTATTACTTTCAGTAGTAAACAAACACGTGTAAATTCAAGTAATACACCTATTTATATAAAATGCAATTCAGTTCAAATATAAACTAGCTACTTTTACTAACTATTAACTCACAGACACAGAGTATATCTCGTTCTTGTGTAGCACTTATATATTTTGACGATACCTAAATTGCGGAGTACCTCCAACCTGGTAGCAGACAACTAGTGTCGCATATAGCCTTTTGTGCTATCTAAAACAAATGACAGTTCGTAAAATACTTAGATTCAAGGATTTAATTAAAAATACGACTGAACACGACGCCCATTATTAATCCATTTACCATGACTTGTCTATTTGCAGAGTGAGAACGGCAACGTGATAGTGAACCCCGCGGCGCAACACATGTCCCGCAACGTGTCGTCGCCGGCGTTCAGCTCGCAAGCGCCCGGCCTCCCTAAAAACGGCTCCGTTCCGTTCTTCGACAGGCAACGCAAGCAGAGCACCGGCGATAGGTCAGCTGATAGGTACCGTAGTTAGAACATTGTTACAGGGTTCTGAATGGTGGTGGGCGGTGTTTGTGGTAAACTTAGATGTAACACTAGTTTTATTGGCATAATGCCTCGTTTGGCCAAGAACAGATCAGTTTCATTTTTGGACATCCAACGCAAGCAGAACAACGGCGATAGGTCAGGTGATAGGTAAACTTAGATATAACACTAGCTCTAGTGGCAAACTGCATGAGCTCAGTTCCGTTCATGGGAAAGCAAAGCATGTAGATCGCCGGCGATAATTTGGTGGATAGATACCGTAGTCAAAATTTGTTAATCGAAGTGTGTGAAGGTTTTTCAGTATACTTAGATGTAACCGTGTCTTAACTATAACAGCTTATATAAGACTGGAAAAGTCCGACTTGCCCAAGAACAGATACGTTCCATTCTTGCAGAAATAATGCAAGAGCACCGGATAGGAGTTATCAGAAATGTACTTAATGTTTCAACTTGAATGATTCTGACCTTAGAATTGTGTTTTTTTTCAGATTTAAACCGTCCTTAGCAGCAATCAAAGCCACGTCCAAAACCTCTATGAATAGTCAATATCGAACCAATGATGTAAGTACAAGATCCTTACGCAATGTAATAACAAATGTTACAATTTACAAGTAGAGTCCGTTCAAAAAAAAAATTCTCCTGGATGTTATTATTAAACATTACCATGTTAATATGTGAACTAAATCTAACAGAACGATCAATGGTGTATCATTGATTGTTAGTTTGAATTAGTTGTTTAGTTGTTTATTAGTTTGTTTATTATAGTGTGACATTCACGGAACTAGATAATTTTATAATGGGAATTGAGAAAAACAGAAATTACAACATAAAATACAATAAATAACGGCAGCAATACAATGAATAAAATATTACAAGCAATACAGAAAAAGCAATAAACATAACTACAAAATATTAGTTGAAATATTCTAATCTGCGGTTCCACACTAGGCTCAAAGGCCCGTATTGTGGTGCCAAGGATACCAGAGTACACTAAACTATTTTACATTCATATAGATTGGAGGTATGCACAGTTATAATAAAAACATATGATAACACAACTCTTGAGCATAATACATGTAACGCGTGATAGAGTGACAGTGTGTTAGGTAAGATGTATGTGAGTGAGTGGGGGTGTGCGTGTGTGTGTGGGGGAGGTGTCTTCCACAAACTGATTATGTGTAAGTATATGGATGCTGTAATGGTATGACATGGGGATCATTGTTCAGTGCGAATCCGAGCAATTAAATATTCAGTATTCTCATATGATAGTGCTGATAACCAATTCCGAACTGCCTTTTTCACTTTGGACGTTCTCTCGTCTTTTAGGAGAGGAATAGCTTTAAGATAGGATAGAAACACAATCTCTGAACTGAGGTAATTTATTTTCGTAATAAACTTGTGTTTGTCAATAAAAAAACAATAGACAAAGTATTTATTGTGACAAAAACGTAAATAGGTATATACATATTGTATTGTCCATATCCTGCGTTGTATTAAGCAAGAACATCATCCATGATGGAGTACACTTGTACCTGACTTGTTAATTATCTCTAATAATTTAAACACGGCTGCATTGTCCATACTTTATGTCGGCTTGTAAAATGGAAATGTAAGGGATACATACGTAGTACCTACCTACTTGTTGTACATGTATGTACATGAGATATTTTTTTGCAATATTATGTATTGTGTGCAAACGCAGCCGAGTTAATAGCTGCAATGAACAATAAAGCAAAACACAACCTTGAACTCTGCAGTTCTCTGCCAAATTGAGCGTCGACTGGCACCAATCCAGAAATAACTACATTCGTTCCTGTTTCGCTGTTTATATACACGCGCGGTTCGCGGAAGGAAAGCTTGTTCGGCTCAAAATAAATGCGCTAATACCTTTTGTAAACGATTAATGAGCCATTAAATTAGTCTGTTCGGAATTGCAAGAAAAGTTGGGAAAAGAAAACATGGAATGCACTTCCTGAATGGGTATTTCTGAATAAATATAATCTAGATGTCTTCAAATCGTGAGTGAATAGGTTTTATCTAAGCAAGAGCGTTCCATCGTAGATAACATATATTATATACAATATAAATACATACAATATATACATACACATAATATAATACCTAATACGAATTTAAGATAGGATAGGATAGGATTTTATAATTTATTCTATAAAATACCTACTTACATTTTTGTATGTGGTTTGTGAATACGTGAAAATATTATGTTAATGAAGTAAAACGAGATTGTTATAGTTTACAAGCTTATAACCGTTTTTTTTTTTTTAAATTTAATGCAATTTTTTTTTATGTGACGTCGTGAAGATGTCGGTAAACATATCCACACATCTTTTTTGAATTTCAAATCAAATTTCCAACGAGACACTTACATACAAGACGAGTTCAAACTCAATATTACTTAGTGTTTCAGAGAGATCTGAAATTTCTCTCTCGAAGCTTGTACACGCTCTATGTTCTGTTTGTACCTAAAATCGCAAGTACATGCATGCTCTTGCGGTTTGAGCCATGTACTACGTAGATGCTACGTTGGCATGTTTATAGCTTGGTTATATTTTAGAAACCTAGTTTAATTACAATGCATGTACTTGGTACCTACTTACTGACATGAACGGCGGCTCACGTTTGACTTTGTCTCAACTGAGCAAAGTCTAAGTCCATGGTGGAACACCTTTGTTGAAGACAAAGTCATAATGGAACATGTTTGTCTAGAAGACACTTCATTTTCACAAGCTCGTTTACGGAGATGTACATACCCCTTGTACACTTTCTCCAGTTGTCTCTGTTATGGGTTTTCTTTGAATTCATCCCAAATACCATCAATCCAAGCACGCTCCATCGTAGACCGCAACAATCGCGAATTAGCGGTCAAGCCCAAGCCTATTTTCGAATAAAGGAAATATTTAATTTCCAGGGTGACACAGAGAGCCAGATGTATAACTCGAAACTATCCGTGTCGGGTCCGCGGGAACCGTCGCGGATGGTGCGTCCGATGTCGCGAAAGGACATCTTCTACTCTGGCTCGGTGCTCAACTTGCCGCAGTACCAGAGCCAGAAGTCGCTGCAAGGGTACAGAAACTCCGTGCTCAGCCTGCCGCAGAGCAGGCAGACGGGAGATCTCGAACGACAAGAACGTATGTTTTACAGCCAATAACTCTTTTTTTTAGGGTTCCGTACCTCAAAAGGAAAAAACGGAACCCTTATAGGAACAATTTGTTGTCCGTCTGTCCGTGTGTCCGTCTGTCCGTCTGTCCGTCCGTCCGGGTGTCAAGACCTTTATCTCGGGAACGCGTGAAGGTATCGAGTTAAAATTAAAACCATATACGCAGATCCATAGTATCTTGCTGCAGAAAGAAAAATAAAATTTCTCAGTTTTCGTAAAAAAAAGTTACAGCCGAATATGTCGTAAAAAATGCACATTTCGACACTCACAGAGGAATCAAAACCTATGGGGTACTTCCCGTTGACCTAGAACTCTGAAATTTGGCAAGAAGCATTGTGTTAGAGTACACATATAGGAAAAAATCCGAAAACTGGACATTTTTAATTTAATCACAAAAAAATTGTGTCGTTATGCAAGGAATGAGGGTCGAAATTTTAAAGTGTATTAACCGTATCATGTTGGGTATCAAATGAAAGAGCTTAATTAGCATTAATTAAAACAGGTTTTAAAATATTTTTACGATGTATATTTTTCGGTATAAAAAGGAAAAATAAAATGATTTCCCCCTTTTATTTACTAGTTTGTACGGAACCCTCGGTGGGCGAGTCTGACTCGTACTTGTCCGGTTTTTCATACAGTTTGTCGATTGATACTCGATAAACTTGAATAAAATAGCTTTAGCTCGCTTTTGTTTTCGTGATTTCAGTTTTGGTTCGTGGCAAACTTTGTTTGTAATTATGAGCATTTCTCATTTTAACCCAATGATTCATTCATTGTTCAATTTTATACCTTCTTGCCTACCATCAACAAAATCGACGTCAGGTTACTTGCCTAATCGTGTATCGTGTAAATGTGTCTTAATAACTATCCTAACAATATTTAGATCAACAAATCAAAAATAAAATAGAGTACTAAATACTCTTTATGATTCAGATTATAAAATTGCACAATTCTATTTATTTATTTGAGGGTAGGTATAACATTAACTATTGTTTTTCTTATTCTAGAATACGACCTGTGTCCGTGCTTGTCGCTGCCGCAGTCAATCAAGTCCGCGCTGTCGTCGATGCTGGACGTGTCTCTGCTCCGCGACCCCGCGTTCATGTTGATCGGCGTCTCCAACGTGTTCGGCATGGCGGGACTCTATGTGCCGTTTGTCTATATTGTCGACGCGGCACAACTGAATGTAAGCTTTCTTACTCTATCTAAATAACGCGGTTTTTTTGAGATTCCGAAGGTTAGTACGCATATGAATTGATAGTGGTAGTAAAATATGCGTACTGCACAATATATTTTAGCCGTCTTACTTATAAATGCATGTTAAAATATTTTCACTGAATAAGGGCTTGTCACTTTCTGTCAAACAGGAACTGTCACTGCTGAACTGCTAAAACGGAACAAAACACTGTTTAACTAAAATTGTAATAAATTTGTGTGTAAATTAAATGGTGAATAAATTACATATTTTCAATATTGTTTGCGGCTTTGTGGTCATAACAATTATTAGTTCGTGAATCTTACAATCTAGCGTCCTGGTTGATCGTCATATCCACGAACTTAGACAAAAAGTGTATGATCTCGAACTTAAATACAGTAAAACCGGCCAAGTGCGAGTCGGACTGGCGCACGAAGGTTTCCGTACCATTAACTATAAAAATGGCAAAAAAAACACGTTTTTTGTACGGTATATTAATATTAATTTAATTATTCATTTTTAAAGTGAATAATATAACCGTGTTGCCGTTATCAAAATCGAGCAAAAAATCACGTTTGTTGTATAGGAGCCCCCTTATATATTTATTTTATTCTGTTTTTAGTATTTGTTGTTATAACGGCAACTGAAATACATCACCTCTGAAAATTTCAACTGTCTAACTATCACGGTTCATGAGATACAGCCTTTAGGTACGGAACCCTAAAAATGATTACGATAATAATAATTATTACAATTATGTCACCGGTGTGTGTATATTTTATCTAGAATTTGTTATTTGTAGGGAGTGGAACCGTCCCAGGCATCGTTCCTCCTTTCTATAATCGGTATCACGAACACGATCGGCCGTATCATGTGCGGCTGGGTGGCGGACTTCCCCTGGATGGACTCTCTCTTGCTCAACAACATCTGCCTTGTCATAGCCACGGTTAGTATACTCGCTCGTAGTGGTGTTTGGCCACCACTTGTCTAATCATCCAAGATAAGATAAGATAACGTTTATTGCTAAATCTGTGTACATAATATAGATGTTACAAACAATTCTTTTGGATACAACAGTTTATCCTACCGGACATGCAATATTTTTTTCTATCTATTTGACCTATAGGTATGTATATTTACAACTTGTTTATATTTATTATATTTACCAATTCCATTATAATTACCAATCTTATCTACACAATTAAAACCCTATGTATAAACAATGCAAAACAAGTATAGGTCTCATCTGCTATTTCATAGCCACGGTTAGTATACTCGCTCGTAGTAGAGTTTGACTACCTCTTCTCGTGTAATCATCCAAGTATAGGTCCCATCATGAATAAAAAGCGTTCGGCGAAAATTATGGGCATATTTGCGGAGCGAGACCGGGAATGGCAACTGATTTTACCATACAATTTCGCGATGAATTACTTCCCCGCCACATTCGGAAACTGAATTTTGCGCTTTCAATGTCAACGTTTTATTTGTGACGGGACTTATTTTTTTCGGTTATCGAAAACCTGAAAGATTTTGTTCCTAAACCGAACCTACGATTCATCATCATCATCATCATCTCAGCCATAAGAAGTCCACTGCTGGACATAGACACTACGATTGTGAGAAAATAAAATAATCCAATACAATAATTCAAAGTTTATTTTATTAAAAATGAAATGTACAATTCGTACAATTCTGGATATTTAACGAGATGTTTGCAAATAGAATGCAAATATACTCCATAAAGAGTATTCTATTTTGAATAAAGACTGTTTCGTTTATGTAGGCTCTTTGGTAACAGATACAAATTAAAAAAAAAAACTTTTTCCCCTAAAGCAATATATGCTACTTTTTCCTGGCTCTAGTACGTTACAATGACGGACTTTTTGAACAAGAGGTGTGAAATAATTATTTGTTTCAAATTACAGATATCTGTTGGTTTAACGCCGTTCTGCACTTCCTACGGTGCTTACGTTGCAATTGCTATTGCATTCGGCATTGCTATTTGTGAGTATATGTGACACGATTACAACCGTTATATTTTTTCATTGTTTGCGTAAGACCTCAGAAATAAAGCATGCATAAGTCAAGTTTACCTGGATGGAACTTATTCAATCAACATTCAAAAACACCTTAGATACAAACATGAAAATATATAAGCTAGCTCGGTTAACACTGACATATACAATTCAAATTTCTAGATGCATACTAGTTATTGTTACCATCCAAAAAATAACATCTGCTCAACCGCTGCTTGGCCGAATTGATACTTGTACAGAATAAGTCAAGATCATATCGCCTGCATAGTTTATTGAAGTTCTGAAATTCGCAACATATTGAAGTTCGCCACAAAAAAGAGAGAGTAGGTTGAAGAGGTCGGTTAGTGCAGTTGTAATGTCCTTGTTGATGTTCTGCAGCGGGCTACATCTCCCTGACGTCCATCATCCTGGTGGACTTGCTGGGTCTGGACAAGCTGACCAATGCATTCGGCCTGCTGATCCTGTTCCGTGGCGCGGCCGCCATTGTGGGCTCGCCGCTCGCGGGCGCCGTCTACGACGCCACCAAGAACTACGACGCCTCCTTCTACATGGCTGCGGCATTCTTCCTCGCATCGACGCTCACCTCGTTCGCGGCGCCATTCTTCCGCAGGTAACGGATTTTACCACATTTAACAAATTTTTTTTTTTTCTTATTCATTGGTAAGTTTAGGATTGAATTAATATTGACACAATAATAATATAGACTAAAAAAAAAAAAAAACTGAAACAACCGCATTCAAAATGCGCAATTTTGTTTTATACACTAAATTACTTAACCGATTTTGATGAACTATAGTATCAGTCTGAAAGTACACCTTTCAAACAGTAAAGAAAGTTAAATTTGTAAATAATAGAGTTCTGAGATAACAAACTAAAATAATACAACTGAATTAAGAACCTCCTCCTTTTTGATGTCGGTTAATAATCCCGTACATTAATATATCATACATTTAAAGACTCAAATAAAATAACATGACATAACATTGAAGATAAAACTCCTGCACAAACATGGCCTACAATAACATACACATCACATTATCCAAAAAAGAAAGAAAGAAAAAAAAACTATTTATAAAAATATGCACTGTTATTTTGAATGAATATGAATAATGAAAAATATATAAACTTTGTACATGCATACAGCTTAAAGAAATTTCTATTTGCAGTAAACAAGTCAACATGCTCAGAGTATGTTGCGTTAAAAGTGAAGCAAATTCTAATGAAACAAGTATGTATGTTAAAAGAAAAACAAATTACCCGACTGCAGGAAAGCAGTTTTTGCAGTCTATCTTATGATTTCGTTACGCTTGATACACTGTTAAGTGTACGTTTTTTTGTGAGAAAGTATGCATAAAATCGCACCAAAAGCATCGCATTATAAATGTGCATTCTTTACAAAAAAATCTAGTAAAAACACTTGTTTATTACGAAAAAGTTCATTGGACGTCACGAAAACGCATTTTATTATTTTTGCGATACATGTATTGTTATTGTTATAAAAAAATAAAGCCTGTGACATTCTGGAAATGAAGACGAATCTAACGACACCTCGCACATTAAAATCGGTCAAACTGCATAGGCTGTAGGGCCTGTAGGCGATCATAAAGAAACATACATACAATCGAAAAACATAACCCCCCTTCTTACGCAGTTGGGTAACTAGATAGATAATTTGCAACAAAACTAAAGTAAATATAACTTATACTATTTATAAACCGAAATTATGAAAGTATCACAAGGAATCGATGATTTGTATTAAGCAATATGTGAAACACATCGATATCGCGATTTAACTTTACCTGTGCTACATCTAGTAGCAATATTTACGTATCACTTATTTTAGTATTTCTTGTTCTTGTAATTTTAATTTAATATAGTCTTATCTAATGCATGTACATATAACATGTGTGCGTATACATTGTGATATGTTATATGTTACTCATCTTCACTGACAGGACTTGGCTTCCCCCCTCCCTCCTTCTCTTCCTCATCTCCCCTCCCCCCCCCCCCTCCCCCCTCCCCTCTCCCCTCTCCTTACTTATATTTTATTTTCTTATTCGATAATAGGCTTGCGTTTGACTGCTAACTCGCCCGATGTTAAGCGATAGTTGCGGTCTACGGCGGAGCGCGCCTGCCTAGATGGAACCTATTCACATGCTATTTAAAGACAACCAGATTATATTCATCCGGGAATACCCACTCAGCAAGCGTGTAATAATATGTTTATAGGAAACCTGAGGAGGTGCAGCAGCCGACAGACGTGCTGACCCCCATCGACGAAGACCTGGAGGAGGGAGATGAGGAGGACCCCGACGACACCCCCATCACAATGGGCGCGCGTCTCGCGACCACACCGCACATCACACGCACCGCCGCCTCACCCGATGAACCGCCCTCGCCTACTACGCAGCACGACGAGCACGCGCAGAAGGAGAGTGTGCTCTAATCTCATGTACGCAACGACTGTATTGCAACAACAAACTCTACCTAGATTAGAACTGGATAATCAGTTAGAACGACCCGCCCTCGCACGTACACAGAAGGAGAGTGTACTCTACAATAATACACGTAACGACGGTATTGCAACAACAAATTCTAGCTAGATAAGTGGATCTGTAGATGTCCGGTTAGAACGACCCGCCCTCACCATGCCGCTACGTGACCTTGAACTTACGCAGAAAGAGAGTGTACTCTAAAACCATACACGTAACGAAGGTATTGCAACAAAAAATTTTAGCTTGCTAAGTGGATCTGTAGATATCCTGTTAGAATGAACCGCCCTCGCCGCCAGACGTACGGTTGTGTTTATCAGGATGAATGCGCGCAGTTCCTTCCACTTAGCCCCCCTTAGGTCCCCTTTGATGTTAAGAATACGAGCGGCTCGACTCTTCTGAATGCTGTTTCGCAATTCTTCTAACATATTTTATAACGGCTTTGTGTTAAGACATACGCCGAAGTAGACCTCTCATTCGCTCATCAATAATTTTGAAAATATAATATCCTAAAATGCTCTCAGGAAAAATGTGGCGAGTCGTAATGGAAATCTTGAAAACAAATATTACACACAAATTTTCAATTTAGTTTTATTGTTCAATAAACAATAAATCAATATATTTGATAATATAATGAAATCATTGATACCGTAAGAAAACGAAAACAACTCTTAATATTGTCCGTAATTTTTCAAAGTACATGTTTTTTTTAATACATTATAGATCTACGATTGACCACCAACTCGCCTGATGTTAAGCGACGGTGTGGCCGAGGATGGAGCTCGTCGATCTAAAAGATATCTATTCCCTCTAGCCTTGAAAATTTCAAGATTGTGATTTGTTGTTTGGTTGTATTGTTTTTATCAGAAAAATATTCATGAGCGAAAGATAGAACCGATTTCGCGTCGGTGAAAGCCTTAAAATTTTCCACCACCTACTAAGGAAATGTTCAGCAAAACCGCAGTTTCTTGTTTTCACATGTTCTTGCTAACCTCAACTATGGTGGTGCGTTTCTTTGAAGCATACTATGAAACCGGGTACTATAAATTATGTTACGTTCGTGGACATATTATTATTTTGTGCAATTCTATTAATCAAAATATTACCACCTTATTTCGAGGGTTCGGGGTCCAAAACAACCAGGCTGATGAATAATAATTAGACAATTTTTGCAATGAACAACCATCATTAAACACTCAGATAGTTCATTGACAAGATAAAGTCTTGTCAATGAACTACCTGAGAGAGTGAGAGAGATAGCTAATTGGCGAGCTATCGTAGAAGTGACCAAAGCGTTTTGAGTGTCAAACATTACATACACATTATATTTATTGCCTACATTACGTATTCCAATGCGGTTTCTACGCCGGTATCTATACAATATAATACCGTAGCATTGTCGTGACCACAGTAGAATCGTAAATTTAAATGTGTGATCATCATAATTCGCTAACCAAACACAGCACGCAGTTCCGAACGTAAAAGTTGGTCACCAGCTCGTAATTTTTCTAGACATTATTGAAAAGAAAATCAGACTTTAACTAATGTTGTATACAGCAGAATTTTAAATGGTATTTACATGATGAAATGAAGGGTTCTATTTCAGGTTACCTTTTTTCGCAGTATTTTTGTAACACCTGTTAAGCCTTCGCTGAATGATTGATACACGAAACGCTTGTTTGATTTCATCTATTTCCTTCCCTCTCCAAACTAATAAGTAAATTATACGATCTCATCACTATTGGAGAAACGGGAATGGTAATGAAATCTGTGTTTTCTTACATGTCTTGCCATGGTAACAACAAAAACGGACCGGCTACCAATGAGAGCTCGTGATTTCGAATGTAAGACATTGATTGCCAGTCTGCCATTGTTGTTTACATTATAAGACATATAACTGACTTTAGATATAAATTCTCATACATTATCGTATACCCTAAGGATAAGTTATGCTAACTAATAAAAATAAATGATTTATTTTCTATAGCATGTACAGTGATGTAATATAGTTGAGTGGTCTAAGAATATTAAATACATGATATAACATTGAATGTTAAAGTTACCATTGATATGTATTGACGCCCTGAGAGATGTAGTTACGATAAATTTTCCTATAATTTGCTAGAAATCTCCTGCTAATTGTAATATATTATTGTCTGTAATAAATATAATAAAGTTTTTATTTTGTTGTTGTCAGGCTAGGTTTTAAATAAATCGTAACTGCATTCTGATCGTAGCATGTTACAGGCCATGTCGGCTCATGTGTTTTATGTATTTGTACATACATTTACTTCTATTTTATTTCATGTAAATGTCGAAATTATAATCAAAAAAATTAAAATCAAATAAAAATCAAAGACGTTCTTGGTTCTGATCGCCTTTAAAAAATCATTGATTTTGGGTAAATATGCGTGAAGTGCTGATGGCAAGTACTCTATACAATCATAACGTAAATGTGATAAAAAACAAAGTGTTTATTGAAAAATAAAACCATATATCGTGTGACATATGTTGAATTTACGTTTCTTTCGATAAATCCAGGTCGAACATGATTTTCCTACAAATTTGATATAGAAAGGTTGCAAAAAACAAATAATACGAGTACAGCAATTATGAATACGTCGAAATGTTGAAAAAAAAGAACACTTTTTCGATGTCGCTGATTTTTTGTCGTATGTCACACAATATAAGATTCAAATTTCGATACTTTGTTTTTAGTAAGTGGGTACGCTGTAATTTGCTACGACCTTACCACGTGTAAATATTGCCTACTGCGGGTAACTCGAGAATATGATCGTTATAATAATCTTACATGTAAACTGGAATTGACTGCAAGCAATAAAACGATACTTCACATTGCATTTTGTAACATGAACCGATTGTGATAAGGTTCATAATCCCAACGTGCCATAAATTGTCGTGGTGCTAAAGTAATTCGAACGATTATACCTTCTACCATGAACTAATACTCAGTATAGCTAGTACATGAGTTTTATTTTAAGAGGGTTTTGAAGCGTGCTACAAAAGGAGAAAACCGATTTTAGCTTTTAAAAATTATCCGATTTCGTATTTTTTTTTTACTGTTCTGATTGTGCGGTGTTAATTTATACTTTTGTTAACCTGCGAAATAGTAAAATTGTAAATGAAAATTAGAGATCTTACCCATTAAGAGTACCAATCACGAAAAATAACTTCGAAATCAGATAATTTTAAGGACAGAAATCAATTTTCTTCTGTTGTATGAACGCGTGCTTCACAATACTCTTAACAGTCCAAACACTTATTAGCAATAATATTTGTACTTATAGATTGTACTTAGAAAATCTAAAATTCATGTTTGACAAAGCGTTTCAATCGATATTTTTAGTAATTGACAATAACATTTTCTTTCTAAATGTTGCCTAACAATTAGTTGAAATATAAAATAATTTTGTCGAAAATGTAAATATTGCACGATGTAAATATTTTAATAGTTAGGTGTTGTGGTTTCAAATATCTCCTGCAAACGACTTTATCATAATATTCTACTACTCTTGTGTATAGAAGTAAGATCAAATGTAAGCAACTTCCCGAAAATAGCTTATGTAACATAAGAATAAAAGGGAAATAAAACAGATAAAAAAAAACTGTTAGAATGTGATGTAGATAGGAACTTTTCGATCTATGAGCTTGCCTTTTCTGAATTTATTAATCTAATGCTATGAAGATGGCGAGATTTGTTTAACAATGAACTGAAAGGAATGAAAAAAAATATACTTTTATTAAATGATTTAGAAAATCCGTTTCAATGCTGCACAAGTACAAATAAAAATAATCGTGACGGAAAAATACAAAATGTCGATCAATCTGCAAAGTTAGGTGCTGTTTTCGTGCCCAGCAAAATGCAACGTGGTCAAGATTTTGGTGATGATACAATATGTTTGTTATACATGACAGTGGAATTCAGTGTCATCCAGGGTTGCTTTTAAATAGCTATACAGTGTACAGAATAATAAATAACCTTTATTTGCACGACTTTGGAAAACATTCTGAAAATATCAGCGGTTCCATACAAAAAGTAGATTGATCTATGGAGCCGCTAATATTTATTACCAAATTTTAAAACTTTGTAAGTAAAAAAAGTTTTACCTACAGAAACTAAAAGTTTACGAAAATAATTTTACCCCACTGTTTCTGATCTATATATGCGCTTCTGAGGATTGTACAGAGATATTTTAATGGTTTGGTACATCACCCTTCCAATTTCATTCGTCCTATACTTGCCATCACCAATAGTACCATCATAGACCACGTTTCAATTCAATCAGACACGTTTGTATAGTAAGCTAGCTAATAATCACCTTTCTATCTCTAACTGCTGTGTGCCATCGCTATGAACAATTTGTCTCCTGTAAATAAACGCTAGATAATACATAGAAGTGATTATAATGTAACGCAGTCAATTTTATATTCATCAGTAATACCAAAACTTGCTGTTATCGCATTGACTCGTGTACGTTCGTAAGGGCATGTCCAATGAATACATATGTACATATAACGGTGCCAATTAAACCTTACGTTGTTACTCATAAAAAATAAACATATTTTGACATATGTTTATTTTATTAACATATATTTTTGAGGATCTGAAATTTTCGTGTAGTTACCCCATAGAGGCACTATTATATAGATACTACCCTTCTACGAATTGCTTCTAGAATAGGAATAATTATAAATTACAGTTTAAAAAACTAAAAAATACGCTACAAATTATTGTGGTCAAAGTTCATTACAAGACTTTTCTAACAAATCCAAACACAGCTATGATACGATGTTTCATCATGCAGTTCTAGTTCATATCTTCCGGCTCCATCATCAGATCAGTTCGACAGTACCATATTATTGTATTGTCATCAGAACTACATACAGCTGCCAATTTTCATGACGCTACGATCCTTGGAAGATGGTTAAATTAGTTACCTTAGATTTCATTACATACAGGTCGACATAATAAAAGCGTGTTAAAAATTCATTCAAAGTTTAAAGTGGAAAACAAATGAACAAAAATTATAGAATAATAACATAAAGCCGGAGCTCACTAGCGAACCATAATCGTAGCCGTATGATATTACCGTTACTAAATATGGAGTGAGTAAGATTGAATTGAATGTAAATTTTTCGTTTTTAGATTTCGAATCTTTATGTATAGGGATTTGTATAGTTATAGCGGTATTGGTGTTTTTGTCCTTCACAGACGTATATAGTAACTGTATGACTACAGATGCTAACAGAGAACAGCTAGAACAGTAATATCTTTCCACGAAAGCGACACGCTACAAACGTCAAATTAATTAATGTCCAATAGGTGTAGTTATAATTATGATTCAAAGTTACATCGCTTTATCCCATTCTCAACTATAGGAAGAGCTTTCATCGTAGGGCTATTGGCATGATACAGTACGCTAAATTGTAAATGTACATCGAGCATATCCTTACGGACTTATTTAATAAGTCAATGTATTTTAGATAATGTCATATTTAGGCTCATGTAATTGCCATGTTTAGGTGTATATAATTTGAAATATCGCGATATATTTTTATCATTAATATTTCTGTTGAAATGCATAATTTAGCTTTAAGCCTTACGTATTACATAGTAAAGAGAAAATTTACTTAGTCTTAGATAAAAGTAATGTGTGATAAAAAAAATGGGAACCGTTATTTAAATATATTTCTTTTTTAAACTTGTACTTTATGCGTATATAATATTTTCGTTTAAGATATAAAGATTTTTACAGATGTATAGAAATTTAAACGATACAAACAGTCGGAGAAGGAAATGTTACTGTTGTTATAGCTTTATGTAAAAACCAAAAGTGTTATTATGTTTTTAAGGGGAAATATTTAGACGGCAGTGAATTTGGTGTAAGTGATTGTAATCAATGTAATAATGGGAGTTAATGTTAGATGAAGATGTTAATATAGAGTCGATTCAAGTCGCTAAGACGTGCCTCACCGTACAGGTACTTATGGACAAATCATAAATATTTAAAGCTACATATAATGAACTTCCATCTGTGTACTTATACAAGCTTCGTTTTATTTTTGTTTTACTTATTTTTTTTGTGCACTTTTTAGGGTTCCGTACTTCAATAGGAAAAAACGGAACTCTTATAGGATCACTTTGTTGTCCGTCTGTCCGTCTGTCCGTCCGTCCGGGTGTCAAGACCTTTATCTCGGGAACGCGTGAAGGCATCGAGTTGAAATTAAAACCATATACGCAGATCCATAGTATCTTGCTGCAGAAATAAAAATAATATTTCTCAGTTTTCGTAAAAAAAAGTTACAGCCGAATATGTCGTAAAAAACGCACATTTCGACACTCGCAGTGGAATCAAAACCTATGGGGTACTTCCCGTTGACCTAGAACTCTGAAATTTGGCAAGAAGCATTGTGTTAGAGTACACATATAGGAAAAAATCCGAAAACTGGACATTTTTAATTTAATCACAAAAAAATAGTGTCTCTATGCAAGGAATGAGGGCCCAAATTTTAAAGTGAATTAACCGTATCATATGAAAGAGCCTCATTAGCATAAGCTAAAACAGGTTTTTAACACATTCTTCGCCCCCTGCAGACCCTTCACTTCAGCTGGGAACCAAAACTTTTTAGGTGAATTTTGATTAAGTACAGAGTGGCCGTGCAAAGAAATGTTGACTGCCTCAAACGCCGGCGTTTTACTGACTACTACAAAATAAACGGGACGCTTGATCGGATCCGAGTGGGAGGCGCTGCTACTATAGCCCCGCTTCACTCGGATCCGAGTGGTGAGCAAGGGATGTGTTAAATATTTTTACGATGTATATTTTTCGGTTTATGAAGGAAAATATAAAAAAAATATATGATTTCCCCCTTTAATTAGTTTGTACGGAACCCTCGGTGGGCGAGTCTGACTCGCACTTGTCCGTTTTTTTTTTAGAATGTTTAGTCCTGATTAACCAAAATGTCTTTAAAAAATTAAACACATTTACAAGTATATTTCCTATGTATGGGATTGCTCGTATATTTATTGCATAGTGATTGGAAGAAACGGTACGGTACGGTACGGCGTCTTTGTGGATTGAATTATCTATAAAATAGAAAGAGGATATTTGTAAACCGTAGGAAATGCCAAAAGTATTTTTTAAAACATTATTCTAAAAAACGGCCACTGTACCATGGCTACTGCCAACGTCAGTTTTTTAATGGCCTAGTTATTATACTCTTAGTTAATATTGGCATTGAAAAAATCTATGGTTTTCAGATAACTCTGTTTATTATTCTAATTCCGGTAAAAAGTGTGATTGTGAACTTAACATGAGGTCTATTTTTTGAGACAATTTTTGTCCTAACTTCTTGTGATGGAAGTATAATTTTATTCTAAAGTATTGACTCAATCGGTACGTATGTATATTACGATGTATTTTAGTTCAGTATTGGCTCAAAGTATTGTCTAATAGCAATTTTATTATGTGTTTAATTGCTTTAAAACGTGCGCGATAAATAAATTATCGCTTTTAAGGTGACGTGACGTTTCGAGAGTCGTGGCTGACGATACCTACCATTTTATTTCGTGCACATCTTTCGCCATAGGTGCACTCTGCATACATTTCTAACAGACTGCCTAAAGAATTGTTCAGTTTTGGGGTGTAGATAAGTATATAAATTTGTATGTTTTTATATTAGCTCCTATAGCCGCAATAGGTTTAACACATTTAAAATGCTAGATACTAGATTTCGTTTTGGGATATTCACACAGAGCTGGCACATACAGCCTCTGACTGGTTTGCCGGCGGTCATCGGCCTGTTGGCTCGTGGCTGAGCAGATAACGCCATTAGTTTCTTTTAGTCTCTCAAGTGTACAGTGGGGTGTTTCGTTTTTATTTTTTTAATATTACCTATCATATGTATTATGTCCAATATAGCTAGCTGCATGGTGTAATATCAGCCGCGTATGTTTGACGCGCGTAACTGTTGCATCGGCCACGACCATCGGAACCTCTCCTTTACCTTTATTTCAATGTGAACAGCTAAACAAAGATTGAAGTTTGTTAAATAAGCGCACGGCTCGCTTGTTCAGAGTTTTACAATTATTATGCTTGTTGAATGTCCACCGATTTTTTTGTAAATAACCGATTCATTAAATGATAATGATGACTGACATCGTATTATATTACTTGCAAATTGGAACCTATTAGATGTATATTGTATATAAGTATTATAAGTCATGATAGCCGCGTGAGCACATTGCTGTTTTATTGTCGATGATGAGTTTTTCGGACTAACATTCTCGTCAAAATCTCAAGACTGTGTTGGAAGGATATTACATAGATTCACGAATTTCAATCTTTCGGGGTTAATTAGACTTAATGTGTGGATGCACCCCGAATGACTCCGTATTCAAGTGTTCTTTCCCTGCCGGGTACACGCTTGCGCAACGTCCGATACCCCTACACAATCTAATCAAAAATTAATAATTAAAATATTAACCTATTGTAGTACCTACTAAAATCAAGTTTAGTAGTTATATATTAGGCCTATTTATAACAGCAGAAGTCAGAGAGCCAACAGGTATTTGTGTTGAATCGAGCTGATACAAGAACAAGGGGTAAGGGTGACTAACTGCATTAGTAGTGTCTTGGTAATACTTTATCAGCTCGACTCGGGGAATGCTAACAGTATAGCTAGGCACTTGTCCAAATAACTTATATCTAAAAATAGGAACAGCTGAAATATGTTTAATCGTAGCCTAGAAAACACTGACTCAAGTCATATTTCAAAAGGACTAGACTAACTAACAAATACTCTCCTTTTGCGTCAAGAGTTAAAAATGACGGTTGCATTAACGCTGATTTTGTTTTGAAATGAAGCACAGCTACCCAGGTATAATAATTCTGCATGTCTGCATGTTTATTAATTCTCTAGTAATTGATATTGATATCATTGTTTGTTTCCATACAACTTTATGATCTGAGATCACCATTCAAAATAAAATTATATATACTTAATTATGAACAACTATATTTTAAGTTTCTAAGGTGTTTACAATAAAGAGTTTATCTATCTATCTAACTATGTAGATATGAAATAAGTGCACTTTATGTAAGCATGTAAGAAGGAGGGCTCTGGCACCAGTAATACAGTTTTTAACTAGTTCTGGTGCCAGATAACAATCAATTAAAAATATATATATAATCTAGAAGAAAAAAAAATAAGTTGAAAATAGGCACCAATTACTTTTTTTATAATAAGCCCTATTAGTACTTACCCAGATAAATTACTATAAAATACTATCCACATTCCACGGGCTTAACCGCGAACTCTTAATCCTTTCTCAGTAGATTATTTTATATCTCTAGAAAAAGTGGTTCAGGTTGTACGTTGTCTGTCTGTCACTCTGACAAAAGCCATATATCTAAGTATATTTTTGCCCCAATAAAAGTAACGTAACTTCCCATAATCGTCAATATCAATGATTTCCATTCAACCTTATTATCTAGTCAGACGTTACAATCAGACAACTAGCCACGAGGTCGGTCTATCGTAGCGAGTCGGTGTTTACTACTCGTATCCGCTCTATCAATCTATACATTCACTGCCTTGCCGAAAAACGTTACTTAACTTAAAGCATTGGTTAACATAATATTTTGTCAACTTCTCGCTGATGCACGATGACACTTGTGGAAAGAAGAAAGATAATGGTTAAAGTTAAGTAACGTTTTTCGGTAAGGCTCTTAGTTTGAGAAGCTGAAACAACCGACTTCAGTCAGCATACTTGAACACAATATTCACACGTCGGATCTTTACTCAACAATTGAAGTTACATAGTTAAACAATTAGCGAAAAACGTTACTCACATTTGAGCAATGCTTAACATATTTTCTCAACTTCTCGCTAATTTAACTAATGACAGATGCAGAAATAAGACAGATACTAATTTGAGTTTTTAAAAGTCGAAAAAACTTAATTCTAACTTTTAATAAGTAGGTATCTAGTGTGTTTCCGTTTCGAGTAGCAGAAACACACTAGACATACCTTTATGTAAGTTGGATTTAAGTTTTTGAATATGAATTTCCGCAAAGTAACGCCTGATTTAAATAAATTTTCTAAGTTGAAATAAAAAGTACCTACTTACATATGGGTTTAATGGTATTTTATTATAATTAAAATTAAAGAACAAATGAAACTAATATTAGAGAAAATCGCGTTTTAGTGGATATTCACACTTACCTGGTAGTCCTGTTACCTTGTTACACACACATCTGGGTAAAATTGACTCTAAGAAAAAATCTTCATAATTGGTAATTTAATAAAATTATCTTCGCATTTTCCATGGAAAAAAAAACAAAAAAGGAGGTTATCAATTCGTAGCTTATATTTTTTATGTAGGTATGTATGTCCACGAATTACTCCGTCTTGGACCAATTTTTGTGTTTCGTGAATTGGTATTAAGTATTAGAGAAAGTTCAGTTTGTTCCATAATTGAGCATTTCTTCGAGTTTGAGTTTCCTTTTGATTCATCTGGCAGGTTTCCTTCCATGTTCCTTTCATGTTCAAAC
Source organism: Lycia hirtaria (assembly GCA_947563715.1). Lineage (NCBI taxonomy): Eukaryota > Metazoa > Arthropoda > Insecta > Lepidoptera > Geometridae > Lycia > Lycia hirtaria. The sequence goes on from OX387380.1 coordinate 8,497,087, forward strand.
TAAATCAAGCATCAAGCTTAATTACATAAGTACATAGGAACAGAGTTATAAAACTGTGTAGAGTAGTTTTTGTAATTACGGCACTCGCTACGCTAAGCGCGAATATCATCCTTGATATCTCGATAATATCTGTTACCTCCCAAGATACAATATGTGCTAACGTTATTTGCCAGCGATACTAATTACATACCTATTATGTACCTATATTATGATATAAGTACACCTACTTACGTGTATTAGCAAAGGTGTTAGAGTTAGACCACTGTACGGTTTGCACTGTGTCAAAACTATGTGTCTATGATCAATTGGCCTAAACGAATAGGCGTCTGGTGTAACAGGTTAATTCATTACATCAGTAGTTCAACACTTTCAATTGTGCATGTGACCTCCAAGGGAGGACCTTTTTATTTAGGAAGTTACGTTGTACAATAAAACAATTATACAATCACAAGAGCTAACACACATTTAACTACTTAGCTAAATTATTACACAAATAGATACTAAAATCTTATCCTCGAAAGTGCAGAGAACAGATATTTGCCAGCATGGTTTTATTTCATATTCAATGATTTCTCTATAGATAAAATCTCGTTGAATAGATAGTATAAATGTTGCTTGGATGGCGAAGTTCGGATGTCTACCAACCCACACCGATTAGCATATTCATCGATGTTATCCATCACCTTACAAGTGCTTGCTAGTTACTACATGTACCTAAGTATAATACCTATATCCTATCACATTTCAAAATGAATTCAACACAGCAACGCACATCATTGTAACGCATTTTTACCAAATGACTCTTTTAATACCCGACCCAAAATGAGAGGTTTTATGAGTTTGACGTGTGTATCTGTGTGTCTGTGTGTCTGTGTGCAGCATCATAGCTATAAAACGGATGGATAGATTTTGATTTATTTTGTTTGAAAGAGGATTCCATCAAGAGTGTTTTTAGCTATGTCTCATTAAAATCGGTTCAGCCGTTTTTTGGAGGGGATTTTTGAGTTTTCTAAACTCATACTTGTTAGAAATTTTATTTTATTCAATTCAGTAGCCCTTTAGCCTGAGACTCCTTTCTTGTTAACCGACGAAAAAACGGAGGAGGTTCTCAAGTCGATGCGTATATATATATTTTTTTTATGTATGACAACGCATAACTTTTGACAGAGTAGTCCGATATTGATAATTCTTTTGTTATTGGAGAGGGTATTGGTAAATTGGTCTCATATAAATTTGGAAAAAAAATCATACCCTAAGGGTAGGAAAACAAGGGATGATTGATTGTTTACTCACTGATTGTAATGTATGAGCACGCATAACTTTTTATAGAGCAGTCCAATTTTGATAATTCTTTTTTTATTAGATAGGGTATACCGCGAAGTTGGTTTCATATAAATTTGAAAAAAAGGTAGTAGCTATTTTAAAAGTAATCAAAAATTTTGCATGTAGTAATTAGTAGACTAAAGCTACAAAAAATTATAAAATAAAACGTTTTTACAAAAAAAAAACCTCCGAAAAAAACGAAAAGCATAAAATAATAAACCTTTTATATTTAACTTTAATAACTAAGTCCTTAAAGTAATATAAGTAAGTTTGAGGCGACGCCAAAAATTACCTTAAATTTAAACAAATAACCAAATCAAATTAACAATGAAATCTCCAGCAATATCTGTCCCGGCCCACTCTGCCCCCCGGCAGGGTGGGCTGTGCCCACCCTAGAAAAATACCCTTCCTCATACATAAAATAACTTCATCCTCAACTACCGAAACCGAAAACCGTCTTAAAACAAAAAGCTAAAATAATTACCTACACCGCCGGTCACTTGAGTCTAGCTCGCTCGCCAACCTGCGATCCACACACACAAACGAAGAATCTGCATATAATTGTTACAATACACGCATGATCTATCGTCCCGCTTTCATTGACGTCTTTTTTACCCGACTGCGAAAGAAGGAGGGTTATGTTTTTCGAGTGAATGTATGTATGTATGTATGTATATTTCTTTGGCACGCCCTAGAGCCTGAACGGCTTGTCGTATTTTTATGTGAGTGGTGTTAACAGATTCGTCTTAGTCGTGAGAGTGACACTGGGTACATCAAAATAATAAAAAAACAAAATTAAGGATTTTTGGCGGCAAAAAGTAATCTCAAAAAAAAAAATGTTTTCAAAATACATCGAGTGTGGTATCAAAATAAAGAATTTTTAACAGTGATTACGAATATATATATGTAACTTATAATATGTTTTATTGGTGTTTTTTTATTTTTTTTTTATTTTTTTAATTTTTATCTCCACAGACACCAGGGTCCGTGACCTTTGTCATAATTACAAACTATTGTTTACTAATTATCGTTACGGAAAAATAATTTTATTTTAATTTAAGTACTTATGTGTTAATTTAAGTATTACTATGTTGCGTGCATACCACGAGCAAACCAGCGACCCGCAAGCAGCACCCGATCACGAGTATGACGCATGTGCCAGCCATCGCCCTCCTCAACCATATGTTAGGGAAGAGAGCGACCCGCCACACGACGCCGCCGCAAGAAGGAGCCTTCGATGGTGAGCATGAATGCTCAAGGTGTGCACACAACTCTTATTACTAATTACTGAAATATCTACTAGTATTTCTGTGAATGCAGTCACTGGTAGAGCCCGGTTTTAGATGGGGTTTCCAGATTATCTGTTTGCCCTCGGCTGATCGGACTCTATCAGCGACTACACTCACATCGTCTAATTATACTTATTGGAGTTTGGAATAGGAAATGCTAATAAATCACATCACACTTATAAAATAAATGCGAAGTTTGTGTCAGTTTGTTACTTCTTCACGGTAAAACAGCTTGACGGGTTTGGCTGAAATTTGGCACACAGGTAGTTTATAATCTGGATTAACACATAAGATACTTTTTATCCCGGGATTCCCCCGGGAACGGGTAAAACAGGATTAAACCTATTTCCTACCTCAAAAAATCACCGACAACTGTACCATTATAATTGTGTTTTAAGGTAAGGAGAGGGGAGAAGGGAGGGGTAGATAGATGGTGTTTCAAGTGTATGTATGTATGTGGGTATGTATGTATCTATATGTTATGTTTTATATGATCGCCTAAAGCCTAAAGGGCTTGACCGATTTTGATGTGAGAGGTGTCGTTAGATTCGTTTTCACTTGCTGAGTGTCATAGGCTATATTTTTAGGGTTCCGTACCTCAATATGAAAAAACGGAACCCTTATAGGATCACTTTGATGTCCGTCTGTCTGTCCGTCTGTCCGTCCATCCGGGTATCAAGACCTTTATTTCGGGAACGCATGAAGGTATCGAGTTGAAATTAAAACCATATACGCAGATCCATAGTATCTTGCTGCAGAAAGAAAAATAAAAATTTTCAGTTTTCGTAAATAAAAGTTACAGCCGAATATGTCGTATAAAACGCACATTTCGACACTCACAGAGGAATCAAACCTATGGGGTACTTCCCGTTGACCTAGAACTTTGAAATTTGGCAAGCATTGTGTTAGGGTACACATATAGGAAAAAATCCGAAAACCGGTAATTTTTAATTGAATCACAAAAAAATAGTGTCGTTATGCAAGGAATGAGGGTCGAAATTTTAAAGTGAATTAACCGTATCATGTGGGATATCATATGAAAGAGCTTAATTAGCATTAGTTAAAACAGGTTTTTAAATATTTTTACGTTGTATATTTTTCGGTATAAGAAGGAAAATAAAAAAAATGATTTCCCCCTTTTATTTACTAGTTTGTACGGAACCCTCGGTGGGCGAGTCTGACTTGCACTTGTCCGGTTTTATTTTGTAATAAAAATCATATATCTCTCACAAATATTAAAAAAACGCGTGTTTTTTGTAACACTTCCAACGAACTTTTTCGTAATAAATAAGTAATTTCACTAGAATTATTTTAAATAATGCGCATCTATAGCCTTTTACAGCGGTGTGTAATCAAATGGTTGTATTAATAAGTTTTGATAGCGTAAAAGTCTTTCTTATCCAGTCGGGTGTTTCATTTTTCTTTAACACAGATACTTGTATGCTGGGCCACTGGGCCACAAAAACCTAGGACACGCTTACAAAATCAATGAATCAAATTACTTCCAAGATTTAGCATCGAGCATTTTTACTAATTTATCATAGAAGTACTGTAGGTTCATTAATACGAGAAATTTATAAAAATAATATTACTACCCAAAAATTTGTTATCCAAATTCTGCCCCCCCCCCCCCGCATGGTCCATTGCAGACGCCCCCCCCCCCCCTTCACCGCGCCGTGGGGCGTGCCGTTGCCGGCCGATTCATGGCTGGCGCCATGGCCCCCCCTAGGAAAAATCCCTAGCTACGGCAATGCCTTCTGGTATAGGCTTTCTCTAACAATTTCCCTATCTTGAGTTCATCTTACCATCTTTTACGTTGGCTTCCGATTTTAAATTTAAATCTCCGTCAAAAAAATGTTCTACAACAAATTTAATAAGGTTCTGTATATGATCTATTCTTGTATTGGGTATAAAGGTACGTATCATCATCATCATCTCAGCCATAAGAAGTCCACTGTTAGACATAGGCCTCCCCCATGGATTTCCAAAAAGACCGATTGGAAGCGGCTTGCATCCAGCGTCTTCCCGCCACTTGTCTGAGGTCGTCTGTCCATCTCGTGGCTGGTCTTCCTACGCTGCGCTTGCCGGTACGTGGTCTCCACTCGAGAACCTTTCGGCCCCATCGGCCATCAGTTCTACGTGCCATGTGCCCTGCCCACTGCCACTTCAACTTGCTAATCCGCTGTGCTATATCGGTGACTTTTGTACGTCTACGTATCTCTTCATTTCTGATTCGATCTCGTAGAGAGACTCCGAGCATAGCCCTCTCCATAGCTCGTTGCGTGACCTTGAGCTTCTTTATAAGGCCCATAGTTAGGGACCACGTTTCAGTGCCGTATGTCATCACTGGTAACACACACTGGTTGTAAATTTTCGACTTGAGGGACTGGGGAATATTGGACGAGAAGACGCTTTTAAGTTTCCCGAACGCTGCCCAGCCGAGTTGGATACGACGATTGACCTCCCTCGTAAAGTTGGACCTGCCTAATCGGACCGTCTGTCCTAGGTAGACGTATTCGTCAACAACTTCAAGAGTGAAGTTTCCCACAGATATTGGGGTGGGCACTACATGGGCGTTCGACATAACCTTCGTTTTGTCCATGTTCATTTTGAGGCCCACCCGTTGGGAAACTCTATTGAGGTCTTCGAGCATCGTACTGAGCTCTTCCATCGACTTTGCCATGACTACTATATCGTCGGCAAACCGAAGGTGAGTGATGTACTCGCCATTAATATTAATGCCGAGCCCTTTCCATTCCAGAAGCTTATAGGCATCTTCCAAACCGGCGGTAAACAGTTTCGGAGAGACAACATACGTATATAAACTTGAAACGCAGACTATACATCAAGTGTGGTTGACGTTGTCAATATAGCCTACTTAATTTTATCAGGGTATTTCCCCACACACGTCATGATTACAGGAAATAGAATTCTCGCAATAATAAACTGAAAAACACCTGTCTAATAATAAATCTCGACAATCTATCATTAAACCAGATATGGATTATATATTGTAGGTAGATACAATAATTCCGCGTTGCAACTAGTTCCTGTTGTTAGTTCCGCAAAAGATTAATGTTTTATGACAATCGTGATACATGCATATGGACACAGATTACAATGTTCTCAAGTAAAACCTATACCTATAATAATACCTCTATACCTCTACTTCCGAAACATTCAGATATAGATGTAACACAGCAACAAAAATAGCTAGTTCTTCTTCTTCTTTTTTGTATTGGACCCGCATTAAAGCATTTGCCAGTGTGAAGTATTAGGATTTTTGCAAATTTCTTGAATAAATCAAGTTGTAAATGTTCTAGTCACAATCTAAGTCACGTATACAGTCAATTTGTAAGTCGAGTCCTGCTTCAGTAAAGTGGTGGCGACTTTACTAGAAGCTTCTATGGAGTTTTGTCGACAATGTAAAATGACACGTTTCACTGCTTCATTTCACTTGCCCACGCTCATGTACTAGATCGAACACTTAATGAATAAAACACCACCTTTTTTATCGCATTAATATTCAAAATAACACAAATTTAGGAAAATAAAACAAAGCAACAACATGTTTCGAAGACGTTCCCGCCAAAACTCTAAGTAGCTAGTTGACAGTCGGCTTTACAAAAAGGTAGGGTGACCAATTGACCATAAAATATTATGTGTTGGCAGTTCAACTTCCGGTCCTGGGAGTGCCATAACTACTTATCATGTATTTATTGTCGTTCTGCACGTATGCATGTACGTACGAACAGTAGGAATAGCCTTTAATGCTAGGTTCACATACAATATCAAGTTCAAATAAGTGATAAAAAATTAGACTGAAGACTGAAAGAGATTTCTTTATCCGTTGACTACTGCTGGTATGCTAAAATGTAAAAATGTAAAATGTATGCTACACACTGTAGCCTCATGACGCACCCTTAGTGCGGAAGACAAAAAAGTGAAAACGTTCTAAAATGTAAACTGTATGATGTTCGCCATGATTTCTTAGTATCGACAGACCGTGCCCGCGAGCAAGGTCGTTGACCGGCGCGTCTGGTGCAACCCGCGCTGGTATTACATCAGCCGACCTTGTCCGACACGGAACAATGCTGGTATTGTAACTGTAACTGACACGGCCTTTTCAGGTGCCTCGCATGAAACGCTTCGAAAATTATATCATTTTAGCTCATAGAGATGGATAACTTTAGCTTTAATTTTTATTTCAGTGTAAAAATATCATTATACCACACGGAAAACGCAGCACAAGACTGGACACCTTTATCTTCAGTGGACACCACCAGACGATCTCTTTACGAGGTCTCCCTTGCAAACATGCACTGAAAAGTCTACAGTAAATCAGAGTCCGGTCTTGAACGCGTTTTCTGCACGGAATGGTATCTTTACGTGATGCCAATTTGATCGCCATCAACATATTGAAGATTCATTTCCAAGATTTTCGTATTAATTAATTGAAAATATATGAAGAATCAGATTAATAGCCAAAAAGGTTATTTAATTTTACTAAGTATGTTCGTAAATTTGTTAACTAAAATTATGAATAGCCCTCAAATATATTAACTCAGGTGAAAAAATAAATCAGGAATCATAACATCATAGCCACCCTAGTCAACATCCTTTGACGCAGATGATAAATAACCCCTTTAAATAATAAGAAATTAAAAAAATAAAAAATAAAATTAGAAACAAACCACCACCACATGTATAAACTTGTTATCTACTTATCTCTTTCTTTGTTATCATTAAAAATATAGGCCTTAAAAATTAGAATATTTTCATAGCAGGCGTGATAAAAAAAAAATATAAGTACCTATAGACCATTAAATAGTTTTGCATTTCTTTTGTGTTTGTAAAGGTAAATAGTGGTATTTTGTATTAGGATTTCACAATTTTTTTATTACATACTTATAACTTAGTATTTCTCCGGTCATACAGACGCAAAACGAGCATATCTAGGAAAGGATTGCTAGGAGAACTGCCGCTGGTCCCACCACTCTCAGATTCGGTTAGGTACTTATATTAAATTTGATGATGCTGTAATAATATTATATTAGGTATATACCTACTAAATATAATACTGGTTTGATGGTGGAGTCGAATAATTGCCGTTGGAACTTCTTTTCAGAAGATAGTAAATGCGTCAAATTTTCTTCGTTAGTTATCTACAGATAATATTCGTTAAGTAGGTATATAATTATATAATTGCTGTTTCTCATAAATATAAACAATTTATGTAACATTACACTACCTGGCCTAGACTTAATAATGCTTGCGGATGACACTGTGCTTGTTGTACAAGAAGAAACTTGGCAAAAAACAGTAAAGTCAGCGGAAGATTCTCTCGCAGTTGTGACACAATGGCTTGAGAATAATCTGCTGTCTTTAAATACCAACAAAACAAAATACATTTGCTTTAGCATTACAGAATCAGGATCGCCAAAATTCAAAATTAACAAATTAAATTAAATTAATCATTTTGGAAGTCGGTTAGTAATTAATAAAAAAATAAAAATAAGCAAGTATGAATTTACCATAAATACAATGTCATGGGACATTTTTTATACCATAAATACATAATCATGGGAATTTATCATAAATACGTTAATGTGTGTTAATACTTAATATTAATAGGGACCAAAAGCCTTATGATAAGGCTGCAATTCAATGCATCAGCGCTACCTACAGGGCTGTCCACCAACAAACCAGAGGTTGAACACAAATTGAGATATGAATCAGTGAATCACCCATTTCGAATTCCGATAGATTCTTCTAATAAATTAATGTGAAATATACCATCAAAACTGCTATTGGTGTGGCGACGCGTCGCCACTAGCGGGAGCCAGTGCTTTACAAAAGAAAGAGAAAAATAAACGTGCATGCATATTTCCTGTACCAAGCAGATTCGATCCTTCACATCTTCCAAGCGTTCCACGACAATATTTTTTTAAAAGTTTGTCAAGCAAAACTGCCCTGCAAGCTTGTTATATCAGCTTTTGATATACGAGTATAGTAACTAAGTAAAGTATATCTACTTTTCGATCCAACATCCGATAATCTAGTCTGTTATTGGAATGACAACAACATCCGTAGCAGTTCCGAAGAAGCTGTCAACTATCCATTGAAAAGCTATGTAACTACAACATAATCTGCGGTACTACGCATACCAAGATGACGACAAAATCTTTGACACGCCTTCCATTGAAGCGTTCCACTTCATTTGCATACGAAATATCCAATTATACCGGCAATGAATCACGCCGTGCAAACATGCGAAACTAACAGAAATTCGTTAAGACGTGTGAGGATGATGTAACAATGACCAGACTTGCACCAGACGCAATTCTCGTAAAAGAAACATTTGACTATTAGCGAAAATGTTTGTTTGTATTCAAGACCTTCAACGTAATTGGCTATAAATAAATAAAGTAAGAAATAGTTTTGAAACGGGAAGTGCATAACTACATATCTACCTATAATGCGTTACTTTGAGTTATTTTTAAAACACCTGCTTTACTGTAATGATAATTGTACCTATAATATATAATTGCGAGCGGAAATATTAAATTATCAGAACCAAATATATGATTTTAGACGTAGATACAATCTGAAATAAAAATTGTAGGTTTATACCTAGTCGAAAAAACAGAAAAATTACAGTTTATTTTTTTTTATTCGATTACTTGAAACCGATTTAGATAAAATGTATTAATATTAATATAAATGATGCTTACCTAACAAACAAAACAAGAATCAACAAAAACAATTCATAATTGGGCGGAGTAATCACGTAAAAAATATACAATCGAATTGAGAACCTCCTTCATTTTGGAAGTCGGTTAAAAAATAAACTTTAGTACCTAAGCAGGCGCCTTAGCCAACCATTAATTCTAAACATTACATGAATTTCATACCTATAATATCCAAAATACCCTAAAATCCGAATCTGTAACTAGTTAACATTTTAGTACATTTTTAAAATGTCGACAGCTTAATTTAGATAAACTAGTTTTGATTCTCTTGCACTATTTATTTACTATAACTATTGATCGACCACTACAGAAACTACTACAGTTACTTAACTGTAGTAGTTTCCCTTTTAATTGCGTTTTAATAGAATTTACTACCGCCTTAATTTTTTCACATAATATTCAAACCAATCACACAAGATTCGAGGTATTTCGTATTCTTCGACCAACTTTGAACAATTTTCCAATTTATCTGGCGCGCCCTCGCCCCTGCCCTACACTTGACTATGAAAAATAAACGCATCTTCTAATTGAAAAATCTCCTTATTTGAAATAGATTAAAAATCGTTTTCGCCCACTTACAATATTTTGGAATTGATAGATATGTAAATAGATAGATAGATAAACTCTTTATTGCTTATACCTTAGCTAAAACACAAATTACATAATGAAAATGGCTTAAATACGATCTCTGCACGAGATCTCTTCCAGGCAACTTTGGGATGGAGAAATGATAATAATAAATAGATGGTGGGGTGATTAACAAAGAGAATGAAAGAGAAATATATATATATATATATATATACAATTACAATACATAAGTACTAATACAAGTTACATCCTAACCTAATACATAAATTAAATTAAATATCTATAATAAACTAATATATATACTTATATTCAATAAGATAAAAATAAACAATGAAAATCGCAATGAAAAACAGAATCAGTGAGGTGGTAACTGCGTCAGATAAAATTTCCTACCTAACTATTGCCTACTTAACCAAATGAAGTGAAACCTATTTTAGCATTTTTAGAAAATCTTCCCTAGGGGAAGCTTTTTATACCTAGGTGTTTTAAGATGTTAGTGCTTTGATATTATGTTGGTGGAATATTAAATGCAAACTATGGTTATAAAATTTCGTGAATTCACCAGGAAAGTATTTATTACACTTAAAAACAAGTCTTGTTTCAGCTATTTTTGAAAAACATCCACTAGAGTGATTTAAGGGTGTATAAAAATTTCAATGGAGCAAAATTCAGTGAAAGTGAAAGTATCGCTGATGAATATTCGTGAATTTACAAAAAAAGTAAGAAATATCCTTACGTTTTTAGTGAAAAGTGTACACGCTAGATTGATGAAGTCTGCTGCAACCAGTATTGTTTTCTAAGTTTGGTGTCTCCTTGAACCAATCATGACGCATAAAGCAAATGACGTTACGACTGACTTGTCAAAAACCAGCTGTCAATCTGCATCTCGGCGGACACCCACTTCCAAAAAAGCTTCGGTGTGTGATAGTTCTAGCTGGCGGTTATTTTCGGTGAATTCGGTGAGTACAATATTGATTTCAACTGATTTTATTGATTTGGTGTGTGCATAGTTTTTCCTATAGTCCTTTAGCTCGCGGCTACAAAAAGAAATATATTTTTCAGTTTATGCCGATAATTTGTTTTTAAAAAATTTTCAATAGAGTGAGATAGCGGTTCTTTCTGTATATACTTACCTACCATTAGTTTTTTTACTTCCATTTTCTAGTGCTTAGTTCTAAATCTAGCGTACTAAGTTCGCATTTCACATGAAGTAGGTTTTCCATACCGCCACCTAGTTCCAAACAAACTGTGCTCGGATCAGCCACCAAGCCTATCAGATGGTTATCAAAATTAAAAGAATTTCTATTATAAAATCATTCCAAACAAGACTGACTACGATAATTACATTTTCGTTTTGATTGATGATAAAACAATTCAATTTCACGTTAGATTGCCTTTATTTTCAATTTTATGTTTGATTCGTTATTCGAATTTAAGTACATAGTAGTAAAGTATGGATAGTTGATAAGAATTTTGAGACACAATGAATATAATTGTAAGTATTATTTTTATTTTATTTTATTAGCATTATCGGCGAAGAACGTTACTTAACTTTAAAAATTGTTTAACATATTTTGTCCACTTCTCGCTGATATGTAATTTCACTTGCGAAAAGAAGACAGAGAATTCAGACTATGGTTAAAGTTATGTAACACTATTATTATTAACGGGATATTTTCCGTGGTTTAATTAACGCGAACCACGGTAAATATCCCGTTAATAATAATAATGTTTTAATGAATGACCGTGATAGTTTAAAAAAGTTGTGTAACGTTTTTCGGTATAGTCTAGTAAAAATAAGATTTGTGACAACTAAGTATATTGTTATTTAAATGATTATACTGGTGTTTTGAAATGCAGTTGTTGCAGAAATGCTCCTATCTCTTATAGTGTTGGGTATATATGTATATACCCGACTCCATAAAAGCTATCTTTATACTTTAACTTACTGTTAAGCATAATAAAACTGATGCTGTTGTGAAATTTGAAATGATTCTTTTAAAATATTTTTTTGAATTATTATTGTTGAATAAATTTTCGTATATTTTGCGAGTTCTATTATTACAATAATAAAAGCCTCAGAGAGTGAATGAATATAACAATATCATGCGAATCAAAGTCGATCAGGCCATTTAGGCCTGATATATTCATTTGATACCAAGTAGTTGGTGATACCATGATATAAAAATACCTAAAAACCGATTTATAATAATCTCCTATTTATAAGCTAGCTGTTACCCGCTGTTGTGAAAAACGGCGACGACGATGAAGCTTATAATGATAGCTATCTCTGTACTAAATTTCATAGCGATTGATTCAGTCGTTTGATTGTGAAACAACCATAGCTTATATATTAGTTAGGGTTTTAACTTATTTAAGCACTCCAACCATCTCGTGACTAAATATGTCACTTTCGACCCTTGTGTAACAATATACTATTTTATTCTTGATCAAATTATAATTAATATTTTTATTTGTGACGACATAATATACATTTTATGTTGACACAAATCGTAATTTTACAGGACTTTAATAGGCACACACATACTTATCTAATAACTTTAAACGTGCTGTATATATAATCTGAATCTCGGCAACGGCTCCAACGATTTTAGTGAAATTTGGTATGTAAGTAGATTAGGGGACGATAAATCGATCTTGCTAGGTTTCATTTGTAGTGAAACCGGGTTTTCTCGTATTTTCAGTAATAAAAAATCCGAGTGGAGCTCGGTCGTCCAGGTAGTTAAGTAATAATAATAGCTATTACTCGTGATAATAAGCTTAAGAACCCCGTTGCTGCTACGCTCCCCCCGCACCCACCTCGTTTCTGTCCGGCTCTCGCCACACTCCAATGTCCACACGTCGATCAAACTACGCTTTACGCACGCCAGATTCGCATCACTCCCGCACTACCCTCGCACCACACTTGTACCCCGCCGGCACCCACACCGCACCCATACCGCAACCACATCGCACCCATACCGTAACCACACCGCACCACACCAGAACCTCGGTTATGCTTTATATCGGCGATGTTACGGTCCATCTCTGTGAGACTCAACGTTGAAATTTAAAAAAAAACTTTTATATTCCAGATGAAAACGATCACACTCACGTTAATTTTCAACTCAGCACATTCCCTGGAGCGACTCCATGAAGACGGACTCATATTAAACAAGATAATACAACTTTTATCAAACAAAACACCCGTGAGACGAAATCATCACACTTGGAACAATAAATTTATAAAACACGTGTCAAGACAGGGCAACGACGAGATAGACGATATTCCAGTGGATAAAGGGGACAAAATGGTTGAGAACGAGTTAAAAAATAGTCTTGACGAAGCGAAATCTGCTTTGCTGGAGCGTCCATATGTAGAGAACGAAGGGAGGCATGACTATCTCGTGTTGACGGGCGGAGAGTACGACCACTTCGTGACCGTGATACCGAATGCCATGTACCAGCAAGTTGAAAATAAATGCGTGAACTGGCTCGATGACTGCAGCATCAAGGGGATACGAGCAAGATTATTGCGCGGCATTCATTCACCCTTCAGATAATTCACTTAAACATTGTCTTATTAAATGTTCTAACAATTCATTTATTGAATAGTTGTTGTGTAAAATAATTATATCATTATCATACTATGCAACAAATGAATAGAATAAATATTAAATTAATTTGTGTAGTTTTATAATGTTTTCTAAAGTATTAGCGATTGTTACTCGTTGAAAGGGGGAATATATATTATTATCTTTATAGAACTTTATCTTTAAAATTTTTTTTGAATTGAAAACTTCTTTAGCGGCGTTGGGCATTTTTGGGATGAGTAAAAAATGTTAAGCTCTCGTCAGATCGTCAGACGGACAGTCAGAAACCTATTCTAACGTTCTGCATTTAAAGTTCATTGTTGTATGTACATGTACAAGTTTCAGATCGTCAGATTTTAAGACAGACAGACAGAAACCTATTCTAACGTTCTGCATTTAAAGTTCATTATTGTATGCACAAGTTTGTCCAATAAAGTTAGTTCCAGACCAACGTACTAGATGGCACTGTATAGTCTTAAAACACGCTAACGCTTCGCGAACAGCGATGAGTAGGGGGTTTGTATATAAAACACAATATCTTTGGTCAAATCCTTCACGAGTCAGTCTTGTTGCTATTTTATTTTTTAGTTTTCACTTCTGCCGGCACTCCCGGAGTGCAACCCGTTGTTTTTCTTTTGTAATTGATACTGGTTTTAGGATTAACCAACAAGAAACACTTACAATTTCGCCACGTCCGTCTGTCTGTTCATCTGGAGCTTAGCTGAAAAACTGTTTAGGGATCCGTGTAACTATCACGGCTAAGTAGACTTTGCGTGTGGCCTGGCACGTACTTGGTTATCATTACGCCAGTGAGATTGCGTTGCGATTTTGGGCGATTTCTGAAAAGAATAAGATTTATAAGTCACCATTATTTTCGTTATACATATACCTATATTACGCTATTACCCCTTACTTAATCGACAACAACTGTGTGTTCCGTGATAAGACGTTGCATTCTCCAGATAAGTTTGGGGCTCGGTGGCACCGTGTGATAATATTTATTTATTTATAACTGCACGCCCCTTTATGTCTACAAAACTATTTCTACTTTTTAGTACCACACCGTCGCTTAACATCAGGCGAGTTGGTGGTCAATCGTAGATCTATAGTGTATAAAAAAAAAAAAAAGTTATGTGTCCATTTTTTTACTGAATGATCCCTATATTTATTATTTGTCAGTTTAATATAATCTTTAGTTATTATGTACATTGAAATCTAGCGACAAACGCCACTACTTTTATTTTTACGACATTTTTTTACCAACGTGCATCCATGCAGCCCGTTATCGGACGATTTTCCACGTAGCTGGTAAATCGGTCAAGGCATCACGTCAGTGGGTAAGGTCAGACAAGTATTAAATTGTTCAAAGGCATTTTCTTTAATCAGTTCTTGTTAGTTTAATTGTGTTACTTAACACAGGAAATCTAGCAGTAGAAAAAAATTTATAATTTGTTCAAAATTATCACTCATTCAGTATCTTTTACCAAATACTGAATGAATTTCTAAGTATTTTAGATATTTCCCATAAATCTTTTTCATATTTTTTGTAAGTAAACAAAAAATTGATTTAAGTAACATTTAGTAATTGCCAATAATAACTAGAAAATAATACACATTAATAGGTAGGTACGCATTTTACTCAAAATTTATATATAAACAAGATTGTTAAGTTATCTATCAAGACTTTAAAACAGTGGGTAGAGAGAATACCCAGTAACTTTTAAAGTGAAGTGTAATCTATTTATTAATTTATATTAGTAATTAGTATAGATTATAATGAAGTTTCACCTCATAATTAACAGTAAACATTTATAAATAGGTATTAATTGAAGCTAATTGATAAGAGAGTTGTAAATATTAATTTTATTTCCACTTGTATTTATAGCGTACAGTGTAAATAATAACAAGGAAATAGTAATATTTTAAATAACATGGAAGTAAAATACCGTGCACCAGATTTTCCTCATAATTAGTAAATATATAGCCCAACCTATGAACCTG
Organism: Lycia hirtaria; assembly: GCA_947563715.1. Taxonomy (NCBI): domain Eukaryota; kingdom Metazoa; phylum Arthropoda; class Insecta; order Lepidoptera; family Geometridae; genus Lycia; species Lycia hirtaria. The sequence continues at coordinate 8,512,633 of OX387380.1, forward strand.
GAAATTCTGTTTACCATGTTTATATAGAGTCTACGGTCTCTAAACCATATTTATTTTCTTTGGGCTCTTAAAATGATGGTATGGTGCGTATTTTTACGGAAATATAAAAAATATTTGACTTCTAGTAGAACTCTAAATAAAGTCACAAAACCGTCTTTTTTATCTGTAGGTAAACAAAAAGAATTTTAAACAAGTATCAATGTTAAAAGAAAAACAAGATACCCGACTGCAGAAAAGAGGTTTTTGCAGCCTACCTTACGATTTCTTTACGCTTAATACGCTGTTGAGTGTACGTTTTTTTGTGAGAAAGTGTGCGTACAATCGCTGTAAAAGGTTATTGCGCATTCTTTAGAAAAAATCTAGTAAAATCACTTGTTTATTACGAAAAAGTTCGTTGGAAGTTACAAATATTTGTGAGAGATGTATGATATTTATTAGAAAAAAATATAGCCTATGACACTCAGCAAGTGAAAACGAATCTAACGACACCTATCACATTGACATCAAAATCGGTCAAGCCCTTTAGGCTTTAGGCGATCATATAGAAACATACTCCCCCCCCTTCTGTTATAGGTCGGGTGAAAAGTTACACTAAAAATATTTCATAATTCTGCAAAGCACCAAAACCAACAAAAAATTTCACTGTCAATGTTAGTACGACTTTTCAACCAACTTCAAAAAAGGAGGAGGTTCTCAATTCGACTGTATTTTTTTGTTTGTTACCTTATAACTTTCGACTGCGTGAACCGATTTTGATAATTCTTTTTTTATTTGATAGCTGGTGCTTCCCGTGTGGTTCCATTTCAATTTGTTCCAGTTCTGACAATGGCATCCATGAGAAGTCGGTTGCTTCAGTTTATTAAACTTTAATTATTTAGTAAGTAATCATGGTATATTACATTCAGATGGATTTGTGACGTCATCACGACAATTTCTTTAAAAAATATTAATAAATATCAACTGAACAGAATTCAAAAATTTTGAAATCAGTTCTTTTAAATGAGAGAATATATCAATTAAAAAAATACGGAAAAAATCTTTACATACCCCATTCTGAAACATAATTCGTCTATCGGACTTAGTGGTGTATAAAGGTGTATAAAGGGCGTACTTAGCATATAAATGCATAACAATGTATGTTCGTTTTTGTTGAGGGCTTCAGAGCTATTTACAGAGTAGGTCGCGCGTGTATAAGGGTGGGAAACTCAGTATACGAGTCTTAATCGCACTTCTCTGGTTTTGAGCATCAAATTATGATTAAATTTTATAATTATTGGCAAGTTTCCTCACTCCACACACACTAGAATACCTACATTGTTCTTCAAAGGAAACACTAAGAGAGTCTGTATGGGGTGAATACAAATTGGCCCCTCCTTGACATTGTTTTTGCAATGATTTCCGCAAATGGTGTTAATATGTCCTTTTCATGTCAAACTAACGATGTTTTCGGCGCAGTATAATATATTGCTTGTCCTTAATTTGAGAAACAATCAATTTGTGCTTTTTCCTCGTAGTGTTAGAGTTTGTATATTGCCATGCGATAGTATCCTTCTTCCTGCCTCATATCATGTTTATTGTAAATTTGTAATCAATAACCAATATTAAACGACGTTATTGCTACATTCTTAATTAGACATGGGAACAAGTAGTTTTGTAGATTTTGGTGCATAACTGAAAGTAATGTACAGAACCCTAGTCAGGATATTTTAGCTCGTAAGGATTTTTCTTTTTCCAGACAGTATTTTCTACAGTTATAAGAAAGAAACAAAATATTTATTATTTAAATATTAAAATGTTATTCCCCGATATACGCCAGTTAACTATAAATTTATCTGGCATATTACCTCATAAGCTTTACTAAGAAACTGAAGGAAAATAGGAGAGGAAAACGCATTTACTAAGCAAGAATATACTTAGTCTGGCCATAAATACTGTTACAGTTAAAAATAAGAAAGATATTACATTTGAATTTGGAATCTGTCATTTTTATACGATTGTTCATTGAGTTTTCTAATTTTGGCGCCAATACATTGTACAATATTTTGCGATATTAAAATGGAGTGGGGTGATAAAGAGAACCGAATCGCTGTGATTGCATTACACTAAGTTGGTATGGAGTCAAATGCAATTTTTAAAACTCTCCATACGCTTGGTATTAGTCAAATATTTGTGTACCGGGCTATTAATAGGTACAATGAGACCTCCTCTGTTTGTGACAGAAAAAGATCTGGCCGTCCACGTAGTGTTCGTACGAAAAAGGTGGTCAAAGCAGTAAGGGAAAGAATTCGAAGAAATCCTGTCCGAAAGCAAAAGATTTTATCTCGGGAGATGAAGATAGCACCCAGAACCATGTCGCGTATTTTAAAAGATGACTTAGGACTTGCAGCCTATAAGAGACGCACTGGTCATTTTTTAACTGATAATTTAAAAAAGAATAGGGTGGTAAAATCGAAACAACTACTGAAGCGGTACGCAAAGGGAGGTCACAGAAAAATTTTGTTTACGGATGAGAAAATCTTTACAATTGAGCAACATTTTAACAAACAAAATGACCGTATTTATGCTCAAAGCTCTATGGAAGCTTCCCAATTAGTCGACAGAGTGCAACGTGGGCATTATCCGACTTCAGTGATGGTTTGGTTCAATAACCAAGTATGGTCCTTCCAACAAGACTCGGCGCCAGGTCATAAAGCTCGGTCCACGCAGTCTTGGTTGGAAGTGAACGTTTCGGACTTCATCAGAGCTGAAGACTGGCCGTCGTCTAGTCCTGATCTTAATCCGCTGGATTATGATTTATGGTCAGTTTTAGAGAGTATGGCTTGCTCTAAACGCCATGATAATTTGGAGTCCCTAAAACAATCCATACGATTGGCAGTGAAGAATTCCCATTCCCATGGAAAGAGTGCGTGCTTCTATTGATAACTGGCCTCAACGTTTAAAGGACTGTATTGCAGCCAATGGAGACCACTTCGAATAAGCTTTTATATTTTAAATTGTTTTATATTTATGTATTAAACTAACACACTGTAAAAGTAATAAATATTATTTGCAATAAAAAAATATTTTTTTTCTTCGTGACAATATTTATGGCAAGACTAGGTATAAAGAAAAACAAAATATCCAACTAGGCTTACTAGCTACATATGAACGATTCCCGTAGTGTAGGTAACTGTTACGCATGTAGAGTATATTTTTTTCTCGAGAAAGTATGTACATAGTCGTTGTAGAATTTGATTAAACGAGCATTTTTCTTTTTATTTCTATCTATTTATTTCCATAGTTTTTGTAAAATCGGTTACGAGATTAACAATATTATTATAGCGAAAGTTTTATTTGACACTTATAAGTTATAAGTGTCAACTAAAACTCACATAAAATTTATACTTATAACTATATTGTAGGCGAATAGACCATTGGAACCCCCAACCATTGGATTGTGGAGACCATTGGGGTCTCAAGTCAATAGCCAAAATAGCTTGGCCGCTTGGCGTCGCGTCATGTCAAACGTCATTACGTTTGACACGACGCGACGCCAAGCGGCCAAGCTATTATGGCTGTAGTAGATAATATATAACCGGCCAAGTGCGAGTCGGATTCGCGCACGAAGGGTTCCGTACCATTATCTATAAAAACGTAAAAAAAATCACGTTTGTTGTATGGGAGCCCCCTTAAATATTTATTTTATTCTGTTTTTTAGTATTTTTAGGGTTCCGTACCCAAAGGGTAAAAACGGGACCCTATTACTAAGACTTCGCTGTCTGTCTGTCTGTCTGTCTCCAGGCTGTATCTCATAAACCGTGATAGCTAGAAAGCTGAAATTTTCTCAAACGATGTATTTCCGTTGCCGCTATAACGACAAATACTAAAAATTAAAAAAAAATTAAGGGGGGTCCCCATACAATAAACGTGTTTTTTTCGTATTTTTTTGCTCAATATTAAAAACGGTAACTGGTAGACGCTTCAAATTTTCACAGAATATTTACTTGTATATTACCTTTCAAAATAAATAATTAAATAACAATCAAGTAAATATTAAAGGGGTCTCCCATACAACAAACGTAATTTTTAAGCAATTTTTACTCGATCTTAATTAACAGGTAGAAACTTGAATATTTGTAAGTAAATATTTAGAAATATATTAACTATAAAAATAAATACCTAATCTAATACATAAAAACTCACAAAATGAAAATAATCCGTGCATCTAAACGCGGTGCGAGCGACGCGCCGCGGTGTGGTGGTGGCGCGAGCGCGAGGCGGTTGCTAAGCAACGGGCGCGCGGGTAGCGGGGGAGGTAACATCACGGAGCGAGCCATAACCGCGCGTATTCGCGCGAGCGTCGTTATGCTGCGCGGATGTGTATCGAAACCTACCTATAAGTTTGCAATTTACTACTTGGAATTTCGTTGATTTCTCGTTATTTTATACGATTTTCTATTATAGATGATAGTACGGAACCCTTCGTGCGCGAGTCCGACTCGCACTTGGCCGATTTTTTTTATTATAGCGGCAACAGAAAATTTCAACTATCTAACTATCACGGTTCATGAGATATTAAATTTTATGACTTTTTTCAGTGCCTTTTGAATATTTGAAGGTGTGTATAATGTAGAAGGCACGCTCAACAATCCTCCAAAACCATGGCAACCCATTAAAATAATGTGTAATGTTTGGTATTCATATTTTCTGTGACGTTGCCATTGGATACAGAAGTTTACAGAATCCAACAATATGCATGCCTCAGGCTCTTGGCATGTTTAGTATGTTTAGACACGTACACAACAAACCTCTTAAGTCAAAAACATGGCTACCCATTCAAATAATGTCCCTAATGTACCACATAATAGCACTGAGTTAGATTATCATCACATTGTCGCGTCCCGTGAGGACAAATTACAGCAGTAATGCTCATAGCATATTGATAGTGCGTCACGCGCCAGCAGACCTTTGCGTTACAGAGGCCACGTACCTCGTAAAACAAATATTATTCACTTAAACTGATGTTAGAGAAAATTTACATTCAAAATGCTAAATAAACTACGTTCTTGCTGAACTGATAGTAAAGAAAAACAGAATGTACCAGATACTTCTTTTCCGGGGCATACTTACTGTAAAAGTCAATGTCAGTCAGTGAAAATATGGGACTTGAGGGAAATGATGTTTATGTAGGCGATAAGCTAACCCCCTGTCAATGCAAGCCAATGGTAAATCTTACCCTCAAATCCTCTCTGACCCTCTGAGCCTCTCTAACCCTCTAATACTCTTCTTTAACCCTCCACGGAAAAAACGTGGCGACAAACGGCCTCAAGGTCTTTAATGCTCTGCCTGTAAGTTTGTGCTTGCGAGGTCCACTGCTCGCAGAACTACTAATAAAGCGAAATTATAATGAATAAGTAAAATTTTTATAAAACGAATTTAAAAAAACGTGTATCATGTTAACGAATTTCACATAGTTAAAATATTTGTGTTGCATATGTACTAACGATTTTTAAATTGAGGTTGTAAAATACTGATGTTTTTTTTTTTTTTAATATTTGCAACTTTTTCGAAAGATAACTTATATAGACAAGTAAGTAATTAACGTGTGAGATCTATACGTAGCTCTCACAAGATAACACTAACAGGCAAGAATTCGTAGTTTTATCCCAAGTTTTTTCTATAAAGGTACATTTCCGAGTAATTTTGATATTATTATATCAAAATAGCACGGAAACATATAAAGGAAACATATATAACTAATAAAGCGAATACTGAGTAAGATTGCATCAAGTAAAAAAACAAACGTCGTTAACTTCTTATTGTAACTGATAGTAGAAATGCAAGGAAAACACTTTGTGGTTACAAATTCCATTATTACTGTTTAAAAAGTAATTTTTATTAATGATATAGACGTAAACTTCTTGAAATAGAAATTGCTTTTTAATAAGTTATCGTTTTTATCACTAAGAAAATATTATGCTTAAATTTCGTAAAAAAACAGTGATGCATACTTAAGTGATGATAGTTTTCAAATAAGTTATGATAAAGATAATTTTATTGTTCCAAAATTACAGTTTCAACTTCAAAAAAAGATAACTTTCAAAAAGATATACAAATCAAAGCTTAATCAAAGATATACTGAATTTGTAACGGGCCCCAAACTAGGCTAGGCCTGTCTTTTGGGCGCCCTAGGGCCAATAGTTGACAAATCTTATAGTGCGCTGAGGTTTGTACACTGATCTAGTATAGTGAATAGCGAAAGCAAATGTAAACAAATGTCTGGTAAAGAACGTGCTCATGAAAAAATTAAAATCTTTTATAACGCTAATTATGATTATAACGCTGTTTTCTGACAATCACACTTTGCTAAAACTTCTAGGTAAGTACAATTAATTTTATCCAAAACCTAAATACTTACATTGTTTTCGGTTAACCCAAAACTTAGAGCAAAAGATTTCAACGCGGTGGCTCCGAGGGTGATGTAATAAAATATTGATTAAAAAAAGTATCCATAAATATTACTAGGTATTAGGTAAGTACACTAAATACACATTCTTCTCTTTTGCTAAATTTTTCAATTGCCAAGTCGAAGAGTATGTGGAAACCTGAAAAAATGGAAGAGTGTGATAAAAACGAAAAAGCGTCTTTGTTTCATGGTGGATATTCTAAAAATCCGAAATATTCATTCCACTTTTGTTATTTAAATGAACTGCTAAATTGTGAGATTCGCTTCCTGATTGGGATTTATTTCATATCTTTGGATAAATATGATGTATAAATCATTAAAGCACAAGTCGATAGATTTCTTCTAAGTAAGCGCACTCCATTGTGGACCACAATGGTAGTCACTTATTGGCTTAATGCGAAATAGAAATTTCAAATAACTTTTTCTCATAACTTCGCCATGTTCGACTGTCTATCTCGGATAGAATATAATATCACAGTCATTATACTCAGAGATTACAGCCCTAGATAAACGAAATTTGGCATGTAGATGTATTCTGTTAACTGCTACAAAGTCCCGTAATCAAATTAAAAAAAAGTACGGGTGGCACTCCATACTTATAAAGTACGGGTGGCACTCCATACTTATAAAGTACGGATGGCACTCCATACTTATAAAGAGGTTATGAAACTTTGTTCAACTCCGCCCCGTCGTTTGGGGTATTGTTGAATAGGTCTCCTAAAATAAATAAAAAAAAACACTTAAATCTTTATAGTCTGAAGTCATTGATCTTTTCGCAAAGAGGACTAAACAAAAATACTTGCCTAGAAGTTTTCTTTTAAATTACAGCCGCAACAGCAACAATTACAGCGTGTATCAATACAGTCTTGACCACTTAGTTTCCTTGTAGCTTGGGCAACTATATTCTAACTTATCATATTCTTTGGTACCAATAAGACTATTCCTTATACTGTTACGTCAATTTAACTACCAATAATATACTTCATTGCTAAAGTCTAGAGGCCGCTTAAATGACGACTTAAACTTACATTAGACATTAGAATAAGCATTATTTATTGATGAATAACTTAAACTAAATATCAGGTGATTTGACAGTCAAATGCAAGCCTATCTTGTTTAGGTGAAGGGGTCTTCACTCCTATTCGATTAGCTGCTGTTAGCCTTAAAAAAAAGTTAAATAAACGTTTTACGTTTACTTAATCTTTTATAAAATACTTATTTTTATTTTATTTTTGTTTACGCGACTCTTCGAGAAAAAGACTTCAACGCGCTGCGTCCCGAATTAAGGTCGTTAAATATTGATAGAAAGACGACATATTATGCGACATTTATTAAGTTTCGTTTTGTATGACATATTATATTCTGCTACAGTCTCTGTAACGCAATATTCTTCATGGCATTTACTTTAGATAACCCATACTGCGTGCGTGATGATTTTTTTGTGCGGACGGTGTGGCTACGGTTATAACACATTGATCCATTCTCGGTGCCAATTTTCTTTTAACTAAACCTATTCGTATTTGCAAATCTGTATTAAACGGTCCTCAGCTATTCAAACATTTAAAAAATCACGTTTTCTAGTGAGGTATGATTTTGTTTAGTTGTGTGGCACGATACGCGACATTGCAAATATCAATATCAGCCTCATTGGAAATTAGTTTTATTTTAAGCTCTTTTTTTTTTAATGTAACTTCCGTTCAAAACTTGCATTTTATAACACTTCTGGTATCCGATTGAGCTGAAGTTAGGTATAATTACTTGTATAACTGCAGTGATAATGCAATATTATGGTACTATCAAATTGATGGAACCAGGATGGATAAAACTCTCCAATGACAAATGGTACAGCAGTCGACTTTGAACTTGTTTCCTTGTTCTTGGGTACTTTCACATCACCTTTTTCTATTACCAAGGTGTGAAGAAGAAGACTAGAAGAGTGCCACTCTGATGACAAGTGCTAAGATAGTAGAGATTGAATAGCAACATATAAGACAGAGATATGTTGCCTAAATTACTTTCCATGACAAATTTTAACTAGGGGGGGTTTTATTCATAAGAAAAATAACTTTATATTCCTACTATAACTCCCTGGTGGAATAAGTCGGTACTTTAAACATTTTATTCTTTGTCCTAAATATATGAAATACTTTATTGACCACTCGCCTCAATACACAACACACCTGATGGTAAGCGACCGACTTTCCAATAAAACATGGGAACATAACACTGTATGAAATTCCTAGAAACTTTACAGGTTTCCTAGTTTCACACATATCCGGTATCAGGAAAATACCTATTCAGGCACTAGCTAAATCTAAATTTAAATTACATTATCTTTTGCATTGCTTGAACATTAAATATTGTTTAATTGCCCGTCTAGCTTATACGTATCAACATTTGTATAAACTTAATCTGTGGATAGCGTTCTTGACTACATTTTTATTAAGTTATCGCAACTAAGGTTCGTATTAGTCATATTACTGTATAAGATGTAGTTGTTTGGTGTTCCCTAATAAATAAATAAAAAAAACATATATATGTTACTGTAAAAGCCCGAACATTGGTAAATCTTAGGGTTTACCAACACGAGTCGGTAAATGTAAGAATATGTAAAAAAGAAACGATTTTATCGGGCTTTTACCATTAGAATTTAGTACATGCTAGGTTTTACCAGTGACGGTTGGTAAATGTTGGTTTTGGAAATAAAACAATGCATAATAGACCAGTTTAGGCTAGGCCAAACTAGTTGATCCTGGTATAGGTATAAGCAATAATTTCTTCAAAGATTAGATTATGGTTTTTTTTTGTATAAAAAAAAAAAAAAAACATAACCTAATCTCTGAAGAAATTATTGCTTATACCTAAGACTGCGTTGCACCAAGATACATCGTTCAATCAAACAAATGTTATTATATATGTTACTGTAAAAGCCGAATACAGTAACATATGCATTGTTTTATTTCCAAAACTAACATTTAACAACCGTCACTGGTAAAACCTAGCATGTATTAAATTCTAATGGTAAAAGCCCGATAAAATCGTTTATTTTTTACATATTCTTACATTTACCGACTCGTGTTGGTAAACCCTAAGATTTACTGGTAAAACCTAATATTTACCAATATTCGGGCTTTTACAGTAACATATACATACATTAATAACACTAAGAATTATACGACGATGAAAAAACAAGAGATCAAGTACACACTGAAACTTGATAGGTAGATTTATAACTCAAACCTGATATATTTGCGCTACATAGAACATTAGGCATCTACTTATCTCTAAAAATCAAATAAGCATTTGCATCATCTGAAATCTAATTACGGATGCTGTCAGTGTTCTAAGAATAAGATCTAGGTATGTACACCTGCTTGCTCCAATTACGCATGCCAAGTGAAATATACGACCTGGGCCTAATGTACTAACATGTAGATGTATAATATACATAACTGATTCTTAACTTTTTACCCGACTGTGAAAGAAGGAGGGTTATGTTTTTCGAGCGTATGTATGTATGTATGTATGTATGATGTGGATGTATGTATATTTCTTTGGCACGCCCTAGAGCCTAAACGGCTTGACCGATTTTGATGTGAGTGATCTCAATAGATTCGTCTAAGTCGTGAGAGTGACACGACACTGGGTACATCATAATTAAAAAAAAAAACAAAATTAAGGATTTTTGTCAGCAAAAAGTAATCTAAAAAAAAACAGTTTTCAAAATACATCGAGTGTGGTATCAAAATAAAGAATTTTTAACAGTGATTACGAATATATATGTAACTTATATGCAGTGCCGGTTTTAACACTACCAGCGCCCTGGGCGAGATTTCTACGGCGGCTTTTATTAGAAAAAAACTAATAAAATTTTACTTTTCTGGCCTTTCTATCAGCAAACTCTTTTATAAGGTTATCAAAGTCGATGTTTTCAGCAATTTCGTTTTCAATTGACAAAGTTGCTAAGTTTGTCAATCTAGATTGAGATATTGTTGATCGAAGATAGGTTTTCATCAGCTTCAGCTTTGAAAAACTCCTCTCTCCACTAGCAACCGTTACAGGTATGGTCAATAATATTCGCAATGCTATCCATACATTTGGATACAGTTCTTGTAAATTGTGATCTTTGATAAAATTTAAAACAAACATAGGAGTAATCACATTCTAATCAGGCAAAAAGGATTTCAGACTTACGAGTTCATCACACAACATACAACCATCTATGTCTGATTTAGAGTCAGAGTACAGTTAATTTTAATTGGATCATCGCAGAGTTTGACAAGGTCGGATTTTTCCGGAATCTGTTTAATATTGTACATAAAAGACCAAGATTCCGAGTACTCATTTAACTGTTCGAACCTTTCATTGACTGAAAGTAATGTAGTGTCCAAAAGACAGTTGAAAAATTAAACCTCAATATTTTTTTTGGAGAAGTTATAGGGTCATCGCGTGCAATTTCACCAGCTTGACGCTTACCACATCGAATTCTTGTTGTAGCTCTAAACACAGGTTCAATTTCTAGTTCTTCAGCCAATTCGTGCGCAGTTAAAATAGCACTTTTAAAGCCTGTATTTCTATAGTCTTCCAAGAAATTGCAGCATTTTTTCAAAATTTCTGTACATTTACCGAGATCCATGTCTGTTGATTGTAGAGATTTACTTACGATATTTATTTGAAAAAGTATGTCATACCAAACAACCAATGAAACTATGAAGCTGAAATCTTTTAGCTGTTCGGCTAGAGTAGTAGCCTCATGAGACAATTGAACATCAGTTTCTGAGTTTCAATAGCCAAAGTAATTAAGGCATCATGGATGGCACTAATTTGATAACGGACTGCTTTAACACTGCTTATCCTTGCTTCCCAACGTGTGTCACTGAGCTTTTTTATAGTATATAGTACCAAGTGATCAGTTAGTCCCCAATATCTGTGGGGAACTTCACTCTTGAAGTTGTTGACGAATACGTCTACCTAGGACAGACGGTCCGATTAGGCAGGTCCAACTTTACGAGGGAGGTCAATCGTCGTATCCAACTCGGCTGGGCAGCGTTCGGGAAACTTAAAAGCGTCTTCTCGTCCAATATTCCCCAGTCCCTCAAGTCGAAAGTTTACAACCAGTGTGTACACCAGTTTACCAGTGATGACATACGGCACTGAAACGTGGTCCCTAACTATGGGCCTTATAAGGAAGCTCAAGGTCACGCAACGAGCTATGGAGAGGGCTATGCTCGGAGTCTCTCTACGAGATCGAATCAGAAATGAAGAGATACGTAGACGTACAAAAGTCACCGATATAGCACAGCGGATTAGCAAGTTGAAGTGGCAGTGGGCAGGACACATAGCACGTAGAACTGATGGCCGATGGGGCCGAAAGGTTCTCGAGTGGAGACCACGTACCGGCAAGCGCAGCGTAGGAAGACCAGCCACGAGATGGACAGACGACCTCATACAAGTGGCGGGAAGACGCTGGATGCAAGCCGCTTCCAATCGGTCTTTTTGGAAATCCATGGTCCAGGCCTATGTCCAACAGTGGACTTCTTATGTCTGAGATGAGATGATGATGATGATGATCAGTTAGAATTTTCCATCGATGAACAGAAGCTGAAAACAATGTGAACAACCTCTGAAGTACCCCAAACAAAGTGACTGATTTTACGGATGACTTAGCGGCATCGCATAGTATTAGATTGTAGCTATGACAGCCACACGGTACATAAACAGCTAAGGGGTTTATGTCGAGAATTCTCCTTTGAACCCCATAATTTTTTCCTTTCATATTCGCCCCGTTGTCATAACCCTGACCCCTACAATCGTTCAATTCCAGTCCATATTTATTTAAAACATTAATAATAACTTCAGCCAGTCATTCACCAGTTGACTCATTAGTTTAATTAATAAATTCCAAGAAATGCTCTTTTACTGATATTTTATCATTATCTGATAAATCAACAAATCGTAATGTTAGGGAAAGTTGTTCTACATGACTAATGTCTGAAGTAAAGTCAGCTATAATAGAATAATATTTTGATTTCTTTGCGTTTGATATGATTTCCGACTTGACTTTTTCACCCATCAGCTCTATTAATTCATTTTGAATGGCTTTTCCACAGTAGTGGTCTGAAACATCACCCTTCATAGCTAATCGCAAGTGCTCCTGCATAACTAGATCAAATTTGGCTACTAGCTGTACTAAGCCTAAGAACTTTCCGTTATTTGGCGTGTATAGTTTGTCGGAAGTACCTCTGAACGCCATATTGTTTTCAGCTAAATAAAGTGTAATATGCATCAATCTAGACAAAACATTATTCCATCTTGTAGTTTCCTTTCTAATCAAATGTTGCTCTTGGCAATCTATAGTTTTTCCTGTTTTTAATCGTAGTTCAGCAGCATCAATCCATGAAAGGTAAAACTTCTTATGAGAAGTGCTATTTTCATGATTTTTTAACATTTCAGACAAGTGTTTCCAGTTGTTACACCCGTCAGATACTAAGCTCGACGTTGAGCTACTATCGAATAGTCGACAACAAAAACAATAAACTCGATTCTTAGAAACGGAGTAAATTAACCAGCGACGCTGAATTGTTTCATTGTTTTCAAGTTTTTTTGTGAAATGGGAATTAGAGAAATGTCGGCCTGTATCATTCTTCGGATAATTATCAATGTGAGTTTGCACTGGGCCTGTTGAGGACGCCGAGCCCTGAGCTACGGGAGGACGACCGCGGGACGCGGAACGAGGCGCGGAGGGGATGCGGGCGAGCCGGCGCGCGGCGCCGTGATTGGAGGACGCGACCGACGCGTACCCTCGCACCTGTGCGCTAGTCGCGATAGATTAAGTTAGTTTAAATAAGCGTCCATAGAATTTGTATAGTCAGTCTGTTTTGTAACTTCGCACTGTAGACATCGACTTGGAATAAAACTACGAACGAAAAGAGAAGAACATTTTATTTATACAGTCCACTGCACAGGATTCATCGGATCGAGTCCTGAACATTTGGTCCTTCGAGCGCCGGATCGAACGTGGAGCAGCGAGCATTTGTTCCGTCGAACGCCGCATAGAACGTGAATCAGCGAGGATCGGACTCCGCACGTGTTATTTTCTTCAAGTGCCGACCGTACTTAGAAAATAATGGTGTTAACAAGGAGTCAAGCTGACGTCACTGAGCAAGCCGAACTACAGAGAATCGAAGGGGAACGAACAAGACTCAGCAGGGTTCCTCCGGCATCACCCTCGATGCCGGTGGGAGAGGAAGCTGCTGCCAGACCGGAAGCAGCACCTGCCCTCGTCAACCAACGTACGAACATGGAACGTGAACGAGCAGCCTCGCCACAGCACTCGCAAAGAACGACGAACTCTACTTTGCAACTGCGACTGGCAGAACTGGAGGCAGCCGAGAAGCTTGCAGCAATCAAGCGAAAAGAACTGGAAATGGAAGCGGATCTCGTGAAGAAACGCCTGGCCGCGCAGATCGCTACCATCGAGGAAGCGGGCAGCGTACGGGACGAGCCGTTACATTCGAACAGAGATGAACATCGTCAGCGCGTCGATGACTGGCTGCAGGGTGCCGCCGCTGCTGAACGGGGGGAGCGCGATGACTCATTGCGCCCACATGAAACGGAGGAACGCCGTCGGTTACGCTTCGATACCGACCGCAGAGACCGATCGTTGACACCGACACCGGGCCGGTCTCGCAGCTACGGATCCCAGATAGCTGAAGCATTGGACCGGATGGCCAGACCGCAGCGACGATATAATTGTGATTTACCTCAGTTCAGTGGTGCGGTATGTGAATGGCTACCGTTCAAAGCAGCATATCGTGAATCGACAGAGATGTTTAAAATACTACCTGCAGAAAACGTGATGCGCTTGAGATCGGCGCTGGTCGGGGAGGCGCGGGAAGCCGTGTCCGCTCATCTATACGCGGACACCAACCCCGACACGATAATGGCCACGTTAGAACAAAGTTTCGGGTCACCAGAAGTATTAGTGGACAAGATAATCGAGGACTTACGAAAAATACCACGTTTGGGTGCGTCAGCCAAAGAACTGAACAGTTTAGCAGTGAAAGTGCAAAACGCGGTGTGTGTGTTGCAAGGACTTGATCGGCGTGGTTATATTTACAACCCACAACTCACACGAGAGATAATGCTGAAGCTTACTCCGACAATCAAAAGCAAGTGGTACGACTACGCATATGCGAACAGTGACAGCAAGGACCCAGATTTTGTGACGTTGTCGCGATTTTTGATGCGTGAGGCCAACGTCGCGTTACGGTACGCATATGAAACCCCAGAACCGTATTCTACGACCACAAGAACCGAAGTAAAACCGAACGTGAATACGAACATAAGAAGAAAAGCGAGCGTCTACAGCACTGATAAGGATACCGAGTGCGAACAGATCGACCGATGCTCGCGATGCAGCAAGCCACACGAACTGTCATTGTGTGCGGATTTTCGAGCGATGAAAATCGATGACCGGTGGAATCACGTAAAAGAAAAGGGACTCTGTTTCAAGTGCATACACAAAAAACACCATCGAGCGCAGTGTAGAGAAAAGCCGTGCGGAGTGAACAAGTGCCGCCGCCCTCACCATGCCCTGCTGCATCAAGATGACAAGACCATGTCGGCGACTACAGAACCGGCCGCGGGAACCGCGGAATCAAGCAGAACAAGCCATGAGGGTGACGTGTTATCAGTAACAACCACCTCCAATGTTACTGATAAACGCGGCGGAATACTACTGAAAGTGTGTCCTATCGTGGTGTCCGGTCCCAAAGGAGAGACGCGATCATACGCTCTGTTGGATGAAGGCGCGACTATAACCCTTATCGATAGTGAATTGGCAAAGAAAGTCGGCGCCGACGGACCCAGTCAACCCCTGCGTATGACCGGCGTGAATATGTCTCAGAACGAAGCTACGAGCAAGCTTGTGACTATTCGGCTACGTGGTGCGAGCGAGACGGCATCATACACCGTTAAAGCGCGCACAGTCAACGAATTAAGACTGCGAGAACAGACTGTACCGAACGCGCTACTACAATACCAACATCTGCGAGATCTCGAAGAGCAAGTGTGCTACGAACGAACACGCCCGCTTATACTCATCGGAAGTGACTACTGGGAGCTCATTGTTTCACGAGAGTTGCGCATTGGCGGCGCAAACCAGCCTGCAGCATCCCGAACGGAGTTGGGCTGGGTGATACATGGAACCGTCCCACGCAGTCTCATCTACAGCCACGAGAGCGTCTTGCACATATACACGCCCGATCGACGTATATGCGAGAGCGAGACGCACGATATGCGCCTACAAGAACTAGTAGAGCAGCATTTCAAGATCGAATCCTTGGGTGTCGCTCTCAAACCCCGAGTTAGCGACGCGGACGAACAAGCGGTGAAGACATTTAACGAGACAGTGAAGAAAGTCGACGGTGCGTATGAAGTGGGGCTACTATGGAAACAGCCGAACGTGACTATGCCACCGAGTTACGCCGCCGCCTTAAATCCTCTAAAAGGCATCGAAAACAAGATGGACGCTGACACCGGTTTTGCGAAGGACTACGCTGCTCAGATCGGTAACCTGCTGAGCAAAGGATACGCCGTGCCGTGCGACGGGACCGAAGCACAAAGTCCCATCTGCTGGTATCTGCCACACTTTGCGGTTACCAACCCGAACAAACCGGGGAAGCGGCGCCTAGTATTTGACGCGGCGCATCGAAACAGTGGAGTGAGCCTTAATGATCGACTACTAGAAGGCCCTGATTTACTGCTGCCGCTGCCGGGAGTCATCTTCCGCTTCCGAGAGAGAGAAGTCGCTGTCACCGCCGATATTGAAGAAATGTTTTTTGAGGGTGAAGATCCGTCCGGAAGACCAGCCTGCCCAGCAGCTTCTATGGAGAGGAAGCGACCGAACGAGCCCGCCGCGCACCTACAAGATGACCGATGACCAGTATGATCTTCGGCGCGGCCAGCTCACCCTTCCTCGCCCACAGCGTGCGCAATCACAACGCGCACGCGCACGCTCAGACACACCCGAGAGCGCTAGTGGCGATAACCAATAGTCACTACATGGACGACCTGGTCGACAGTTACGACGATGAAGAGGAAGCGCGGCGCACTATCAAAGAGCTACGAGAAGTGCACGCTAACGCCGGCTTCACATTGCGAGGCTGGAGTTCAAATAAACCAGGGGCATTGACCGACGTGCCCGATGATTTACGAGCGAACGAGCCTACGCGACTGGGGGGAGTCGCTAGCAACAAAATACTCGGATTATTTTGGAACGCGAGGAACGATGAGTTGGGATTCAACACTGCCATGCATCGAGTGCCAGACGACGTGCGCGCGCAGAACCGCGCGCCCACAAAGCGCGAAGCACTGAGCGCAGTAATGTCCCTTTATGATCCGCTCGGGTTGGTCAGTAACTACACCATCCGCGGAAAGATTATACTTCAAGACTTATGGAGAACGAACACAGGATGGGACGAATCAATCCCGCAGGAGAACGCCGATCGATTTGCTGTTTGGATAAGTCAGTTACAAGAAATAACGAGCCTACGACTACAACGGAGCTACGGTCTAGGACGAAGCACACCTTCCGACCATCACGAAAACGTAGAACTACATGTGATGTGTGACGCGAGCGAACAGGCCTTCGCTACGATAGCCTACTGGCGGATTATACGTCGTGATGACAAGATCGACGTATCACTTGTCGCAGCTAAAGCGAAAGTGGCGCCACGACGCACTCAGAGTATACCTCGACTCGAGTTGCAAGCGGCCGTTATCGGAGCGAGACTGGCGGACACAATCAAGCGAGAACATCGGATCAAGATAGCACGAGTCGTATACTGGACCGATTCGTCGACCGTGCTACAATGGATATACAACGACCAACGACGGTATACACCATTCGTCGCTCACCGACTCGGAGAGATCTCTGAACTGACCGACAAGAACGAGTGGAGATGGCTGCCGACGGAGCATAACGTCGCTGACGACGCGACCCGGCTGAGTGACACGTCAATCTCCGCCGACGACCGATGGTTCCGAGGGCCATCATTTCTACATGAAACAGAGGACAAGTGGCCGTCTCGGATAACCGACGAAGAAGACAAGGAGGTCCTATTTACGACCGAACAGGAAGCATCTTTGTCAGAGTGTCTACCGAAGCCGACGAGATTCTCAAAGTACGAGAAGTTAGTGCGCGCGACCGCATGCGTGCTAACATTTATTGATAAATGCCGTCGACGAGCAGCACGCGTCGAGTTAGAACATATCGAGCGCGCCGAACGATTGTTGCTGCGGCACGCGCAAGAAGAGAGCTTCAGTGCCGAGCTCCACAGTTTGAGAAACGCTCGCCCGCTATCAAAGTCGAGTCGTTTATACAAACTGGACCCGGTGATCGAGGATGGAGCATTGCGTGTGAGAGGTCGCATTGGAGCATCGAGCGCGCCCGCTGATCTAAAGCGCCCAATAATATTGGACGGGCGGCATCACGTGACTAGACTACTAGTGATGCGAGAACACTGCAACGCCGGTCACGCAAACAGGGAGCGCGTGACGAACGATTTGAGACAACGATACTGGATCATTCACCTGCGACCTACCGTACGAGCCGTGGAACACTGATGCAAGTTCTGTCACACAAGGAAGGCCAGACCGAACGAACCGACACGAGGGGACCTACCACGAGCCCGCTTGGACCCCTACCACCGACCATTTTCTAACTGCGGCATGGATTACTTCGGGCCTATGTTGGTGAAAGTAGGAAGAAGGAGAGAAAAACGGTGGGGCGCGCTGTACACATGTCTCAGCACACGCGCCGTGCACTTGGAGATCGTGAATTCACTTACGAGCAGCTCAGCTATCATGGCTCTACGGCGGATGGCAGCACGGCGAGGATGGCCGTCACATATGTATTCAGACAACGCCACGACCTTTCGCGGGGCAGATCGGGAGCTGAGAGAGGCCTACGAGGAGTGGGCCCCCGTCTTGCGCGAGGAGGGGTTACTCCATCGGATGAAGTGGACCTACATACCTCCCGGAGCGCCCAGACACGGAGGAGCGTGGGAAAGACTAGTACGGTCTGTGAAAGCGGCGCTAGCAGTAACGTTGCGAGAACAAGTACCAACGGAGGAGGTACTACAAACACTGCTGACCGAAGCAGAACACTCCATCAACGGGAGGCCGTTGACGTACGTGAGTGTGAGTGACAGAGACCCTGAGGCACTCACTCCGAACCATTTCCTGCTGGGTTCGTCGAGCGGCCTGCCAACAACGGGCCCCTGCAAAATGGCGGACCTACGAACTTGGCGAGCGAGCCAGGCGCTTGCCGACTCTTTCTGGCAGCGCTGGCTGAAGGAATACTTGCCCACGCTGACGCCACGAGGAGCACCGAGTGACCACTCGAAGAACATGAAGATCGACGACGTGGTCGTCGTTGTCGATCGCACGCTACCGAGGAATATATGGCCGATGGGAATCGTGACGGCTACCTACCCTGGACCGGATGGTGGCGTGCGAGTCGTCGACATAAGAACGAAGAGCGGAACCTTCAGGCGTCCAACATACAAGCTCGCCGTCCTGGAAGCTGCAGAAGAAGGCTGCGCAAGCTACGCCGGGGGGAGAGTGTTGAGGACGCCGAGCCCTGAGCTACGGGAGGACGACCGCGGGACGCGGAACGAGGCGCGGAGGGGATGCGGGCGAGCCGGCGCGCGGCGCCGTGATTGGAGGACGCGACCGACGCGTACCCTCGCACCTGTGCGCTAGTCGCGATAGATTAAGTTAGTTTAAATAAGCGTCCATAGAATTTGTATAGTCAGTCGGAAGGTCGTGCCTGAAAAATTGTAGTTAGTTAGTTACTAGTGTACGGACCTCAAACAAGTCGCCGACTGCTGTTGCACCAAATTTTTTGAAAAAATTCCGGTCGACTGCACCCGCGGCTGCGAGCTGCGGAGGGGAACGTCTGCGCGGACGACAGCCGGGATAGTCCTGTACGAAAGTACAGACTATGCCTAGGTCACACGCCAGGCACCTGAAAAGCAGCGAGCGGGTTGCAGTCACGCCATGAACCCACCGGAGGGTTCATCAAAAGGCCCTTCTCAGGGCCAACCACAACTACAACCACACTTACTCAAAAAAGGTCCTTATCAGGACCAAAGTGCGACTACAACAACCCCCGTCACGCATCAGCAGCCGTCCATAGATCGCATTCGACGCGCCGATGGCGCCACGGTCGCAAACGCGCCCGCAACCTCCACGGACCAAATTGTAAACACTCCGGCCGCAGGTAAACCAACAAAGTTGGCAGAGTTATCCCCGAAAGCTCAGTACGAGCGTGATGTGCTCACGCTAGCGAGGCTTCTCGAAGCCTCGCTACTTTCGGACGGTATGCTTAAGTGGATGGCTCTGTACTTGCGGCTTAAAGAAGCCGAAATGAGCAACAAGGAGTTGTCAATAGATGACCAGGTGGCATTGGAATTTGCGCAGAAAGCAATTATAACACTGCCACCGGTCTCTAAGACAACTCCTCCTGTTGCCATGAAGAAGATACTTCGAAAGAGAAATGACAGCGATACTAGGAAGCGCAGAAGGACGCGCTCGCTGTCATCTTCTCCAACGGAGGTAAATCGGGAAAAGCAACAAAGGACGGACGCGTCACCTGTTGCTTCCCGCCCTACGCCGCTCACTTCCCGTGCCCCCCGCCCTAGGGATGTCACGGAAAGAAAAATGCAGCCGACCTCACTGCCAAAGTCCTTCGCAAACGTCACGGGGAGCAGACCACAAGCGTCAACAAGCTCCACCGTGCAACAGGCGCTGCCCAGCCAACCCAGCGTGAGAAAAGAGCCCAAGTACCCTCCAATAGTGGTTGAACAGTTACCAAACTGGTCGCACCACTTCAGGGTACTCGCAGAGAAGCTCGGTAAACCGCCAAACGGCCGGCCATACAAAGGGGGAATACGCTTTTTCCCCGATGGACCGACGGAATACCGAGTGCTTCAGGCTTACTTCACAGAGCTGAGGCAAAAAGTAGATTGCTACTGGTACTCTTACACGCCAGAGGCTGAAAAGAGTCTGAAGGTGGCCATCCGGGGGCTACCTTCAGAAACCAGTACATCCGAAATCATAGAGGCACTAGCCGAAAAGGACTTTGAGGCCGAATATGTGAAAAATATAAAAGGAAGGCAAGGAAGACCAGGCAGTATCTTCTACGCCTCCTTTAGAAAGACACCGGACCTTCTACCGGGCATTTATAACGTTAAGGAGCTCCTTAACATGCCCGGTATCACCATAGAGGCGTGGAGGGGAAAGAAGGGCCCCGCACAGTGCCACAAATGTCAAAAATTTAGGCATAGTTCCCACAACTGCCACAGGGTGCAAGCCTGTGTACGTTGTGGGCAACCACATGCGGCCAGCGAATGCCCAAGACCGCGAGAGCAGCCGGCTACGTGTGTAAATTGCGGGGGACCTCACCCCGCAAATTACAAAGCATGCCCAGTGTTCAAAAGAGAGACTAGGAACAAAAGGGCAGGCACCGTAGCTGAGACAAGAGACACCGCTGGAAAGGGTAGAAAAGGCACAGCCCCAGTAACCCAAGCGGTCGTTAAAGAATCTGCGCCTCAGTCCCTCATGGCCCCAGCAAACCCACCCGGAGGCAGGGCCATGAAAAAGAAGAAAAAGAAAAAGAAGGCCACAAAAATGACAGTGGAGGAGGTAGCACCCCTCCCACAAGCCCCAACCACCGCTAGAAAGGACTCCCTGGGACAAACGATTGGGGTCCTAAAGGAAATCCTAGAAGCGGTGCAAGCGGGCACAGATGCGGAAACGGCAACACTGAGGGGCCTTATGAAAATTCTAAATGGAGGGAGAGCTTAGAATCGTATACTGGAACGCGAGATCGCTAAATAAAAAGAAGGGCCAGCTGGCGGTATTTCTCCGAGAGCAGAAAGTGGACATCATGCTGGTCTGCGAAACCCACCTACACCCCAACACCGTCTTTAAAATACCGAGTTATCACATCTACCGGCAAGACGAGGTGACGTCAGCGGGTGTAGCGTACCGCGGACTGGCAGTGATGGTTCACCGACGAGTCATCCACCAGCTGATCCCCCAGTTACAACCTCCCCCCATAAGCGTCCAAACACTAGGAGTACTAGTCAGTGTTGCTGGACTCAAAATGAGCATCTACTCAGTCTACAAACCACCAGGGAGTAGACTGATACCACAGGAGTTACGGACACTCGTGTCAGGAGGAGACAGCGGCCCAGTTATAATAGCCGGAGACCTGAACGCCAAACACACCCTCTGGAATTCGAACAGCATCTGTAGAGACGGTAGAACTCTCTACAAAGACTCCCAAGAGCACCAGTACGAGATCACAGGACCTGAGACGTGGACACACTATAACCCCGACGGAAGTGGGGATGTTATAGACATAGTCATCCACAAAAATGTACAAGCTACACTTGATCTCAATGTCCTGTATGATCTCGACTCAGACCACAGACCAGTGCTACTCACTGTAGAGAATCTACCGTCCAGAACCATACTACAGCCTGCTAGGCGTAGAATAAACTGGGGGGTGTTCAACGAAGAGGCGTACAGGAGGACAACCACACGGCCCATAAACACGCCGGAAGATGTGGATGAAGCCACGAGGGAAGTCACCACGGCTATCCTGGACTCCCTACGAATAGCTACGCACACCGCCTCTCCTGTGAAAACGCCAGATCGTTTACCGGAGAGGATCAGGAAACAAATCCGCGAGACAAGGGAGCTCAGGAAGTTGTGGCAGCAGACTAGGTGTCCTAGGACAAAAGCTGCACTAAACTCGTCAATACTGAAGACTAGAAAAGCTCTGGACAATCATGCGGCCGAGGGATGGGAAAGACACATAGAGTCGATTACCGATGAGATCCCCTCGGTCCATAAATTGTGTAGACAACTATCAGAAGCGCCCAGACCCACCCAACCAATCATGGGAAGGGACGGCCTCCTGAAGTTTGACGCCCGAGACAGAGCTGAGATACTAGCAGACAGTTTAGAAAGACAGTTCACCCCAAATGAGTCCACTCTTCCGGACCACACAAAAGAAGTGGAGGCCAAGGTTGCCGACTATTTGAATAATCAGGTAGAGGAAAATGAGTCCGAACACATCTTCGTCAGTCCGGGACGGGTCATGAAACTGATCCTGCGCTTACCAAGAAGGAAGGCACCCGGCCCGGACAACATAACAAACGAAGCACTCAAAAACCTCCCGATTAAAACTGTCGCCGCTATAACGAGGATCTTCAACGGTATACTACGCACGGGCCACTTCCCTGATGCATGGAAAACTGGCAAGGTAGTGATGCTCCATAAACCCGGCAAAGACGCAAAGAGGCCAGAAAGTTACAGACCTATCACCTTGCTAAGCACAATCTCAAAAGTGTTTGAGAGGGTGATACTGTACTATGTGACTCCACACATAGAGCCGAGGGAAGAACAGTTCGGGTTTAGAGCCGAACACTCCACTACCCTACAAATCGCTAGGATGACCAGCGAAATGGCCTGCAGCCTAAACAAGAAAGAGTGTACCGTTGCCGTCCTCCTGGACATGGAGAAGGCCTTCGACAGAGTGTGGCACGAGGGTCTCCTGTTCAAAATCTCGAGGACTACGACTCCCAAGAAACTGGTCGCAGTCGTAGCTAGTTTCCTCAAGAACAGGAGATTCCAAGTAGCGGTCGAAAACACTCTGTCGACAACGAGAGAAGCCCACGCAGGAGTGCCACAAGGGAGCTGCCTATCTCCGAAGCTGTACGCCTGGTACACCGACGACATCCCAGTCGTCGGGCAGGCAAAGCTCGCTCTATACGCAGATGACGCTGCGTTTTACGCGTCATCGTATAGAGCCGAGCTAGCAGCAAAGAAGGTACAGGCGACACTAGACGTCCTACCCGACTGGCTGCGGAGATGGCGTATGTCAGTAAATGTTGAGAAAACACAGGCCATGGTCACTGGCAAAAGATGGCTACCGACTCCACTAAAGTTGATGGACCGGGAGATACCGTGGCAACCAGATGTCAAATATCTGGGAGTCACGATTGACCGGGGCCTCACTTTCAAAAAACACGTGGATAAAATCGTAGGAATGGTGAGGGGAGCCCGCGCTAAACTCCTCCCAATTCTACGATCAAAGCTGCCCAGAAGAACCAAACTGATGATCTATAAAACCTACATTAGGTCACGACTGACATACGCCACCCCCGCGTGGTATCCCCTCCTCAACAAAACGGAGAAGAAGAAGATGCAAGCCCAAGAAAACCTAACCCTGAGAGCGGTCATTGGCGCACCTTGGTTCGTGAGAAACTCCACGATCTCCGAAGACACCAAGGTTGAGCCAATAGACGATTTTGTCAAAGCTCTCACAACTAGAATGTTCCAAAAAGCGGATAGGTCCAGATACGAGCATCTTCAGGGGATAGCACCCCTCCACACCAGACCACCGGATGAAAAGGGAGGAGGAAAAAGATATAAACCCTCCCTTAGAGACTATGTAATTCAACAAGAAGAGGATAGCTAAGAAAGTCGTCGAGGGACAACAGATCCGGCTATCACGAGCCTGACGCTGATCGGCTTGCTGGGCCTCCCTTTTGGGTCGCACCCGGCAAGGCCTGTATCGCTCGGCAAATCGTGAAGCTGGATATGTTGATTCTTGGCATAAGCATCCACACTACCAAAAAGACCCTCCCAACTTATTGGGAGGAGACGAGCCAGGGCCAGAGGGCAATGCCCTGACACCCTTTCCCCACCCCAACTGGGGTGAGATGACAACCCTGATCGATGTATAGTCAGTCTGTTTTGTAACTTCGCACTGTAGACATCGACTTGGAATAAAACTACGAACGAAAAGAGAAGAACATTTTATTTATACAGTCCACTGCACAGGATTCATCGGATCGAGTCCTGAACAGGGCCACTAGTAATTATATGATCAATAATTTTGCTATTTCGAGTGACTGGCCAAGTGGCTGGATCCCATATATTCGGGACAATAGTACTAACGTCATCTAGAATTTGTATTTGTTGTACATCACCAATGGAGTCATCCTGAGCAGCATATGTAATTGTATCACTGCTTGTCACCTCACTTTGGGAAACTTTGTCCACAATCTCTTCAACACAATCTTCAATCATCTGATCTGACTTATCAGATAGAGGCTCCACTACCGATACATTCATTTGTATTCCAGACGTAGATGACATATTCAGGGCTTCATTTTTTGTTGTGATATATTTATCTATATTCATGAACTTTTTAGTTCTTTGAAATTCCTTTTCTTTTTCTTCTTTCCGTTTCCTATATTTTGACCCAGATGGGTTTCTTTTGATATGATCAACGTGTTCAGACATTTTTCACTAATCAATTTTTGTAATCAATAAAATCTGCAACAAATTAAATCTCTAAGTCCAAACATTTCTAAAAATAAATTACAATAAAATTTCATTATACGCGTTATATTCGGGATAGCTATAGTTACCTAGATTTTTCAAACTTAGTTCCCGTGTATAAAAATAAGGTCGAGAAATCTAGGTAACGTTGATATGGCAGCAGAATACCTATTTGTGTTTCGTGATAGTACTCAGATTTCTACGAAAAAATCACGATCATCAACGTATTAGATAGAATGGACGGGAATGGGAATTACACATTTTTCCCGCATTAAAAAGTAGATAATCTATGAATTTCTTCGGGGTGCATAGTATCTTCATATCAAAGTTTCATCATTATAATATAATTAATTCCAGAGATTACCCCACCACCCCGCCCCAAACATTTAAACAAACAAACAAATGTTACCTCTTTATTATAATAATTATAGATAGTTAAAAGTACTTACCTAATTAAATAATCCGTCAAAAAACAAATATCTTCTTTTACACTACTTACAGAACTTTTTAGATATTAGCATTGCAACGTAGCATGGACCGTCTGATTACTACGTTGCGTCTGTTTGTTTTAAAATAATTGGAATAATTGTTTTGCACGTGCACCGATTTTATAAATGAGAATGAGCTGAGTTTGTTCCGCTTCGCTAAAAATAACGCGAACTCTTTTTAACTGAAATGTTAAAAAAGATAGACAATGTGTTTCTCTATGATTGGGGATTCCCGGTAAAATGAACTGCATGCAGTGCTCCGATCCAACAGATTAAATACTGCATTCCATTCATTCAAGTGTTGCCAACATATTATCCGGCGCCCTGGACGGTCGTCCACCCTTGCCCAACCCTAACGCCGCTACTGCTTATATGTTTTATTGGAGTTTGGAATAGGAAATGCTAATAAATCACATCACACTTCACACTTATAAAATAAATGCGAAGTTTGTGTCAGTTTGTTACTTCTTCACGGTAAAACGGCTTGACGGGTTTGGCTGAAATTTGGCACACAGGTAGTTTATAATCTGGATTAACACATAAGATACTTTTTATCCCGGAATTCACGCGGGAACGGGTAAAACAGGATTAAACCTATTTCCTGCCTCAAAAAAATCACCGACAACTGTACCATTATAATTGTGTTTTAAGGTAAGGAGAGGGCAGAAGGGAGGGGTAGGTAGAGGGGGAGGGGGGGGGGGGGGGTGTTTCGAGTGTATGTATTTATGTGGGTATGTATGTATATCTGTAAGTTTCTATATGATCGCCTAAAGCCTAAAGGGCTTGACCCATTTTGATGTGAGAGGTGTCGTTAGATTCGTTTTCACTTGCTGAGTGTCATAGGCTATATTTTATAATATAAAAAAAACGCGTGTTTTTTGTAACTTCCGACGAACTTTTTCGTAATAAACAAGTGATTTTACTAGATTGTTTTCTTAAGAATGCGCAATAATCTTTTACACCGATTGTACGAATACTTTCTCACAAAAAACGTACACTCAACAGCGTATTAAGCGTAAAGAAATCGTAAGTTAGGCTGCAAAAACCTCTTTTCTGCAGTCGGGTATTTTGTTTTTCTTTTAACATTGATACTTGTTTAATAGAATAGTTGAACAGATTTAAACTTTTAGATTGGAGATAAAATAACACCCTGATATATGTATTATATCAACCATCTAGTTTCCATAGTACAAGCTTTGCTTAGTTTGGGCTAGATGGTGTTGTGTGAAATGTCCACCAATATTTATTTATTGATTTATTTATATAGGAGACTCTTTATCTCGAAATTGACAGTGCCTGTAAGAGAACTTATAAAACTGTAAGGCGCAACTAGTAATGAATTAAGTTTACAATCATTAGTATAGTTATATTTTAAAGTAAAACCCTTAGTAACTTTGTCACTCCATGCTACGTTAAAATGTTCTAATACTTTTTTAACGCTTATCAAACATCCGTACTGATAAGACAGCTACTTAACTATTTACTCAGTAAACATTGAATTAGGTACAGTCGGGTACCTATTCGCTATAAGGATGCCTACTTAGTGCTATTAACGAATTGAGGTAAAGATTACGAAGTCAAGATAGGTGCGAAAATTAAAATAATGTGGGTAATTAAATTCTGTACACTTTTCAAAATACATCCTTAAAAGTAAATACCAATAAAATATTTTTTTTACACGGAATTTTTTATATTATAAGTAAGCGTTAGTTAAGTTAGGCATACAAGTTACAATGACAGATAAACATTCACGAAGGTCATCTGTAAATATAAACCTGTCACCGGACTGTAAACAATGCAATGCCCACGCTGAAATAATATTCGTAACATTTTTTTCGAATGACTTTACTGCGTGGTTAAACATGGCGTTGGTGCGCCGGCCAACTTCAGTTCACCCGCAACCGTCGGCGCGAACGCACGTGTCTGCTCTTTCATCAACACACATCGAACTACGGGTACAAATAAATAAAACTTATAAAACAATAGTGCCGAAAGACTACCACGTCATTGTAAACTTAAACGTCGTGTTTTTATACTGAAATCGTTGGCCGCGTGTGTTGACGCGTTGCGCGGATGCTAATAAGCCGGCTGTACGCATACCAGATTAATTTCAATTGGTCAAGGTCCGAAAACTATATTGACGTATTGGTGCTGAATTGTGCGCTTTCATCTGTAATCACGTGCTCAGGGTGAGTGACACTACCTCCTAGCTTAGCTTTCCACTGTAAGCGCAGCTTTATTTTTACGCTAGACGGGCGGGATGCGCGCGCGCCTATTTTTGGTTCATGAAACGTTCACACCTATATTCTAAACCACATTCTCATGTTACAAAATAGAAAGCTTAGCTGTATGAAACCGCTACTATTTTCTAACGAGACTATGCGAGACGTTTTTAATTTTGTCGCCATATTTAAATTCAGTACTTCGCTTTACGAATGCGATTGATATAACCTATGTATTAAAGTGTAAAGGAGCGTGTCTAATTTACATAAAGGTAACTTTGTATCGGCAAAACTTAATAGGACTGTGAAGCGCGCAATTTTCCTTATACTATGAAAATACTAATATGTACCCCTAAATATTATCCAATTTTGTTATATGTTTAGAAACATTTTTCATCATAACAACTTTCAGAAAAAAAAAAGTAATAACAACTTTCTTAAATTGACACATTACCTACATTTTGTTTTCTCCGGTCATATTATGATAATATATGTACTTAACTATGCGCGGTACTGACGACAAACACTCACTTCTTAATAGTTAAAAAAAAAAAAAAAAGTATTAATATTTATACCGTTATATTATCTAAATAGTCTTACATTTTAATTAAAAAAAAAAACAGCGCTATTAATCATTATTCTTACTTTAATTATAATTAAAAAAAAAAAAGTTACCAATGGACACAAAGTCAAAGACACAAGGATTATTTGTCACATGGACACAAAGTCTAAAATAAAATATACGAACCCAATGTCCTGAGTCGCTAAGATTGATAAGTCTAGAAACATACATCTTGTCGCTTCGAATTATTTAAAAAATCTAAATTATTTTAATCGTGTAAGTGGTCTAAATGTTGCCGGCTTAAACCTCATTGAGTTCGGACGTTTTCGAGCGCTTACACGATATTTTTGTCGATAATAATATCGTTGATAGGTACTTACTATTATTTTCAAGATCTCGGCGCTTATATTAAAATGAATTTGGCGCCGATTAAGTACGTAACAGTAGTACCTATTATTACATGTTCTGTGGTATCAGTCAAAAGTTAATAATGTCAGACGATACTTTTGTTCGGCGATACCATCTGATATGGTATTCAGTAAACTAATAATAATAGTGTATTGTGTTTGGAAGCAAGAACCTGAACATATTACTATGGCTTTATCAACGGTTTCCGTTGTGAGGTTCGCTCGCGGTTTGGCACAAAAAAACTTATCAACATGTGTTATACAAATCATTTTATTATGTTTACAGCAACTGCCGCATCGGAAATCATATTTAAAATAGTTCTATTTTTATATCGCCTGTTAATATATTTCTTTGGTACCAACATTTTTATCAATTCTGAAGTTATTTTTCCGCCCTAGGGGGTAAAAAGCGGGTTTTCCACGCAGTTTCTAAAACGGATAAAACGTCTAGACGTTATCCTAGTTCTATGATTCCTTTTCTAAATTACTAGTAATTTTTGGATTTCCCTTTCCCGTATAACTTCGAAGAGAAATATTAAATAAAGTATAAAAAACAGAAGCTTCAGCTTCAGAGTCAGATAAACACACTGGAAACGGATTATGTCTAGGAATATAAAACAGTTTTATTTCGTTGTATTGAAAAATGCTCAGTACGAGTGCTCAACGACTCGTACGATTTATTATCTAGAACGTAAACTTAGATAACTACGTTTTTGTGCACTTATTTATTCTAATCTATGTACCTATATTGAATGTTAAGCTTTATTCAAAATTTAATAAACGTCGCCAAAGATCACATTTATAGATTGATGCCTAATATCTTTAAGACTTTAACCCAATTCAATATTCGTAATTATAGACTTTGTATAACTTAAGATGGTTTACCTGTAGATCATAAGCGTTTATTTCAATGAGTTTTTATTTAGTTTTAGTTTGCATCGTTGTCATGACAATATAGATATAATACTTATATCAGTATCATCAAAATTTCGAGGGGTAATCGCTCCTTGTTTACCTGCCCGCCCCATATTGATCATTTATTTTCTTTTTTGATCCCAGACGTTAGTCTATTCAGTCAGTGTAATGTTTATTTTCAAAATTTACAAAAAGTACTACAAAAAAAAATATTGTAAAAAAAGTATTTATTTTGCTATTGTATAATAAAATATAAGAAATAGATGTACTTATGTTATAGAAATGTATAAGAAGCACCTAAGGATTTTTAAATTACTAGCATCTCTTTGAATAGTAAATTTTATACGCGCATGGACAGGCACAAATGAAACATGTTAGTTATATTCACTAGATGGCGCGCAACCTCTACCCATATTCCTCTTCATCTGAAGCGTGAATAACAAATTCATTGAACTGGTAAATTCAGATGCTATTTATAATTAAACGCTCACTCGGTCAAATATTGCCTTGCAACTTGCCTTTTAATTGAAGGAAATCTTTATCTTTACTGCACATAGTTACATATTATCCTTACCATACTTTACCATACCATACCATACCTTACCATACAATATTTTTTTTTTATTTATTAATGTGGGCTTGCAAAAATTCGAACCGTCGACACGAAAAAATATTTAGATTATAAAATATTTTTTCGTGTCGACGGTTCGAATTTTTTTTCAAATACCATGACACCGTTTGACCCCATATTTAACCGTGGTTAGAGGGTTAAATGGAAGGAGAGTGTTTTAGAGGGCAAAATGTGTAATTGACTGACCTCCTGTTACTGCAAGCCCACATAAATAAATATAAAAAAAATATTATTGCAGGCAACAGACCCATATCACATATTGTACCATACTAATTAAAACAAAAAAGCTAAAATTAAATCTATCTAAAATTGCACACTGTAGAGGGGTGTAGGTCATATACTAGAGACACTGTAAAGGGGTGTGTATATATATGCATATGTATATATCTATATGTGGGCTTGCAGTAACAGGGGGTCAGTCTGCATCAACGCCAATTTCCCTCATTTACAGTATGACCGGGAAGAGAAGCAGTTAATACGTTTTATATTTTATTATTTAATTAAATAAAATAGTGTTAAAAAAAGTACTTAACACAAGAGCGTTTGGTGTAGGAATTATTCGAGATCCCGCCAAAACGGTGAAGCTAATAATCGATTAAAGTTAGCTACGTGCTTAACGTAGGTAAGTAAAGTAAATGTAGATAATGGGTTCGTTCACTTTGAAAGATCGACTCTGAATGTAAATTCAACGTTAAACTCGCGCAGCCGCGACGCCGGCGCCGGCGGCGGCGGCGGCGCCGTGTCGTGAAGAAATCGTACTCAGAAACGTTTAAAAAAAGTTTAACATCTACTGTATTGTTTAACTTAATAACATTGAAACTGTTATAGATAATTAATATTGTTTTGTAAGTAAGTAAAATCAGCATTTCTGTTTTTGTTGTACGTAATTATTTAATCAAAGACCAATTAAGTATTAGCGTTCGCTGCGGCTTTTACCCGCATGAAACCCGCATACTGGAATGAACCCAAAATATTAATCAATGAATACGAAAAATAATTACCTACATTAGCCTACATTTATAAAATTACCATTAATATATGTATCTGCATGTATTAATCAGGGTTTAAGATGTGTAATGTAGACTTAGGTTATATACTTAATATACAGCAGGAGCACATGAAAAGTATGAATAAATTCGCTTGTGTTGTGCGTGTGAACAGTAAGTATGCAGTTATAATATTTCCCTAATGATAGATGGGGTATATTTATCCTGATGTCCAAATCAAATGGTCTCAATTATCTGATATGTAGTAGCTTCATGCCACCTTTTGATGATGTATATTTATAGTCGCTCATAAACCTCATTCGATCGTATCTATCATCATTAGTTATACCAAGTTGTACCATTTCAAACATAAATCATAATATATCAATGGATTAAGGCTTTATAATGAAGCGTAGGATGATATTAAATTGGGAGATGTTTAGTTGGTAACACACAAGAAGTCTAAAGTTTGATCTGTCCTATCGGCTTTACTATGACTGATAAAAGGGACCTTTAAAGTTGTGTTTGTCTCGCAAGAATACAGCAGGTTAGAGAGAGCAAACACTTGTCTTCATATGTGATTGTCCCCTAAATCACAGAACTATCATCATCATCTCAGCATAAGAAGTCCACTGCCGGACATAGGCCTCCCACATTGATTTCCAAAAACACTGATTGAAAGCGGCTTGCATTCAGCGCCTTCGCTCCACTTATTTGAGGTCATCCATCTATCTCGTGGCTGGTCTTCCTACGCCAAATAGACCAATGGAGCCAAAAAATCGAGACCACGCACCGGCAAGCGCAGTATCAGAATCACAGACATAATAACTGCTAATTCTAATTCTTATATTTTTTTACATTGCTTACAAATCTTGCAATGAAATAAAAAATCGTATAGTATTCAGCCATCTTGAATTTTCAGAATGACGTTTTCACTTCTTTTTAGCCTCTCAGAATTTATGTACTCATAAAAAACAAATAGGCATTTACTGTTAAAGCCAACTTAAAACCTTACTGGATTTATAGCTAATCTACAGTAAAAGTAATCTCAAACTGGTGTTTACCGTCTACAGAGACCTACCTACTCATTTTCTAAAGCGGGATTTACACTATACGAGTATAGTGAAAACCATTACTAGTATCTCTTTGATTGACTCTATGTAGAAACAAACTTGGACGATACCCCGAATCGGACTTCTAATTCGCTCATTAATATTTAAAAAAGATAATATCCCTGAATGTACTTATGACAAATGTGGTAAAATGAAATCTTAAGAATAATACCTAGATACATATATTCTTTTTTTTTGAAAAGAGAGAGTTGTAAAGTTAGGGGAGGTGTTTTGACAACAAGTAGCCGGCTAGCTGCTGTTAGCGCCGGCGCTAACAGTATAAGTACGTTAGGTAAATATTGTGAACATAATTTTTTACCGACTTCCAAAGCTGCTTAATACGACTGTATGTTTGTTTAGCGATTACTTCGCCAATTATGAAGTGATTTAGATGTTTTTTTTTGTTTGGTGTGTCATAATTCAAAGGTAGTCCCTTAAAAAAATTATCAAAATCGGTTCAGAACTTTGGTTTTTATAAAAAATAAACGGGCAAAATATGCCAACCAAGTAAACGAATTGCGTATTTTTAACCGACTTCTAAAAAGAAGGAGGTTATCAATTCGGTCTGTATGTTTTTATTTGTATGTTTGTTCGCCGATTACTCCGTCATTCGTGAACCAATTTTTGTGTTTCTTAAATTGACATATAGAGAAAGCTCCCAAGTTTGTCCCATAATCATTTTATAAACATTGCTTTATTACTTTCTGGATAATATCTAAAAATGAAAATTTTCTTTGTATTCCTGAGTGAAGTGCGTCAGATTAGAGAATCGCAGAGTTCCACCGACACGTTTTTCTTTGCAAAAGTGTCAAATGTTAAGGATTATCGTATCGTATCGTATCTGCACATTTTCTAATCTTCGAAGACGAAGCATTTGACATTCAATGACAAATCTCATACTTGACAAAAATAAACGAGCGGGTGAAGAGAGGTTTCCTTAAAAAGTTTACGACCGTGAAGGACCGTGAAGGTGAAAATAGAGTTACTTCGACGATTGAGCGTTTTGTTTAATTATTACATTACCCGACTGAGCATGATGATATGAACTTTATGTATCCTAATCCTTTCTAATTACAAGCAACGAAGTAGCGTACTTTGAAGTCGGATTTTTCAGTTTTTTAAACTATAATTATTATGATGTGTTTAGGTACCTACACAATTCCAATTTCATTTTACTATCACATTATATTGATCTCTTATAGATTAGACAATAACAATAAGTCAGCAATACGCAAGAAAACTGAAACAACTCAAGGATGTTCATATTAGAAGTCGAATTTTGGTGTTTTGGGTTAAAGCTCTAATCAGAGCCGGAGAGCACTCGTGGCGTGTATAGTGAAAACCCTGCTTAATGTTCGGGCATTCCGAAATAAGACTCTGATTATCTCATCATTTTGACCTTGACTAGTCATTTGTTCAGCAAATTGACTTTATTTAGTTCGATAAATAAAGACGATATTGATCGTCTGATCTGTCTGAAGAGACAGACAGTAGATTGAATTCATGTCTTCAAAAGTTTAGCAAATATTATGTTGATATATTTGAAATTAATATTCTAAGCTATCAATGTATTTTAAAATAACTATCTATAATTTAAAAAAAAAATAATAAGATTTGAAGAACAAGTTACTTAAAAACAAGAAATTACAAATACTTAAATATACCTACAAATGCGTATAAAATGTTGAGATCTCTTCAAGCGACACTAGTACGATCAAAGGAAAACTTATAATCGGCATATATAAATAAGTGTTTTTTTTTTGCAAGCGAAAAGCACAGCCATTTAGAAAAGTTTATTTAAACGTTCGTATAGACGAATCTAATGAGAGCTCTCGGCTGTAAATCTGTGAAGCAGTTTAGCTTTAGGCTACAATAGCTAATACTAAATTAAATTATTAATTAATTATTAATATTAAATTTTTGCAGTTGGGGGGCGAAGGCCAAAGGCCTGATAACTGAAATTGGGTGCCGTATTGCCAATAACGATGGTGACTCTGGCTCCGGTTCGTTCCTGGTGCAGAGGTTGGCCATTGCCATTCAGCGGGGTAATGCTGTCAGTATTATGGGCACCTTTGCGCCAGGATCGATTCGGGGCGGGTTATTAGAATCATTTTTATTTTTATTTTATGTAATTGACGTAAGTTTTTTTGTGGTTTATAAATTATAAATTTGTAATAATAAATTAAAAAGTATATATATATATTATAAGTTCCGGCAGCCTAGTCGGGAGACCGTCTGACTTGCGATCCGCAGGTCCTGGGTTCGAATCCTGCGGCACGCACCTCTGTCTTTTCGAAGTTATGTGCGTATTGTTGATTGCCGCCAACTTCAAACGGTGAAGGAAAACATCGTGAGGAAACCTACATGTCTGAGAGTTCTCAATGATCTTGCTGTGGGACAGTTTGTACAAACAGGGCTGAAAAAATAATAATTATAAAACCTACTTCACAATATGTAATTTTACATTTACTAGGATGATGTTTTTTTCAGTTATTTTGTTTCAAAAATCTAACCTACTAAATCAATTTAGTTTAAAAAAAATACTATTGAAGAAGCAGAGGAAGAAAATGTTTTTAGATTCAACCATCAACCTTATACTGTGTTGATATATTAGGTACATCTTATGATAATCTCATGTCAAATATTTTTTATTAAATTATGCTTTCTGTTTAATTATGTTCATGAAATATTCTAAGAAAATGTAATTTATATTACATTTTCTTAGAATATTTCATAGAACAATATGTATACGTAATTCTAGCTGCCGCTATAACTAATTGAGCATTGTGGTTTCACCTGAACATACGGTCCTTTACATAATCTGTGTCTTAATTGACGGTATGAGCTATCTCCATTTTTAACCGACTTCCAAAAAGAATGAGGTTATCAATTCGGTCTGTATGTTTTTTTTTGGATCTTTGTTCACCGGTTACTCAGCCAATTGTGAACTGATTTTGATGATTATTTTTTATTTTATAGATCATACTTCAGAGGTGGTTTCATATTAATTTTATCAAAATCGATACATTACTTTGGTTTTTGTAACAAAATAACTGGTAAAATATCACCCAAGTGCCTGTAGAAAAGTGAACAGCAAATCGTGTATGTGTTGTATTGCGTATATTGAAGTCTTTTTTTTTCAGGTTTTTAAACTATAATTATATTTAAATGCATTCACATACATCCAAACAAAGTTTCGCATTTTTAAATTAATGAGGAATATTGTTTAATTTTTTTAGTCAACAATGTGGCAGTTTCCACTCTTATTACATTTGTACTTTACTTTTTTATTTTAAAACTGACATTTCAACCTATCTAAAATGCAACTTGAATGTTTTAATATCGTGTTACTTTATTTGTGCTTAGATCATATTTACATGTACCTATATCTACATTATAAGCACACGTGTTCTTATACTTTCAAACACGTCGAGGCTTCGGGGCCACGTGATACCTATACTTAGACCTTAATAATCTAAGCATAATATAGACACCTAATATCCACCTATAGGTAATTTTATATATCGTTACATTTTATGGCCTTCTATCTATAAATAAATCAATCTAATGCTTGACATCGCAAACCAACTATTGGAACAGATTCGGATTTCGGTGACCTTGAGAATTAGAGAAAAAAAACAAGTTTCTTATCCAGACGTCGAAACATAGTTGTAGGTACTTATTCTTGAGTTTTTGTAAAGCAGTTTTGGTTTGGTCGCGCCTTCGCTGTTTTTGCTGTAGACAATGAAACGTCTGATGGGCTTGTTTTGGCGCTTCAATATTATCCATTATTTACTTTTAACTATTACATTTCACAATTGTTTTTAAATGTGTTCTGTAACGAGCATAAATCGTTTATTAGCTGATAAACGTCTGACGAATTTGTTTAGTTATTTCAACCGTAAAATGAACAGCAACTGATGAACTTAATATATTTTTTGTTGTTTAGTATGTTTTTAATCTATCATTTTTACCTTAATTTCTATTTTAATACCTACTACAATTAATTTAGATGTTTTGTAAGTACATTATGTATTTGTGTCTCTAAATGAGTTCTGTAAAAAATATATATATATGATGGTATATTTTTAGACTTCCGTAGGGTTGCGGGTGCATCGTAGGGTGTGTTAGGTTGCGGAAGCCTATTCGTACTATTCACTACTAAACTATATTGTAATTAAAATTCTTAAAAATCACTGAATTCAAAAAAGGAACTAAAATTATTGTGAGTTTTTTTTTTTTTTTTTTTGTTTATACAGTTTAATGGCGACTTCGGCATTGTTACCAATGTGTGAATAAATGACTTCTGTGACGAGCACACACGTAGTCACGCACGTCTTAACGATTGTTGACAATTAATAAGATAAAAATCTGGCCCAGTTAGATAAACTGGATGTTTGAGATGTTTAAATATAATGTTTATGTGTATGATGTTTGAATTAAAATCTCCTCAGTTCTGTGTGCCTATTGCACATAAAACTGACGGCCAATGGTCCGAAAAGTTATCGAGTGGAGACCATACATCGGCAAGCGCAACATAGAAAGACCAGCCACAATTGTATAGACGACCTCATACGAGTGTCAGAAAGATGCTGGATGCAAGCCACTTCCAACCGGTCTTTTTAGAAATCCATTGTGGAGGCCTTAACTTTGTGCATACACTGAAAATAACTAATATTATGTACGTGCTTAAAAATAATTATAGTTAAAAAAACTGACTTATTGAATTCATTTTGAATTCTAAATACGCAATACAATACATACGCGACTTGCTGTTCACTTTTCTACAGGCACTTGGATGATATTTTACCAGTATAAAAACCAAAGTATTGCATCGATTTTGATAAAATTAATATGAAACCACCTCTGAAGTATGATCTACCAAATACAAAAATAATCATTGAGGGCTGAGTAATCGGTGAACAATATATTAATGACCTGCTGAAACCTGGTATCTTAGGGTATGCAGATGACAGCACAGTTGTGGAAAGATACACTTCTGGTCCAAGAGCCAAAAAGGCGGAAATCGAGGCGTTGAGAGAAGATTAGGTTGTGCGTAACTATAAAGCTCTAAAAGCTGTGTCCGACTGGGGTGACGAAAATCTCGTCAAATTCAATGCCAACAAGACTCAAGCCTGCCTTTTCTCCGCCAAAAAGAGTGAGTTTCTTTTGTCTCCTACTTTCCAAAATGTATTCCAAATGTATCCTACTTTCCAACATGTCTGTCGATTTTCTACAGGATTCATTTCGGGGAATGTGCGCAAGAGCTTCACGACCTAATTCCACCCTCCCCATTTCACTACAGGACTAGCAGAAAATCCGCGAATTACCACCCATTACTCGTTGAAATGCCAAAATCCGTACTCAGCGATATCGATCCACATTCCTGTTGCGTACTGCACAAGAATGGAATTCGTTGCCACCATATCTGTTTCCTGAGACCTACAATCTTAGAATTTTCAAGGCTAGAGTGAATATTCTAGATCGACGAGCTCCATCCTCGGCCACACCGTCGCTTAACATCAGGCGAGTTGGTTGTCAATCGTAGATCTATAATGTATATAAAAAAAACTAACAAAAACATACGGACCGAATTGATAACCTCCTTCTTTTTGGAAGTCGGTTAAAAGGTAAAAAATCAACCAGTTGATGTCCTTATATATTTTATTAAAAATGTTTTTCTTTTCTTCTAATATCCCTGCACACTGATAGACTATCATTTTATCGTATTGAAGTCGTGGTAAATGAATGCGGAGCAATTATTTATTTTGATTTTTGAAGAACATTTGGATATGAATATTTGAAAGACCAAAAGTTTGTGTGGCTGTGATATAGACTCTATATGATCTGTCTAAGTGACAACCATCGGTAATGCCTGCAATGACCTCATATTCCTGTCTGAGCTTATCTTGAAATTCTTTAGCTTCTAATTACTCACGATGAGACTAATGACCTGCTCTTTACCCATGTAATTACACATCAAATAGTTTAACTCACTTCTTTTTTTTTATTGCCTGTCCAAATTATGTTAAAACTCTTGCTACTGCATTCGTTATAAGTGACGTGTGGTTTGTGTATCTGTTTGTGCTTAGCTACCAAACGGATAAACCGTTTTTGATTTAGTTTCATTTTTGTTTGAAAGTTGCCTTGCTCGAAAGTGTCCTTAGCTATGATTCAAGGCAATCTGTTGTCGTTTTTGTTGTGGGTTTTGAATAAAAAAAAATTAACTACAAATCATTTTAGTATTGCAAAAGAGAATCATGAGCGGAAAACATTATTTTTTGATACATGGTAGACATTACATATGTATTAGTTACACACGTATATATTCTATTTATCTATTTATATTTATATTGCAACGGTTAAGTATGTTTATCAACTCGTTTTCCTGTGAGCTGGTATTTCATGAATTTACTCACACAACGATGAGTACGAGTACGTATCGATTTGCTTTTTTAACCGACTTCCAAAAAGGAGGAGGTCCTCAATTCGTCGGTTTTTTTTTTGTGTATGTATATATATTTTTTATGTATATTTCCCGACTACTCGAAGACACCTGGACTGATTTGAAAAAAAATATATTTGAAATTGTATCTTCCCAGGTGGTCCCATAGAAATTTTATCAAAATTAGTTCAGTACTTTGGGTTTTATAACAAAATAACTGGGAAAATATGTCATCCAAGGATACGAATTGCGTAATTGACTGGCCTTGTGGCTCAGTTGGTAGTGTGTTTGCGTCTACCTGCTGAACTGAAAGGTCGTGGGTTCAATCCCCACCCAGGGCAAACATTTGTGTGATGAGCATGGATGTTTGTTCTGTGTCTGGGTGTTTCTATGTATCATATGTATATGTTTACAAAAAAAAAGTATATATGTATTCTATCAGCCATCTAGTTCCATAGTACAAGCTTTGCTTAGTTTGGGCTAGACGGTGTTGTGTGAAATGTCCACAAATATTTATTTATTTATTTATTTAATTTAAAGTAGTTTTTAAACGTACTACTTGTGTGTAATAGTTTAGTTAGTTATGTGTAGTTTGTCTATTGTTTTGTTGTAGTAAAAAAACTAGTACGACAGACGATAGTAGAAGTGTCTAGCATATAAATAATGACCTATGTAAAACTTGTACCTTAACTTACCTTACAAACAAGTATCAGTGTTAAAAGAAAAACAAAATACCCGACTGCAGAAAAGAGGTTTTTACAGCTTAACTTACGATTTCTTTACGCTTAATACGCTTTTGAGTGTACATTTTTTTGAGAAAGTATGCGTACAATCGGTGTAAAAGATTATTGTTCTTTAGAAAAAGAACTAGTAAAATCACTTGTTTATTACGAAAAAGTTCGTTGGAAGTTACAAAAAACACGCGTTTTTTATATTTGTGAGAGATGTATGATTTTTATTACAAAAAAATATAGCTTTTTACACTCAGGAAGTGAAAACGAATCTAACGACACCTCTCACATCAAAATCGGTCAAGCCCTATAGGCTTTAGGCGATCATATAGAAACATACAGATATACATACATACCCACATACATACATACACTCGAAAAACCCCTCCACCCTCTACCTACCCCTCCCTTCTCCCCTCTCCTTACCTTAAAACACAATTATAATGGTACAGTTGTCGGTGATTTTTTTGGGGTAGGAAATAGGTTTAATCCTGTTATACCCGTTCCCGCGGGAATCCTGGGATAAAAAGTATCTTATGTGTTAATCCAGATTATAAACTACCTGTGTGCCAAATTTCAGACAAACCCGTCAAGCCGTTTTACCGTGAAGAAGTAACAAACTGACACAAACTTCGCATTTATTTTATAAGTGTGAAGTGTGATGTGATTTATTAGCATTTCCTATTCCAAAATCCAATAAAACATATAAGTTATATATATATTCGTAATCACTGTTAAAAATTCTTTATTTTGATACCACACTCGATGTATTTTGAAAACATAATTTTTTTTTGAGATTACTTTTTGCCGCCAATATCTTTAATTTTGTTTTTTTTTTTTAATTTTAATGTACCCAGTGTCGCTCTCACGACAAAGACGAATCTATTGACACCACTCACATAAAAATACGACAAGCTGTTTAGGCTCTAGGGCGTGCCAAAGAAATATACATACATACACCCGAAAAACATAACCCTCCTTCTTTCGCAGTCGGGTAATAACAATAATTTCTTTTTATGCAGTTGAGTAAAAATGTGCCGAAAGATTCGCACATAGAGCAGGTCCTGTGGAAACTGCGAAATAGTTCACACATTATTCAAAAACTGCATTTACAATACATTTGACCGTGACATTATCGAACCTTTGAATGAACTCCAACAAATCACGTGGCTCCGTTTTCACGAAAACCGGCTTTATATTTACACTGTCGTCATTCTTTTAAAAGTTCTTTTTTACATTCGTTTTGTGGAATTTCGAATGGAAAAGTACTAGCGCCGGGTTCTCATTCATTTCAAATACGCCTTTAAAAAAAATGAACCCCAAACAGATACCATTGTAGCGATTCTCGGAAGTAGGGACCGTTTTTGGGTCTGGGAAAAAAAATATGAAAAAAATCGGAACCTTTGATACTATTAATGGGCGCCAAGCTGGGTGTAAATGGACTACGACCTTTCAATTTATGAAATTTTGTTGATGTCATAAACATATAAATAATGCGTTTTGGTGTTAGGGGTTTTTTTTACCAAACAATAATTTGTGTGGTATCTTCATAATGACGTCAATTAATTTTATTAATTTTGATGTCTAGGTAGCTTACAAAACACATCACACTTATGTATATATATATAGGTACTTCTTAAACTAAGCAAGTCTATTATTCATTTCATAAGGTAATAGAGGTTAGTTACGTTGAAAGGTACCTACGAATCGGGAGCTATATTTTTTGATACATAAATATACTTTTATGTATTGCATTTTTAACCGATTTATAAAAAGGAGGAGGTTCACAATTCGTCGGAATCTTTTTTTTATGTATGTTCCCCGATTACTCGAAGACCGATTTGAAAAAAAAGTCTGAAAAGGTATACTACCCAGGTAGTTCCATAGAAATTTTATCAAAATCGGTTCAATAGTTTGGTTTTTATAATAAAAGAACTGGAAAAAAATGTCATCCAAGTAAACGAATTGCGTATTTTGAAGTCGGTCTTTTCAGTTTTTTAGACGATTACTTGTATTTATTTCATATTACGTCAGAAGCAACTATCTTTAGATCACTATTATACTCACTGCCGTCAGGGGGTCGCTAATTTGTAAATCATACTTCATAATCATCAATTTGCATCTCTTATTATGTTTGCTATATGCCATAGAAGTAAAGATAAACACGGATATATAAGGTTAGCAAAATGGTGCGAAAATCATCCAAAACTGTGTGTAATACCTACATAACAGACCTACATATACGAAGTTTGCGGATCGTATCTACAATAACTCTAAGAACTTTAACCTACATAGCAGACCTACATATACGAAGTTTGCGGATCGTATATACAATAACTCTAAGAACTTTAACCTACATAACAGACCTACATATACGAAGTTTGCGGATCGTATATACAATAACTCTAAGAACTTTTACCTACATCACAGACCTACATATACGAAGTTTGCGGATCGTATCTACAATAACTCTAAGAACTACTATATACAATAACTCTAAGAACTTTAACCTACATAGCAGACCTACATATACGAAGTTTGCGGATCGTATATACAATAACTCTAAGAACTTTAACCTACATAACAGACCTACATATACGAAGTTTGCGGATCGTATCTACAATAACTCTAAGAACTTTTACCTACATAACAGACCTACATATACGAAGTTTGCGTTACAATAACTCTAAGAACTTTAGTCTAAACTATCTATGTATACCTACACTTATACCGATATGTTATAATATTTTAACTTATTATTGTAGAAAAAATATGGAAATAGCAAACACCTTGTAAAAACAAATATTTAGGAAATAAGCTATTTGATTTATCAAAACCGGGTCTACAAATATTTTTCCATCTATACTCTTATTGTGTTTACTTATAAGGAAATATAAAGCCAGGTTTCAACTAAAAATACAAATACTATGTGTACAAATACAAAATATGGCCTGGCGTATTTAAACATACACATACGTAGACGTGATTCATAAATTACTTAACACTGTTTATATACATAATATATGTATGTATATTATTGTAAATGACTTATACTTACGCCTTTGTAGAATAATACACGTGTAAAGTCAGGTTTGTTGATAAAAAAGCTACAGTACCTACATACAGTCAAGGACGCTAATTATAAAAGGAGTTCTAATGACTGAGGAAAACTAGTTTTAGGTAAACTGTGTATATGTTAGGTAAACTGTGTATACATTTTTATCATTATAAAATATCATAATTCACAATTTTTTTATCAGCCCTGTTTGTACAAACTGTCCCACTGGTGGGCGCGGGCCATCTCATTGTGAGAAGGGAATTTCACTAATATGACATCTATAATAGTATATGAACATGAAGTATCGGAGACAAACCTAACCCTATCCTTAAGGGGTGTAGGTTAAATATTAAACTATTACAACTATTTGTATTTTTCAGACATTCTAATACAAATATATACAAAGATATAGGTACCATGTGTCTGTAAATAATTATATAGATTGCTTTAAAATCCCCATACAGCGAATCTTAATATACCTACTGTGAAATCCAATTTATTCTGACCTGAAGTGTATATCAATGGTCATGAATTGGATGTCATTTTGTGATATGCCAACGTTATTGCAAGCTGCTACCCAATGGTATTACAATTACTATCTCAGAAAAGGGAAAACTGGATTTCACAGAGATTTGTGCGGAGGAATAAATAAATGCAGATGCGTTTCTTTGTCGATAAACGATGTTGAAATGTTGAATTATTTTATATATTAAACAAGATCTAATATAAGTATAATATCAAACATAATATTTATTTTGAAATCGATTACACTAGCTGTTGCTGCCGACTTCGTCTACGTGAAAAACAAACTTTCTCCCGTCCCTTTTGCTTTATGGTAAATCTATTTCAAGCTAACAATTTTTATAACAAGTATCGATCGAGATCTATTATTTTGCTAAGACCACGAAACTAATACTATAAGAACAAAGGGCTCTTCCTTGTTCTTCCTATAAACAAAAGATACCTACGAAAGAGAATGCATCACAAAGTCACGGATGTCAGAGTGAGACAAATTAATTTTTGTTACTCACGAAAAATTAATTGATTATTTTGTGTTTTTTGTTATTACCAATTTATAGGATTATTTCAGGTACGTTCAATCACGCGTTCTCATCGTGCACTAACGCCACAATAAGCAATTCTGTTCTTACATCGGACATTGATCGCCCTTGCAATGTGTAGTGCATTTTTATGTTAATTATTTTTTAATGCTGATATAGAAAAAAAAACCGGACAAGTGCGAGTCAGACTCGCCCACAGGGTTCCGTACAAACTAAATAAAAGGAGGAATCATATTTTTTTATATTTTCCTTCATAAACCGAAAAATATACATCGTAAAAATATTTAACACATTCCTTGCTCACCACTCGGATCCGAGTAGGGGCTATAGTAGCGGCGCCTCCCACTCGGATCCGAGCGAGCGAACGTTTGAGGCAGCCCTCATTCCTTGCATAGAGACACAATTTTTTTGTGATTAAATAAAAAATGTCCAGTTTTCGGATTTTTTCCTATAGATATGTGTACTCTAACACAATGCTTCTTGCCAAATTTTAGAGTTCTACGTCAACGGAAAGTACCCCATAGGTTTTGATTCCTCTGTGAGTGTCGAAATGTGCGTTTTTTACGACATATTCGGTTGTAACTTTTTTTTACAAAAACCGAGAAATTTTAT
The DNA here is from genome assembly GCA_947563715.1 of Lycia hirtaria. Classification (NCBI taxonomy): domain Eukaryota; kingdom Metazoa; phylum Arthropoda; class Insecta; order Lepidoptera; family Geometridae; genus Lycia; species Lycia hirtaria. The sequence goes on from OX387380.1 coordinate 8,556,737, forward strand.
TTTTCTTTCTGCAGCAAGATACTATGGATCTGCGTACATGGTTTTAATTTCAACTCGATACCTTCACGCGTTCCCGAGATAAAGGTTTTGACACCCGTACAGACGGACAACAAAGTGATCCTATAAGGGTTCCGTTTTTTCCTATTGAGGTACGGAACCCTAAAAATAATAAAAGTAACCTAAAAGTACTCTTAGACACAAGCTTTTAACTTTTGCTTTCGACGACTAAAATTGATTCTAAAGTCGGCGGGTTTTTTCGGGTCCCTCAGAACCTCATCATTGCATCAATTATTTTTAATGAAAAATGCTTATGCTAAATAAACTTATGACTAACTTGAATTAAAAACTTGATGAACTTAAAAGAAGCTACTAGATAAATAGACGTTGAGGAAATTGGGCCCATGTGCTAAATTTCATGTCCATGTTCTTTACAGCTGAAGATTTCTCTCTTATGGAAACATTCCTGGAGCAGCATAAAGTAATTTCATCATCTAACATCTTACTGTATTAGAATCAAAACTGATCAAGCAAGCCAAATCTAAAAGTCGTAATTATAGTTTTTTTGTGTCTGTGTTGTCTGTGAAGCTAAAAAAATAATTAAAAAAATATACCTATAATATAAGCCAAATTTCAACCTAACTACTATATTATAATATAGAGTTAGGTTGAAATTTGGCTTGCAAGATAGGTATGAAGGATTTGAGTGACAGATATTTTAAAGTACTTTCGTAAATTAAGGTCATCGGAAGGAGTATAGTGGTCAGATCAATTGCACGTCTGATATGTGATTGATGAGTGTAGACCGCGTGATTCCACTCAAATCCAACTGTCACTTCCTGGCAGGGAGTCGAGGGAAGTAGCTGCAGGATGAACTCATTCGGGAATGTGTTTGTATAACACTTTTGTGTGCCATGGATTCGGAGCACTTTGAATTTTCGGGATCAGAAAGTTCTGACACCCACATGGCCGCTTTTTTTTTAAATCAAATCAATTATTATTTATATCAGATACATAATTAATTGTATTTTATGACAGTTGTATCTATTATATTCGAGTGATTCAAGTATTAATATCATATTAAATTCAATGTTTATTTCACATTAATGTTAAACAATTATATTACTTATATATTTTATTTTAAATACGTAAATGTGAATTATGTGAATATGTGTGTGTTTGTTACTTTTTCACGATTAACCGACATAAAAATTTGTTTTACAGGTAAATTATTTTTCCCTTTATTAATTAGGCTACATTAATTTTATTTCAAAGAATTTAAAGGTTTTATAGAATTGCGGCAGAAATCGCGTGACGCAGCTAGTTCAATTATAATTGAACTACGTTTAGATAAGTTTTAATTGTAAACGTAGTAACCTACATACAATTTTGTTTTATACGCAGTTTGCAACATAATACACGTAACGAACACGCCTGACGCAAATAACACGCACTCACGTATGAAAACAACCGTTCATTATATAGTTACCAATACAATAACAATAATATATACCGAGTACAATATGCAGGTCAATAAGCTTTATGAAAATATAAATGAAACCATAGAATAAATTGTAATGCTTGGTTAACCCGATGAACAAGAAGTGCTGTCATATAAAAACAGTAGTGCAAAGTAGGTACGAAAGTAGAGACATCTGTTCAAATATTTTCATTTTACTGAATAGCGTGTAATGGAAAAGTACCATTTTGTCTGTCTAGTGTCGCAGATATGTCTTTTCCAAAGCCTACCTTACATAATATGTTAATGGAAATTTTAGCAATATTTTTATGAAATTGTGGTAAGGCTATCGAAACGGAGTTGATACTGCGAGTTTCAATCTATACGCAGACGGAAATAAGTCTAAATTCAGTAAAAAAAATACAACTTTATTAAGAATATACCGTAAATAAAACTAGTGTCTAAAAATTTATATTATACCTTACACGTCTTCGAAAACAGAAAGATATACCTATATATAAATGGTCACCTCTAGAATACTCCATGTGTTATGGAAAGTCGTTTCGACCACATTCCTCGCAAAACGATTTGATTGAATGCTCTAGAACCTTGCCTAGCTGGTAATGCCAGGATATACCAAGTATAGTGGAAACCAGATCAGGCGATGTATTCAATTACAATTAAGATCATGGAAACATTTAAGTTCGCCCAATAATTAACGATTATTATTAAAATGTCAACACGAATAAAGAATAAAATATACTAGTCTAAGATCTGGCTATAGGACGACCTTCACCGAGCTGGATAATGGATGAAAAGTATTTTATATTCAATTAAATATGTCAAATGGGTTGCCTAAAAAGTTTCAGTCCAGAATATGATTAATTAATATAAAAAAAACATATTTTTTTTAAACATTTCACTGGTTTGGTTAATAGACAAATTCAATATATTTATGTGTAACTAATCTTTATTTTAATTTAACTTTAATTCATTAACCAAACTGGTACAAGTTACTAGTATCGATTAACCTGTTTATACCTGCCTACCCAAGAGTTGTGACGGGAAAAAAATAGTCAACCTTACGTTTGCATATTCTATGGGCTTCATACTGTCGATTGGTATGGAATTTGTCTATTAACAAAAACCAGTGAAAAGTAAAAAAAAAAATAATTAATCATTCTGGGCTGTTTTTTTTTAGAAAACTCATTTGCAATATATTTATTGACATATTTAAATGAATATAAAATACTTTTCATCCATTAACCAGCTCGGTGAAGGTCGCCCTATAGCGGGATCTTAGACCATACGCTAGATCGCGCACTTGTTTTATTTCTTTAGACACTAACTCTAGTAACTATCCTAATATTATAAAGACGTGGATATTATAGCAAGGTATTTTGTATGCAAAAATATATACTGAAAAACCTGTAACATTAAATGTTATTTTAAAATAAATTTATGGAATTGATTTGATAAAAGTATTAATAAATCAAGAACTTTTGGCATTTCACAATATTATGAAATTTGATTGCAAGGTCTATTACGATTACATGCTCAAAATATATAATATTGAAAATTTTGTAATAATCATTGTAATTTTAAAATAAATTTATAGAAATGGTTTGATATTTTAAGTATAGGTCCATTTTATTCTGTAAAATATCAGTAGGTAAATCAAAAAGTTTGGGATTTCGCAATATTATGTAGGTAATATAATTTATTCACTTATTAAAATACATTACACTAGTCTTAAATTGTAAACAATCGTCACTTATAATAAAGATACATGTCAATAATAAACAGAAAATATGTCAATTTAATCGAACAGAGTTCCCCATATGGAGCCCTGCCGAAAAGTCCCCATTATACTGGCTGCGTTACCGTGTTGTATAGACAGATAAATATGTTGCATCAGATATGACCCGGAGCGAGGGTTACGACCCTTTTCTCTTAGTTGCCGCCCCAGCTCGCTCATGAATTTCCGGGCTTCGGAGCATCACGGTCCGGCCGTTTCGACGTCAAACGGCACAAATTCGTACGCTTGTTCCAGGCAGGAGTATTTGAGGTGCTGTCCTTTAGCGGCTGCCCCCGCTCCCGCACCGGCGACCTGTTGAGTGAACAGGAGGTGGCAGGATGCAAATGTGCATACGCACGTTGCATCCCACATGAGACAGCGATCTCTCTGCCATGGAACCAGCGTAATACCATCTGGCCGTATGCCATCAGTACGGGATAAACCAGTAGGCTCCAGAACACAAGATACTTCGGCCGACACGAGGGTACGCCTTAGAAGGTCATTGATACCGTGATGCCGATGTCTTCGACCAACGCTACGGGTACAGCTCAATCCGTGATGACCGTTAGCCTCCACACGCGCACCACAAATGCCCGTATGAGACTGGCAGATATCGCAACCAAAACGAAGAGCTGCGGCCACCCTCACGGAGTTTTCGTCTAAAAGCGTGCCCACGTGTGGTGAAGGCAGTGCGTGAAGCCAGCGACTCCGGCTGGGAGACGGCATTTAAACAAGCCAAGTCGATCCCCGAGCTTTCGTTACGCAATTTGGAGAGCGAGTATTTGGATAAGAGATCGTCCCAACCTCTCTGTCGCCCCGGTTTCTCTGGGAGGTCAGTACCCGGGCACAAAATGGACTATGCGCTTTGGGCTTCGTTGACAAATGGGACGCGGATCAAGTCACTGTTACTAGGTAAAATGCGAGCGACGAGTTCCGCGACGCCATATGACGAAGCTAAAAAAGCAATAGGTCCAGTTTCCAGTAGCCGACGCACACCCAAGCCACCGCATCGTATGGGTAAACTAGCCTGGAGCCACCGCGATTCCCTAAGTGAATATTTAGTACCTCTTTCAGTACACGTTTGAGGCTGTTATCGAAGTGAGCAAAATCTTGTGGAAATTTCCCGGTAGGTACAGTTCTGATAACGTAAGCGAGTTTTGGCCAAGCAATGCAACATCGTAGAAGTGTTAATGAAACGTGTTCTGGAAGGTGTTTGAAGTGTTCTGCTAGCGACAACAGGGTGAGAGTTTTTGCCTGAATGTAATCGCTCACACCCCCGGAAAAATTGGGGCACCTAACAGGCTTAGAGAGTCTCTGTCCACGGTCCTTAGTCTCGGTATGAGATGCGCAAACCGGTCCATTGCTACCGCAGCTACTGGGCTGCAAGAAAACATTTCACATTTCGCCGTATTGACCTCTAGACCCAATTCTTTCAGGGCAGGGAATAGTAGTCTGACGTCTCTCTCCACCGATTCGGGACTTTCACCTATGGTACCATCATCTAAGTACCTACCATATGTTGAGAGGGGACTTCAGAGAGGATACGGTTTTATGGATAGCATATGTAATTTAGATATAACTAAAAGCCATATCGAAGTCTTATTAGAATGTTTTATTCATATATAATATCTGCGTACTCGTTCATGTTACATTACAAACAAATTAATAAAACAATGTCATGGCATCTACTAGGCTAGGAGCTAACCCTTTTAAAGCGGACATTTTTGATGAAATTAATTGACGAGAAGAACAAATCGCTCGCTTCCCCTAAAAACTCAATGTCACCCAGAATTTGAACAACGCATCAACCTCTCGTATATCATAATGTTACCGTTCAAATATTATGGTTTGTGCTTTTTTTATCTTGCTTTTTCTGTAGATAAGAGAGAGAGAGAGAGAGTGACAAAAGCAGAAATGTATAAAATAATTATAGTTTACGGAAATATCGTTGGAAACTCAAACATTGCTCTGGAATCCGGAACATAATAATGTTTGCACGCTACTTCTTGGCAATCGGATAACTACTTTCCTTTCAAACCACTTCTAGCATCTTCTAGCTAAATCCAGATTTATGTCTTACTCGTAGTTGTTCCTAAATTGTAAATAGTATTTTATTAGCTGAGCGGTTTCATCTGCTTTTCTACAGGAAGATTTATCAAAAGTTACATATGTCGTTAAATAGCGAGCGAATTTATTTTTTCTGTGCAAGCGTGCGTGCTAATGAAAGAGTAATATATGCATATTTTTTTTTTAATGGCAAGCGCCTTTATTAACTACAACACAACAATATACAGACTCAACTAACTAAACTACTACACAAAAAGCACATCGATCACCCCAGACCGATAAAGGTCTAAAGATAATCCAAATGCTCAAACCCACTACCAGTTGGCAGCGTACCGTGCATATTATTAGACGGATTATCAAGTTGAAGTGGCAAAGGCCAGAGCACATAGCACATAGAACTGATGGCCGATGAGTCGAAAAGTTCTCGACTGGAGACTACGCATTGGCAAGCGCAGCGTAGGAAGACCAGCCACAAAGAAGGCCACATACACGAGGCAGAAAGACGCTGGGTGCAGGTAGCTTCCAGCCAGTATTTAAAAAAATGCATGGTCTATGGCCAGCAGTGAATTTCTTGCGTCTGAGATGTTGATGATGATGATGAGGCTATTGAGTTCATTTCATATCAATATCTGGCACAAAAATTACAAATGACATATTAAAAGTAAATCTATCATGACAGAACATAATATTCAAGACCTGTAAGTTCCCGCCCCACAAACCTGATCCGGCAGTGTTGTCGAATGACATAGAACTTGAAAATTAGCATAACGACACGTAACGCTATAAACATAATGATTCCAACATTATTCAACAGTTTATAATCGGCACCTACACTAAGCGGGTCTTTCATAAATACCACACGTTATTAGTTGTGATTCTTATCGTCTCTCATATAACACATGCGAGCCTGTGAATGTGAAATTATAAGTGTTCAATAGTTTAAACCTTTAAATAAAATACGTCGTTCTATATGTAATTGTGATTGAACATCACGTACAAGGTAAGTCTGTTTATTTGCTATTTTTAGGATTCCATAGTCAACAACGAACTGTCATAATTATAGCCGACAAAGTGGTAGAATAAATTCTTGAAAAAAAATTAAGGTACTTCTCTACACACATCTAAACATAAAATGGGGATGAATTATTTTTTTCTCGTTCATCCCGTGGTGTGGGATGTCGTTGGATAGGTAATTTAAAAAAATTGAGGGCGTGCGAAATCCATTTAAAAAAAATTAGGGATCCATTTGCGAAATATTAAGCTTAAAAGTGGTAAGTTTTGTTATACTTAGTTCTTTTTCGATAACATTATCCATTGGATGTCACGTTTGAATGCGCGTGGTAGGCTGGTAGGTATTCATAATGTTATAATTTTTTTATGAATGCTTAAACGATAATATATATTGGATATCAGTGGCCGGTTAGTGGTTATCGTTTAAAAATAGTTTATTTTGTGGTCGTTATAGTAAAAATAATAAATAAAAATAAAAACGTAATAAAATTGAATCTATTGTAGTTTCCATTTTTATTACATAGAAAATTGATAACCGTATTGCCCTCTATCTAATGGCTAGTTTTCCCTACGCGAGTGTTTTCGGATTGAATGCCGCTAGGCCAAAAATAGGTTTTCACTATACGATACACTCGGACCAAGTGCCACTAGGGTAGATTTCACTATAAGATACACTCGGACCAAGTGCCACTAGGGTAGATTTCACTATAAGATACACTCGGAACAAGTGCCACTAGGGTAGATTTCACTATAAGATACACTCGGACCAAGTGTCACTAGGATAGATTTCACTATACGAATGCTCTTGGACAGAATGCCACACCAAAAATACATACTCGAACGATATTTCGAATCTACTCATGGCTCAGTGGTAGTACGACTGCTTCCTGAGCTATAAGGTCGTGGGTTCGATCCTCACCCAGGGCAAACATTTGTGTGATGAGCATGGATGTTTGTTCTGTGTCTGGGTGTTTTTATGTATCATAAGTATGTATTTACGAAAACAAAGTATATAATGTATTATATCAACCATCTAGTTTCCATAGTACAAACTTTGCTTAATTTGAGCTAGATGCCGTTGTGTGAAATGTCCTCCAATATTTATTTATTATTATTTTACTTTAGAATCTTCAAAGCTTGCCGTTGTAGTCATCAAACCAACACTCGGTGCAAGAGTGTTAACTATACGAACGAACTCGAAGATACTTTATTCGAGTATACTTACTACTAGTTCTAGGAACAGTAGACCTTGCGATCCCAACCTATTGAAAATTACTTGTAAAAAAAGTCGGTTTTCGCGAGATCTACCGCTCATATTCCAAATTCTTGTTCAGAATTTAGTATGGTAATATTCCGTCTTACTTATAAACGTATCTTAAAATCTTATTCCCTGAATAAGGACTTGTCACGTTCACGCGAAAACGGAACTAAACCACTGTTTAACTAAAATGCGCTTATTCAGCTTTTATAAATAAAAACAGGTAAGTAATCAACATCGATCGACAAATGGCCTCGTAATAAACTTCTCCTCTTTTTAACGATGATTTCACAAATGATTGTCTCATCGAACTTTTAACCGATTTTGCTCAAATTGTTTTTTTTTAAGAAAAAACTTCTTTAGCGGCGTTGGGCATTTTTGGGATAGGTAAAAAATGTTAAACTCGCGTCAGATCGTTATATCGTCAGACGGACAGTCAGAAACCTATTCTAACGTTCTGCATTTAAAGTTCATTATTGTATGTACAAGCGCCGTACACGAATCGTTAGCGTGTTTTAAGAGTATACAACGCCATCTAGTACGTTGTTTTAGAACTAACTTTATTATATGGAGTGTTCATACAATAAAGTTAGTTCCAGACCAACGTACTACTAGATGGTGCTGTATAGTCTTAAAGCACGCTAACACTTCGCGTACTCACTACTCACCGATAGTAGGGGTTGTTTGTAAAACACAATATCTTTGGTCAAATCCTTCACGAGCCAGTCTTGTTGCTATTTAATTTTTTAGTTTTCACTTTTGCCGGCATTCCCGGAGTGCAACCCGTTGTTTTTTATTTAAAATGAAGTACCCTATGTCTGTGGAAGTACCAAACATTTCTAGCAAATATTTATGTATGTATTATCAATATGGGTCAGTGTGGGACCACCAACAGCAAACATCGCCATGTATGGGGGAATTATCCATTTAATCAATAATCCCGGACAACAAGCCACATATATATAAAATTGTAAATCCTGTATACCAAGTACTGTCAAGATTAGTTAAATAAAACCGGACAAGTGCGAGTCAGTCTCGCCCACCGAGGGTTCCGTACAAACTAAATAAAAGGAGGAAATCATTTTTTTTTTATATTTTCCTTCATAAACCGAAAAATACATCGTAAAAATATATAACACATTCCTTGCTCACCAATCGGATCCGAGTGGAGTGGGGCTATAGTAGCGGCGCCTCCCACTCGGGTCCGACCGAGTGTCCCGTTCATTTTGTAGTAGTCAGTAAACTGCCGGTGTTTGAGGCAGTCAACGTTGCTTTGCGCGGCCATTCTGTGCTCAATCAAAATTCGCCTAAGAAGTTTTGGTTACCAGCTGAAGTGAAGGGTCTGCAGGGGGCGAAGAATGTGTTAAAAACCTGTTTTAGCTTATGCTAATGAGGCTCTTTCATATGATACCCCACATGATATGGTTAATTCACTTTAAAATTTGGGCCCTCATTCCTTGCATAGAGACACTATTTTTTGTGATTAAACTAAAAATTTTCAGTTTTTGGATTTTTTCCTATATATATACTCTAACACAATGCTTCTTGCCAAATTTCAGAGTTCTAGGTCACCGGGAAGTACCCCCGTATAAGTAGTAATAAGTATCAGTATAGGTTTTGATTCCTCGGTGAGTGTCGAAATGTGCGTTTTTTACGACATATTCGGCTGTAACTTTTTTTTACAAAAACTGAGAAATTTTATTTTTCTTTATGCAGCAAGATACTATGGATCTGCGTATACGGTTTTAATTTCAACTCGATACCTTCACGCGTTCCCGAGATAAAGGTCTTGACACCCGGACGGACGGACAGACGGACAGACGGACAACAAAGTGATCCTATAAGGGTTCCGTTTTTTCCTATTGAGGTACGAAACCCTAAAAATATGACAAACTACTTTATTATTAGAAGGCATACTGACAGTACATAAGCATAAAAACACACCTGACATGGCCATTCACTATTCTAACCATTTAAAAAAAATATTGAAATCGGATAATTTATTTATTTACAAACTAACACATTAAACTACTACGTCTCATGCGATCTTTCACGTATATGATGTAAAAACCTCTTAAAAGTGATGAGATTAGGTAATTTATCTCTGGTTGAGCTTTATTGAGTCATAACACAGTCATAACATAGTTGAGTCGAGTTACATTTTCAAATGTCACTCTAATAATATGTAGTCCGTTCACAGTTTTTTGTGAACTTCTCGAAATACAAATGTGATCAAGTCGCTCAACTACATTGTATTCTATACTGGTGCACTCCATTGTTAAGTCAATATGACCGAGTTTTCAAGGCGTTCATGTAGTCGCCTATAGGTGTCGTTGCACCTTCTGTTGCTACATTAATATAGGCTAATACCTATTCAGCAGTGGAAAACTACAAAGAAAATTCTTGCAAGACTTTACCGAACAAATTACGAGTAGGTACCTAATCTAGGTACACTTCACATCAGCTCTGGCTTTGGATCAGTTCCATTTTGAGTATTTAATCAATTGTGTAAGTATTATGCCAGGCTGATTAAATAACGAAATTTTTATAGGCATTCAATTACTTGAAGAATAGCAGAAAAAATATTTTTTTTCTGATACGATGTGCTCGACATATGTCTAGCTCATCAGACAACTATCACTGTGATAAAGATTGTTAGATAAAAGCTCAAGCTACATGTAAACTTTGTTCAGGGATACGCGGGGCGACGCGTGGCGCGATGTGCGGTGCGACGCGGTGGACTTTCTCCGTTCATGGAGAGGCAGCGCGGCCTATACATGCACAAAGACAAATAATATATAGAAATTTAATGGCAAGATAGCGAGCCAACCCCCGTGGTGATCTCCACGGCTACTGTTTCTAGATATACTTAAAACAAAACGCAACTGAAATCATTTTATGTGAACGCGTTCATTACTTTTGACTTTATTGCTTTCGCGGCGCGCATCGCTCCTCGTACGTCTGAGCGAGCCCTATAATAATAACATTTCTACGAATAATTGCTTTAGAACAATACTCATAACATCTTTTTTCCCAGGTACTTAATAGAAGATGGTGACGCGAGTAGCGACAGACGAGAAGCCCTTCGAGACCCCATCCTCAGACGAGAGCGGGCTGGGACGGAGCGACTCGCCGAGCGATGACGTCGAGCCTGAGGCAGCTTTGGTCAGTACTTACTTAACATAAGCTTACATATCCCAATGTGTCACGTGGGGGGGGGGGGGGGGGGGGGGGGTCAAAACGTTCGAACAGTCTTTTTTGCTTAAACAAATAAAGCGTTTGTATTTGTATCTATCTTATAGAATGTACCGAGGCGGAAAACGTAGAGTAACCTAGTACTGGAGAAGGTAATCAAATCAAACATAATTTATTTATGACACAGAAAGTAAAAGTGACAACACCCGCGAACCCAAAGGCTCCTAGACTAGTTTAAAACTGTAGTACAGGAGCCAATGGCTTCTCGCAAATAATTGATATCATGATAAGAGAATATTTTCATTAATGAGGTATCAAAGAAAAGAGAAGGTACTGGGAGCAAAAGAAATGTAGCATAAGAAAAAAAAACGATTTAGTAGTTATATAACTTTAAACTATTGTGCTTATAGGCATATGAATTTTCAAAATACTCAAGTCAAAACATTATAGCATCTTCTTTTCTTATATAACTACTTGTACTCCTTCGTCTAACATCTAATATTATAGAAAAGTTCAATGCTTTACGCAACATGCTTGCATAGTTTTAATGAAACCCAAACCAAAGAGCCCAAACTAGTACGACATGGCCTAGTTCCGGAAATCACAAAATAAATGCGATAAATTTATAATCATTCTATCTACTTACCCACTTTCTTCAAAAAAGTATGTAGCTCACCTAGAACTGTCAGCTAACAAATTGAAACACAAAGTCACTGAAGCAAATTTAACACGTCAACGAATGACATCCCGCGACACTAAAAAAATGGCAAATTTGTACCTTTAAACTGAAAATTGTACCAAATGCAACAGAGATGATCGGGTTTATTAATTTTTCCAACGGATATGATAAATCCGCTCATCATTGTTAACACATTAATAGTTATAATAGTTAGTGTTCACATTACGGCTGTGTGGTTCGAATTCGAAAGGGTATGCTTGAGATCTAAGAAGCGATCAGCTCTCAACCAAACTGATAAGATCAGCGTGTCTTCAGAATGCGCCTTTTGCTGCTATTCCTCGTGTAATTGCGAGCTGCCGAAGTGCAAAAATAAATCACAGTAAGATAAAACCTTAAGAATGACCACTCTATTACAATTACGGCCGCATCACCTACATTAAATTCTGAATGCAACGCTACACCTACTGTAAAATTTACACAATGACCGAACAAGACAAAAAGCAGAAAAGGAAGTGGAAATTACAAAAAATAGCAAAGAAGGCTTTTGAAATAATCTTGATTGCTACAATTTCCTTTGCTTTTTCTGAGATCGCTTTGACGCTTTTGATATTGTTGCTGTAATTTCAATCAAGTTACATCATGGCACTTTATAGATTCTGGGAGAGGCGAAAAGTTATTATTCAGAAGGCAGGAGAATGCATGTTAGATGCAATAGTTTGGGTTGCTCTTTTGCTCGGAACTTATCTTTTGCTGTCCGTCTAATGCTTGTATCGGAAAGAAAAACAAAACTAGGTTGCAAAATGAGATAAAGCTCAACGGAATATGGTTTAAAGGAATACAATTTTCTCTGATCACCGAAAAACAAATGCTTCATGAAAACTTATTTGTTAGATTGTTAAAAATACCTAGTAAAATGTTATGATAAGTGAAATGTTTCATTTTATTAACCCTTTGCACCGACTGCTAAGAAGTAAGGAAACGTTTTCGGGGTATATGTATAGGTATGTAGGCATACAAGTTTATTTTATTAGGATTGGACCCGCTTAGAGTATTTGCCAGTCGTCAAGCCAAGTAAACGTGGAGTTTTGCCGACAACGGCCTACAAGTATGTTCCCGCCAAAAACTCAAGACTCAGTTGTTTTTTTTTATTATAGACCCTTTTTTGGTTATGTTATTCCTTATACGGAAAAGTCCATACAGCCATCGTATATTTTTTTTTCTTATTTTCGTCTACAAAAACACATTCAAATTAAAAGAAGTCATGGTCACTCACGTTTCAGTAAAATGGTGATTTTACTGGAAACTTGGTTTCTTCTAGGTAAGCGCGCTCCATAGTAGACCGCAACGTCGCTTAACATCAGGTGAGTTGGCGGTCAAGTTCAAACCTACTTATTTCTACATAAAAAAAACTTCTATAGAGTTTTGCTGACAACGTAAAATATGCATTTTACCGCTCTATTTCACTTGCCCATATTCAGGCACTTGCTCGAACATTTTCTGTTTTACTTAAACGATAAATAAGCGCATTATAGTTATACAGTATTTTGTTCCGTTCTTACGCGTGACAGTTCGCGTCTGACAGAAGGTGACAAGTCCATATTCAGTAAATATGATTTTAACATGCGTTTATAAGTAATAACTTTAATGAATAAAACCCCACCATTATATTATAACATTCGAAATAACACATATTTAGGAATATAAAACAAACCGACAACATGTTTCCATGCCGTTCCCACCAAAACTCCTTATCATAGACCATAGAAACATATTTTTTGCCATAAATAGAATCGTAGTTTAGGTACTTATCGTAATTGTATTCTCTTTGTAGGTATCAGACACACATAAACGGTCAATGAAGACCATCAATGATATTACTTAATCAATTACTTTAGTTAGCTAATCGATACAGTTTCTATGTGAGTGTCAAGTGTAAGACAATATCGGGAACAGTAGACATTTTGGGTGTCCATCCACCCCGCGCAAGGCCATGAAGTATTCTAGCAACTAATTGATTTCCTTCCAAGTGTCAACAATGACAGCCGATATCATACTAGCTGTGCCCCTGTTCACGCTCACTAGGTGATGAAAAATGATGATGATGACCATGACATAATGTAGGTTTTGTCGTTCCCTGGGGTATCAGTTGTGTGTTTAAAAAAATGTATTATCCGTATAGCCATTAAGTTGTGAAAATGTAACAGACGGCATTGATAGACATATACAGAGATATAGTAACTTTCGTCGCTCGCATATTTGCTCGCATGTCCTATCACATTTTTCAAATAGTAAAAACAGGTATTTAAAATGCAAATACATTAAAAGCATCAAATTTAAATATAAGTTACCCTTATGAAAGCTATAACTACAACTAAAGCTATAAAACATCCGATTTTTAATATTTTTGATAAATACAATTTAATCTCAGAACTTTTCTTGTGAACTGACTGAAATGAGATAGGACAGTTAGTCATGCGAGAGACGCTTTGGCCTTTATAATATCAGTTAGTAGTTAGGTATGCTAAATATCGTTACTTGGCTCAGTGATTACAATTCCTCCTTGACTTACTGTGAAAATTTAATGGATCAATGGGACATGTGTAAAAATCCTGACGATTCATTGGATTTTGACGGTAACCTCTGAGTTTATTGACTTGGTACTCTGAGTACTTACCCGAACGGTATATTTAACTTTTTTTGGTATATCTTTTTTTTTTTGTATTGACATGCATGCTATAATTGTCAAATGGGCAATACATTTGACAATTATATAATGACATTTTAAATTATATTGTATATATATAATTAATATTACTTAATGTTAAGACATGAATTGTTTAAGAATAATTTTTGAATATTGTGAGATAATTGTAATTGGTCTTTTTCCGTTTTTATCTCAATAAACGACTATGAATATGAATATGAATTCCATTAGTTTCATCGATATTCCCTTTGAAATACCACGTCACAGTAATGTGAGTTCGACTTCAAATAAATGTGTAGATAAATATTGTTAGGAAACCAAACCATGATATTAATTTACTACCCCACTATCATGGGTAATCTTATCGCCATGCACTTATCTATTTGTTCCGGCAGCCTCATTTGTGAGCCAGGTTCCATTTAGGAGCGGCGTGTTTAGTATCTTTGACTACAACATCTGTTAACATCAGTGACAAAGATTGCAATAAGCGGAAATTCTGGTCAATCACGTTGGCTCTTAACTATAACGCTATAATTATATAAATAAACATAAAACCGTAAACCTTAGAAGATAATGATAATCAAACAACACTTGTAACATTGCTAACATTGATAATAAACTAGAAACAGACACCTTAACAACACAACCCTCCTTCTTGGACAGTGGGAGAAAATAACAATTTAAAAGGTCACAATATTATAGCTTATACAGTCGCTATTGCTTAATAAATAATCTCATATGAACTTGTATTATTTTGTCACAGAAACGTCTTGTCCATTAAACATTGTTCATTTTGGCACTTAAGCATAGAAATCCTTTGGATGTTTAGACATGTGATACAATACAAAAACACTTTATTGACACCATAATAAAAATAACACCCTAATCATGTAATGATTAGGGCGTTAGAAAGGTACAAAAGGCGGCCTTATCGCTAATAGCGTTCTCATTCAGACAACCTTTAGAAGGTAAAAGATAAACAAAAAAGTAAACGCTGACGGTGGTGAAATGAAATGAAAGGTGGCCAAATATATATCAGTTTATTCATTGATCCTTTTTTTTAAGTCGATTAAAAAGAGATACATGTTGCAGAGATGAATAAAAAAAGATTGCATGAAACCTCAATAGATGAGGTTGCGACCTTTATATAGCCTCACTGAACTTGACATCTGGTTTAGTAGACTAATGTCAAGTATCTGACAATCACACATTTGCTCATCGTGTTTTGTGCACAGTGGTCCAGAGCAGTGTTTTTGCAAACTAAGTGTAAATCAATCGATATTATTGGTCCTTTATTTTTTAATGGCAAATAACGAAAGAAGCTTGCGTTGGGATTTAAAAGACTATAACTTTAAGAATCTGTGTGCTGTACGTGCTATCTGATGTGCTACGAGATTTTACCCTAGCGTTTCATTTTCATGGATAGCCAGCAACTTGCAAGGTTTCGGCTGTGTCTTTAACAAAATACAAACGAAAATAAATCGTTCAAACGTTTAGTCTTGAAACGGTACCATAATATGAATAGACTACTAGAGTTACTGAAAAAATTAATTATTTCTACTGGCGTTTTTCTGCTGTATTTTCAATACTGCCGTGAATAGGCTTAATATCGTCATTCATTTCCTAGGCTGAAAGGTTGATTCACAAGAAAAAAATAGTCGGAATATTAAAGTAATTAACTCGATTGATACGAAAAACTCGTTCTCAGGGTTGGGGTTTTCATTTAAATTTGTTAAGTACTTAATGTATTTATTTGTTTCCATCTCCAACAGGTGGTGCCTCCTGATGGTGGATGGGGCTGGGTGGTGGTTGGGGCGTCCTTCTTGTGTAATATGATGGTCGACGGAATCATATTCTCCGGCGGCACAATATCTGAGCAGATCAGGGAAACTTTTGATGTAAGTATTTTAATTGAACAGATAAACAGATAAACATTTTTATTGATAATTTGTACAATTATACGTCATAATTTCCATTTCCTTGGTAACTACGCATCATGTAGTAACAGTTCAATAGATAATCAACAAAAATTAAAATATATTGCTAACTGAGAAATGTAGAAAACGCATTTACAGTTTTTTTCTGGGTTAACAACCATCGATAGCTAAAATCGAGTCCCCAGACAAACGCAAGTAAAAAGAAAAAATATCTGATCTGCGTTCTCTATCGTAGACTGCAAACAGAGTTAGCGGTCAAGCGCAAGTGTGTGAAAAAATAAAAAGTTTAGTCTTAAAACCTGGTTTCACTGGAAAATGGATGATATTTAAAAAATGTGTAAAGGTTTAAAAACTTTAAATTGAAGTAGGTGCATATTATAATTAATTATATGAACATACACCAACCTAGTTTCTACTACATTTACGATTCAACGTACAACACAACAGATCCGGACACATGTATTACGAAATATCATATAAACTCACTCCAGCTTTATTTAAAAATAATAATTGAGAATTTTATAATGGAAAGATATAAGCGATACTCTCGTTTGCTATTTATATCTGTTCGCCTGCTGTTCTCAGTCCCAACCCTCTGCTCGCGTCTCGGACGAATCTTGCGTCATCGCCGCGCCTCCAACTAAAAGCTCTCCATAAAATCATTGATTTGAGCACAGGATCCAGTCATACGAGTAGAACTAAATAGTTTCGGTACAAACTTGAAAACGAGAACGTCGCATCTTGGTCTAATCTAATCTTGTGTTTCTTCAATCCTTCTGGCTTACGCTTGAACAACTCGCCTGATGTTAACGACCTTTGCGGTCTTCGATGGAGCGCGCTTGCCTATGAAAAACCTATTCGCACTGGTGAAATATTTAAGCTAAGACTTCGGGTGCCAAAATTTTATTTAATTCGGTTTTATCTATCATTTCCCTAATCAGTGCGTGAACAGAATGAGGTCATGACATCATATGTCAATGTTATTGGTAAGCAATATAGTTAGTGAAAATACAAGAAAAACCGGATTTACCTACATATTAGAAAATTTACATCGACCTAACATCTAATAAAACTTCAGTGTATCAGCATCTTTGCGCAAGATACGAGTAGGTATGCCTATATATATATATATACATATATTCACACGTGCTTTTCCCTGAGATTCTTATGTTATTACAAATTAACAATAATTAAGTATAATCTATGCCCACGGTTTCACTCGCATGGTATTGTTCTGCTTTAGATTTGATCTTTAAACCATATTTCATGAAGGTAAAACACATAGTCAAGGTGACAAATTTTAATATACATAGTTCCTATTTCAGAAACTATATTTGATATTTATAATAGATGTAAATTTTTTACTTAGACTTCTTTAACTTCACTATTGAAACGACTCGGATTCAGTTCACAGTGATGTAAACACCTTTTCTGTAATCGTTTGGAACGTTCATTGGATATGTATGTCAATGGGTAACATGCATGCTTGTCGATTTCTAACTGTTGGAAATAACTAATCAGATGTTTGGAACTTGTGACGCATCGACGGAGTTCGGACGTCATTGGGAAGTTAAAGATACGTATATAGAGACAAGATAAAGATAATTTTTGTCTTAGTATTTCCTGTTTTTAAGTTTCCTTGATGAATGCAGATGTAGAATTCAGATTATCTGGTTCGTTCCAATTTAACATCTGTACGACGAGCACGACACATTCAAATGAATCATTTTCATGAACTGAACTTCAATATTCTCTTGGATTTAAATTTTAAAAGTAAGAGATTATAAAGTTTATAATTATTTATAACTTTATAACTTATAGCTTTATGTCATGATTAGAATATTTCAAAGATCGTCTGAAGCAAATTAATTAAGTCTGTGTTTTCCTAAATGTCTTAAAATAAAAACAACATCTGTGAGAGCTCGTAATTCACTCGTAGTTTATTTTGAAAATAAGATTTTTTTCATAGTCTCCCATCCCCCATTTCCCTTTATTCCCCCGTTTATATTTTTATTGATTTACAACAAACAGTATATTTCACAGTATTTATGCAGAAAATCGTGTTTATTTCGGTATAAGTATTTTCAACATCACAATATTTACAAAATAGACAGTTTAAAAATTATAAGCACGGGACTTGAACCAGATCGGGATATGCGAGTTCAAGTACCATCTGGTGTGTGTGATATTTTATCTGGCTATAAATTTGTAAATACTTAAGTTTCTAAAACACAAAATAATATCGAATCTCACAAATATTTGACAAGAAACAAAAACCTTTGCTTCTATATGTATTGCACAGTTTAAGTAAGAATGGCGCCAACTTAACATGCAACCGGCCAGTCACCATTTCGCGTCGGTAGAAAATGAAAATATTCCACAAGGGATACCGGTTTTCGTCTCGGAATCCGATCATTTGCATTCTAGTCGTTTATTTTCGTCGATATTGTCGGGATCTTTGACAAAAATTACGTGTACTTCCCAAGGTTGCTCGCCTGAAGTGGGTCAGTGAGAAAACGACACTCATTAGCTGGTCGGTGTAAATGACATTTGATGACTATCATATATATGCTAGGTATGGCCCTACTTATTTATAGTTCAGTGTACACTGAGGTTGGACTTAGCTCTAATTTTGTAATGGTAGAATTCGGTTTACAGAGTCCGCGTGGGAAATTAAGTATTCAGTTCCAGTTATTCTAACATCCAGTATAATGAGATCTAAAATATTAGAGTGACTAGTGCAGTATATTGTATGATTTTAACCTATTGACGTCTAAAGTTAAAGGTGGTATTGGACTGTAAAGTTTAACTTATGGATACAATACAAGAAATGAAATTACGTCCGTACTTTCATTTCTTGTAGCAGTGCAACTGCTCGTTTTTTTCTTGCTTGTTTTTGCAATAAAACAATTAGACAAATAGACAGAAGTTAAAAAGTGCCAACTTTGAATTTTGATATTTTTAATTGAAGTAAGAAATGTAAATTTAATAATTCGTGTATAAATTTTATATTCGCGTGTAAAATTGAAACTTTCAATGACCAACAAGTATTCTAGTTATGTCTTGTCGCACTTGAATTCTGCTGCCGAATAATATTCAATTAATGTTTGAATACTTTGTCAAGGATTCTTTTACACCTATTATCCGTTTCCGTTAAAGGAAATTAATCAGTAGTAATTGTCCAGGAAACGGGGTAATGTACTTTCAAGGGTTAATATATTTGCAAGGTTTGCCTTAAAAGCTTAGAATAATTGAACGTAGGCCAAGCTGCCTGATGTAAGTGAAGAGACGGCGGCTTTGACATCAGCTTATAACCGTAATTAGCCAAGAATGTCACGACACGAGCTAACTCTGCTGCGATGTTGACTACATTAGTCGCATAGTTACATAATAGGACGGTTTAACATTCCTTCAAAATGTCATATTAGGCGCATATTTACTTATATCTTTTTTAAACAGTTTTATTTAGCTTGCCCTGTTTGTTGGTTGTTGTTTGTGTTTTTTGGGTTAAATTTAGAAATCGAAATTTGACCTCCTTCCCGTTGACAGACTGGTCTGATACTTGGTAGGCGTCTTTACTTTAGATGACAATATAATTAAATATATCTAGTATCATTTTAAATTCAATAAGGTTGCTGCCACAAAATGGCTTTCATATTTTTTATAGCCCTCACAATATGGGTATCAAATGAAAGGGCCTTTCTAGTAGAATACAGTAAATACATTACCTACATCATTATCTTTCTTTTCAATAAAACCATCTTCAAAGCTAGTGTGAATAGATATCTTCTAGATCGACGAGCTTCATCCTCGGTCACACCGTCGCTTAACATTAGGCGAATTGGTGGTCAATCGTATATCTAACATAATAAAACGTTACACGCAAAATGTGGAAAATTTCGAAGAAAACACTAAAATCAAGCGTGAATCTGAAAACGCAGCTACATTATTGATAAAGATCCTTGACTGACATTCTTGCAGAGTACTCTGTTCAGAATTTCAGATGTTATAAAGAAAGGATTAAATGCAGATCTGTCGTTATCGGACTGTAACTGGACGTAAAAGAAATTTATTGAAACTGACGAAGTCGTCCTTCCTCCTTTCCAAAAAAGGTATTTAGGGCAGGTGCCATGGTCACATCTCGGACCTGATGAGCGCTAAATTAAAATTTTATACGTGGAAAGACCACATTAAGACCAAATTAAGCTTGCAATTCGCCGAAACTAAACATAACCTATCGATATTATCCAATGGATTAGTTACATTCTCGTTCTAAGAGTATTAGTTGTGCATGTTTTATTTTAACCGAATACCTTTATATTCATACTAGCTGCCGGCCGCGACTTCGTACGCGTAAGAAATTCGTTCACGTCACGCTCCTACTTGCACTCACTGCACCCCCACCAAGCTAATGCTCCTGTACCGCATGTGCCCTGCTCGTGTTTCACTCCTAACTCAATCTCACCGCACTTCCGTCCTGCTCCAACCAATCTTCCGACCCAATCTATTAATGTCGAGTCAGTGGTATAACGTAGATTTATGTATTTCAATAAAAATAAACTCACATCCCTTTCTCGCCCCGCTCCAACCCTGCTCCCGTTCGGCTCTCAACTTGTTCCTGTTCCGTTCTTCCCGATCTCAGATCGCTTTCACTCCATTTCCACCCTACACTCACTCGCTATTCTGCCTCGCACCTTTCGCACTCCCACTTTGTTCTCATTTTACTTTCTCCTCGCTCCCACTCCGTTCCGTTCCACACTTGTCCCGTTCCCGCCTCGCTCCAACCCTACTGCCGTCTCACTCTCATTCAACTCCTGTTCTCATACCGTTCACACCTAGCTTTTCTCCCGCTCTTACCTCGCTCCTACTGCACCACACTTGAATCACCGTTCCTGCATCCGTCTGACTGACACACCGATACCATTCCACATCTGTTTCGCTTCCACCTTGCTCCCAGCCCGAGTCTGTTGTTCCCTTTTCACTCCTACTTTACTCCTGCTCCACACTCACCCCCTTCCACCGTAATCCCACCCCTCTCACTGTAATCCCTCCACTCTCACCTCGCTTACGCCTCACTCCCGCCCCACACTCTCTCCCACCTCGCTTATTTTATCCCATTCTCACCCCGCTCCCGTGACGCTTCCGTCCATCACACTAATGCCTCACTCTCGCCAGCTCTGCTCCCTCTTGCCCCGCTCTCACCCTAACATTCAACCCTGGAACTTCTGTGTAATCTTTTAACTGCCCTCCCCGTGCATAACTCTTATTTCGTCCCTGTCGTTACGAAACTATAATACCAGTATTCGTTTGCACCTCTTAGTTAATATAAATACTGGAATTAATATCCCCAAAATTAAAACCTTGTAACTTTTACACAATAAATTACCCCCGTTTCCTACCCCCAAATGAACAACAAAGTGAATCTTGATAGGATCACTTTGTTGTTCATTTGTCTGTCCATCTATCAGCTTTGAAAATATCAAACTTCTTAGTTATCGGAAAAAAAAGTTGTAGCCGTTTACATCACAAAAAACCATATATTTGACACTCACAAGGGAATCAACACCTAGAGGGTACTCTCCGTTAACCTAGAACTGGCCTAGAAGATGGAGAATATTCAGTTCGACTCGTGTAGGTATGTATTGTCGCCCACCTACGCCGAATATTCTGCCATTTGTAATCCAATTTTCTTACATTTTGATTAGGTACCTTCTATGTAAAAAAAAAACTTAGGTAGCTTTTACGTAAGTACCTTTTTTATCTTTTTAATTTTATTTGTAAGCCAGTCACCTATTTTATAGTAGAACCATTGCACATAAATCAGAAATCTTGACTTACAAGTAACAAAGCTGTCAGTAGGTATTATAAGTGACTAGAACTCACAATGAATATTAACATAATGTTAAGGCCAAGGTTTCGGTGTTAGCGTCAACCAGTCCCATTCATTCAACCATTCAATGGTGGGATTTCATGAACCAACTTAACTACTAAGCGGCAATGGCATAGATAGATATACCAAAACGTGGATGTTGGATACACTACAAAAAAAAATGTTATGAAAACAGTTGTTTTTTTTGTGGATGGATATTGGATAGCCAAGAAGACAACTTACTTTTTACTAAATGAGAGTGTGGTCGAAGATAGCAAATCATACTAAAATGGAATCTAGCTACAAAGTGAGGCTGCCAGAACACGCAGTTAATTTATTATCATCGGCTCAGCCACAAGAAGTCCACCGCTAGAGTAGACCATGGATACCAAACTCACCCACTATGACCCATGGATTTCCAAAAAGAGGTGATGGAACAGATTATCAAGTTGAAGTGGCGGAGAACTGGACAGCCCTGTCCAGTTCACCGCCACTTCAACTTAGCATGTGAAACTGATGGTCGGTGGCTGAAAAGTTTTCTAGTGGAGACCACATACCGGCAAGCGCAGCGTAGGAAGACCAGCCACTGTCGATTTATTTCTCAACAAATTATCAATTTTAATTTGAAGAAACTAATTTGTTGGGCCCTTTACTGCACAGAAGGGTTTTCCCAACGTCTCGAAACTCGAACGATCGTTGAGACTAGTTTATTCAATTGTCATGAAATAATGTGGGCAATAAGGGATTGTCAAGGGGGTTGTGAAGTCGTAATAAGTATAGAAATTATAGATAAAAGAAACTGAAAAACTGACTCCAGATGTCTAAACATATTGATATTACATGTGTTTGTGTCTATTATAAACGTTTCAATACAAAAATAAATATAGCGCGGCGACCGCGTGGTACCGCTCGGAGTTGGCATTGTGGCCGCGATGCTTCTGAGGAATTAATTTTAATTTTTTTGTCTAGGAAATAACGTTTACGTTCATGTTCACGAGACCAGTACAGCTTAGAGTATAGTTGTTACGACAAGTTTCGAGTAAATAGCCATTTTTTTATCAGCCCTGTATAGACAAACTGTCCCACTGCTGGGCGCGGCCCATCTTCTCATTGTGAAAAGGGAAATGTGTTCTCATTGTGTTTGGAATCATATAATAGCCATATATGATTCCAAACAGATCAAAATGTGTTCTCATTGTGTTTGGAATCATATAATAGCCATATAAGATTCCAAACGGATCAAAAAGAATCATGGAAATCGGATGATGCTAGGAGTAAATAAGTTTCTCATAAAACACTATTATTATTAACGGGATATTTACCGTGGTTCGCGTTAATAGTGTTTTAATGAATGACCGTGATAGTTTCAAAAATAGTTTTCTTATATTTGTATGGCACGCGGTCGACACGCGAAATGTTACGCTTTGTCTATCTGCAGCCTAACAGTGTCTATAATAGGTACTGTCCTAAATGTATACCTACTGGTACTGGTTGGTTGTAACATTTTGTGACATTATTATAATAATTAAGAACAACTGATCATTCCAAGAGAAATAATAAAACTGGGCTTAACCGCTTCAAGGTTCGTTTAAAGCTTGTTACATAAAATTAAAATATCGGTTACAACCAGAAATAGTTAGGTGTAAATAACTATAGTTACGTCATTACGAATACAACGTAGAATTTCAATGATATAGCATTGTAGAATTGTTTTATCAGCGTGTTAGTCATAATAAAATTGTTAATTTAGGTATTAATTAACTAACTCTTACATTTTTGATATAAAATACCCAAAAGCAGTGGTTTTTCCAACGTGATTTTTTTAGCTTTGATAAATTTTTAGTTTCAATTTTACACTACAGATATAATTACGTCTCACTAGTGCTTATGAATACATTATTTCTGGGGGTTTCCTCCGTCCGTCTTAGTCGGTTAGGCTTAAATCTACCCGGTAAAAGAAACAGGTGGTACTTCTGTGTTTTTTTTCTCTCAGTCCAGCATGGAAGAGACGTTGAAAGTAATGATTAGTGAAATACCTAATAAAAATAAATAATAGTAAAAGTTTTTGTGTATCAGTAATTGTCAAAGGTAAAAGTAGTGAAATAAGGTTAAACTTAATTTAAGCACTTAGAAATTAGTTGAACTCAAATGTCCAACCACAGATACTACAACCTAAAATATGCTAACTCTATGTTGTCAACCCTAATGTGTTGCTTGCGGTAAATTCCACGACGGCGCGGCGGGGCGGCGGCGGGGCGTCACTGGACTGATCACTGCTGTAAATTGTGTAATTAATTGCCGATTGCCCTCCCGTCGAGCTTCTGTGACGTCATTTGAATTCGATTGTTGTCGATCACATTACAAGTCTGATTGTGGAGTTCAAAGTGTTTATGTATTTCTGTTATGACTGAGTTTTGTAGCGGTAAGGCATAGTTGCTCTGGGGATTTACCAGTCCTTTGCTCTGTTATTTAGCTGCCAAACTAGCGTGCAGTCATTCTGTGTTCTGATTTGATGCAAGGACAGGGCAACGTTTCCAACAATGTAATGAGATTTAACGACTTAAATCTTAGGCTTACGAGCGCAGTGCACTAGTAGTTTTCAGGAAACAGTAGACGAAGCTTGAGTTTTGGATCATTTAGATAGGAGACTAAAAGACTAAAAACATACTCAATATGTACAATTGTACCCTCTTCATTCTCGTAATTATATCTTACATTCATAGATACCAAACAGCTCTTCTGAAAATCGAATAACGCAGCTGATCAGCGAGGCGGTTGAGTCTGCAAATGAAATCAGTTGTTCTATTATGGATTCGATTTAATTAATCCCCACGAGCCAGTATTGGCAGTCAAGATCCCACTCACCTGTTCAAATATTGATTAATGCAAGCCTTGCACAGTCCAGTTCCACCACAATATTGGAAGTTTTCCACTATCACGTAGTGCACTAACCCAGCACAATAGTGATGTGCGGTGTCTGTTGAAAAGTGGGACTGCTGACTTACGAGATTGGAATAAGTAATTTACGAAAATCAGAATTAGGAATGAGAGTACAACCATATGTGTTATTAAATTTGCACTTATTTTTTCAATAAATAACTAAATACATACATAAAATTCAGACCTATTTTCTCCTACGAGGTAGGCCAACCATCACTGGCCATGAGGCCGGTTGACACCACATTTCACAGTGTTTAGAGCTTAATATTAGAGGGTAAGTTGTACAAAATATTGGCTTGCAGTGACAGGGAGTCAGAACTTCGCACACGTAAACGCCAATTTATCTCAACTCGGTGCTCGAGAAGAGAATCATGGTACATTATTTTCTCCCGGTCAAGTAGGGAGAAGGAACTAAACCAGACCTTTGGACTGTTGCTTCAGAATTTTTCCTTTTATATATTATAATTAAACACTTTGTACTAATTATTTTGCCAGAAAAGAAACGCATACGTATGTAAATAGGCCGACTTCAAAATACTTACGCACTTCATTTACTTGGACGACATGTTTTCAGTTATTTTGTTATAAAAACCAAAGTACGGAACCGATTTTAATAAAATTTATATGAGATCACCTCTGACCACCTACCAAACAAAAAAACCCATCAAAATCAAGTCATTTTCAAATTGGCGAAGCAATCGTATAACAAACATACAAAAAAACATAGTGGCATTGAGAACCACCTCCTTTTTGGAAGTCGATTAAAAATTGAGACAGCCCGTGTAACTGGGACACATTAAGCACAACACTAATCGCGAATGTAGTAGCGCACCGAGTTCCCACATAACAGTGAGGGGGCAACGAACGATCTCGGCCTCGAGAGTCTCGAGACTGAGCTAAGCTTGTCTACTGGACATTTTCAACAGTCATGCGGTAACTTTACTATTTATGTCGTATTTAATATAGCTCGAAGCTGGACTACTTATACTTACTAACACTACTTGCTATTCTATAACATTACAACTTTTGGGCCGATTTGTTCAACGTACTACTGCATACTGGTCTACAAAATGTCATAAGGATCGGATTGACGATACTCAAGTTATTTTCAAACTGATATGAGTAGGTATACAGAAACGTCGGCAAAATGGCAGATCATAGATCGGCCATTTTGCTCGTAGGCACGGCTTCTAGTATATTGACTCTGTAACTTGGTTATGCTTGAAACATCACAAGAAATTAACACTTAAGCTGAACGAAGCGAGCTGCTCCCAGTATCTTTTTAGTATAAAACACTAAAAGAAGTCTACTAATACTCTACATATAAAACCGCACAACCATAATATGCCATAAACGTAAACATAGGTATATGTGCGGGTTTATTTGAGACGCCCCGCCGGGGTTTTTCTCTCTTTTCGCGGGTTGTCGATTCCCGTTGTACTTCTTCCCGGGTTGCGATTTAAAAACATGTTGAGTTTTTGCCAAAACTGCTTAAATTTTAACCAAACCAATTTTTTTAGTAACTTTCATTTAGTGCCTTTTCTACCAGTTTCAAATACGTAGGTACCTATATTAAAACATGCATAAATATACTTTTTCGGCTGGCTGCTATTTGAAGCCGGTTCTTCGATTTTCTAAACTGTAATTATGTCAGTTTAATTGGATAAATACAGTCCACTGAGCACTGATTGTAAACGTCATTTAAATAAGCGATTCTCCGAATTGATCACTAAATTTACCAGATATTGATTCTGACGACGGACTCTCAATGATATTTTTATTGAAAGACAAACTACAAACTAGGTTTGTACAACAACCACAGCTAGTTTGAAGATACATTGTTGTATTAGATGATATAGACTAAGAGCGCGAAGTATAAGCAAATAATAATAATAAGCAAATGTATCTGGCCTAAATAGGAGTATAAAAGGAAAAAACAGATGATAATAACCAATAGGGGTTAGGGATAGTATTCGATTTCGTTGATTCCTTTTCGATCTGATTAAGATCATGTTGATTTTGCTTTGCTTTTTCAAATTTTAAGTTAAATTTGCAAAAATGTGAAACCTATTATAGCCTTTTATTATAATAATTAGATAAACAAATTATGAATACCTATCGGTTAAGGTTTTGGGTTAAAATACAGTTTTGCTTCTGTTGTATGGGAAAAAGCGTAATGTTCTGGCCGAAAATTACCTGTCATGTACGATTCTCAGTGACTTTTGGATTGTCTAAATTATTATTAAAGTATTATTTACAATGTTTCCTGTCAGATATCGAGCTCGCTGCCGAAATTTGAATCGACTTATAACTTGCGGACTAGAACACTCACTAACTGACTAATAACACAGCTACAAAGACATTATTCCTAGAGAAAGCGATTTTATTTATAAAAAGATACTCGAGGACAATATTTCACAATATCAGCGTCTCTCATTGCTTTGACCTCACAGTCAACAATGAACCGATAACGTGCGACAAAAATAAATAAAACTGCGTCTATGCTACCAACACCCTGTCACTGGACTTCTGCCAAAGAAATAGCATGACCAGTTTAAACTGTATATTTCACCGATGGCAGCACATACGCATTTTCTAAACAAAACTGATAATGTCTCATACACAGCTTTCATTTTCTTGTTCAACCAGTGGTTCAAAAAGTTGGTAGCAGCGTAAAATGTAATGAGATAAAATAACCGCTCTGTTTCATAATTTTCATCATATGCCATTGCGTAACTAACAGCTGAAGTTATTTATGATGTCATAGAAAATACGCGATGTAACACGAATTCTTAATATTATTTACTAACAGTATAAGTAAGTGAAGATAACTCACAGACAAATGGAAAGTTTTTAAAACATGCATTCGTAGCAATTAACTAATAGACGCGTTGTATTTTTTTATATTGTTTGGTCATTGATAAAAAAAAATTGTGTTTGGTCTACAATTTTTATTATCTTCGTTTTTTTCGAGAAATTTTATAGAAAATTCACTCTCTTGTCATACTTGCATGGCAGTGATCGCTTTATTAAAACAAACTGCTTGATAGTTGATAAACCCATCGTCTCATGAGCTCGTTACTCGATGTCTCCGTGTCTCATAAGGTTTGTCCATTTCCTGTGTAAGGTGTAGACACTCATGATTTGCAATTCAATTGCAGGGTCAAAGCGCGCATGTTTGTCAACTATCACCATTAATTACCTACTTATTCACGACTACTAAGCGATACTTATCTATGTATGTATCCCAAAGGAGTTGCGAGTTTATCACATTTTTTTAACAAAAAAAAATATTGTAAGAAGAGTTTGTTTACAACGATATAAGAGATTTTATTCGGTAAACAAACATGATGGACGTGTAAACATGACTATTACTATCGACAAAAGTCAGAGCAGTCATTGGTTGATACATGCCATAGAGATACTATTATTTAAATACACGCCATACTTAGCATGTCAAAATATAGACGTATATCATTTGTATTTTTTGAAAATTAGTTATCTAATTAAATCACACTTGGAATACGGTTATCTGGGGGCACGGCCGTGCCCCCGCCATGCGAGCGAGCGGGTACGTACGGCCGGGACTATCTTAACACGAAGAGATTCGTCGGACTCGAAGTGATTTGTCGGATTTTTAGACCGTCATAGCTTCGGCCCCAATAACACTAGAGAGTTCAAATTTTCAGGATCAAGTTTGGTCAGTGGACTAATACAATATAAAAAAATCATGTATTTAGCTTTGATTTTCTTGATACCTAAAATACGCCGATTTGCCATTGATTAACTAAAAAAATAAACGACTTATTGAAGTCCTAGAAAGCTGAAATTTGATATGTAGGCTACAATTTGCACACAAACAATGCTTAAATTAAAATATTTGTAACTTTCACCCTCCAACCCTTATTTGGGGGCTATCCCGTTATTTTCATCAATAATATAAGGTACTTCCTGAAGTCCTAGAAAGCTGAAATTTGGTGTGTAAGCTAATATTTACACATGAACAACGAATAAATTAAGACATGTTTACTTTTCACCCTCCAACCCCTATTTGTTGGTGCACCCTCTCAGTGTAAACAAAAAGATAGGGACTTCCTGAAGTCTCAGAAAGCTGAAATTTGGTATGCAAACTACGATTGGTACGTAAACAACATAAAAAATATTACATTTGTAACTTTCACTCTCTAACCTCTATTTGGGGGCCGTCCCGTTATTTATCCCGCTATCCCGTTATTTTCATTAATATATCAATAACATATCTAACGCTACAATACTTACCTCTGTAAGCCTTCAATCTTGGTCAAAAAGCATGGCTTGGTCGTTTCATGGAACTATTACATTACTATTACAATTATACATCATTCAAGAGCAAAGGTTTTAGTTTCTCTTTCTTTTTCTTCCATAGAAGTCCATGTACGACATGTTATGCGACATATGTTTGTAACTGACAGCCGGAAAACGATCAAGCCATGCTTTTTGATCAAGATTGAAGGCTTACAGAGGTAAGTATTGTAGCGTTAGACATTGTAGAGTTAGCAGCTTGGCTTTTCAGATTCAGTCAGATCTCATCTGATTTCTTTTTGTCAGTGAAAGTGACATGACAATGCGAGACATGGCAACCAATTTTACATGAAATGATTTGGTGGGATTACATTTTCACCACTAAACGGATAAATTGTGTAGGTAGAGGTAGATATATACCGATCTGTAGGTATATTTTTCAAGTAAATATAATGATGAAATTCTAAAAACCTACCTACATGAAACGAATAAGCTTCCGGTTTACCTGGATTTGTAATAATTTTAACATTGCGTACTGGTAATATTGATATCAATTTTGTTTTGCTGTATTAAAACACAATGTTATGAATCACTATATCGCTATATTATCCTTGGAGGACCCTATACCGATAGCTTGTTCAATATAAGTACCTTACTTAACTGGTGCTTATATCGTTATAAAATTAATAACTATTAAAGCATACAAGCATAGCCTTGATTGAATCGCTTTGGCCTGAAGCTTACTTAGATTGTATTGCAGTATAATTTACTCAAATACATCGATGTAACGTACCGAAAAAAAAAATGTCCATGAATTTAATAGAATAATAAATCTACCATATAATGATAGATCTAACTTAAATGTATATATCTATTATTATTAATCATTTCTTCAATGCTGGACTGAGAGAAAAAGAAAACCGGCTGTGCCGGCTGCTTCTTTTCCAGGGCGTACTGTAACAGTCTGCTAAGGGACTTGAGGGAAATTGTTGTTAATGTGGGCGATAGGATGACCCCGTCACTGAAGGCCATCATTACATTTTACCCTCCAATACCTCCTAACCCTCTAATACCCTCTTCCTCCCATCCCTCTAACCACGATCAAATGTGGTATCATTCATACAGCCTCATGGATTTTGATGCTCTGTCTAATTGTATGTATGTAAGTATGTACCTATTCTAGTTTTGCAAATCTTACAGCAAGTACCGAGTCCGTGTTGATATTTAAATATGTTTTGCATCGTTCGTCAATTGGTGTCGTTCCTAGATCTCGATAGCCTAGAAACTAGTTTAAATCAAATTAATCAATGTGTTAACACTAATTAAAACTTGAATTATAAATGGATTCGCACACTTTCCTTTCTAATTGGAATATTCCTTTCTAATTGGACTAACATCATAATTCCTCACTGTGCGTTCGTTTTCAGAGACTAAAGTTTGAAAGTTACTTTTTCCGAGCAGGAACCGGAAATAACCGATACCGGAATGATCCAACATTTTTTAATTCGATATTTTCGTGTAGAAAAAATCGAATGAAAACTTTTGAATGCTGGTCCATTTCCATTTGTGTCACATTTGTAATGGTTTAGCTTTAGGTAAACTTCAATAAATTGTTCTGGTAGTAAAACAATGTAAAATAATTCCAAAGAAATCTCGTTCGGGCGATTTCGATATTTCGAATTTTGATATATTTTATGACAATATATTTTACTGTGGCAAAAACTTCTCACATAATATTTACACACTATTTTTTTTTTTATTTACTACATACATATTAATATATAATTTACTTAAACTAAGTTTTAGCCACAAGTTCGCTCCAGCTCAGCTTGGTGCCGATTGTTTCCAAATGCACCATGTGTGCTAATGACAACCAATCTGTCTAATATGTGAGACCTACTTGCGTTTTGTTACAGTTTATATTACACTTATGGTGTTGATGGTTTGCGAGACAATAATATTTGTAAACGTTCAGTGTTTGCACCATTTTTTTCGTTTTTCTTGCTTGAGTGCCTATGCCTAATTTCCTTGAAAAAATAATACAATTTCTGTCTGAGCGCACACATTTGTGCGATTCGCCCGAGCCGGGACGGTTCTCGATGTGATGTACGATATGATACTCGTAACTTGTTAGCGGTACTATTATTTTACGTGGACTATTAAGGGCTTGTTTAACATTCAATCCCCTAAAGAATTTATGCACCGTTAGCATACCTACATCATTTTGATAACTATGCGCGCGTCCGTCGTATGCATCTTGGATAAATTATGGACCACACAGTCTCTTTGGGAAGAGTGACACTTATAAATATGAAATTTAAATACATCATCATACTTATTTTCACAATATAATTGAATATGAAATTTTCCATGTGTTGGTGCTCGATCTCCCATACAAATAGGTGAAAACTGTTTTCTACTCATAAATAAACATTGACCGATTTCGATATTTTTTTTACCTGATTGAAATTATAAGTTCCTATTACGGTTTTCTTTTTCAAACTACATTATAATTCCGAAGTTAAAAAATTTAAAGTTAAAATTTTGTAATAATCTAACTGTTGCAAATTTATTTTTAACCACGAGCACTGCAATATTTTAATGGCTTAATTTCTGTCATACTTATATTATTGTGTAGGTATAACTTAATAAAGGTCAAGGTCACGCAATGAGCTATGGAGAGGGCTATGCTCGGAGTCTCTACGAGATCGAATCAGAAATGTAGAGATACGTAGACGTACAAAAGTCACCGATATAGCACAGCGGATTAGCAAGTTGAAGTGGCAGTGGGCAGGGCACATAGCATGTAGAACTGATGGCCGATGGGGCCGAAAGGTTCTCGAGTGGAGATCACGTACCGGCAAGCGCAGCGTAGGAAGACCAGCCACGAGATGGACAGATGACTTCATACAAGTGGCGGGAAGACGCTGGATGCAAGCCGCTTCCAATCGGTCTTTTTGGAAATCCATGAGGAAGGCCTATGTCCAGCAGTGGACTTCCTATGGCTGAGATGATGATGATGATGATAACTTAATAATCTTATCAGGCCTTTATCTCAGTCTTTTTATTTTGATACAGTTTTTAAATGAATGAAACTTTTGAGACTTAATAATCAGATTAAAATTTAGTTTTTGAATACCTATTCAGATTTTGTATACATATATAAGTATCACACGTATTCACTCAGATATGTCAAAAATGATTACTATATTTTCTAATATATTTAACGATATTTAACTGCACAAGCACACACACTAATAAACTTACTATGTTTTGCTACTCCGCACTCGAGCCCTGAGATACGAGTACTACAAGCTTCGTGCTTAGTTTGGGTCTCGCCAAATATTCCTCTTTCTATACTTAGAATCACTCTTGGTTTTATATTGTTTTATATTTTATCAACTGTCGCGGTTTCCTAGTATATTCAATTTATCTTTCTATGCGAAATAAATTATTATTATTTATTATTAATCTAGTTAAGTGGAACGGTACGAAATTCCAAATCAGTCTAGAAAATTGCTTATGATCTTAACTCTAGGTAAGTACATAAATAAATTATTTAAATAAGGGGTGCATAAACCTAAGTTCGGTATATACATATATGTAGGAAAAGGTAAATGTGTCATGTTCTGCGGTAGGCGAAACGTGTCTAGGCATTGCAAATATACAAGCATTGTTACGGTACCTAGTTTTATTATGTTGTTAACGTCTCGGTATTGTTTGTGATCCTTTACAGTTAGGCATTGTAAACAGAACCTAGATAGCAGCTACTGGTACGGGAGCTCACAGCAAAAAGCTTACATCATCAGCTACCAAGATGAGACCTAGTTCAGGTGATTCTGTAACTGATGGGCTTTCTGAATACATGGGTTCCCTTCCCTGCGCAAATCCTGGAGGGTTTCATGTGGCCAGTTTTCATGTTGATTTGTTGTCCTACGGTAGCTACCTACCTTTAAATGACTATCCACCAAGATGAAAATTAACCATGAGATATTTTAAATATTCTATATTAACTAGGTATGCCTGACCTTCGCTTGGCATATTTATTAGGTATTTACAAAAAAAAAAGTATTTATGTATTCTATCACATATCTAGTTTCCATACAGTACAAGCTTTGCTTAGTTTGGGCTAGATGGTATTGCTTAAAATGTCCACCAATATGTATTTATTTACGTAAGTAGGTACTTTATTTTATTTATATACTTAGCTATCACAGGTCAAAAACAAATAATACGAAAATTGGTAGGAAACTATATCCTACATATTCAGGAAGCCCATCAATCACAGAATAAGTCTCATCTTGGTAGTGATGATGTTATACTTTTAGCAGTGTGCTCCTATACTATATTTCTGTTTGTTAAGACAGGTCATTTATATACACATAAATTAATGTATGGTTGTAAATATATTCTCAAAATTGTATAATTATTACAATATACCCACTTAATGGTATAATTATAATGGTACATATCAGCATCATCATCCACAGCCAATTCTATCCCACTGCTGGGTAAAACCTCTCTCTTATCATACCATCTGCCTCGATCCTGCGTCAATCGAGTCCAGATTCGACCTACACCTTCTGTCATAACTACGTCTAGCAACACGTCCTGCCCAGTTCCATTTTAATTTAATTGCCGCAATTCCGACGTTTCGAACTTATTATATAGATGTATTAATTCATATAGGATGTGAATAAGTAGGTATATCCGTCACCGGCAAGGCCTTTCGGTCAGTCATCCGAGCTTATACTTCCCACTACGGAAATAGAGCAAGATATTTACTTCCACGTTGCGTACTTTACTAGTAATGTAATGCCGTGAACAAGCCGTAAAAAGCTCATAAATATGTTTTAACTGATTGACTAAATACTTAGTAATGCAAACACTAGAGATAAACGTACAGTATAGTCTCGTATAAAGTAAATGTGAATGTACCTACGAGTATCTAACTATTTCTGCACATGTGTATTAACAAATATTTAACACGAGCTGACATAACAAAACGGATTTTTAAATATCTATTTAATCTATTTTTATAATGGAAAACTCAGGACAGACATCCGGAATAGCTCTGTAGTAAAAAAATCTTCAAGAAGACCGACATGCAGATTTCGTGGCAAAGTTTTATTTCGCCATTTGAAACGAATGTAGTTAATTTTGTAATAGATCGAATAACCATAAGAGTTATATTTTTAGGGTTCCGTACCTCAGTAGGAAAAAACGGAACCCTTATAGGATCACTTTGTTGTCTTTCCGTCTGTCCGTCTGTCCGGATGTCAAGACCTTTATCTCGGGAACGCGTGAAGGTATCGAGTTGAAATTAAAACCATATACGCAGATCCATAGTATCTTGCTGCAGAAAGAAAAATAAAATTTCTCAGTTTTCGTAAAAAAAAAGTTACAGCCGAATATGTCGTAAAAAACGCACATTTCGACACTCACAGAGGAATCAAACCTATGGGGTACTTCCCGTTGACCTAGAACTCTGAAATTTGGCAAGAAGCATTGTGTTAGAGTACACATAATTATTATAGGAAAAAATCCGAAAACTGGACATTTTTAATTTAATCACAAAAAAATAGTGTCTCTATGCAAGGATTGAGGGCCCAAATTTTAAAGTGAATTAACCGTATCATGTGGGGTATCATATGAAAGAGCCTCATTAGCATAGGCTAAAACAGGTTTTTAACACATTCTTCGCCCCCTGCAGACCCTTCACTTCAGCCAAAACTTTTTAGGCGAATTTTGATTAAGTACAGAGTGGCCGCGCAAAGCAACGTTGACTGTCTCAAACGCCGGCAGTTTACTGACTACTACAAAATGAACGGGACGCTTGCTCGGATCCGAGTTGGAGGCGCCGCTAATATAGCCCCGCCCCACTCGGATCCGAGTGGTGAGCAAGGAATGTGTCAAATATTTTAACGATGTATCAATACAATACAATCCAACGTTGTAATTTTTGAACAACCCTCTAAATTCTCTGGCATTAAACAATCTCATAAGTCTACGATGCCTCGTAAGGGATAATAGGCATGATTTTATTCAAATACAGTCACGTCGATAAATCTTTGTCCAAAATTTAAACGATTTCATTTAAAAAATCAGCGCGAGTAGATATGTGCATAATTACGTAGTAGATAATATAAAGTACAGAACTGAAACGATTGATTACGTGTAATTAAAAGTAAACAGTTACAAACCTACCTCCGGTATTCGAAAGTCTACCCAATTAGAGCACAACAAGGTTGTAGAGCTCGATGCTGTGGGAATATCTACCATAATTGAACAATTAATCCTGAAATCTTCAAGATTTTGCTTTCAAATACTTAAAACAATAGCAGTTTTTTACGCAACATTTTTATTTGAGAAAACAGAGAAATAATGATTTATTATGATTTGGCACTACTTAGCTGCTAGAGAATTTGAGACGATGTAAATTAAATAGAAATCTTTTTGTAAACCTTAGTTTACACAGAATATCAGGTTTTCTTTTTCGTTTGTTTTAGATCAGCAAAGGCCAAGTGGCGTGGGTGAACTCTCTACTAGCTGGATTCTACCTACTCGCCGGTCCTTTCGTTTCAGCGCTTGCTAATAAGTATGTTTACTCGTATTGTTTCTAATATTCCAAAAAAATATGTAATAAATTCTTTGTTGTTTATTAATTAGCTTTCCGTATTTTTATGGACCTCACTACTGGGCAAAATATGTGGCTTGTAAGGCGACTTATATAATGACTACTTATGGAAGGAAGTGGTTCCCCACTTCATAAGTCGTGGTCCTGTGTACCCTGTTGCCAGTCCATGACTCCCCCTCTCTCTCTATTTAAAACCTCTCCGTTTATTTAATTATTTTTTTCTTCTCCAGGTATGGCTTTAGAGTGGTAACGATCATTGGCAGTATAATATCCAGTGTTGCTTTCGCACTTTCCTATTGGGCGACGAGCGTGGTATACCTTTACATCGTTTATGGCATTATTGGAGGTGAGTGTAGCTCATTAATTCATTTTTAGGTAAGTAGGTTAGATAAATACTTAGTATATATATTAGTATATATACTAAGTACTAATGTAAATACATAATATTGAATTGAATGGGATAATACAAATAAATAATTTTTGATAATAAACTGACTTTTGTAAGGTTTTCGCGATTGCTACTCATTGAAATAAATAATTAACGGATTATGTAAAATATACGCGATAAATCCGTTAAATTTGTTTCATTTCAATGAATAACCTGGGTGTCATTACAATACGACGCGAATATTAACTTGGGCCCTTTATTTTATTTTCAGGTATCGGATGCTGTATGATTTACATGCCAGCGGTCTTGACCGTGGGATTCTACTTCGAAAAATGGAGAGCCATCGCTACCGGTATCGCGCTGTGCGGCTCTGGCGTAGGAACCTTCGTAATATCAATTCTTACCGAACGTTTGAAGGATAACCTAGGCTGGCAAAAGACTATTCTCGTTCATGCAGGTTTGTAATTCTTGACCATATCTATCTACGCTCTTTTAGTTTCTACTAAAACTGTACGGTTTCTTTATGCTTATAGAACACTTTCTATTCCAGGTTTACTTCTGTGCTGCGGTCTCTTCGGTGCGATGTTCCGTCCGATCAAACCCGTACGAGTCACACTCTCAGACAAAGAAGAAGAAGAGGACGTTGCGCGTCGCCACGAAGAAGCAGTTGAGAAGCTCAACTCTATGATTAAACTTCACAGTAAACTAGATTCTGGCATCGCGATGCCGCCAGAGATGCGGTTCACCAACAAAGTTAGCCCTCACACGTGGATGGGAGTTGCAAACAATACTCGCTACCCGACGGCTGAAGAGGTCTTCCGCGGCAGCAACTCGCACCTCAGCAACAACCAACTCGGACGGCGCTCCTCAGCCAACGCGGGTGCCATTAAAAATAACCTCGGGAACAAGCCGCTATTCATCGACGTACCAGTCGCAGAGAAAGACGAACAAGACGATTCTAACAGTAACATTGACAACACTGAACCTCTGATCGGAACTCCGCTAAAGGTTGTGCCGACTCAAAATCACAACAACTACCGTCGCTCGCACGTCGATTTAGTCGCTAGGCCTTTCTACAGAGATGATATCTTCTTCGGAGCCAGTTTAACAAGATTACCCCAGTACACATCGAGAACTTCTCTTGGTTACCATCTACATGTCACTCACGTCCCCACGAAAGAAGATGCTCAAGAGGAAACCTCCGGAAAATGTCAGTTTTGTCCCGAAGCCGTCAGAAGAGCTTTGGCTACTATGTTGGACGTCAGCCTGTTCAGATCTCCAACCTTTGTCATTCTTGCTTTGAGTGGAATGTTCACGATGTTGGGTTTCTTCGTCCCATTCATGTATGTAAACGACAGAGGTCTGTTTATTAAGATGAATAAAGATTCTATAAGCTTTTTGCTGTCTGCGATTGGAATAGCGAATACCGTTGGGCGTATCATGTGCGGAATGGCCTCATCGGTTCCGAAGATTTCGCCGCTGTGGGTGAACAATATCGCAGTGTCTGCCGGAGCAATTTTCACCATGATGAGTGGAATGAGCAACGATGTTTACTTCCAATATGCCTACTGCTGCGTGTTTGGCCTTGCTTGTGGTGAGTTTTTTCTTGAAAGTTCTAAAAAAAGCTAACCACAAATATATTCTTTCCTCAAATACAAAATTAAAATATTTAAAAAACAAGACAATATTAGAAGCATTTCAATTTCATGTTAGACAGAGAGCACACCACCGCGGAAGATGACGTCTTCACTTCTCCTTTGTTTCACGTAAAAGTGACAGAGCATCCCCTGCCAAAAATATTTATGTCTCGGAAGTTTATATCGATCGATTAAAATTATTTTTTCAGTATATCTATTACATAAGTATACGAAACTTATTATGCACTAAAAGTATTATTCCTATGGTATAAAATTCTTGCATATTATTAATGATGTGTGGATTTCTTCTGAATGAAATTCTCACGGACTATTATATACACGGTAAAAAGTCGAAGATATACAAAATTATATGCTTATAGCTTTAAACAAGTCGTTTAAAATCTGTTTTTTTTCCTTTTCAGCTGCCTTCGCGTCTCTCCGTTCTATCTTGGTCGTAGAGTACTTGGGACTGGAACAGCTGACGAATTGTTTCGGTCTTTTCCTTCTGTTCCAAGGACTAGGTGCTTTACTAGGCGCTCCTATTGCCGGTAAGCATCTATAAACGTATTTAACTATTTCTTTGTAAGCTCTGGAAAGTGAACAAAATAAGTAGTGGATTTTTGGATAAATTGGATTGGTATCTTTTTTAGGCTTCCGTACTGAAAATGCGGAAGCATATTCATGAGGCTACGGTGTCTGTCTGTCTGTTGGACACTTAATAGACTGTATATTTTGAACTGCAATAGATAAAAGTCTCAAAATTGACAAGATTATAGGGTTTAATGTGACGTAAGCCAACAAATAATAAAATTTGGTAAAATTAAAATAAAATAAAAAAAAAGTGGCAGATAAAACCTTTTGTTGATTCCACAAAAAAAGAACCGAAAAATGACAAGCGAAAGTTTCGTTGACAGTTGATGTCATGATATACCTATAAAATTAAAATAGAGTCAAATGTGCTAAAATCTATGTAGTGTTAAAATCTCTTTGGATAAAGAAAATAGGTCTGTAACATGTATTTGAAT
This sequence comes from Lycia hirtaria, assembly GCA_947563715.1. Lineage (NCBI taxonomy): Eukaryota > Metazoa > Arthropoda > Insecta > Lepidoptera > Geometridae > Lycia > Lycia hirtaria. Next base: position 8,595,619 of record OX387380.1, read on the forward strand.
TTAATATTGTATGTGAACGCCTACACAACACTTCAGGCTATTCATTCTGTAGAAAATATTTGAAGTTGCAAATATTCTTAGATATAAAGCACATTTTGTTAAGTAATTAGGTAGTTCTAGTCTCAGTTTTCATGTTCATGAGTCATGCTCCTATGCATGACCCATGATCACCCAGGTTTCCGTACTCCTATGTACGGAAGCCTCGGTGTGCGAGTGAAACACTTACTTTGCCGGATTTCTTCTCAGTTTAAGCAAATGAGCTTATTTAGATTCAAAATGTAGAAACCAATAGATGGCGTTTTGTTATTAACTAAGACATAATCTAGTTAACATACTTAACAAGAGTATTTTCCTAAAAAACCTAAATAAAAATAACATGTAACGTCATTTGGAAAATGTCTTCCAGTGTCAGGGGTACCTATAATAGCCAACCAATTTTCGTTCCAATTCATCGTTCACGGGAGACATTACTGTAAAGGCTCGTAAAAAGTGTAAGAGCTAAGCTATGCAGCAATGCAACCAGCATACAAAAAAAACCCATTGCCTTTGGAATCCCTACTTCATTTGAATTCTGCACGTGGCTGACACTTACTGGGCTACTCAATCGTTAATGTTTCGGTAAGATCGTGTGACAGTCACATTAGAATTAGAACCCGCCGCGTAAGTAGGTGTTATTTATTAGTCGATAAGATTTAATTAGTGCAATGCGTTGCCTAACGCTTGGCGCCAAGCTATTTCTGTCCTAAGCGCCTAGATTACAGGCGCAGTGCCAAATTCCTACCTTCGTGTGCCCGTATGCTTTGTTACTATGACCTAGGCTAACATTAATATTAGCCATATAGTTATCCAAATAGAACGAAAACTGCATATTCATATTAATGTAAATCTACCTACTTTAATATGCATATGCAGTTAATAACGAGATCAAATGACTATTCTATAGTCGTTATTAAGTAGAAAATATCCACAACCCATGGATTTAATACGGAATACGCGCTCTAAATTTTCATATTGCATTTGTTTCTTAATTTGATCGCTATTATCTTTTTTGAACTTACTTTCTTTGTTGCAGGTATTCTCTACGATTACACAAAGAGCTACGACGTTTCCTTCTATGTGTCCGGTGGTTTCCTCCTCTTGTCAGCTGTTATGTGCTACCCTATAGACAGGATCAGCCGGTGGGAAAAATCAAGGAACAAACTCAACGCTTCGCCGAAAGTATGAATCTGCAGGAGCTTACGACAGTGCCAAATAAGTCAAACCTGTAGTTCCGACGATTGCAAGACTTAAATCAAGGTGTCAAAATTATATTGACACATTTTAGAGACATAAGTCCAATCTCAGCGTTTATTTGTTTCCGTGACAATATCAATGATGAATTTATTGACGGAGTACAACAAGGCGCCCAATTTGAGCCACGTTCATTAACCCGTTTTGTTATGAAAACTGATCAAATTGAGGGTAGAATAAACGTTGTTTATTTGTAGGCTGGTTCCTTTAATGGGGTATTCAATAAATACTAACATTTATGTACTTATCAGATTAATGGCTAACATTTGGGATATTGTACTTAATGCGAGGAATTGATCCAAAATTAAAACTGTTAATATGTTTTAAGGTAATTGTTTCTATAAAAGTACTAGTTTAGTCAGTAATACTCAATAAAATTCCTGTATTCATGGATGACTTTAATTTTAAGTGTTGTTAAGAATGGTTCTCTCTAATTCGTTCATGAATATAAGAGTTATTTGAGAATATTTTCTATCGTTAAATTTTTTTGGAATGTTAACTAGGTAATAATCAAATATATTTTTGCGAAATTGTACAGAGATTGATGACATGACTGATTATCTACTTTCGTAGTTCCCAGTTATGTTACAATATTGAAAGAATTTAGGTACATTAAGTAAGCGAATTAATGGGTACACCTATAAATAAATTTATAATGCTGAAAAATTGCCCATTCTGTTTGTGTACGAAAGTAACAAGAGATATTTTTCATATCGCATTTATAATGTAATCTCTCGTACGTGAATTAGTACTTAATTTGGACTGCAAGCGTGCCTTTGAATTGAAAATTTAGAAATTAGTAGGTACATTCCCAATAATTTGTCGACAAAACTGCAGGGATTTTTATTGTAGTTTTACAATAGATCGGTTCAAGTCCCTAATGCATTTAAATTTAGATATAGGCCTTTTAAGTACAAAGACTCGAAATATTAGTTAGTGATGCAGTTTTGTCAAAATTATCCATCAGATCTGAAAGCCAAAATGTACTTTAAATGTAGGTCTTATTAGTTATAAAGTCGTTTGTATTTTATTCTTGTAATTGGTGCATAATATAAGACTCATTTTTAATATAATTTTATAATCATATCGGTGTGCGAGTGTGCGTAAATGAATATTCAATTTTATAAGTTAATTTACATTGATAAATATAAAGCATGTGCCTTATTATACTTGTATTTTAGTTTTGTAATTATAGTTATGCGATAGGTATACCTACATTATATTAGCTTCGGAGCTCATTTACTTAATTTAAGTACCTACCTATTGCTAAATATATCATTGTTCAGTTTCTTAAATAAGATTGAGACGTACATCCGAGGCTGTGCTGCTTTTAGAGATAACTTATTGTAAATAAGAAATCATTATTGTGCTAGGAACAACGCAGGTGTTCAGTAGGTACTTCTATTCATATTCCATGGGATTCAGATTCGAGTCAAAGTATACATCTTCTTCTTTATCATTATCAATGTGAATGATAGAGAAGAAAATATACTTAGATACCTACTGAATAATATCCAAATCTGGTGAATAGTGGATACAAGTGCTTATTGAGGCACCTAAGTTGACTGTTGGCACATTCTTGCGCATTGTAAGATTTCTAGACAAATATATTTACATACATACAAGGATCGGCCCATATAAAACAATTCTTACGAAGATGCATCCGATAAAATACTATTATTAATTATAATGTAATAGTATTTTATTGTGTATATTGACACGTACACCGTCTATTTTCAATTAAAAAAAACACTATATTCCTGTTGATACGACCGCACGCTAGCGCGCATTGACTACTTTGAACACGCCTAAAACTCAAGTGGTGTACTTGTACAGTGAGTATTTTGTACGCCAACGAGTTGGTGCCATTAGCATTAGTTATATTGGCCAGTCCCTGCATATCAATGTCTTTCATTAGGTCTGATTGGTGCGAGGGTGAGAGGCGGGTTGGTTAAAAGCGACGCGACTGATGTGCTGTAGGTACTTATCCTGGATACTTTGCTTGCCCAAACTTCTGCTCAAAATTAATGATCAGAGCATACCTCTGTATCTAATATAAAGTTATTTATAGATATGGTACAGATTCCTAGTAGTCATTGCAGAAAGAGAATACGATTCATATACTTAGGTATATTCTGTTTCTTCTTGAAATATCTTTGAAGGTGAATAAGTTTATTATTGTCATAATTCTCAGTATTAGCTCCAATCCATACAGTGGAAGATCAAAACGATTACTAATTCATTAATAAAATAACAATAACTACCTACTAATCTTTTGGGGGGGAAAATCCAGGACCTTCGAAATCAGGTGTGTATAATATTTGATACGGAGTAAAAGTTACTTAAATTGTGACATATTTACTAGAATATTAAATTTTGACGGGTCAAAGCTATGGAGCACCAAAATACTACACTTATTTTCTTTTGCATTGACTCTTTTACTTTTAATTGCACAGCGTGATTCTATATCAATATATTTTTATCATAGTTTTGAATTTGAACTACGTACATATATCGAAAAGATAGACCAAGACCCATTGCACATAGCTTGCTCTATCTCTATGATAAGATGATTCATAACTTTTCGGATTCGGAATCGGGTCGGAAACTATATATTCATCTCTGTCATATCCATACAGAATAACAGAGATATAATCACAGACCCGATTCGGAATCCGAGTGATTCTGAATAGGGGTACAAATACTTAAGGTAGAACTAAGGATTGGTTTAGGGATGTTAATCCCTAAACCAATGATCATTTATGTATGTTTAAAAATATTGTGATGCGCGAGAAAGATAGCAGAACGCGTTCAGCCCATTCTTAAAATAAATTCCAGTCTGTTCTTCCTTGTCTAAAATTTAATTTACAACGACAAACTAGCAATCAAAGAAAACTGGTACCTACGTACTTTCCATATTATTACGAGCTCTTATTGTTCACCAGTCCGCCATTTACAACTTTCGACAAAAAATAATGAATGTAATTTAAAACTATATTTATTTTGTATGTTAAAGTACATTATATTTTTTGTAACAATAGTTGATATACTTAATTTTATAGATAATGTATCTATTTTTTATTACAAGACAAAATGATTATAAGATGGAATAATTGTGCGAAATACAATTTAAAGTTATTGAAATCTTTGTTTTATTATACTGGTGCAGTGCCGTAAATCTGGGGGCACGGAAGTGGCCCCGGCCAAGTCGAGCGGTAAGGCCACGCCGTACCATCCTTTTCTCAAAGCCATTCAGAGCAATTTAGACCCCCCCTGTAACTTTGTTGTGGATAAAGCTAGAAGTCTGAAATTTAAGAAACAAAGAGAGTGTATTAGTACTAAGCACAATTCCAAATTTCATTAAATTTGAACATGTAGTTTAGGGAATTTTCAAGTCAAAGTTCCTTGATTTTGTCATCTACTCATCTATATTCAACACACAAACCGATCATCAAAATTCTAAGACACTTCTAGCTTAGAAGCTTGAAATTTTGAACACAATTAGTGTTTAGCCTACAAAGCAAGGAAAAATTAAGACATAACAATTTCAGTCCCATTCTCGAGATATGTTAACTGCATAAGTAACTTTGTAATTTCATATATTTCTTTAGGATTACAAAGTTAATTTTGCGGTTTGTTCGTGTTCTCGTTGCTTAAACGGCAATTTTGCGGTTTAAGCAACGAAACACGAACAAACCGATTGATAGGTAGGTATTTAGAGTATAGGAAAGCTTTAGTCAGTTGTTTCGTACATTCATCTATTTATATCAAGCACAACAAGTCCGGTCATGTGTAATAAGAGTATTGTTGCCACTTTTTCTACGATGCAGACAAGCCAGCTGGAAATTTTAAAATGAAGTCCGTTTATCGGAGACCTAAGATGTTATAAAGGTGATAATAAACTAGTTGCCAAGAAGCTACTTAGCCTCGAGCATCGACGTAAAGTAGTATGTCTGCGACTATATTCTATCAAATTGGATTTGATCTGTTTCGTTGAGTGTACGCACACGACCTTATTCCATCCATTCCACTACAAGACAAGCAGAAAGTCAGCTCACTACAATGAAGTATTAAACGAATCTCATTGGCTCACTACCGTCCGTTTTGCATTGAAATCACCAAAATCTATACATAACGATTTCAGTCCATATTATTGTTTTTTAACACTACAATCTTGGAATTTTCAAGGTTAGAGAATATAGACATCTTATAAATTCACACGTGCTCCACCTTTAGCCACACCATTGTTTATATATTTGCTTATACCTATATAAGTTGGTGCAGCAGCGTGTCCATTGTCGGAGGTAAGCTTTTGTCACCAACAAACCCACCCTTTATCAAAATGCTATCATACTTTTTTCAAATTTACATGTTTAAATGTTTGTTGTTAATTTCATACTGAGATAGAAACACATTACATAGTTAGAGTACCCGCAGACTACAAACTTTCTATCGGCCGATAGTTTGGTCGGCTTCTTAATCAGTATGAAGATGTACGCAGATGCGCACATTACAGTGATTCAGTATCGGCCGATAAAACAGTTTGATGGGCTTCACGACTGCCTTCAAACTAAACCATCGGCGAACTATCGGCCGACTGCTTGATCAGTATGGCGCTCAAGCCCCGCCCGCACACTTGCCGATTGTTTGATCGGCCGACTCGACCGATGGCTTCAGTTCACTCCGCGTCGGACGCGGGGAAGGTCGTGCGCAGTCTGTACGTTCATGATGGATTCCGCCTCGTCTCTGCTTGTCGAATCGTATATAGAAAACTTGATTCAAGAAATTGAAAAAAGGCCCGCACTCTATAAAAAAAACTTAAAAGAGTACTCTGATGTTAATCAAAAGAAAAAACTATGGGAGGACGTCTGTGAAGCAGTTGTTCCTAATTGGAATGAGCTTAGTGCCGAGGATAAAACAAAACAAGGTAGATCGATCATTTTTATTTTAATAACTACATTTTTTAAATCACTTTATTATACTGACAGGAAATTGCGCCCGCTGGAGAAATAAAATATGATGACATGTACTGCCGCACATTATCCATATTATTTCTTCCTCGGTTGTTTTCATTTCTTGTTACGTCATTCATGGGACAACTGTAGAGAGTATCTGTGAATTTTACTCCGTCTTTGATTCGTACATAATTATGAAGGACACAACAAGCTTTAACAATTCGAATACAAAAATTAATATTCACATCAATTGGACGGTGGAAAATACGCCACTTGTTAGCGAGAATGCCAAAAGTACATTCAACCATGCGTCGAGCTCTAGTATGTCTATAGTTGAAAATTCGCTTGGTGTAATTTAAATTTCTTTTTGCATATGGGCGTAATATATGATTACCAAGCCCAAATGCTTCATCGCCTACGACAGAGAATGGCATAATGTTTCCGACTTCGTCGTTAGGTAAATGCCTTCCAGTGGGAATATTTAGCAGATTCTCAGATAGCCGTCTACCCATTTCGGATTTTTTAAATATTTCTGAATCACTTGATGTTCCATACGAACCAACATCAATGTATACAAATTTGTAATCTGCATCCGTCCATGCCATTAAAACGCAAGAAAAGAACTTTTTATAGTTATAATATGTAGATCCAGAATGTTCTGGCTGTATCATGCGTATATGCTTCCCATCAATCGCTCCAATAATGTTTGGAAAATTTGTGCGACTGTTGAATTCGTCAGAAATTTTAATCCAGTCATGTTCTTGTTTGTTTGCCATGTACAATGGTTGGAGTATGTTCCATATTTGCTCACATGTAATTTTAATAATATCTCGTATTGTAGAAGCTCCCATTAGATAATCAAAAGACAACGCGTTGAAGCTAGCTCCAGTAGCTAGATATCTGTAAGATATAAATAGAGTTAATATTTTTCAGGTCACGAAGTACAAAAAAAATGGGCAAATTTACGTACTTGCTTTCGTCGGGAATTGAACGCACAAAAAAACACCAAATCGGGGCAAGCTGCAACTAAGAGGCGTAAATATATCTACTTTCAGCAGTTACTATTTTTACTTCCATGCATGGAAAAGGGACCATCGGAAGGTTGCCCAGAACCAGAGGGTATTCATGAAGAGGATGAAGATGTTGCCCAACCTATTCCATCCACTTCTACAGCTATTACTAAACGAAAGAATAAAACTAATACAGCACCGGCTCAAACAGATTTAGATAAAGCGATAATAGAAGCACTAAATAAGGATGAAACTGTAGATGAAGATAAAAGTTTTGTTTTATCTCTTGTACCCTCATTTAAGAATTTAACCCCAGATGAAAAACTTGATGCTAAGATTGCTATCCTTAATATTTTTAAACAGATAAGACAAGCCAGAAGTCAGGCTACTTCTCAATCAACCAGTAGTTACAACTTATTACAGCAACCTTTATCCTCTTTTCCTGTATATCAACGACGGCAACCATTGCAGACCAATGTAGCCAGTTCGACGCCATCTCCCATTCAGTACGTTCAATCGCCATGCAATTCAAATGAGACAGTGCAATCTTATATTTCAAATTTTTCAGATGATTCGCAAATGTACGATTTATAAATAATGTCTTCTAATGCTTAAATAATTGTGATTTTAGTTATACATAATTAAAGTTAATTACTTAAAAGCAATAAATGGTTTTACTTACCGTATTGTAACGCTCAATCTCTCCTCTGCAGGTATAGAAAGTCTTAAATGTGTATCCATCTTTGATATTGAAGGTTCAATTAATTTAACGAGTTCATTGAAACTGGTTATGCTCATTCGATAAAAGGAGAAAAATTTTTCCGGGTAGTCTAGTAATTTAGAATGAATTGTGTAAAACTTCCCTTGCAATAATCTGTTACTATTGATGGGATGTACCCAATACTCTCGATTCCTCTTCTTCATTCTTTTTCTCCTTTGTATCAAGTATAAAGCAATAATAATATTTTTGGGCAACATGTCCACGCGACTGATCTCAAGCACCAACTCTAGTAAATTAAACAATCGGCCAAACCATTTGTTGGCTAGTCTGCGCACTCGCGACCAACCCAACTGTTTTGTTGGCACAGTGTGCGCACGAACAGGCCAACTCGACTAAACTCTCGGCCGATAGAAAGTTTGTAGTCTGCGGGGACTCTTACTCTTGCAGTTTATACATTTTCCCTGCCTAAAACTATGTAAATAGATAGGTAAGTAAATAGTTCATAATATAATTATGTAAGATAAGAAAGTACTTACATCAAAGCCTCTGCGAAAAGTTCACAGAGACACAGAGTGTGGGCTTTGAAAAACTCCACAGCTGACGCATAAAATAATATTAGACTTTGGCTTCTTAAAGTCTAATTTTCATTGTCAATGCACGCACGTCACGTACGTGAGCGCGGCCGAAAGTCATACGGAATAAGGGCCCAGATGACTGTTTGGTACTCTGATCATATTTTCAATCAACCTATACCATATTTGAAATTCAGTATAGGTACATACAGGTTTTACAATTTTCCAGAAGTTTCGTATATTTGTTACATCGGGTATGTTTATTTTCCAAAAAGGCGAGAAGTTTGCTGTGGCACCATTTACAGACCGATAACACTTGTTAAAAATAAACTAACCTATACCTAGTATTTACCTATACCTATGAATGTGTTAAATTGGGCAACAGGTTGCCTTGACAAAAGGCTTAGAAATCTCAGCTACAAAAGAGGGATATACTTAGTCTGACCATAAATACTGTTACAGTTAAAAATAAGAAAGATATTACATTTGAATTTGGAATCTGTCATTTTTATACGATTGTTCATTGTGTTTCTAATTTTGGCGCCAATACATTGTACAATATTTTGCGATATTAAAATGGAATGGGGTGATAAAGAGAACCGAATCGCTGTGATTGCATTACACAAAGTTGGTATGGAGCCAAATGCAATTTTTAAAACTCTCCATACGCTTGGTATTAGTCAAATGTTTGTGTACCGGGCTATTAATAGGTACAATGAGACCTCCTCTGTTTGTGACAGAAAAATATCTGGCCGTCCACGTAGTGTTCGTACGAAAAAGGTGGTCAAAGCAGTAAGGGAAAGAATTCGAAGAAATCCTGTCCGAAAGCAAAAGATTTTATCTAGGGAGATGAAGATAGCACCCAGAACCATGTCGCGTATTTTAAAAGATGACTTAGGACTTGCAGCCTATAAGAGATGCACTGGTCATTTTTTAACTGATAATTTAAAAAAGAATAGGGTGGTAAAATCGAAACAACTACTGAAGCGGTACGCAAAGGGAGGTCACAGAAAAATTTTGTTTACGGATGAGAAAATCTTTACAATTGAGCAACATTTTAACAAACAAAATGACCGTATTTATGCTCAAAGCTCTAAGGAAGCTTCCCAATTAGTCGACAGAGTGCAACGTGGGCATTATCCGACTTCAGTGATGGTTTGGTGGGGTGTTAGCTATGAAGGAGTGACTGAGCCATATTTTTGTGAAAAAGGTATCAAAACATCGGCACAAGTGTATCAAAATACCATTCTTGAGAAGGTAGTTAAGCCCCTTAACAACACCATGTTCAATAACCAAGTATGGTCCTTCCAACAAGACTCGGCGCCAGGTCATAAAGCTCGGTCCACGCAGTCTTGGTTGGAAGTGAACGTTTCGGACTTCATCAGAGCTGAAGACTGGCCGTCGTCTAGTCCTGATCTTAATCCGCTGGATTATGATTTATGGTCAGTTTTAGAGAGTATGGCTTGCTTTAAACGCCATGATAATTTGGAGTCCCTAAAACAATCCATACGATTGGCAGTGAAGAATTTTCCCATGGAAAGAGTGCGTGCTTCTATTGATAACTGGCCTCAACGTTTAAAGGACTGTATTGCAGCCAATGGAGAACACTTCGAATAAGCTTTTATATTTTAAATTGTTTTATATTTATGTATTAAACTAACACACTGTAAAAGTAATAAATATTATTTGCAATAAAAAAATTTTTTTTTTCTTCGTGACAATATTTATGGCAAGACTAGGTATACACACCTTGAGCTTTTGTGAAGGAACTAATAGTCTAAAGTCAATAGTTTCTGAGATATAGCCGTGTCAAGTTGGACAGCTGTCATTTGAAATGAAATTCTCAATGAGATCTATCACTTTTTTGAAGGAACTAATAGTCTAAAGTCAATAGCTTCTGAGATATAGCTGTGTCAAGTTTGACAGCTGTCATTAGAAATGAAGTTCTCGACGCGGTCTATCACTTTTGTGATGAAACCACTAGTCTAGGATTAATAGTTACCAAGATATGGCCCGTCAAGTTTGACAAATGTCAAACTGACAGCTGACAATCTGTCAACAATCTGTCCTTAAGTCATTATGTTAATGGGAAGTTAATCAGGTGACAGCTATCACTTTGACATCTGTCGCGAACTTTTTATTGCAAGGACTTAAAAATAATCACTAATATAAAAATCAATTGCTGTTCGTTTGTCTCGCTAAAACTCGAGAACGGCTGGGCCGATTTAGCTGATTTTGGTTTTGTAATGTTTGTCGTAGTCCAGGGAAGGTTTAAACGTTGAGAAAATATCGGGTCCACTCATTGATAGGTGATACGAAGTACGCCAGGTCAGCTAGTTTTATATAAAAACTGTTAAAAATGTGTATTCTGTTGTATGTACTAGTAAAGCAAAGAGGTTACAAATACAGAAAGACATGTTTTATCGAAACGTTCAGTTTCTTACAAAAAATAATTATGTTTACTACGTAAGCAGTTACTTAAAAAACACCGTGATTATTCGTAATCACGGTGTTTTTTACGGAAAAAAACTTTTCTTTTTCTTCTGTCAACAGAACAAGTGGGAATTGTATTCCCATTTAGACAGAACTAATGGGGGGAAAAACCTAGTAGTTCTGTCACAGAACAGGTGGGAGTAGACGAACAAAGCTATCAAGCGCTTCGAGTAAAGGGAAGTGCCAGTTGTCTATAATATGACGGGTTGCTGCTCGACTGCCACTTTCGACCCTTGTGTCACAATCTACTATTATTTATACTAGACGGAAAATAAATAAAACACTTTTTTAAATAATCACGGTCACTCATTAAAACACTATTATTATTAACGGGACCGTGGCGGGATTTTTACCGTGGTTCGCGTTAATTTTGAGCTCCCGATATTTCGGCATATAGGCATATAGTTACATGCACCATGTTCACGTTAAATAAGATAAAATTGGTATATATCCTGATAATAATAATAGTGATTTAAATAAAATAAAAACATATTTTGTCAGCTTTGTATTTTTTTATTAAATTTTTGAGTTAGTATGTATAACAACGCGGTTAACTCATAATAATCACGTAGTTAGTGAGGTTTTTAAAAATCTCTCTAATACAGATATATAAAATATCTAATTAAAACTTAACAGAACTGCGTTCATTCACAACAAGTAAAAAATCTACAAAGAAAACGAACCCCACGGACGGCCATGGCGGTGGGGCGGGACGCGGGGGCTCACGGGGGTGGGGGTGTCGAGAGGGTCCGGGGCGGCGGGGGTCCGAGAAGGTCCGGGGTGGCGGGGGTGCCGAGAGGTTCCGGACGGCTCGCAGATGCGGGTGGCGTCACGCGTGAGATCTCGATCTCTTTACTCGTGTGGAGTAGACGCGCAGACCTGACGCGTCCAGGCTGTCAATTCTCTAAACCAAGTGACCGCACAAGTGAATTGAAATGTCTAAGTATCGAGTGACTACATATAGGTAGCTGCTGATTCCACTTTCGATATTTTAATACCATCTGCAGTAATAAATAAGAAAAAATCAAGTTCACTTAGAGTCTCACTTCACTTGCGCGGTCACTTGGTTTAGAAGTCCGACAGGCAGGAGTGCGTTCGTAAAGCGGGTAGACGCACGTCAACGGTCACTAGGTCAGGAGCGCAGGTAGTGTCTGGGCGTGTAGACGCGCGTCAGGTCGCGCTCGCTCATGGTGGGCACGCGCGGCTTCAGCTCCGGGATGATGGCGCAGCCCAGCACCGACAGCCCGTCACTGGCCCTGCAACACGTGAGCCGGTGAGTGCCGCCGTGCCGGCGCGTGCCGGCCGGGAGGAGCGCCTCCGGAAGTCAGCTCGGTTACCTGATAGGCACGGACTCGTCTTCGGGCAGCCAGCAGTGCAGGGAGTACCCCCGCCGCGTCTGAAACAACCGCCTTCGAGATATCAATACGACACCGCCGCCACGCCCGCACGCATGTTATTGTTCTGTTTTGTAAGTACGTGAATTATTGCTGCATATTTTCTCGATCATTATTAATATCAACTCTAAAATAGAAAAAATACTAGTATCATATATTATATCACACCCGACAAACGATGGGGCGTTACACGAAATATTATAAAAAAATAAAACCGGACAAATGCGAGTCAGACTCGCCCACCGAGGGTTCCGTAAAAACTAGTAGATAAAAGGGGAGCATCGTATTTTTTCATATTTTCCTTCTTAAACCGAAAAATAGACATCGTAAAAATATTTAAAAACCTGTTTTAACTTATGCTAATAAAGCTCTTTCATATGATACCCCACATGATACGATTAAAGAACTTTAAAGTTTGGACCCTCATTCCTTGCGCAAAGACACTATTTTTTGTGATTAAATTAAAAATGTACAGTTTTAGGATTTTTCCTATATGTGTACTCTAACACAATGCTTCTTGCCAAATTTCATAGTTCTAGGTCAACGGGAAGTACCCCATAGGTTTTGATTCCCTTGTGAGTGTTGAAATGTGCGTTTTTACGACATATTCGGCTGTAACTTTTTTTTACGAAAACTGAGAAATTTTATTTTTCTTTCTGCAGCAAGATACTATGGATCTGCGTATATGGTTTTAATTTCAATACGATACCTTTACGCGTTCCTGAGATAAAGGTCTTGACACCCGGACAGACGGACAGACAGACGGACCACAAAGTGATCCTATAAGGGTTCCGTTTTTATCTTTTGAGGTACGGAACCCTAAAAATCGCAAAGTTTAACCCTCGGGTGCATTGTTCACCGGTCATGGCTAGCTACATACCTGATATCATACCGTAAGCGTTGCGTTTAGTAAATACCACCCTACACAATATTATACCATGAGCGTTACGTTTAGTAGATACCTCCCTACACAATATTATCCCGTAAGTGTTGCGTTTAGTAAATACCTCCCTACACAATATTATACCGTGAGCGTTACGTTTAGTAGATACCTCCCTACACAATATTATACCGTAAGCGTTGCGTTTCGTAAATAGCTCCCTACACAATATTATACCGTGAGCGTTACGTTTAGTATATACCTACTTACCTACTCAATATTATATCGTGAGCGTTGCGTTTACCTTGACTGAACTCTTGGTTTTGATGCGTGAGGCACGGTAGGTCTCCAGTTCCGGCAGCTGCTCGCTCGACTTTCGCACGCTCTTCGATGCGAGGATCGACGAGTCTGCGACAACATTACACAATACTTTACTCCTATAATACACTACTTCGACTCAAAGCACGCTAACATCAGTGAAACACATGGAAGATCGGAAGTGATCGATAATGGACACCAAAATATCACGAAAAGTGGGATGGATGGTTTGGATGGATGGAATGGATCAGTTGGAATGGGGTCTTTTTAGCGGAGAAGAGACATTAAATTTGAACCCAAAAATACCGATCTTGAGCAGGAAGAACAGCGTCGCAAAGAGCGCTAACCTCTAAGGCCATATATATACCTACCATTCGAACCATTCGATCGAATCATTAGAACCAATGCATGCGGTCAGCGCCAAAAACCTCAGAAAAAGCCGCAGACATTGCTTGAATGAGTAACGAAACGGATACTAACGATTTGAAGGTACCAGAGTATTTCAAGACACTTCTAAATTCATCACATTCCTCAGTTGCCGCTTATCTATAGATACGTGCTTCTACCGCGGAAATGATAGTTAACTGTAACAGGTGACGAAACCATTGAGCCATGTGACTGGAAGTAAGAAACTGGCTCAAGGAACCAGGGGAATTAATCGAAGCACAGAATTAGTGCGTTTTTCACCCGTCAAATCGTCTCATTTTTACATACCGGAAAAGTGGTATGAGATTTTTGATTGATACGGGATATTTTATATGAACCTTCATTGTTGACGATGGTAAGCAACCATTTATCGAAGCAGATTTTTTGGAGCATTATGAGTTATTTGTAGAATATAGCTGGTCGGGAAATTATTGACAAAATAACGGAGCGTACAATGCCCGTAATTTTGAGCAAATCGACGCAGTACTACTTATCTACGCACTTCGTATTTGTCTTTAAATGTTAACGAGGAAGAAGGTTACAGACATTTTGAAACAGTTTTAAGCGCCTTTATGAGAATGGGATAAATATTAATCTCGAAATGCGAGTTCTTCAAGAGCGAAATGGATTTCTTAGGTTATCATAAAACGAGCCAAGAAATACGCCAATTGAATTTTACCTCGTAATATTGTACTGATATTCAACATTCAACACGTTAGTGGACGTGACAACGACATGCCTTCACGATTAATATGCAGATTCAGCAAGATGCCGATGCCGTACAGCGATCAAGAAACGCGACTTCGTGACAATTAGAATTTAAGATTTGAAAACGTCAAGCTTCCTGATTTAACTGGAGCATTTTTTTTTTTTTTTTTTTTTTCCTGTCCGGGCGCATAGGCCCGGCCCGCGAGCTGTCCTACGACTTATCCCTATCATTATATATTGACAGGGGTTGTCTTATCCTCTCTTTCATATATCGCGCTATCTTTCTGCATACTAGTTCTTTCTCTCTTGCATCTCCTTTCATTATCACATAAATTTAACTATCTTACTTAGGTTTCTTTATTTACTTACTGTTAACATACATGGTATAAATATTTAAATCTTAATTACATTTCTTAATTACATATTACATTATACACAGGGGGGGGTATTATGGTTGGATTGGGTTTAGGGGCATGACATGGTTTAGGGCATGTACATTTGTTTTATTTGTTACATCTTATTTCTATTTGCTTTATATGGCACGCCGCGTCCGGTGACGCCCTCATTTACTTCTTTTACATTATATTATATGCAGGGCAAAGGCTGCGCAGGCCTCACCGCATCAGGAGCCCACTTTGATAGAGGGTGGCGCAACCGGAGGCGGCGCAACCAGAGGCGGCGCAACCGGAGGCAGCGCAACCGGCACAATCAATGCTTAGATTTTTAAGGCTTTTGCAAAAAAAATTTAAGATATACCAATTATTACTATACATATGTTATGCTATATACATCACAATTTGTTTTATTTCTTAAATATACTCATGTATTACAGCTTTTTATTTTATTTCTAACTTATTTTACTTAATATATTTATTTGTACAACGGTTGCGCAGGCCTCACCACATCGAGAGCTCACCTTGATAGGTAGTGGCGCAACCGGAGGCGGCGCAACCGGCACCACCAATGAGTGGATTTAAGTGGCGTTTCAGTTCTACAGTTTCAATTTTATTTTTACACTATTTATTTCTTCTATTCTCTATTTCCTATTTTAATTTACTAGGTTGCGACCTCACTGGAGGCGGTGACCACCATCCTCCAGCGATGTCGCAACCGGCGACGCCGCAACCGGTTTTTTGTCGTTCTAACTTCCATTTAACATTTTATATATTATCTTTATTTACACTGTCCATTATACTGCCGGTTCCGACCCCGCCGGCGCCGGCCGTGCACCGCCAATGTTACAAAGGTTGCGCCGGTTACGCCGGAAAAAAGACGCAACCGGGGGACCGAGTTCAACCGACCGCGCCGTGACCGGGCGACCGTGGCGGCCCACTTTGATGGAAGGTGGCGCAACCGGAGGCGGCGCAGCCAGAGGCGGCGCAACCGGAGGCGGCGCAACCGGCAATACCAATGATTAGATTTAAGGCTTTATTTGTACAACGGTTGCGCAGGCCTCACCACATCGAGAGCTCACCTTGATAGGTAGTGGCGCAACCGGAGGCGGCGCAGCCAGAGGTGGCGCAACCGGAGGCGGCGCAACCGGCACCACCAATGAGTGGATTTAAGGCGTTTCAGTTCTACAGTTTCAATTTTATTTTTACACAATTTATTTCTTCTATTCTCTATTTACTATTTTTTATTTACTAGGTTGCGACATCACTGGAGGCGGTGACCACCATCCTCCAGCGATGCCGCAACCGGCGACGCCGCAACCGGTTTTTTGTCGTTCTAACTTCCATTTAACATTTTTATATATTATCTTTATTTACACTGTCCATTATACTGCCGGTTCCGACCCCGCCGGCGGCGGCGACCGGCGCAGCCGGCGCAACCGGTTTTGCCGGCCGTGCACCGCCAATGTTACAAAGGTTGCGCCGGTTACGCCGGAAAAAAGACGCAACCGGGGGACCGAGTTCAACCGACCGCGCCGTGACCGGGCGACCGTGGCGGCCCACTTTGATGGAAGGTGGCGCAACCGGAGGCGGCGCAGCCAGAGGCGGCGCAACCGGAGGCGGCGCAACCAGCAATACCAATGATTAGATTTAAGGCTTTTGCAACTTTTTAATATATGCCAATACAGTTTCAATTCTACTTTTACACTATTTATTTCTTATGTTTACTATTTTTACGATTTCGCTACAGTATGCCAAAAACTCATCTCTTATTTCTTTATTTTCTAATATTTCCTTAAGGTTGCCGACCGTAATGTCCATGTTAATTCTGTGCTCTGCATCATATCTACGCTTGCCGAATATTGGGCATTCCGTGATTATGTGCATTGCAGTCTCCTCCACGTCCGGATCACATACACACGCCGGGTTATCCTTGCACTTGAATCTGTGTAAGTACGAGGAGAACCCGCCGTGTCCCGTCATCATTTGTATAATTTGTGGGTTTAAATTGATTTTCTTGATGACTTTAAATGCCTTAACAGCATCGGGGAAGAATATCTTAGTAGTTCCGGCCGTTGTCCCTTCGGTGAAGCGCCGGTTCCATTCGTCAAGCGACTCCACGCGGATTTGTCGCTTGACGAAAGAAACCGGACAGCTATCGTAATCCGGTTTTTTCTTAAGGGTCAATGCTGCGCTCTTTGCCAGTTCGTCCGCTCTCTCGTTTCCCGATAGCCCCACGTGAGCCTTAACCCAGAACAGCTTGAGTGTTTTGTTCTTGTCCGTTATTTGGCTTATCATATGCCTGGTTTTGACTGCGAGTGGGTGTAGGGCGGAGGGATTTGCGACTGTTTCGATGGCAGACCTTGAGTCACAGAAAATATTGCAGATCAGCTTGGAGCCACGAAGAGCCCTTCCGGCCGCTTCCGCTAGTGCTAGCAGCTCTGCTTGGTACACCGAGCAGCAATCGTCCAACTTCAGCTTTTTCGTCGCGATCTCGACAGCACCCTCCCAGACGGTCAGGGCTGCACCGACCTTACCCTCGATCCTACTCCCGTCTGTAAAGATGTTTAAGTTGCCGTCGAGATGCCGTTCGAGCGCCGCTCCGTCCACCAAGCATTCAAAGTGAAGCTCTTTACGCTTAGCGGGGTGCGGCATTATGGATTTAAGGGCTGGTCTGGCTCGAGATAAACTGAGACCAGCGCAACCCTCCAGGTGCTAGTCCGGATTCCCACCACCGTGATGTTGTTGGTGGTGAGTTGCGGATACTGTACTACATCCAATGCTGCATCAAAAACAACTATTGAAGATTTAACAGTATCCTCTCCCTGTTCAGCACACTGGAAGACCCTTACGCCCTGGTAACTTTTCATCTTTTTGGCCCGGCCCACGTATGGCTCTTGTATTAGTGCGACCGCGAACTTGCGCTTTGTAGCTTCGATCAGAAGCTCTTCGGTGGCGAGCAGTTTTTTTTGTAGGTTTGCTTACACGAGTTTGTATCCCATGGAGCCCTCAGCAATACGCCACGGTAGATCTCGCCAATGCGTCCCAGTTGCGCCTTACCGGGCATTCATCGCTGAACGCTCCATGATCTGTTTTCGCTATTTTCAATTTAATGCAATTTGTGCAGCAAGGCGGGATTTCCGCAAGCCACTTTGCGCACTCAGTTCTTAGGTGTGAACCTCCGCAGTGGCTGCACACGTTGACAGTTTCGGTGCAGAATCGCTTCCCATGTCCGTACCCCAAACAGCAGTGAGCACTGTATCAGGGGGGATTGGTCTGCGACTCTAATCCTCTGCATGTCAACATGTACTGCCCCCGCTTTGGTCAAACGTTGCCAGATCTGTGGCGATACTTTTATGACGATGTGCGCAGTCAGGTGATTCCTCGCCTTCTTCCTGAACCGCACCTCCATCCGGTTGTCCTTCTCCTCTATATCCCCGAGTAGGTGCCGGTTTTGAGTCCTTATGGCTCTCACCACGTCCTCGTCAGAGTTACTTTGTAACACGTTATATAGTATTATCAGCGGGTCCTTATTTTTCATTTTTTCTACGTCCAATTCTGCATTGTCCTCCCCTATTTTACTCCTAACTCTATCAATTTCGCTCTGACTACTACATCCTACAATTACTTTCCGGTCTTTAGTTCTCCTTATTCTATCGATGTTAACTGGAGCATTAGCTGCGGTACGTTTACAGGGAAATATCGTCCTTATTTACCGAAAAAGTGTTAAGGACAAGTTTTTTGACGCTATTCAAGGGCTAATTGTGATTGTTTATTAAATGTAACGAAATGTACCAGTTAAACAAGCTCACAAACAGACGTCATCAAAACTGGAGCATTGAGTGCATCGACCAGCCGGTACTATGCGTTTGTCAGCATTATTTTTACTGAACCGATAAGGTTACCGTGTTACTAGATATTATGTAGTGACTGCAATTTATTATTTTACTATCGTTTTTTTTTTCTTTTTTAAAGGGGGGAGTAATAGCCACGTAGTTTTAGTGTTCGTGATGCGTGATTATATGTAGATAATAAGAGTATGACTGATATAGATGGGAGGCCTTTAGCACGTAGTACTTAGTATATAAGCTTAGTTATTTGTTGCAATAAATTAGACCGATACCAGCATGTGTCTCATCATTACCAACCCTCCAGGCTCCGGCATATTAACCTTTTAAGTAATTGTACATTAGTTTATTGAGTAGATATTAAGGCGTACAACTGGCAACAACTTCATACAAATATACGTCTTAAACCATCGAGCAGAGTTTCCATCTTCTACTCCACAACTAACTGCAGGACGTCGTCACACTGCACGGCGGACTGTACATGGTCCTTCGAGCCGGATAGCCGAACATGTACAGTCCGCCGTGCAGTGTGACGACGTCCTGCGGTTAGTTGTGGAGTAGAAGATGGAAACTCTGCTCGATGGTTTAAGACGTATTAGAGACGTATTAGATTAGTATACAGAGATTCAAGAGCTGCAGTATAAAGTAGCGCTTCCAGAGACGCAGGAGCGAGCATCACCTTGGGCTTCCTTCTTCATGGTGAGCGTGAGGCGAGGGTCGAGGGGCGAGGGCGGCGCGGGCGCGGGGGGCAGAGCTGCGTGCGCGCCGGCGCACCGCGCACACTGCACGCACCGGCACTCCTGCGACCACAACACACACGTTCACATCACAGTATTGCCAGAAAGGGAAACAAACAGACTCATTCTAATTAGTAAATAAATAAGTTTTAGTTTTGTTCTATAGGTAGTATCTATATTCCCATATGTATCTAATTGGTTTTTGTATAAGTTAATCCGTTACTTAGTACCAATCTGAATTTCTCATTTTGGTTAGAAATGTAAAATTTCTTTAATTATAAGAATTAAGATTATAAGAAATAGCTAATAATTTTAAGTATGTAACGTAGAGAGCCTGTGAGTGTTGTACCTGGGTGCTAACGGCGGAGAGTGCATGCGGTGCGGCGCGGCGTGCCTCAGAGGCGGCACGGCGCGCGGCCGGCGGCGCACCGAGCTCGCCGGGGAACCGCAGGCGCATCTCCACGTCGGCGGGCAGCGCGGCGTGGCACGAGCCCGCCACCGTGACCGACCACCCGCCGGAGCCCGCCTCGTCAGCCTCTGCAGTCACGACAGTGCGTCACACCGAACATGTCAACATGGAATAACGTACACTACTTCCAGATAGGGCTGCCATCACCTAAATTGCCGACGCCGGATAAGCACGGCAAAAATCCCGGATATTTGGGCGAAATAAAAAACATGGTTTTTCCCCGGACATCTCTGAAAATTTTTTTTTTGCAACAAAAATAAAAACATCTTTAAACAATGCGGGTTATTATGAATGAATTGTTAACTAAGATTTATTTCAATTTATCGCTTATCTTTAAAAAATGGGTTTCTCCTGACAACAATAGTGTCCTTTTTAAAAACCCCTGCCGGACGGCCCCCGGACGCCCGTCAAACTAGGACAAATCCGGGGAATCCCGGACGGATGGCAGCCCTACTTCCAGACAAATATTGCTCAGCAGCCAACTTCTTAATCCCGAGAAGTGCAGGAAAGGAGTGGGACAAGACTCGTTCAAATAAATACAGTGCTAATCAAAATGACCAAACTTTTTTTTTGTAAGAGTGTAAAGGGCTTAGTATGTTTGTCAAAATATTTTTTTATGTTGTTTATTATTTTCATTTATTTGAATATTTATCTACTCTAGCATCGTCTATTTTTTTTAAATTATTTTTTCTATGTAGGGAAAGGAGACTAGTGTCACCTGAGTCTCGGGCGGCGGGCGGCGGCGCGTGCGCTCGAGGTCTTATTTGTGAGTCATCCTCGTGCGTACCGGTGTGCTGCGCAGCGGGCGGAGCAAGCAGCGGTTGACGGCGCGCCCGGCGGCGCTGGCGCGCGTTTGAAGACAACCAGCGCGGTGCCAGCGAGCACAGCAGCGAGCCGCCGGAGTCGCCGCTGTCGCTGGACGAGCTACCGGCCGCGCGTCGCCGCTCCGCGGCGCCCGTCACGGAGGCGCGGCGCCGGTCGCGCGCCTCCTCGCCGCGGGAAGCTGGCGGCACGCGCCTCTCGCTCCACCGCCGCTCCTCTGTAGTGACCGTTCTAGCGGGTGCAGCAGGTTCAGCGGCACTTTCGACCAGCGCCAATTGAGGCTGTTTATCCGCCTGCAGCCTCTTTTCTGTACCTTTGCCTTGGGACGAATCGAATAAAACCACTTTTAAACTTTCATGGATATAATATTTTCCCAAAAAAAATTACAAAATAAACTCAGCAGTACATTTTAACTCGTTTTAGAAAAGTAAAAATAATAGAATTAATTCTATAAATACTGTGCGTTAACATCGGTGATCATAATCTACGAGCTTCGAACGCGACGTATCCTTTAAGAGATCTAAACAGACTTTATTCGGAAAGAATCGTCGGTTCCTACGAGTGCCGATTTGCACTAATTACACGAATAGAGAAGGGTCTGCGTGCCGAGTCGAATGGCGGTGTAATGACGGCGCAGGCGTTACTCTACAGCGAGGGAAGCGGTGCGGAGGTGCGTGGCTGGCCGGAGTGCACACTCGATACCTTCCCGGGCGAGGCGAGGCGGTGCGGCACGTGCGGGCGAGCCGTGGCCCGCGGTGGCCCGCAGCGGGCTGGTGGCCGCCGACTTGCTGCACGGTGACGTCATCGTGGTCTGGGAACGCAGCACGCGCACGCGTTCCTCAGGCGGCGACGTGCCCGCGCTGCGCGTGCTCGTCACGCGGCATGGGGAATGCGCGGGGGTGGGAGCGGGCGCGGGCTGCGGGGTAGCGGTGGACACCTCGGGAGCGGAAGCGCGGCGCGCAAATTCCGTGTCCTCGGTGGACGACTCGAAGCTGAGGCTGCTACGCTCTTCGGGGATCATATCGAACACGCGCTTGAATCGTAGCGAGTTGCAACGCGAGCGCGGTTCGGGCGGAGCTGCCGTGGTAACGGCGGCAGACGGGTCGGTGAGCACCTGCAGCAGCGCGCCGGCCAAGGCCCGCCCGCCGGCCGGAGGCGACGCGCGTCGCCCGTCACCGCCCGTCAGCCGCATGCTCTCCTTGCCTTCGTACGTTCTCTGTATCCTTTCGTATACGGGAATCGGAATGCGAGATTTTTTGCATTTGGGATTATGATTGTGATTTTCATCAGAATTGGTCGTCTCCGGCGAACTTTGCGAACAGTTCACATACTCTAGGATTTCAAGAATCTCTATACATTTTTCTCCTTCGTGAATTTCCGATTTCTGGTATACTCTTCTCGGAGGTCGATCGGGGCTCGTCAACGAGGGTCGCGCCAGGAGTTTCCCGTGTATATGGTGTCTTTCAAATTTTAGGTTCTCCTTGTTCGAAGAGCGGCGCGAACCGCTTCTCTTTAAATTTCCACCGTCTTGTCTGTCGTCGAGGTCCCGTCGTCTGGCGCGTCTTGCGAGATTCTCCTCGGACCTGGCGGCGGGCAGCCTGCCGGTTCTGCGTTTGATACGCATGGCTTCGTACTCGTCTCGCGCGATCTTAGCGACGACGTCATCGATGAGCGCAGTCACGATGGTCATGCAGTCTCGCTCGAGCTCACGGCGCGCAGCCGCCGCTTCATCGAGGCGCCTCTGCTCGAGCTCCTTCTTTAGCTGCTTCACCTTTGAGCGGCGCGCGCACTCCATCCTTAACTCTCTCTTGCGGTGTCTCCGGTACAGCCTCTGTTTTATCTTCTCCGGCATGAACTCGGCGACCGTGACGTTTCCTTCTAGCGGGTCCGGTTCGTGGCATTGGAGATCATCGTCCTCGATGCGCACAAAGAAAGCCTCACCGCGCGAGTCAGCGGAAGCTCGCTCTGGTAGAAGCTCGAGCACGTCGATGGCGGAGCGCGCAAGGTCAACTCGCCGCCGTAGGGACGTTACACGCGGCGAGTTCGGGTCGTCGAGGCTGTCCACGAGGCTCGTACACTCGGAGCACACCGGCTCGCTCTCCGAGGACGACGTGTTCACCTCCATGGACTCCGTGTGCGGGTAGGCGGAGAAGCGCGGCACCGCGGCCGCCTCGCCGCCGTCGCGGAAATAGTTGCCGGTGCCGACGCCGGCGATGATATCGCCTTCGGTGTGCGTCGCGATCTCTAGTTCAGAACGAGCCGCGCACTCCGCGCCTTGTGCCTCGATGTATGCGTCCACGTTGGAGATCTCCACGAGAGAGACGCCGGGCGGGGCCTCCGGCGGCGGCGACGACCCCTCCTCAAGGCCGCGCAGCTCGTCGCGAAACAGCTGCTGGATCTGATGCAGCACGGCTCGGTTGACGCTGTCGCGCTGCAGCGGAGGCTCGAAGGCCGCGGGTGTTGGTGCACTCGGCGGGCTGCCCGCCGACGAAGTCAGGTTATCGTTAGACTCGATGCCGTGGTCGCGCTCCTCGCGGATGGATAGCGTGTTGTTGCACTCGTCACGAGCGCCGCGGGGCTCGTTGCACAGCTCCTCATTGCCGAAAATGATCTGATTGTTGGAAGTAGGGCTCAGGTGGACTATAGTATTCATGCCCGTATTCTGCAGCCTCACTTTTATCTCCTTCTCGACTATGCTGACCCTACGATGCCCGCCGATGGACGCGTTCATGTTCTCGAGTTGGTCCGTTAGCGAGTTGAGGCTCTCGACAAGGATGTTCGAGACGTACTCATCGATGTCGACGTCTCGCGCGTGCTTAAGTGCAAGCGCCGTAGCCCTCGGAACGTTACAATCGCGCGCGTCGGCCGGGACGTCCGAACTTTCCGACACGACGATCTCGAGCAGTTCGTAGACCGGCGCGCGCGTATCGAGTATGAGAGGACGCTCGTACGAGGGTACGTTGCGGTCCTCGTTGTCGACGCCGGCGGAATGCTCACTGACGCGCCCCTCGATCCGCCCGTTCGAGGAGAGCGATTCTCGCGGCGGAGAGTAGCTCGTCTCTTTAGCCATCGAGACGGAGGCAGATAACGTCTCCGACTCGAGGTAGCAGTGAGATTCCGGCGGCAAACGCTCAGATGGTGACCGCTCGAGCTCGGCGGTGACGCGCTCCGAGAGCCGGTGGGACGAGGACGGCCCCGGCGATAGCGCCAGCCGCGACTCGGAGTCGGTGAACGCGTCTGTCGTGTCCGCGCACGAGCAAAGCTCGCGGTCGACGCCGTGTGACTGGTACGTGGAGTCGGAGAGGTAGGCGGCGGCGGGCGGGAGAAGCTGGTGTCGCTTGGGGTCCGTCCAGGGCCCCGTGCGCGGAGCGGGCGAGCGCCGCGACGACAGCTCCGAGCGACTGCCGTCCAGCGAGCGCGTGGCGCGCGCCTCCTCACAGCAGCAGCACGCGGGTGCCGCGCACGGGCGCACCCACATACGCCGCAGCAGCGCTGACTTGCGCATGAGCTCACGGTCGCGCCGCAGAAACCGGTGCGGCGACTCGCACGGGGAGTGGGTCGCCTCCCGCGCCGGGGACGGACATGCACTCGTCGTGCTCCACCGCGCCGCCGACACGCTCTCCTCCGAGTCCGAGCGCTGTTGTGCCAGTCGGTACCTGGAAGGAGGGATCGGTTCAGTGATCGAGTCGAGTCACGGCTCTCGCGAGTGCAGGGCAAGCGGGACTCACTTCCTCATTATAGTCTCGGGCACGGAATAGCGGCGGCGCAGCAGACCGGGCGAGGCGTGCGCGTGCGCCGAAGGCGGCGGCGGCTCGGCCAGCCGGGCTGGCGGTGGCGCCTCCATCATCCAGCGCTCGAACGTACGCCTCACAATTCCACTGCAAGTAAAGGTGGCGCAAAATTAAATGATTTGTTTCAAATGTATGCTATTTTCATTCATTCTTAGTTTCTGTGCACAATCAGCTTAACATCTTTTTTACTGCATCAGTGATAATCTATGTTGGCTCATTTGTAGTTTTTGTTTACTATTATCATGTACGAAAGCTGTTTGGTTATCCAAATAAATAAAAATAAAATAATAATAATAAAATAAAATTAATCACTCTATCGGAAGATGTTATAATTATTGCAAATGGCTTCGTACGTCAGTCATATTTGACATTTTTGAACTGCAACTGTCTACAGTTGCAGAATACAAACAGCCAAGCAATGGACATCCGTTATATCCACTCAAAGTCACTGTTTGGTGCGGCGTTCACGTGTGAGGAGTGATTAGGCCGTATGTTTTTGAGGACGCCATTGACAATACGGAAACTGTTACTGGCGAACCCTACAGGGTAACAGGGCCATGATAAACAACTTCTTACTACCGGAATTGGAGGAACGGGGCTTGGTGAACATGTGGTTTAAACAAGACGGTGCAACACACGCACGCACACACAGCACGATTCACAATAGATATTGTGAAGAACGCGTTTCCTGATCGCGTAATCTCCCTTTTTGGCGATTTGGCATGGCCAGCAAGATCGTCCGATTTAACCGCCCCAGACTTTTTTCTTTGGGGCTACTTGAAGTCGCGAGCTTATGCCAACAAGTCCCAGACAATCGCAGCCCTTAAAGAGAATATTCGACAGGAATGCGAACAGTTATCACGGAAAATGAGATAAAACGGGCACAAATGTGTATCAACACTAGCGGCAGCCACTTGACGGATATCATCTTTACCACTTAACAGAAAAAAATTAAAAGTCCTAGTAAAGATTTTCATTACTCAAAATAGTTTTTTAATTTAGTAATAAAGTTATACAAAAACAAAATTGGACGATTAATTTTGCGCCACCCTACAATATGATCTTCATAATTAATATCGTTAGATATTAGAATCGTTGGGAATCATATTCTATTCATTCTCCTACTTCCCTAAAATAAAACAGATCATTTTTAGGGTTCCGTACCTCAAGAGAAAAAACGGAATCCTTATAGGATCACTTTGTTGTCCGTCTGTCCGTTTGACCGTCTGTCCGGGTGTCAAGAACTGTATCTCGGGAACGCGTGAAGGTATCGAGTTGAAATTCAAATCATTACATTTTACATTTTATATGATCAGAGCTGTTTGTTTTTTTTTTTGGAAAACAAACAGCTCTGATCATATAAAATGTAAATCAATAGTACAGAATAAGCCGACCAACCAATAGTGCAGTTCTGTATTGCATGAGTCGATTAGTTTTTATTTATTTAATGCTTTTCGGAAAACAAACAGCTGTTGATACACAAAGTAGGTGAATGAATCTAGGACACAAAGAAGCCTTAACTTGTTTTCGCTTGTAGATCAATCAAAGAAATTTTACGCTCCTAACCAAAATAAGAAATTTAGAATAGTACTAAGTAACGAGTTCACTTATACAACAACCTAAATACATATTTTTCCAAGACAATTTGAGAATATAGATACTATTTAAAGAACAAAATAGGTAACAAGCAAGCAGCTCATGGTAGAACTCCTAAAATAGGTAACGAGCAAGCAGCTCATGGTAGAACTCCTAAAATAGGTAACGAGCAAGAAGCTCATGGTAGAACCCCTAAAAGTCTGTTTATAGATTCATAAAAGAAACAAAAGTTAAAGAAAGCCCTATCAGTATGATAAGTCTTGGAGCATAACCCATCCGATACAAACATACTAGGCAACTTTATAGAACTTTGTACATGGACAGCTTAAAGAAATTTCTATTTGCAGCAAACAATCTGTGGTCAAGATGCTCGGAGTATCTTGCATTAAAAGTGAAGCAAATTCTAATGAAATAAGAGTTTTGTCTGTATTTTGTCGACCTCGAGTCAGCTTGTAATCTATGATAATTACGTCTGGTGATGATACAACGGGGTATATGAAGTTTAATTCTAGATAAGAGACTGCTGCTGTCAATACGATTCTGGATTAGATTAAGAAGGAAGGTCAAGTCCGCTATCTCTCTTCTCTGATTCAAAGGAAGCAGGTGATAATGAGTACAGCTATTCTCATAGCTGGCGACATGTATTTTATGCTTAGAGTTGATAAAACGTAAGGACTTCTTTTAGACTTTTTCTAACTTATTAATGTAAGTTTCGTAATACGGGTTCCAGACCTGGGATGCATACTCCAGATGGCTCCTAACAAGTGAACAGTATAAGATTTTTTGTGTTTTAACAGCTCTGAAGTCTTTTGTAATTCGAAAAATATAAAACCAAGTGACTTCATGGCTTTCGTAGTAATGGTTTCAATGTGCCTGTTAAAAAGAAGTTTAGAGTCATGGATGACGCCAAGATCCCTGTTATGGTCAGTTCGTTGCAGAGATTGATAGTTAAGTTTATGTATAATCAGAGATTAATATACTTGGGGGATATACTGAAAGAAATTATATTTGGATACATTGAGATCTAGTGTTGTTTGCAGTAGTAAACAGTCTTGTAATGAGTAAAATTGCTTGTAAACTTTCATATCATCCGCAAACAGTAAAATGTTAGAATTGGTAAAGCATTAATATCTTCATAGAAAAGCACCAACGTGATACATGAATGAATATAGAGAACGGCGCGGCGGCCGTGATCAGTAGACACGCGTTGTGTACGAGCCCGCCCGCGCCGGTCGGCGCCGAAAGAAACCATTGCGAAGCGTGCGTGACTGGTGCTGGCGCACTTCTACAACAACTGGATTGCACGGGCACCTATTCATTGCGGCGGACCGAGGCGCGCCGGGTGACTCACGTGCGAGTACTGGGATACAGTGGACACGTGGTCGCGCATCAAGACCCTAAAGATCCTGTACAAAAATATAATGTACCTACTCGTAATTTGTATCATTCTGTATTTACACAATATGTTGAAATTTGCACTTGAAATTTTGGAATTGCTGTACCTACCTATAAATGTTAGCGACAGTGACATGATGAACGGCAAATGAGGCGACTTAGTGGGGCCAGCGACGGAAAAAAGTGACATATGGCGCGACAGGCTTTTGACAGATAATAAAGCGGGCTGTCATCAGTGATGTTCCTGATACGGCTATTGCCGTAATATACGGCTTTTAGGCATGCTAAGTATCTAAAATACGGCATACGGCAGCCATCCCAAAGCCGTATAACATTTGTATGAAAGTTAGCGTATGAATAATACGGAAAAATTAAGATGTTACGAAAATAGAGCAAAAACAATATATATATCTTTGTTCACCGAGTGACTTTAGAATTTTGTCTGCTAAATCAAAAATAGCATCTTAAATTTTTGGATTGTTTTGAATAACATACAAACAAAATAAACTAATAACCTCCACTATCAATGGAGCTTTGAGCGAAGCAAGCCGTGCGAAACAAAGGCAATTGCACGCAATTTGAAGTACCAGAAGAAATGATTAAAAAAATGAAGGAGAAGAAAACAAGAGACCTCTCACCAACTGAATCTGAAGTATTAAATACCATTCAAAACTTATACGAAGATTAGTTATAAGTAAATAATTAGTGTAATTAAGTCATATAGTACCCATAATTTGTAAAACTAAATAAAATTTTAGTATACGGCCGTTTTTTCCGGTTTTCCCCGAAAATACGGCTATTATAAGGCGGAGATACGGCAACACCAAAATTGACTTGGAACATCACTGGCTGTCATAGTGTGTTTCAGATAGAAAAACGAGCGAGGTTTCCTGGATAATAAAAAGGATCTAATAACGAACGAGGCACCTACGAAGCCCTAGGCCGCCGGGGGCGGCCCCGGTGTCGATACACATCAAAGCACACGGCACGAATTACCAGTTGAAAAGAGAAGATAGGCCTATCATGGAATATGATTACGCTCGATGTTTATGTGAAAAATATAGCCCGGTACATAAAGATCAAACACGGTGTATTACTAACCACCCTTTCTAATATAAGCGAAAACTGTTTATGGCTAATGTGTTCCCATTAATTTAATTATTTACATTAAGTAGCTGCTTGTTTTCCATGTAAATTAAATATAATAAAATATAGATAAATATAAATAATGATAGCGTATAGAGATAGGATCGTTGGCCAGCGCAGGGGACAGCCCTGGGCCGGGTCGCGCACGGCGCAAGGACCGAGATGACTAACCGCGTCTCCGCGAGATATAAATACTTTCGTTTCGCTTTGTGAGGGAGCGCTGCCGCTGCCACCTCACCGTACTAACAATCTACTAAATAGGTATTGTGTGATGTTTACGAAGCAATAGTTTTGGTCGCATTTAGCTTTATTTAAATAAGTTTAGTATACTCGGTAATTAGATGCTTTTTTTATTTATTTAATTTTTTTTCTCCACAGACACCAGGGTCCGTGACCTTTGTCATGATTACAAACTATTGTTTACAACTTATCGTTACGGGAAAATTATTTTGTTTTAATTTAAGTACTTATTACTATGTTGCGTGCATACCACGAGCATACCAGCGACCCGCAAGCAGTACCCGATTACGAGTATGACGCATGTGCCAGCCATCACCCTCCTCAACCATATGTTAGGGAAGAGGGCGACCCGCTACACAACGCCGCCGCAAGAAGGAGCCTTCAATGGTGAGCATGAATGCTCAAGGTGTGCACACAACTCTTATTTCTAACTACTGAAATACTAGTATTTCTGTGAAAGCAGTCACTGGTAGAGCCCGGTTTTAGAGGGGGTTTCCAGATTATCTGTTTGCCCTCGGTTGATCGGACTTTATCAGCGACTGCACTCACATCATCTAATTACATATATTTTTTATACAAATCTGTCGTCTACTCTCGGCCCAGGGCCTCCATCACCGCCGCGTTCCGATCTTTAATGGCCATTTGTAAATTGTACTCTCTGATGGTCTGCGGTGAAGCAGCCGACGCACGCCGCACGAATCGAAACGAATTAGATGCTTTAAGTGTGAGTACTTTGCCTGAGGTGTATATAATACTAGTTATAATCTAAGCTGCCGTATTCCGACGTTCTGTATGCCGCATCCGTGGAGTAATACGCAATGTATGAGATCCTCACACGGGAACGACGGACGGACCATCACTTGACGCAGTAGATACAATGTTGCTACTCAATTAGTATAATGTATCGCGATTCGCGAGAGATAAGCACGTAATGTCGGATAATGGAGTGCGGGCGGATGATAACGCCATTAGCGGCGCCGAGTGAAGCGCTCGACACATACTGAATACAAGCACAATATATCAGGTGCCAGTCCCGCTCCCAGGAGCTGGTGCGACCCGTGTTGGTGCGAATAGGGGGCCACCGGCACCAGTACACAATCTCAATGTTCCCACAGCTGAGGAGTGTCCGCAGTGACAACTGCTACCGAAATTAGTAGTCATAAAGTCAAATCATACGCATCTACCTCGACTCCCGGCCGTACTAGCGAGCCCTAACTCCCTCTCCCTCCTACTCTAGGGGGAGACTCGCTTGAAAGTTTTGTTTTAGTTTAAAGATAACTCCGATTTGTTTTTCTACATATTCATTTATTTCATGAATTTTAGATTGGGTCGGTTTTGTGGCAGCTCTCTAGGCGTCGAGGCGTACCTATGTATGTGGAAACCCATCCAGATTCAGATCAGATCAGAACCCCAGTGCGAACAGCTTCTGAGATGCGGGAGGATTTCGCAAAGTTAACATTCCGCTATTCAGCGTTGCGAACTAAGTATCTGGATTCGGGTAGTGTTTCCGGAGTAGTGTTCAAGACATCATCATTAAAATGCATTCTCTACTCAGATTAGAGGTTGGTCATTAACAGTATTTTTTCAACTTCATCCCATCGTGTGGGGTATCGTTGAAAAGATCTTTGAAAATAAGATAATGGTTTCATATATCATTTTTTTCTCAGATGCGATATGTGCGATATATAGCCCGCCATATGTGAAAAAAAATTGTCCTGCTCCTGCATTACTAAACTATTGGACCTAGAAATTCATGATTAACCATAATAGTAGACCATATTAAATACTTTCAATGAAAATTGTTTTGAACACTCTGTGATTACAACTTTTTGAGTTTTGAGATATAGCCGATAAATATAAAAAACATTTAAATCATTATAGTAAATCATTATAGTATATTTAAATACAGCATTATTAGCTACGGAACCGCGCGTATCTCGACACGGTCTTGGACACTTATTTTTTATATCCTAACTAATAATAATCGACGAGCGAGCGACTCTTCCATTCTGGACCAGGATGCATCTCTTCCCGGGCATACGGTAAAAGTAGGTAAAGAGTTACGTAGGCCATAAGCTGACCCCCTGTCACTGCAAGCCAATATTAAAACTTACCCTCTAATCCCTTCTCCTTTTCATCTAACCCTCTAACCGCGGTCAAATGTGGCGTCAAACGAACGCTTGATCTTCGAAGCTCTACCTACCCCGTAAGGGAAAATAGGCGTGATTGTACTATGTATATATGTAACCTGTAATAAGTATTTGTTGTATGCAGTGTAGATGTGAGCAGAACGCGTGCGCGGCGCGGGCGCGACGTGGACGCGGCGCAGGCGCACAACACCGAAGCTACGCGCACTAAGTGTTCCCGAGATAACAGTATCAAATCAACGCGTGCTGTAGTGGAGCGGCCGGCACAGCCGTGTGCGCCGCAGACACTGCACTGCACCACTGCGCCCAGAGTTGCCAAATCTCCGATACGAATTTCCCTCAAATCTTAATAGGAATTCCCCAAAAAGATAAAGAAAAATGATTTCTTTCGATTTCTCTTGATTTCTTTCTGTTTAAAAAAGATTTTCTCCAAAGAAAAATATATATAATACCAAGAATTAAGATTTGCCATCACAAAAGTTTAACTCTACAGGACGAAGGGTTAAAGAATAAACATAGATTACAATTTCACTAATAAAAATCCCTCGTTTCCCTCTAAAGTCAGATTTTTTCCTCTGAGAATTTTCTAAGAATCTATTTTGACCCCCTAAAATTTCCCGAGAGACTAACATCCTCCCATATTTGGAGGAATTCTCCCCAATCCAAAATGTCGCGCGCTTGTCCTGCAACACATGCGTACATTGCCTCTTACGTTCGTCTCTTCACACCCTACACTCCAACCGAGCGACCGATGGAACGACTCTTATAGTTTTTGTGATACATTTTACGCACTACTTACGCTGCATACTGCATCGCTAATCGGAAATGCGAGAAATTATCGCAGATATCGAAAATACATAAATTGCAGTATTTATGTACCGTAACATTTCTTTAGACTGCGCCACTGCGGTAACACACCGCGGTGAGGGGAGGGGAGGAGGGAGGGGAGGAGGGGGGGGGGGGGGGACGCCTCCCGGCGCAAACATTACGGCAATAAAAGATTCCAAAAATGCATTTCCTACAATGATGGTATGAAACGGTGATAATTGAAGCGACTATATATCGCAACGAGGAAAAATATTTTCTGATGCAGTAACAATCAGTAGATAGAGCAGTGTAAAGTAAATTCACATGTGACATCGCTGTATGTATCCACATAGTATTTGCTGAGAGCTCAGTTGGTGTGTGGGGGAGGGTGAGGGTTTCCGCGAGCTGTCTCCCAGGAGCGGCTCGGAACCCCTACACTCGGAGGGACGTGGTTATGTATCCATTGCATGGGGATTATTCTCTAGCGGCCGACTGACTACCTACCACCCGGGCACCCCCCGAGTCGAGAGCCTGTCGCCGAGCGCTCTCTGCTGTACGTCAGCAGCGTTCACTCCGAGCCACGAGGTAAGTACAACGCCACCGCAGAGCGCTCTGCACGTACAACTCTATGCAGTCAAACAATGTTAAACACTAGGTAATATTATTGTATAAGTTTTTGAAGTGAAAACTTCTTTAACGACGTTGAGCATTTTTGGAATGGGTAAAAAAAAATTACTCGCGTCAGGTGTCACGTGACCTGATCGGAAATTCGTAAGATGGACGGATTATATTCAAAAACCTATTCTGACGTTCTGCATTTAAAGTTCATTATTGTATGTACAAGCGCCGTACACGAAGCGTTAGCGTGTTTTAAAAGTGTGCAGCGCCATCTAGTACGTTGTTATAGAACTAACTTTATTATATAATAATAATAATAAATTTATTTATTTTGATACAAATAAATATGAAATTACATATGACAAGCTTTTTAGATGTTGTCCAAATTATACATTGCAAATTATAAGTTTAAGTTTTACAAAGAAATAAATGATTTTGTTGTCATTCAAGTCGCTAGTCACCGCAGTAGGATTCCCTGTGTTGCGGTGACTAGGGCTCTTCGTGTGATCAGCTTAATAAGTTAATTGATGACTTTATAAATAAATGAAGTGAAAGTTAGAATTAAATAATAAACTACCCACAATCAAATTAAAATATAAAAAAATATGAAGTGTTCATACAATAAAGTTAGTTCTATACACACTTCATATATTAAAGTTAGTTCTATAACAACGTACTAGATGGCACCGTACACTCTTAAAACACGCTAACGCTTCGCGTACAGCGATAACAGGGTTGTTTGTAAAACACAATATCTTTGGTCAAATCATTCACGAGTGAGTCTTGTTGCTATTTTATTTTTTAGTTTTCACTTCTGCCGGAGTGCAACCCATTGTTTTTTTTTTATGCAAAAGACTATTTGTGAACTTTCAATAAAACAAAAACCACAGACGGCGACGGGACTCGAACACGCAATATCCCACTGTCACTCAGTACCCGAGCCAGTCAGTAACATCATGACATGTGATCGTTAAAATAATAATGTATGATGAACCTGGAGCGGATCCGCCATACATACCTATAACAGCAAGCAGTGACACCCAGCATTTATCCTATTTCCCCAATGAGATTTTATACATCATTCTATTTCCTTAATTTTATCAGCACCAAAGCCATTACCTATCGTATTGCTCACTATCGCAATGGCTGATTATTACTGATTAGTGATTAAATTCTTGATTATTTAGTAGTAAAATTTTTCACTAAAACAGTAGCGCATTCGGTATTGATACATTGAACGACAAATGTGTAGGTAGGCTTTCTTCTACATATTGTATCTGCGTTATATTTGGTATATTATCGTATAATCTCAAGAGCACTGCGGAACTTTGTCAGAAACACACGAGCAAGTACTTATGCATAGCGTAGCGAGCAACGCAGCAGTGCAGATGAAGGCACACGTGCGAAACAGATGCCCGCAGCGGCGCGTGCACACGACCTGCTCGCCACTCCCAATCGAATGTACATAACAGACACCCGTATAAGGCACGGAATGTAACGATGCAACCAGAATTAGATCGCAGTCGCACTTACATACTTGCCTATCGTACGCCGTGCATATCATAACACGGTTGCCTGGAAGATATCGCTTTTAGCGATAAGGCCGCATGTTTTCACACTAATTTTGTAAGTTTTCTGCAATATTGTGTTTGTTCAATGGTGTATAATAAAGAGTTTATCTATCTATATCATATCCCAACCTAACCTACACCATGCTCGGTAGAATATGGTAAATATAACATAAACTGAAAAAAAAAACTGTGCTCGAGAGGTCTACTGTTCATATTCATTTTTGTATCGATTCCTTCTCTCAAATATTAAAAATGCGCCGAACATACTACCTCGGAGCAAACTGCTGCTCTCTTTAGCCGAGATTTCAGAACTTTTTGTCACGACAATCTTTTGATCGATCTTATTTATCATATTTTACTTAAATTTTTGTTTAGGATCGAATACTTACCAAACGGTTTTAACAAATGTTATTAAAATCGGTCAGTAAAATCAAATGGCGCTACAGCAGAATTAATCAAAAATTAATTAAAATC
Source organism: Lycia hirtaria (assembly GCA_947563715.1). Taxonomy (NCBI): domain Eukaryota; kingdom Metazoa; phylum Arthropoda; class Insecta; order Lepidoptera; family Geometridae; genus Lycia; species Lycia hirtaria. Next base: position 8,630,439 of record OX387380.1, read on the forward strand.
GGTCAGTAAAATCAAATGGCACTACAGCAGAATTAATTAAAATCGGTCAGTAAAATCAAATGGAGCTACAGCAGAATTAATCAAAAATTAATTAAAATCGGTCAGTAAAATCAAATGGCGCTACAGCAGAATTAATCAAAAATTAATTAAAATCGGTCAGTAAAATCAAATGGCGCTACAGCAGAATTAATCAAAAATTAATAAAAATCGGTCAGTAAAATCAAATGGAGCTACAGCAGAATTAATCAAAAATTAATTAAAATCGGTCAGTAAAATCAAATGGCGCTACAGCAGAATTAATCAAAAATCCCCGACATTAAAAATAAAATAAATTTGTAAAATCTATATATCTAAATACCAAGTGTGATAAAGATTGATTGAATTATATGATCTACTTACGGGTAGTTGGGTACCAACAAATATCCGGCCGGACTGAGGAAAGACAATTTTGCAAGTCGACTTTGTACGCTTCGCTCAGTCGGTCAGTAAAACAAAAAGTGCATCAAAAATCATATGAATATTTAGGTTAGGCTATAGTGGCGATACTTTGACCTTGAACCGTGCGTGTTTCGAAATGGTTACAGATATTGTTCTATACACAATTGAACAGTTCTCTGCAGACACGAGCCGGCTTCTACCTGCCGTACGCATGCCACTGAGAGACCCGTGGGAGACAACGATAGACACACTGGCAGCGGAAGAAGTCTATTGCAGGTCTGTCCGTCCAGTGATCAGAATTGACCGAGATTTACGGCGTCGGTTTGAGGATAACAGTGACAGACATTTACAGATATATGACATGTAGGTAGGTATGTAGTGTAGTTTAAGATATGAGCAGATTATATAAGTAGTGAGCACTGACCAGCGTTCGCGCAGCGTGGTGGGCTCGGCCCAGGCGTCGCGGATGGTGTGCAGCACGCGCGCCAGCGCCGGCGAGGGGCTGCACTCGCTGCACCCGCCTGCAACACACGTCATGCTGCCACTATTATATCACAGTGCAATACACACCTCTATGAGGTATCCTGCAAGCGGTAAGACGCAATATCCCGCCTGAACTGGATGTACAGGTCTAAGTAGATAGGGTCGCGCGTGGGCGCTCGTCTATTCTTACTGCAGTGAGAGCGGCGCAGCAGCGGCGGGTCAAGTGTTTAAATGAGTGTCGTCGTCGGCGTCGGGGCGAGGACGGTCGCCGGGCGCCGGGCGCCGGGCGACGAGTGTTGTGCCGCGGGCGCCCGGCAACGGCCGGCGGCGCAGTGCGGCCGCGCGCGTGTGCCGGACGCTTCAATACTGCGATACCACGGCACACGCGCGACCGGCGCGACACTTACAATAGTCGCCAACGAAGGGGATAAAGTAGATAATACACGTAAACAGATGAATGTTGATACATATACATCGCTTCGCACTTGTAACAATTTCATGAGTGACAATTTTTGATAGAAGAATGTCATTAGCGACAATTAATAACCAATTTGGAATATGAAGTTCGTAGCCTGTTCAGTAGGCGCGCAACTAAGAACAGGGCGACAGCCACTCGACAGTATTAGTACTGTCGCGCGTCTGCAGCCCTGTTCAGTAGGCACGCAACAGAACTAAGAACAGGGCGACAGCCGCTCTACAGTATTAGTAGTGTCGCGCGTCTGCAGCCCTGTTCAGTAGGCACGCAACAGAACTAAGAACAGGGCGACAGCCGCTCTACAGTATTAGTACTGTCGCGCGTCTGCAGCCCTGTTCAGTAGGCACGCAACAGAACTAAGAACAGGGCGACAGCCGCTCTACAGTATTAGTACTGTCGCGCGTCTGCAGCCCTGTTCAGTAGGCACGCAACAGAACTAAGAACAGGGCGACAGGCGCTGAACAGTATCGCCCTGTACACACACACACTCACACACGCTTGGTATTGTTTGGTTTTGCCAGAATTGAAACGAACCATAATAAGTATGAGCTAGAATATTAGGTAATTATTACATTGAGGGTTAGTGACCGCAGTTTTGCGACTGACAACTATCAATTCTTTAAAGAACACGACAATACACTCGCACTCGACGCCGGCAGCCCCAGGGGTGAATCGAACGCGGTGACCTCACGGCAGACGGCCTGATATCGCCGTGAAAGAACTAATTGCTAACACCTTCCCACTCGACCTTGAGGTGGCGGTCGACCACTCTACGAAGGCCACCGATATAATCTAGACATGTTTAAATCGAGACTGAGTCAGTTCAGTCTCCTTTGTAAGGAAGGGTGATACATCGTAGATCATGACATCGCTTCAGATGCAGCGAGTTTGAGCTAACGCAAGCTTATTGCGTTGTTTACCGGAAGAAGAATAGTGTAGAAGAAGAGTCAGCTTTTCGATATTAAAAAAAAACCGGACAAGTGCGAGTCAGACTCGCCCACCGAGGGTTCCGTACAAACTAAATAAAAGGGGGAAATCATATATTTTTTTATATTTTCCTTCATAAACCGAAAAATATACATCGTAAAAATATTTAACACATTCCTTGCTCATCACTCGGATCCGAGTGGAGCGGGGCTATAGTAGCGGCGCCTCCCACTCGGATCCGAGCGAGCATCCCGTTCGTTTTGTAGTAGTCAGTAAACACGGACGGACGGACAGACAGACGGACAACAAAGTGATCCTATAAAGGTTCCGTTTTTTCCTATTGAGGTACGGAACCCTAAAAACCGGACAAGTGCAAGTCGCCCACCGAGGGTTCCGTACAAACTAATAGATAAAAGGGGGAAATCATATATTTTTAGGATTCCGTACCTCAATAGGAAAAAACGGAACCCTTATAGGATCATTTTGTTGTCCGTCTGTCCGTCCGTCGGGTGTCAAGACCTTTATCTCAGGAACGCGTGAAGGTATCGAGTTGAAATTAAAACCATATACGCAGATCCATAGTATCTTGCTGCAGAAAGAAAAATAAAATTTCTCAGTTTTCGTAAAAAAAAGTTACAGCCGAATATGTCGAAAAAACGCACATTTCGACACTTACAGAGGAATCAATACCTATGGGGTACTTCCCGTTGACCTAGAACTCTGAAATTTGGCAAGAAGCATTGTGTTAGCGTACACATATAGGAAAAATCCGAAAACTGGACCTTTTTTAATTTATAATTACAAAAAAGTGTCTCTATACAAGGAATGAGGGCCCAAATCTTAAACTGCATTAACCGTATCATGTGGGGTATGATATGAAAGAGCCTCATTAGCATAAGCTAAAACAGGTTTTTAACACATTCTTCGCCCCCTACAGACCCTTCACTTCAGCTGGGCACCAAAACTTTTTAGACGAATTTTGATTAAGTACAGAGTGGCCGCGCAAAGCAACGTTGACTGCCTCAAACGCCGGTGGTTTACTGACAACTACAAAATGAACAGGACGCTCGCTCGGATCCGAGTGGGAGGCGACGCTACTATAGCCCCGCTCCACTTGGATCCGAGTAGTGAGCAAGGAATGTGGTAAATATTTTTACGATGTATATTTTTCGGTTTATGAAGGAAAATATAAAAAAACCGGACAAGTGCGAATCAGACTCGCCCACCAAGGGTTCCGTACAAACTAAATAAAAGGAAATCATATATTTTTTTTAGTTCCATTTTCTCAGTTTCATAATGTCAGTTCATGTTTATGTATGTATAAATAAATCAATGTGTGCGTCAATATTTTTGAATTTCATAATCTCATTTTATTTCCAGCATGCTAATTCCTCGCCGGCACTATTCTTCTGACAGTTTTTCCGTGTGCTCTAAGTAGAATGTTTTGTAAACTAAGTACTACCACGGAATACCTTCATAGTATACCTAACACTAGTCTAAAATGCAACCTGGCCTAACAAAGTTATAAATGAAATGAAGGTAAAAACAAGGTCAGGAGCGTACCGGTACTGATTATAGTACCTACCGGGGCATGCATACTATATTATTATGGTAAAGTGCCACTTTGAAAAAAATACCATCTGGCGACACAGATCTACTTAGTTTATCAGAGTCTGGCGAGCACAGCTTCATGAAGCCTTATTTCATTGTTAAGTGTCTAAACGTGAAAAGCTTTAATTAGCTTACTATTTTTATAACTGTTATCTATCTGTTATTTAAGCTGTTGATTTTCCTATAAATAAATAGTAAACTCGAGCTTCCTCACTAAGATCATTCACGATTTCACGGTCGTATTGTAAACAATGTTCATTTGTTGTCCTGTTTAAATTTAATGAAAAACTGGTTTAAAGTGACTTTTTTGCCGGGTGATTTATATCTAAGCAAAGTTCGCGGTGCACGATTCAGTTTTGTGAAGTGTTGTCTTAAATTCGTCAATTAAATAGTGAGTAATAAGCAAAATAATATTTAAAAATTTTATAAACTACCTACGACAATTCGCTGCGTGCTTGCTGAGGTGTTATCTACGGATAGGAGGACCGGTGTAATACATTACTTGGCACCTGCTCTGGTTGTCATCGTGCAACTGCATGCAAACTTTGCTATTGCATTTTTTGCAGGACGGACTATTTTTGCTTTGAGTATAGTCTAGGTCTTGCGAGTATAGCTCTGTAATAGAATGGAAAAGGAGAAAGACAAGCAAGTATGCATTGGTTGTAAGGTTGTATTACTGGATAAAAAATATATTCATTGTCAAGGTTGCAATCACGACTATGATTTTCAATGCGCAAATATTTCTCCGAAGCGGTTCAAAGCTCTTAATGATGAATCTCGACGAAAATGGAGGTGCGTCGAATGTATCAGTAAACTGCCAAAATCGGACAACAGCAACACGCCTATTCGATCGTCGGGGCTGCCCAAACAACCGTCTTCCGCTGAATTTGCGGCAGAATCCTTATCGGCAAATAATAATGTTACGCTGCGTAGGGGACAGTCGCCCAGTGGCAATTATGTGACGGAGGACAGGCTCAAAGAGTTTTTGAAGGCTAATAAGCAGGACTTGCGAGGCATTATTGAGTCGTCTTATAAAGGGGTGTCGGACCAGCTTGAAGCAATCAAGGTGCAATCTGCAAGTTATCAGGAGTCCTTGACTTTTATGAGCAAGCAATATGACGACATACGAAAAGAGATAACTGCATTAAAAAAGCTCCTTGGAAATTCTGTAGCGGACTTAAAGGTTATTAAAGATGAGAATAAAGCATTAAAGGATACATTACAAGCACAATCGGCTAAAATTAATGCTTTAGAGGAGGAAAATGTAAGACAGCAACAATGGTCACGTATGCAGAACATAGAAATCACTGGAATACCTGAAAATGAGGTGGAGAACACGATTGATATAATTACCAAAGTCATAAATCATATTGGAGTCCCTATACAACCTGCAGACGTTGAGTTTGCACACCGAGTGCAGCCGCGTCACGCTACTGGTGCTGCTCTTGCGCGCCCTATCGTGGTTCGGCTGAAGCAACGCGCTGATAAAGACCGTATTGTGGCGGCTGCTCGGAAGCACCGTAATCTATGTGCAAAAGATCTAGGTATGGGAGATGAGGCTTATCGCGTTTTCTTAAATGAGCATCTTACTAGAGATAACAAGATGTTGCTAAATAAATGTAAAAAGAAAGCCAAAGAAGTTAATTTCAAATTTATCTGGACAAAAAACTGTCGAATTTACGTGAGACGAAACGAGACTTCACCTCCCATACTTATTTCCTCGTTAGGCGATCTAACCAAAATTGTTTGAATTTGTTACTCCCGTATCTTATCTGTTATTTTCTACTACCTTGCTTACTCGGTTACATTATAATCCATACATTATTACACACACACATAATTTTACATAACTTGTATATATATATCGAAGGCTATACTGCTGAAAACTCATGTCCCATAGTAGTCACGACAATAACCCTAAAGTTATTATTTATGAGCACACAATTTCTTCAAGTGCAAGTGTTGTGGAATTTACTTGGTGGGAATGTTGGTTATTTATTAAAACATATTGATAAATCACTTAACAGTCTGTTTGGGTATTCTAATATACTTAAAAATGGATAGTACTTCAAAGAAATTAAAACTTTTTTATCAGAATGTTAGGGGCTTACGTACAAAAACCAATATATTTTATAATAATGTTTTATTGTCCGACTCTGATGTTATTATAATCACCGAAACATGGCTACATGATGGAGTTTTGGATGCTGAATTATGTGATGGTAATTTTAAAGTCTTTAGAAATGATCGTACAACGCTGGGAGGGGGTGTCATGATTCTATGCCGTTCTGAACTGAATGCACGGCTGAGACCCGAGTGGATAGGTGTTGATCTTGAATGTCTTTGGATCACTATACCCGCAGTAAGCGTTGGTGCATCTAAGGATATTCATATATCTGTCTCGTATATACCACCGAACTCCCTAATATCAACGCGCACACAACTGTTAATAGATATAGTGTCAGCTGTAAGTGACCAGTACCCGAATGATAACTTGTTGGTTGTGGGTGACTTTAATCTGCCTTGTATAGATTGGTCTCATGGTGAACCTGTCATAGCTAAAAAGGGTTCTGTGGAAATTCAAAACAGTGCTACTGATCTCTTGTCATATTTTGCTTACGTTGGTCTTTCGCAATATAATTATTTTAAAAATATAAGTAATAATACTCTAGACTTGATTTTCTCAACATTTCCTCTTAAAATTAATAAAACCGAATTCCCCTTGGTTAAAGAGGATGACTATCACCCAGCACTGTGTATGACTGCTACTGACATTATGGTCCCTCTACTCAAACCTTGTGCTAGGCTGAAATACCTATATAAAAGAGCGGACTATAGTGCAATGAATGAATGTTTCCTAAAACAGGATTGGTCATTTATACAAACAAGCGAAAATTTGGACAATGTTGTGAGTAAATTTTACTCAATACTAAAACTCGTTATTAATAATTTTGTACCGAAAGTTCGTAGTGGAGGTCATTACTCGTACCCATGTTGGTATAGCAAAGCACTTATCAAGGTTATAAAAGAAAAGGCTAAATTACACACTAACTGGAAAAAAAATAGAAACCCAAATGATTACTTAGCTTTCTCAAAACTTAGAAAAAGGCAAAAGTTACTGCAAGATGAGTGTCATGCTACTTTTGTTAAATTTTCACAAGAAAAAATTAAATCGAATCCTAAAGCTTTTTGGACCTATATAAAATCTAAACGAAAGAACGCCACTGATTATCCACAATCTATGACTTTTGGTGATTCACATCTTGATAACCCATCACATATATGTTCAGCTTTTAATGACTTCTTTCAGAGAAATTTCATTACGTCTTCAGATAATAGTCAATTGGATCATAGTTCCCTTGAAGAACGATTGCCGTCAAATTTCAATATTATTTCTGATATTGTAGTAAGTGTGGATGAAGTACATAAAGTTATTGGGAACTTAGATATTAATAAAGGAACAGGTAATGACGGCCTGCCTCCAATTTTGTTTGTCAAGTGTGTTAAATCTTTGGTACACCCAATAACTCTAATATTTAATAGATGTTTTCGAGAAGGATTCTTTCCTAGCACTTGGAAAGAGGCACAAGTCATCCCTGTATATAAAAAAGGCCTCAAAACGTCAGTGGAAAATTACCGTCCCATATCCATTTTGAACGTGCTTAGTAAAATAATGGAACGAATTGCGTATATACATATCAGTCCTATAGTTACACCTGCAATACCGTCAGAGCAACATGGTTTTATGCGGGGTCGTTCCACTGCTACCAATTTGAGTACTTTTACTGACTACGTGGCTACTAATATGGATGGAGGATCACAGGTTGATGTGGTCTACACCGATTTTGAGAAAGCTTTTGATCGTGTGGACCACGTCATCCTTCTGAGAAAGCTTTACGAATTGGGTATACGCGGTAACCTGTTGAGATGGATAGAATCATATTTGCGTAAACGTTCCCAAGCTGTCATTGTTGGTGGTTACTGCTCAAATTACGTAGATATAACTTCGGGGGTGCCCCAAGGATCAATATTGGGTCCTTTACTCTATGCATGTTATTTATATGACGTAAATAAATGTATTCAACATGCCAGGTTTTTGATGTACGCAGATGATACAAAATTTTTTATGAAAATTAAAAGTGAATCTGACTGCATCAAACTACAAACTGATCTTGATCGGCTAGGCGAGTACTATTCAAAAAATCGCATAGGCATTAATATAAGTAAATGTCATGTCGTTTCCTTTACACGTAAAAAAGATCCAATTAAATTTGACTATCAGCTATCCAATGTTAACATCTCAAAAGAATTACTAGTACGTGACTTAGGAATTTTACTAGATTATAAGCTTACATATTCAGAACATATTGAGTCTATTATTAATAAATCTTATAAAAGCCTTGGTTTCATTATGCGGGTCTGCAAACCATTCTCCGATATTAGTTGTGTGAAATTGCTTTATTACTCATATGTTCGAAGTGTGTTGGAATACTGCAGTACGGTTTGGAATCCTTCTTATGTTACATACATCAGGAATATAGAAAAAATTCAATACAAATTTTTAAAGCATTTAAATTATAGGGCATGTAAATATTCATTAGAATATGACGACTCTTGTAAATTTCACAGCATAACTTCCCTTGAAAAGCGACGAATTCTATTGGATATGACATTTTTGCATGGCTTATGTAATGAATACATACATAGTCCAATATTGAGCAATAAGGTTCTGACTTTTTGTACACCAGTATCACGCACCAGACATACTAAATTATTTTCGGTCGCACTTTCTCGCAGTAATTATGCACAAAATTCAGTTATTAATCGACTACTTAGAACCTACAATACAAAATTTCATCATGTAACCGACATTTTTCACACTAAAAAAGATTCCTTTAAAGGGGACATAGTTAAATTTTTAAATGACAATATCTAATTTATATATTATGTATGTATGCTCTTCACACACACACGACACACGTTCCTACATATACTCACCTCCCCTACCTCCTCACACACACACACACACACACACATGCACACATTCACCATCATACACTCACATCACGCACACGTTTAGTTTAAGCAGGGCTTATTTTTCTATTTAATGTAAAAGTATCTTCCTTTACTTTACGACTGTAATTGTATATGATTAAATATAAAATGTAAATCTATAATTGGCCTTAAGCCTTATCTAAGTTATTTATGTATGTTATAAAGGGCTGTAGATTTTGTTAAATAAATAAAATAAAAATAAAAATAAATAAAGATATCTTCTAGATCGACGAGCTCCATACTCGGCCACACCGTCGCTTAACATCAGGCGAGTTGGTGGTCAATCGTAGATCTATCTTCTATAAAAAAAAAAAAACAAGGTGAGGTCGCAAGGGCGGCGCACGCGCTGGCCAGGTCGCGCGGCGCGCGGTTACTTGCTCAGTTTCCTGCTTCCTCACAACTTACATGTTGTTCCGTTTACAATCATTATACTCGTACTTACTACAATTTTGAGATTATCAAGCTAGAGTTAACGTGTATCTTTTAGATCGAAGTGCTCCATCCTCGACCACATCGTAGCTTACCATGCGAGTTATGATCAAAAGTAGATCTATTTATGTGGTAGCACAAGATAATCTAAAAATAAATGACCAAGTGCGTATCATGTCACGCGCAATGTAGGGTTCCGTAGTTACATATCATAATTTACGTGACCTTAAAACAGTAGGGTCTCTTGTTTGATACTACGAACATATGCGGGTTAACTTTTGTTAATTTAAATGAAATATTCATTCTTGATTCGATAACTTGTAAAGCTTACTTAGCCGTGATAGTTTTCCTTTTAATTTCATCGTATATTCTACTAGCATGATTTTTTTCATATCTCCAATCTGCGGTCTGCATATTTTGCAAACTAAATCCCTATTGTAGCTTGGTCTAGACTTATAGGTCTAGAGCCATAGTGGGTATAGGGCGTCCGGCGACACATCCCTCCATATTGTCCGTTGTCTCAGACGAGCCCTGCGCGTCGCTCGAGCGGCCGGCAGTAGCCTGATTGTGGGCGCGCAGCTCGCCAGCTACACTAATGAAGGTAAATCAATAAACTCACTCAGCGGGTCACTCAATGGGTCACTGATCGGTAGCAGTGCACTCGGTTCCTCGGCCGTTGGTCACAGCGGTGTCGACGTTGGCCCAGTGGTGGGGACTGGGACGATCGTGGGCGGTGTTCGTGTTAAGCTCCCAGAGGGATTATACGAGCACGAGTCCCGCGCAGTGCGTGCGAGGTGGCCGTCGGGGTAGTTGCGCTGGAACGCTCTGCTCAGTTCAGCCCCGGGGGGCTCTAACTGCGTGCGTCTCGCGTGCGGCCGTCGAGCTCGGCCGAGTGACACTGTGCCGGCGGGCGCGCTCGAGTCGGCTCGACCCCGCGCGCCGTGCGCCCCGACACTCGCTCACCTCGAGCCGACATGACCACGACCTGACACACGGCATCTTCCCATCACCTTCCCTGCACTTTGCATGATGTATGTTTTGAAATTTGGATATGCTAATGAGCAATGTCACTATTTATAGGTTTGATAAGGTTACGACTTATGTATTAAGTCAGCTTTTGCTGCAGGTTCATGACAATAGCAATAAATGATCGCTTTTAGCGATAAGACCCTCTTTTGTGCCATTTTCTTATGTGTTTATTGTCTTATTACTTTATGTGGTGTCAATAAAATGTTATTGATTGATTGATTGATGATGATAGTATGAAATAAGGGGTACTTCGGCGTTTCGCACCGCATGTGATTCGAACCGCGGTGCGAATCGCCCATGTACTGTTTCTGAATGGGCCGATTCGCACCGCAGTGGTTGGTGCGGTGCGAATGGCCCAAGACATATTTTGGAATAGGTCGATTCGGACCATAAAGAAACGCCCCGATGCTCTTTTCGTAGGTCCGATTTGAACTCATATCAAAAACTTAAGGATTTTAATTATTTATTTGTATAGATGAGTGGCAAAGTGGTTAGTGAAAAAAATTTCTATATTATACGTAAAAATCATGTTTCCCTAATACATTATACATTTTAAACGTGGCAAAATCACTTTATAATTTTAACACTAACTCTTGCTAATCACAGGTTATGATGTAGGTACATTACAAAGGGAATATAACTGTATTTAAGAGTGGGATTTTTCATAGAAAATAAAATATATGAAGATATTTCAAATTAAATAACTATCATCAACTAAGGCCTCCATAGACACCGACTTCAAAAATAGTTGGTTTACGTACCTACTTAGGTAGACGCCCAGTTTTTTTTTTCTTGTTATTTCTTTATTTCATACATTTTGTTAGTTTCCATGGAGTATCGCTAGGCTAGAATTTATCCCGTCACCACTCTCAAAGTAGATAAACACTGTAATCTTAGAAATAACTCAAGTGCAATAAAAATGACACTATAGAAGCATCTACCAATCAAATGTGCGCGTGTATTAGCGACATTTTGCATCTATTTAATATCTTTTTACATAATCAATATTTTTTAAAACTTATGTAAAAAACAATAATATTAATTATTTTGTTTTTCCTGTTATTTTGTGCCTAGTTGTACTGTAAGGTATTACGTATGTAATCAAACTACATAATCTTCTTTGCTCGAACCCACTCACCCAAAAAGAGAACTGTTTTATTCCTCACTGCGGTCCGAATCGACCTATTCCAAAATGATATTGTTCGATTCGCACCGCGGTGCGAAACGACCTATTCAAAAAGAGCTCTTGGGTGATTCGCACCGCGGTTCGAACCACTTGCGGTGCGAATCGCCGAAGTACCCGAAATAAGTGCTTGTAAAGCTATTTCCATGTCATGAAGTACTGTATTCTAATTTGAGGTGGAGACGATAAGTCTCCTGCATTAACGTCCCGCTTGGTGTATTGTGCATTCCCCCCGCCAGCTTTAGCAGACAGTTTATCCGGAGATTTTTCAAGGAGTCCCGATTTTGATCTTGTTACTTCAGTGGTCTTACAGTGTAATAGCACGTATTCCGCCGTCTCCTCCTACTGCGTGCAGCCTCGGCACTCGGTACAGGGGACTGTCCATGGCACCGATCTTGTGCAGGTAGTAGTTTAGTTTAAATTAACCTGTGATTATACCTATCATTAAGATTTTCTATTCAGTGACGGCTAAACCCTTTCTGCGTGCTTGCAGACCTTGCAGTCCGTTAATTTGTTCCATAAGTTTTGCTGTTCCCTTTCTGTGTGAAGACATAACAGATTCTGTGTTTTCACCGTTGTCGGTTTACATAGCTCTGCGATGTCTTCACATATTTCCTTTTTTGTTCCTTCCTTGGCAAGTTTGTCTGTTTACTTAAGTTTTGTTGTAAATTATCTATCTAGTTCATACTATTTGATATTTTGGTTTCATTCCCATTTGTATGGAACAGTAGCTTAGCTATTAATTTGTTTACTAGATATTATATTAAGCTAGTGTAGGTTAAGTCTAATAAAGGTTAGAGTTTTGATGTTTTTGGAGTGTATGTATGTAGGTATATATGTATGTATTTATGTATGTTTCTATATGATCCCCTAAATGGCTTGACCGATTTTGATGTGCAAGGTGTCGTTAGATTTATCTTCACTTCCTGAGTGTAATAGGCAATATTTTTTGTAATAAAAATAATGTATTTTTCGCTAAACTAAAAAATACGCGTATTTTCGTTACCTTCAACGAACTTTTTCGTAATACCTATACAAGTGATTTTACTAGAATTATTGAACAGAATGCGCATTTATAATATTTTGTAAAACGTACACCCAACAGCGTATCAAGCGTAACGAAATCGTAAGTTAAACTGCAAAAACTGCTTTTCAGCAGTCGGGTATTTCGTTTTTCTTTTAATATACTTATAGATACTTGTTGTCCATTGGAGTGTAACTTTATATGTCGGTGTTAGCCAAATACTTATTGCGGGGCAGAATGGCATTTTGTTACAACTCTGGAGCTGATTGTAGATTTTCCCAGTGCATAGATAACGGCTGCACAGTCTGTTATGGACGTAACACGCTCGTTGGTTGCCCTTCCGCTGCGTCCCGCATAGGGCCGCATAGGGCCGCTCTAGCTGCTTGTAAGAGGCTCCTCGCCTCTGCTTGCATTGCGGATGTGGCAATTTTTCAACGCCTTTGAATGTTCGATTTCCAAATCTGGCGAGTGGTATGCGGATACCACTCGCTAGAACTGGAATTCGAACATTCGCGCATCTAGCTTTGCGCCGTCCGTGAAAATGTATTGACACATGAATGACGTTGGCTCAGTTGATCAGAAGACGAGAATGTGCGCTTTTAGACTAGACACGACTACACGACATCGATATAATTAATATATGTATGTATGTATTTAGTAGTTAATTATTAGTAATCAAGCTTGCCGATAATTATAATCGAAGTCGTTTGATGGTGATAATAATGTAGAGTACAGGGACTATTCGGATGATCATAGTGATCTGAGGTACGGAGACTTAGAAAAAGTTGAACGGTCGCGTGGTGCGTCATGTCATTCAACCGGGCACCGATATCGTTGTAGTTTCACGGTCGTTATCGTGTCATTATCGTGTCATTATCGTTGTTGGTCAGTATGAAAGCGTATAATAGTGTTACGGGAAGTGGGTATAGGGATTGGAAGGAAACAACGATGTTATTTAAGCCCGTTTAATTCACTGACACGTGGTATCTTCTACAGAGCACTCACAGTCTACAACACGAACACCGACAATAATTACAGAATCGTCGCGCTACAAACACACAAAGACCGTGTTCCGATTAACACACTACTACTATAACGTCTCTTCACTATACTGTTCACTTCAACACTTCACTTTCACATGTAACTTTTTCTTCTTTCCTGTATGCTACTCGTATCTGAACTGCCCTCTGTCCGCGACTGAAGCTCCTTATATACCCCGCAGAACCTTCTAGAAGCTTTTATTTCGATAGTCATTTCGTTCGTCATTTGTTTCGTTCCAGAATGTTCAATTTCGATCGTCTTTTCGCTCGTCTTTTGTTTTTATCATTTGTTTCGAACTTTCTAGAATGTTGACGAGATTCTTTATTTAAATAGTCGAGGAGCATTTCCTTCTAGAAATTTCACCATCATCATCATCATCGTTACAATAGTAAATGGTAATATTAAATATTTGCAGTCCATCGATATCGTTATCGTGTCGTTATAGTTTAATGTTAAAGCGCCCAATAACTGCGAGAGTCCGGGCCGAGCGTGTCACGGTGCCGCGGTGCCACGATGCCGCGGTGCCACGATGCCGCGGTGCCACAATGCCGCGGTGCCACGGTGCCGCGGTGCCACGATGCCGCGGTGCCACAATGCCGCGGTGCCACATTGCCGAAGCGTTCAATCAAACACCGCGACGACTGATCTCGCTAAACCTAATTGATCTGGTTCACTGTAACGCACGAAGGTCTAACTAGACTGTCTAGTCCGCGTACATCACGTACGTCAGTGTTCTTATTATCTCGTTAATGATTGGTTCTGGCCGCTCTATTGTACATAATTTCGTATGTAGAGTGCGTAATAAATGTAGAAGGGTGACCTATATTTCCCGTGTACGGTGCGGCGCGGGCGGTGACGGCAGGTCGCGCCGCGGGAGCCTGAATGTGTCACCCGAGCTGGGCTCCCGAGCCGCCGCGCCGCGCCGCCGCCGGACCGGTTATGACCGTCTGTTACTTCATTTCCTACACTACACATGCACTACCGAGTTTAGTGCATGCTTACTTAAACCCGACCGACCTAATGTACCGCATCGAGTAGATATGTTTAGTTAGTTTAGTTCAGATGACAGGCTGTCAAACTTATGCTTATAATTCGGAAACTATCGATCCTAGAGTAGTGTAGGATCGATAGTTTCTGAGCTATGAGCCTGTGTCTGCGAACTAATAACCCTATTTTGAAATAATCGAGTAACAAACACACAGTCGAATTCAGAACCTCCTGTTTTTTAAGTCAATAAAAAAAGTAAAAAAAAAATAAGAAAAATAAATAATACGAAATAGTATATATGCGAAGGCTCAATTGTCCTTAAACAGGTGACAGTGGTCAAATGAGCCCGTGGGGTAAGAGATGCGACTTGTGTGTCGACCTTACTCAGAAAAAACTGCAAGTGGTCTACTGAGCCCGCGGCGGGCTCGAGTAGGCTGCGAGTTCAGTTGACCATCGAATCATGTTATGATACGCATGACCAGTCAAAATGATTTCAAGACTGTAGATACTGTTTGGGCTACTCGATCCTTCACAACTAATCTCATTGCTTACAATATTGCTCACATGAAAAAAAAAACTTGTCGCGTGGAAGAGAAGATGCGACGTTTACATGGAAACCAGGGAGGGAGCACACACCGGCATGGAGCGAGTCTACGTCTACTCTACCACTCGAACTCTATCACCCGTTTCACAAATTGAAGAAAACGAAACAAAGCATACCTGTGTGACTTGAAGGGGGGCGACTAAGGTAAAGTCATCACGTAATTCGCGGCCACGACAGAGAAATAGACACTGAGGAGCAACCAGATTATCACCGCGCCGAGGAAGGCGGCGGCGAAGGGTGCGTGTCCGGCGGCGAACGCGGAGCCGGCCACCACGAGCGCGGCGGCGGCCAGCGGCAGCGTGAGGAGCGCCGCCGTCCACACGTGCAGCTCGCAGGCGAGCGGCGCGCGCGCAGTCGCGCCCGCCAGGAGCGCCGCGTGCGCCGCCCCGAGCAGCGCGGCCGCGGCGCCGTGCGCCAGCCGCGCGCCCTGCGCCACCCTCGGCTCGACGCCGCGCGCCGCCAGCGCCGCCGCGCCCGCGGCGCTGAACCCGTACGCGTACAACGCCGCCGCCGCGAGCCCCGCCAGCGCCGCGCCCGCCGCGCCTGCGCGCAGCGTCACGCACCCGCAGCACGCGTCCACCCGCGGACACGGACACCGCTCCAGCATCTCCAGACCCATACCGACCCTGCGCGCTCACTGTAGCCCGGCCTAGCGGCTCATATTGCACGACGGCATACGATCACAATAGTTCACCACGCAGAATATACATGTGAAAATATATGTTAAACAAATAAACGAAACGCACAACAATGAATACAAATCTAAAAACATCAAAAACTGTCACAACAAATACAACGTCGGAATGATTTTTAATCGGTAATGTGTCAGGTAGATTTTTTTTCATGGCCCCCATCGTTGAATGGAAAGAGTTTGTATAAATAGGTACTTTCTAGACGATGGCACTGCAACGATCCCGTTTAGTAAATTTTTGTTAGATCCGCTCCTTGCCCGTGCTCCGGTTCGATTGTCCAGTCAACCGGACCACGGGAAAAATATTTTTTCCATAGTATTGTGACCGTACCACGGAAGATTTATTTTTTCCATGGTACGGTGAACCGGACCACGGAAGATTTAAGATGGAATTTATTTGGCCTCGACGACTGATTCAGCAACGACGACGACGACGACAGAATTCGAGTCATATCTTACAACATACGATGGAAAATATCATAATTTCAATTCAATTAAACATTAAGTAAGGAATGCTATAATAATAGATAAAGACTTCATTAGTTTTTTTTTCTTCTGTGAAGAGAAAGATGCGGGACTGACCTGCAGCGACGGCTCTCCGTATGAGACAAGCGAGCACGCGGCGCACGTCGGTGGTGGCAGCACGGCGCCGGCGGCGCTGCTTGTCCACACCGAGCCGTCGGCGACGAGCAGCCGGCTCCCGCGCAGCCGGCTCCCGCACGCCGTCGCCGATCGAGGGTGCGGCCGCCGTGTCGCGCGCCGGCGGCAGCTCGATCGGCGGCAGCGAGAACTTCTCCGGGTGCAAAGACTTGCGCGGCCACACGTCTTCCTCGCTGCATTCGGAGAGCGTGCGCGCGCTCGGCAGCCGCAACGGCGGCAAGATGCGGTTGTAGGGCAGCAGACGGCGCGCCGGCGGCTCGCAGCCCGCGCGCGAGCTGCAACTCGACTCGAACCACAGCTCGCTGGAGAACAGCGAGGAGGAAAGCGAGTCGCAGCGCGGCAGCGGCACGGCGCCGGCGCGGCCGCGCTGCGCCGCGCGCACGCTGAACAAGCTGACGGGGCGCGCGTGCACTGTGGCGGCGCCGAGCTCGAACGAGTCCCCGGTGGCGGTGCTGCGGTACGAGTCGCCGGTGTCGCCCGCCGCGTCCGCTGCGCCCGACCAGTAGAACGGCGAGACGGGCTCCATGTTGAGGAAGGCGCGTGCGATGTGCGCCGGCGCCGCGCCCAGCGCCGTCGGAGGCTCCGGTGACAGCACGGCGAACGGGTGCGTGAAGTAGAACAAACACAGCGGCCGCCCCTGACAAAACAACACAACGATCTCATTATGTTTAAAAAAACAATGCTTGTTACCTGTATGATACAGTCACTATTTATTTATTTATATACCTAAGTATACTTTTTGACAGACAACTAATGGTAAACAAAAAAGTAAATAGATACTAGACAAAAAAATGGTCAAAAACAAGTCGACATCCTTGAAATATTTGGAGTTAAAGGTATTAGAGACACGAGTGAAGAATGAATTTTACCTATTGTTCACACAGTCACTAGTCCGTATGAAACTTAAGATTATTTCGTCTTGTGTTGCCGCGATTGGGTATTTGAAATTTGACCAAAGAAAGAAGTTCATTACAATCGATTGTATTAGAAACAAGATTGTGGAGGAAAGTTAAATCTACTACCTCCCGCGGCATAGATAAAGGTGATGGTGCTTACAATTAGCGCTATAGTCGGCGAAGTTCAGTTTGTGCTTATAGTTAATAAAGCGTAGGAATTTTCTTTGCACCTTCTCTATGCTGTCTATGTAAACCTTATATAGAGTCCTTTTGAATCTATTAAAAAAATCATGAAAGAAGCAAACGACAGAGAAAGCCTAATGAGTCTGATGTATTCGATCATATGTCTCGTTTATTTAGAGTATTTCAGTATTGAGTATACCGATTACTTATCAGAGTGATATGGCTTTCTTTATCTTTTATGATATTCTAAGCAGACTCCTAGAGGTTCTATAATAAGCTTCTTGCTCGTTACCTATTTTGTTCCATATTCTCATAATGTCTTGACAAAAAAAAATTGTTTAGTTGTTGTATAAAGTGAATTCGTTACTAATCTAAATTTCTCATTTTATGGAACCTTGATTGATCTATAAGTGAAAACAAGTTATATCTTCTTTGTGTACTAGATCCATTTACCTACTTTGTGTATCACCAGTTGTTTGTTTTTCGAATAGCCTTAAATAAATAAATAAATTATTGTTCAATATTGTTGTTTACATAAATGCACTTATTGTGATCTCCCCGAGGCGTTGGAGGCGATCGACTTCAGTTATTATCCATTTGTCAGACTACGAGGTATTGAAAAAATATGGTGTTCTCACTGAGATGCTGTGTAAATGTTGTAAACGATTAGGGAGAGTTGAGAGCGGTCAGGTGAGGTTCCATGATAAAGACAGCACCATAAGTTCCCCAAGGCTCATGCGTTGATCCTCTCTTTTTCGTAGTTGTCGTAAATGACTCGTGCAAAACATTTTCAATAAGTACTTACATTGTTTCAATCTCAGTGACAATTTTCATCGTAATTTAATTCCTAGAGATACATGAATATCTAAACTCTTTCTAATTTGAATAAAAACGATGCAATATTTTTTTCATCTTTTTGTCGCCTGGCCCTGGGCCGAGAGGAAGCGACAAAAATTTTAAGAATAAAAGAAATTATTTGACCATGTAAAAGCAGTTAAAGTTGCTGTTAAAATCCGATCAATCGAGGGACAAACAGCTAATCTGGGAAGCCCCGTCTAAAACCGGGCTCTACTAGTGACTGCATTCACAGAAATACTGGTAATTCAGCATTTAGAAAGAAGAATTGTGTGTACATCTTGAGCATGGTGAGCTTAAACCATGGAAGGCTACTTCTTGCGGCAGCGTCGTGTGGCGGATCGCTCTCTTTCCTAACATATGGTTGAGGAGGGCGATAGCTGGCACATGCGTCATACTCGTGATCGGTGCTGCTTGCGGGAGTTGCGGGTCGCTGGACTATTCGCGGTATACACACTATACACACAACATAATATCATTAGGTTACTTGAGTAAGTTAAAATAATCTTCTCGTAACGATATATACTCGTATATAATTTTTAATTCTGACTACACTTCTGTGGAGCTAAAAACTAAATATGTAATAAAAAAATATTTTATTTTAACATATCATCCGCGACTAACAAACAAAACAATAAAATCTGCACCGAACCAACCTTCACGTCATCGGTGGAAGTGGAGGCGTCGGATCTGCCGCCGTTCATGTTGCGCGGGGCGGTCGCATGGCAGTCGCGGGCAGCGGTCACCGCTGGTCCGGTCGCTGGAAGCTTTGTTGTGAACGCTCCGTGGTAGCGCAGGGACGGCGTATGGGCGCGGTTCCGCCGCACGGCAGCGCGCAGGTCGCGCCGCGCCGTGCCAGGCGCGACCCGGCACAGTCGAGACGGCGGCGACGTCACATCGCGCGCAGCTGCGCCAACGAACCTCTACCTTAACTGTGGTTAGTACTGAATGTAGAGGAGTTGCTTCCCAGTTTCCGCACGCGTCAGTCAGGACTCGGCTGAGTGCTGCTGATGACGATGCACCTTACGACCCGATAGATTCCGGAGCGGCGGGTGGTGAGCGCAGCCGGCGACCGCGCCACCCGGCGATGTCTCGCTGCTTGCCTAGTTCCGCAGGGCGCGCAGGGGGTGCGGGGGGCGCGACGTGAGACCGGACTGGGAATCGGGACTCTGATCTGATTCGTCACACGTACCTACTGTGCGCCCTAATTTCAAGCTTTAATTGATTTTGTCATTAATTTACAAATAATAAATAAATAATATATTTGGAAACACTACGTCTATACCTTTATCTGTCTGCCACGTTTCATGTGGTAATAGTGGTATAGTATAGTCGCTCGCTAATAATATAAATAACATCACCCTCCTTCTTGCGCCGTCAGGTACAACAGGAGGCCTCGACGGATCCTGGTACGTATCGCCGTAGCTTGACGTATTGGAACCGATACTACTTGTATCGAATCATTTTGTAAATCATACAAAAACCACGAATCTTTGAACAAATAATATTCCAGTACCTGGCAACCGAGCTCCACTCGGTTTTTTAATGACTGAAAATACGAGTAAACTCGGGTTCACTAATGTTTTTTCGCATTCTTCATTAATCCGGAATAGAATAAAATGTATAACACTTAACTTGCAATCTACCTAGGTAGGTAGTTACCGCAGAAAAATCGCTGCAAACAAGTCGACATCCTTGGAATAGTTGGAGTTAAAGGTATTAGAGACACGAATGAAGAATGAATGTTGCCTACCTATATTTGGCAACACAAATGAGTCCGTATGAAGCTTAAGATAATTTCGTCTTGTGATGCCGCGATTGGGTATTTGAAATTTGACCAAAGAAAGAAGATCATTACAATCGATTGTATTAGAAAAAAGATTGTGGAGGAAAGTTAAATCTGCTACCTCCCGCCGCACAGTTAAAGGGAGCAGCAGGTGATGGTGCTTACAATTAGCGCTATCTCTCGTCTCGTCTCTGTGCTGTCTATCATGTCTATGTAAACCTCGTACCGCGGGTATACAAGAATTACTCGCTTGAAGGTAGGTATTAGATAGATAAAACTGAAACCTTGAGTTTATGAAGTTTGATTTTGTCTTTCTACCTAACCCTTGAACCACGGCCAAATGTGGCGTCAAACGGCCTCATGGTCATTGATGGTCTGCCTATCACGTAAAGGAAAATACGCTTGGTTTTATGTATTTAGGTGAATGAAGTCGCTAGTACAATAGTACAAAATAATAATATCTAGTATAATCAGAGGATAATTATTGTTAGTGACATCTATCGTGCATTCAACAAACCAGCACAGCGCGCTATCACGAGATAACTTCCCACATTCACAGTCGCGTCCCACAACATTACATTATCAGCTTCACGCGACTTTCTATAGATGTCACCCTATAGCGAGACAATATTTCCTCAAATTCTAAATAATGTGTGAATGTGCACTATAGTTTATAATTGAGACGAAGGGGTAAGTAAACGTCGATATTGAAGCTGTCAGTTAAACCGAAAAGGTCAAGTTTTCTCATTTGATAATATTTAAGAAGAATGTAAGATTTTTTATGTAGAAATTGGTTTGCGGTTGACCGCTAACTCCCCTGATGTTATGCGACGTTGAGGTCTACAACGGAGCGCGCTTACCTAGAAGAAACCAATTCACTCGCGATTTAAAGACACCCAGATTATATCTATCGGGAAAGACCCACTCAGGAAGCGTATTCCACAATCTAGCAGTCCGCACGATGAAAGTGGAACTAAAGCGTTTTGCGTTTGCGTTTATTATTTGGCAAGGAGAGATAACAGATTGGTTCGGCGCAGCATGGACGAGTCACCAGTGTCACCACTACGTTCCCGCCTTTTTTGATTTGATAGTCGTTTGTAGCAAGCACGCGCGCGCGCTCGTCTCGCGCCCCGCGCCGCGCTCTCCATGCGTTCCAATTCACGTAATCACCAGCCATCGCAACTATAATATCGAACTTACTATATTCTGTGAAATAAACAACCTCATGATTTAGTGCACTGTGCCAGTGATCAAAGACATTTATTGTTTAGTTACGCTTTCGTCTGTAACTAGGCCGGCCAGAAGTTCTGATTAGATAAAACTCATAAAACAACTTATATAACTATGTACCTACTTACCTAAACTTAACATTATTGATAGGACGTTGCATGCAGTTATTGAATCAATCCTAAATATATCCACTATTATAGTTATTGGGCCCCATCAGACCTCTTTCTAGGGATCATGAATCCTAAGCTACCTGATGAACTAATTGACCGAGTGCACGAAGTGAACGCAGCTCATCAACTGGCAAAATTTTCGTTGTTCTGTCCGGGTATTTGTTGGTATCGTAGGTATCGCCGATACCTACGTGATACCGTATCGCGTTGTATTTTCAACCAATCTTGACGAAACTTGGTATCGGTACACTTTCCACAATTTTATAGAATTTTTTATCGTAGGTAATTTTTAGGGTTCCGTTCCTCAAAAGGAAAAAAACGGAACCCTTATAGGATCACTTTGTTGTCCGTCTGTCTGTCTGTCCGTCTGTCCTGGTGTCAAGACCTGTATCTCGGGAACGCGTTAAGGTATCGAGTTGAATTTAAAACCATATATGCAGATCCGTAGTCTCTTGCTGCAGAAAGAAAAATCAAAATTCTCAGTTCAATTTCGTAAATAAATGTTACAGCCGAATATGTCGTAAAAAAAACGCACATTTCGACACTCACAAGGGAATCAAAACCTATGGGGTAATTAATTTTGGCAAGAAGCATTGTATTAGAATACACATATAGGAGAAAATCCGAAAACTGGACATTATTAATTTAATCACAAAAATTTGGGTCTTTACAAGGAAGGAGGATCCAAATTTTAAATGGCTTTAACCTTATCATGTGTGGTATCATATGAAAGAGCTCAATTAGCACAAGCTAAAACAGGTTTTAAATATTTTTACAATGTATATTTTTCAATTTATGAAAGAAAATATTACAAATATATATATATTCCCCCTTTTATCTACTAGTTTGTACGGAACCCTCGCCTCGGCGGGTGAGTCTGACTAGCTCTTGTCCGGTTTTTAGGGTTCCGTACCTCAAAAGGAAAAAACGAAACCCTTATAGGATCACTTTGTTGTCCGTCTGTTCGTCTGTCCGTCTGTCCGGGTGTCAAGACCTTTATCTCGGGAACGCGTGAAGGTATCGAGTTGAAATTAAAACCATATACGCAGATCTATAGTATCTTACTGCAGAAAGAAAAATAAAATTTCTCAGTTTTCGTAAAAAAAAGTTACAACCGAATATGTCATAAAAATGCACATTTCGACACTCACAGAGGAATCAAAACCTATGGGGTACTTCCCGTTGACCTAGAACTCTGAAATTTGGCAAGAAGCATTCTGTTAGAGTATACACATATAGGAAAAAATCCGAAAACTGGACATTTTTAATTAAATCACAAAAAAATAGTGTCGTTATGCAAGGAATGAGGGTCGAAATTTTAAAGTGAATTAACCGTATCATGTGGGGTATCATATGAAAATATGTTTACGATGTATATTTTTCGGTATAAAAAGGAAAAAAAAATGTTTTCCCCCTTTTATTTACTAGTTTGTACGGCACCCTCGGTGGGCGAGTCTGACTCGCACTTGCCCGTTTTTTTTAAATAAGTGCAGGTACTTATTTCCCTCAAAAAAGGAGAAAGCTTGCCGCAGTTCTATCTACTGACCGATTATAATAATATTTGCTAGAAATGTTTGGTGTTACTTCATTCCAACAATAATTTTAAATTCGAGCAATTTTTTATCTCGCCAACCCTCAAGGGGTTAAAGATTAGGAAATCTAGGTTTTTTTTGTATTGGAATTGGACCCGCATTAAAGCATTTGCCAGTGTCAAGTATTAGGATTTTTTCAAGTTTCTTGAATAAAACAAGTTGTAAATGTTCTAGTCACAATCTAAGTCACGTATACAGTCAATTTATAAGTTGAGTCCTGCCTCAGTAAAGTGATGGCGACTTTACTAGAAGCTTCTATGGAGTTTTGCCGACAACGTAAAATCACACGTTTTACTGCTTTATTTCACTTGCCCAGACTCACGCACTTAATCGAACACTTAATTAATAAAACACCACCATTTTTATAGCATTAATGTTCAAAATAACACAAGTTTAGGAAAATAAAACAAAGCAACAACACGTTACTAAGACGTTCCCGCCAAAAACCCGAAATCTAGGTTCAATAGTGAAGAAGTTTACTACGAGGCTGTAATTGTGTCGGATGATTTTAGAAAATGTATTTTAAAGAAAATTCTATACTCAATTCTGAATAAGATTTTCAAATACAAGCGTTAGACCTAACGAGAAGGTACCTACAAACTTTGTGCTCGCGAGGTCTATCGTTCGTAGAGTTACAAGTATTTCGAATAGGTCTACTAACAGCTAGCAGCTTATTATAATCACAAATCAAACGTGCTAGCGAATCTTTTAAGTAGTGGGCAAATGGGAAACAATAAATAAGTTTGACATTCAAACGAGGTAGGTACGTAAAGCGTATGCAAATGAACAGCAATATATAGATACCCAGTAGGTATAAGGACACCGTGTTCATCCATGATTCGTCATAGACGTCGTTCCTGCCGAACTTGGCTCGTTTTTAGGGTTCCGTAGTAAATAAGAAACCCTTAGATATAGTTTCCCAAGTCCGCGGCTAGACTGGAAAGCTGTAATTTGTTACAGGCTATAATTTGTTATTACGAGTACAATGCGTAGTATTTCAATTTTAGATGTCTGGTTCTTCGCGTATAAGGTAAAATGTGTAAGTAAGTATCTAAAATAATCTAGTTTGCGTTTTATCCTATAGATACAACGAGTAGGATTAGTTTCAGATTTTATGGTCATTTGCGATTCTGGTACAATGGGTCGAAACGATATCAATCACGCCATAAAAGAGGTAACCAATAAAATCTTGCATAAAAAAATGTTTCTTGTTACCCCATGCGCCATGGTGGGATGCAAATTCATTTTTAATTTTTAAAGATCCGTTTAAATATTGAGCTTTAAAGTGATAGTTTTTATTGGAATCAATTCCCACAACATTTCAACCTATTTTAAGTACGGATATTGCGATGTGCAACTACGGAACCCTACACTGCGCGTGTACGTACTTGGCTGGCTTTTTACATGTAAATGTTACAATTTTACATTTTTCCTGCAATTAAGAGAAAAATAAGAAGACATGAGTGGAAACTTGGAAAGCATATTATTGCGGCTTTCTTAAGGATTCACTGGGCTCCAGTCTCCAGTTATGCTTAAATTTTAATAATAGCATAGCATACAACGCGACATTTTCATATGAAATAGGGAGAGTTTGAACCCCCCAGCCCCTGCCTACGCCCTTGTCAATAGATGTAGTACATCAAAAAAATGCAACTATTCGGTTCTTTTGACAGTTTTGGTCAGATTATCTGTACCAAAATGTATTACCTTAAACAAGGTACCATTATAGTTTCGCCATGTCCGCAGGGTCTAATTAACCCTTAGGCTAATTAGACTGCAGCCTAGAGCGCGAGGAACGGGGGGAGCGCGCTGAAATCGTGACTTCTTATGCACTATTAATCTACAAGGTCATCGCCAGCCCATGGCCCAGGGGGGGCAAGTTAATATTATGGAGGATAAAAAAAATTAATTGTAGTAGGTACAGTCAAGAGCATGAAGCTTTACACTTGTAGCGCGAGTCTTTGCCTCTATAGCGATTGTAATAAGAATGGTTCCAACTTTAATGTGTAAAGCTTCACGAGCGTGAAAGCGTTTCGTTTTCATTTTTTTGATCTAGGGGGGGGGGGGGGGGGGGGGGCAGCTGCCCCTCCTACTCCCCATTGGTGACGCCCTTGTTAATCTATCATCATTGCATCTATTTTATTACCATTGTTTTTTTTAAAGATAACAAGAGAAGTGTAAACATTTAAAAAATTTAGAAACTAAGCCAATACAAGTCATGCGGCCAAACATGACATGGATTTGGTTTTCTACTTGGTAGCCTGCAGTCATTTGTCATTATTTTGGTCGTATAATGCGTGAGGGGCTTTGCCTTTATGTACGGTCAGCTAAAAAAATGGTTTGCCACCCTAAGTTTTAATGTCGTACAGATTAAAGGACATTTCACTTGCAGATCGATCTTTTTTTTTTAAAAAAAACTTTTATACATAGGTAGTTTGAACAATGTTAAAATGTTCACACTAGTAAATAAAGTCAAAACTAGTCGTAATATACTACTTTTTAGGCCGAGGGCGACCTTAACTAACACACCTGGCGGGGGCGAGCCTAGGCCTAGGGCGTTCAGAACTCTTGATCAGTCGCTGCATGTCCGTCTGTCTGTCTGCGGCTTTGCTCAAAGACTATTAGTACTAGAAAACTGTAATTTTCCATTGATATGCAAATAAGTTAAACCAAGAAAGTCGTAGAATAAAATTTAGGAAAAAAATATGTTTTGGGACATCGCCCCTATAGGTAAAGTGGGGTTAAACCATTTTTAGGGTTCCGTACCTCAAAAGGAAAAAAACGGAACCTTTATAGGATCACTTTGTTGTCCGTCTGTCCGTCTGTCTGTCTGTCTGTCCGTCTGTCCGGGTGTCAAGACCTTTATCTCGGGAACGCGTGAAGGTATCGAGTTGAAATTAAAACCATATACGCAGATCCATAGTCTCTTGCTGCAGAAATAAAAATAAAAATTCTCAGTTTTCGTAAAATAAAGTTACAGCCCAATATATCATAAAAACGCACATTTCGACACGCACAAGGGAATCAAGACCTATGGGGTACTTCACGTTGACCTAGAACTATGAAATTTGGCAAGAATCATTGTGTTAGAGTACACATATATAGGAAAAAACCGAAAACTGGTAATTTTTAAGTTAATCACAAAAAATAGTGTCTTTAAGCAAGAAATAAGGGCCCAAAAGTGAATTAACCGTATCATGTGGGGTATCATATGAAAGAGCTTCATTAGCATAAGTTAAAACCGGTTATTTTTCGGTATTTTTCGGTTTATGAAGGAAAATATAAAAAAAATATATGATTCCCACCTTTTATTTAGTTTGTACGGAACCCTCAGTGGGCGAGTCTGACTCGTAATTGTCCGGTTTTTTAATTTAGGGATCCGTTTGCGAAATATTAAGCTTTGAAGTGAAAATTTGAAAGATCATGCTTATAGCATATGTGATGAAATTAAAAGGAAAACTATCACGGCTAAGTTGGATTTACAAGTTAACGAGTAATAGTCGATCGATCTAAAAAATGTACGTAGAGAAGTAAAAAATGAAAATTTTACGCAAATATCATCTAAACTATCATAAGTTAACTCTTAATACTTGTATATTCATAGTATCTGCATTACAAATTCACGTGAATTATGATGTGCAACTACGGAACCCTACTTTGCGCGTGACACGACACGCACTTGCCAGCTTATTTAATAAAGTCATAATTTAATAAGGAAAGTACGCACAAAATTTGGTCTTACATATTATCTAATCTAACTAGGTATAAAGGAGTTGCTAAAAATCTAGATCACCTTTCGCGTATCGTTAGTACCTACTCGTATATAAGTACTTTGACTCGAATTTATACACTGTAACTCTACGTCTACGCCGATGATGATGTCGAAGATATCTCTTAATTGTCGAGCGTCCATCATTTCATTGAAAGTAATCAATATTGGTGATGAGCAGTGCGAGTGAGGTCACAGTTCGTGCAGCAGTTGCTATAGCCCGGCCACAGTTAGCTCAGCAGTTACTACAACTCGGCCACAGTTAAGTCAGCAGTTATTAGAGCCCGGCCACAGTTAGCTCAGCAGTCGGTGCGCGTCCCGGGCACGCGACTCGTGTCAACGACCGTCACGTTAATTCGAGAGGATCGAGCGTGACCTACCTACTCACACTCGCAGCGGGCGTACTATTATTTTGTCCACAACAGTAAATATGTAGTAGCCTCACAGTCATTAGTGCACACCTTACCACGGAAGAACGAACCTGCAATCATTTCCATGCTCGTGACGCGTACCGTCGTAGCCGCGTGCCGCGTGCCGCGTGCCGCGTGCCGCGTGCCGCGTACTGCGTGCCGCGTCGCCCGTCGGTACTTCACGGACGACGCTGTTTGTTTGTTAAACGACAATTATTGTTATCGTTATCTTTCCTGATTACAACAAATGTTATCTAACCGCATGCGACGTTAAACGTGCACCGAACCATAGCGAACGGTATAAAGTTTAAGAGAGTAAATAGTACGACTGCCGTGTGCTAAATAGGTAAAGAAATAAGTAAGTACATCGGTATGCAAGTTCAAGGGACAGCCTGTAGGGCTACAGAGCCGTCAAGGTGAACCACTAACCTAAAAATAACTTATCTACCTAGCGAACCCCAATAAATAGGTATGGGTAGAGTAGATAGGGACTTAGGTACGTGTTCAAATATTCAAAATAATCTGGCGGAACATAATCATTGACAGGCATTTCTAAGCTGCAGTGTAATAAAGGGAGTTTAGGTGTGTTTAGTGGCCGTGGCAAACGTGTGTTAGTAGAATGAGTGAAGAGTGTGGACAGACGGAGTGAAGCGAGGCGAGGATGTGGCCGCCTTCCGATCCCACGCCGGCGCTCGCTGGGAAGGTCACGTGGCTCGTGGAGATCGGAGACGCGCCGCCCTCGGCTCGCGTACCCTATGAAACACATCTCTACTCCACAAAGAGTAAGTATTTATTGTGATTGATTACATTCTATTTTGTATCTGACACAATTTACTAATGCAAAATGTAAAACTTTTCTCGGCCTCTGTATATTAGCCGCGCGGCTTGTGGAGGGACAGGGGACTTTATTCTACCGACCACGTGACTCAAACGTCGAACACAATTCGGATAAAATGAAAAATGCCGTACAAACAACACTGTGAGCGAACTACCTATATGGCGACCATTTTTCTTAAGTACGGAATAAAAAAAACATAATTTTAAAGTTTAAAAACTGAAGCAACCGACTTCTCATGGATGCCATTGTCAGAACTGGACCAAATTGAAATGGGACCACACGGGAAGCACCAGCTTTTAATAAAAAAAAAACATCAAAATCGGTTCGAAAGTTATGAGGTAACAAACATAAAAAACAGTCGAATTGAGAACCTCCTCTTTTTTTGAAGTCGGTTGAAAAAACAAATGCAAAATTGATACTTACATTTTTTTTTGTATTGGACCCCGCGATTAGCGATTTGCCAGTGTCAAGTATTGAAATATTTTCAAGGTTCTTGAGTAATACAAGTTATATAGTGTTCTAGTCACAATATTAAGTCACGTAAACAGTCATTTTAAAATTTCAGTCTTGCCTCAGTAAAGTGATTGCGACTTTACTAGAAGCTTTTATGGAGTTTTGCCGACAACGTAAAATCACACGTTTGACTGATTTATTTCACTTGGCCACACTCAGGCACTTTAACGAACACTTAATGAATAAAACATCACCATTTTTATATCATTAATGTTCAAAATATTGCTCTGTTTTATTTTCCTAAACGTGTGTTTAGGAAAATAAAACAGAGCAACAACACGCTACTAAGACGTTCCCGCCAAAAACCCCGATAGGTACTTTTATTCTCTTTTGAACTATAAAACAATAAAAAAGTTAATGTCACTGTCAACATTATCCTTTTTTAATTGGATTTGAACCACCTTAATGCATTTGCCAGTGTCAAGTATTAATATTTCTTCAAGTTTCTTGAATAAAACAAGTTATAAATGTTCTAGTCACAAACCTGTTTCAGTAACACTTTACTGAAATAGGACTCGAATTTAAAAATGAGTAGCGATTTTATTATAGTTTATATGGAGTTTTGTCGACAACGTAAAATGACACGATTCACTCCTTCATTTCACTTGCCTACACTCACGTACGTGATCGAACACTTAATGAATAAAATACCACCATTTTTATCGCATTAATATTCAAAATAGCACAAGTATAAGAAAATAAAACAAAGCTGTAAAACAACATGTTTCTATGACGTTCCCGCCAAAACCCCAACATTATCCTATGCCAGGGCCTGCCACATGCCATGCCACCTGAGCACAGAACATTATGCACCTGAGTGAATATCTTTACCTCTTTCTGGTATTGAAAAATGACTGTTGACAGAAAAGTATAAATATAGTAATTAAGATCCCACACAAATCACTCTGTCTAATCATTATTAGTCTGTGCATCCTATGTATTTCTTCATTCCATACTTTCATTCACTTGTTCGTTCATTGCCATCTTTGTTTTGTAACGGAGTTGCCAAGATATTACTTTTAAACTAAAAAAGGTCTAGTTTTTTTTTCTTCCTTTGGCGTTGTTTCTTTTGTTGCAACTTCCTGGTTCCTATTTAAAATAAAAAATCTTGGAATACTATGACAATTCCAACTGCTTCAAGTATGCCAAGATTTCGTCGTTTTAGTGCATGTTTGAGATAACTACCATTGGTAAAACTTTTCAGGAGAAGAGTATTTGTTCTATTTTTTTTTAAAAGCTATATTTTTAAGGCTTGTAAGTCTTTTTTTATACATGAGTTAGATACGAATTGATGGTTATAATTTTTTTTATACATGGTTATTAATTATACCTTATTTTTAAATTTTTATATGAAGGTAGAACAAATATGCACAAAAATAATTTCGAATGTGGAGTTACGCGTGACCACACTACAGATAGGACCAAGTGACCGATTATTTTTTGAGTGCTTGTTTGGTATATGTGCTAAATATATATACAGGTTGTATCAAGGTAATATTTTTCAATTTTGAACTATTTAGAACAAATGAGATAAACTGAGCTGATCGATAATGGAATTTCCAGATTGTGATAGATCTACTAAGCGATTATTAAATTGCTAGATATGTCATGTCTACTCTTATGGGACTAATTTTCTTAGGAGCCATTCATTTATTACTGATATTGGGCTCATCTGTTTTATTTTGGCGAGTACTTTAGTGCTACATGATGTCCAGGGTCTAATGATGGAGTCAGAAGGTGGCCATAGGAATTTCTGAACTAAACAAGATAAACCCATTAAATTGGGGCTCGATTGAATCGTGTTGTGGAGTACTATTTTATAAAAGTTTAGTTTAGTTGTTTTACAATTAATTTACTAAATATTTAATTGTCATTTTTTCTATGATAGTGGACATTAATAGAGCTTGGTGTTAGCCGTTAAGAATAGGGTGGTGCTGCTGTTTTTCTCGCACGTGCTACTTTTTTAGATATAAAAGTATTGAATTTATTCTGGATAAATTTGACCGTAATAAACGTGTAAACGACAAAATTTCCGGGAAAAAAATCGACGTTTTTACGTTTATTTCTGTCAAAATAACAGATATAAAAATAACAGCTTTTGTTAATACATTGTTTTTTTTATACATTATAGATCTACGATTGACCATCAACTCGACTGATGTTAAGCGACGGTGTGGCCGAGGATGGAGCTCGTCGATCTAGAAGATATCTATTCTCATATTTCAGCAGTAATCCATACACAATCGGACGTCTGTGCTTGATACAGATGAAGCAGTTGTCCCGGTGAGACGTATCGCCTAACCTTATTAATGATATCAAGCTTTTTACTAACCATTTTAGCCTAAGATCCAAGGTAGCCCTTAAAGTTCATTGTTGGGGTTAACATGAGTCCCAGCAGTTCAAGACGGGGTTAGTGATAAGCAGTTAAAGCGTTTAGACTGTCGTAACACATCTCTCGACACCCTTAGCCACCCACACTGATGTTGCTTCTCCGGCACCAATATGCGGCGCCACTATTGGGGGCCCATTTAGTGGGTGGCAAGTCATCACATTGTATCTACACCATATAAAGAAACCTAAAAATAAACAATTACAGTACAACAATTACAAACAGTAATTGAGTTTTCTTAGATTGCATTAGATTAATTAATCTAGTTTCTAATTTATACGGAATTTAATTTATTACATAATTTCAAGTTAGTTAAAATTACTGATTGACTAACATAATCGGTAAACGTTTTTTATGTTTGAGGCGCTTTTGTGACTAAATTTAAATACATTTAATTCATGAATTTAAGTGACCATATAGAAGAAGGTAAGTTTTAAAATATAACATACTTATTTCAAATAATGATACAAAATCATATATACACATTTAATATGTGTATATATGATTTTGTATCATTGCCATTGAAAATACATCTTAACTTAGAATGACCCATAGAGAGATTTAGACAATTTAAAAGTGTATTTGAAATAACTAGAATTTTGATTTCAGAACAATTTTGCCGATAACCAAAAGTATAATTTATTTCTTGTGTTTTCTGAAAACTATAATATTGAAATTTTCAAAATTAGAGTATATTTTAATCGACGTCCTTCATCCTTGGCATGAATTAATGATCATAGCTACGTAGCATTGATATATTTAGTTTAGAGAAAATAAAATATTAATTATGATGAGGCGTTTTCAGATAGAAAAAAACAGTACTTACATTAAACAATAGATGGCGTTTATCAACTAGAAATAATGCTGTCACTCTATGCAGCTGACTGGCGTATAAATTTGACGTAATATTCTTTCGTGTCCTATCAAGGAAAATTATACTCGCGTAGTTCGTAGATTTATTTATTAAAAAGTGATATAAAATAATTTGTTATTTAAATATTTTTTCTATTAAAAACCGACTTCAAACGCAACTTACTAAATGATTCACGATTGCAAACTTTTTAAAGATACCTACTCTTGACTCGCTCTTTTTTCTTTTGTTAAGAATTCGCATTGTCATTGAATGTCAAATGCTCGTCTTTGAAGATTAGAAAATGTGCAGATATTTATACCATAATCCTTAATATTTGACACTCTTGCAAAGAAAACGTGTAGGTGGAACTCTGCGATTCTATAATCTGACGCACTTACTCAGGAATACAATGAAAATATTTTAATTTTTAGAGATTATTCAAAAAGTAATAAAGCGATGTTTATAAAATAATGTAAAATAAATTATTGGACCAACCTGGGGGCTTTCTCTATACACCAATTCAGGAAACACTAAAATTGGTTCTCCAATGACGGAGTAAGTCGTGTTCATACATAAAAAAATATACGGTACGAATTGATAACCTCCTCCTTTTTCAAAGTCGGCTAATTATTTATGATACTAAATAAGCCATTTAAGTAATAAAGAATATTAACGCAGATTTTTTTGTAATCAGAACTAGGTATTGTGTTTACATTTTTGCAAAACGAAACAAACATTTTCGGGTGTTGCTAACTAAAATGGTTTGATTACCCTAACAAAATATTATGCTCATCGAAGATAAAGATGGCAAAATCATAGACTTGAATAACGAATTTGTTACTACAGTGTGCTTTGTATCACTTAAAGTAAAACAACATTTTTATAGGTTAGCCTACCTAATATTTTATTTATTACAGATATTAATTATACTACTACTACTTCGCTATGACCGGTGTTATAGCAAAGAGCCTCGACTAACATCTCAAGAGGCTCTCGCTCGATGGCTGGGTCAAGGGTCAGATACAGAAGGCAGTCATCCTGGACACGGCACGTATTGTCAAGAGGTTCCTCTCTTTGTAGCCCCTACCACCGGCAGCTTGAGCCCCGCCCCGCTGCACCCTAAGTTTAAGTTGTTTTATAATATTTATATTTTTGTATTTCTATTGTGAAAAAACTTAGATTTAAGATTTAAATTGAATAAAGTATACTACTATAATTATTACAGAATTTGAATTTGATACTTTTCCGAGACCACGATGTTATCTAGTACGCTATTTGGAACTATTTTTTTTCTTCTGAAAGCTAAACGTACATTTTTAGAAATGTGTAAGAAATAAATTCTGGCAACATTATTGCTTTTTCTATAGTTTTATTTTCACTCACTCATCCATTTCACTCATTTAGTTTGTAGTTTTCGGAAGCAAAGTTGAGAGTTTGGGACTTGATCCTGTCTTTAAAATGTTTTCTTCGCTTTTTCAAGTTATTTCGTGATTCGAAATTCTTTTTTTTCATGAATGTGATTATCGTGAAAGTGAAAGACAAATTTTGTGAACGGTCTGCTCGTGGCATTCGCCACTAGAGCTTCTTTAGATCTTGTTTTGAAAAGTTTGGCTAAAGTTTGTAGTTGGGAGCGGCGGTGCGTACGCGCTGGGATGTTTCAAGGAAACTTTCTGTCGTTCAATGATGTCGACTGATAAAGGTTCACCGCAGACGATGGACTCGAGTTTTGTAGGTGAGTGGGCACAGGAGGCTGCGGGCCGTGCATACCGCAGTGGATCCTCGCGGTATCTTATCAGTTCGGCGCGAAACTGTGTACTTTCGCTGATAAAGCGACGCTTCATCAGCTTTCAGATTCGATTCTCACATTCCATTCCAGATCAGATGCCTCACATTCCATTCGTCGAATTACTCATCTTATGTGTCTATTCGCTAATAACGAAAAACCTAGGCATTCTTTATAAAACTTTTATGAAATATATCTTAGCATTCTCTTTGACCTTCTTTTAACATTTCTTTAATATACAAACTGTTTAAATCTATTCATTGAGTTACTTAAAAATGCCTTAAAACCAATTTAAAACATTTGACTCGGATGAGTGATTTAACTCGTAATAATTTACAAATTGACTAGTAATAAATGCTGGTGAAACAGATTTACTTAAAACGTATGCTAAAAGTATTTACAAAAAGTAGTAAGTACAACAAAAATTTCAAAAATTGTATAAATAGAAGGATTTTTTTATAGACTTTATTAATATCTTATTTTATTCTCAGTAAGTAAACTAAGTATCTAATACTACTGTGTAGGTAAGTACATCCACCACCTACACTCCACATAGCGGTGTGTGTGTCAGTGCAGGCTGCACACACTTGTACATCTGTCACACTCCAGTTGTGTTGAAGAAAGCCGAATGAAATCTAAGTTGAGCTCACATTTCAGCAGATCAAATTATTCTTCCTTATGGAAGAGGCTTGCCTTCTTGTTGCTGCTTACTATGATACCTAAAATTACTTTGTTCAGGTTAATGTTGAGCCATTGAACTTGGCCAACTCATCTTATGTAAGATGTCTTTGTTTATTTTGAAATGTGTATGCCATCAAGAAAGTTATTAAGTCACTATTTAATTTTGGACACCCAGATTACATTTACTGGGGCCATATAGGCTAACTAGCTGCCCGCCGCGACTTCGTACGCCTAAGAAATTCGTTCATGTAACGCTCCTACTTGCACTCTCTGCACCCCCACCAAGCTAATGCTCCTGTACCGCATCTGCCCTGCTCGTGTTTCACTCCTAACTCAATATCGCCGCACTTCCTTCCTGCTTCAACCAACCTTCCGACCCAATCTATTAATGTCGAGTCAGTGGTATAATGTAGATTTATGTATTTCAATTAAAAATAAACTCTCATCCCTTTCTCGCCCCGCTCCAACCCTGCTCCCGTTCGACTCTCAACTTGTTCCTGTTCCGTTCTTCCCGATCTCAAATCGCTTTCACTCCATTTCCACCCTACACTCACTCGCCATTTTGCCTCGCACCTTTCGCACTCCCACTTTGTTCTCATTTTACTTTTCCTCGCTCCCACTCCATTCCGTTCCCGCCTCGCTCCAACCCTACTGCCGTCTCACTCTCATTCAACTCCTGTACTCATACCCTTCACACCTTGCTTTTCTCCCGCTCTTACCTCGCTCCTACCGCACCCCACTTGACTCACCGTTCCTGCATCCCCCTGACTGACACACCGATACCGTTCCACTTCTGTTTTGCTTCTACCTTGCTCCCAGCCCGAGTCTGTTGCTCCCTTTTCACTCCCACTTTACTCCTGCTCCACACTCACCCCCTTCCATCGTAATCCCACCCCTCTCACTGTAATCCCTCCACTCTCAACTCGCTTACGCCTCACTCCCGCCCCACACTTCCTTATTTTATCCCATTCTCACCCCACTCCCGTGACACTCCCATCGATCACACTAATGCCTCACTCTCGCCAGCTCTGCTCCCTCTTACCCTGCTCTCACCCTAACATTCAACACTGGAACTTCTGTGTAATCTTTTAACTGCCCTCCCCCGTGTATAACTCTTAATTCGTCCCTGTCGTTACGAAACTATAATAACAGTATTCGTTTGCACCTATAAATACTGGAATTCATATCCCCAAAATTAGAACCTTGTAACTTTTACACAATCAATCACCCCCGTTTCCTACCCCTTAATTCATCCCTGTCGCAAAACTATAATAACAGTATTCGTTTATATTTGATAGTTAATCTAAATACTACATTCCCTAACATTAAAAGCACTGAACATTCATACAATCTTTTACTTACACCTTTTATCCCTAAGTAGCAAAACAATAATAGCCGTTTTCATCTGATATATGTTAGTTAATCTAAATGAAAAACAAATTTCCCTAACATTAAAACTTTGGACCTTTCATTCCTTTAATTTATCCCTGTCGCAAAACTATACCTAAAGTATATGTTTATATGTAATAGTTAACCTAAATACTAAATATTGATACCTACGTTCTATTTTTGTACAAAATTTTGTTCTATTATGAATACTTTGCAGTGCACGCGATGTAAGATGTAAAAATGTTACTTAACTTTGATCAACGTCTCAAATCAAGTCGTCTCAAGTTCTCTGTCTTCTTTCCGCAAGTGATAATGACACTTCATTATCATTACGTGTCAACGAGAAGTTGACAAAATATATTATGTTTTCTCAAATATGAGTAACGTATTTCGCTGCGTGGGGTCACATAACGTGAATTTGACGTTGTGCGTCTACAATGAAAATTAGACTTTGACTTTTTAAACTTAAAGGCTAATTCTCATTGTCAATGCACGCACGTTACGTACGTGAACGCGACCGATGGTCATACGGAATAAGGGCCCACGGCGCGGAGGTGCGCGGCGCGACGGCGTTTATTTTTACCCGACTGCGTAAGAAGGAGGGTTATGTTTTTCGAGTGTATGTATGTATGTATGTATGTATGTATGTATATTTCTTTGACACGCCCTAGAGCCTGTTTATTTTTACCCGACTGCGTAAGAAGGAGGGTTATGTTTTTCGAGTGTATGTATGTATGTATATTTATTTGACACGCCCTAGAGCCTAAACGGCTTGACCGATTTTGATGTGAGTGGTGTCAATAGATTCGTCTTAGTTCTGAGAGTGACACTGGGTACATCAAAATTAAAAAAAAATCTGAAGTTAGGCTGCAAAAACCTCTTTTTGCAGTTGGGTATTTTGTTTTTCTTTTAACATTGATACTTGTTCTATTAGTATTTTTTAAATTCGCAATATCTTTTGAATGGAATGTCGGATTTGAATAATTCAAAAAGTAATCAACAAGTATTGAAACAGTCTCTTGAAAACGAAATAATTTATTTGGATAAACAAAATAATTTTATTTGAAGGATTAATACAAAGGTATGGGTAACATGGTCTGTTTTGGTCGGTATTTCTTTTAACTTTTAAAATGTAAAAAAGTAGTTATAGTGACATAATAACAATAGTTAGACATATGCTATCGCGATGTTTTTTGTGGATTTTAGTATGTTCTTTAATATTGTAGAACATTTTTTTGTTCTATTATCAATAATTTGAACAGCGTATGCGATGAAAGACATTTTATGCCAATTCTTTTTACACCTTGGGTTATATTATTGAAGTTTTAGTAACGATCCCAAATTTTTTCTGGTATTTAAATATAGTCTATGTTCATCAGGGATAATGTAGTATTCTAGTGGTGAAAGAATTTTTGAAATCGGTCCAGTAGTTTTTGAGTGATAGTTTGTCAAACATACAAAAATACACATCTTTCCTCTTTATAATATTAGTGTAGATTAATCTGCAATTTATAAAATCATGCAATAAAGATAGATCTTCGTTTGTATACTGATTGTATTTGAAATATCTGCCAAGAAAAAAAAGTTAAATGCTGTTAGCTATCCGATAAGGACCAGATGGAATAAGATTATGCAGATGCAATGCACACAACTAAAATGTATTCAGTAAAAATCGGCCAAGTGCGAGTCGGACTCGCGCACGAAGGGTTCCGTACTATCATCTATAATACTACAAAGTTTAGTTCTGTTTATAAAATAACGAGAAATCAACGAAATTCCAAGTAGTAAATTGCAAACTTATAGGTAGGTTTTCGATACGTAGCGTTTAGATGCACGGATTATTTTCATTTTGTGAGTTTTTATGTATTAGATTAGGTATTTATTATTATAGTTAATATATTTCTAAATATTTACTTACAAATATTCAAGTTTCTACCTGTTAATTAAGATCGAGTAAAAATTGCTTAAAAATTACGTTTGTTGTATGGGAGCCCCCCTTTAATATTTACTTTATTGTTATTTAATTATTTTAAAGAATTATTTTGAAAGATAATATACAAGTAAATATTCTGTGAAAATTTGAAGCGTCTACCTGTTACCGTTTTTAATATTGAGCAAAAAAATACGAAAAAAACACGTTTATTGTATGGGGACCCCCCTTAATATAATTTTTTTTTAATTTTTAGTATTTGTTGTTATAGCGGCAACGGAAATACATCATTTGTGAAAATTTCAGCTCTCTAGCTATCACGGTTTATGAGATACAGCCTGGAGACAGACAGACAAACAGCGAAGTCTTAGTAATAGGGTCCCGTTTTTAGCCTTTGGGTACGGAACCCTAAAAACCAATAGACTAGCAACTAACACTGACACTTGCAGCAATAGTGTGATGATTGTTCAGGTGTGATTATGTGTGGGTCAGCTACAGATCAACCTTCTATTATTTGTTCCCATAATCTATAGTTACTAATTTGATTTTATCTTTACCACATCCTAATAACTATCAATTGAAATTGTCTCCTGCAACATGAGGTTTTCTGTCTGTCTGTCCGTCTGTCCGGGTGTCAAGACCTTTATCTCGGGAACGCGTGAAGGTATCGAGTTGAAATTAAAACCATATACGCAGATCCATAGTATCTTGCTGCAGAAAGAAAAATAAAATTTCTGTTTTCCTAAAAAAAAGTTACAGCCGAATATGTCGTAAAAAACGCACATTTCGACACTCACAAGGGAATCAAAACCTATGGGGTACTTCCCGTTGACCTAGAACTATGAAATTTGGCAAGAAGCATTGTGTTAGAGTACACATATAGGAAAAAATCCGAAAACTGGTCATTTTTAATTTAATCACAAAAATGCGTCTCTATGAAAGGAATGAGGGCCCAAATTTTAAAGTGAATTAACCGTATCATGTGGGGTATCATATGAAAGAGCCTCATTAGCATAAGCTAAAACAGGTTTTTAACACATTCTTTGCCCCCTGCAGACCCTTCACTTCAGCTGGGAACCAAAACTTTTTAGGCGAATTTTGATTAAGTACAGAGTGGCCGCGCAAAGCAACGTTGACTGCCTCAAACGCCGGTGGCTTACTGACTACTACAAAATGAACGGGACGCTCGCTCGGATCCGAGTGGGAGGCGCCGCTACTATAGCCCCGCTCCACTCGGACCCGAGTGGTGAGCAAGGAATCTGTTAAATATTTTTACGATGTATATTTTTCGGTTTATGAAGGAAAATATAAAAGAAAATATATGATTTCCCCCTTTTATTTTGTTTGTACGGAACCCTCGGTGGGCGAGTCTGACTCACACTTGTCTGGTTTTTATAGATAATGGTACGGAACCCTTCGTGCGCGAGTCCGATTTATTTTCTCAGATGTAATGTGTCCGAGATAGTGTCCATAGTTTTAGTTGTTTTAGTTTTATTATATATTAGTTTTAGTTAGCATTGAACTAAAATTATTGAACCTAGAAATTGATGAATAACCATGATAGTAGACTATATACTACTTGTATGTACTTTCAATTAAAATTGTTTTGAACACTCTGATTACAACTTTTCGAGATATAGTGATAAATAAATATATAAAACACTAAACTTATTGAAGTGGTAAAAATTCGCACTCAACAATTTTGGTTTACGTTCTCGAGTCATACTGCATAGGAATGGAATTCTCTGCCGCCTTGTCTGTTTCCTGAAACCCACAACCTTGGAATTTTCAAAGTGAATAGATATCTTCTAGCTCGACGAGCTACATCCTCGGCCACGCCGTCGCTTATTATCAGGCGAGTTGGTAGTCAATCGTAGATATATGTTCATATAATAAAGGTTTATCCATAGACTTCTATGTCTGTGGGTTTATCTATGTAATTATTGTTTTATCAGTGCGGTACAATACAACAAGTAAGGTAAGACTGCGCGCTTCCCGCCGCGGAACCCGTATCATAAATCCTAATGTGTGCTCGCTGTGGCGTGCGTGCGCGTGCGGCTGCGTGCAGGCACGCGCACGCGCACGCACGCACGCAGACGTAAGCTTTCAAAATTAAACTGGTCCATGGTCGTAGCGAGCACTCGTCACATCACACGAGTAGCGTGAAGCGGGTGATTGCTGCCGACTGCAAGTAGAAGTCGAGGATCAATCACGAGCTCGCGGACTGTATGTCGTGCGCCGGCAGGTGTGCGTGCCGGTTGCACAACTGCTCGCCGCCGCCCACCGCTCGACCCTTCACCTTCTGTCGACATGGAAAGAATGCGAATCAATTTCACTATCGACAGCCGCGCAATCAACGTTAATTAAGGACGCCGTCACATCTGAGCCGCGAGCAGCGCGCTCGACGGGCACGTCGTTGATGGCAGGAGTGACGAGCGGCCCGCGCGCTCATACCGACTACATACGACAATGTGATACCGTCACCAACGTGTCACCCAATTAACACCTATTCGAAGATTGCGGCCGCATCGCATTCCTATAAAACAAACTAAAAAAACAGCGATATTACGTCAGATTTAGGTACGGACCTTTGGTTCGTTTCTCACGAGAGCCGGACGGCGCGCGGCGGCCATGCGAGACGAGCCGGGTTCCTCGCTCTGCACGTGCACGTATTGTGCACGTGCACTCGCTCATACTCTTTCTTCTGTTGTTGATGTGATATTGATGTTTTCGAAAGTAAAAGTGTCAAGCGATGATCCGTAGGTGAACTTTGTCCCGGTTCGTGCGGGTGCGCGGGCACCGCGGCCGTGCGCTCTGATGTCATCGCTGTAGGTCATTCATGAGCAGCCGCTGCCCGCTAGCGGCGGACAGATGCCGCTTAATGTTTTCTAATCCACGTCACGGGAGCTGCACAAGTACACACTGCTCGGTGCACTCGCACCTCCTAAACAAGTTCGTTTCATAATACATTCTGATTGTTCGGCACATACGCCGGTATATTTTTTTTTATTAGAAACTCGATGAGCCGGCGTACTTCGTATCATCTATCAATGAGTGGTCCCGATATTTTCTCAACGTTTAAACCTTCCCTGGACTTCGACAAACATTTCAAAACTAAAATCAGCTAAATCGGGCCAGCCGTTCTCGAGTTTTAGCGAGACTAAACGAACAGCAATTGATTTTTATATATATAGAGATAGAGATTACGTGCTAACAGACAGTAGTCTGCATAAATGACATTAAAAAAACCCCGTATAAGTGCGATTCAGACTTGCCTACCGAGGTTCCGTACAAAATATAAATAGTTCGGGAATCGAGTCTTGATTTTTTTTTCGAGTTTCCAGTTCTCATATAAATTAAAATAAAAGAGGGAAAAGGGAAGAGGGATTATTATTATAAAAGAGGGAAATTATATTTTTATTTTAAAAAATTTCGTCATAAACCGAAAATTACACATCGTAAAAATAATTAAAAGCCTGTTTTAGCTTGTGCTAATGAAGCACTTTCATATAATAACATAATACATTTCATTCACTTTAAAATTTGAACCCTCATTCCTTGCATAAAGATATCTTCTAGATAGACGAGCTCCATCCTCGACCACACCGTCGCTTAGCATCCGGCGAGTTGGTGGTCAATCATAGATCTAACTTGCGTAAAAAAACCTTATTATTTTGTGATTAAATTAAAAATGTACATTGAAACACAATTTTAACGGATTTATCGCGTATATTTGACCGAGGGAGCGAAGCGTCTCTGCATCAACTGGCCTTTTTTCGTCTGTCAGTTTGTGAGTTTGTATGTTCGTATTCGCGTACAGGGCGTAATTTTGAACCAATTTTGATGAAACTTGGCGTATAGGTTCTACATGGATTATTTAATTAATTTTTAGGGTTCCGTACCCAAAGGGTAAAACGGGACCCTATTACTAAGACTTCGCTCTCTGTCCTTCCGTCCGTCCGTCCATCTGTCACCAGGCTGTATCTCATGAACCGTGATAGACAGTTGAAATTTTCACAGACGATGTATTTCTGTTGCCGCTATAACAACAAATACTAAAAAAACAGAATAAAATAAATATTTAAGAGGGTTCCCATACAACAAACGTGATTGTTTTGCTTGATATTGATCACGGCAACAGGTAGACGTTTGAAATATTCACAGAATGTTGAGTTACGGATATTATTCACTTCAAAAATAAATAGTTAAATTAAAATAAAATTAATATTTAAGGGGGATTCCCATACAATAAACGTGATTTTTTGCCGTTTTTATAGATTTTAATGGTACGTCAACCCTACGTGCGCGACTCTGACTCGCAATTAGCCAGTTTTTTATTTTTGTCGTCGGCGATTTTTGATAGGAGGGGTGGTTCCCATAAAAAGAGGAAGTTTATTTCGCCGCTAATTACCAACCGATTTTAATGATATTTGGTAAGTAGATAAAGTACACAATTATTACAACTTGTGATAAAAATGAACAGAATTGGTAAATTTCAATTCAAGTTGGTTATCGAGATAATTATGTCAATCAACTTGAGGTTACGTGTAACAGTGAGGGCGCGTGGATGTGCTTGATGCATTTTAGCGCTGAGTAATTTTCTTGATTTTACGTTTTCTCCATTTATAAAATTATTTGATGACCGAGCGTGCGAAACGTCTGCATCAACTGGCCAAATTTTCTTTCGTCTGTCAGTTTGTTTGTGAGTTAGAAGAAGCAAAGAGTCTGAATCGATTAGCAAACAAAGATAAATAAAGAATAGGGTAATTAAACAGAACGTTTCCTAACGAACAAACGAACAAGTTTCCGGCAGCCTAGTCGGGAGACCGTCTAACTTGCAATCCGCAAGTCCTGGGTTCGAATCCCGCGGCACGCACCTCTGTCTTTTCGAAATTATGTGCGTATTATTGGTTGCCGCCAACTTCAAACGGTGAAGGAAAACATCGTGAGGAAACCTACATGTCTGAACTCTGAGAGTTCTCAATGATCTTGAAGATGTGTGAAGTCTGCCAACCCGCACTTGGCTAGCGTGGTTGACTATGGCCTTACCCTTCTCATGAGAAGATGGCCTGCGCCCAGCAGTGGAACAGTTTGTACAAAGAGGGCTGATAAAAAAAAAACAGAATTTTATATCTAAAAAAAACACGCTACAAATTATTGTGGTCAAACTTCATTACAAAACTTTTCTAACAAATCCAAACAGCTATGATACGATGTTCCATCATGAAGTTCTAGTTCATATCTTCCCGCTCCATCATCAGATCAGTTCGACAGTACCATATTATTGTATTGTCATCAGAACTACATACAGCTGCCAATTTTCATGACGCTACGATCCTTGAAAGATGGTTAAATTAGTTACCTTAGATTTCATTACATACAGGTCGACCTAATAAAAGAGTCGTTAAAAAAACAACGGGTTGCACTCCGGGAGTGCCGGCAGAAGTGTAAACTAAAAAATAAATTAGCAAAAAGACTCGTGAAGGATTTCAAACTCCGCCTTCCGATTGACAAATTGAAATTTATATCGGTGCTTTAACCTATTGAGCTAACGAGTCTTACATGCATGTGTCGAAAATAAGGATTCGGCGCAACGAAATGACGTCATGCTAGAAGGACTAACTTGTACATACAATAATGAACTTTAAATGCAGAACGTTAGAATTTCTATTCGAGGTAGGGTGGTAAGCCATGAGCCTCTCCGTCACTGCGACCCTTGCGGATCTATTGTAACTTCCCTCCTATAAGGTTACAGCACCTCTCCCAGTCCCAGATGTGACATAAATCTCACTAGGGACTTTGGGGCGGAGGCCCTCACGTCCTCAGGGTAGAGGACGGGTCCTCCCAGGAGCAGCCTAGGATGGCAAAGACCTCTGCCTGGAATACAGTGACATGGCATACCAAGTGGGCGTATGCTCCCATCTTGGGGGAGAACGTTAGAATAGGTTTCTGACTGTCCGTCTTACGATCTGACGATCTGACGCGAGCTTAACATTTTTTACCCATCCCAAAAACATAAAATGCACAACGCCGCTAAAGAAGTTTTCACTTAAAACATAACGTAGGTATACAACGAATATATTATTTATGTAATCCAACTATACATACTATATCACTCCCAGAAACGTCCAGCATTATTATGTATTAAAATTAATTGATCTTTCAAGGTGCTTAAACTTATGGAAAGAATATTTTTTACACCTTCTGAAGCTCGAAAGCGACAACACTGGATGAGTGACGATACTCTTGCCCTCTTAGAACAACGGCGACAAATGAAAGCATCAGGAGCTAACATAAAGTGCTTAAATGAAAAATCAGCTCGAATACAAGAAGCATGCAGGCGAGATCGTAATAATTATCTTCAGAGTCAATGTGCAGAAGTCGAAGCCCATTCCAATAAGCATGAAACGCGAGATCTACATCAGAAGATAAGGTCTATTACTTAGGCATTAACGTCCAAAACATGGGCTATTGAGAACTGTCGGGGAGAAACAGTGACATACATAGGTTCTATTTCGGAAACATGGAAGCAATACTGTCAATCACTCTTCGATGATCCAAATTCCCAATGTTTCGCTCCAACAGAACCCCAAGATGATGAGATAGAACCGAATATTCTCAAGGATGAGGTCCGTGCTGCAATAAAACACCTTAAGAAGGGGAAAGCCACTAGATGGAAGGGATGCTATACCGATTGAGACCATTAAAGCTTCCGGTGAGTATGGCGTGGAAGTTTTCCATACCCTGTGTAACAAAATTTGGCAATCAGGATCTTGGCCTCAAGAATGGTCTCATACAGTGTTCGTTCCTTTGTACAAAAAGGGCTTGACAAAAACGTGCAGTAACTACCGTCTAATAGCTTTGATCGCACACGCAAGCAAAATTTTACTGCACATTTTAAATGAACGACTCAAGTCGTACCTTTCAAAGGAAATTGCTCCGGAACAGGCTGGCTTTGTAAAGGGAAAGGGTTACCCGGGAACAAATACTAACGGTCCGGCAAATCATTGA
Source organism: Lycia hirtaria (assembly GCA_947563715.1). Lineage (NCBI taxonomy): Eukaryota > Metazoa > Arthropoda > Insecta > Lepidoptera > Geometridae > Lycia > Lycia hirtaria. The sequence goes on from OX387380.1 coordinate 8,675,354, forward strand.
AAGTCTCGGGAATTCAACAAGACGTCTTACATATGCTTTGTTGATTTCTCGAAAGCATTTGATTCGGTCAAATGGCCAAAACATTGGGAAACGCTTCTGGCCATGGGTACACCTAATCACCTGGTCCACCTTTTGAGACGTCTCTACGAGGAAGGAACGGCATCTGTTAGAACAGATGTTGTATTATCGCGTCATTTCCACCCAGCGCAGGAGTTTGTCAAGGGTGTATCATATCTCCACTTTTGTTCAATATATACACGGCACTCATAATGAGAATTACCCTCGAGAATTGGACAGATGGAATCAACATCGGAGGCCGGAAAATTTCAAATCTGCAATATGCAGACGATACCACCTTGTTCGCGACAAGTATCGATCATATGGAGAAGCTTCTCAGTAAGATGGAATAAGTCAGTCTCGAATTTGGCCTTAAAATAAACCGCAGAAAGACTAAAGATTATGATTGTCGATCGTACTAATAATAATTCGCCAGAAGTAACAAGAGTAGCGAACTGTGATGTTCAATCATACATCTACTTAGGCGCACTGATTTCAAACAACGGAGGCTGTGTTGACGAAATCAAACGGCGGATGGCTATCTCGAGATCAGCCATGGACTTAAGAGAGTGAGAAAAAGACGATAGATGCTCTCGAAATGTGGTGCTGGCGAAGAATGCTGAAGATAAAGAGGACTGAATTCAGAACAAACCGCTCCATTCTGCACGAACTCGGCATCAAGCAGCGTCTATCTTCCATCGTTCAGGCTCGCATACTCACTTTCTTTGGGCATGTGTCGCGCCGTGGTAACACATCTGTAGAGCGCCTAGTGGTGCAGGGTAAGATGGATGGGACAAGACCACGTGGAAGATCGCCATTACGTTGGACCGACCAAATAAAGGCTACACTTAACGGTCCCGTGAACGAATGCACGAGAAAGGCGTCAATACGTGAGGAATGGCGACGGAGTGTGAAGCGAGCCACCACCCGAAACGATGACCACGACCACTGTGCCAAGAGTGATAACGACTAAGAAGAAGCTAACTTTATATTGTTGGTATTATGTACAGATGACCCAAGGTGAGCTGCAAATAAGCTCTCTCGAGAGGTCTACTGTTCGTAGTACTACTAGTTTACATTATTTTATGACCTAACGGTTCGAACAATTTGCAGCGTCCGTGGTCAAAGTCTACATCTAGTCGCCAGGTCATAAAATTATGTAAAATATACGAGTTAAATCCGTTAAAATTTGTTTCATTTCAATGAGTAACAGTCGCGAATACCTTAGAAAATATGTTCTGAGTTGTGCATAACGTATGTAGATATATGTTCTATACTAATAGAGAGCGAGATATATACCGAGAGCGGAACTCGTGCGAAAGAAAAACACTATGAAAGAAACTCCGCGCTTCGAATGTAACAGAGGTCGCATGACAACTTCGTGGGACGAGTCTGCGCTCGCGGCTCGCACAAGTAGACCATCCAATTTGTATTAGTTAATTTTATAGCTGCTCATATTATTTCGAGTGTATGAGTCAATACAGCCGCGCGCTCGTCGCTGCCGAGCTATTATACAGTGCAACTTGGTGGACGGGATCATCATCATACAAATAAACACGCTCTATGCTTCAGCATACGATTAAGTCATTGTCAGTAGAATGCTTTTAGCTTAACGTAATTTCAACATCCAATAGTGCGCCGCCGCCGCCGCGCCGCCCCGCCTCGCCGTGCTGCCGGTATGCAGTATGCGCACGCCCGAGCCGCGCCGACCTTCCCCACATTAGTATTCATTGTATCAATTTGTATCCTTATTGTGACCGGCCGACACTATATTTGGATACATAACTGTCCTGCGCCTCGTGGATGATCCGCGCATAGTACTAGAAGTAATGTCACCATACGAGAATATGAAGATGATATCCGGCGCAGGACGTGTCGCACATCCCGCTTCCGTCGGTCCGCACTCCGTGAGCACGCCAGTAGAGGCGGCCCGCGACGGGAGGTGTCGGATCGCGATGGTCAAGTTTCCTTAGCCGGAGTGGCGCGAGTTTCTCTCCATAGCTTCGCCGCCGGCCGGCGCCCGCGTTGTCGCGCATACTCTCACTTCACGTGATTTATTCGCGATGCGTCACTCTCGAGTACACACACGATGACCTAGAACATTGATCGCTCACTCAAGTCTATAACGCGAGGTTCTGCGGAAACGAGCTGAAACTTTTTTCGAATTAATGGAGATAGTAAGATGGTGATATCGGAATAGAGAAAGAAAATTTTAAAAGCACTTCATCAACGCGCGTATAGAACTCAATGTTGAAAACAATCTTTGCAATGGATATGAAGTCGTATTTGGTCAAGCTACAGAACACATTCCATTGATGTGTGTTCTGTTTGTCATTGAGATGACGATGGTGATTTGCGTTTACCAGTAATGTCGACCTGTCTGTGGTACAAATCGTACAATATCTATATTATATCATTATCGGTGTAGGGAGGCATGTAGCCGGTAGCGGCATGCGGCAGTTTGTCGAGTGGTGCGGCATGCGGCAGTTTGTCGCGTGGTGCGCGCCACAGACCGGCTCACGTTGTTTGCATGCTTATTGCTGGAACCTCGCGATGCATAGTAACACAACACTCCACTAGGATAGCGTTATTAATGTACTAGATGAATATTCACTTATGTAACTTCCTTCCCATGTAGCTGTACTATATCAGGCTATACTCGTACTCGATGTGAAACACAACGCCACATTCAATGCACAGCTCTATCATACGTATATACGTATATAAGTATAATTATATTCACTAACTTGAAGTAACTTGTATAATTGATATGGCCAATTATTTATCAATGTTAATTCATTAATTCACGAGTTTAACTTACATACCACGTGGTATATTTATAATGATTATACCTATTAGATAGAGATAGTGATAGTAGAGGAGCAACACCATGAATGAAGTTTATATAAGGGCACGTCTGGCGCTAGGGGAGCCCGGCGCGGGCGCTAAACCACGTAAACAAACGGCGTATCGGTTCGATGCACGTCGCACGGGTGATGCCTAGCCTTCCGCGCGTCCGTCTTACCACCAGCCTCATCTGTATGCAGCGGCGCTGGAGGTGGCACACCCGCCCGTACTCGCCGGGAAGGAAGTGCCAAGCTAACGAATAAATAGTACTAATAGCCGAACGTCGCGACACCACTACCACTCGGGCCGCGACACCTGCGTCGGAGCGGACTCCACGCGCACACGCCGACGTTCATTATCATAACGTAACGACAACACGTAACCTGTCTGTTATCTGCGAACAATACGCAGTGATGATGGTCCTCTCACACATACAATACAGATATAACTGTCATTACGATACTAGTGAGCCAACGTCGTGTGCGACTATTTGTAGAGTCGTGAACGTCATTTACCTGTTTGAATTCTATGATCTCAGAGCAAATCTAAAACTGAGGTCGTATAGCTCAATTATTCCCCTTGAGGTCTCGGAGAGAAGGACGATAACAAAAATCATAAAAGTGAGATCATTCATACCTACAGAAATATTTAAGATTTACTAACAATCATGTCGACCGCAGAATTCGACGCTCTATTACATAGGTTAGGTAATCCTTTTTTTATTTTTAGGGAATTTATTTAAAGGAAAATGGAACCCTTATAAGATCACTTTGCTGTCCGTCTGTCAGTCCGTCCGTCTGTCCGTCTGTCAAGACCTGTATCTCGGGAACGCGTGAACATATCGAGTTGAAATTAAAACCATATACGCAGATCCATAGTTCCTTCCATACTCCTGTTCTTTCTTTCCATCCATACTCCTCTTGCTGCAGAGAGAAAAATCAAACTTCTCAGTTTTCATTAAAAAAAGTTAGAGCCGAATATGTCGCAAAAACGCATATTTCGACACTCGCGAGTGAATCAAAACCTATGGAGTACTTCCCGTCCAACTGTGAAATTTGGCAAGAAGCATTGTCAAATAGTGCAATATAAAGGAAAAAAATCCACATTTTGAAATTAATCACAAAAATAGGGCCTTTATGCAAGGAAGGAGGGTCCAAATTTTAAAGTGCTTTAACCGTATCACGTGGAGTATCATATGAAAGAGCTTCATTAACACAAGCTAAAACTGTTTTTTAAATATTTTTACGATGTATATTTTTCGGTTTATGAAGGAAAATATAAAAAATATAATATCCCCCTTTTATTTACTAGTTTGTAAGGAACCCTCGATGGTCGAGTCTGACACGAACTTGTCCGGTTTTTTATTGTAAATCCACAATTTCCGACTTTACGTAGAGCTGTCTACGTAAACTCTACCCATATTGTCGTGAGTCGTAAAGTAAAACAAAAATATTCAGCCTCGAAGAAGAGGACTGACATTCTCTGAGCACGGTAAATTGCGGTGCTCGAGCGAATAAGTTGCGCAAAAACTTGGCCTTGCTCCGACGGCGGCGTCCGCGCAGGTCGCGGATACACAAACTATAAACTTAAATGTGTGCACACTCCGAACCACTCCTCCTGCCTCTTGTCTTCTACGCGACCATTTATCTTGGTTATGTTAATTTTCAAACATTTCATGAGGTATTGTTAGGGTAGGTATAGGTTTCCGGTGAGATGTTTATTTACGCCATAATGTATACGCATATACAGCGAAGGTCGTCTGTTGAGATGCGATTATGCAAGCTCCAATAGTGTTGAGCGATGCGAGGCTGCGGGACGAGCGCCCGAGGAGCCACTGATCAGTATCGATATTGAACTAGACCGGACGGGTCACGGGAGCACTCGGGAGACACGGGCTTCTATACGAGTAGATATTATCAGCGACGTCGCTGGCTCGCTAGAGTTCGGCTAGGGAGTTTCTTCAGTCTAGGATCGAGACTAGATCCCCGGAACGGTATTTGGCGTTTGCCACAAGTGAATGTCGATTGGAATTTGTGACCAGACTCATTGCTAATTTGTGACCAGGCTCATTGCTAATTCTTTTCTATGCGAAATTACAAGTCTGCGGTTGAATTGTAAAGCAATTTGTAAATATAGTACTAAGAACGTGTCGTTATATCCGTAACCGTCGCCCGCGCCGGTTCGTTCTGTCGACGCACATTCACGCATGTTTCTGTCTTACAGACGAGCGGGAGGACGTCCAAAAGAAGACTTTCACAAAATGGATCAACTCGCAACTGATAAAGGTGAGTATTCTCTAAAACGCCTCGCTCCTCGGTAGAAGCCTGCAGTGCTGTCGCTCATCAGCCGAGCGACTAGCCGGCGGCCGCTCGCCGTACTGTTTACTGTTTACATGCTCTATTTGGATGTACATAGATTATAGAGGACTATTGGCCAATTGAGGACGACGGCTGCCGTTGAAGTTCAGCTCGCGCGAGCTGCTAATTGTACGTTTGATTTCAACGGAATGCCCGTTTCAATGTCCACTAGCTGTGGATGTTTCTCGTTGTTCAGCTAGTCATGATTCACTGGGAGGTCTTTATGCGAGGTGATACGACCGAACAATTGTAGTTTTGTAATTATTTTTTTATTTATTTGACTAAGAAATACAATATTATGCAATTGGATACAATTAAAAAGAGTTACAAATTATAAAAAAATCTATTCCTATGGGCCCCAAACTAGGCTAGGCCTGTATCTTGGGCGCCCAAAAAACGAAATTTAGCAGATAAACTTTTCATTTGCGCTGACGTGAATAACATACATGTTTTGTCCAAAATGACATAAACACAAGCTTAAATGATTAGAAATAAAATAATAACAAAGCATGCAAAATTACGATCTAATACAAATAGTATATATAGTAATTAATCTTAAATTGATTTATTAAATTAATTGTTAGAGTATTAAGATTAAATAAAAAACAGAACTAAGTTAAAAATATGAAATTGAATTGAACAGCCGTATAGTATTACATTCACATTATTATTACTTCCTACGATAGGCGAAACTATAAGCGAAAACTTGTAATTAGCCTCGTAATTTATATAAATGTAGAGTATAATTAAGTATTTAGGCTGTAAGTTTTCCTAAAAATATAAAATAAAAATAAATAAACAAATAGTATTTTCGTATAATAAGATCATTCAAATTGGTGCAATACCTGTTACAAAAATTTCATGTGTGTGTGGTGTGAATAAATTAAAAGCAAAAAAACTTTTAAAAAAGCTTTTATTTAAACGCTCTAAAAAGAAGAAAATAATTTTTATATTGATATAAATAAAATGACAGCTGTCAAACTTGACACGGCTATATCTCGGAAACTATGGACTTTAGACTATTGGTTTCTTCACAAAAGTGATAGATCTCATTGAGAACTTCATTTCCAATGACAGCTGTCAAACTTGACATATCTCGGAAACTATTGTGAAGAAACCAATAGTCTAAAGTCTATAGTTTCCGAGATATAGCCGTGTCAAGTTTGACAGCTGTTATTTGAAATGAAGTTCTCAATGAGATCTATCACTTTTGTGAAGAAACCAATAGTCTAAATTCCATAGTGTCCGAGATATAGCCGTGTCAAGTTTGACAGCTGTCATTGGAAATGAAGTTCTCAATGAGATCTATCACTTTTGTGAAGAAACCAATAGTCTAGAGGCAATAGTTTCCGAGATATAGCCGTGTCAAGTTTGACAGCTCTCATTGGAAATGAAGTTCTCAATGAGATCTATCACTTTTGTGAAGAAACCACTAGTCTAGGATTAATAGTTCCAGAGATATGGGCCGTCAAGTTTGACAAATGTCAAACTGACAGCTTGACAGCTGACAATCTGGCAAACGTTGTCATTAAGTTAATGGGATGTTAATCAGGTGACAGCTGTCACTTTGACATCTGTCGCATCTTTTTATTGCAAGGACTTAAACATTTTTTTTTATAAAACGAAAAAATGTGTATAACGTAAATGTGTATTCGGTTATCTAGTTCTTTATAAACAATTTATATCAACGTTTCAAAAGCATGTATAGTATACACTGTCCCACTGCTGGGCGTGGGCCATCTTCTTATTGTGAGAATATGTCTGTGTGGGGGTGTATTTATGTGTGGGAGGAGTATATGTGTGTGTGTATGTGCACAGGGGGAGGAAGTGATTATGTAGCGAATGTGTATTCCGCCGACTGCAAGTAGATTAAGTGAAATGCAAAGATCATCTATTTACACAAGCCTGTGTTGGAAGGGGAGGGAATATATCCATACGTTTCATTTCATGGCATTTCACTAGTTTTTCGGTTTGCTCGCCGGTTAATGTGAGAATGACATGATAGTGTACAATTAAATAGGAAAGAAATATTTAAAAAAACATTTTTGCGACTGCTTTATATCAAATTCTATTTTGAAGTTATTACTTACTCGGGCTCGAACCTAGTTGTCAAGCCACCTAACATAATTGCAGCTAGAGAGCTGCCCTCTATTCTCTTGCCGATATGTGCAAGATCAACTAGTATTATACATAGATGTTATTTGAGACACGCGCCGCTCGAGTGACCCGCTGGGTGTTGTTCGTTGCAGAACGAGAAGCCGCTGGTGCAAGACCTGTTCCAGGAGCTGCGCGACGGAGAGGTGCTGCTCTCGCTGCTCGAGATACTCACCGCGCAACACTATGTGAGCCAGCTTCTCTGCACACTTGTTATATTGTCTATTATTGATAGGGTGCGATCCGACTTCCGACTGGAAGCACCCGCGCACGCGCTTATTACCCGACTGCGAAAGAAGGAGGGTTATGTTTTTCGAGTGTATGTATGTATGTATATTTCTTTGGCACGCCCTAGAGCCTAAACGGCTAGTCGTATTTTTATGTGAGTGGTGTCAATAGATTCGTCTTAGTCGTGAGAGTGACACTGGGTACATCAAATTAAAAATAAAAACAAAATTAAGGTTTTTTGGCGGCAAAAAGTAATCTCAAAAAAAAATATGTTTTCAAAATACATTGAGTGTGGTATCAAAATAAAGAATTTTTAACGGCGATTACGAATATATTTATAACTTATATGTTTTATTGTAGTTTGGAATAGGAAATGCTAATAAATCACATCACACTTCACACTTATAAAAATAAATGCGAAGTTTATGTCAATTTGTTACTCCTTCACGGTAAAACGGATTTACGGGTTTGGCTGAAATTTGGCACACAGGTAGTTTATAATCTGGATTATCGGAGAGGGGAGAAGGGAGTTTCGAGTGTATGTATTTATATCTGTATGTTTCTATATGATCGCCTAAAGCCTAAAGGGCTTGACCGATTTTGATGTGAGAGGTGTCGTTAGATTCGTTTTCACTTGCTGAGTGTCATAGGTTATATTTTTTTGTAATGAACAAGTGATTTTACTAGATTTTTTTCTAAAGAATCCGCAATAATCTTTTACAGTGATTTTACGCATACTTTCTCACAAAAAACGTACACTCAACAGCGTATTAAGCGTAAAGAAATCGTAAGATAGGCTGCAAAAACCTCTTTACTGCAGTCGGGTATTTTGTTTTTCTTTTAACATTGATACTTGTTTTATTACTGACTTTGTGTGTATGTTGCGCTTGTAGAGACGCGAGCGCGGGCGCATGCGCGTGCATCACATCAACAACGTGAACACGGCGCTCTCCGTGCTCGAGGAGAACGGAGTGAAGCTCGTCAACATCTCCAGCAACGACGTCGTCGACGGGAACCCCAAGCTCATACTCGGTAACTATACACCATCCGTTTGCATCGTCCGAGTGCCGGGTGCCGACACCACCCGCCTACTAACCTGACTGTGGTGGACGCGCAGGTCTGGTGTGGAGCATCATCGTGCACTGGCAGGTGCAGTACCACCTGAAGGAGTTGATGTGCTCGCTGCAGCACACGTCGCTGGAGAAGACGCTGCTGGCGTGGTGCCGCGCGCAGACGCGCGAGTACGGCGTGCGCGTGCGCGACTTTACCTCCTCCTGGGCGGACGGACTGGCGTTCAACGCGCTGCTGCACCGCTGGCGGCCGCACCTGTTCGACTACGCGGCGGTGGCGGCGCGCCCGCCCGCCCAGCGGCTCGAGCACGCCTTCCAGCTGGCGCACGACCACCTCGCTATCGACCGCCTGCTCGACCCGGAAGGTGAGGACTCGACGGTTCGATACTAAACGGCTTCCTTGTAATTAGCCTCGTCATTTGTCTGAATTTATAGTTTATTTAAGTATTTTGGCTGTAAGTTTTCCTAAAATTATAAAATAAAATAAAAAATCACACAAGTAGGGTAGGTAGTATCGGCGTCCAGCTGCGAAAACACCCCTTCGGTAGCTAGCAGGGCGCTTTAGTCACTCGCTAAAGCTGCCAAGGGAAACTTTTGCCGAATCACTTCACAATGCATACAGTTCGTAACCGGGATAACAGTTAGACCGGAGACCGGCGAGACGATCGATCGAAGGCTCGTCGTTAGCCGTACGGAGTTTGAGTGGCGTCCTCTGTTGTCGTTGCAGACGTGAACACGCCGAACCCGGACAAGAAGTCGATCATGATGTACTTGATGTGCTTGTTCCAATCCCTGCCGCACGGCGGTGAGGAGGTGGCGGCCGGCAGCGAGCCCGGCACGCCGGGCGCCACGGAGCCGGCGTCGCGGCCGCTCTCCACCGCCACCACGGGCTCGGCGGAGCTCGGCGGGTACTACGCCGCCTTCGAGGAGGTGCTCGCCTGGCTGCTGGAGGCGGAGGAGCGTCTCGCGGCGGAGGCGGAGGCGGAGGGCGGGGGCGCCCCTCCTCCCGCCGCCGCCGCGCAGGGGGAGCTGCCCTCGTCGCTGGCGCGCGTCAAGGAGCGCTTCCACTCGCACGAGCGCTTCCTGCTGGAGGTGTCGTCGCAGCAGGCGCGCGTGGGCGCCGTGCTCGAGGAGGGTACCCGGCTCATCCTCGAGGCAGGCCTCTCCAGGGACGAGGCCGCAGAGGTCAGGCTGCAGGTCAGTCACGGTACAGTTACGCAGCGCTTCCCTGGACGTTAACACCATATAACTTCATACACGTCCACTTAAGTTCACCAATTTTCGAAAGTAGTTTGATGTCTCTTATGATATTCAAATTACATATTTTTTGACTTCATTCTAGTGTGATGAAGTCAAACGTGAGTCAAAAAAAATGTTTTCTATGAATGTTAGGTTACTAAAAAAACCTGCTACTGCTATTTTTCGTGCAGTGCTGTATAATATAAATAGTGAGGTGAGCACTCGTCTGGTTTACTCAAGTACGTGTATAGTAAGGGTATGTGTGTGATGTCAGTGTGTGCGGCGCGTGTTGCAGGTGCGGCTGCTGAACCAGCGGTGGGAGGCGCTGCGCACGCGCGCGATGGCGACGCAGGCGCAGGTGCACGCAGACCTCATGAGAGAACAACACACACACCTCGACCTGTTCCGGTTAGCGTAATTCACTATCATACAACACACACACATGTTCTCAATATAGCTAATAGAAGTTTGCTAATTAATGGATGTGATGTCATATTTTATATTTTATTCTTTTATTTTTATTTATTTGGACAACCAAACAGCTTGCGTACATGATAATAGTAAACAATAACTAAGTGAGCCAACATAGGTTATCACTGATGCAATAAATAAATTACAGTTCAAAAAACACGCTACAAATTACTGTGGTCAAAGTTCATTACAAGACTTTTCTAACAAATCCAAACACAGCTATGATACGATGTTCCATCATGAAGTTCTAGTTCATATCTTCCGGCTCCATCATCAGATCAGTTCGACAGTACCATATTATTGTATTGTCATCAGAACTACATACAGCTGCCAATTTTCATGACGCTACGATCCTTGGAAGATGGTTAAATTAGTTACCTTAGATTTCATTACATACATAACAGCATGCCAAAACACTCAGTACTTTAGGAGCCTATAGCGGACATACAGACGGTCAAAAATTTCAAAAACGATATTTTTGGATTGTGCTGCATTCACTTACTCCAATTTTTTTTTCTTAAATTTTTCTTCAATGTACAGACGCGATTTCGTTACAGTTTTATTATAAGTAGAGATTAGGTAGAGAATGCTCCACTTTTTTTTAAGTTTAGGACCAAAAAACTGATTGTTAATCAAATTTATAAATAGGTACATTATGCCTCGTTGTAAATAAATCAATAAACTCAGAAAAGTTTGAATTGGAATTTAATAAAAACTTTTAAGATTTATAATTAATTATTTATTATGTCACAACGCATCATGCGACTGCAATATGTTGTCACATGTGCAACCAGACCAAAAAAGAGCGGCCAAGTGAACCAATAAACACTGTATCGTTACTGCCGGTCGTCGGTGGGTGAGCACGGCCAACGTGAGAGTCCCGCGTGTGATCGCAGGCAGTGGCTGACGGCGACCGAGGACCGCATGTCGAGGCTGGGCGGCGCCGGGGAGGAGGCGTGCACGGGGCCGGCGCTGGAGGCGCGCCTGCGCGCAGTGCGCGCGCTGCACGACGACCTGCGCGCGCAGCAGCACGGCGTCGACGCGCTCGCCGACTGCGTCATCGTTGTCGACGACGAACAACACAACAACAGCGACGGTAATATACCTCTCTGTTTCTGACTATCTCTGTGTGTCTCGCTCTCACTCCATGGATTGATGGCCATTGCTGAACCGGCTGATTACATACACCGACCGATTTCTGATAAATAAATAAAATAAATAAATATTTGTGGACATTTCACACAACACCATCTAGCCCAAACTAAGCAAAGCTTGTACTATGGAACTAGATGGTTGATAGAATACATATATACTTTTTTTTTTCGTAAATATATACATATGATACATAGAAACACCCAGACACAGACCAAACATCCATGCTCATCACACAAATGTTTGCCCTGGGTGGGGATCGAACCCACGACCTTTCAGTTCAGCAGGTAGACGTAAACACACTACCAACTGAGCCACAAGGCCAGTCATGATGTTTTGTTTTACTTTTTTTTTTTACACAAATAAGGCCGCGTCAGACCACCAACTCGCCTGTTGGAAAGCGACGATGTGGTAGGCGATGAAACATGACTATTTTACTTATTTGTATTCAGCCATCTAGTTCCATAGTACAAGCTTTGCTTAGTTTGACGACATTTACTATATGTCACTTCTGTAGTGCTAATAGTTTCTGAATAAGATGATAGTGACAAAGAGTATCCTCGATGATATACAAGTATGGAGCGTGTGTAACGACAGGCGTGGCCGAGATCGAGGACCAGCTGCGCGCGCTGAGCGAGCGCTGGGCGCACACGTGCCAGTGGACCACGCAGCAGTTGCAGCGCTTGACGCGGCTGCAGGAGGATGAGGCGCGGCTGGAGGCCGACCTCGCCCAGCTGCTGCGGGACATCGATGCACTCGAGCACCAACTCAAAGAGGTGGGCCGTTTACATATTTATATTTATTACATGGGATCATTTTACGTTTGTTACCGTAACGAACGACTCTTTTTAATTGTCTTTTACTGGGGATTTCTTTAATTTTGTTTCAATAGATTTACTCATCATTTATAGTTTGAAAGTGTTTTTTCACGCACTCTCAGTTAAGTTTTATCAATTTTACTAAATATTTATTTTTTCACAGAATTCGCCCTATAGTCTTTGTCTTTTTACCCGACTGCGAAAGAAGGAGGGTTATGTTTTTCGAGTGTATGTATGTATGTATATTTCTTTGGCACGCCCTAGAGCCTAAACGGCTAGTCGTATTTTTATGTGAGTGGTGTCAATAGATTCGTCTTAGTCGTGAGAGTGACACTGGGTACATAAAAAAAAAGGTTTTTTGGCGGCAAAAAGTAATCTCAAAATTATTTATTTATTTATTTATGTCAGTATGTTACTCCTTCACGGTAAAACGGCTTTACGGGTTTGGCTGAAATTTGGCACACAGGTAGTTTATAATCTGGATTATCACATAAGATACTTTTTATCCCGGGATTCCCGCGGGAGCGGGTAAAACAGGATTAAACCTATTTCCTACCTCAAAAAAATCACCGACAACTGTTCCATTATAATTGTGTTTTAAGGTAAGGAGATGGGAAGAAGGGAGGGAGAGGTAGGGGGGAGTGTATGTATGTATGTATGTATATCTGTATGTTTCTATATGATCGCCTAAAGGGCTTGACCGATTTTGATGTGAGAGGTGTCGTTAGATTCGTTTTCACATGCAGAGTGTCATAGGCTATATTTTTTGTAATAAAAATCATACATCTCTCACAAATATAAAAAACGCGTGTTTTTTGTAACTTCCAACGAACTTTTTCGTAATGAACAAGTGATTTTACTAGATTTTTTCTAAAGAATGCGCAATAATCTTTTACAGCGATTGTACGCATACTTTCTCACAAAAAACGTACACTCAACAGCGTATTAAGCGTAAAGAATTCGTAAGATAGGCTGCAAAAACCTCTTTACTGCAGTCTGGTATTTTGTTTTTCTTTTAACATTGATACTTGTTTATTGAAAGTTCACAAACAGTCATAAGCAAAAAACTAAATACAATACAATAATATTATCTAGGACCTAGAAACATGCATTATGCATAAGTCCTTAACAACTTGTGCCTAACTTACATAGAAGAATATTTAAATTTACCTACAATTACTATAAATTATCACAATGTAAACAAAGATATTATATAACTTTAACAATTAGTAATATCTAAAATGCAAGAATTTAGACAGAATAGTTGTAAATTACCGTAAGTGGAGGGAAATAGAATATACATATGCAAACATACATAATATATATGACATACAAACGTCTATTTTAAAAGATTCTAAGAGTGAAGCTAATGAATCGATGAGGGTGAAACAGACCAGAAATTTCTACACGCAACGTTGCGTGTTTTAAGAGACTTAAACGCCATCTAGTGATGTGACATCTCAAAAATTATACTCGATGGAACAGAGGGAGCGAATTGAATTCGTGGTCTACATAGACCACGAATTCAATTCGCTCCCTCTGAAGTAATCGTAGATTACATAATCTACGATTACTGTACCTATCTAAATTATAGTCGAGTTTTATGTGAGATGCACATCGCAGGTCCTACGAGTACGAGCCGGGTTCGTGTTCACTCGCGGCGTAGTACGTATATAACGTCCGTGTTGTGTTGTGCCGCAGATGGAGGCGAACCCCGTGTCGGAGGTGGGCGCGGTCCTGTCGCGCGTGCAAGCGCTGCAGAGCGCGCGCGGCGCGGCGGCGGCGTGCGGCGCGCGGGTCGCTGCGCGTGCGCACTCCGCGCCTGACGCCGCCGAGCGGCTGCAAGACAGGCTCGACGCGCTCCACATGATCCTCGACGTGCAGGCGCACAGGGTAACAACCACCACCACCACCACCACTACGTTAATACTATACTAACATACATCAAATATAATTACTTCCAATGTCAATTGAGTTTTGGATGCACTTGTTAGATTAGGGATATATTATGATGTTTTGATCTATGCTAATTGGATATTTTAATCTTATATAATTATGTATATTGTTATGTAAAACATAAGATAGTGATCCAGTAAACCTTATGGACAACTTAAGGTTAATGGATAATCAAATTCACCACTGAATCTGCTATTACTTGTTTACTATTCGTCGGAAGTGGAGTGTTGTGTTGTGTTGTGTGTAGTATGCGGCTTGAAATTTAAAATTTTATATATACGAGTATGTCACTGTGTAAGCCGAGCTAGCTATATTTTCATGATTGTATCCTACGCTGCCACTATCCGTGAAAATCTATAATTAGCTTTCTGTTGTTACAATTTTTTTTTATTATGTGTTATAAAGCTGTTGATTTTCCTATAAATAAATAAATACTTTTATTTTAATTTTATTTTGTATTTTTAGGAAAACTTACAGCCAAAATAATTATTAAAAATAATTAAATAAACTATACATTTATATAAATTACGAGGCTAATTACAAGTTTTCGCATATAGTTTGGAAAAATATGAAATGAAGCTTGACGCTGTACGCGCCTATCTACCAATCATAACAATACTTGCAGGTGAAAAGATACTGAGCGGAAAAAATAAAGACCAATTACAAGTAATTTGTAAATGAATTAAGTTTGTGAATCAAAGAATTAGGAATTCAATTGTGAACGTATTAAGTGCACACTATGGAAAAATATATCAATATCAAATTATGATAAGTATTTGTTCATCGACGATGTGGTTCTGTGAAGAAAAGTACCCTCGATATAGTTTCTCTTAGCAAAAGATGATGTAAGAAGTGTCGTGTGTCTGGATCTGAACGAAGGTGTATGTAGTATGTAGTTCGTGTTAGTTCAAGAGGAAGCAGGTGATGACGCTTACATCGTTGGTCACAGTTGTCATTACAAACTAAACTCGAGAGCGGAATGGCAGGAATCGCAGACATTTGTGTTGTACTCGTTCGATGCGTGATATATTACACTTATAAATAGGATTCCATACTAGTACTGTGAGCAATACTCCAGAATACTACGTACGTAAGCACAATACAAGATATTCAATGTTTTATGTTATTAAAAGGAGTTGATACGCGAATAATGAAGCCGAGTGCTTTCTGTACAATTGTGTCAGCGTGATGATTATAGGTGAGTGATTGTGAGTTGACAATCTCGTCTCCGCCTCCAATCCGCTTTCAATCGGTCTTTTTGAAAATTCATGGGCGAGGCCTATGTCCCAGCAGTTCTCTTCGTATGGCTGACATGATGATGATGATTACGCCCAAGTCTCTTATTTCCTGCACTCGGGAAAGCTGTTCGCCCTTCAGGTAGTAATCAAATTCAACAGTATTCTCGAAAATGATCGTACATAGCATTTATTGATGTTGATATTAAGCTATATTGGTTTATTTTATTACCGTCGGCATGTTGAAGGTAGTTAATAAAGAATATAGTTGTGAAAAGTTACAAATATGTAGATACTCTGTCGATCTACATCATAATAAATAATGTGGGTAGTTTAATGATGTAATTAAAGTTTCAAAATCCTGATATTCATTCTGAATCTAACACACTATCGATTTAAACTAATAATTTAATTTTCAGATAAAAGAGTTAGGTTTCGAAGTGGAGACGGAGACGAGCACGAGGAGCGAGGAGAAGGGCTACAGCAGCAGCAGCAGCAGCAACGTGGCGAGGGTGACGTCCCCCGCCTCCCCTCCCCCGGTCGGCCCCGCCGCCTCCGCCAAGAAGCCGCGCCTGCAAGACGACAGCAAAGACTTCCAAATCGGGTACAAACCGTTCGAGGACTGGGCGCAAGCTACCGAAGACACCCTACGACAAGTGAGACATACATATATATACCTGCAATGCGCACGCGCACCGCGCAGTACGCTCCCACGGCCCAGGCAATCTCTCTGCTAAATGCCATGCTTGCTCAACAACCAGATCTTGATATATTGACTATAAAGTTATATGTATTTATCAGTCAGTGTTTGACATTTAAGTAAATATAATATTGTTTGAGAGTTTTTATGTAACACATAACTAGTGTTTTTTTGTTTGTCTTGTTATTGATATTTTTATGTATTTGTGTATATATATTTTAATATTGAATTGTACTTTTCTTCTTCTCTCTCTTTCCATTTTGTAATTACTTAATTATTATTTTGATCGGTATTATTTGATTATTTGACATGTTATATTATTTTGATTTTATTGGCATATTTATACAATTACCTATCCACATATATTTATTTAGCAAATTATAATATTATGAATGTAAGTAATTTAGGCGCAGGGTGACGACACGACGACGGTCTCCGGGGATGTTGACGAATAAAAGAACACACGTTCGATTTAAAAAGCCGGTATATTCAGCTTTACACAATCACACGCAAAGTACAGAAACAAAGACAGGTATAATAAGAATTAATTAAGAGAACTAAACGAATATAACGTGAAAATGACCGCCGAGGCGGGCGCGCTCGTCGGCGAGCGCGCAGCCGATGCGCACGGGTGTTTTTTACGGTTGTCGCCGGCGCACTGCTCGTCCGTCGCGTCGCGTGGTGGCGTGTTTCTTCGAGGGTTACCGCGCCCGCACCCTCGCCCCGCCCCGCGCATTTAGAGCCGTGCGCATCCGCCGCGACCGAGATTACTGGGTTGCCTACATTTCACCCCCTTGTTTTACAACAACATCGTCAGTAGGCAACACAGCGACCTTTACAGCTGGTCTTGTCAGAACGCCTTTAGAAGTTTTTAAAGTTACGACTCTGATTTGGCCATCACGACCAGGGTGTACCGCGGTAATTATACCCCTAGGCCAAGCATTACGCGGCTGATTGTCATCGAATATAAGCACCATCTCGCCTACCTTCAGCGGTGGTACTTCCTTCGTCCACTTTTGACGCTTTTGAAGTGTAGGGACGTATTCTATTAGCCACCTCCTCCAGAACATGTCCGCCAATACTTGAGCCTTGCGCCACGCTTTCCTACCATTTAAATCCGAGGCGTCGAACGCCCCCAAAGTGGACGTACCAGACGCAGTTCCTATCAATATATGATTAGGCGTTAAGGCGATCGGCTCACCGAAATTAGTATTAACATATGTTAGAGGTCTACTGTTTAACGTCATTTCTACTTCTGCAAGCAAGGTAAGAAGAATCTCTTCTCGCGGAGCACGCTCTCTTAATACAGTTTTAAGCGCCGTTTTAATAGTACGAATAAGCCGTTCCCAAACTCCGCCGAAATGCGGACTGGATGGGCTGTTGAAGCGCCAAGTTATCCCCTTTGTCGTCACAAAATCCTGGATCTTGTTATGGTCCAGATTACGCAACGCAGCTTTTAGCTCTTTATCAGCCCTTACGAAGTTAGTACCTCTATCACTATAGATAACAGACGGCTCTCCTCTACGCGCAGCAAAGCGACGAATGGCCATAATAGCCGAATCCGCAGTTAATGAACCAGCCAAGTCCAAATAAATTGCTCTCGTGACAAGGCACGTTATAAGTATACCCCATCTTTTCTCACGACGCCTACCAACAGTCACTTCCATAGGCCCGAAATAATCGATACCGCACATTACAAATGCTCTCTTAGTGTTAGTTAGCCTAACAGGCGGCAAATCAGCCATTTTCGGAGGAACTGGTACCGCGCGTCGTACACGACAGAATTGACAGGTAGCCGCGACCGATTTTACCGTACGTCGAAGCTGGGTTATCCAATATTTTTCCCTGATACAATTAATCACCGTCTCAAGATTGGCATGATGCATGCGCTTATGATAATCAAGCACGATAAGTCGCGATGTATAGTTACGTCCGTCTAGTATGATCGGGTGTTTTTCTTGAAACGTCAATTCAGGCGCAGCGCTTAAACGTCCTCTCACTCGCATCATATTCTCGTCTTCAAGTATAAACGGATCTAAGTCACGAATCTTGCTGGTTTTAGATAGGACGCTCCCATCTTTCAGAGCTTTAAGCTCATCGCTGTAAGTCTCCGTTTGAGACTGCTTAATCAAAAACTTTTCAGCGTCACGAATATTCTGGGCAGTTAACGACTCAGATTGCTTCTTCCGACACATTCCTATAAACGCAAACACTCGAGCAGTCGCTCGAAGTACCCGTATCCAGGAAGAGAATCGACTCACATCAACTAAAGGCTCATATTGCCTAACGACTTGAACTTTTTCTACTCGCTCAGAGTCCTCGATCGTAGTATTCTCAAATTCATTGACCGGCCATTGTTCTTCCGGAAGGCATAAGAAGGAAGGTCCCGAGAACCACAACTTGCACCTCGTAGGCCAATACAGCTTCGTTGCTTCGTCCGCTGGATTTTCAGTCGTTGGACACCAACGCCACTCGGTCGTCCGAGATTTCCTGTCGATTTCGGCTAATCTATATGACACGAACTTTTTATAATCGCGAGGATTAGAATGTATCCACTTTAATACGGTCTTGGAATCAGACCATAGAAATCGTCGAGCTATTGGCAAGCCTAGCTCCTTCTCGACCACACCAGCTAGTCTGCAAGCTAATACAGCGGCCTGCAACTCTAATCGCGGCACAGATACAACTTTTAATGGCGCAACGCGAGCCTTACCAGCGACCATCGCTACTGCAGGTTTTTCAGAAATATCTTCACCGACCAGATATGCCACAGCTGCGTATCCTAGCTCACTAGCATCTCCGAAAACATGTAAGTCCAATAGCGAAGGAACCAATCCGTACCAACGAGGAACACGCAGACATGGTAGTTGTTCTATATCCTGTAACCATCTTCGCCATTCTACGCACTCTTGTTCCTTTAATCGTTGATCCCATTCTATACCTGACCTCCAAATCGCCTGAAGGAGAATCTTCGACTTTATTGAGTAAGGCAGCAATAGACCAAGAGGATCATAAATGCTCATTACAAATTTTAAGAATTCGCGCTTAGTAGGGACTACCTTACCTCCGACCAATTCTGATGGCAGCCGCTTAAAGGATAGATCAAATGCGAGCTCATCCGTCTCGGGTATCCAAATCATACCTAAAGTACGTTCACTACCGTTAGGTGATTTGTCAAAATTAACCGCGCCAGGCACGACTGCCGGCAATTCACGACGTAGTTCGGTTGAGTTCGTCACCCACCCCCTTATATCGAAGCCTCCTGCGGCATGAATCATTGTCACATCTCGTATAAGTTGACGCGCCTCGTCTACTGTTTGTCTACTATCTAAGTAGTCGTCCATATAATGTTTGGTATTAATCGCTGCTACAGCATCAGGATGTGATTGATTAAAATCACTGGCATTTTTTCGTATAATATAATTGGCCGAAGTCGGAGACGACTTGGCCCCGAAGATCATGGAATCCATGACGTATGGTTGAGGGTCACGCGTACGCTCCATCCCCCTCCACAAAAAGAGTTGTGCACCCTGATCCTGCTTTCTTACTTTAATACGCATGAAACAATCGGCAATATCCGCTGTGTACGCTATCGGTCCAAAACGGAACTTGAGTAACACGCCTAATAACGAATTCAATAAGTCCGGCCCTGTGAGAAGATGATCGTTCAAACAAGTGTTTTGATACTTCGCGGCGGCATCAAACACTAGACGCAATTTACCGGGCTTGTTAGGGTTGGTTACCCCAAAATGCGGTAACCACCATACCGGATTTACACCTAAAGGTTCGTTCACTGGTACAGCATATTTCTCGTTTAATAATCGCGTTATTTGTCGTTCATACGCATCCGCATATTCGCCGTTTTTATCCATTTTATTCTCTATCGTACGCAAGCGCTTTAAAGCAGCATCGTAATTGTCGGGTAAATGTACCTCATCATGCGACCACAATAATCCGACCTCCCATCCGCCGTCCACTCGACGGCTAGTTTTATTTAAAATTTCAGACGCACGCTCGTGATCGACATTTTTACGTGAAGTCTCTAAAATGCCTAAAGACTCGAGTTCAAACTGCTGTTTTACTAACTCATACAATTCAGACTGTTCCGTAACAAAATTAACAGAATCCCCCCTGAGTTCATCGTCGCACTCAGAATTACCCATCATCGGTCCGTGCACTACCCAACCTAGTTCAGTACGTGACGCTACGGGTTGACCGGACCTACCCTGACGTATCTCGCTATTTACGATTAACTTCCAATTATCCTGACCTATTAATATTAAAGGTTTAACCCACGACATTGCACAGTACCCTAAATCTCGCAGATGCGCATTTTGTTCGAAAAGTTTAGCGGGCACGCTCTGGGGAGGCAAGTTAAGATTCTGCATCGTTCGCAGGACGATATCATGTTGTACACCGTTAGGGCCGGTAATTACCGCGTTCACCCTATACGACTTATTATCCGTAACTACATTGCCACTTGCGCTTACAATTTTTAGCGGCGATTTCTCAACAAACTTACACATGTTATTATCTAAACATATCAACTTATTGTCTATCAACGATATCGTGGCGCCATCATCGAGTAGCGCATAACACTCACACCGAAAATCATTCACTATCACACTGACCGGTAAGATTTTTAATAAAGTTTTGGAAAAACGCTCACCGACATTGGTCACTGGGTGTACCTCTCCATCCCGCGCCGCGGCAGACGAAGGCGGGGCGGCACACGGCGGCGGTGGCGGTGGCGGGGGCGCGGGCGTCGATACCCCCGCGCGCTGTCGTGTATACGCGGAGCGAGTGATAAGCCATGGCGGTGGTGGCGCCGCCGGGGCATCGGCGGCGGCGCAAGCGAACACAGGGCGAGCGGCAGCACTCGCGCTATCAGCTGTAGAACGCACACGGCAACGATTTCCGATCCGTTCGTTTGACGAAAAATGTAATATTACGTGGTGAGGGGCACGACACTTCGCACAACGCTTAGCCCTACACTGGAAACGCGAATGTTGTTCCAATAAACATTTGAAGCACAGTTTTTTCTGTTTTACAAAGTCCCATTTATCGTCATTAGTTTTATTGTTGAAAGCACGGCACTCCGGTAACGAATGATTTTTATTGCACAATGAACACGCGATGACATTACCGACGCTCGATGATCCCGACGACTCGTCCGTATATTCTACGCTCGTGTGTACCCTATGGGCTCGACGGTGGTCATACGATCTCATAGCGTTATCACTGCGGGCGGTGGGGTAAAGCGGCAAATAATACGACGATGCGATCGTAAGATGACGGAGAAATCCGAGTATTACGTCTAAACTCGGCGATATACGCATATCTATATTTTGATGTTGTGAGCTCTCCATTTTCATCACATATTCCCCATACTGCGCTCGTTGTACTGGAGTCAGTTTGCTTAAAATCTCCTGAGTAAGCTGCGGGTTGTTGATGTATCCGTCTGCTCTGATATTTTTTAATACATAAACACAATTTCGTACTTCGGTCGTCATTTGTCGCAGTTCAGCACCCCCATCTGACACTCTCGGCAGATTTCGAATTTTTCGTATAGCATTTTCTAATAAACGGTTTGGATGACCAAACTCCTCCTCGAGGGCTTTGACCACTTCTTCAGGGGCGGTCCCAGTGCGGAGCAAATCCTCAACGGCGCGCTTGGCTGAACCACGCAATGTCTTTTGTAATCTTATAATATTTTGGTGTTCCGTGAAGTTTTTGTACGTGTTCTCGAACGCTCTGCGATATGCAAGCCAGTCTACAGGGTTCCCGTCGAATTCCGGTAGATTTCTGCTCGGGTCTTGATTCGCTGATAAGGATATTATTGCATCGGCTAGTTGCATAACGTCACAAGTCGCCATCTGCGTCGCCGGCGGTGGCGGCGGCGCCACTGTCGCAATTTCGTCTCGGGCGCGCGGATCGCGCGTTATCGTTGCGCACGGCTCGCGCTGTCTCGTCTCGCGCGGGCTCGTCGCTAAGCAACGTTGAACGTCGTGCATGGGAGCTGCGGGGGGAGCGTCGAGTGGAATTTTCCGTCCGATATTGTTAGAACATGTCGCCTCGCCCGCCGGCGGATTCACAGCGACATCTTCAAGCCAACTCTTTACGTTTTCCGTCTTCTCCGTCTCACTCACTACGCTCCGATTCTCACTTCCGCTGCTGAATTCATCTTCGATCTCGGCCATTTCCAACGCTAACTTCTTCTTAATTAATCCTTCTCGTACTTTCGCTATTTCGACTTCGGCGTCGTACTCGGCACGTAATCGCGCGGCTTCGCGGCTGGCGCGGCTCGAACGTGTTTTCTTTGTGCGGGTCGGAGTCGGAGCAACGGTGACGCGTGTCGCATCCGATTCCGAGCGTTCTTTTCCAGCTCCAGCGGCCTGGGCTTGGCGTCTCGTCGTACATCCAATCTTCTCCATCGTCTTGAAGTCCGTAGGTGATCCGGCTCGAAGAATGTAAGTAATTTAGGCGCAGGGTGACGACACGACGACGGTCTCCGGGGATGTTGACGAATAAAAGAACACACGTTCGATTTAAAAAGCCGGTATATTCAGCTTTACACAATCACACGCAAAGTACAGAAACAAAGACAGGTATAATAAGAATTAATTAAGAGAACTAAACGAATATAACGTGAAAATGACCGCCGAGGCGGGCGCGCTCGTCGGCGAGCGCGCAGCCGATGCGCACGGGTGTTTTTTACGGTTGTCGCCGGCGCACTGCTCGTCCGTCGCGTCGCGTGGTGGCGTGTTTCTTCGGTTACCGCGCCCGCACCCTCGCCCCGCCCCGCGCATTTAGAGCCGTGCGCATCCGCCGCGACCGAGATTACTGGGTTGCCTACAATTACCTATATGTTCATGTAATGCTAGATTGTCGCGCACATTGGTATAAACTGTAAGCGTGACACTCATTTGTAAATAAATATTATTATTTATTTACAAATGAGTGTCACATAAAAAAATCAAATGAGTGTATATTTATATACTTAGTCTGGCCATAAATACTGTTACAGTTAAAAATAAGAAAGATATTACATTTGAATTTGGAATCTGTAATTTTTATACGATTGTTCATTGAGTTTTCTAATTTTGGCGCCAATACATTGTACAATATTTTGCGATATTAAAATGGAGTGGGGTGATAAAGAGAACCGAATCGCTGTGATTGCATTACACAAAGTTGGTATGGAGCCAAATGCAATTTTTAAAACTCTCCATACGCTTGGTATTAGTCAAATGTTTGTGTACCGGGCTATTAATAGGTACAATGAGACCTCCTCTGTTTGTGACAGAAAAAGATCTGGCCGTCCACGTAGTGTTCGTACGAAAAAGGTGGTCAAAGCAGTAAGGGAAAGAATTCGAAGAAATCCTGTCCGAAAGCAAAAGATTTTATCTCGGGAGATGAAGATAGCACCCAGAACCATGTCGCGTATTTTAAAAGATGACTTAGGACTTGCAGCCTATAAGAGACGCACTGGTCATTTTTTAACTGATAATTTAAAAAAGAATAGGGTGGTAAAATCGAAACAACTACTGAAGCGGTACGCAAAGGGAGGTCACAGAAAATTTTTGTTTACGGATGAGAAAATCTTTACAATTGAGCAACATTTTAACAAACAAAATGACCGTATTTATGCTCAAAGCTCTAAGGAAGCTTCCCAATTAGTCGACAGAGTGCAACGTGGGCATTATCCGACTTCAGTGATGGTTTGGTGGGGTGTTAGCTATGAAGGAGTGACAGAGCCATATTTTTGTGAAAAAGGTATCAAAACATCGGCACAAGTGTATCAAAATACCATTCTTGAGAAGGTAGTTAAGCCCCTTAACAACACCATGTTCAATAACCAAGTATCCTTCCAACAAGACTCGGCGCCAGGTCATAAAGCTCGGTCCACACAGTCTTGGTTGGAAGTGAACGTTTCGGACTTCATCAGAGCTGAAGACTGGCCGTCGTCTAGTCCTGATCTTAATCCGCTGGATTATGATTTATGGTCAGTTTTAGAGAGTATGGCTTGCTCTAAACGCCATGATAATTTGGAGTCCCTAAAACAATCCATACGATTGGCAGTGAAGAATTTTCCCATGGAAAGAGTGCGTGCTTCTATCGATAACTGGCCTCAACGTTTAAAGGACTGTATTGCAGCCAATGGAGACCACTTCGAATAAGCTTTTATATTTTAAATTGTTTTATATTTATGTATTAAACTAACACACTGTAAAAGTAATAAATATTATTTGCAATAAAAAAATATATTTTTTCTTCGTGACAATATTTATGGCAAGACTAGGTATATCATGGAATTTTGGGGGTCATTAAACAAAACAGAAATAATGTCGGTTGGATGCGGAGCACCGCGGTGTGTGTTATGTAATGTAAACGTAACGGATAGAGAGTGAGTGAACGTAATGTTGTTCGTCGGTAGTGCGAGCGAGAGGTGGAGAGCGGCGAGAGCCGCGCGCGCGTCCCCGCGTGCGTGGCGCGCGTGCAGCGCGAGCTCGCCGAGCAGCGCGCGGACTTCACCCACGTCGAGGAGATACAGCGCCGGCTGGCCGGGGAGCCGACGCTGCAAGGTACGCGCTGCACTTGCTGCACACTCACCACTCCATAACATCATATACACTCTTCCGTGGAATCGCACTCTCATTAATTTTTGTTTATTAATTGTTTACAAACTGGATATTACAGCTATTGTATACATAATTTAATTACATATGTGATCATGGACTCGCTGAACGGCCTTCTTGAATCAAACACAACATGCATATAAAATTTAACGCTCAATAAATATATATATAATTACAGGAAATCTATCAATAATTGCAAGTACTGTGGTATTCATCATTCTATATAAATATAAGTACGTGTGCGTGCAGAGGACGCGGCGCGTCACGCGGAGAGTATCGGCTCACTGAAGGCGCGCTGGGAGCGTATCGCGGAGCGGGCGCGCTCCGTGTCGCTTGCGGCGGGCGCGTGCGAGGAGTGCGACACGCTGCGGCACGCCGCGGGCACGCTGCGCGCCGAGCTGGAGGAGGTGCGCGCGTGGACGGTGCGCACTCGCGCCGACCGCCCCTCCACCAACCTGCTGATCCACGTGCGCAACAAGCTGCGTGCGGCGCGCCGCCTTTCCGCCGACGCGCGCGAGTGGAGCGCACGCGCACAGACACTCGCCGAGGGCGCGCTTCCCGCTGCGCTCAAGGAACTGCTGCAGGTCAGACACACCTACCGACATTCTATTATGTGTACTCGTGTTCAAGCGCATCACACTATTTGCCGGTTTATGGATTCCGTAGTCGACGAGGAAACCTTATAGTTTCGCAATGCCCGTCCGTCTGTCCGTAGTTTAGCTCAAGGGTTTAGTACTATAGATCTTTAATTCGGTAAGAATACATGTGTTTATCGCGCCAACGAACAGTTGCGTATAAAAATCTCGTAAAAAATATGTTTGTGGTAGCACGTCCTCCCTACTGATATTTATTTATTTATTCATAGGAAAATCAACAGCTTTATAACATATACTTAACAATTGTAACAACAGAAAGCTAATTATAGATTTTCACGGATAGTGGCAGCTTAGATACAATCATGAAACAAGTATCAATGTTAAAAGAAAAACAAAATACCCGACTGCAGAAAATATGTTTTTGCAGCCTAACTTACGATTTATTTACGCCTAATACACTGTTGAGTTTACGTTTTTTGTGCGTACAATCGCTGTAAAAGATTGTTGCGCATTCTTTAGAAAAAATCTAGTAAAATCACTTGTTCATTACGAAAAAGTTCGTTTGTGTGAGATGTATGATTTTTATTACAAAAAAATATAGCCTTTGACACTCAGCAAGTGAAAACGAATCTAACGACACCTCTCACATCAAAATCGGTCAAGCCCTTTAGACTTTAGGCGATCATATAGAAACATACAGATATACATACATACATACACTCGAAACACCCCCCCCCCCCTCCCTTCTCTCCTCTCCCTTCTCCCCTTTCCTTACCTTAAAATCATCTATTTCATAGTTGTCTAGTCTTTTATATTATTTGTGAAAACTTTTAATTGGCCTTCCGTTTTTATATACTCTTTCTAATGTATGTAGTTAGCTGTAAGTTTTCCTTTGAAAATAAAATAAAATAAAATAAAACACAATTATAATGGAACAGGTGTCGGTGATTTTTTTGAGGTAGGAAATTTTACCCGTTCTCACAGGAATCCTGGGATAAAAAGTATCTTAAGTGTTAATCCAGATTATAAAGTACCTGTGTGCCAAATTTCAGCCAAACCTGTCAAGCCGTTATTCGTAATCACTGTTAAAAATTCTTTATTTTGATACCACACTCGATGTATTTTGAATATTTTTTTTTGAGATTACCTTTTGCCGCCAAAAATCCTTTTTTTTTTTTTTAATTTTGATGTACCCAGTGTCACTCTCACGACTAAGACGAATCTATTGACACCACTCACATCAAAATCGGTCAAGCCGTTTAGGCTCTAGGGCGTGCCAAAGAAATATACATACATACGCTCGAAAAACATAACCCTCCTTCTTTCGCAGTCGGGTAAAAAAAATAGGTAGCTCAGCTTACACAGTGACATATATACAATTTAAATTTCAAATTTAAAATTTTTGTGTGTATGAATTGTAACCCGCTCCCCCGCAGGCGGAGGGCGCGCGGCTGTGCGCGGAGGCGGAGGGTGCGGAGCGCGAGCTGAGCGCGCGCGAGACGGACCTCAAGCTGGCGCTCAACAAGAAGCCGAGCCTGGCGCACGAGGAAGCGTGGCGGCGGCTCGCGGAGCGCGTCGCGCACCTCGAGGCACGCGTGCTCGCACAACACGCGCTGCTCGCGGACCCGCCGCGCGCGCACACGGCGCTGCAAGGTACACGCACCTCACACCTCCACGTGTACACTCCCAACCGATCTATCTAATCACATCTACATTACAACAAAAACAAACTAATATACATAATTAAATCGAATCGGCTCGGTGGACGTTTATTCAAATAACTGTTTTTTTCAACAGCTTCAACAACTCCCAGTACTGACCGAGCGAAACATGTTTTTTTCTACGGCTTTTTAATATCATCAACGTGTTAATTGCGTTTACAGTTTCCGTTGATAGGAAAGCAGTTGAATAGCAAAACCCGTTGTATCAACGCTTAATCATTATTGGCTGTAATACACGGAAGTCTACTAATACATCCGAACATCTCCCGAGCGTGCCGCACTAACTCGATCTGTGGTATTCCCGCTTACTCCTATGAGTAAACGAGATACGGATTATTTGAAACAATTTTGAAAATTATACTTTTTAATACAGTTGCTCAAAAAGTGGCGTATTGCAGGGACGTATAGCGTTCGGGATGTGGGCTATTACATACTCGTGCTTTTTTTTTACCTTTCCCGAACTCGTGCGTTCTCTTTCCCAACTGTCAAAATAATGTCTATTAAAAAGAAAAACCAACCATGAAGTATTTACTTAAAAAAATCATAGAAGTTTTTATGATTCATGCAAATACGTAAATTTCTAAAAAGAAGCTACTAATTTGTTTCAATATCAGATTTAATGATTTGATTGAATGAGTTAGGTTAGGTTTCATTTCATTTCATCTCATTAAATTTCATTTCATATCATAAAAAAAATTCTACTGAAGACTTGGCTGTATGGGCATAGTTCTCTTTGCCTACCAGAATGGGTGAAGAAAAAAAATATCTCTGCTTATAGCCTCGTTTACATTCAGCCGAAGTGAGCAGGGAAGTGGGTAGGGACTTGGGCAGGAGCAGTATGTAAACACGATACTTCTCATGCTCCTGCCACTGCTACTCGCCCTGCCCGGCACTCCCCAAATGAGCGGTTTTTTGTGCGGACTTCAAAGAATGGGCAGTGCAAGCGACAGTGCGTGTTTACATTCAGCTCCGTCGCTCACTTCTCGCCGAGCGCTTGAACTAAGTGGACGTGCGTGCCACCTTATTTTTTACGAAAGTCGCCAATGCCCAATATGCCTTTTGATTGGAGCAATGAAAATACGCAAAAATTTCTAGAATTGCTAGAAGCGGAAAAAGTCATATGGGATGCTAATGACAAAGCCCATAAATTAAAACACAAAGTTTATGATGCATGGAAGAGAATTAGTGAAGATTTAGAAAACACTCCTATTGAAGAATTAAAACTGAAGAAAAAATCTCTGATGTCAACGTTCAGGCCTCTTTTTTAAACTTTGAATCTTTTTAAATTTGTAACATAGAAGACACAAAGCGGACGCAGTAAATATTTCGACGTCTGCCATTGCCGAAAGTCGAAAGCGATGTGAGTGGTAGGGCATTATGTAAACACTATACTTCTCTCGATACTGCCACGGCAGTATCAAGCGCATTATTACCGGCAGCGTCAGGAGCAGTGGCAGGGGCTGAATGTAAATGAGGTATATATTCTACGGTTGGCGCCATTTTCCAGAAATTTTCTTTGCGAGTTTAGTTGTTTGTTGCACAAAATGAGTAATTTCGACCCTAGTTTTTTTGAATTAACACCACCGGAACTCAGTATAATTGCACAAAATGCTTCGGAGAACATTTTACCGGAAAAGTCAAAATGTCGCTACATATCTACATACGACGAATTAATTGCGTGGAGAGAAGAGCAAATAAAAAAGCAAATAGTTTTTCAGAAAATGTATGATTAGTTAGTTGAGTTTATTGTGTTTATATTATTTTATTAAATTGCTTAATTTTTTCGCAACTGTATTAAAAATAGTCGTTCAGTACACGTGCGGAACCGTGATTGCAACTTGTTCCGACTGTCAACCCTCGCTTTCGGCTGCGCCTCGGCTCGGGTAGACATTTGTCGGAACTCTTTGCAATGACAGCCTTTCCGCACTTGTAATGAAATATACTATATTGCTTATATATTACAATCGAATATATACAAAAACATTGACATGTGTTTAGTTATTATGAATGTAAGAAAGCGTTTATTTTATTATGAATTTTTAAGTGTGTAATTAAAAACTGTTTTGATTAGTCCGGTCATTTATGTTTTATGTGATTATTAGAAAACGTGTAAAAAATTAACTAAAAAGTTTTATTTTTATTCATTCTTCAATTATATCATGAAAATTTATGAGATAATTCTGCCAAACTCTTCTCAAAGGCGTTTGATGTGGTGTTTACATATATTTACTTATAAGAAGGTAGCTCGTACAGGATGTTATTTTTATTGAGATGGTGCGAACATCAACCGTGACCACTCTCGACACGACACGAACTGAATTTATAAATTCGCAACGAGGATATCGTACCATCTGGAGCTCCTCGGGGCTCACATCTCGGTCCGGTTTTTTTCCTAGTTTACCGATACCAAATGTTTGCCGATGGCGTTACATTATATCATATATAAATGGAGCGAAGCGATGCGCGGGGCGCGGGGGTGCCGTAGTACTGAAAACGTTATCTCTACAGAGCTGGGCGCGCTGAAGGTGGAACACGGTGAACTGCGGGCGGCGTGCGAGGCGGCCGTGCGGGAGCGCCGGGAGCTCTGCCCCCAGGGCTCCGTGCCCGACCTGCGCGGCTCGCTCGAGACCCTCGTCACCAAGATTGACGACACGAGCACGATACTCGACACCAAGATCGACAAACTGGAGAAAGGTACTCGCATGCTACATTGTTCTCTTGGATGCTACCTTGTATTTACTTACAACAACCATTACTTCTGCATTGTCGCTTCCGAGTCAAGTTTATTTTCCCCCTCTCCATATACACGATACTAGGTGGTAACCGGCACGGGCTGACTGTACAGCAGTCCGTCAGCTGGCAGGACCAATGGTAGAGGTGAGGCTTCAAATGTTTCATAAGTCTCCCGACTGTACCAGCCGCACTGACACCGTTATGTTTATGACTCATACTTATTTCGTTAATATATTTGGTATTAGTCCGTGAGTGGTGAATTTCTATAAATGTTGGGCATAGTGTTACGTTCCTTGCGTACGCAATTTAGAATAAAAGAACTATTCAGATACTATACTAAATTCTACAAGGAAAAGAAATGCTACAGAAAACAAGAGGTTGCTATGTAGAAGAAACAAAGATAGAGATAACGTTACTCCTTTTTATCTGGACCGACCGTACTATCACCCCTTTGGAAAAGCAGCAGCGCCGGGTAGCAGCCAAGTGCCAGCTATCAGCTGGGATGTTGCGATGATCCGATATTCTTTAATTCGGTGGAAGTCTCTACATTTGTGTCTCCGTTGGAAGTGTTAGAGGGTAGCTAAAAACCCCAATAGTGGGGGTTTTAAATATCTCGTACATGATTGTAGCACTTAATAACTTAAATAGTATTTAAATTAGGATTTAATATTTATAAAAAACGACGGTAGCGCTTCTCAAAAACCACGTCGTATTTTTCTCCCGAAAACTTCACTCACCTTCCTGACAAAACGAATGCACTTGTCAATGTCAAATGGTGCTATTGTCGCTTAATTGTTCAGCTCTGTCATAAGACATAACGCAAGTGACAGTGCAATGCAATGTAACAGTAGGTGTAAAAGCTGTGTAGTAGTGATCCTCGTATGATGTCCAGGTGTGGAGCGTCTGCAGCAGCTAGAGGAGGACAAGCGTGAGCTGGACGCATGGCTGCAACGGGCGGAGAACTTCCTCGAGGAGAACCAGTACGTGCCTGTCGGGGAGAGCGACGCGCTCGACCGCCTGCTCGATACGAGCAACGTGAGTGCACACTATCCATCGCCACGTGACATGACAAGCTATCCACCGACACGCGACACGCTATCCATCGACACGTGACACGACAAGCTATCCACCGACACGCGACACGCTGTCCATCGACACGTGACACGACAAGCTATCCACCGACACGCGACACGCTATCCATCGACACGTGACACGCGACACGAGACACTCTACTTACACACGTGGCATGCGACACGCTATCCACCGACACGTGACATGCGACACGCTATCCACCGACACGTGACATACGACAAGCCATCCACAGACACGCAACACGCTATCCATCGATACATGACACGAGACACGCTTCTTACCGACACGTGACATACGACAAGCCAGAACGCACCGACACGCAACACGCTATCTATCGATACGAGACACGCTACTTACCGACACGTGACACGCAACATGAGACACGCTATTTACCGACGCGACACGCTATCCACCGACACGCAACACGCTATCCATCGATACGTGACACGCTACACGAGACACGCTATCCACCGACACGTGACACGCTACACGCTATCCACCGATACGCGACACGCTACACGCTATCCACCGATATGTGACACGTGACACGCTATCCACCGACAGGCGACAAACTATCCACCGACACGCAACACGCTATCCATTGACACGTGAAACGTTATTCACCGACACGTGACACACGGCACGCTATCCACTGACATGTGACATGCGGCACGCTATGCTATCCACCGACACGTGACGCGCGATAAGCTATCCACCGACACGTGACACGCGATAAGCTATCCACCGACACGTGACACGCGACATGTTATCCACTGACACGTGACACGCGACAAGCTATCCACCGACACGTGACAATTGACTGAACCGAAAATTTTGTCGTGGTTTTAAAAATTTCCTTTCTGTCGAATAAAAAAATAAAAACGGGATGTCGTATTTTAACTTTATATCGATAGCATTGAAAAGATTCAGAGGAAATTTCTGCGTTGCATCAACTACAAATATAGATTACGCTTTACTGAGTTCAATGAGAGCTGTACACAACTACACATCACCATATGCTCCCTCTGTCTGCGCTGTGAGGTGGCAGATCTAACTTTCCTGCATAATGTTATAAACACCAAGATTGAATGCAGTGACCTTCTCTCCCTGATTAAATTTCAAGTGCCGATCCGTACTTTTCTAGTCGACGCAATTTCTTAAAACTCCATACTGAGACATGCGCGACAAACTACAGACAGAAATCCTTCTTTATTCGAGCATGTAACACCTTCAATTATAAATATTCAGAGGACGTCGATCTGTTTACAGTGAGACATAACTTCTTTAAATATTATGCAATCTAAAAAAAAAAACAATACTAATTAAATTCACACACATAAGTTTAATATATCATTTTTAAATTTCGAAGTTAAATTATTACTGATCGATATGGCTTAGCAATTTTAATTACGTATGACCACTATTTATCTATTATTTCAAAAAGTATTTCATGTAAACTTACATTCTATTGGTGAAAACTGTAAGGCTTGTTCCGTACCATTAATTTACACTATATAATATGTTCATAGCTGTTTGTTTTCAGTAAATAAATAACTCAGAATGCAAAGTGTGATAATGTAGAACAAGAACAAATCATAGGAAGTTTATATAAGATGATTATTGCGAAGATAAATCAATCAATCAATCAATCAATAACACTTTATTGACACCACATAAAGTAATAAGACAATAAACACATAAGAAAATGGCACAAAAGGCGGTCTTATCGCTAAAAGCGATCTCTTCCAGACAACCTTGGGATGTGATAGAAATAAGTAATAAATAAGAGTAGGAAAGCCGTATCAACCTTATAGACCACAAATTATAAAGTTATTTGTGTTATAGACCACCTTTACGCCTTCTTCATTACTCCCGAATAGAATAAAATGTATACCACTTAAATTGCAACCTAGTCGCCACAGAAAAACGACGAGAACATCAATTTGTTAAATAAATTATGACTCGAATATTGGAATATTTGAAGTATTAGAGACACGAGTGAAGAATGAATTTTGTCTCTGTTTCTCCTAAATACGTGACATTTTAATATTTATTACAATGAGAGAGAAAATGGGACACGGAAAACCTTTCCCTCGACCTATTATTATACTCATAATCTAAAAGCGTTATCGTTTCGCATGTGGCAGAAATATGACGAAGAAATACCGACTTACGAAGAAAAAATGTGTCGAATCGAAAGCAACAAAGACGCAATCGTGGAGGAGTGTGACTCTGCGCTCGCCAAGTCCCTGCACGCGGAGGTGCCAGCGCTGCGCACGCGGCGCGCCGGAGCCGCGCACGCGCTGCGCGAGCACAATGAGCGCGTGCGGCGCGCCGCCGAGCGCACCGGTGCGCTCTACCGAGACATCGACGAGCTGGAGGACTGGCTGCGGGACGTAGAGGCGCAGATCCCGCCTGAGGAGGAGTGCGCCATCACCGACTCCGCCGCGCTCTACAAGATGAAGACGCACTTCCAGGCGCTCAAGGAGCGCTGCGACGACAAGACGCCGCACTTCCGCGAACTCAACGAAACCAGTGAGTCTCTCGTTCGAAACTGACCCTCGGGCTGCATTCAGCCGATGACTTCCAATCTATCCGTTACGACGGGCATGTGCTATGAACTGGAGGCTCTTATGTTAATTTGTACTGATCGATGTTTCAATTATTTCTGTAAAAAAATATTAAAATGACGTAGATAGTGCCTCGTCAGTGTATCATACACAAACACGAGAAAAAAGACGCCAATCAAAAATCATATTATTACGGTTTGTAACGTATCATCGTCTCGCTCACTAACATGTATCTATTGTTAATGTATTCTGTGTTCACAAAGGCATATCTTGTTACCTAGCAAGTGAGTGTGGTGTCATGTTAATGACATCAGTGAGTGTAACCGCATGCGTGTTGTGGTTGCGTGCTTCAAACACACACACACACAGTTGCATGATGTTTGTGTATAGTAAAGTGATTAATGCGAGGTGAGGTATGGTGCAGGTAACGACATGTTGCTGGCGGCGGAGTCTGCCGAGTGCGGAGGGCGCGCCCCCGCTGCTCTCGTGCGCCGCGTCAAGCATCTAAACGCGCGTTGGTCGCACGTCATGCACGGCGTCTACGAGAGATACAAGTCAGTGGCACACTACTCTACACTACACCACCTACACTACACCACACTACACTACACTGCACTACACTACACTACACCGCACTACACTACACTACACCGCACTACACTCACATATACACTCATACTCACTCCGGCTGAACTGTTCCATTCAACAACGTAGGGCCACACCGCATCAGTTTCCTTGTGTCATCACTATCATCATCATTTCAGCCTTAAGAAGTCCACTGCTGGATATATATCTCCCCCGTGGATTTCCAAAAAGACCGATTGGAAGCGGCTTGCATCCAGCGTCTTCCCACCACTTGTGTAATGTCATCTGTCCATCTCGTAGCGTCTTCCTACGCTGCGCTTGCCGGTGCGTGGTCTCCACTCGAGAACTTTTTAGCCCTATCAGGCAGACAGCACGTTCTACGTGCTATGTGCCCTGCCTACTGCCACTTCAATTCGTTTATCCGCTGTGCTATGTCGATGACTTTTGTAAGTCTTCGGATTTCATAATTTCAGATTCGATCTCGTAGAGAGACTCCGGGCATAGCCCTCTCCATAGATCGTTGCGTGACCTTGAGCTTCCTTATAAGGCCCATAGTTAGGGACCACGTTTCAGTGCCGTATGTCATCACTGGTAACACACTCTGGTCATAAACTTTCGACTTGAGGCACCGAGGTATATCATCCGCAAGTACGCTTTTGAGTTTCTCGAACGCTGCCCAGCCGAGTTGGATTCGACGATTGACCTCTCACATAAAGTTGGACCTGCGTAGTCGAAACGTTTGTCCTAGGTAGACGTATTCGTCAACAACTTCAAGAGTGCGAGTTCCTCACAGATATTGGGGTAGGCACTACATGGGCGCTTCACGTTACCTTCGTTTTGTCCATGCTCATTTTGAGGCCCACGCGTTTACAAACTCTAACGAGGTCTTCGAGCATCGTGCTGAGGTCTTCCATCCACTGCCATGACTACTATATCGTTGGTAAACCGAAGGTGAGTGATGTACTCGCCGTTAATATTGATGCCGAGCCCTTTGCATTCCAGAAGCTTGTAGGCATCTTCCAAACCGGTGGTAAACAGTTTCGGATAGACTACGTCTCCCTACCTCACGCCTCTCTTCAATGGATTTGCCTCCGAATTCTGGTCTACTCGGACCGTCATGGTGGCGTTGTTGTACACACACTTCAGCACTTCGATATAGCGATAGTCAATACGGCATCGTTGAAGAACCTAAAGCACCGCCCAGAGCTGTTTCAAAGCGATCCTAATCTCGTACAGGCTGATGTCCGGGATATCTTCGGTATAATGTCGAATCAGTTTGGCTCTTGGATCTATATCCAAACTGCTAACCGGTTTTGCGACAGATGTGTATAACTGTCGATCTCCCTCAAGATTTCTGATTTGGTCTATGCTAAACTGCCATCTTCTCTCTTCAGTTTCGTCAACTGGCTTTGCTCAATAAACATGTCTTTTGCGAACATTTTGGAGCCTTTATTCCATTCTAACGTCTCTTTAGTACAATTAGTAATAAACGTACGGATGTCGCGTCGCATAGACTTTGATATGCGTCTATTGAGCTCCCTATATGAGTCGGAATCACTGGAAGATTGCAGTTGCAAAGAGCGTCGTTCACCCATGAGGTTGAGGGTATGGCTCGAGTTTTTTTACGGTCTATTAGTACGGTGGGGCTTATAAAACTCGGCGCCCACTGTACGCCGATCTATTATTATTTATTTATTTTATATTTTTAGGAAAACTTACAGCCTAAATACTTATTTTAGTCCATGAAAATCTAAAACCGTTGAGTACAACTGCTTGTAGTCGATGTTCGACATAGGAGCAGTACCATCTGAATAGATTACCATGTATACCTGCTATCCGAAGTTTTGAGAGAAGCAAACTAAATAATTTAGTATAAAACAAATTTAGTGTGAAACGGCCTCGTATTCTTCGATGCTTTGCTTACCATCTAAAGAAAAATAGGCATGATTTTATGTATGTACGTACAATATAAGTTATGTTCAAGTCATTAAAAATAGCTTGTAATTGGAAGTGTAATCGGTGAAAGGCTTGTTAGAATATATAAGAAGTGTGTCTCGTGGTGCAGGGTGCTGGCCGAGGCGTGGCACGAGTCAGGCGAGCTGCGCGCTTGGCTGGCGCAGGAGGCGGCCTGGCTGGAGGGGCTGGCGCGCCGCCTGCGCCGCTCGCCCGACGCGCCTGCCGACGCCGAGGAGATCGCGCATGAGCTGAGCGCGCTCGAGACGCACCTGGCGCACCGGCAGGAGGAGCGCGTGGCGCGCATGCACCACGTGGCGGCGCAGCTGCGGCGCGCGCACATCCTTCCGCCCTACATCCAGCAGGAGCTGGCCGCGGTCTCAGAGCGGCGGCGCGCGCTGCGTGCGCAGGCGCACCACCGCCTGCGGCTCCTCGAGCGCGCTGCGCAGCTGCACCAGCGGGCCGAGCTCGAGGTGGACGACCTGCAGCGCTGGCTGGAGGAGGCGGAGCGCGCGCTCGACCCGGACCGCACGCCGCCGGACCATGAACACATGCAGGTGCGCTCGCTAAACACACACACACACACACACACTCGTACCGAGAAAGATGATCCATAGAATAGAGTGGAATAGGTCGAAGTAGAAAGAGCTAAATTAACTCACCTTAGACCTCAGATTATTAGTACAATTATTACAATGTACCAAAGACATTTTATGACTGGCATATGATTATTATATTCGTGAAACGCGAATACGTTATCACTGATTTAATTTTTAGGGTTCCATACCCAAAGGGTATAAACGGGACCCTATTACTAAGACTTCGTTGTCTGTCTGTCCGTCCGTCTGTCACCAGGTTGTATCTCATGAACCATGATAGACAGTTGAATACTAAAGCAGACCAGTCAGAATGCTTACTAGTCTGATCTAGATAGACAGTTGAAATTTTCACAGATGATGTATTTCTGTTGTCGCTATAACAACAAATACTAAAAAACAGAATAATAAAAAAAAAATAAGGAGGCTCCCATACAACAAACGTGATTTTTTTGCTCGATATTAATAACGGCAACAGGTAGACGCTTGAAATATTCACTAAATTTTATGTTTTAATATTGTCAGAATTGCACAATTTTATAATATGTTAACTGCCGACTCAATTTATTTGTGTCGAGTATGTGGTCAAACGTAGATGTATTTAAATGAAGAATAAACTGCCGTTCCCTTTTTTAACTCGCTCCAGCCCCGCTCTAGTTCAGCTCCTGTCTCGATCCCACCTCGCTTCTACTCCACTCCTGCCTCACATATTTTCTACGTCCACCTTGCTCCCGTCGCACTCCTGTTTAGCTGTCTTCTGCTCCCACTCCACCCCTGTCCAACTTCTGCCATATTCCCGCCTCACTCCCACTCTAGTACCTCACTTTCATTTCACTTCCTCCTCGCACTTATACCATTTACACCTTGCTCCCATACCACTTACGTCCCGCACCCACCTAGATCCTTTGTTGGACTCCCATCTCACTCCGTCCCTCGTTCCGTTTCATTCCTGCCCCACACTAATACAGCTCCCGGGTCGCACCTGTCCCATTTCCACCTATACTACTACCACTATATACTTGCCGCACTTAAAGCTTGCTCACAATTCGTTCCTGTTCCGACCCACTCCCTCACGCTGGGATTCGAACTTTATTATCGCCCTGGTCTAATCTCCCTCCAGCCCCGCTTTCGTCCTGATCAAGCTAAGATTTAAAAAATCTGCAATTCGCTCCCTAACCTCAATCCCCCCCCCCCTTAATTCATGTTGTAAAAATATAATAACAGTATTAGTTCCTGTCTATCAATTAACCTAAATGTTGTTATTTAACGCATCTAACATGAAAATTGTAGGTATTTCATAGAATAAAATAATTGAAATAATTGAAATAATTGCCCTTTCGCAAATTTCGTTCTTAGCTGACCTATTTACTCTATAAGTAACATACATGCTAAATTTCAGATTCGTAGCTTATATAGTTTTTGAGATTTAGTGATGAGCAACGCAATACTCGTAATGTTGAAAGTTGTAATATAATGCTATATCCCAGGGGAACTATCAAAATTTTCGGGATAAAAAGTATGCAAGATCCTTCTACATAGTATAATTAATAATCTTGCCAAATTTCGGATTTCATGCGGATTTGTTCTATTTGGTAGGTAGGTATGTGATTCTACTATATATTATGTATGTTTTACTCTAATCTTAAGACACATTTCTGTTGCTGCACATTAGCAGTGTAACATCAGTCTCAGGAATTACTAGTGATAACCTAAATTTGGCTTAATTGTGCCTAGTAATTTTTTTTTCCATGATATTGTGTAAAAAGCTGTTTGGTTGTCCAAATAAATAAAAATAAAATAAAAATAAAATTTCGTCCAAATCCGTCCAGTAGTTTAGTATACCATGTGATATAAGCCTGTCAAGTTTGACAGATGTCAACCAATGTTAAGATCTCGATGAGACGCTATTACTTTGGTGTTGAAACCACTAGTCTAGCTAAGCTCAATCATTTCTGTGATATGGTTGATTTTAAGCCTGCCAAATTTGACAGCTGTCATTTGAAATTGACATCGTGACCCGAGACGGTTTAAAAGCTTACCTAAGGTGTAGGTAAGGTGAGGTCGTGTAATATATGTATCGTATGGTACGTTTCGAGTGTGTTAGTGTGCACTGAGAAATAACTGTGTTGTGTGTGTGTGTGTTTTAGCGTCTGTCCTCGGAGTTCGAGTCGCGCCGCGGCGTGCTGAGCGCGGTGGAGCGGCAGGCGCAGGCGTACTCACGCGCTGGCAAGCAGGAGGCGGCCGCGCGTCTCTCCGACCAGCTGCACCTGTTGCAGGTCTGCACTCTCCTTCCTATACTGCACTCACCACTCGTACTCTGCACCTGTCTTTCTATTTAAATGCACTTCGCTACCGAAACTGTGGTGACTGGTCTGTAGCCACATAGTTTAGTGTTCGAGATGCGTGATTATATGTAGAATGATAAGTCATCTTTAGGATACATTAACATAGATATTACGAGTATGACTGATATAGATAGGAGGCCTCTAGCACGTAGTACTTAGTATATAATCTTAGTTATTTGTTACAATAAATTAGACCGATACCATCATGTGTCTCATCATTACCAACCCTCCAGGCTCCGGCATAGGTCGCCAAAAGAGACTCTTCAAGTCTCGCGTAGGCTATGAATGTAACATTGTTCTTTATGTATGTGTTGTGTGTGTAGCGGAAGTACACCGCGTTGGAGGAGCGGCTGCGCGCGCTGGAGACGTCCCCCGCATCCCCCGCCCCCGCGCCCCCCTCGGCGCCTGCGCCGGAGGCCGACATCGAGTCCCGGCTGAGCGGTGCCCTGGCGACACTGGCCGGGGTTCAGCGCGCCGTCGCCGCCGGCCTGCTGCCCGCAGACCCTGACCCGGACGCCGTGCGAGCGCAGCTCAGGACTTGTCTGGTACAATATATATATATTACAAATTATCCTCATAATTATCGACGCTCTTCCACGCTGGACAGGGAGAATAAGAAAAACTTTTTTTTTTAAACAAGCTTTTATTTAAATGCTGCTCTAAAACGAAGAAAATAAATTTTATATTGATATAAATAAAAGCTTGTCGCGTGAACACAAACTTATTTTTATTTTTTTCAAAAGAACAAACTAACTTTAATTCTAAGCAAATGATAAGAACGCGTCTAAGTCTTTTGTTGGAATTAAATATTACTTAGTAGATAGGTACGATGTTGTTTGAAATCTCACGACAAGCTTTTATTTATATCATTATAAAATTTATTTTCTTCGTTTTAGAGCATTTAAATAAAAGCTTGTTTAAAAATAAAAAAAATACTAGACTAAAAAAAGAGTGCTTGTCAAGACTATTCAAACGAGTCCAAACTCGACGGTTTTATCTTGTTTAGCTTAGGAGTTCCTATGGCCACCTTCCGACGCCATCTTGAGACCCTGGCTGTTATGTAACACATGAGTGCTTGTCAAGACTATTCAAACGAGTCCAAACTCGACGGTTTTATCTCGTTTAGTTTAGGAGTTCCGATAGCCACCTTCCGACGCCATAATAATACAAACATAAATTCATCATACATTTGAATAACATGGACTGGCTGAACAGCCTTTTCTAGAAGCAAACACAACATGCATTTAAATTGTAACACTCAACAAATAGGAATAATTATACATAGTCTAAGATACAGTAATTATTGCAAGTACCGTGTTATAGGAGATGAGCCGATCCCCAAAGAGAAAATAACTGTACTTAAAAGTGGGATCTTATGTAGAAAAAAAAACCGGACAAGTGCGAGTCAGACTCGCCCACCAGGCTTCCGTACAAACTATTAAATAAAAGGGGGAAATCATTTATTTTTATTTTTCTTCATATACCGAAAAATATACATCGTAAAAATATTTAAAAACCTGTTTTAACTAATGCTAATTAAGCTCTTTCATATGATACCCTACATGATACGGTTAATTCACTTTAAAATTTCGACCCTCATTCCTTGCATAACGACACTATTTTTTTGTGATTAAATTTAAAAATGACCGGTTTTCGGATTTTTTCCTATATGTGTACTCTAACACAATGCTTCTTGCCAAATATCAGAGTTCTAAGTCAACGGGAAGTACCCCATAGGTTTTGATTCCTCTGTGAGTGTCGAAATGTGCGTTTTTTACGATATATTCGGCTGTAACTTTTTTTTTACCAAAACTGAGAAATTTTATTTTTCTTTCTGCAGAAAGATACTATGGATCTGCGTATATGGTTTTAATATCAACTCGATACCTTCACGCGTTCCCGAGATAAAGGTCTTGACACCCGGACGGACGGACAGACGGACAACAAAGTGATCCTATAAGGGTTCCGTTTTTTCCTATTGAGGTACGGAACCCTAAAAAACAACGGGTTGCACTTCGGGAGTGTAGGCAGAAGTGAAAACATTTCCATATTTTTAACACTTTATATCGATTGTTGAGATGTCGATAAAAAAAAATGAAAATAGCAAAAAGTCTGACTGAAGGATTTGAACCTCCGCCTTCCGATGGACAAATTGAAATTTATATCGGTGCTCTAACCTACTGAGCTAACGAGTCTTACGTGCATGTGTCGAAAATAAGCATTCGGCGCAACGAAATGACGTCATGCTAGAAGGACAAACTTGTACATACAATATTGAACATTAAATGCAGAACGTTAGAATAGGTTTCTGACTAAAATAATCCGTCCGTCTTACAAATTTTCGATCAGGTCACGTGACACCTGACGGGAGTTTAACCTGACGCCAGTTTAACATTTTTTACCCATCCCAAAAATGCACAACGCCGCTAAAGAAGTTTTCATTTCAAAAATGTATGGAAATATTTCAAATTTTGATTATAGTCGAAATGTTTCATACATTTCGACTCAAATCAAAATTTTAAATATTCCATTCACGTATCACTGTCAATTTGATTGTTTTTAATCGCGCTACGGGCAGACTAATGCAGTTTAGCCATATTGCCTTTATCAAAGAAAAACTTAAGGAACGAAGAAAAGTCTGCCTCACCGCTTTCCGGTGATGAGTTTACCCGACGATTTTATGGAGGTTTATGGGACGGCTAGAAAATATTATACACTTTACCATTTTATTTAACTTTCCAATATTCTTGTAACGTACGAAATAAAACATATAGAAATATTTTAGGAAAGAGTATTAAAAGGATTAATTATGTTATATGTATTTAAAAATAAATGTTTTCGGGAAAGCCAAAAGATTACGTTCCCGCCAAAAACCCTAATCCCAAATCACCAATTTTATCTTGTCACTTTGATCCTTCCGTCTGTTATTGACTGTTCCGTCCGCTATAGTTGGAAGAATGGAGTTTTGAGATAGCACCCACCAAAGATAAAAAATGTTGTAGTTTGTGTCAAACAGTGTATATGTAAATTTTTGCTCAAATTTCATACATTTCACAATTTTGTATGGAGTTCCAGGCTGCCGACCCCCCTGTCCCCGCAACCCAACATTTTGCACATTTTACCCTCTAACCTGCTAACCTACTAACCACATCCAAACTGGCATCAACAAAATCTCGTTCAAGGCTTGTATCCAGCGGCACACACATTTTTTCTTTTTTGAC
This sequence comes from Lycia hirtaria, assembly GCA_947563715.1. Taxonomy (NCBI): domain Eukaryota; kingdom Metazoa; phylum Arthropoda; class Insecta; order Lepidoptera; family Geometridae; genus Lycia; species Lycia hirtaria. The sequence goes on from OX387380.1 coordinate 8,717,689, forward strand.
CGAGCGAGCGAAGCGTCTGCATCAACTGGCCAAATTTATTTTCATCTTTTTTTTTTTTTTTTTTTTTTTATTAACAAATTTATTCTCCACAGACTCCAGGGTCCGTGCCTTTTATGAACTAATATATGCATTTATAACTACTTACATTTTTTTTTTTTAAGTTATGCAAGAGGAAGACAAAATTTTAATTTACACTTAACTAACATGCATGCGTGTATACGCCGAGCAGTCCAGCTCCCGCAAGCAGCACCCGTTCACGAGTTGACGCATGTGCCAGCCATCGCTCTCCTCAACCATGTTTGAGGGAAGAGGGCGACCCGCCACACGACGCCGCCGCAAGAAGAAGCTTTTTAGTGAGCGTGAGTGCTCTGAGTATACACGCTTTCTTATTATTATTAAAATAACACAACGGGGACAAATAATACATACAAGAATTTACAAAATTAGGGACAGACAACTAAAGAATAAAAATAACCTAACACCTAACACTTTTTTTTTTTTTTTTTTTTTTTATAACAAACAGCGAAACTTTCCATTCAGGGCCTCCACTACCGCCGTGTTGCGATCTTTGATAGCCATTTTGAGGTTTTTTTGAGCCATTTATTTTCATCTGTCAGTTTGTATGTCGCGTACAGGGCGTAATTTTGAATCAATTTTGATGAAACTTCATAAAAATTACATCTGTTGCTGTAACTATAATTCGGATTTGATTATTTATAGGTAAGATAATTCGAATATCAACGTCTAATAGACGAAAATTATTTAAAGATAATTCGTTCGAAGAAATTATATAAGAATCAAATTCAATATTATTGAAATCAGAATATTCATAACTTGACAAACTTCATGAAAATTAATACAGAATATGCACGAATTTCATTTCATAAGAATAATAGTTTTTTTTATAACATAATAAAATGTAATATATTTACTAAATAAAGAGTCAATACAGTGAAAAGTATTGCCTAGATTTTATACAGTGATCATGATTCAGAGAACGAAAAAATAATTTCGACCGGTCAAAAAACTTGTGAGATATTTCATTAAAGTTTTAGGGGAAGCATCATCTATCGGTCGTGTGCTCTCTGTCCAATGTTACATTAAATGTTTGTAACAAAGTAATACTATTGTACTATGTTGTGTTGTGTATTGTACTAAGTAATTATTTTTGAAGATATTTTAATTCTGTGTTTGTGGAATGGATCTATTTGTGGTTAGACTTTTTATGACCAAATAAAAATAAATCGTGCATATTTTTTTATTATATTTTATATATTATTTTTGCATATTTGCATATTAGCAAAAAGTAATATTTGCACTGGTACTGGTGGTTTGCAGTGTTGTGGTATTCTATATTTAGTATACATATAATGTACAAAAAGACAAATATAGCATATGTATATTCTCTGCGTAGTACATAGAGAATGCGTACACACGCAGTATGCTCATTAAAGAGTTTCGAAAATAAGACACAGACCCGCTTTACTGCATTACTGTCTTTCTAAACATAGTCGATATGGTCGCGCTCGGCCGCCAGCTCACCTCGTGTTATGCGACGCTGCAGTCTACGATGGAGCGCGCTCGTCTAGCAAATACCTACACACTCGCGATTTGAAAACAACTAGGTTATATCGGAGAATATGTGATCGGGCAACGTATTTATTTAAACGTAAGTTCATACAATAAAGCTAAGCATTTGTTTTCAGATTTTTTGAATATCGTACTGATGTTTCCACTAGATTTTGGCTTGCATATTGTTTTTGGCGTCTATGTTAAAGCCACTATTACAAATAAATAAATGAAACAGTAGTATAGCTAGCGGCGCGAGCTGCCGTGTCAGCGCACCTTGAAAGGATTCTATGATTTAATTGCACCGCGGAGGTGTGAACTCGGCGCTCTGTGGATGTGCCGTTAGGTTTTTAATCAACCGACTTCAAAAAAGAAGGGTATCAATTCGACCTGTATGTACGTATGTAATATTGTCAGAACTGCACAGTTTTTGTATATGTTACACTATACCAGCTAAACATGTGTGCCAAATTTCAAGTGTATGTTTATTTATTTATTGGGTACCAACATGTTATACATTCTTACATTGTCAAAAGTAACACATGAACATAAGTCAAAGAGCTAAATGCTAACATAATTATAGGCACCGACAACATACAATTACGAAACAAGCGGTCAGAAAATTAATTAAATAGATTTTATGTCGAAACGAATTACATAACTTAAATTTATGAATATTAGAATACAAAAAGTATGAATAATTATGTCAAAGTGAACATACACATATGTATGTTTGTCCACGTTTTACGCAGAAACTAGAAGTCGGGTTGCAACAAAATCGGTTCAGTAGTGTTCAAGATATGGACTTTTTAAATAAGAACGTATCATCGACGCTATTCAAACCACTGGTCGGATTTGAACGAAATTTGATAGGTTAATCACTCATACCATGTAAAGAATCTGGCATACTTTATAACGCAAAAGTTTGGCATTACAATAGTAGTGAAATGTGTTTAAAAATTAAACGAACTTACCCAGTGAAGTTTTGTGAATACAATGTTTAGTTAAAAAAAAAAAAAAAAACAGGAATAACACATACATACATTCATATAGAAGAAATACTATTAATAATAAAACCGGACAAGTGCGAGTCAGACTCGCCCACCGAGGGTTCCGTACAACCTAGTAGATAAAAGGGGGAAAATTATATTATATTTTTTATATTTTCCTTCATAAACCAAGAAATATACATCGTAAAAATATTTAAAAACCTGTTGTAACTTATTTAAGCTCTTTTAAGATACCCCACATGATACGGTTAATTCACTTTAAAATTTGGACCCTCATTCCTTACATACTCATTTCCAAGACACTTTTTTGTGATTAAATTAAAAATGTCCATTTTTCCTATATGTGTGCTATAACACAATGCTTCTTGCCAAATTTCATAGTTCTAGGTCAACGGGAAGTACCCCGTAGTTTTTGATTCCCTTGTGATTGTCGAAATATGCATTTTTTACGACATATTCGGCTGTAACTCTTTTTTTACGAAAACTGAGAAATTTGATTTTTCTTTCTGCAGCAAGAGACTATGGATCTGCGTATATGGTTTTAATTTCAACACGATACCTTCACTCGTTCCCGAGATAAAGGTTTTGACACCCGGACAGACGGACAGTTGGACAGACAGACAGACACTAGATGTTAATATAGTACGGTTGACCACCAACTCGCATGATGTTAAGCGACGGTGTGTACCTCTGTGTGTACGTATACCTCCTATTATATTCAAAATTATGGATTTCAAGTCCACATTTTTCAAAATTACTTATAACTAAAAATAAATACTATGTATAATATAACACAATTCTTTTCGAAATTTATCTAAATATTTTATATTTAAGGAAAACTTACAGCCAAAATATTTAAACTATAAATTTTGATATAAAAATATTAGGTGGCTAATTACTATACCATATTAATGCCATATTATTGTATTTTACTTGAACTAAGTTTTGCCACAAGCCGGCTCCACCTCGGTGTGGTATTGAAAATGACACGTCATGCCGTACTTATCTATTGTTTATCAAGTTTCTCGTCAATGCCGTACCTATTGTATTTGAAATGATTTGTTGAATGTCGTACCGATTGGATCTCAACCGGTGGCGGTGGCGGGTGCACGTTGTGTCCGTTGTTGTCGGCGGCCTCCCCCGGCGCTCGCTAGCTCTGCGGTATAATGAGATAGAGCACGCGGGCAGCTCCGCGCCACACTCCGCGCCGAGAGTTCCGCCGCTCGCGCTCGCGCTGTGCAGTGTGCACGCCTCGAGAGCCGCGCTCGACATGGCCTGGGACTCGCTCTATCTGTTGCTAGTGTTCGGTGTCGCACTCTACAAGTGGATAGTAAGATATTTCTCTCTCGAGCCATAAATATATCGCGAAAACACCATTATTGTCCAATACACCGAATATCTACTTTTAAGTACTCATGTCGGTGCATGTGAAGGCCATCATTCCGAATGTTTGAGTTTTTGTCGGCGTCGGTAATACGAATAGAAAATGTAAGAATGGCGGCCGAGCGCTGTTCGAACGGAATCTTACAGTAAATGTTTCAAAATTTATAAGTGCATCGATAACGTTGACATCAAGTATTTCTTAAATTAATAAAAAATAAATAAATCTGGGTCCGTGTATATTCACAGAAACACTATCGGACGCTGAGCGAGATCAAGTCGGAAGTAGAGTCGATCATCAAGACGGGGCGGCGCGCGGCGGAGGCCGAGGCCGGGGAGGGGCTGACGGCGCGCATCGACGCGCTCAAGGAGCTCTACAACAAGCTCGGCGCCGGCGTCACCGAGAGCAAGGCGCGCCTCGAGGCGGCGCTGGTGGCGGCGCGCGAACTGCAGGCGGGCCTGCAGTTGCTGCAGGTAACGTGCACTCCGACCGCGGCCCCCCGTCCTCTAGCGACACCATGTAACCCGGTGACGTCCGGCACAGGGCGCCCTGGAGCGGCTGCCGACGCTGGCGCCGCAGCCGCGCGAGCTGGAGATGTCGCGCATGGAGGGGACGCGCGCCGCACTCCGCACGCACCTGGAGGCGTTCGCGGGCGCCTCGCCGGACCGAGTGCAGCCGCTGTGGGACCAGGTGGCGGCGCTCGACGCTCGCTGGGGGGCGCTGCGCCGGCCCGTGGCCGCGCCCGCGCCAGCCCTGCGCGACCGCCTCGCCGCCGTCACTGCCGAGCTGGAGGCCGGCGCCGTGCCCGCCGCGCGCCTGCGCCAGCTGCACGAGGAGCTGCGCGCACACGCCGAGGACGCGGAAGTCGCGCAGGACGCTGCGCTCGCGCACCTGCTGCACCAGACTCTCGAGCGGCTCACGGTCAGTATGCGCCCGTACTCCATCTCGCACACACATACACAACGCGCAACGCGCAATCGAACAACAATACGACTGGTCTAGTGACATATTACAATATCATAAATTTATCAGATATTTGTGTTTCCGTCTAAAAATTCCTTATAAGTCTTCAGAATACGATAATCTTTGTAAAAAAAAAAACATTTCCTTCCATTATACAAAAGACGTGAAATTGCTGATTTAACATTCCTACTAAAGATAACATCAAGCTTGATCGACTGTCCAGACTTGCTAGGCAAGGTTTCTCTTCGCGTCCCCTCCAGAATCACTCGATTAAATACCACCCTATTTACTCCCACTGTGGGAACAAGGTACAGGCAAAACTCATTTCTGTGGCGAGCTAGTGATAACTTCAATAAGCTATGCAAGCGATATGAACTTGACTTATTCTGTACAAGTGTCAATTCGGCCAAGCAGCGGTTGAGCAGATGTTACTTTCTGAACGGTAGCAATAACTAGTATGCAGTTTGAAATTTAAATTGTATATGTCACTGTGTAAGCCGAGCTAGCTATTTTTTCATGATTGTATCTAAGCTGCCACTATCCGTGAAAATCAATAATTAGCTTTCTGTTGTTACAATTTTTAATTATATGTTATAAAGCTGTTGATTTTCCTATGAATAAATAAATTAATAAATATCTATATAAAATTACCCGTATGTTCCGCCGAATGTATTTTGAATAGATAGATAGATAACACTTTACTAAAAATCACATGAAAACAAAATAACATTAAGTACTTAGGGCTAGGGTTTTAAGTGGCGGCCTTATCGCTTAGAGCGATCTCTTCTAGGCAACCATGTTTGAGCAATATTTGATCGCATGTAAAAAAAAAATGTACCGGGCGCTCTTTCAGCGTTTACCAAAATGACCTAGCGACGTTATCGCGCGTGCGCAGCTGTTATTCTCACGTGCCACTTGGCTAGAGTTCCTCACACAAAATAGTTAACATTATACAATACACCGTATGGAATCTTAATTGTATCAAATGTACATGAGGGATAGGACTACTTTTCAATAGATCATTTGTTATTTGTACTTTATAATTATGTTATTTACACATTTCTGTTGCTGCACATTAGCAGTGTAACATCAGTCTCAGGAATTACTAGTGATAACCTAAATTTGGCTTAATTGTGCCTAGTTAATTTTTTTTCCATGATATTGTGTAAAAAGCTGTTTAGTTGTCCAAATAAATAAAAATAAATAAAATAAAGTAATCCAGTTTTGAAATAGCCAATTAAAATCAATGTCGAGATGGGGGTCTTTTTAACATCATTTTATTATAATGTAGCTACTATTATGACATTTCGGGTAACCAAAACCAGAACGAAAATATTTATAAAACATTGAAGCTACGGCATTACTACAATCAATTTATCTCGGAAGAGAAACGACAAGGCAAAGGGACCATAACCTACGTATTCACAAAAAAGACTCGGGGACAAATGAACCATAACTAATGACAGATGATTCCTGACCGATGATACATGAAAAATTATCCATGACATGGCCCCTGACCGATAACCATTCACAGATGAACCATAATGGATGTTCTTGACCGATGCCTTATGAATCAGAAACTTTGTTTTGTTTCCTTATGTCCAATGACCCATGTCATGACCCAAATCCCCAGACCCATATTCTAAGACCCATGAGTGATGACCCATGACTCACGACGACCTATAAACCCAAGACTCCAACTGATGATCTAGAACCCAAGACGAACTAATGAACCACATCCATTCTCCATGTCTAAGCAAAGCGTGAACACCAGCATGAGTAAAAATATGAAGTTAAAATGACCCTCTTTACGTAATAGATTCTCTTGTCGTGTTTCGATATTAAGTCTATTAGACGTCGTTTGCTAAAAATTATTTTGCATCCCGAAAGTTCATCAAAACAATCTAATTCGAATATCTATTACCGCTTCGATTAATCAGATTATGTTGTGACTTCGTTTACTCTTTATGTCCGAAGATATTAAATCGATTAACAACTGAAATAAATAACTTTTATTTCTCGTGACACAAAGAGTACATCGACAGCAGATCAGTTTTCGCCGTAACACCGATCTCACCCCTTCATTCTGGGTCTCATGTAAAATAATACCTCACGTAATCGTACATCACCATTACACTCCATCTGTCGTCGTGCTTCCGGTGTCCGCTGTCTATAAACACGCTCACCATCTCGCATCGGCTTCACGGGAGCTCCGGCTGCATATGTACTGGTGTGGTGTCTCCGTCACGGCGGAGTGGTGTGTCTCACGACCGGACGAGTAACAGCACGCGTGTGTCCCGACTGTGGCAAACCTGTACATACACATGTAAATATTGGGTGTCGGTAATCGTGTGAACGCTTTGTGTGCGCCGGCGTCACCTCACGCTTGCATCAAGGGAAGGCCGCCGGGAGCGGGGTGCGGGACGCGGGACGCGGGGCGCGGCGCGTCTCGCGGCGACGCTAAGGCGCCGTTTGTGTTGCAGCCGGCGTACGAGAGCGTCACGGACACGATCAAGCGGCGGCTGGAGAGCCCCGCCTCCCCGCCGCCGGACGCCGACCGCCCGGAGTACAAACGGTCCCGCATCCCTCTAGCGCTGCACAGCCCGGCTCCGATCCGGCGCGAGCTGACGTCCGGCCCGCCGCCCCGGGCCGGCTCGCTCGAGCGGGGCTCCTCCCTCGGCAGCGCCGCCTCCTCGGACTCCGCGGAGCGCTCCTCGGCCTCGGCCCCGGCCACGCCCGACACGTCGAGGAAAGAGAGCAGCACGTTCAATCTACTCGAGGACAGCGACCTCTTCACGCAGATATCGGAGAACAAGATCGCGGCCGAGCCCGGCGCCTCGCGCGCGCCGGCGGACCCCTGCCACGTGGTGTCAGTCACGTCGCACGAGATAGTCAAGTGTTCGGTCGCCGCGGAGGGGGAGGGGCCGCCGGATACCGACCGCGACTCCACCGGCACGGAGAGCTCCGACTCCTACGACACGGAGGAGAGGCCGGCGCTCGACCTCGGCTCTGAGCCTAGGACGTTCGTCGTGGAGGTCAGGACGCTGGAGCAGCGCATGCGAGCCACGCGCGGAGTCGTCACGCGGCGCACGAGCGGTGGCGCGCCGGACCTCATACCCGCGGGGGAGCGGCGCCGGGACGCGGGCGGGAGGGACGACCACGACGAATACTTGATTCTGGACGAGGTTCCCGGCGAACAGGCCGCGCTGCCGGAGCCCTCGCACACGGCGGACGCGGGCCGCGGGGGGGCCGACACGCCCCAGGAGGACATCTACTCGGAGGTGGAGGACGCGCCCGCGCCGCAGGTAACACACGCACACAGAACTGATTACAGAGCGCGAAACACACGCACGATACGAAACACTACGAGTTTAGTTCGCTATGGACTTTTTGTGACAAACTCGGATGTGAGACACTGTTGCATATTGCAGGTAATGAGCGATATGTCGAAATTACATTTTCGTTAACTGTAAGTAGGCTAGGTTGGCGTTCGAAATTGAAAACAAATCTGATAGGCTGCATTAATTCTGAAAAACAAACAAAAAATACTGATGCGAAACAAAAAATACTGATTTTTTTTTGTCAGCATAGATTTTAAAAACAAAATGAACTCTGATTTATTTATCAGCAACTTAGATTCAATTCGATTCCAAATCCGAGCTCGGCGCGGTTCGATCTCGGCACACACAAGGTCACGGCACACGCATCAACTCTGGAACGGATCATCACCAGTTCCCCGGTACGGCTACGGACACCGGCGAGCGCGGAAAACTCAACAAAAATGTTTTTTTCGAAATGATCGGCTCCGGGTGTGTGCTATAGTCGGGTCGCATATTAGGGTATGGTATAGTACGTGTTGTGTTGTGCGCAGGCGCGCATGTCGGGTGCGCGCGCGGAGCCGCCGCCGCCGCTGTGCACCTCGACGCCCGTGAAGGAGGCGCGCGCGCAGGTGGTCGCCATGTCGCCAAAGCTGGCGCCCTCCCCGGTGCCGCACCACCGGAGCCCCGCCGTCACTACCGAGAAGTACCAGCGGACCGACGACCAACAGGAGGTAACACTACACGGTCCCCTGCCAATTAGATCATTCATCATCATCATCTCAGCCAGCTCATCAAGTGGATTTCCAAAAAGACCGATTGGATTAGATCATTCGTTTATTTGATATCTTAAATAAAGTATGTAACATTGGCACGCCTCTAGGTCTGTATGGTTCAGTTTAATTGTTCATCCTCGTTATACACGAGTTTACTACAAACTGCTATGCAGATTGGCAGAACTGTGTCATTGTAAATTTTCGTGATGTAATTGGAGAATAAAAAAATAAAAAAAAGTTCTAAAATAACCTTAGTGAATGTCTGCATTTCACTAGACATAGATGTTCTATATAGGTAATTACACTATGAACTCGCCCTCCTGACGCCTCGGCGCGTCTCGACTAAACTAATTCGTATACTGTGACGGAAAATGGCATGGTACTATATTATGCCGTCATACCTCCACTACGTTGATCTCATAACTCGTTTGTATCTATCTATCCTATTTCAGTATAAAAAAATATAATATATGATATTCAACGCATTCGCCCTTGCGCACCGCGTTTTTTATTTCTGACAATATTACGTTTCGTTTGACGTATGCCGGGCGGTTATCAGACGGCGGTCCCTTCGAGCCCCGCCCCCTGCGCCGGTGCCGGCGGCGATGAGGAGGAGGGGTGCGGCGTGGTGTCACGGTTCGGCGCGGCGGCGGGCGCGGAGGTGTCCGCGTTCGAGCGCGAGGCGGCTGCCATGCTGCGCCGGCTCGACGTCACGCTCGTCACGGTGGGCGGCGCGGACGCCGAGCGAGACCCCGCCAAGCGACTGGAGGTACTACTGCCTCTCGCTCGTTACTGTCTGTCGGAACCGACTAGCGTACTAACCAGCGGTGTGTGTCGCGTGCGCAGATCCTGAAGAGCCAGGTGGGCGGCGTGGCGCCGGACGCGGCGGCGCTCATCTCGCGCGGAGACTCGCTCGTGTACGCGGCGCACGCGCGGGACCCGCTGCTGGCAGACTACATACAGACCAACTGTCAGGCGAGTACACTCAACTGTATACTGTGTCGCGTATCTCACTCACTCTTCCCAAATAGATATTTATTTATTTGTGAGCTTAAGTGTCCGAACTGATAGGTCAAGTTATATCAACTGATGATTTTTTTTTTCCATCATTGAAAGGTTAGGTTAGGTTAGGTTAGGTTAGGTTAGGTTAGGTTAGGTTAGTAGAGTTGAGAGTTACCGAACTCTTCATGCATTTAATAAATGTGTATTGAGATTGAGACAATAACTGCGACATGTTTTTGTCATGCTTACGGACTACAGAATATTTGTATGGGTGACTCGATGACTCGATTTGTCACTAGTAGTACTAGAATAGCCTTCCTGCCTTGAGCTCCTTTCGAAACTCCAATATGACCTCTTATTGGGGTTTCGAATGATTTGACGTCTAAAGATCTTCATTCTTCAATGTAAGGCTAAACGAACAGATTAGAAAGTCGTGTAGTCAACATGACTACATCACATCATGATGATGTAGACGTCGAATCATTCGAAACTCCAATATGACCTCATATTGGAGTTTCGAATGATTTGATAGCTAAATATCTTTACTATTATAAATATATTCTCATGATCAATCAATCTATAAGCGGAAACTTGTAATTAGCCTTGTAATTTAGATAATGTATATTTATATGTGTATTTATTTAAGTGTTTTGGCTGTAAGTTTTCCTAAAAATCTATTCTATACGAGTACATATAATGAGACTGTAACGGGTCAAAATCTGTACATTAAATATATTAGATTTTTTTTATTGGAGGATGCATTACTATCGATACAGAAGCCAAAACAGCAATTATTATAATTTTAGTCTGTCTGTCTGTCTGTCTGTACCGTGTGTCCGATGGATGCCGAAACTACTGGACGGATTTGGACGAAATTTGGACATTAAAAAAAAAACGGATAAACAAAACGGATTAGAAAGACATGTAGTTAATAGTAGTATGAGAAAGAAAGGGGGACCCGGCAATGATCTTTGAAGAGCACCAGCACCAGTAGAAACGGAGGCTCAAACGCCACTGGGTACAAACTCACAATTATAGGGACGTCATTGTTCAAAACGATAGCCTTTATTGTATTTTTTTAATTTATGTAATAATTTATTATCGATTAGTTTGTCTCTTATGCCGATGAGGTATAATTTGTAGAGGAACCGTGTGTGATAGATCCTATCGAAGACTATGTAATCGGTGTAGATTACACCTACTCGGAAGTCATTGCTAGAAACCGGGAAAAGTGAGAAAATCTTGAAAGTAATATTAAATATCGTCAGAGCCAATGAGCAGCGGATATCATTGTGCAAGTAGTGAATCGGTAAATGAGTAAGTTGTGTGCTTGTGTATGTGCGCAGGACAAGCTGCGCAACAAGTGGTCGCTGGTGATGTCAGAGGTGGAGAGCCGGCGCGCGCTCGCCGCCGCCGCCGAGCGACAGCGTGCCGAGCTGGACGCGCTGCTGGACGCGCTGCACGCCTGGACACGCCGGCTCGACGACGAGACCGACGCAGACCAGGTATACTGTACACTATACCTGCACTATACGCTCCGCTCGTCGCCGCCGCTGAGCGGCAGCGCGCCAAGTTAGACGCGCTGCACGCCTGGACACGCCGGCTCGACGACGAGACCGACGCAGACCAGGTATACTGAACACTATACCTGCACTATACGCTCCGCTCGTCGCCGCCGCTGAGCGGCAGCGCGCCAAGTTAGACGCGCTGCACGCCTGGACACGCCGGCTCGACGACGAGACCGACGCAGACCAGGTATACTGAACACTATACTTGCACTACATGCTGCCGCTCGCCGCCGCCGCCGAGCGGCAGCGTGCTAAGCTAGACGCGCTGCCCGCTTGGACACGCCAGCTCGACGAAGAGACCGACGCAGACCAGGTATACTGTACACTATACCTGCGCTACACGCTGCCGCTCAATCCAACTGAAAAAGTCTAGGGTTCCCTAATCTACCACCCCTCTCTATTACTGCACGCCCCGTCATTTTACTTTCTTTTCGTTCCTCTCCATCCTAAGGTTGCCTGGAAGAGATCGCTATTAGCGATAAGGCCGCCAGTTGTTACACTAGTTTTTAATTAATTTATTTTGATTGTAAATTTTATGGTGTGTACAATAAAGAGTTTATCTATCTATCTATCTATCTATCTACAAGATACTCTTATAGTTTTGTTATATCAATCTGTCCGTCCGTCCGTCTGTCTGTCGGAATCTTCGCTCAGCAACTTTCAATTCTAAAAGGCTTTAATTTTGTATCGGTATAGATATGAACCTGTTTCGCTTAAAATACTATATATCTAGCGCTATGGATCGTGGATTGCGAGTTGATGTAGTATATTTCGATTTTCAAAAGGCCTTCGATAAAATTGATAATGATATATTATTGCATAAGTTATCTAAGTTTGGCTTCACTCGCGACTTCTTAATTTTTATGGCCGATTTCTTGAGGGATCGGTGTCAATATGTGAGGCATGGTACATATGTATCTCAACCATATTGCACTAGATCTGGTGTAAGCCAGGGTTCTGTCACCGGTCCTTTACTCTTTCAAATGATGATTCACGATCTACCTAATGTACTGTCAACCGCCAAATGTCTTTTGTATGCGGATGACCTTAAACTATTTTTTGAAATTAAATCTTCTAGTGACTGCCTGAAATTGCAGGATGATATCAAACAAATTTACGAATGGAGCGTGAGAAATAAAATGACATTTAATATAAGTAAATGTAACGTCATGACCTTTGATCGCAAAAGAAATCCAATACAGTTTAATTATAATTTAAACAACGTACCTATAAATAGGGTTAATTGTACCAAAGATTTAAGGGTAAATTTCGATCACAGTTTTCATGATCATATATCAGAACTCGCAAAAGAGTCTTACCGGCGCCTTGGCTTCGTCCTACGGAATGCTAGAGACAAAAAATCCTGAAGTAATTAAAACATTATATAACTCCTTAATTAGAAGCAAACTTGAATCGAGTGCAAATTGTGAAACTTGAATTGTGTCTGGAACCCCTGTCATGTCACCTACGCGCGAATGCTTGAAAAATTCCAAAATACCTTTTTAAGGTCGCTGTATAAGAAAATTTATGTTACTATCCTTTTCTGTACCCAACTAAATTCCTGCTCGGTCAGCTTGGTTACAACTCTTTAGAAGTTCTTCTTCTTGGTTCTTGGTTTTTTTTCCTTTTTTCCTTTTGTTCCTTTTTTTTACCTTTTTTACGGCAGATCTGCCGTAAGGCGCTTAGGGGTCCGTCGATTCTATACGTCTGCACGACTTGCTATGCGTACCGTTCGTACCGGATGAGCCCGGGGTTCCAGCAAACAGACGTAGTCGCCCACATGACCTGTTCCACGTAGATCGCGATCGGATCGCGGCGCCTCTGAATCGTGCCCGTCGTCACTTAAACGCACTCCTTGCTGCCAACCCTGATTGTGACATTTTTTTAAACATAAAGTTTTGAAACATAAAACACAAACGACGAACACAACATGACAATTGGACATAATCTAGATCTATCTTGCATAAAGAAAAAACCTTTTAGGAATCCATATGCGATATATGAAGTTTCAAAGTGATATTTATGGTTAGAATCGAGCCTACCTCTCATACTTGACAGGCTTGCGCCAACTGAGTTTATGTAGCGTGAGGTCGGGGTGGAGTCCGTAGTATGTATGTGTGAGTGTCGTGTCAGATAGATAGATAGATAAACTCTTTATTGTACACACCATAAAATTTACAATCAAAATAAATTAATTAAAAACTAGTGTAACAACTGGCGGCCTTATCGCTAATAGCGATCTCTTCCAGGCAACCTTTTTTTTTTTTTTTTTTTCCAGGCAACCTTAGGATGGAACAACCGTTCCTCTCCATCCTAGGAGAGGAACGAAAAGAAAGTAAAATGACGGGGCGTGCAGTAATAGAGAGGGGAGAAAAAATAATAATATTAAAATAAAGTATTATAATCTTTTACATACAATATTTAAAGATTTAATATGAATAGACATACATTATATTTAATGAAATGAATTTAATCCACAAAAAATAGGGTACAAGCATAATCTTAAAGCGAATTCAGTCCGGCCTATTTTGCCATTTGTTGGCATGTGGAATTAACTTTTTTCAAAGTCAAAAACAATCAAAATTAAACAATCAAGTCAAATCTTAATAACTAGTTGGTAGGATAATTTATATTGTGCTTATTCAATAATTCATCTACATTGTAAAAACATTTTTCCAGTAACCAATTTTTTTACTTTTTCCGAAATATTCCATATGGTAGTTCTTTAATTGATGCTTATTAATTATATCTTTAATTATTTAAGCTACACACTAATACTTACGATACAAATACTATAAATATACTAATAAATATCACAAATATAAAATAAATCAGGTGAAGACTCTGCTGGGAGAGCTGTCAGCGCGCGAGAGTGATGCGGAGCGCGCGCAGGAGCTGGCGCGAGAGCTGCGCGCGCAGCACGTGTCGTGCCCGGAGCGCGCGCTCGCCGCCGCGCTGGCGGGGCTGGCGCGACACAGGGACCGCCACCGCGCGCTGCACCTGACTGCAGACACCAACGACCAGGTCAGTCGAATCTCTACATACCATCCCATACACTACACTACACTCTCCCGCCGATAACATCTACTAAAATAAGATTACTTTCGTATTCGCCTCGATTGCGTCACTAGGGTAGGCTGTAGGGAAGGTGCGTATTTACGCAACCAGGTTTTTACACCAGGTATTTGCTTGCAAGTATGGCGACCAGGTGCCGCCCGAAACACTTGCAAGGAGAAAAAGTATTTACTTTACGGGATTTCGCGAATGCTATTATGCTTCTTATTGTAACATGTACAATGAACATTTTCCTATGCAAGTATTTTAGTTGAAAAACTCGCTACGCAATTGTGCACCTTATTATAACTTAAATACAAATCAATTTTCTTTAACGAAAAAAATACTTTCAAGGGTTTTGACCCTGGTTTTTGGCGCTTCACTCGGGTGTCATCGTCAAATACACGGAACGAAGTAGGCAAGCAATATATATCGCGCTCGCTCAGTCATGTTTGGTGTCGTTTGGAACGTTTTGAATTTCGTGAAGCCATTATGCTTCTTATTATAACGTATATAATGAACAATATCCTATGAAAGTATTTTAGTAGAAAAACTTGTTACGCAATTGTGCACCTTATCTTAGTTAAAATACAAATCAATTTTCTTTAACGAAAAAAATACTTTGAAGGGTTTTGAGCCCTGGTTTTTGGCGCTGGTATTTTTATGTGGGCGCACTTGGAAGCCCTGGTATGAGATTTTGCATGTATAACCCATCCCTAGTAGGCTGTCGATTTTCTATTTATATTTTTATTGGTTTACAAAACTGGACATATACAATAGAAATTTTAATGGAAACATTAAAAATGCATATGCCCTTCTAGTTGTAAACACAGCATGCTTTAAGATTATTATTGTGTAAAAGTTAATTAATAATATGAAATAAGCACTGTACATAACCTAAATTCAGTTCAAACAGTACTAAATCCAGTTTGCAAACCATTAGTAGCTCAGTATCTTTTCACCTGCAAGTATTATTATGATTGGTAGATAGGCGCGTACAGCGTCAAGCTTCATTTCATAATTTTCCAATGTATACGCGAAAACTTGTAATTAGCCTCGTAAATTATATATAAATTTATAGTTTATAAAATAAATACGAACACGTTGAATCTCCGCTTTCGAACTCATTTATATATGTTTGTATGTAGTTTTAGTACAGTTATGTTTGTATGTATGCTCAATCTCCTCTAAAGGAAATATTCGTTTTTCTATCTTAGTTTAACTTTGCACAGACTATGTTTTCTTCAGAATGTTTAATCATGCATGTGCTACATTTAATCGAGGGGAAATAGGGAATATCCATGAATTTAATTTCATAGGAATAATAGGTTTAATTGATAACACATTAAAATGTACATAATATGTATTCAAAAAAATCTTTGTATCGGTCAATAAACTTCGGAGATATAAATATTTAAAGTTGTAGGCGAGGGATGCTTGATCGATTTGTACTGAATTTGTAAAGCGAACATGAACCATGACGTCATCATTCGCTATCGTGTGCTCTCCGTCTAACATGATATTAAAATGCTTGTAACTTAATAATTTTTGAAGATATTTAACTTTGTTTTAGTGGAACGTGTGGTTAGCTTATATGGTCAACTAAAAATAAATAATGTACATTGTGTTTATTTGAGATGTGAAGTACAGTGTGTGTTGTGTGTGCAGGACGGGAGCGCGGCGCGGTACGCGGAGGCGGTGCTGCGTGCGAACCGCGCGCGCGAGGCGTGTGCGCAGCTGCAGGCGACGCTGCGCGCGCACCCGCTCGGAGGGAAGGACTATGACGACTTCCCGCTGCAGGAGGACGCGCTGGCGGTCCGTGCACACTTCTACACGCTCCATCTATTTATTTATTTATAGGAAAATCAACAGCTTTATAACATATAATTAAAAATTGTAACAACAGAAAGCTAACTATAGATTTTCACGGATAGTGGCAGCTTAGATACAATCATGACACACATAACATAAGATATTGATGAACAGATGACCTCATACAAGTGGCGGGAAGACGCTGGATGCAAGCCGCTTCCAATCGGTCTTTTTGGAAATCCATGGGGGCCTATGTCCAGCAGTGGACTTCTTATGGCTGAGATGATGAGATACAATCATGAAAATATAGCTAGTTCGGCTTACACAGTGACATATACAATTTAAATTTCAACCTGCATACTAGTTATTGCTACCGTTCAGAAAGTAACATCTGCTCAACCGCTGCTTGGCCGAATTGACACTTGTACAGAATAAGTGAAGGTCATATCGCCTGCATAGCTTATTGAAGTTCTCACTAGCTCGCCACAGAAATGAGTTTTGGCTGTACCTTGTTCCCACAGTGGGAGTAAATAGGGTAGTATTTAATCGCGTGATTCTGGAGGGGACGCGAAGAGAAACCTTGCCTAGCAAGTCTGGACAGTCGATCAAGCTTGATGTTATCTTTAGTAGCAATGTTAAATCAGCAATTTCACGCAAGCTATAATGTGTATAACGCGACACTTATTGAATATATCGGTCTACTTCTGCAGCGCATCCGGGCCTCGATCCCGGAGGTGCAGGCGGCGGTGGACGCCGCGGAGGGGGAGGCGGAGGGGGAGGCCGCGCATGCGCACGCGGCGCGCGCAGCGCGCGTGCGCGACAAGCTGCGCGACGAGTGGCAAGCATTCCTACAACAGTACAAGGAACGCTGCGACAAGTCAGTACACACCTCATTTCAGACTGTTTTTATATCTAGAAGAAGAAAAAAACCCTACCGGGGTTTCGGCATCCGGTCGTCGTATAGCCGGGGGGTGTGTTGTATGGTGCGCGTGTTTGCAGGCACGGCGCGTGCCAGGCGGTGTGGGGCGCGCTGTACGCGGCGCTCGAGGCGGCCGGCGAGTGGGCGGAGCACGCCGCGCGACAGCTGGACGCCGCCGCAACCCTGCCACCACAGGACAGAGGGGACACACTCACCGATCTAGAGAAACAGGTATACATACATATTTATATATTATATACAACTAGCTGTGCACCTCGATGTTACCTGCGTAAAGCTTTTGTCTATTCTCTAAGTTTTTAAGAATCTCTATGCCAAATTTCTCATAACGATCGGTTCAGCCGTGAAAGAGACAGAGACAGACGACATATAGAGTTACTTTTGTTTTTAATACAGTAGTTATATGTTTGTTATATTTTTATCAAATGTACAGATTTCGCTTATTCCTTCATTTAAAATTGTGTTACGAAATTTTACGACATGGGTTGGGTGCTAAAAAGAAGGTTAATATTGACTTTGAGATTGGTGTTTTTAGGGTCCGTACCTCAAAAGGAAAAAACGGAACCCTTATAGGATCATTTTGTTGTCCGTCTGTCTGTCCGTCCGTCCTTTCGGGTGTCAAGACCTGTAAGGGAGGGGATCAAAACCTATGGGGTACTTCCCGTTGACCTAGAAGTATGAAATTGGGCAAGAAGCATTGTGTTAGAGTACACATATAGGAAAAAATCCGAAAATTTGACATTTTTAATTTAAAGAGCTTTATTAACTCAAGCTAAAACAGGTTTTTAAATATTTTTACGATGAATATCGATTTATGAAGAAAAATATATAAAATTATATGATTTCCCCGTTTTATCTACTAGTTTGTACGGAGCTCTCGGTTTTTTACATCCAACCGATTCCATGAACGCAGCGCAGGAGAACCAGCCTCGAGCTGGATGGGTGACTTCAGCAAGTGGCAGAGAGACGCTGGATGCAAGCCGCTTCCAGTGGCTCTTTTGTAAGGCCATGGGGGTCGAGATCTATCATATTATGGCCAAGATGATGATGAGTAAATTTCGTAATAAAAAAATTTACGCAGGGCAGGCTCGAGGTGGTAAGAGGGTCAAAAGTGTTCACGACATTTTTTTTTTTGTTAGAGATTTAAATGTAGATATTTAACATATTGACATAAATGAATGTAACATGGTGTGTGTGTGTGTGTGTGCGCGTATCAGTTGTCTACGCGTATGCGCACGGTGATGTGTGCGCGTGCGCACACTCGATCCGTGGTGGGTGCGTGCGGCGCGGCGCTCGCGCGCGACGTGCAGGACCAGATGGACCAGGTGAACGAGCGCGTGCACTCGCTGCAGCTGCGGCTGAAGGCGCTGCGCGCGGGCGCGGGGGTGGAGGGACGGGTCTCCCCCTCCCCCGTCTCCCCCTCGCCCTCCCCCGCGGTCGTTCTCGCCGCCGCCGTGCGCGACCTGCTCGAGAACACGTCGCCCAACCCCTCGGACGCGACTAGCCTCGCCATCCGCACCAGCCTAGTAAAGGTACAACCTTGTTCATATCTCTGTAAATCTAACTATTGATTCTACTCATATAATATATGTATATTATCAGCCAACGCAAGAAATAGCAGTTAAACGTCACAAGTAATGAAGTCACAAATATTATGTTTGTTCCATTACCGATTTAATTACTGATGGTTGTGTGGCTTACCTGACCCGGGAGCCTTGGGAACTAACGTGGAAGCGCCGCCAGTGGAACATTACGTGCACCGTTTTGGACTTTATCACAATCGATATAAAGTTGAAATTCGATCGCATCCTCGCTACCTGCTCTGTGTTTTCTTGCCTTTGCTGAAAATATAACGAACAGCTCGCTGTTCCATTATGAACTCTACTTCGTTAAGTATAGAGATAGTTGTGAGTGAGTATGTTAGTGTAGTGTGTTTATGCGGTAAGCGTTACACTTGCAGGTTTGCTTGCTCGGCTCGGCTCGGCCGGAGCGAACGCAGCTCGGTGCCTCTGTAGCGGACCTCTCTTTCAGAATACATACTGGAACAAATATACTGCTCACAAAATAAAATATTCTTGCTTTTTACCCGACTGCGTAAAAAGAGGGTTATGTTTTTCGAGTGTATGTATGTTTTAATATGATTGCCTACAGCCTAAACGGCTTGACCGATTTTGATGTGCTAGATTGTCGGTGTTGTCGTTAGATTCGTCTTCTTGGATACTTGTATAATATTGGTGAGGATTGCACAGTAAGAAGTGTTAATCTCCTGCTTGCATCAATGACAAATGTTCGAAATTCCGCTGGGAGTTGAGAGTTGAGTGCAGCACTGGCTCGTCGTCTCGTCGTCTCGTGTAATGATGTCGCTCGCCCTCCCCCCGTCCCTCGGAGGGGGGAAGGAGTCGTTCCTCAAATTGCGCCATTTCTCAAGACACAACCTCTTCATAACTACACCCTTATATCCCACATGAAACAGTGCGCTAACCATTCTTAAGACGTATTCGCGGCTCTCGCTTGCTATTGAAATATCTCAATATGGGCGTTCTTTGTTAAACGAATTTATTTACACTTTTAATCAAAATCTGTCGAAGTGAAAAAAAATTTGTGTGGATTGTTTTTTGTCGTCTGTACGATTCGAAGGGCACAATGCAATATCTGAGGAGCAAACATTTTTTTAAACTTAATATGAATTAGAGCGTTTGTCAAGCACACTCAACATGCGAAAGGTCGCATAGATACACATCGTTATCAAATTATATACGCGTAGGTAGATACGTAATATATCCGTGAAGTGTTTCATTTGGTTGTATATTTTTTTTATAATTGTTACCTCATAATTCCATACTTTATAAACCGCGTTGCATAATTATTTTTAATTTGAAAGGATATGTTTTCATATTGTCATATAAATTTCATCAAAATTGATTCAGTAGTCCGGTTTTTAAAACAAATTACTTGGATAAAAATGTCATCGGAGTAAACGAAATTGCGTATTATGCAAAAGAAAATCTTTAATAACATATTGTGTGGCAGAGTCTAATACATGGTGCTAGTATACAAATCTCCCTGAGAACAATAGAATATTGTTAGGTA
Source organism: Lycia hirtaria (assembly GCA_947563715.1). Taxonomy (NCBI): domain Eukaryota; kingdom Metazoa; phylum Arthropoda; class Insecta; order Lepidoptera; family Geometridae; genus Lycia; species Lycia hirtaria. The sequence continues at coordinate 8,738,168 of OX387380.1, forward strand.
GCTGCGCTCCGCTTTTATTCTTCATTTTACATTAAAACTGGTAGCTTAGTATAGATATATGCTAATCCGGCCGGGATCGACTTTGTGAATCGTTACCGCGTAAAAATACACGCGCACATGCACCTCCTTCGCATTTATAATACATGCGCACATGCACCTTCTTCGCGTTTATAATACATGCGCACATGCACGTCCTTCGCGTTTATAATACATGTGCACATGCACCTCCTTCGCATTTATAATACATGCGCACATGCACCTCCTTCGCGTTTATAATACATGCGCACATGCACCTCCTTCGCATTTATAATACAAGCGCACATGCACCTCCTTCGCATTTATAATAACTTTATTAGTGAAATGTCGATCTGATCCACGCCAGAGACAAGAATATTGGAGCAGTGTGATCTAATATTAAGGAGGAGACGATGTACTTCGTAACATAAATAAAACAGTAATAGTGAGAATGAAAGTGTCCGTTACGCGGCGGCCGGAAGTGTCAGAGCCGACAGTAATGCGGCAGGCGGGTGACGTCACGCCCGCCGCCGCGGCCGGCTGCTCCCCGGTGACGTCACTGTCTTGAGATAACGCCGCCCCCTGCTGCTGACCCGCGTCACAGAATAACTATTACTACTGTTACGTACCCTTGTTTTGGTCGGAAACTTACTTTTTACCATTTCTTCAAGAAATGGTAAAAAGTAAGTTTCTGACCAATTTGGATTTCATTTCATTCAATTCATTCCCATTTGGATATTGTGATTATACGGGAGGTAAGGTATGAGAATACAGTACATTGCTGAAAATATATTATAAAGCGAATATCCACGAGGGAGGGTCGAAGCTGCGCACAATGCCGTTACCGCGAATAGATTGCCGACAAGGGTTCACTTTTCAACGAAGGGTTTGTTTATGAATATAATCACATCCCTGTTACAACACTTGCGAGTCAGTCGTCGCCTGTATGTGTGCGTGTGTGTGACTCTATGTTTTCTTGTTACTCTTTTCACGCTTACATTCTTACAGTTTACATTCTTTCACAATGCAAAAAAACACTCTTTGAACGTGTGTAAAATAGACTTATACAAAAATAGTCATTAAGTATCCAACCATCAGGTTGGATACTTAATTAGAATTGGATACGTATTTAGAATCAAAGTTTTAGTCGAAAAGATAAAAACAGTCGAAGCAGAAACGCTTCGAAGTTAGCTGGTTTTGTAATAAGACAGAAGAAATTTTTCAGAAATCCTGAAATTCCAATTCTTTACAATTGTTACGTAAGATCACTTTTGGAATATTGTAGTCCTATTTGGGATCCATCATACGATGTTTATGTTTACCGACACTACTACAAACAATTTAAAAACGATTTCTTGATCACCTCTCGTATGCAAACAATCTCTGCTGAAACCTAACGTACTACTGGATAAACCTGGACTAGTACACTTTATCACCTCTCGTATGCAAACAATCTCTGCCGAAACCTAACGTACTACTGGATAAACCTGGACTAGTACTCTTTATCACCTCTCGTATGCAAACAATCTCTGCCGAAACCTAACGTACGAGTACTACTGGATAAACCTGGACTAGTACATTTTATCACCTCTCGTATGCAAACAATCTCTGCCGAAACCTAACGTACTACTGGATAAACCTGAACTAGTACACTTTATCACCTCTCGTATGCAAACAATCTCTGCCGAAACCTAACGTACTACTGGATAAACCTGGACTAGTACACTTTATCACCTCTCGTATGTAAACAATCTCTGCCGAAACCTAACGTACTACTGGATAAACCTGGACTAGTACACTTTATCACCTCTCGTATGCTAACAATCTCTGCCGAAACCTAACGTACGAGTACTACTGGATAAACCTGGACTAGTACACTTTATCACCTCTCGTATGCAAACAATCTCTGCCGAAACCTAAAGTACTACTGACAGTACTGATATTCTTTCAAAATGTAACCTACAAATTCCACGCCTTAATAGTCGCCTAGTTGATCGGAAAACGATCAGCCTCCCATCTTCTCGTACTAATTATTGCCGACATTCCCCTACTCGTATGCACCGCGTGTCACTAACATACAACGAAATTTACAAAGATTTAGACATTTTCAATATCACTTCTATTGAAGTGAAAAAATATTTCATTCTATCTGCAATTTAAATTGAATATTTAAAGATTTAAGTAATCATTAACCTTACGTACTTAGTGTATTTTTTCTTTCTTTTTTTTGTACATGAGTGTAAGAATACGTATGTTTGCTACGACTAGTTTACTGGATCAAATAAAAAAAAATGTAGTGCAGGGCGGCAGGGCGGCAGGGTGGCAGGGTGGCGTCACGTGATACTATCGCGTTAGTAGTTAGTACCGTACTCACCTCGTTATGTGGCTCCACATTTACACAGAGAGTGAGCAGCGACAACAGGGCGGCGAGCGGAGCTGATAATGTAGCTGCACGGATTTGTGATGTTATGAATGTCGTCGAGAGAACAAATCTCTGTTACATGCGTACATTAAACGAGCTCTCTAGTTTGTTAGTCGGTGGGAACGTGCACAGGTGTGATACCCCGACTGATATAACGAGCCGCGAGTGGTGCGAGCGGGCTCCTGTGAACAGGAACCACGAACACGTCGTGTGGCGCAGCGCGTGTGCTCGTGTATGTATCCCCGCGGCAGGCGCGCTGTACTTGGAGGAATATCTGGAGAGAGTCGCGTCACGCGCGGGAGGACACCGACACGACACGGCCTTACCTCACACGGTGTGGTATATGACGAGCGCCGTGGAATACTTTGTTCAAATATTCTTAATTAGATCCCGAGTCCGACGTCTGATCCTATTACCCGTAGCGCTTGTTGCGGGCCCTCCTGCGTAACGCGACAATCCTTCCGTTCCGTCGATTCGAGTAAACGTTTTATGAACGCGTTTCACACCTCGGCTTCGTATAGTGATGAGCTTCTCTCTCATCACCCGTCCGTTAGAGCGGAGCGGGTGCATGCGCTCGCTCGGTGAGTGCGAGAGGGAGGAGGGACGTCGCCGGTGTTGTCAGCGCGGTGACAGGCCGCGAACACTCGGCTCGTTTCGGTTGTTTACTAATATTCAGTCAGCGTGGGATTATGATGTAATTAACTACCCCGTGTTATTAGCTTGGGAAATTCAAACATTCCATGGGTCTATATAGGACGTGTTAGAATTTAAACTAGCGACCGAATTTATGTACGTGCTCGAGTAAGGAAATGAACATTCTTGTCGTTCATTTAGAATAATAAGTTTCTCATCACTATCCGCTACGATAATAATTATGTATACTTTACGGCTTTCCGGAACTACGAACGCTAGCGAAAGAAAATTGTCAACTACAAGTTTCTAGGTTTGTGCTTGGCCACTGACTCGCCTGATGATCAGCGACGCTGTGGTTTACGATGGAGCGCGCTCGCATACAGTGTATAGGTTCACTCGTGATTTGTTGACACGCAGGCGTTCAGGTACGCATTTCACAATTTAGAAATTCGTGTAGTAAAGAATTCTATCGATAGGTTCGATCGATAGGTTAGTGTCTTTGTTGGCCCCCGCTTGACTATACAAGATAAGAGAAGATAAGATAGGTTAGTGTCACAAACTAATATGGTACGTAATTCTCCCGTATAAGGAAGCGTCGAGACGTTTCCTAAAGTGAATCCTCGTTGCGGCGCGACTCTTCGCGTCTATTTATGAATCTATGAGAATATTTCTGTCCCATCTGTTGTGTGTATCTCGGTGTGTAAAGGTCCCATCGGTTGGCGCGCGCGCCGCCTAATGTCGATCTTATCCGCTCGTGCATTGAAGCCGGTTTATGTGCGCTGCCGCGGTATTCTAGGATTATAGCGTGCCGATGAAATATAGTGATGTTAGCGTGGTCGAGGCTAGTTCCGGCGGCGTGGGCCCCGCGACACCCGCGTGCTGCAGTGCACCTGACCTGCCGCTGCAGATATCGCTTTACCACTATTTATGTTTTATTCGCCTGCGAGTTCATCATTGAAGTGTACATATATCGCGTCTCCATATATCTCAGCTCGGCTCGTACCGGAGATCGGGAAGCGTAAGTGTTACGTTTTACTTTTCCTCTCACTGAATACTTCTATTTTTGTTTGAAGTATTGCTTTCCCTCGATGTTTCTTTTGCTATCTAACAAAAATATTTTCTACAAAATCGTCTGCTTCGCTCTTTATCAAAAATTTGTCGTATGTTGGAGAGTATACGGGCAATCCTCAATATGGTCGTCCATATTGTATCGAGTCTAACCCGACAGTCCGCGTGTGCCATTCTACAGTGTATTGATTAGAGATTGCAAAATTAAAAATCATAAATCAACAATAATCCCCGATTTATAGACTAGCTGCGTTGTTCGTTGTGCGGATGATTATGATGATGATAATTAGCTTATGTCCGTCTCCAGGTCCAAAGCTATCTCTATACTAATTTTCATAACGATCGCTTCAGCCGTTTGTCTTAGTACATTCATTTAAATAACAATATACTTAGTTGTCTTTTATGTTGTCACAAATCTTATTTTTACTAGACTAGTAGGTATGAAAACCGCGGCGCGGGAGGGAGCGCGAAATCATAGAATATTCGCATGACAACCGCTGCGAGCTGCCACGTTGCCATTCTGACGCGCCAATAAGAATTTGTTTTGTTTATACCAAATATTACCAAAGCTACTAAAGTTTAACTATCTATCTAATCTAAGTTGTTATGACAAGTTTAATGCTTTAAGCTTTATTAGTTTCTTATACTAATACTATGTTTCAAATGGACACTATAACGAGTAAAGAGAAAGACCTGCTTGCTTAAACTTACTAATACTAATGTTACTATTCCGTCCATAAGTAAAAGTAATCAATTCTATATTAAATCAAAGATTTTAAGACTTTGAGTGAGACTGATTATTGTTGATTTGCTAGTTTGAAATAAATATTAATTCGTAACCTTGAATCATTGTCCTTTTCCATATTTAAAATGGTAACGGTTTCATCGCTAACACATCAATCCGCCAACCCGGCCGGGTCCGCCGGGCCCGGTAGGTTGGCGACGAATGATACCGGGCCCGGCCGGGTTGAGAAACATACCGGGTTGCAATCTCTAGTATTGATGCGAGTGTAGGCGCTTAGTTCACAGTGCAGCGCGGGCTCGAGGCTGGTAGGTATTGTTGCCGTTAACGAGCAACCGACATAAACCCATAGTGACATCTCTCTCTAACGGACCTGGCTCGACTCGAGAAAAACTAGGAGTGGCTGCCTGTGAAAAATCGCCGTTCCACATCAAATTGAAACTCGGGACTCAAGACACAAGACTCAAGTCACAAGACCCGAATTGATAATGGCAACTGCGCTGACCACGCGAGTCCAAAACCCCGTGAGGGGAATAAAGAAAAAAAAAACATATAATTCAGTAGAAATGTCAAATAGAACGTTTTTTTTTATGCAAGATAGATCTACGATTGACCACCATCTCGCCTGATGTTAAGAAGAATGTGATGATGTGAAGATGGAGCTCATCGATCTAGAATATATCTATTCACTCTAGCCTTGCAAATTCTAACATTGTAGGTCTCAGGAAACGGAGATGGCGGCAAAGAATTCCATTCTTGTGCAGTACGCAACAGGAATGTGGATCGATATCGCTGAGTACGGATTTTTGGCATTTCAACGAGAAATGGGTGGTAATTCGCCGACTTTCTGCTAGTCCTGTAGTGAAATGGGGAGGGCGGAATTAGGTCGTTAAGTTTTTGCGCACATTCCCTGAAATGAATCCCGTAGAAAATAGACATGCTACTTTACGGCGGTGCTCGAGACTAAGTAGCTTCTTGGCAGCTAGTTTATCGTCACCGATTAACCTCACAGCTCGCCGGTACACTGATTTTGAACTGATTCTGATTGTAGTTCTCTGGAAACAGAGATGGCGGCAAAGAATCTGACAGCACGGAAAAAAGATTCTCCCTAGGGACGAAAATAAGTGTTTTAGTCCTTGTGTACAGGCAACTTCAAGCGTACTTTCCGATTATGAGAAATGAATAAATGAAAGACACGTGACTAACAAAAATTATCACTTGAAAGTTTAATGAAAATAATTTTATAGCCGAATTGAACACATTTTTCATATGAACCTTAGCGAGAAAATTACTAAGTGTTCACACATTTTAGAAATAAATGAAAAGAAAGTAGCTAACCCCAGACTAAACACATGACATCATGGACAGATGACCTCATACAAGTGGCAGGAAGACGCTGGATGCAGCTCGCTTCCGACCGGTTTTTTTAAATCCATGGGGGAGGTCTATGTCCAGTGGACTTGTTGTGGCTGAGATGATGATGATGCACGAGGAGTTCGGAGTTCGGACAGTTTCGGTGCTGCTCCGTCATGTTCCAATTTCGAAATCACTCACCCCCGGGAGATAAAAACGATTTTTTCGCGTTGGTTGTCGACCGAGAAAGTGAACTGCATAACATTTGATATTGTGACATAGTAGGAACGTTGTGTAATTATGTTGTGTGTACAGGCTCGCGAGGAGGAGCTGAGTGTCATGGTGCGCGAGCTGCACGCGGAGCACGACGGCACGCAGCTGCACGACGAGCTGCAGCAGGTAACTACATACCTACACACCGACACCTGAACCATTCACCACGCTATATTCAAACTTGTACACACACACGCACAAACATCCGCTAGGCTTACTATACATACCTGTATTACCATTACGACATCTAGATCACGTTTATAAGGCGATACGTTCACCTTCCCGAAGAAAGTGATAACTATCATATTATATCCTTGCTCTGATCGTTATGTTTATATATAAAAATATAATCTAGTAAATGACTCGGGAACAGAGTTCTGGGAGCGTTTTCAAAGAATTCCTGCGGGTGAGGGGAAATACGTGCTTAAAAAATATCATCATTTGTAGTTAACGCGGCCGTTGTACGCCGTCTCGCGCCCGGTAATCTCCCGAGCCGCCCCGCGATGGGCTATTTAATTCAAATACTGTGGCGCGTCCGCCGGTTCTATCAAACTGTGGCGCGTCCGCCGCGCGCCGGTTCTATCAACGAAAGAATCGTAAAAGTGCCAAGTTTCGGGGGAGTGCACTCCTCTCCCCGCTCGCGCTCCCTGGGTGAGAGTTACCTAACGAGCTACGTGACACCGATTTATCCTTTACATTCCACGCGCTGCGTCACGCCGCGTGTCGCCGCGAGGTGGGAGACACAGCGTCACTGGTCGCGGCGCTCCGCCCCACCGTCTCACCGTCTCACCGGCGCGGGGGACACGATGTGTCGGCTACCGCTACCTGTGACGGCTTAATGCGTTCCGCTGATGATTCGACATTTGCGCACAAATCGCCGAATCACACTCTTTTTGTAAATAAATGCGATCATTTATGTTTAAAAAGTGCGCGGGAAACATACATACATAACATTTTCGACTTTTCCTCGTCCTTTGAAGTCGAAGCAATATAAACTTAATATTAGCTGACTAATCGCGATTTCAAATGGTTTCATCGAGACTCGTCAGTGTATTCTATTCTTATTTACCGACGATGGAGTTTCTAACAGTGCGTCATTCGAACGACTACATTTGAATTTGGGTCTTTTAATACGTATAACGAAAGACAATAAACGAGCGTCGATTTCCGGCACCGCAGTTCCGGTGTGTGCGAGCTCGCTAATGTAGTTGTTATACACTAGCCGGCGGCGGCGCGCGCCGTGGGTCCCCGCGCGGGGCGCCGGCCGCGCCGCGGACTCCCGCGCATGCACTCCGGCGAGGGCCGCCGCCCGCTCTGCCAGCTCTTGCACCTACGGAGTCTGGGCGCCGCTATCGAGGCCACGTATTCCTTTCTAAACGTCTCTGTGGCTATTCAATACTTATATCAAATATGTGACTGAAATAAGAAGAATTATAGCTCGAGTGAGCGTTTGTGACTGCTTGTAGCACAGTATACTTAATGTGTACTTGTAGTGTGCAGGTAGTTGTGTGACATTAAGCATTAGTGAGTGCGAGGGCCCCGGGGCGGGGAACTAGGGCAGCGCCTCGCCATTAGCGAAGCAGGTCGCACGCTGCCGCCGCGACTCACCCACGGTACACTCGCTAACATCCCTCCACGGTAATGTACTCACAACAAATATTTCTTAGCAAAATAATTCGCCGATTTATTCATGCCTGCTTCCTCGAGAGATTGAAGCTTATCCAAGTTCTAGTCAATTAAGCGTCATATGTACTGATAAATAACACAAATAGTAAAGGGAAACGGAAACGTGTCGCCTGCGTTACTGCCATAGAATAGACAATAGTTATTAAACAACTATCTATGTTAAAAGAAAATCAAAATACCCGACTGCAAAAAAGCAGTTTTGTAGTCTAACTTACGATTTCTTTACGCTTGCTATGCTGATGAGTGTACGTTTTTTGTGAGAAAGTATGCTTAAAATCGCTGTACATGATTATAAATGCGCATACTTTAGAATAATTATAGTAAAACGATGTGTTTATTACGAAAAAGTTCGTAGGAGCTTACGAAAAAATCATTTTTTATTTTTGTATTGTTATTATTATTGATGTATTATTATTATTACAAAAAATATAGCCCATGATATTCTGGAAGTGAAGACGAATCTAACAACACCTCGCTCATCCAAATCGGTCAAGCCGTTTAAGCTGTAGGTGATCATATAGAAACATACATACCCACATACATACACTTGAAAAACGTAACACTCCTTACGCAGTCGGGTAAAAACTACGATTCACTCACGTCTGTTTTGAGTCTATTTTTATTTTATAATGTGTGAAAAGCACGTTAGTTTTCAGAGTAGAATAGAGTGCGAGTCTGTTGCGAGTCTCGCACCACCACCCCACCTCATTAGTCTGTAGCGAGTCTCGCACCACCGCCCCACCTCGCAGCGCGAAACTTACGAAGTACGCACTGCAATGAATGAATAGAAGTCGGCGGATGCGACTCAACCGACGGATAAAATAATATCCAGCCAAATATATAAAAATCTTTCTATGGCTACTGACTGCTCTATAACTTATAAGAAAACTATTAGGAAGAAAGTATAGGTACATAAAATGTGGCGTGCGTCGTAACACAAAAACCATCGGACGCAGAAATCAGACAGATCATAAAGATTATGTCCACATCCGGGATCATAAAGCGTGAACTCGCCGCGAGCCGGCGAGCCGGCGCGGCGACCCGCCCGGCGAGACGCGTCTGCACGCTCGTCCGTGCAGAGGGAGTGCCGGGGACTGCGAGGGACTGCACCTCCAGCCATACTCCACTTGTACACACTTAGCACGCGCTAATATAAACCGAATCAATAAATAATTGAACTGATTCATGTTAATATCCGTTGAAGCGGTGGCGGCGCGCGGAGATGCCAGGTATCAGCTGTAACAGAAGGAATATAACGGCAGGTAGTTCGCCCTCTGCCGACACACTGAGCGGGTGTCGTGGTACAGCGCGTGACTATCCTGGTATAGTTCCCGTCACGTAAAAGGAACGCTGATTTGTTCGTAAGCGCGAACAAACCAGCGTTCTTTTTACGTGACGGGAACTATACGAGAGGCGAGGGGCGCGGGACGCGGGAGGAGCTGGCGCGGGAGGCTTGTTAAGAAAGGGTTGCAATATTCGATACGAAATACGATACCTTATTTCCGGCCGTTGATCGCTCTCGTCGGGCACCGGCGCGGACGCCCGGCTCCGCTGTTGCGATGATAAGGAACACCAAGGGCGTCGCCAAGCCCCCCCTAGAGATTTAAAAAATTTAGCCAACTGCAAAGCAACCAAAGTCCTAAGGCCGTGTAATTGAATTGTACCTGTACCTACAATTCATATTTTTCTCATCCTCCATAATATTAACTTCATTAATTAAGATCACATACATATGTATATGTATTTAATCATTTTTTAAATTTCAATTTCATATTATCACTAATCGATATGGCTTAGTAACTTTTAAAATAAATAGTAGTAATAAATAAGTATTACTACTATTTATTATTTTAAAAAGTATTTAATTACCAGATGTTTATTGGCCCGTAAACATAAATTCTATTGATGAAAACTGTAAGGCTTATTTTGTAATACTAATTTATATTATATATATGTTCAAAGCTGATTGTTTTCCAAAAATATATAAATAAATAAAAAAAAAGACGTGTGGCACTCGGAGACTGCCGCGGTAAAGCTATTGCATAATAGCTTTACGCGCGGTGTGTTAGGTTATTTTCGTTACGGAATTTCTGGATTCGGTCTCCACGCTCAAGGCCCGCGATAGAAGCTATGCAATAGCTTAATAAATTCGTGCGTGTATGTTTATTTCTACACTTTACTATATTCCAATCTAATTATTAAATTCAGTTGTGTCATAGCGATAATATAGCGTCCGTTGCTTCTGTAATAAACACACCCAATGTTCATGTAATGATAATATATAAAATCGGTAAAGATAGGTTTGGCGAATATAATTTTTTTATAACTAGATATTTTTGATCATGTTTCTCAGTACGCGTAATGCGGGTAATGTTGGCTCTGCGCAACGCGATACGAAACGCGCGGTAGTTTCTAATAGTAGGGGAGCCCAAGAGGGGATTTTGCGCGTTACTCGAGTGCGTCAGAAAATCATATGGGAAGAAAGCTTGCACCCTGTAATGTACCCCTACCATATATAAACCCTTAATATGGGGGGGGGGGGGGGTTCGTTGAGGGCAGCCCGTCAGATTAGTAAAAAAAAAAACGATCCTCAAAAAAACTCGAGCGCGTCTGATTAAGAAGATTAAAGATTAACTAAACTTACTTTAAGTTAAGTACGTCTAGAAAAGTGTATATTTCAATAATCTAACAATTTGAGCGTGGCGTGAAGTTGTAAAAAAAAACGTCACCCTCTCGCACCGTCCACACTGTTACACAAAGTTACAATAAATCCGCAAGGGTCGCAGGGACGGAGAGGCTCAGGGCTTCCGTCGCCTTCTGTCCCCACACTGCCGTCCAAAGAGAATATAACTGTACTTAAGAGCGTGATCACAGTGGGATCTTCCCTAGGAAAAATATGTATGAAAACATTTTTAAAATTTTGATTTGAGTCGAAATGTAAGAAGTTTGGTCAAAATTCCCAATTCAATATCACTTCTCATAACATTAGATAGGATAACCTTTATTGCTAAAACTGTGTACATTATATAGGTGTTACAAAAAAGATCATTGTCAATTTTATTGTTTTTATTATATTGTATATATATATATAAAATTCAATCATTTATTGATATAAAAGTAGTTAATATTTTTTAGGGTTCCGTACCCAAAGGGTGAAACGGGACCCTATTACTGTGACTTCGCTGTCTGTCCATCCGTCCGTCTGTCACCAGGCTGTATCTCATGAACCGTGATAGTTAGAGAGTTGAAATTTTCACAGATGATGTATTTCTGTTGCCGCTATAACAACAAATACTAAAAAACAGAATAAAATAAATATTAGTTTTTGCTCGATATTGATAGCCGCAACAGGTAGACGCTTTAAATATTCACAGAATATTGAGTTATATTAATCACTTTAAAAATAAATAATTCAATTAAAATAAAATTATTTTTTAAGGGGGGCTCTCATACAACAGCCATGATTTTTTTGCCGTTTTATAGATAATGGTACGGAACCCTTCGTGCGCGAGCCCGACTCGCACTTGGCCGGTTTTTACTAAAAACAAGTACATATATATATATGTATATATTGTTTTTATTACATCCAGTAATGAAATGAAGAAACTTTTTTTTTAAATTGTCAGATTAACGATACCCCTCTATATAATTGTCAGATTATCATTTAGGAGGAATAAGACATCAAGTTGAACCCTCTGTATAAAAATCTGACGCGCTCGAGTATCTCAAGGTTATTTTTTTTTTTACGTTTTCAAAAATCAGTCATGACTTGTGGTCACGTCCAAAACGTCAGTCATTTAAATAAGACTCTTTTTTGAGTTCACTTAACATTCACTTTGAATATCTGACACGCAAACTTTTTTTTTTTTTTTACCTCTTTGCGGCCTTACCCTACTGTCACCGTCAGATTAATATATATCGATAATCAGAAAGACAAAGCGCGTATACACTTTGAATGTCTGACGCGCTCGAGTATTGCCATGTGACTGTTTTTTTTTACATTTTTGAAAACTCTTACACGCTTTCCCCCCCCACTAAAATGAAAAATTGCCATAGACTTTTTTTCGTTTTAGAACCTAATCTTCACAATCTAATAGGTCCCCATGACGCTTTAGTAACTGCAAATTTAGCATCCCGGGCTCCCCTACTATAAGGGTGTTAGTTACCACACCAATCGATCGATGGTAGAATGGAACAGTCGACGTCGATCGATAGTTTCTACTAGATCAATCGATTGATGTCATCGATCGATGGTAGAATTGAATATGGATATGAATGGTAGAATGGATAGTGTATCCGTCGATCAGCCAAAGCTACCACACTAATCGATTGGTGCAGTAACGAACGGACGGCCGCTATCGGGAGATCGGCCGGCGCCCGGTCACCTTATGACGTCATAAACTCCATCGAGTACTAGAGGTGGCACTGGCGTTCCGATTAATCGAATAATGGCTATATTCATGACTCGATTCATGATTTATGCCGACATACTTATTAAAACACTATTATTATTAACGGGATATTTACCGTGGTTCGCGTTAATTTTGAGCTCCCGATATTTCGGCACAGTTACATGCACCATGTTCACGAGCGACTGAAGAATGCAGGTGGATGATACGGTTAAGGGCAGACATATCTGTCTAACCTCTTCCTTTGTATTTTACTGTGAAGAGCGTTATCACTGGCACTCAAACTCGATTAATAGTCCCGACAAAACACACTCACAATGTCACTGCATGTCTTCTTTTGGACACATTTTGGACGCGTATGTATTTTGTATCGGGAGCTCAAAATTAACGCGAACCACGGTAAATATCCCGTTAATAATAATAGTGTTTTCCTGAATGACCGTGATAGTTTAAAAAAGTGTTATACTTATTAAAGCCCGATCACAGTCGAGTCGTATCTAAAGCACGTTTGGTTCCGTCGTCACCCTGATGGGTGGATACCGTGTTGTAAGCGTGTGCGTGTGTCGGTGTGCGCAGGCGCAGACGGCGCTGTCGGCGCACCGCGCGCTGGTGGCGGGTAAGCTGTCTGCGCTGCACAAGTACTGGTCGCGCGTGGAGGCGGCGCGCGCTTGGGCCGCGCCGGCCGCCGCCGCCGCCGCAGCGCTCGACCAGCTGCCCGCAGACGCGCGGCGTGAGGCGCTCCACGATTTACAGGTCAGAGTTTACTCGGCTTACTGTTTACGTGTCCTTCACTACCTAATCGCACTTTTAGGCCAGTCAAATTTTACATTAACACAAAACGGTATCCGTAACCATTATAATTCTCTTAAAATTGTCAAAAACTCGAAAGTAGATTAATATAAGTTGTAAAATATGAGCCTAAAACAACATGAAACTGCATTGGTTAAAAAAAACAATAAACAATTATTAAGTCTATTGAAATGTATTGTTTTACACAAAACGATTAAAATATTGCAAAAGAAAAATATTTTTTTAGGGTCTGGGTTGATCATCTTGTTGAAACAATTCATATTTAGATAGATATTAGTTGTCTACATTGTGGGATTCGTATGTTAGTATGACTTGTTCCAACAGAAATGACAGAGAACAGAGCTAGCCCTGCTTTATGGTACGTGCGATCTTCCAGTGTAACCTTTACGGCACTTGCAACACATTAATTTCAGGAGAGTTTGAGGAGTTGGGTATTTTGTAGACCACGTGTAGCAGTCCATTTTGGTCACTGTTCCGGTCCCAGTTGATTTGTTCTTTGTGTACCTCAAACTATTCTTGAATCTCGTGGTATAATATTGTTCGACATGCATTCGGGAGAGAAGATAAGGGTATATTCTCAACTGCAGCTTCTTCAGTCTGAGGCAGACCGGGTTAGCGTCGGCAGCTGATTATACGAACATTTCGTAATGGCGAGTGTAAATAGTACCGGTGACTCCTCCATACATAACCACAAAAAGGTTACTCCAGCAGCGGTTATTTTTTCGTTAGTGGCATCAGGCTGCAGGAAAATGGTAGACCTTAACCAGCTGCAGATCTTACTGGAGGATATGTAACATTTTCAACTTTCCATGCCCAAAAGGACTAAAAGTAGTCTCACAACCTGAAAAAGCGTGCATCTTGGGGGGAATAGTTAGCTCTCCGTGATTAAGGTACGGAGCAAAATTCTTTCAACACTGCAACTTTTTTGGAAGAATACAATTATCGACATTGGTTCCCAATCCATTTAGGTGAACTCTAAAAACATTCTTAGCTGGTTCAAGTGGTTATCATTTTTGTGCATCCTACCTACTGCCACTCGCGAAGAAATAACCACTGCTGGAAATAAAGTTTTGATGGCTTTCTATGAAGGAGTCACCAGTACCCTTTACACTCGCCGTTACGAAATGTTGATGCATTCAGCTGCCAACGGCAAGGTTTATATGATTAGCCGGCCCTGAACTAAACAGACTGCAGCTCAGTATGCATATAGAACATAGGTTCAGGAGTATTTTGGGACACAAAGAACCGATCGACTGGGGCCGGAACAGGAACCAACAGGGGCTGCTACATGTGATGTCTACAAAATACTCAGTTCTTCGAACCCTCCTGCAATGAATGTGTTGCAAGTGCCGTAAAGGTTACACTGGAAGGTCGCACGCACTCGCCAGAAAGCAGGGCTAGTTGTATTCTCTGTCATTTCTGTCGGGGCAAGTCATACCAAATGTCCCTGCAATTGAGATAGACGAATCCGACAATGAAGATGAAGACCATCTAAATGTGAGTTAGGTGACGGTACCGTGTCGTTTCGGTGTGCAGGCGTGCGTGTCTGAGCGTGGCGGCGAGATGCACGAGCTGCTGGAGAACTACAAGAACCTGGAGCGCGAGTGCGAGGCGGCGCACCAGAGCGTCGCGGCCGACCTGCGCGAGCAGGTGGCCCGCCTGCGCGGGGAGTGGGGCGCCGTGCGCGCTCGTGCCGAGTCGCGCTCCCCGCCCCGCGACACCGACACCTCCGCCTCCCCCGCCGGCTCGCGCAGGAGCTCGCTCGACACCCAGCACAGCGGTGAGTCGCACGCGCACCGCTGCACGCCGCGGGGGCGCGGGGTCACTTGACGCTACTGCACCGGTTGGCGCTTGGGGTCCGTCTGGCGGTGAGGTGCCACGGTCGCTACACACCGTTGTCATTCACGCGATCTCCGTGTCGATTTTTTTTAAACAAAATGCAGCAGATGTTGAAACAAACAGCGATCTTGGCATCTATTCAATTAATGTTAATATGCAACCAGATATATATACTTAAAAAAAATATTCTAGAACCCGAGCTACCTTACCGTGATTGAGTTCTACTATACAAACTGTTGGACATGAACATCATGATGTGAATAGTAATGTATCTGGTCGCGGGAGGTCCGGTGTGTTGTGACGTCCTGTAAATATTTTAACATGCGGTTGTGGCAATAAATGTGTGGGATACTAACTGCTTGTTTCATTCACTGCACGCGAGCTGAGCGCGAGCTGCACACTGCACACTGCAGTGACCACGACACGGACCACTCATTGTTTTTCCACCAAAAGCAGCTGTATTCTTAATAAACTAAAACAAAGCTCAATATTGCTTAAAATAAATATAGTTGCGTTATTATTCAACTAAAAACGCAATATTTTCTAAATTGAAAACAGCTGTATTAAGATGAAATTAAAACAAAGCTTAATAGTATCTGAATTAAAATAGCTACAATTAGTTTGAACGAATACAAGGTGCAATATTATCAGCACTGCGATATGGTAATATGCAATATTATTATGAGTAAAGTGTACAGCTAAAGAGTACAGCTACATACAACATTATGATAAAATCCATTTTAACTATGTAGGTAATCATTATTAATAACATCAATATCATATATAATAATGAAATAAAAATAACTATAATCTTTTAACTGAAAATTTGAGTACTGTCTACATAAGTAGAATATTATTTAAACTACAACATTATTATTTAAATTGGAAGTGAGTGTGGTTGGTCTGCTGAGTACTAACAGAACGTGCGGGTGCGCTCGCGCTCGGCCTGCACTCGCGTGACGTCACTTTCGAACCTGTGCCTTGTTTGCGAGTGGTAGCTAGCTCTAACCCCGCCGGTGATACTGGCGCATCGGGAAAACAGACACAAATATCAAGCTTTGGTTTTGTTTTCTTCGCGTAGCATTTAATATGATTAGTGTTGATTTATTAATATTTGCAATGAATCTGATCTCTTTCGTTTTCCCGATGTGCGATGTATTATTTTGTCTGTAACCACTAACTCTGCTCCGTGGATACGAGCCAGTGTCGTCGAGGGCTCGCCGGTGTTGGGACTCCTGCGGTATATCCTGTGCACTGACAATACTAAGTTAAGGTGTTCATATTGACCATTAGCAGCTCTGAATGGTAAGTACCTACTACATGATAATGTAAACAACTATTAGAGTTTGCAAGGAAGAGAGTTAACTATACGTAATTTCTAGTTTACTGGTTCTAATTCTATTTTTAACTACAATAATAGGAAAGGAGTACATTGCTACACCCAGCGAGTGCGCGTGTGACGATTTCTAGTTCAAAGTTCAAAAATGGTTTTCACAAAAAAAAAGCATTAAAAGTTGATAACTTTAAACTTTACATCAGACGTTTAAAATTTTAATAGATTTATGAATAGTAGGCGTGGCAATCATTCACTACGATAGTAGGTACAGGCAACATGATCAGCTGATTCTCCCAAAAGATTCTGAAACGAGGTCATTCAGCACCTGGCCAGTCAAGCTGCTTTTTTCAGCGTTCAATGTAGTTCGATGGCTAATCGGTCGACGTCAATGGCTCATTTTATGGACAAATAGCAGCCTTAAAGCCTAGATCAAGTTGATTGTTAGCAAGGCAATAGGGTGTGTGTCTCGGACCAGCTGGGTGACATAATATAACGGTAGCGCGAGCTCGTGTCCAACTGGGCACGGTCAGCGGCACTGTACGAGTACAGTCGCTGCTTGTTGCGGCCCTGCACTCTCCTAGTAACACCAGTTAGGCTGAGGATTATTTCAGCTGAGCCGTGTGCGCCGTTTCTCGCTCGCTCCTGTAGGGGTATTCAGAACACATTCGGATTCGGAATCTATATCTCCGTCTCTGTAATTTCCATAGAAAATGTCAGAGACTTATGTATAGATTCCGAATGCTTCCTGCAGAGTAACAAGTCGCACACCGGTTCACACCTCCAGTGTACGATTTGATACTCTGCAGGAAGCAGCCAGTTCTGTTCTCGTTCGAATTTCTTTATGATTTGAATTGTAACCGCTAAACGTCGGAAACAATTCAAATGTTAAATACGTTTTGTCCACGCGGAGGGTACAAGAGACGGGTGGGGTCCGCGGGGGAAGAGGAGGCTTTTCATCAAGTTAATCGTCGCAAATGGCCGAGCAGCCGGCCCGGTGCGGTGGTGGGGCGGTCACCACCTGGCGGACACTGGTTGTTCTGTTAGACGCCACGGTAACTTCACTCTATTATTGACACCACTACTGTCGACTAATAAAGTGTTGCCAATATCATCGTATCAATAAAGTGTTGCCAAGGTCTCCGTTTTAGACGTTAACGTGTTCGATAACAATCTACAATGTAACAGAATTATATGAATAATGTATATGAAATCAAAATAACGTGCGTGCTGTTTTAGCGTGGGAGGGTAAGCTCGAACTCCACTCGTCAGATATTTGCATCCACCCATTACTCACCGCCACGGAACATACTGACTCATGATGTTATTACCTACTTTACTTTCTGGTGCATTCTTGTCTTTAATCACTATATTTCGAATACAAATTAACATAAATAATACGTCCGGTTTTTGTGCCCGAATGCTAGGCATTTGACTTTAAGTTCAGTATTTATTGATGTGATCAAACAACCAGTATAAATCTTTATTTGTAGTTTGGTATCCCTTGTCCCATGATCGATCTTACCCAGCGCCACAAATCGCTCTGCAGATTTATATCTTGCGATAGATTTCCAAAGAAAGCTAGTATGCGAGCCTAAACGATGAACGATAGATGGTGGTTGATGCCAAGTTCATGTAGAATAAACTGGTTCGTCGTTAATTTGGTTCACGATTTATTCAATATTCTTCCACATTTGGAGTACGTCTGTTCTTCCATTGTGTCGCTTAAAGTCCACATCTCAAGGAAAAAAAATACGAGGAAGACCTTTATAAGTCGGACTTACAAACTCAAACGGAGTTCGGAATTAAGTATTCCGTATGTGTCGGTGGTGCGACCACGTCCACAGCACTGGCTTTAACTCCTCAAACGGAATACGAGTGTCGAGTCACACCACTGCACATCATCTGCGCAACAACGCTTACATTGATATACAATTATACACATGCATTCCTTATCGCACTTCAAACATAGACCAAATAGAAATGTTGCTTATGTTTTCGACTTCATGTATCATATTCTTCGCCCTAATATATTATTTCAATAATCCAACGCGACTGTTATTTTAATTATTATTTATTTTATATTTTTAGGAAAACTTAAACTTAAGCCTAAATACTTAAATAAACTATACATTTATATAAATGATGGTGTTGCCACCGGACTCGCGCGCGCTGTCTCATACAATCGCTGCTAATAAAATGCACGCGCGGCAATAAATAAATATTTATGACAAATCACGCTACGCGACGCGCTACGCCACGCGCTGGCGCTAGCAAGTCGTAGCGCCAGTTATTTTATCCCAAAACGTAGCGAATTCGTAGAGCCCATCGTAGCACACGTTCGTAACATTATCCCGCTTTGTGGTACAACTACAACTCACTCGATATTAAGTGACAAAGCTCGATGACAACGTTTGTTCCATTACCTATATATTCCGATATTATTTAATTTAATTTAATATTTATAAAATATATCTTAAACGTAGAGAGTTGTTCGACAAGACGCGCCTGGGAGCCGAGATCCTTTGAAGAGTTCTCAAACAATGTGCGCCATTCCGCAACTTGAATCAACCGAGATTTTCTCAGCGAGCTTGTAACTTTCCCATTATTAGTGAGTTTGCGAGCAGCACCGCTCCGACCGCTGCCGCCGCCGCTCCGCCTGCCGTCCGCCGCCGGACGGGAAATCCTGACGGAATGTTCATTCTTCAGGCTTCTCAAATGAGATTTTTTTCGTTCGTTCTGAGTTAATGCTCGATGCAGGTCGCTTGCAGGCTGCGTCCAGAATACTGTGACCTACTTGTCGTTCAAACAAGAAAACAGCCAGATACTGTAGTTGCAGAAACGAACGCTACTCTCTGTGATCATTGTTTGCAGTCATTTTTATTAAAGTATTTAAATAAATAAATATTGGAGGAAATCTTCACGCAATACCATCTAGCTCCAAATTAAGTAAAGCTTGTACTTGTTGTAAATGTAAAGGATGGGGAAGGAGGGAACCCACAACATGCTCAAAAGACAGATGTAATATCACAGAGCCATGAGGCCTGTCAAACTACAGATGTAAGTTTGAGAAATCCCTGTTTTCCTAATGTGTGACTATGATAACCACACTTTCCTATAGTAGGTAATTTGTTACGAAAATATTAATTCTGTTTGGTAATGTATTTAATATTGATTCGAGATGATCAGATGAGCAGGCAGTAGAACGTCGAGCTGTGAGCCTCAGGTATAGATGATGAAACACTGGCTCCTTAAAGCTGCAAAGCCAAAAAATACCAAATATGTAAATTCTACGGGGTTTCTATCGTTCAGTCGCGTCGTGGCTCGGGGCCGCGGCGCGGGAGCACGCGTCGGGGCTCGGGGCCGCGGCGCGGGATTTAGTGTTTCATGTATCTCTTTTAATTTCGTGGAAAAAGTTTTCATTAGGTAGTACGTAGTGTCAGTCTTTTCGACATTGTACCTACTCTAGAGTCTAGAGAATAAAGATAAAGATAATTTATATGCATACAACACGAGAATTTTATACAACAAGTGCATAAAAGATGTTTAACTAAATTTAGTCGCTTAAAATCATGTTGTGCCGTTAGGCGTACAAATGTCAGGTAGACAGCATCATGCACATGCGAAAAAAAAAAAAAAATATTATTCGTTATTAGATTAATACACAAACCCAAAAATATATAAAATATGACAAAGCAGAAGCAATAAAAGATACACATAATGTCAAATAAAATTAAAATTTGTCATTTAAAAAATCATTGATAGAATAATAACACTTCTGCAATAACAATGCCTTCAACTTTTTTCTAAATAAATTACTATTCTGGTCTTTTATTGACTTAGGAATCTTATTGTAGATTTTAGGACCCATACATACGATGCTATTTTGCATCAGTGCTGTCTTTCCTTCATGTACGCGCCGTTTGTCTTGGTCGCGCCTATTTCTTACAGTAGTATCAGATAGTGTGGGGAATCGCTCCCGGTTTGTTTTTACAAAAAGGGCCGTTTCTAAAATGTATAAACACGGAAGTGTAAGAATTTTATACTTTAAAAAATAGGGCTTACAACTATCTCTTTTTATAAGTTTAAACATTGAAGGAATACAGCGTTTCTGCCTTTTAAAATTAATAATTTTATCTGTTGAATTTCCCCAAAAAATAATCCCGTACCTCAAAATTGATTCAACTAACCCATAGTAGGCTTTAAGTAAAGATTCTATATTTAGAGTACGAGCTAGTTTGGCGATGGCATATGTTAGGCTACTTATTCTTTTCGAAAGGTGCTCTATTTGTGATTTCCAATTCAATTTTCGGTCAATATATAATCCAAGAAATTTTGAGCTTTCTACTTCATTTATAATGTTATTGTCATATGCTACATTAATATTACCTTTGTTTGTTCCTCTTTGTCTAAAATGCATTATATTTGTTTTATTTAGGTCAATTTTTAAGTTATTGTTGTCAAGCCAAGATATAACTGAGGTCAAAGATTTAACAATATCGTTTTCATAAGAGTCAAGTGTTTTACATGCTACGGTGATAGTGATATCATCTGCAAATAATGTCATAGGTTGAGATGTAGCATTAGGCAAGTCATTTATGTATGCTATGAATGAAAGTGGTCCCAGGACACTACCTTGTGGAACTCCGTACGCCACTTTGCGTTCATACGATCTATATATTTCTTCTGATTTCGTGTTAAGATTGACTCGACTGATTTCCGTGATTTGTATTCTATCTGCTAGGTAAGACTCTATCAAATCTAAAACATTGCCACGTATTCCATATGCTTCTAATTTACTAGCTAAGATTCTGTAATCTACGTAATCGAACGCCTGCGTCATATCACAGAATATGGCGCACACCGGAGTGCTTTCATCCATACATATTAAGACGTTTTTAATGAAATCGTATATGGCCATATTAATACTTCTATTTTTTCTGAAACCCTTTTGTTCATTGCATAGAATATTATTTTTCTCTAAATAATCATTTAACTCATTATAAACATACTTCTCGATTTTTTTTGAAAATATCGATATAAGTGCAATGGGCCTATAGCATTCCATTTTCTCTCTATTGTCTTTTTTAAATAAAGGTTTAATAATGGTCGTTTTCAGAGAACTCGGAAATGTGCCTGTGGATATACACAAATTAATAATATAGCTTAGAGGGGTACAGAATGAATCCTCTATAGTTCGCATAATCTGTGTTGTGAGTCGCGCGCCCCTCGGTCTCCGCCCTAGTCCTGGGCTCCAGCTCGAGTAGG
Organism: Lycia hirtaria; assembly: GCA_947563715.1. Classification (NCBI taxonomy): domain Eukaryota; kingdom Metazoa; phylum Arthropoda; class Insecta; order Lepidoptera; family Geometridae; genus Lycia; species Lycia hirtaria. Next base: position 8,760,019 of record OX387380.1, read on the forward strand.
CGCAGTAGTAATCAGCAGTCGCCGACACTCCGCCGTTCGTTAGCTTTTGTGAAGAATCTGGGTCTCGATTACGACGACGCGCTCCCGACGCGACGGGCGGCCGCCGGATCTAGCGTTGGTACCTAGAATATTGCACGGCGAGTGGTGACCTCGCCTCACTGTTGCGAGGCGAGGTTTTCTTTTCAATCTTTTTCGAAAAAGGTTAATACGTGATGATATTGAATATATAGTAGGAATGACTTCCGAATAGCACCTAGTAGACATTATTTATTTATTTATTCATAGGAAAATCAACAGCTTTATAACATATACTTAACAATTGTAACAACAGAAATCTAATTATAGATTTTCACGGATAGTGGCAGCTTAGATACAATCATGAAAAAAATAGTTAGCTCGGCTTACACAGTGACATATATACAATTTAAATTTCAAACTGCATACTAGTTATTGCTACCATTCAGAAAGTAACATCTGCTCAACCGCTGCTTAGCAGAATTGACACTTGTACAGAATAAGTCAAGGTCATATCGCTTGCATAGCTTATTGAAGTTATCACTAGCTCGCCACAGAAATGAGTTTTGCCTGTACCTTGTTCCCACAGTGGGAGTAAATAGGGTGGTATTTAATCGAGTGATTCTGGAGGGGACGCGAAGAAAAACCTTGCCTAGCAAGTCTGGACAGTCGATCAAGCTTGATGTTATCTTTAGTAGGAATGTTAAATCAGCAATTTCACGTCTTTTATATAATGCTAGGAAATGATTTTTTTTACAAAGATTATCGTATTCTGAAAACTTAAACTTAAGTATAAGGAATTTTTAGACGGAAACACAGATATCTGATAAATTTTATTTGGATTCTTTCGATTCTATCAATATAAACAGCGGATTATGGGTTCCATACCTGCGAAGCATACTCGAGAATGCTTCGGACAAACGAGCAGTATAGCACTTTAAATGTTTTAGCTCGGTTAAAACTAGTCGAACTTCGCATAACGAAGCCGAGTGTTCTCGAGGCCTTAGAGACAATAGACTCAATATGTTTATCAAAAAGCAATCTCGAGTCATGCAACACACCGAGATCTCAACATCACACTTTGATAGAATTTTATTGATTTTACGGGTAAAAGTTGTCACAGTACATTTGGATGGTATCAAAGAGTAGACAAACCTGCATAGGTAGGTACACAGGTATTATCTCGGTATCTCTTAAATCTCGTGCGAGCGTGGCAAGTGCGTGTCAGAGTAAACTGTTAAACGGTTACTTATCATCATCCGAGTGGTCAGCCAGGCGCAAACAATTTTTCTATTATCACATTAATGGGATCGGCTTTCTCTATTGTGTGCTTCCATCGAATTGACAAAACATACCTACTTACGTATAAAATATAAAGCTTAGAGCTGTCCTTGTAAATAACGCGGCTGCAGCAATAACATGGAATACTCAGTAGCACCGGGCAGGTAACAGTAAACCGAGTGCATGTCACGGAGCCGTCAGCTCGGGTTGGTTGGTAGACGGCGCGACCAATTCACCGAATTGTTGTGGGAGCGCGCGTCGCTTTAAAATGCAAGACTAGCGCGTCCCGCGGCACCGCCCGCCCACCGCCAAGACCCGCGTGTGCCGCACTCACCTCGGTATCACCTATGTCACACACACGGGATGTGCTCGCGCTACACAAGGCAGACTTGAGCACAATTTTATGATCCCGGGAGATAACTTGCTTCAAAACACAAACTTCATCAATAACATTTTCTCTTTGCTTCTAGACAAATCTGCTGTATATTAGTTTAAGTAAGTGGGTGCGACCGAATTGCTACAACTGCTGTAAAATAATTCGGTACTTGTAGGTATTCGTACAGCGGTACAACGCAACCTCAACTATTTATGTTTATTGCAGTGCCGGCATTCTGCGCCGCTCCGGAATTTAAATTTTATTAAAACCATTTGTTTCCCGCCGCGTCTGCAATCTGTCGTGTCGGAGGTACTGGTCGGAATCCGTCGGAGCTCGTTGCGAGAAAAATTTGCAAACAAAGCGGCTGATCGGCATCGGAGTCATAATTATCTACTTCGTCGTCCGGCTTGTAGACGCCTCTGTCTGGTGTTATGTGGATCCAAATGTCTCAATTGTCGTAACATGAATAGGCGTGTTTGCAATCGGAGCAGTCATCTCCTGTCGCTAGTATTACATGGCCCTGCATGATTAGCGCCCCGGTAGTAGCAGGCGCCGCCTGCTCCCGGACCGGCGCGCGGTGGCCGGTTGCCGTCCGGCGCTGAACGGCCCTCCGGTTCCGGTCCCGACGGCTGCTAATTTGCCGTCTGCCTGTTATAGTAACGAAGCCGATCACTCATCAATTATAGAATTCACGTTGCAATAAATGTTAGGTTCGATAGCGTTTGTTTACAGTATATTTTATGTTTAATAACGTTATCTCTGTAGACTCATTTTTAGGGTTCCGTACCTCAAAAGGAAAAAACGGAACCCTTATAGGATCACTTTGTTGACCGTCTGTCTGTCTGTCTGCCCGTCCGTCTGTCAAGACCTTTATTTATCTCGGGAACGCGTGAAGGTATGCCGGGACCCCAAAGTTTGGTGATGAAGAACGCGGGGTCACCAATGTGCCGGAGGCTGGAGGGTTGGTGATAATGAGACACATGATGGTATCGGTCTAATTTATTTTAACAAATAACTAAGCTTATATACTAAGTACTACGTGCTAGAGGCCTCCTATCTATATCAGTCATACTCGTAATATCTATGTTAATGTATCCTAAAGATGATTTATCATTCTACATATAATCACGCATCACGAACACATAGCTTAGTATGTGGCTACAAAGGTATCGTGTTGAAATTAAAACCATATACGCAGATCCATAGTCTCTTGTTGCAGAAAGAAAAAACAAATTTCTCAAAAAAAAAGTTACAGCCGAATATGTCGTAAAAAATGCACATTTCGACACTCACAAGGGAATCAAAACCTATGGGGTACTTCCCATTGACCTAGAACAATGAAATTTGGCAAGAAGCATTGTGTTATAGTACACATATAGTAAAAATGCGAAAACTGTTTTTTTTATTTAATCACAAAAAATGTGTCTATGCAAGGAATGAGGTTCCAAAGTGAATTAACCGTACCATGTGGGGTATCACATGAAAGAGCTTAATTACCATAATTTAAAACAGGTTTTTAAATATTTTTACGATGTATATTTTTCGGTTTATGAAGAAAAATATATGATTTTCCCCTTTTATCTACTAGTTTGTACGGAACCCTCGGTGGGCGACTCTGACTCGCACTTGTCCGGTTTTATTCTAAAGTAAGAGTTGAAATAATATTTCGTTAATTAGTGCGCTGTAAATTACAAAACAACCCACCGTTTGTGATCGGTCGCTGCGCGCTGTGCTGGCGCCGGCTGGCCGGACCGGCCATCTGCCTCGCGTCCGACGGTGCTTCCGGGGGCGACGGGCGCGCCACTCGCGGGAATGTGGATGGCCCGTGTTACATCTGCGCGGAATTGGCTTTTATGGCTCACGCTTGAAATTCGAAAGTAGAGGAAAGAATTTTAGGTTTGTTAGGAACTTGTATTTTATTGCATTTTACAATTTTAAAGTTTGGTCTTCATACCTATGTATTATGAAAGTTTTCGTATCGACTATGACGGTTTAGACGTTAGCTCAAAATATCAAAAATATTATAATAACTCTTCAAAACTCAACAAATTCCTTCAGTATTTGTTAAAAATATGTTTTTTTTAAGAGAATGCAAACAGGTAGTGAAAGATTTGGAGATGAAAAATGTCTTTGCAATTAAAAGAAAATTGCATAAACAGATCCGTGAGAGATGCGGCCTTGCACCTCGCGGGTCTCCGAGGGAGCCCCTCCGACGTAGGTAGGTAGGTAACTGGCACGAACAGATAACGAGAGAGGGCAAATAGGCCGCAATTCCTTTGTAAGGCCGCTTTGTTTGTGCTTTTGTGTAAAAGTTCGTGCGACGACACGGCTTTATTAAGGAATTGAAAGTTTAAGACGAGAATGGAACGCATTGTATGCGTGATCATACAAACAATTTGAGCAAAACTTGTAGACTTCAGAGACCCGAACAAAATTTCAGTGGGTGTTAGTTCGCGTCTATTTTATTTATCGATCCGTCGAATGTCGGTATTTAAGTTAGTACTAGTTCTCTGCTCATAAAGCTAGCTCGGTTTCTAGTTCTGTTTGAGTTGTGCCCGAACGCAGGGCGAGGAGAGGTCGCTCGTCGCCTCCGCCGCCGCCTAGCCTGTACAGTTCACCGCTGACCAAACTTCGCCCGCTCTCTCCGATTACAGACTATTACCCGCATGTACACACAAACATGGAAACTTCTTGTTGTCTCTAAACAGAAAAAGTAAAGTTTCTCTCTTTTAAAAAATGGAAAAAACTATAGGTAATTATGTGATTTAGATATCTATTTTCACGATAAATTATTTTTTGCTAAAGCATCTGTTTCTCTAAATAGGAATATAATTAAAAGCCTTACGCTCTCACACCCTTATTAAGCTGCCGCGAACGGTTTCAAAGCGCAATGAATTAGCCAGATATACCGTGCGAGAGAGACCGGGGGGCGGCGCCCCCGTGCCTACTGTTTCAGATAAATCTTTCGGTTAATATCACTGAGCGTGCACGGATCTTTAGTAGGTGAAACTGAACTAGATTTCCCGAAAGTGTTACAAATTAGGTGTAGTAGGTGAAATAAACTAATATGGAAAAAGATTACAAGCATTTATGAATACTATGAAAATAGCTTAGACAATTTAATTGAACCCAAACTCAAACCCCAGTAGACGCAGTGGAACGTGTTAACTGCGCTACATGTAATGTTAACGGTAAATGTGAATTCTATTTTCCTAGGCAACAAAGTTGAAATTGATCGGAAACATGTGACGGCGGCCGAACAGATTCGCGCGCCTCAGATATGCGTCTCATTCTAGGTCACTATTTGCCACGACTGCGGCGATATCGAACTAACGTAGGTATAGTAAATCCTCAGCGTTTTCTGTGGGAATTGTTCCAAAATTACAAATTTTTAAGAAAGTTAAAGGCTTCATGGCTCAATCAGCGGTAGTGGTAATAGCTCTCGAGCTGTAGGTCGTGAGTTCGTTCTCCATCCAGGGCTAACATTACTGCTCAACATGGATGTTACGTACCTACGTAGGTAAATATACTAATAAATATTTTTTGTAGCTACAAATAAGTATAGATAAATGCATTCTTCATAATAATTAGTAAGTATATTAATATGACATAATAGGTTTCTATTGTACAAGATTTGCTTAGTTCGTATGATGGTCTTGTGTGAAAATTTGCACCAATATTAAAAAAAAAATCGGACAAGTGCGAGTCAGACTCGCCCACCGAGGGTTCCGTACAAACTAAATAAAAGGGAGAAATCATATATATTTTTTTATATTTTCCTTCATAAACCGAAAAATATAACATCGTAAAAATATTTAACACATTATTTGCTCACCACACGGATCCGAGTGGGGCGGGGCTATAGTAGCGGTGCCTCCCACTCGGATCCAAGCGAGCGTCCCGTTAATTTTGTAGTAGTCAGTAAACCGCCAGCGTTTAAGGCAGTCAACGTTACTTTGCGCGGCCACCTGTACTTAATCAAAATTCGCCGAAAAAGTGTTGGTTCCCAGCTGAAGTGAAGGGTCTGCAGGGGGCGAAGAATGTGTAAAAAACCTGTTTTAGTTTATGCTAATGAGGCTCTTTCATATGATACCCCACATGATACGGTTAGTTCACTTTAAAATTTGGGACCTCATTCCTCGCATAGAGACACTATTTTTTGTGATTAAATTAAAAATGTCCAGTTTTCGGATTTTTTCATAAATGTGTACTCTAACACAATGCTTCTTTCAAAATTTCAGAGTTCTAGGTTAACGGGAAGTACCCCATAGGTTTTGATTCCTCTGTGAGTGTCGAAATGTGCGTTTTTTACGACATATTCGCCTGTAACTTTTTTTTACGAAAACTGAGAAATTTTATTTTTCTTTCTGCACCAAGATAATATGGATCCGCGTATATGGTTTTAATTTCAACTCGATACCTTCACGCGTTCTCGAGATAAAGGTCTTGACAGCCGGACGGACGGACAGACGGACAGACGAACAGACGGACAACAAAGTGATCCTATAAGGGTTCCGTTTTTTTTCTATTGAGGTACGGAACCCTAAAAATTACGCATAAACGTTCTTTGTTTTCACAAGTACAAAGTTAGAGTTTTTTTAAATGAATAGCAAACTCGTATGTAATAAAATTACGCGTAATTGCTCCGTATGCGTTTTGCAAAACTGTATCAAGTAAAAAGTTGAAGGCAATTTTCTGCTTGCTAATGAGTCGGTCTCGCATGCCGCGGCCCGAACCACGAATACTAATTGATGTCGCTTAATTAACGTACAGGACGCTCCACAACGTACGTGGTACAGGGTGTTCCTAAAATATTCAAGTGTTATTAGTCTCTGATATATTACATTGTCCCGTGAGCTTAATTGAATGTAGGAAGATGGCCCGCGCCCAGCAGTGGGACATTTTGTACAAACAGGGCTGATAAAAAAGTGCGATTATTTCACAACAATATCCTTGTATAAGAGCCATTTACTCCTGCCATCTCGGTAGCGTGCAGTGTCGGCAGGCGCGAGGTCCTCAGACAGCTGGAGAGGCATGGAGCGCTCTCGACTAGCGCGCGCCCGCGGCCCCGGCCCGGCCTCTCTCGCACTTGTACCGTCACTATTCACCGGATGTATTACATAAACTGTCACACACGGAGGATATGTCCAACGGATTAGTGTGGAACGGCACGTCCTCCTCGTCCTGCATATTCAGATCGGGTTATCCCACAGCACCGTCGCGGGCGTGTGATGCGTCGCTCCACGACAGAGGAAAATTACGAGCTCGGTCTCGCATCGTTAAGCTTTATAAAATATGGCGCGACCGTTGTCTTCAGAGACCGTGGTCAGGTGAAGGGAGGCCACCAAACCGACTGCGAGAGCGCGGGTTCGACCGCTCGCGTCTCAACCCCGGCTGCAATCTCCACTCACCCTTAGACGCGCCCTCGCCGCAGCTCGCTGAAATTGGATCGTCGTCAATCCACTTAACCTTTGTGTTTTCTCAAAGATCCCGTTTAAAACGTGGAAAAAAGGAAATATATCGCTTCGTGACGCAAATTCAATTCTTTGGGAATTCCGCGTTTCCAGTTGAGCGCTTATGGGTATTAAAGCAGCAGGTGAGAGATTTATGATGTGGAGGGGTGTGGGACGGGAGCGAGCAGGCTGCGGGACGGTGCGGCGGCGGGACGCCGTGTCCCGCTCGGGCGCGGGACAATGCGCGTGATTTACGAGCGGGCTCGCCGTCACGGGGAGTTCTATTCGCTTATGATGAATGCGGCGTTCGTAAGCTGTACCGCTCTACTCCACTTACACTCAGCTTATTCCCACGACATTACAAATAACAGCAGCTAATGATAAAAAGTTATCATGACAGAATTATATCAATTTGTGAAAATCTATAATTAGCTTTCTGTTGTTACAATTTTTAACTATATGTTGTAAAGCTGTTGGTTTTCCTATAAATAAATAAATAAATATAGACACTGATGTACCTACTATAGTACATATATAGATACCTAAATAATTGTTGTCTGGCAGCATCCGAACAGTAGTGGTGCGAACCTATACGAGCCTACTCGTAATGTATAGGTATTAAAAAAACTGTGTGCTTGACTAAAGTTTATTAGCGTCCATTTTATACTTATATTCGAAAAAATCGTTGTCATGTGTCAAAAAATGTTTATTTGATAAAGAGTTCGTGCGTTAGTACATATATAAATCGTGGATATATGAAATAAATATAAGTCATCATCATTATCATCTCAGCTATAAGAAGTCCACTGCTGGACAGATACCTCCTCCATTGATTTCCAATTTTCAATTTGCAATACATCTTTAAACAAATCCGCCCCTCGTGTTGCGGAAGTATTCTAAACTTGCGATCGATACAGGAGGCCGTCGCGCTTAAACAAACTAATTAACTCGCCGTCTTCGAAGCCCGTTATTTTTTGCGAACGTTATGTATCGAACACGGCGCTTACCTTCGCACGGCCGTGCGAACAAGCGCACTTCCTTTCCCACGGCACGAGCCACGAGGCACGAGGCCACTAACTCGACTCAAGTTTTCTCGCGAGCATCCTTCGCAGAACGAACGCTTCCTTTATTAGAGCGAGGCGTCAATGAAACGGACACATTCACTATAGGAAAAGTCATTCTGAAACAAACATACACAAACAAGTAGGAAGGACAGGGAAGGCGAATAATAAGGGATGTTTTCGCTCTCGTTTGGGCGGGCGGCGTAGACAGTGCGAGTCGGGCGGGCGCGGCGCGAGCACGCGGCGTGGAGCGGAGAGGGAGGCAGCGCGCCACGTGCGGACGTGCGGCGGCGACGTGTCCCCGCCGGTAGTGCAGTGCTGTGATGTGTAGTGCGCGGACACTGCAGCTCTAGCCCTCGTGCACAGGTACACTTCACACAGTCGAAGGTTAAAGAGCGGCCGTCTGTTTGTATGTTAATATATTGCAGTAGGTAAAGTAGTCGCGGTGCGTGTGGCACCGGAGAGCGGCCCGTGGTTGACTCGATTGTTAACTTGTTCCTGATTAGTTTCGAACACGCCACTTTCTGTTTCACTGCACTTTAACATGTTAATACCGCTATAAGTTGTAGCCTTGTAGCCGCCTCCGAGCGTGATGTCGGTCGAAGTTTCCGTCTGTTTACGACAGGTTTTGTTCAAAGTTGTTCCAAACTTTCTTTTGTGATAAAGACGTTCATCAGACTAAAAAATAAGAAACTTTCAGGCTAAATATCGATATGATATATTACACATTTTTTCATACACTAAAATACTAAATAGAAACTATTTGTTTAGTTTTAGTCACTTCGGTTCTAGTTCCTTTTATGGCTTTATAGCTCAAGCAGGCGAAGCTGACAGTTCGAATAAGAGATTATATTATCAGTTGACGCGACGCGTGACGTTCATGTGGATTATTGTTATTTGAACTGCATCCAGAGACCATTACTCGCCATCCTACTTAAACTGTGGGTTTCTGCTGAATAAAAAAGTTCACCGTGTATTTGTATAGCTTATAAGCCAAGTGCCTCTTGACAAACCTCACAGGTCGGTCAGTAATCTGTCATGCTGTATGTAGGGTGCAAATTCGATTCCCATCCAGGTTAAATATTTGTATGATGAGCATAGCTGGGTGATTACATGTAGATTGTAGGTATTAATAATAAAATTTGGAGACATTTCTACACAATACCAATTAGCCCTCATGATTCATTAGATAGACAATTAACAAACATCCATGCTCATCACACAAATGTTTGCTCTGTGTGGGGATCGAACCCAGGACCTACGCTCAGCAAGCAGCTGAGCTGCGCATGAGCTGCGAGCTTAGTCCAGTATCATGATTGTCTGTATAAAAAAATGTTGCTATGACACTGTTGTTCCTAGCAACATGATTTTCAGGCTGTGTATGGTTTGCAGTCAGTAACTCAGAATAATGCCATTTATAGGTATAGATAAGTGAGTGGGGCTCAGAAAGAAGTTCGAAACTTTTCGATGAATCGCTTCGAGATCAAAATCCAATATAGTGGGTGTGAGCGTCGCGAGGTTTGGGCCGAGGTCATGTGGGTAGCTCATGCCGGGCACACGATGCTAAGCAACCCCGGCTGGCAGGGTCAAACAACCGATTCACGGGTCGCACCGTGTCGCACCGTGTCGCACCGCGCTGCAACAAGCCGCAATGTCGCGCGACGCGTCGTCAGGGCGCACTCCCCTGCCTGTCTATTATCTTATTATTTATCGTCCTCTCGTGCCCCTCTCCGGTTATTAGATTCGCAGAATAAGTAACGGAAGCTTATTATAAGGTTATAAAACGTAATGGATTTTGTTTCGTTTGATACGGGTAAATTGCGCCGTCCGCGTCGTCCCCCACCGCGCGACTTCCAAATAATTTAAATAAATTTTCCGCTATAGGTCCGCCGCGAACGAATGACGATTAATCTATTGGTTCTTCTCGTTGTTTTGATGTATTGGCGGGTGTACGTACCCCCGTTTTGTACGCCGCTCCCTAACTTTTACCCCATTCTTTCTATTTTGTATAGTGAAGTGTGTTGGAGTGTGCTTGTGTTGTGTGCGTTCAGTCCCGGCGACACAGCTCGTGCAGCACTCGGTCGACAGGTTGGTTGTGCCGGGTTGGTTGCCTGTAATTACATCGACAATGCGTTTTCAGCCGGAACAGGACCGAGGTGTTTTAGCTTGTGATAATTAAGCTCTTTCATATGATACCCCACATGATACGGTTAAAGCACTTAAAAATTTGGATCCTCCTTCCTTGCATAAAGTCCCAATTTTTTGTTATTAAATTAAAAATATCCAGGTTTCGGTATTTTCCCTATATGTGTACTATAACACAATGCTTCTTGCCAAATTTCATAGTTCTAGGTCAACGGGAAGTACTCCATAGGTTTTGATTCCCTTGTGAGTGTCGGAATGTGCGTTTTTACGACATATTAGGCTGTAACTTTTTTTTACTAAAACTAAGAAATTTGATTTTTCTTTTTGCAGCAAGAGACTATGGATCTGCATATGTATATGGTTTTAATTTCAACTCGATACCTTCACGCGTTCCCGAGATACAGGTCTGGACACCCAAACGGACGGACAGACACACAGACAGACAGACGGACAACAAAGTGATCCCATAAGGGTTTAGTTTTTTCCCTTTTGAAGTACTGAATCCTAAAAAATGCGAAGTTACTTCCCAATTCTATGTAACATAAGAAACTCAGTCAATGTCAATTCTGTCTAAAACACAAAAAATCCGACTCCGATTGGTTACTACTTACCGAAAGGACAATCGAGCTTTGAGTCCATGGGTACGAGATTGACATTCGACCCTCGTTTAACGACCTGCAAATTTTGACGACCTACCTACGCAGATTTAAGGATAAGTAGATGAGTGTATTGTGTATCCTGAAATAAGAGGTAAATAACTGAAGTAGATATCCGTAGCATCCGTCCCGCAGCGCGGTAGGTACTCAGGCCCTCCGCTCCGCCGGCGCCGTTACTGCGAGTAATGGATTGCTTGCTTCAGAGCCCTGTACAGTCGTGTTGCCGACACCTCGCATTCTGTTTGTGCTCCGCTCCCGCGACACGCGACACCGCGCGACGTCGCTAGCCCACGTCTCACTGCTATTGATTAGTCGTAGGGTTGTGTTTCCGTCACGCCGGGTGTTGCATGCGTGTGGGTACTGCTCTCCATATAATACTGCTTCATATCACACCACTCATTTACACTAACACATTTTGCACGAATCAGAAAATAGCTAATACATATTTTTGTGTTCTGACTTAAATACTTAAGTTAATAAGTTTGATTTGGGTTAAAGTTACAAGGGACTAGTATGAAAGAAAGTCCTTGTCTGTTTGTTAATGACACTTTATTGTTACTTATAACACTGAACTTATTTCACTGCACTGAGCGGTCTGACGCTAAGACCGCCTTTCTATTACCGAGTTACGCCGCGACTACCTTCCGAGGGACCGCTCGTCCGTCCGCGATATATCCCCTCCCAGGAATTACCACATCACGCCATGTTCCGGGGTAGCGCTCATTCTGTTCGATCGTCGTTCTCCAGAGTATATAAATTAAGAAAATAGCAGTGTTGCCATTCCGCAACACTGAAAACACCGCACACCACAGACAACAAATATTCAAATCATGACACTAGCGTTTATTCCGACTTCAAAAAAGGAGGAGATTCCAATTCGGTTGTATTTTTACGTTTGTTTCCCTTGATACTACGGCATGGTGATTTATAACTCCGTCGTTTATAAACCGATTTGAAAAAATCTTTTATATTTTTGAAAGAATATGTTTTCAGACTTGTCCCATAGAAGAATTTCAGTAAAAATAGGCTTGGTTTATTAAACAAAATAACTTGAAAGCAGTCATCTGAGGAAACGAATTTGCGTATTTTGAAGTTAGTTGTTTCAGATTTGTAAACTATAATGATAATGTACCTCAATAAGGCTAAATCAGATCATAAATACGATGGCAACTTCGTAAATACTTTAAGCAATAATACATTTACATATATTACATGCCATAACAATGCCTCAGGGCTTGTATGCTCTAATTTTACTTATAAGCATCTGTTCGACGCAGGTTCAGTTCTACGTTTCGTCAAAGATAATAAATCCTTTGTATATGAAATTCTCTATAAATCTAAGACACAGGTATTCTCAAACCAATCAGTTTTGTGTTTAGCAAACACACAGAAATAGGATTAGTTACCTTCAAACGGGATTATAATCCGTAGCGTAAGCGGATTCCGAGATAAAGCGCTTTTTTATAAGAATAATAAATCACTATGATACTATTTAGGATTTTGTTTACCTGAAGCATATTAAAACAATGAAAACATGCGTTGATTGTAAAAAACTTAGTGGGTTTGGATAGGTCCACGGTAGAGGGGCGGTAGACGGCAGAGATATAAACATAAATCTAAATTGGTCTAGATTTATGTTTTTTTTTATTCGTCGATAGGCTTGCGCTTGGCCGTCAACTCACCTGGTGTTAAGCGACAGTTACGATCTCCGATGGAGCGCGCTTATTACAGCTCTACCATTGATAAATGTACATATTTGATAAATTAAAACAGTTTTTAATATTCTAAATCTTAAACCTATCGTGTAGGTGTAGTTGTAATATACCTAGTGCTCGTAAGCAGTGATTTTAAAAACCAACTGCTATCGAATTTAATTCCTGTTTTTTTCTGATATTTTATTCTAAATAGAGTAATTTTCAATCCATATGGGAGGTCTTTCCGGCGACCTGAAAGCTTTAATGCTACGAGCAGGTCTGGATGGACACTCGAGTTTAAGAATAAAAGTGGAAATTTGTGAGGGCGGTGGAGCAAACATAATATAGGAGTAATATGGCCGCAGTAGAGGTTCGTGCGGAGCCCCGGCCTCCGCGACGCACGTAATAAAATGTTAGGTTTCGCGCCAAAGTCAAGGTTGTTTCGCCTCAGAGACACATTCACAAAGAAATATGATTCCATTTAAATGTTGCCGGCGTGAAATTAAATACATAGACGTAAAATATAATGATTTTTATTTAGCACCGCGTATTTTATTAACTTTTTTAGTGGAGTGGAAATGAAAAACCGGAGGTTTCAGCCTACATTAATATGTTGACAGCTGGTGTGGGTTGATGATGAGAAAATATTTTAGTAAGTTTATTGTATTGTAAAACCGGCCAAGTGCGAGTCGGACTCGCGCACGAAGGGTTCCGTACCATTATCTATAAAAACGGCAAAAAAACACGTTTGTTGTATGGGAGCTCCTCTTATATATTATTTTTATTTTAATTTAATTATGTATTTTTAAAGTGAATAATATAACTCAAAATTCAGTGAATATTTTAAGCGTCTATCTGTTGCCGTTATCAATATCAACCAAAAACGAACAAAAAATCACGTTTGTTGTATAGGAGCCCCCTTAAATATTTATTTTATTCTGTTTTTTAGTATTTGTTGTTATAGCGGCAATAGAAATATATCATCTGTGACAATTTCAACTCTCTAACTATCACGGTTCATGAGATACAGCCTGGTGAGAGACGGACGGACAGACAGACAGCGAAGTCTCAGTAATAGGGTCCTGTTTTACCCTTTGGGCACGGCACCCTAAAAATCACTTTTTCATAACCTCCAACGAACTTTTTCAATTCAATTCAGTGCTTTATTTGCCAGTTAAAGGGTAAGATTTAAAGCTCGTATTATTTAAACACCACGTAATTATTATATATTTTCGTAACAAATTAGTAATTTTGCAAATTTATACTATTCTGGAGAAGTTACGTAACAAACGTATGATCGTATCGTGATTACGTATAAGGAAAAAAAAACTTTAATAATTAATAACTTACTATGACCTAACCCTTCTCATAATGAAAAGATGGCCCGTTCCCAGCAGTGGGACAGTTTGTACAAACAGGGCTGATAAAAAAAAAAAACTTAATAACTTGAATAATTATGTTTCGTACGTAACTAGTTACAGAACAATAGTTACGTACGCGGCCGAAGCGGAATGATCATTTAAATAAATTATACAGTAGCTTTGCTAGCTATTTCTTAGCTAGTTATTTCTCACAAAAACGTACACTCTACATCATATCAAGCGTAGGTTACAGTATGAAAATTGCTCTTATGCAGCCGAATATTTTGTTTTTCGTTTAACATATTCTCGTACTTGTTAGTGAGTTAGTCATTCATAATTATTAAACTTATATGTTTCTTCATACAAATTAGGTTACATTTATAATAAGTAATAATATGAAACCCCCAGAATGAATGAAGGCTGCGGTGAGCTGCCAGTTTGTAGCTGCTGATTTTATGAAAGCAGAACACGCTCCTCTGAGAGACATTTGAAAATAATCGTTCGTTTCAACAAAAACCTTTGTCGAAGTACCCCGCAACAGACTTTATGCAAAAACTTTCCTTTGTCATTAAATTCAACTTTTCGTCTAAAAGCCGAGCTTAAAAATACTTAAAAACTTCATATTTTAATATGCACCAGGATTTTCTAGATTCTTCTTCCTCATGAATACTAATTGAATACCTGAACCATGAAAACCGTAATATCTAGGACAAGAATCCACGCTCAGCGTTTCAACGCGAGCCGCATTCACAGAGAGAGAGAGAGATAGAGGTATTGTGGCAATGGCCGCTCGCCGTAACATTCTGTCGTCTCTCTCGGAGAAGGCGGCTTGTTGTGAGTGCTCGTGTGGCAGGGTAGGGTAAGGACAGCGCTAGTTGGTACATGAAGAAAATATAAACCAGCCCGAGTGCATTGTTTTGGATGATGTCCGTATCCAGCAGTGGAGTGAGGATAATAATCATGATTAATAATAATAAAAATATTTTGGAGCACGATCTCTCAAGGAACCCACATGCTTGTACTCAACTTCTAAGAAATACGATAATAAAAAAAACAATCGCTAAGTACTAATGTTATAAAGAGATGAATTTGCTTCTCCGGGTTTTTCTCACGAACGAACAAATAGAGTCCAATTTTTTTCTCTAATAAGAAGCCTCTACGTTTGTTCTACGCATACAAAGTTGCGGGCACAGTTAAATAGATATATTCCATGTATTCTAACTAAAACTAACTTTATCTGTATGTTTGTTACCTTTTCAGGATCAAACAGTTAAACTGATCATTATGGAATTTAGTACAGAGCTAGTCGAGATCCCAAGATGGATATTCTTCACTTTTGAATTCAATTCTTCATGTCTTTGTTCACTAAATTGGAAAAATCGCAAGGTACAGCTAGTATTTTGTAAATAACTTAGAGTAGCAATCATGCCATTAGTGTCGATATGGCACGAGTTACTTTAGGATCCTGGCCCAAATATCTGCAATAAAACGTGTGTAGAGCGGTGTCCGGAGAGCTCGCTCCTTCGCCGAGGGAAGGTGTAGCCTCGCAGCTCTTTCGCCGAGGGAAGGTGTAGCCTTGCGGCTCCTTCGCCGAGGGAAGGTGTAGCCTCGCGCGCGCTACTCGTGAAATGAACCTCGTTCTTGGCCGGATAGTAGGCGTTGTACAGAGAAACGGCAGCTGAGAGAGTATACTATAAAATATCTAAGAATGCTTACGTATCGGCGACGGTCGTCACGTAAACGGTCTGCCTGTTTGTTGTATTTTCTATGCAGTAAATATATTTTGCAACAAGTGAATAGTTTATAAAAAACTGAGCAACCGACTTCGCATCGGATGAGTACTGTAAGAAGGCTTTTCAAGTTCGCTAAATTATTCACGGTTATAGGTATGAACTTTTTTCAAAAAACGACTACCTTCCGCGCTCGCTTGTCCGTGTGTCAAGAATAGAATTTGTCACCGATTGTCAAATGCTTCGACTTTAGAAAACGAGATTAAAAAATGTGCAGATGTTTACAGAATCGTCCTCAACACTTGTCAGTTTTTCAAAGAAAAACGTGTAGGTGGAACTCTGCGATTCTATAATCTGACCCATTTCACTCAGGCACCAAAATGAAAATATTCACATTTTTTGAGATTATTCAAAATATAAGTTTATAAATGATTAAGGGAGTTTTCTCTTTATGATTATCCAAGAAATACAAAAATTGGTTCAGGGATGACAGAGTAATCGGAGTAAATACATTAAAAAAAGAATACATACAGTCGATCATAGAACCTCCTCATTTTTTGAAGTCAGTTAAAAATACGTTTTATACATGCAATACATAGATTGTTGTACGTGTAGTGAAACATCTGATGATGTATATTGTTATGAGCTGTATCTCTGCGCTGCTTAGTGTCGGATACCTAACAAATATCGTTGTGTATGTGTGTGCGCTCCGGCCCCAGAATATCACTAATAAAAAAGGAATAAACCCGCGCGATCCCTCGGAATGATACCTCCCTTCCATCACCTCGAACTCTCACCTCCGGATATCCGCCACTTTTACTTGAAAAAATACAGGATTGGTAACCTTTGTACCTAATGATTTTGGAAATAAAACAAGATTAAATAATCTATACGGAAGAACATCGCTATGGTTTGGATCGGAGGACATAGTTTTCAGAAAAAAAACCTCACATAGATAATGTTAGTATCTCAAAGTGACGAACGCAGCGTATTGTCACAAAAAAACTTACAACTGTTAAATCCAAAGACCGGGTTGTCTAGCTCTGTTAGGGAAAGTATGAATCTTAACTTCATATGAGTGACTTGTCTTTATATAAATAAGGTTAGTAATCCAGACGTCAAACAGAAGAGCACTATTGTTGAAAACTAAACAACATCAACTATAATCCAGTACATCTGCAACTGTTCTGCCCCCTCCCCCCTCCCCCTCCCATTTTCTCCCATGAATGAGATAAGTTTCACGTCACGTGGCTCCAACTTTCTCGCTACTATTTACTAGCACTCTTGCCTATTCTATGGCGTCGTGTAAGAACCATCCTGTGTCAATATTGGTCCGAACCTCTGAGGTCTCCCATTAAATACTGGAGGTCGCTAAACACCGCAGGCGGTCGGCGGTCGATACGGCGTATTTACGTTGTATACAACAATAGTACGCAATAATCCTGTAAGCTTTAAGATCTAATGTTTCACTGAGGGTTTCCTAAGAATAGATCACTGATCAGTGATCTGTACTTTGGAAATCCACAATATGTTTTGTAATTTTGGAACGATCTCTGCAAAAAAGTAGAGTAATTATGTTATGTTAAACGTGTTTAAATTCTGGGTGGTAAAAATATGTAGCGATACCTAAATATAGGTTAGGTGAGAAATTATTAGTAGGTAATAATGAGGTGTAAATATAAAAGTTCCGTTTTCACTTTATCAAAATGTCGTAATTTCAAATCAACCTATCAACAGCTTTTTCTAATATCAGCATGACCATACAAGAAATGATTTTACTTTAAAAATGACATTGAAATATGTCTGCTACTCGGTTTTGAAACACGAACATTTGAATAGTGGAAAATTTACAACGGCAAAAAACGTGACACATTATTTTTTTTGTTCAGGGACTTGAGGCAAATTGGGATTTATATAGGCGATCGGCTGACTCCCTGTTACTGCAAACCAACATTACATCTTACCCCCCGTATAACCCTCTAATACCCTTTCCCCTCGATCTAACCATCTAATCACGGTCAAACGTGGCGTCAAACGATTTTATTGTTGATTCTCTGCCTACCCCGTAAGAGAAAACAGACGTGATTTTATGTATGTATGTACTCGTATAATGGTGTCAAATTTCAAATATAAAATATTAGTCCAAATTATACACTCGCAGTATCCGGTGAATATGCACTAACCTTGCATAGAATGTAAATACGCATGGGTCACGTGTGTCTGGCGCTGGCGTGGCTTCATTAACAAACCAATACCTACTCCACTCTCGGGGATCGTGAGTTATTATTTGTGCAGATTGTATATTCGTGTACAAGCATTCTTCATTACTACGACACAGCGAGTTTCTTGATGACACTGAAACATACAAGACTCTTCACGTGCGAGTGTTGCGCGTCATCAGACCAACACACCAACACTACACATACACACATCAAGTTAGCTGTTTGAACATGACGCATGCCTGCTGCTGCTGGTATACTCGTGAGGTCTACTGCTCGCAGTCTCTAATTGTTTATTTATATCTTCACCACTATTATAAAACAAGTGCTTGTGTGCTTGTTTTTTTTTCTTTTTTCATGTTATTCAGTGAGGATACAAACAAGTCGCTTGAGCGAAGTTAAGCGCCACACTTGCCCATAATAGTTCAGTGACACACAAAATTTGAATTTCAACTGTTCAGAACTTAGTCTGACAATGCACTGCGCTTTTTAATCTTAGATATTAAACTTCGTTGCGACCGGCATCATTGCCCTTAAAGTATGTAAGATAACACATTGTTTCACGGGAAAACATATTCTACAACAAATGTGTACTACTTGATACAACTCAGTAAACTAAAATTTCGTTGTATAATCTGAGGCCGCGTCCTAATCCGAATATATGAAAGAGTAGCCTACATATATATATATATATATAACCGTTATAAGTAACGTCCACAAGCCGGCGAATAAGATAATAGAGTTGACCTTTCCTAAACAGAATTAGCATAACCTTCACCGGCGCGCGGCGCGGGCGACCGGCGAGTGTCACCATGGCTGCGCTGGACTGAAATACTGCTTTATTAGACCTTTCATCTTAAATTACCTTGCTAACAGTCACAATATATAAAACGTAGTGTAAGAGAAATACGAAACTTAAAAATATACTTTGGTTAGGATGAGGGAGTCTATCGAAATAACTAATAAAGTCGCTCTTTAGGGGCCATTCATTTATTACGTAAGATTATTTTTGCCAGTATTTGACCCCCCCCCCCCCCCCCTATATAAGAAAAAATAAGAATAGGCCGACCCCCTCCCCCCCCTGTGTAATATTTATTACGTAACAATCTAAAGGAAAAAATTAATACACGTTTGGTTTATTGTAATTTTTATTTTTCAAAGTAACAATTTTTAGGAAAGTTTATTTGTACTTTTATACACATCCGAGCGCACTTCGGCACGCGCTTTATCAAAGTATAATTTTAACTTTTAAGCTATTGCATAGCTTCTATCGCGGGCCTTGAGCGTGGAGACCGAATCCAGAAATTCCGTAACGAAAATAACCTAACACACCGCGCGTAAAGCTATTATGCAATAGCTTTACCGCGGCAGTCTCCGAGTGCCACACGTCTTTTTTTTATTTTAATTTTTGTGATCTTACGTAAGATTTATCAAGACTCCCTCCCACCCCCTTGTAAGAAAAAATAAGACATGGTGGACCCCCTCCCCCCTAAATCGTCTTACGTAATAAATGAATGGCCCCTTACCAGTCGGGTATTTTCTTTTAGCACAGTTACTTGTTTGATTCATCTGGTCCACGAAAATCTAGGACTCGCTAACACGATCAGTGAAGCAAATCACTTCCACGATTTAATATTAAAAACCTTAAAAAAATCTTTTATTTTGACATGGAAGTACTGTGGGTTCGTGAATACGAGAAATAAAGTATATTACTATAAAAACATCACTAAAATTTTCACGCTCGCGCATTATTACTATTTTGACATAGAAGTACTGTGAGTTTACAAATACGAGAAATTTTGCATATTACTATAAAACACTACTAAAAATAACTATATATATATATATATATATAAATAATACATATACTATAAAACACTACTAAAAACAAAGTTTAGCCCTCCCGTTCCTCCCCTCCCCTCCACCCTCCCAACCTTCCGCAATAACCGGAAATACCTTCATCCGTTAGTCCGCGAACAGTTACGAAAGACGTTTGCGTTATCTACGAGCGACGGGCTCACCCTCGCCCATGCTCACTCGGACAGTAACATAACTCGCAACACTCGCGTGTACAGTACTGGAACGTGGATGAAACAACTTTTTTTTAAAATATAATTTGACGACAATCATCATAAGAATGAAAGGACAATAAATAGAAACAATCGTAGTTTTTCTTCTTTATTTACACAATTAACTTAAATTGTGTACTGCAGATATTTTTTTAAGTTGTTCGTCTGATGTCACGCTTGCTCATAACCCAAATTTCAGTCATCATCAGCAAGCTCCACTGAGCACTGCACTGTCTGTCACTGAGATATTACATTTTAAAGCCCTCGGAATGCTCAGATATTTCGCACATTGCCCTTCAATCCGATTAACACTAGTAGCTTGTTTGCAGTTGACTAATATAATTGGCAAAAATGTTAGAGTTCAATAATAAAGACTACACAAAAAAGTTAAGGTTTGCTTTCGGGGCATGTAATGTTTATTACCCCTAAATGTAATCGGACAATTTTCCCAAAGCTCATTAACTGTGTGTCGTAAAGTAGGCGGGCGAGAGCGGGCGCGCGTGCGGGCAGGCTCCGTCGGCGACGTCGGCGCGGCGGCGAACCCGACACTCGTAAAACTAATTTATGATCTGATACTCTGTAATGCGCTCGTGACGTCGCGATATTTGTGCCATGTGCGGCAGGTACCGCGGGGATACCACACTCACTCACACGCGCCCGCGGACAGGGGATGTGCGGCCAAGTGGCGAGTTTAGGATAATACTTTGCACTTAATCACGGCATAGTTTATGTTGTAAGTGTAAGGAAAGTTGTAGGGCACATTAGTACCTACTTATAAGTTGCGGACTTTTTCATTTTGAAACAACAAAAATATCGTTTCCTATCTTATATTGTATCGAATAGTGTCGTATTTAGTATAGCAATAGCAAAGCAAAGAGCTTAAACAGTGCCATGCGTTACGTAATTTTTGTTTTTTTTTTTATACTTTTCGGAAAATACCTTATATATTTTGTTTCACACTCCATTTATGATTATAAGTTTTCTTCTTTAATTTGTGATTGACATATTTTCTGTTATTATTTAAAAGTCATAAAAGGATAATCTATCATAGAATATTATGGATCGTGTGTTGAACTTTCGAAACCTTTAGACAAAAGATGTCATTTGGTTGATGAATTATTGTTTCTAAGCAATGTATTAGATACCTACAAGAGATTCGAACGTTTTAGTCCATATGTTTTAAAATGCGGTGGAAATATTTATAACTGATTGTGCCGGAGGTCTCCCTCCGCACGGCACCAGGCACCACACATCCGACGGCCGCAAATGTTTTATTCAAATCCGTGCGAACAAAACCCTTTGTATCTCTAATTCCGCTGCGAAATCACTAAAACGTTATCTCGTCTCCGTTTATAAAAACAAATATTACACATTCCGGCTTCACAGTGGAATTTTTATATCAAGCCGAAGAATTAGAAAAGTTACATTATCTATCTGTATAGAAAGGGTTGCGGCTCGTCGTTTACTTAATATATGAACATTGATGCGTCGTGTTCCCGCGAAGAGAGGCGCGGGACGGCCGGTCGACCCGCGTCCTCTCGGCATAACGCGAACTCTCTATTCAATGTGAGTAATCAATTTGCGACAATCGTTCGCAAAACGCGTCCGAATGAATGTTCTAGCGAACAGAGTTCCGGGAGAATTAATTAAATTCCGCCGACGAAGGTTTAATGTCTCTCGGGCGCTACAAACTGCTTCGTTTACATTCTAGTGCTTTATTGCAGAGACCTAGTCTCGTACAATACCTAGCTCCACCTGACTGGGAGCTTGCCACCGGCGGCGAAATTACTTTGATGAGACTGTCGGTAATGGATAGCTTACGCGTAGGAATGCTCTGTCGTCGGTAGAGAAGCACGCCGTCCACGTTTTGCTCCAAGAATAGAGATCGGTTATAACTAAGTAGGCTAAGATGTAAAAGGGTTTCGTCGCTGTATGATTCCGTACTCAGTATTCTATGAAGGTTATACACATTTATTAATAAACCCTCTTTATGCCTCAGACGCCAAGTTCGCGCCGCGTCTTAAGGGATTTATCTTTCAAAATACGAAAGAAATGTAGCAGGATCCTTCATACCGTCACAAAGTTTGCTTTTCGGAGATCAAAGACGGAGTGCAAACAACAATTTGTACGTACACTCTCAATGGGCCGATGTAGAGGCAATAGGTGTTCCGTCACTCTTCATTGCAACATGAAGAGTGACAAGAAGAGAAATAATTACGATTTCTTAAGAATCCTCTTGCAGAATTGTATTATAATTAGCTAAAAATGCGTCATAATTGTAGAATCTATTATCGAAGTTTGATCAGCCACTCGGACATACACCGGCCGCTCCTAGACTATTCCAACATAACTGCAAATTGATCGGAACCGCGTTGTTTTTATTTAAATTGCTGTTTGCTCTGGAGCGAAGGAAGCAGGGTGGAACGGTTTGCAAGGTACCGACACTTCTAAACAGATGGTATTTACATAATTCCACATCGTAAATAAACCTTTTCGAAAAAGATTCCTAATTTTAGGTTTGTAATATAGGTTGTGTGTATTGTAGCGTATTTAATTTTTTTTTACCGACTGCGTATGAAAGAAGGCTATAATTTTCGAGCGTATGTATGTATGTATGTGGGTATGTATGTATGTTTCTATATTACCTCGTACAGCATAAACGGCTTGATTGATTTTGATGTGCGAGGTTTTGTTAAATTTGTCTTCACTCCCTGATTGCCACAGGCTATATTTCTTGTAACAACAATAATACGGCTCATAATAATGTATTGGGGTGTACTAAAAGCATTTTTCAATTTAGGGGTCCATTTACGAAATATTAAGCTTTACATGAATAGTTGTGTTTGTCAGACTTCACGTAGAGTTGATTCAATTAATCCGCTTAGCGATGCTCGCTGATCGCTTGGTAACCATATCGATATTAGGCAATTGACCGTTCTCGGCCTCGGCCAAGTTAGGTCCCCCGTGTATCCCGGGCTAGGTCCCAACTCGCGGTGTCCCTCCACCCGTCCCCCCGCACCCCGGCCGTGTCGTGGCCGCTCCCGCCGAGATAACGGATGGTCCCTCAGAGATCTGACTTAGTACAACTTTGTTACTGCTCTAGCGCACTTCGATACCACGTTGCTACGAGTACAGAGCTACGTGCGGTTACATCTACGGTATAATACGTAGTCAAACGAGATAAAAATGACTACAAAATGATAACACTTTATTGACATCACATAAAGTAATAAGACACACATAAGAACTTGACACAAAAGGCGGTCTAATAAAATAAAATGGTAGGTGGACTAATTGTGAAGGTTAAGACTTATTTTCTTCCTATTTGAGGCTAACGCTTGCTCGTTAACATGCCTGATGTTAAGCAACCCCAGACCCCTGCGGTCTGCGATGAATTTCGTATACCCAAAAGAATATAATATACCATTAAAATTTTAAGTCGTAGCATCGTAGCTTGCTACGCTGCTACGTAAGTTCGTAGCCAATAG
The DNA here is from genome assembly GCA_947563715.1 of Lycia hirtaria. Taxonomy (NCBI): domain Eukaryota; kingdom Metazoa; phylum Arthropoda; class Insecta; order Lepidoptera; family Geometridae; genus Lycia; species Lycia hirtaria. The sequence continues at coordinate 8,783,567 of OX387380.1, forward strand.
TTTCATCTGTTTAGTGATAAAAAGCGGTGATTATGTTGAAAGTTAATGTTACGGTGATATGTGCGTCCCCAGGTTCAGAGCTACTCGTATACGAGTATCTGTTCTTATTTTAGACGTTTAATTGTGAAAAGGTAACAAACAGAGTTGATGCAGACACAGTTATTTTCACTTTTATAAAAAAAAAACAACTGGACATATTAATTCGGAAATGGTTTGCGAATTAATTTAAAACATGTTCACATAGTAAGAAATGATGTGACAAAAGCTTTATATGTTTGAATATGAGAGTTAAATAAAGGTGATACAAACATATCGGCCGCAGCGAAGGTCTGACGTGGACACGGGTCGCGGCCGCCCAGCCGCCCAGCCGGTCTGCGGACCTCGGGAACTACATGTTGTGTAAATCAGAATCAGAAAACATTTATTGCATAAATTGTGTACTGGGATATTAAATTCACAGAGTTTTGTATCGACAGTTTCGCTCACCACGAACGTACAATAGAATTTATATATTTTTTTTTTATACTAGATAGATCTACATTGACCACCAACTCGCCTGATGTTTAGCGACGGTGTGGCCGAGGATGGAGCTCGTCGATCTAGAAGATATCTATTCACTCTAGCCTTGAAAATTACAAGATTGTAGGTCTCAGGAAATAGATATGGCGGCAAAGAATTCCATTCTTGTGCAGTACGCAACAGGAATGCGAATGAATATAGCGTATAATTATAATAATCTTTATTATATCCTATTTTATAATGGTTTTATAAACTTTAATTATGAGGGCCGTCATGTTATGTTTTACTTAGATTTATACGGCTCTGTACATTTTAATTATTGTTTTTACAAGTAAGAGTAATAAAACAAGCAGTGGAATGTTTCACGCGGAACTGAGTAGCTCTCTCTAATACAACTTATATTTTCCGTTACACAGTATGCAATAGAGTGGACGCGTCAACGCGGTTACGAAACAACGCATTTTTATTTTTGCGAGACATTTACAGTTTTTAAAACTATAATTGTTATTTAAAATGTGATAAACGTGTTATTTTTCATCACAAAATAGTATTTTGTTTTTACATTCGACAATATTGAACGCTAGGAGGTGCGTCACTCTCGATGCAGTGTTATTGTAACATTCCGTGCGTCACGCTCCCGGGGCGGCGGCGGCGGCTCGAGCACACAGCAACCAGGGCCCGCGGCCGCGGCCCCCGGCGCGGGTACCTACTGGGTATCATAGCCGCCGCCGCGGAGGGCGCGGGTTCTATCCCGGCGAGGACGCGCCCGAATTCTGCTCCTGATGGTATTATTACCGCGCGCCGACACTCTACATACTTTTCCAAAAGACAAAAGAAGTATTGAAATAGACAAATATGATATCTATGTGAAACATTCCTTCATTCATATACATGTATGAAATGTGAGGGTTTATTTAGTTTAGTGTGAAAAAATGTCACACGAATGACCATTGCTGCTGGGTTATGGAGCGGAAGAGATACCTTTGTACTCAACGTACTTTAAACCAAACTCAAGGGAAATGCTTTTGTTTTCTGTTGTTTTTTTTTTTGTTTCAAATACAAACGTAAATGCAAATACATATATACGTTACAATTTTATTGAATTTACGACGCTTACGCGATACTATTTGCACGTTTAACACGAAAATTATATTGGACATTAACGGCCTTACCGAAAAACGTTATTTTACTTTAACCATCGTCTTAAATTCTCTGTCTTCTTTCCGCAAGTGTCATTACGTGCTAGCGAGAGGGAGACAAAATATTTTAAGCAATGCTTAAAGTTAAGTAACGTTTTTCGGTAAGGCCGTAAAAATACATTAAAGCTACGAGTTGCGTCCTTCGCTTCGCTCGCGTTCTAATTATGATAAAGTTTAGTACGCAATATTTTCTAGTTTCGGATATCTCTTAACAAATTCTATCAATACCAATTCAGTCTAATAATCTTGAAAAGGCAAGAAACAGATAGAAAATAGTTTGTTGTAGATTTTTAATGTTGGTCCATATTTAGTAGTTTCCAATCGCGTGTCTTAGGTAAATTTGCTTCATCGTGGACCACACTATTTCATTAAAGTTTACGTTTTTTATTGAATTGACAAAGCAAGATATCTACTCGTTACGTTTTTTTTATTATTCATAACATATAGCAATATGTAACGTTATCAAATCGTACTTACAAATATTTACTTCCTATTTCATATTGAATGCGGCGGCAGGTAGGGAGCTTAGGGTAGATTACTCTCAAATAAATAGCCAGTATCAAGACAAGTAATCCGCCCTCAAGCTGGCGGGGCGCGGGGGCGCGGGGGCGCGGGGCGCGGGCGGGATGCCCTTGAAACGCGGGAATATGAGAGGAATTACAAGTGGGCGACCCTGACGTTGAGATATTACAGCGGGACTAACTCACCGCGCACATTCCGACGGAGGAGGCACCTCCGCGGACAGAGGCACCTCCGCGGACAGACAGCCGGATAAATATGTCTTTGTTAATACAAGTAATTTAAAAAAATTAAGACGATTTCAAATAATCTAATTGACTGAAAAAGGAGAAATATCACAAAAAAAAATCAAAATCGGGCGTCTACCTAAGTAGGTACGTACACCAACTATTTTTTGAGGTCGGTGTCAGGCCCTAAATTATCATCAACTAAGTCCTATACAGATATCGACCTCAAAAATAGTTGGTTTATGTAAATAGTTAGATAGACGCCCAGTTTTGATTTTTTTCGTGTTCAAATATCTGTTGTTAGTAGAGTCCGCCTAGGGAAGAAACTCACCTCTTCACCATTAACTTAAGCAACGGTGTGCAACCATTACTGCGTTACAAATTCGAATTCAAAGTAAAATTAACTAAAAATACGTGCAAGATATTTATATTTATAAAGTATTTTCAGTCAATTTAATTAGCTTACAGTATTACTATTATATTGATGTTGTTTCAAAACAGATAAGATATAATCACAACGTTTGTTATTTCGCATATTCGTGTAATGATTGAACGAGCATCTCGTCCCCAGCTCCAGCGTTACTCTCCGAGGGAGTTCCGTCGATACGTGATATTAAATCTTGAAATATAAGGCTGGGGCACACCTGCGTCTGAACAACGACACTTTAATTGAAAGTTAGGCGCGGCGCACACTGGGAGCGGACTCTTAGTTATTAACGGCTTTAATATCGGCAGCTCTGGCTCGCTTCGAGAACACTTTTCTATAATGGTTATTTGAAGAAAAAAAAAATTTAATTTTCGAGTAAAATACCAAAGTTTGCGAAAGTGTAAAAAAAATCTTGAAATCTTATGTGTTGAAGATTAACAAAAAATATCCTGAATCTAATATTTTACGATAAAATTTACTTTACAGTCTCTAAATTCGTTTTAAATACTATACAAACCGAATTCAGATGTGACATTCTGATCTGGCTTACATAATTAGACAGTTTTTGATCTGACTCATATGCTCACACTAACCTACCTTCTTTCCATGCCTTGCTTTCCACCATTTTGGCTCTAATATTTGTTAAAAGACTATACAAGCACATTTTTTACGTTTATTTATTTCATTTCCAATAACCGCGCTTAAAATCCGAGTGCTAATATTTGGCGCTTACATCGGAGGCTGGTTTCGTTTTCGATCCCCTCGTTACGTTGCACGTAGAAGGTAATACCGTCGCAGGTGAACGCCACTCACCGCGGCCTCGGCGCACCACTCCCAGCTCTACGACGGCTCAGCTGGCCTGGAGGCAACAATATTCCCATTCAGTCACTTGTTCACGTTCACTGACTCGACGAGACATGTTGGTCCTGTTGAGTCCCTGTGTCAGAGATCAGGGAATAATTCCTACAATCACTAGGGATTAAAATCGGCGCGATGTGCATCATAAAGTGTATTTGCGTTTTATAACCGACTTCATAAAATGGAAGTTATTGATTTGACTGAATTTTAACCCCTTCTGTAGATAGTTCAAAAATTTCACATCCTATGGGACTTGAACCCAATTATCCCAATCACTACTTGGGAGTTTTTACTAATTCGAGCACAGGTATATCTGAGGTAGTATAATTATAAGAAACTTCTGATCAGTATTTTGCTTAAACCAATCGAGTGTTGGTAGCGCAATCTGTAACACACGTTTGAAGCATGTAATTACTCAACCAAAGACTGACGAGAAGTTTTACTCTTCTTTAAATATTCGATATCTTTGAAATGTTTTACGTATCTACCCCTTAGTTGACAGGCTCATGGCTCAGTGGTAGTACGACTGCCTCCTGAGCAGAGGTCGTGAGTTCGATCCATACCCAGGGAAAACATTTGTGTGATGAGCATGGGCGTTTGTCCTGTGTCTGGGTGTTTCTATGTATTTACAAAAAAAAAAATTCTATCAACCATCTAGGTTCTATAGGTCAAGCTTTGCTTAGTTTGGGCTAGATGGTGTTGTATGAAATGTCCACCAATATTTATTTAGTACTAGCAATCTTAGTAGTTTTACCCTTGTTGGAATCACACACGTAAACATGTTGTTGTTGTTGTTTTTAGCCTGAAGTGTCCCACTGCTGGGCAAAGGCCTCCCCTTGATTTTTCCATTGCTGGCGATTTTGTGCGTCGGTGAACCAGTTAACACGTAAAAAAACAATAAGTTTGTATTAGATTCAACAACCTTTTGAACCGACTTCCAAAGGAGGAGGTTCTCAATTCGACTGTTTCTTTGTATGTTACGCGATTACTTCGCCGATTGTGAACTGATTTTGATAATTTTTTTTTTGTTTAGTAGGTCATATAGAGGTGGTTCTATATTTTTTTTTTATCAAAATCGGTTCCTTATTTTAGTTTTTAGTAAAACAAAACAATTGGAAATATATGTCATTCAAGTCTTTGTTAAAGATCCAAGTAAATGGAATAGCGTATTTTGAAAATGGTTGTTTCAGTTTTTTTAAACTATAATTATTTTGGATTAGGAGGTTCTTTAAAATTTTAAGTTTTCTGACTGCACGAATGATGAGGTAATCTTGAAAGCCACTGTTTACACCCAATTTAGAGCTCAGTTAGAACCGAAACAAACCGCAGCATCAACCCGCCGGCTCACGGCTCGCTGATGATGAAGTAATGAAGCCGAGGTGTGACGTCTCCATCCCTCCCTCCCTCCTTCCTTCCGCTCTGTGAGTTATGAAGCAGTGAGATTCAAGGCGCGTCTTCACGATCATATCAATGGCTAAGCGTTTAAACATCGCTCAGAGTAATCTCGCGGATTTGTCAAGCGAATGGTTTGACATTTCTCTTAATAATAAAGTTTCCTGCGAGTGGATGGTTTACTTTAGAAATAACGGCATTTGTACAGATTGTAGTATTATTATTTTGTAAAATGTTAGTAATTCTATTAAATACAGTAAATAAAGTCATATTTTATATTCGCAACATCTCAGGATGATCTGAGGATTGTTTGTTGTTGTAGGTTTTGCGAGAGTAAAATACACTTATACTATTACTTTGTAATAAAGAAGTTAGGTTTTGCGAGTGTAAAATACACTTATACTATTACTTTGTAATAAAAAAGTTAGGTTTTGCAAGAGTAAAATACACTTATACTATTACTTTGTAGTAAAGAAGTTAGGTTTTGCGAGAGTAAAATACACTTATACTATTACTTTGTAATAAAGAAGTTAGGTTTTGCGAGTGTAAAATACACTTATACTATTACTTTGTAATAAAGAAGTTAGGTTTTGCGAGAGTAAAATACACTTATACTATTACTTTGTAGTAAAGAAGTTATGTCTGTGGTTTGTGCATAATCCTTTGTCGAAATAATTATAGTTACAATACTGAAACAACCGACTTCAAAACACGCAATTTCGTTAACTTGAATGACATATTTTTTACAATTATTTTATTTTAAGAACCAAACTACTTGGACGATTTTGAAACGAAAATGTATATAAGATCACCTCTGATCTGAATTATGACCTATCAAACAAAAAAAAACAAAGTTATCAAAACAAACATACAAAAAATCATATATTCGAATTAAGACTTTATTAAGTCGGTTAATAAATTAGGTTATATGTAATACATTATTATATGTTCAGGGGTAATACTATTAAAATCTTGTGTAGTTGTATCTTAACTCTACCTTTTATATCCGAACGTAAATACACCATAGTAGAATATAGTAATCATTATAGTACTGTCTCGTCTACACAGCGAGCGCGAGTGGAGTGGAGTGGAGTAGAGTGGAGTAGGGTGCGAACAAAGCGGATAAATATCACGAGTCCCCCGCACCCACACCCCGCACCCCGCACCCCGCACCCTGTCTCTACCAGCCCACTGCTGACATTAACTCGTATAGTACAGGCGGTACTACTTGTATATATAAGTATATGTACCTAGTTTCACTGTCAGAGAAACTATTATGTATGAAAATGATGCTCTATTTTATTATAACCTTGGAAAGTTAATTCCACCCGTCATAGGTACACAAAAAGTTACAATAAAACTCCCTAAATAATGTGCAAATTGCAAATGCGATAATCTCGACATAACTACAGAATGAAACCCATTATCACGAGCGGCGCCCCGCGGCGCGGCTAGTGCGGCGGTGACGTCACTCGCCCGCGCACGAGGACCTACAGAAGGTCAACTTTTGAGCTTTGGTGCAATATAAAAACTCAAAATTACTATAAAATAATTATAGTAGTTTCGAGTACATTGATTTTGTATTATTGTACGTCAGTAGTTTTCAAAGTTGTTTGGATCGCGACCCACCTAAAATAATCTTCCAAATTCCAGACTCATCTCATGACTTTAACATTTTAACTTTTACATGAAAAAATTGTCCTACATAAAATAAATGTTAGGTTAGCCTTATAGTGGATTAGAAATAAGTCAAGCCATATAGATTCGTGTGAGGCTAACAGTTTATTATTTCACATTTAGTATACAAAACAGGTAGGGACAAATGTAATCGTTTGATTTTAGTTATGTTTCTTTTGTTATCGTATAAGCGCAATTAGTGACAGAACGCTGACTTTGAAAGTAACACAAATAGTGTATTTTTTATTTAAATTCAAATTTCTAATTCAAAATAATTTATTGTCAAACTATGTAGGAAATAAGGATCTTAGAATATTTACATGTCTCAACAGTTTCGCCCATTTCGGACATACATTTAATTAATATGAAACAATAACAAACTATAGGTTTATTTAATAGGAAACAAAAAACAAACTAAATGAAAACTAATATTGGAACTGCAGTCAAAGTAAGATTGTTGAGGTTACATTACATTACATTTATCAATTAATATTTATTTATTTAATGTCAAACACAATTTTATTATTCTTTTATTTTATTTGTTAAGTATTTCGTTTATGTACATATTTTATTGTGGTATACATAAAAATTGAGATTTAATAGTGCGATATGTTTTAACAAGACATTTTAAAAATAATTCCTATTGCAGAATGCATTATGAATGCTTTTGCCGAAATTGCATATTTATCTGTAAAATGAACATGTATAAATACTATCGCGTAATGATGAAAAACTGTGTCAGATGACGAAGATAAGAATAGAGTCCTTCTCCAGTGACCTTTGAATCTTTGTGTCAAATTTTGTAACGATTGGTTCAGTCGTTTAGCCGTGAAAAGGTAAGAGATAGAGAGAGACAGACAGATGACAGGCAGAGTTACTTTTGCTTTTTTAATATTAGTTAGGATTTAATTATCTGAGATACAGTTTTAGTGAGTTGTTCCTAATTGTCCCTCTGTACGACGCTAGTGCGTAGCGTCCCGCTGCGGTGGGGAGATAGGTGTATTACCGGCCTAATGAGGGATCGAGCTGGCTCGCCACTTTATGGTTCTATTCGGTTTAGCCGGCGCTGTGCTGTGTGTGGTTATCTTTATAACTCACACCACCGAATGACTCCGTCAGCGACGGTTTGGTGACGAGCGACCTTGTATCATTTACAATTAACAAAAAGAGCTATACTTATATTGTATCTTATAAAGAAGTAAGGTAATGTTTCACGTGTATGCTTGTAAGTTTCTATATTTCTTCCTGTAGCGTGTAAGACTTGACTGGTTCCGGTGTACGACATGACGACATGTTGTTAGATTTATTTATTATATCTTGAATGTAAATGTAAATAAATACACATAGTAAATGTTAACATAGTAAATGTTTTCTTCTTCTAAATATACATAACTTAATAACGTAGTATCTGTTATAAATGTATATTGACAAAGTACGTAGTTATCTCATGATCGCGCTTCTCAGCTTCCCTTACTTAACTCCTTTTGGCATGAATTCAATGCTATATAATTAAACGACTGCCCTCGTGCCTTTTCCCAAGTTTTCATTTGAAATTATTTGAACCAGAAGAGAGGTCGCACTCCCCCTCGCTACCCCGCCCCGGTTCTTAACAAACATTAAATATAACAGCGGAGTTGTTATTTAACTTGTATCGATAATATGCCCCCGCGACGATCAGACGCAGCCTTCAACTTTGACAGCTACTTACTGAACAAAGCTCGGGAAGGTAAAGTTTCCCGTGTTCTCCCGGCGACGCCGCGACGCCACGCAATGACAACGGCGCGCAGCGAAGGCGGGTTTACGGACTTTTTTCCAAATATTTTTCAACTTTGCTAAATATTACACTTTTTTGGGGTTCTGTATTCAACTACGAATCCTTATAGTGTCGCCATATCCGCCCATCTGTCCGCGGCTTTACTCAAAGACTATAACTACTGGAAAGTTATAATTTTGTATGGGTATACATTATGTATAAAATGGTAGAACAAAAACTTGAAAAAATAAATTGTAGGGTAACTTCCATACACGTAGGGGATGAATTATTTTTTTCTCGCCTACCCTACATGTGGAGATCGTTGGATAGGGAATCAAAAACCATTACGGAATGAACAACGGGCGTGCGAAAACAAAAGAAGCACACCACAATCTGTACGGCCGACACACTAGCGAGCGACATCGAGCCCGTGACGAGCGAGCGACCTTACCGTTGTTGAAACTTGCCAGTAACAACCATTTATATGTACTAAGACAATAAAAATATATAATTATTATTTGGGCGAGTGTATTAAAGGTTATACCCGGTAAGTGGAACCGTTCGTGTGAATTTTGCTTCGGAATTGTGCTGCTCATAGTCGATCATGTACATAGAAGCCTGGTTTTTAACCGACTTCGAAAAAGGAGGAGGTTATCAATTCGTACCGTATATATTTTTTATGTATGAACACGAATCACTCCGTCATTCGAGAACCAATTTTTGTGTTTCGTGAATTGACAAATAGAGAAAGCTCCCAAGTTGGTCCCATAATAATTTTAGAAACATTGCTTTATTAATTTTTGAATAATCTCTAAAAGTAAAAATATTTTCATTGGATTCCTGAGTGAGTGCGTCAGATTATAGAATGGAAGAGTTCCACTGACACGTTTTTCTTTACAAAAGTGTCAAATGTTGATGTTCTTATAAACATCTGCACATTTTCTAATCTGCGCCGACGAAGCATTTGACATTCAATGACAAATGTCATTCTTGAAAAAGAAACAAGTGGGTGAAGAGAGGTCTCTTTAAAAAGTTTACAATCGTAAGGGATTTATTGGGCTTGAAAAGTAAAACCTACTTACTCCTCATCCAATGTGTATAAGGAGAAAATACAGTTACTTCAACGCTTGAGTGCCTTGTTTAATTATTATCCTTACAAGTAAACAAAATAACGTTCTTAGAAGTCGGTTGTTTCAGTTTTTTAAACTTTAAAATTATTTAAATTCACTAAAAGGCTTGTTTCTATCATATCCAACCAGTTCGGCACTCAATAAGTTTTTTTTGACTCTACTTAGATTGAAATAAGTAAAGATAAGCCGCCAAATATAAATCTTCATATTCGAAATATGTAAAAATAAGTAAACGCTATGATTCTAGTAGATATAATCAACCTTTGAGTCTACAATTAATAAATAGTATTTATCGAAAACAAGACGCCATAACTAATGTATTTATCATCCCTAATGGAAGTGAAAACTATTAACTGGCGGTATACAGTGAGTACGGGTACGGTACCGGGGCGGGGCGGGAACGGGGCGGGAGCGGGGACGGGGAGCGTTAAAAGGTTATACTGCGATTCCTATTAAAATGATTCGCCGCCGTCCCGTAGCTGTGGTTACGACAAATAGAACTGTTTCCTTCGTTTTACCTGATTTTTGTTTCGGAACCCTATTCTTAGATCGTTTATTGAAATGATATTCTATTTCATGCGCGTGAAGGTAACATATCGAGTAGGCTTATGAGGTCCCCTACTTTGTCGTTTGAGAGCGGGCACGTGACTGGCACGCGAATTGGAATCGCTCGATGTGAGTCTCGCTCGCGTGCTGCGTCCGTGCCGGCCACTGAAGGCAGCGTCGCGGGACCGTCGTGCCATTTGTGCAAAGATTTTGTTTTTACATGCTAAATACATGCATCTAAATGTGTTCGGTCATATTGTATAATTTTACGTGGTTTGAAAATATTCATTTTAAATTATTTACAAATAATAGTTTTCCCTAAGACTTTTTAACCCCCGAGCCAAACAGAAGGGTTTGACGTGTCTGTATGTGGGATCGTAGCTCTCTAACAGACGGACCGATTTTGATCTAGTTTTTCGTTTGAAAGAAGATTTCATTGAGAGTGTTCTTAGCTGTTTTATAAAAACGGATCAACCATTTTTTTGTCTAGGCTTATACTAGTAATGTACGGCTAATAATGGATATGTCATAATAACCATACTTATACTAGTAATGTACGGCTAATATTGGATATGTCATGATAACCATACTTATACTAGTAATGTACGGCTAATATTGGATATGTCATGATAACCATACTTATACTAGTAATGTACGGCTAATATTGGATATGTCATGATAACCATACTTATACTAGTAATGTACGGCTAATATTGGATATGTCATGATAACCATACTTATACTAGTAATGTACGGCTAATATTGGATATGTCATGATAACCATACTTATACTAGTAATGTACGGCGAATATTGGATATGTCATGATAACCATACTTATACTAGTAATGTACGGCTAATATTGGATATGTCATAATAACCATACTTATACTAGTAATGTACGGCTAATATTGGATATGTCATGATAACCATACTTTGACAAATAAATCAGCTAACATCAGGACCTGGCGTATGTATTTCATAACTTTAATGATAATAAACTTAAACCATTTACAACAAGTAGTTTTGCTAATTGTAAAACTTCTAAGGTTGTAATCAACATTATAGTCGGATATTACTTTTCTGAAGTTATTTGAAAGGTAACATTAAAAGTAATTTGCTCCGGGAAATGAAGAAAAACTGTATTCGCTGATATGACCATCTTGGTAAATTGAGATATAAACGATAAATTATCATCAAGTAAGTTAACATGATACACAAGCAAAGCGTGAAACTTTTGCATATCATCCTCTCTACATTTAAGGTCATCACATGAGGCGGGGTCACCGTGGCCCCCATTAAACATAACCGTTTAGTGATAGCCCCGGTTAACAGTGTGTACACAGTTCCCGATGACCCCGGTTGAACAGGCCGGTTAACGCTGAGTTAATCCGCCCATTATACCGGATCAACAGTAGATTGAGGTGATATGTACGTAATAGTGCGGGTGTTTGCTCGCCCCATTACTCGGCGCTGTTTGTGTTAGTTAAGAAGTTCGGGTAACTGGCCGCGTCAGGCTGGCTTTATATGTATCGTCCTGCGTCATAACGTAGCCGCAATCAGGGGTAACCATTACTGTCGGCTGTTTAACTTATACGGACTCTGTGTTTATAAACTGTTCCAGTGCTGGATGTGGGCTTCGTATCATTGTTAGAAGTATATTAATAGCTCCGACAGATTTTATTTTCAAGATGTTTCCCTTAAAAGGATCAGTAAAAAAACTTAAGCAAACGACTTCATAGACACTATTTTGTTAACTTGCATGACATTTTCTTCAGTTATTTTGTTTTAGAAACGAAGCTACTAAACCGAATTTGATGAAATTTTTATGGGATCTAAATCTGAAAGTATATACTTTCAAGAAATTCCAAATTAGTTTATAAATGTTGGAGTTATGAGGTGACAAGCATTACATGATTATTAATGCACGCTATAGAATAATTCTAGTAAAACCACTTGTTTATTACAAATACGTTCGTTGAAGGTTACTAAAAAACGCATTTTTTATTTTTGCGAGAAATGTATGATCATTATTACAAAAAATAATAATAATAGAATTTGATTTTCTGGAAGTGAAGACGAATCTAACGACACCTCGAATATCAAAATCGGTCAAGCCGTTTAGGCTGTAGGCGATCATATAGAAACATACATACAAACCCACATACATACATACATATATACATACATACACACACTCAGACACACAGAAAAACAACCCTCCTTCTTACTTACAAATCAAAATGAACATACAAACAATCAGAGTCATTAGTAGTAGTGGTATCGTAGCTGTAGTGTTCGCTGTGCGTGCTTCCGCGTGTGATGTTCCTCCAGTCAGTCACCACTCTCAAGAGATGCTCCTTCATGATGTCTCCGGTTCAAAGAGCCACAGACTCAGCCCAAGCGCTTAGTTCGCCGCAACCCGCGTAATGAACCGCACACGGAATCATTTCTTCTGTTTGTGGTGTGAGCCCCGAGCTCGCAGCGGCACGGGCGCCACCCTGCAATAACTACCTTTAAACAGTTAATTATTTTTTCGACAGTTGTATTATTTTATTATTTTCACAAATATATAGCCTATGATACTCAGGGAGTGAAGACGTATCTAAATTCTAACGACACTTTGCACATCAAAATCAGTCAAGCCGTTTGGGCTGTAGGAGGTAATATGGAAACAAAAATACATACGTACAATGTATGTACAAGCATACAAATATACATACTCTCGGAAAACATAACTAAGGGTTATAATATAACAAACAAAGGGGATACAAAGTACTTGGATTGTTTGTTACGTATGAAAATTATTTTGTCGAAAAATCTTTTTCAGCATTTGTAATGCTGTATCTAATTTTTTCGTAACTTGTTATGCCTAACACCATTAGCTAATTTTACATTTCCTAAAATCTAGATATCAAACGAGATAGAAGGCGATTATCTACAAAACCTCGTCCGATCGGCCACCGGACAAAACAGGCGTTTTAATAAGCAAACATAAATGAGGAAACATTTAAATGGGGCGCTAAGCTTTAGTAGCAGTGGGCGCGGATCCCGCTAATCAGTACTATGTCCAGAGACGCGGGACGCGGGACGCGGGACAACACGCTAACCGGCTCTAATCGTCCCGGGATCGGGGGCTCGCGGGCGACTCACTGGATCACTTGAAACGATTATGTTCATTGTATTGTGTAAGATAAGACTCACACGCGCATATAAACATTTCCTTTGTTTCTGGGGAGACGTTGACCGCACGCTAAAGAAAAAAACTGATAAACCCAATAAGTACTCGTACTTTGTCCGACTTGGACATTTTTTTATTTGATTGGAATGATAATTACAAATAGTGGACGAAACGAAATGGTCAGTTTTGCTTTTTAAACTTTCATTTCCTTATAGTTTCGAAGTTAAACAATGAAACGTTAAAAACGTGAAAAAATCACATCATAAAAGCTAGCCATGTATAGTTCCAACTAAATAAAAATAAAAAAGAGTATCTATCTATCTATGTATACATAAAATAATAATCATCGAATTCGCATATTAGTTAGAAGTAGAAACAGTTTTTTCTGTCGTATGAAAAAACGTGTAATATACATACTATTTATTTTATTTTATTCATTCAACAAAATCTACAGCCCTTTAAAACGCGCATTAAACTACATTAACGTACATCATACTAACTAGTGAATACGTAAACTCAACGACTTTTTAACAAGAACATCGAATACGCATTGAACAATAAATACATCGCCATTTCTGCATAGTGAGTCCTTCTATATCAATTCGAGCGAGCACTATGCACTATCAAAACTAACTTGAAAATAGTTAAATGCATTTGTAGGACAAATACCCCGAGTGGTATTCTGCAGCACGATGTTCAAATAATGCCTCCGAGTCTGGAGCTGGTTGAGGGTCTGACAGTTAACATGCTCTCGATTCATTTATAATGGGGCAAATATTATTATGTACTGAATAATGCTTTTCAAACTGACAAACTGAATAGTTTTAATGAAGACCAGTAGGTTACTATTTTCAATAAGGTCTGAATTAAAGATGTCGGATTTTAAAGACTCATCGAATGCCTTACATTTGTTTTTGTCGCTTTAATGACAAGTGAATCCTATTAAATTTGTCGACAAGTTCTTGGCCAGTTAATTATCTTTCAGATTATGTATTTACCTAAATTTGAACAAAAATGCTTTGCTAGATTTAAGATATAATTGTAAAGACAAAGCGGCTCAAACCGAAAACTTGCGAAGTTGCGACAGATTAACGACAAAGCTTCGTAGGCTGTAAATAGGTATCATTCTGTATATAGGTATACCTATATAATGTACGTGTGTAGGTGTGCGAGGCGCGTGTGTGCGTCCAAGTGCGTATTCCGCCGCACTGGTTCGGCCTCGGTTCATTTGCCGCGACCCATTGTTCACTCCGGAGCCCGGGTGCTCGGTACACTCCAGTTTGGTTTACGTTATAAATCACATTATGTTACTGATAGTCTATTTATTATTTACTTAGAACTCTCTCAATGCAACACGTAAAATTTGCAGAGTAAAATTATTTTCGTAATTAGTCACAAATTATGGAACAAATGTACATTAATATTTAAAATAATATATATCGACGGCCCCTACGTATACCAAAGTATATGCAAAAACCAAATTTTACAGGAAAGCAGTTTAAAAGTTTTAAAAATCTTTAAATCATGAAAACTTTTTTCCTATAATGCCGAGAGCAATGAAACTTAGACAAATGGTTTATAATAAAGTCTTAATTATATAAAAGTCTAAATTATATGTTAATATTTGTTAATTTTAGTGTTATACGATATAAAAGTAGGTAATTGGCACATACATTTCAGATTATTTAAAAAAAAACGACGTAAACCCTGTAAGTACCACATAACTAGTCTACGTGAACTTTAAATTTTTCCAACGTACCGACATGTAAGTTCATGACACAAAAATGATTGTTAAAAACTAGAAGTGTAAGTAATTCGATGTTTTTACTTAATTAAATTATATCGAAGTAGATCCTGGCGTGCCGTGCTGTGCCGTGTGGTACCGGCCTAGAATAGTACCTCCCCCTCTCTTCCCGTGGGTGCCGTAAGAACCGGCTAAGGGAAATATCACCAGAAGTGGGCAGCAGCACATTCTGCGTAAAACGCCATCTACTGCGCTCGCCAACCCGCATGCCAAGCGTGGCGAGTATTGGCAAAAAACCCCCAAATGACGAGCAACAAAAATACCAGGCCCCCAGTCCCCGGCAGCTCCGCTATTCCGGGCTATGGTAGCGGCCCCGGTTACGGCGGAGCAAGGGGTGCTAAGAATCTCCGGCAGAGATCCGGCTACCACCCCCTGCATAAACGACGACTGGCCCTGGTAACGCACAACATTCGCACGATGAGGACAGACGAGAAGCTAGCTGAGCTGGAAGAAGAAATGAGTAGGTTAAATTGGGATATCCTAGGGTTATCAGAAGTCCGACGAGAGGGTGAGGACACGATAACCCTGAAATCTGGTAACCTACTCTACTACCGGGAGGGTGACCAACAGTCCCAGGGTGGTGTCGGGTTTCTCGTCCACAAGTCTCTTGCTAACAACATTCTTGCCATCGACAGTGTGTCGAGCAGGGTTGCGTACCTGATACTCAGAGTATCGAAGAGATATTCGTTGAAGGTCATCCAGGTATACGCACCGACCTCGGCATACTCTGATGATGAGGTGGAGGTGATGTATGAGGACATTAGTAGGGCCATACACACCTCTGAGACCTATTTCAATGTTGTTATGGGGGACTTTAATGCGAAGCTAGGCAAGAGAAGCGATGGTGAGCTGAGAGTGGGACAGTTTGGATATGAACAACGGAACCCCAGGGGACAGAGGTTGGCCGACTTTCTGGAGAAAGAGGGACTCTTTATGATGAACTCTTTCTTCCAGAAGCCACCTCATAGGAAATGGACCTGGTTGAGCCCCGACGGTTCTACGAGAAATGAGATAGACTTCATCCTGACCACCAAGAAACAAATATTCAATGATGTCTCTGTGATCAACATGGTTAAAACCGGAAGTGATCACCGAATGGTACGAGGCACGTTGAATATTAATGTTAAACTTGAGAGGTCCCGTATGATGAAGTCTACACTCCGACCCACTCGCGCCCATATCCAAGACCCCGTGAGCTTTCAGCTCGAACTATCAAATCGCTTCGAGTGCCTGGAGAGCTGCGCATCGGTGGATGAGATCAATAACAGGTTTGTGGAAACTGTCCGTACGGTGGGCGCGAAGTTTTATAAACCCCACCGTACAAATAGACCGCAAAAGCTCTCGAGCCATACCCTCGACCTCATGGCTGAACGACGATCATTGCAACTGCAGTCATCCTGTGACGTCGAGTCATATAGGCGGCTCAATAGACTCATATCAAAGTCTATGCGACACGACATCCGTACCTTTAACACTAATCGTATTAAAGAGACGATAGAGCGGAATAAAGGCTCCAAAGTGTTCGCAAAAGACATGTCTATTGGGCAGAGCCAGTTGACGAAGCTGAAGACAGAAGATGGCAGTCTAGCATCGACCAAAGCAGAAGTCTTGAGGGAGATCGAGAGGTTCTATGGACAGTTATACACATCGGTCGCAAAACCTGTTAGCAGTTTGGGTAAAGATCCAAGAGCCAAACTGACTCGACATTATACCGAAGATATCCCGGACATCAGCCTGTACGAGATTAGGATGGCCTTGAAACAGCTCAAGAACAACAAGGCACCGGGCGACGATGGAATCACATCAGAGCTACTGAAAGCGGGTGGAACACCGGTACTTAAAGTCCTTCAGAGACTCTTCAATTCCGTCGTGCTCGAAGGTACAACGCCAGAAGCATGGAACAGAAGCGTGGTGGCGCTGTTCTTCAAAAAAGGGGACAACACTTTGCTGAAGAACTACAGACCCATCTCGCTTCTGAGCCATGTTTATAAGCTGTTTTCGAGGGTCATTACGAATCGTCTTGAACGCAGGTTTGATGACTTCCAGCCTCCCGAACAAGCCGGTTTCCGAAAAGGCTATAGTACCATAGACCACATCCACACGCTGCGGCAAGTGATACAGAAGACCGAAGAGTATAACTTGCCCCTTTGCTTAGCGTTTGTGGACTATGAGAAAGCCTTTGATTCGATCGAGACCTGGGCGGTGCTTGAGGCCCTCCAACGATGCCGTATTGACTATCGGTATGTCGAAATGCTGAAGTGTTTGTACAACAACGCCACCATGTCGGTCCGAGTACAAGACCAGAATTCAGAGGCAATTCCATTAAAGAGAGGCGTGAGGCAAGGAGACGTTGTCTCTCCGAAACTGTTTACCGCCGGTTTGGAAGATGCCTATAAGCTTCTGGAATGGAAAGGGCTCGGTATCAATATTAACGGCGAGTTCATCACTCACCTTCGGTTTGCCGACGATATAGTAGTCATGGCAGAGTCGATGGAGGACCTCAGTACGATGCTCGAAGACCTCTATAGAGTTTCCCAACGGGTGGGCCTCAAAATGAACATGGACAAAACGAAGGTTATGTCGAACGCCCATGTAGTGCCCACCCCAATATCTGAGGGTAACTCCACTCTTGAAGTTGTTGACGAATATGTCTACCTAGGACAAACGGTCCGATTAGGCAGGTCCAACTTTGCGAGAGAGGTCAATCGTCGTATCCAACTCGGCTGGGCAGCGTTCGGGAAACTTAAAAGCGTCTTCTCGTCCAATATACCCCAGTCCCTCAAGTCGAAAGTTTACGACCAGTGTGTGTTACCAGTGATGACTTACGGCACTGAGACGTGGTCCCTAACTATGGGCCTTATAAGGAAGCTCAAGGTCACGCAACGAGCTATGGAGAGGGCTATGCTCGGAGTCACTCTACGAGATCGAATACGAAATAAAGAGATACGTAGACGTACGAAAGTCACCGATATAGCACAGAGGATTAGCAAGTTGAAGTGGCAGTGGGCAGGCCACATAGCACGTAGAACTGATGGCCGATGGGGCCGAAAGGTTCTCGAGTGGAGACCACGCACCGGCAAGCGCAGCGTAGGAAGACCAGCCACGAGATGGGCAGATGACCTCATACAAGTGGCAGGAAGACGCTGGATGCAAGCCGCTTCCAATCGGTCTTTTTGGAAATCCATAGGGGAGGCCTATGTCCAGCAGTGGACTTCTTATGGCTGAGATGATGATGATGATGAGATCCTGGCATCACAATTCAGAAACCATGCGTGCTTTGCACCATGATGATGATGATGAGGTGAAGCGCGGCATGCCGTGGCGAGGTGCAGCGCGGCATGCCGTGGTGAGGTGCAGCGCGGCATGCACACCTCGTTCACATGAAGCTTCGCATCGTATGAACGATGTGCTCACTGCGAGCACTCACCTAGAACATTCTATATTGGCGATGGACTAGTGAAAAACATATATTTTCTAACTTTTCACTTTCTAATATCCTCACTCAGTGATGTTATATGTTTAAAAATGTTGTGATGCGCGAAAGAGATAGCAGCACGGTTTGAGGTTTGAGTACCTTAAGGCCAAATACCTTGAATTTGGTTTTCGCATAAAAATGGCCGATATTTTTTTATACGAGCTTTTATGAGGCAAACTGAATACAACACTCGCATGCAGCGTACTCCATATAATCTCCATACTCTTCTTCACTCACCTTATGTCACAGAAGCGGTAGCTATTTACATGAGAAGTGTCTCGCCGCAGGCTTTACTATCTCCACCGTACCTACTCACTACATTGAACTAGATGCTCTGCTTTTAAAGCATATTCTGTGACATGCATAATATACAAAATACAGACATTGTTATTGAAAACATTCTCTGAGTAAAGAACATCATTATATGATTTCATTTGGAGCTAACTCGAACTAATATTCTTGTACCAAAGGTTTATTTTTCATCTGAGATGAATTTTAATCTCGGCTACGTGTATATTGTTTCTAGGTGTGTTCTATAAAACAACGGAGAATTTAATATCAATATTAATTTTTTATAAACAATTTGTTAGTAATTTATTTGTAATGTTTTCTTTTTAGTAAATAGAAAACGTAGAGTAAAATATAATGAAAGAGAGCGGAATGGTGCGCAGTGCTATAGGTGCTGGTGCCGGTACACCCACTGTGAGCGGGAATGAACTGTAATTAGCTTACCTCTACTATACAAGGCTTCTAGAGAAGATTCACAATACAAATTGTTTTGTCATTTCTACCCGACTGCGTAAGAAGGAGGGTTATGCTTTTTCAAGTGTTTGTATGTTTACATTATGTACGTTTCTATATTACCTCCTACAGCCTAAATAGTTTTATCGATTTTGAAATATGAGGTGTCGTTAAGTTTTTTATTTTCCCTCTCGTGAGTGTAAACGCTATATTTTTTGTAATAATAATAATACGAGTCTCGCACATATAAAAATGCGGTTTATCGTAACCTCCAACGACCTTCTTCGTTGTAATAAGTGTCGCTGTAATAAGACCTTTTACAGCGATTTTACGCATACTTTCTCACAAAAAACTTACACTCAATCATCTCATCATCTCAGCCATAAGAAGTCCACTGCTGGACATAGGCCTCCCCCATGGATTTCCAAAAAGACCGATTGGAAGCGGCTTGCATCCAGCGTCTTCCCGCCACTTGTATGAGGTCATCTGTCCATCTCGTGGCTGGTCTTCCTACGCTGCGCTTGCCGGTACGTGGTCTCCACTCGAGAACCTTTCGGCCCCATCGGCCATCAGTTCTACGTGCTATGTGCCCTGCCCACTGCCACTTCAACTTACTAATCCGCTGTGCTATATCGGTGACTTTTGTACCTCTACGTATCTCTTCATTTCTGATTCGATCTCGTAGAGAGACTCCGAGCATAGCTCTCTCTATAGCTCGTTGCGTGACCTTGAGCTTCTTTATAAGGCCCATAGTTAGGGACCACGTACACTCGCGATAGCGTATCAAAATCCTAACTTGGACTGCAAAAATCGCTTTTTTGTAGTCGGGTATTTTATTTTTCTTTTATATAGATTACTTATTATCTACAAAGTCTCGTGGATTGCCATTACTTTGCTTCATTGAACTGTCCATTAATTCAAATTAATTTGTACATAAATATAGGCAGGACTTATGGCTATATTCTTTATTATTGGAATCATCATGCTAGGCTTCCATTTCTTGTTTTTTTAATTGCCTTACCTACTGTCTTTCTTTTAAAATTAATTAAATTAAATGTTTTTAACATAACTACACACCTAAAATATAAAATCAAAAACCCAGCCATTTATAGTTCCAAGTACTTAAAAAACAATTATAGATATCACCCCTCTTAATGGATATTCTTAAATACGTAGAACTACCGGATTGCCTGTAGATAGTCTAGCAAGTTATATACTTATACACTTTTTATTATTAAAGTCGACGTAGCCGCTGAATTGGACAAAAATATTGATTAAAACAACAAAGTAATCGGATTTCTTTCGAAGATTGCCGATCCCTAGTTTCTACTTTAGGCTAATTTAAACAGATGAAAATTAAATCCACGTCTCTGAGTTGCCCGTGTCTAGAGTCTGCTCCGGATACTTCATTGAAGTGTGTCCGTCCACTCATGCCAGATTGGTTGGACTTCCCCAATTTTGGGAAGATTATGGAGAGGTAAATGTGAACTCGGAAGGAAAAAAAAACATTATTTTATTCATAAATAGGTTTGCGCTTGAACTTTAACTCACCTGATGCTTAGTTAGTGACTGATGCAGTCTACGAATGATCGCGCCTGTATACAAAAATCGCGATTTTAAAGGACATTGGGGGATTTCATTACTAAAACTGTAATTTTAAACTGTAGTTCTCTGTTTCCTGAGACCTACTTAAGGCTAAGTGCTAGTGCTAGTGAATCTTCAAATCTTGAAATCTTCTAGATCGACTACCTCCATTTTCAGCCATACCATTGCTTAACATCGGTGAGTTGGTGTGGTGGTCAATCGTGCATAAAATAAAATAAATTTTTTATTGTTGATGTTGATTGACTATCAACCTTGATTCTGAGTAAAATTTGTGGCGACATCTTTTTTAAGTGGGATCGTTTTACAATATTTGAATTCATACGTATGCATACAAATCTTGCAAGTCAAATTTGAACTAATTCTTCTACATTTAGGACTTAGAAATTTTGATTGTTTGTTCAGTTCTGAAGATATGATGACAATTTAATAAAATTATAATTACCTCGCGCTCCATTAGTAAAAACTACGGGTCACTAAAATATGTTTTAAGCCAAAAAATGCGACTATAGTTTAAAATGTGTAAAACGTTAGTTTCTACAGTAAAATTTCTCAATAAGAGCACTCCATTGTTCAACAGTCGCTTAACATCAGGCAAGTTAGCGGTCAAGCGCAAGCCTATTTATAAATAAAACAAAACTCCTCAACGGCTATAGATAAATCGCTTAACTCACTCTATTTCTGAAGTATGAGAGCGCCACGGGAGGGTTCACAAGTAATAGCAATGCTGACCCCTCCCGTACCGCTCCAATACCCCAGGAACAGACTCTGTCGCGGATTCTGTGTATGATCAATTATATATGTTTTATACATGTTTTATGTATGTATAATCCGCGAATCTGAAATATGCACGCATGACTTGAGTTGACTACATGTTCCTGAATATGATTGCTGATAATTTCACCATGACTGAGCCGACTGATATATAAGCGGGGTCTGGTTCCTCGCTTTAGGATATTGGGGGTTTCCCCCCAAGTGGCCTTCAACCTCCTCTTATAGCCACCCTATGCCTCGCACTGAGCTGATTCTGCTGGTACTGAGACTGATACCGACGTAGACTGTTTCCACGGATACCATGAATGATGCTGAGGTGGACTGTTTCCACGGATACCATGAATGATGCTGAGGTGGACTGTTTCCACGGATACCATGAATGATGCTGAGGTGGACTGTTTCCACGGATACCATGAATGATCAACACATATAAAATAACATCTTTATATCTTGTATCTGCATGCACAGTTAATATGATTCAGAACGACTCACTGTTATTGTTGACTCGTGAGACTCACCACATCACCACACTATTGCATCGTCCCCGGAAGACTGCCGCGCGGCCGCGCGACACTTCCTTTTCAAGCCCCCCTGATTGGTGCGCCCACGCACCCATGTTTAAGGGCTACGATTGGTTATTACTACACTGCGTGGGCAATGACCTAAATAGTCTACCATTGGTTTATCACTACGAGATATCCTACAGATAACTCAATATCCACAGACAAGTTTACTTCTTCGCGATATGTTCTAATAGTCAAACTGATGTATAATATATATCTAACCCATAACTACAATTCACGACAGACTCAGTTAAGCGGTAGATCTATAGTATCATATACAAAATGAAATTTTGCACACAGAACAGCTAAACAAAATCTTGAACGTTTTAAAGTATATAAAACCTTGTTCGGAAAAAAATTATTGTTAAATTGTTTCTTCAAAACCAGCATTTTGTGGGGATTCAGGGTAAGATTTGAGGGAACGCGAGCGGAACACCTGGTAACACTGGTGCGTGGTTCGCGCCGGACTCGTTCCGTATTCGGACGACATCATGTTTTTTAAATAGCCCCCCGAGTAGCGCCTCTAATCGGATTAAAAAGTTTAAGGACTTGAGCCAATAAATTAAGATAAAAGTTTAGAGCTGTTTAGAAGATTTATCGCGTTCTGAGACTGTTTTATGCATTATGAATAAATAAAAATAAATAAAAAACCGGACAAGTGCGAGTCAGACTCGCCCACCGAGGGTTCCGTACAAAAAAGTCCGAAAACTGGACATTTATAATGTTTAAATCACAAAAAAATTGTGTCTTTATGTAAGGAATGAAGGCCCAAATTTTAAAGTGAATTAACCGTATCATGTGGGGTATCATATGAAAGAGCTTCATTAGCATAAGCAAAAACAGGTTTTTAAATATTTTTACGATGTACATTTTTCGGTTTATGAAGGAAAATATAAAAGAAAAATATGATTTCCCTATTTTATTTAGTTTTTACGGAACCCTCGGTGGGCGAGTCTAACTCGCATTTGTCCGGTTGTTTATTAACTATATATTCGGCTGTAACTTTTTTTTTACGAAAACTTAGAAACTTTATTTTTAATTTCTTCAGCAAGATACTATGGATCTGCTTATATGGTTTTAATTTCAACTCGATACCTTCACGCATTCCCGAGATAAAGGTTTCCGTATACTTAACAATACAACGCACATAATACTGAACTTAAATATTAGTAAGTTACGCATTATTTGTATCGTAGCCTATTAAGTATCATGTAAATAAAAGATGGTTTCGTTTATAATGGACAGAGCAAAAATAAACTAAAAGAAGCTTTGTAAATCTTTCAATTGATTAGAGCACGCTCGAGCATGTTATGATCCGTCTTTGTCACTACATTGCATGTGTGGTTAATGGTTTGGCCGGAGATTGAATTAAATGTGCAATGATGTAATCTTATCCTCCAATACCTAACCCACTAACCACGGTCAAATGTGGCATCATACGGTCTCATGGTCTGTGATGCTCTGCCTACTCCGTAAGGGACATAAGGCGTGATTGTATGTATGTAATAAGAGTGCGCGTGTTGTTGCAGAGTGGAGCGCGCGTGGCTCGGCGTCCTCGCGGCGGCGCTCTTCGCAGCATCAGACGCCGGCCGCGCTGCTGGCGCACTTCGACACCACTGTGCATCAGGTACTACACACTGATATACTCACTAGTACAGGGGTTACCATACTGTGCGCCGCGGCGGCCGCCTTGCTGCAGCGAGTAACAACTTTCCAGGCACAAGCTTCACCTAAATTTATTTCACAAGAAGAAAATCTCATTGAATTCTATTCAGTTCAAGAGCTCTACGAATTATCATTCCATTTTTAACATCTAAAGTAATTCACTAGTTTCATAGGCTGTAGCTGTCAAAGATCTAGGTATGTAGAGAAAGAAATGATTCGAGACTAGCATAGCCTTAGCGAAGCTTTGCCTCATAAAATGTGTGAGGATCAGGCGAGTTGGTGATTAATCATATATCTAGTTTATGTAGAAATAATTATAGTTTAAAAACGGACTACAAAATACGCAGTTCGTCTACTTGAATGACATTTTATCAGCTATTTTGTTATAAAAACCAAAGTGCTGAATCGATTTTGATAAAATTTATATGGATCACCTCTGAAGTATAACTAATGAAACAAAAAAATCAATTCAAAATTGGCAAAGTAATCGGTGAACAAACATACCAAATAAAATACAGTCGAATTGAGAACCTCCTCCTTTTGGAAGTCAGTTTAAAAATCGAGCAAGTCACTCGTCTGATGTTACGCTTCAAGCTTGCTCTAGATGCTTCCAGACATAGTTCAGAACGTCAGTGTACTGCGCTACTCACTGAGATCTCATCATTCATAATTTCGCTGGAAACATCGCCCTTCAATCCTAATTGAAAGTATTCAAGCCGCGCTAACTAGTTAATTTCTTTTAACGATACCATTACAAAACCAATATCAGTGGCATATCTATATTTTGAGAAACATTTCAACACATTATTACCCTTAATAGGAAGCTAATAGTGAAATTGTTGAGCTGGCAACACGGACTTTAGAGACGCACCCTGGAAACGTTCTCAGTGTTTATCTCTTCCGAGCTATTTGCTCTGTCCTTTTGAAAACATGAAATTTTATTAAGAGGGCGCGCGAGGCGACCGGCGCGTCCCGGCCGGCGCGTCCCGGCCAGCGCGTCCCGGATGGCGCGTCCCGGTCGGCGCGTCTCGGCGGGCTCGGCGACTTCAACCAACTCATAACTTTCTAGTTTTGAAATTGTAATAGTTCATTATGTTTCATTTTGTTAAATTTCTATATCTAAATTAATTATTTTAAGAATGGGCTCAACGCTTGCAGATCCAGACAGACAGACAGCTGTCTGTCTCGATATAAAATCATTGATGGGGGTTATTAGAAAGGTGAGAAATAACTTCGTTTATTTAGATATGAGAAATATTTCACTAACTTTTCTAATATCACTCACCAATGAGCTGCTGATAATGATGCTGAGCTGGAACCGATTTGTGGCGGACACAGTTTTTCTTGTTTATTTATTTTTACCCGACTGCGAAAGAAGGAGGGTATTGTTTTTCGAGTGTATGTATGTATGTATGTATGTATATTTCTTTGGCACGCCCTAGAGCCTAAACGGCTTGTCGTATTTTTATGTGAGTGGTATCAATAGATTCGTCTTAGTCGTGAGAGTGACACTGGGTACATCAAAATTAAAAAAAAACAAAATTAATATTTTTTGGCGGCAAAAAGTAATCTCAAAAAAAAAATATGTTTTCAATATACATCGAGTGTGGTATCAGAATAAAGAATTTTAGATTACGAATATACATATAAGTATATAACTTATATGTTTTATTGGAGTTTGGAATAGGAAATGTTAATAAATCACATCACACTTCACACTTATAAAATAAATGCGAAGTTTGTGTCAGTTTGTTACTTCTTCACGGTAAAACGGCTTGACGGGTTTGGCTAAAATTTGGCACACAGGTAGTTTATAATATGGATTAACACATACGATACTTTTTATCCCGGGATTCTCGCGGGAACGGGTAAAACAGGATTAAACCTATTTCCTACCTCAAAAAAATCACCGACAACTGTTCCATTATAATTGTGTTTTAAGGTAAGGAGAGGGGAGAAGGGAGGGAGAAGTAGGGGGGGGGGGGTGTTTCGAGTGTATGTATGTATATCTGTATGTTTCTTTATGATCGCCTAAAGCCTAAAGGGCTTGACCGATTTTGATGTGAGAGATGTCGTTAGATTCGTTTTCACTTGCCGAGTGTCATAGGCTATAATTTTTGTAATAAAAATCATACATCGCTCACAAATATAAAAAAACGCGTGTTTTTTGTAACTTCCGACGAACGAACTTGTAACGAACTTTTTCGTAATGAACAAGTGATTTGACTAGATTTTTTTCTAAAGAATGCGCAATAATCTTTTACAGTGATTGTACGCATACTTTCTCACAAAAACGTACACTCAACAGCGAATTAAGCGTAAAAAAATCGTAAGATAGCCTGCAAAAATCTCTTTTATGTAGTCGGGTATTTTGTTTTTCTTTTAACATTGATACTTGTTGTATATTCAATGTATTTTTGGTGTTGTGTCTTCCACAAATAAATTTATGTCTATGTCTATGTCTATGCCAATGATTTTATAGTATTGTTAGGTTATAGACGGTTGTAAGCATATACTAGACTGTTAACTTCCTTATTAGAGTAAAATATGATTCAGTTATAATTATTTAGTATCTTGTCTCACGTATTTTTATTTGTCAAATATCGTTAAATTTGTATTAATAACTAATTAAGTTTAATAACTTGTGTTAACATGTTTTGCGTCATGTTTCAAATTCCCAAGTTAAAACAGTGAAATACATATCAGCTCTTACACTAATGACACCGAAACTGGCATCGTGCCAAAGTCCAGACTCCAGGTGGAGCAGATCCATACAAAGTACAGACAGCAGGCGCATTATTATTATTATTATTTTTAGCCAATTAATTAATGAATTATTAATATCAAAATAGTTTTGTCAACCACCCTTTCACATGATTTATTATGAACTTGACTTGTAACTTGGGCGTTATGAATAAATTATTTGTATTTGTATTTGTATTTGCATTTATGGAAAATACATTAGTGGGCGCACCTCGCGTCACTAACTGTACCAACTCGCTTATGGAAACATTTGTATCTAAAATACGAGCTGTGATTGAAGACAAGTTACCGTCCCGCGTCAGGAAGGTCACCATGCCACATCATAAAAATACCATTTGTTTTATGTGGGAACCGTTTTCTCATTGCCAAGGAAAATATTATTGCCTAATTTGCCTATGTTTTAAGTCTATCTGGCTTATGTCTTAGTAAGCGCCTATCAATATGACAAAAAAGCGTCCCCGTATGTAAAAGACGGTTGTATTTTCGCATGACGAGCAAAAAGGCGAGCAGATCAGTATTACCCGAGGTTACGGATCCCCGGAATTGCGGTCGCAGATGACCCACGGCCACGCCGGGCCCGACCCGCCGACGGCCGGAGCCAATTCCGTCAGGAACGGTTCTATTGAAAGATGGGTAAAAAATGCTAGTGTTCAACGGAACTATCGGATTTTTCTATACGCATACCTATAGAGCAACACCGCTCAATTTATTTTATAGGTGGACCGTAATTTTGATATTTGGTCTATGAGCTCGAGAAAGTCCTCACGCTTACCTAATATTTGATATGGGTTAGAATGGATTTTTTTATAAACTCTCCTCAAATTAGTTACTTTAAGACTTATCGGTGGATCGAAGATAATAAGAATTAATTATAAATACTAGTTGCCACCATACACTTCGTACAAGTATAAAAAGAACTACGGAATACAAATTATAATTATACAGTACACATTTTCGCTTCATTTTACATAGTTGCAGATTTCATGTTAAAAAAGGATGATTTTTATAGTAAAAAGAATAATATTATGTCTTTCTTGGATCTATAGTATCTATTTATCAAACACAGGGATTATATAGATTAGTTTAGTTTAGAAAGAGAGAGAGAGAGTAATACAATACGAAAAAGTTTATTGACACCATTAAAATATAACATAATAATTAGGGAACTAGGGAGTTACAAAAGCAGCCATAACGCTACAAGAGATCTCTTCCAGACAACAGATGATTCCAGAGATGAAGATGATGATGAGATACATATTATTTACGCTTTTGTAATATTAGATTAGGATTTACATTAAACGTATGTAAAGGATTTTAACTAGCCAATTAAAAGCAATAATATCGTGAATTCAGGCTCCCGCAGACGAAGACCTTGCGGGCGCGTAGTTGGGCAGCTTATCCATAGAAAGGCAAAGTAAGGGTCGCGGAGTCACGGTCGCAGCGAGCCTGATCGGTTTCCGATGATGGCGGCGGCATTTGTATGGTTTATTGCGTAACTCGGTCGGAACACGAGCCGGCGCGGCGGAGCTTAGAGGAGCTGAGCTCGCGGGGGCTCCCCTATATGCCCAACTTATCGATAACAAACTAAATAGAGAACAGTTTTGATACAGTTCACGAGGTGAGTAGACGGTCAAGTGCAATACTATTTTCGAATAGAAAAAAAGCTTTATTAAGGTGGTACGATTTCCATACAAATGTATTTTTACCAAATATAATCGAAATTAATATAATTTTACAATGAAGTAACTGTTGTTGACTGTTGTCGGTTTTTATTGGTTTGTTAAAGAAAACAGCAGATTAATAGCAAATTTTATCCAAATATTTTTTGACGTGTAACGTCTTATAAATCGATGAACGCCGGCTGCACGCACGAAAAAGCATGACTCATTGTCACGTTCCGCCTGAGCCGCAAGCGATAGAGAGGCACGATCGGCCACAGCGTTCGGCTTGTGACGCATCGTTATTACGTAAAATTATCGTCCGTAAACTGACCTTACAGACAACCATTTTTTTATCGAAAATTATGTAAATATAAATTATTAATTAAATTTTTGCTATTTTTGGTATATACGAGAATCAAATTCAAATGCAATATTTAAAACTCGACTGAAGAAGTTCTTGGTCAGCAAAGCCAAAAAGAATATTTCACAAATAGTAACAAATGACATAATAATATCATGTTTTTTTTTTTTTTTTTGACGTTAAACACAACACCATCTAGCCCAAACTAAGCAAAGCTTGTACTATGGAACTAGATGGCTGATAGAATACATATATACTTTTTTTTTGTAAATACATATGATACATAGAAACACCCAGACACAGAATAAACATCCATGCTCATCACACAAATGTTTGCCCTGGGTGGGGATCGAACCCACGACCTTTCAGTTCAGCAGGTAGACGTAAACACACTACCAACTGAGCCACAAGGCCGACTTATGACTATGAATGAATCATATGTACTTAATTTTTTTTTTATTTTTTTTTTTATCATTTTGTTATTATATAGTGTTTTTTAACGTGGGATATATTGTAATGATTCACCAATAAAATCTGTATCTGTATTAATCTCAATATTTTTTCAATAAATGTGATTTGCCGTCATTAACTGGGCCTACAACATCTGATACTTTGCTGCACCTGATACTATAAAGATGCTATACCAAATTAAACGTAAATTAGTCGTATAGCTATGCTCCCCAGCGTAGCTCGGATCAGCACCTGAAGGCATAAGCAAGTATATAGAAATAAAACTAGACAGGTTATTAGTAGCCGTAAAGACAGTATTCGTAAGGCGGGTTGACTGCAGCTAGTATGATATTATTCATATGGATTCTTAGTGACGTGTGTTGGTTGTCGCAGATCCGCGACTGGCTGTCGCTGGAGGCCGGCATGCTGCGGGCGCCGGCGGTGGCCGTCGGCGACGTCGACGACATCCTGCACCAGATCGACAAGCAGAAGGTGGGTACTCTCCCCGTTTCCTCAGCTCACCGTTCAGAAACAATCCTACAAGTACATACATCAGATCTTAGAGGGATAGATGGAAGGCAATGCCGTCTGGATGTAATATTGGCTTGCAGGGACAGGGGTCAGCCATCGCCTACATAGACGCCAATTTTCATCAAGTTTACTTACACGATAGAACGAGATGCACTCTGTGTTTGTTGGTTTAATATACGAGTAGGCACTTGGTGCTTGTGCAACATGACTTGCGCTTTGTTGCATCATAGCAACAATCGCTATTTAATTAAATGTGTTTGCGGAGTGAGTTTACTGTTCATGTACTATATTTAGAACCATGTGCCAGACATAATATACCTATGTAACGTACATACATACTGCAACACGATGTTAATACCTCTTTCCTTGGTTTTGTTGATCTTTTAAAAATATATTACACGTTAACTGTATGATCTTCGGTACCTAGTAAGTTTATTTATTAAGTATGACAAAGTGATCAATTTAAACTAATATCTAGAATCGTAATATACTATATCTGCTAGGACGCGAGCTAAAAATTTTGTTTTAAAGTTAAAATAAATAATATAAAAAGCGAAAAATATGCGAGCGAGGCGCGACGCGACGCGTGGGACGCGTATAGTGCGCGTGCTCGCTCGCTAATGGTAGTAATTTGAATGCACGCGGCGGCGCGCGGCGCTCGCGTCCGCCCTGCGTATTTCCCTTTCCGTGTGTAGTAGGAGGTAATGGCACAGAATAAGCAATAGTACTGGAAGCAGCGACTTTATATACACGAATTTGTAGCAATTTATCAATGCACACAATTTGTTGCAACTCGTATGCGATTGAAGACACGATTCCACGAAATCCACCTAGCACTGTCCTAGCAGATAGTAGGTAGGTAGTAGTAGGTTTGCAGATGCAGTTAGTACATCAAACGCGTGCGTCTTTAATGGCACCGCATCTTAGCGCTATTGCTTATTCTGTGCCATTGCCTCATGCTATACACGGAAATGGAAATACGCGTCCCGCGCCGCCCGGCGCCTGCGCCGCCCAGCGCCCGCCCGGTGCCCGCGCGCCCGCCCGGAGCCGGTTCATGTCGGGAAATGCAACAAACTTTAATGCAATTTTATTTTATATACCTACTCAGGTACTTTCAGTAATTGTACTCAATTGCAAAACGATTTAAAAACAGAATATAATGCAAGCTCGTTTTCATCGCAGTCGATAGTGAGGCTATTGAGACGAATTTGCCATTGCAAATGTCGTTGGCGCCATTGAAAAACTGCGTATTTAAATAAAATGAGTTATACTGAATCGGGAAAACATCTTTAGCCGACACATATAGATATTATTCCTAATATTGACTAATTTAATTCACGTGATTCATGATGATGATGATGTATAAGTGTAGGTAGGTACCTACACTCATACATCATTATCATCATATGTTCGTGAAAAAAACAACAAACGGACGGCGAACAACGAAGTGATCTTATATGGGATTTCATTTTTCTTTTTTAAATACAGAACCTTAAAAAAAAGTATGAATCGGGCAAGACAGACGCGACATGTACCCGCGTCCAAACTGTCTCTGTTATTCTACAAATATAACTATAAAAGCGTTATTCATACTTGTTGCTGGCAAAAATGTTAATTTAACAATTGCCTAGAAAAAAAAAGCGTTATTATAATGACACCGTCGCGCCGGCGGCATTGTTCTCTCAACAAAGGTCCCTTGAACGCAAGCAACAACCAAAACATGCATTCCATTTATGAAATTTCGATTTATCGCTCAATAAGTGATTTACAAAAATTAACCATGCGAACAATGCTTTAGAGTTAATTTTCGGTTGGCTAATTATTTGAACACTAATAAATTGTGCTAATGTGAAATGAACTCTGATAGTGAAAGTTTAAGGTAGGTGTTGGTAGTGCGGCTGTAAGGTGTTGCCCCGGAGGTAGCTTGACAAAGACGTTGGATCAAGGGACGGAGCTAGAATGTGTTCGGAGCGTGCGGGTGTCAACAATAGTTTGTAGGCGAGGAGCTCACGGTCCTGAACTATACAACATTACAACAATGTAATATGTCTTCTTTGATCTATATTTATAAAAGAGCTTTGCTTTTGCCTTTGCTCTGTTACTAAGCTACACCGCTGAAGTTACGCTGAAGTTTAAGGTTAGATGCAATATTGAGGGTACCTACCTGTCTTGTGAAGTTCAATTGCGGACAAAATTGTGGAGTACAGCTAGTGGCCCCTTTATAAACAACTTTAAACTGCATATTCGCCTTATATGTGCATATACA
Organism: Lycia hirtaria; assembly: GCA_947563715.1. NCBI lineage: Eukaryota > Metazoa > Arthropoda > Insecta > Lepidoptera > Geometridae > Lycia > Lycia hirtaria. The sequence goes on from OX387380.1 coordinate 8,815,649, forward strand.
TTTATTGTAACTCTTCGCCACTTCTCATCAGGTGAGATCATGGTCAAACGCAGGCCTAGTTCGTCGTGAATACGCTTTTTTTTTTTTATATAAGATAGATCTACGATTGACCACCAATTTGCCTGATGTTAAGCGACGGTGTGGCCGAGGATGGAGCTCGTCGATCTAGAAGATATCTATTCACTCTAGCCTTGAAAATTCCAAGATTGTAGGTCTCAGGAAAAAGAGATGGCGGCAACGAATTCCATTCTTGCTATACGCTATTTTGTAAAAACAGGAAAAGTAACTTTTATTTTATGATACATCTCTTAGTATAACCGTAAATGTTACATTTTATTTTTCTCTTTTTATTGGGTTTTATAGATTTTACTCTTAATACAAAGAGTTATTAAACTTTCGTTTCATCCAACAGTCGCCTTGTGTAAATGTAATGTATAACAACATTAACAACATAAAAAGTGTTAATTTTGCAAAACAACATGAAATTTCTAAAATTCAAGAGTCTCCCCCCTACATAACACAATCCCGTAAACATCCAAATAAAATGGCAACGGTGAAAATTTCATTCTCCTTTTCATCGTTTTTAATAAGCTCAGAAAATACGACATCATTTAGACTCGAGTCTCATTTCCACATCACATTTTACGGACATTTCGACACATTCATATTTACGATTTTCGCAACACTGCCTCTTCTACTATAGAATCTTCGTAAACGAATAGTCACTCTATTTATTCTCAACAAAGTTGTTTTTTGGTAAGTTAAAGGATAGGACAGATAAGTGAGACCTTATGGAGTGGTAATAAGGTGTGTTTTGTTCGGTTTAGATTATTATGCGAGTCTCGTAGGCCGGCTTCAATTAGTCCTGCGCCCGGACAATGAGGAATTCTATGAGCAGCCGAAAATAAGGATATATGGCAGTAATAGATATTGGAATCCGAGAACAATTTCTCGGAATAGAAAGGTGAATAAAATACATATATTATAACTAGAAAATGAAACTAAGTATGGTAATGAATTTGTGCACACTTTCTCGCTAAAACGTACACTCAACACCATATCATGCGCAACGTAAGTGTAAAACGTGTGTGTAGTTGCACTGTGAAAGTCGCTTTTATGCAGTCGGAGTTTTTGTGATGAAAAGTTTATCCAACCACGCAATTTTAGGTGACCTACGCATTTTTGGACTTAAATTTTATGAAGTACAACTCAAAATAAAATTACGACAACTCTGTTCCAGCCTGTGTTCATTTCCCTGGGTGTAAGTTCCCTTCATTTCGGCGGCAGTTAACTCTGTAATGCGAGAGTGCTACGAAGCCTTACATCTCAGAAGGACCTAAAAGCAAAATGCCCTATATATTAAAACGACACAAGATCTAAATGACCTAGTAGCAAAAGTCATATTAACGAAATGCCCTCTATGTATTGTAAGAAAAAAAAATGTTTTAGTTAGAAGTTTATGTGTATAATAGAAAGAAACCTAACGAACTTAACCTAATAATTGATATAACTGAAACATTTTTTTTCTTACTGTACATAGAGGGCATTTCGTTAATAGGTCGTTTTGCTATCAGGCCATTTTGATCATGTGTCATTCCGATAATAGGACGGTTTGCTACTAGATCATTTAGATCTTGTGTCGTTTTAATATGTAGGGCATTTTGCTTCTAGGTCCTTCTAAGATGTAAGGACGAGTACAATCACCCCGCGCGCCGCGTGTCGCTCGCGTGGTACGCGCCTACTGGCGACCTTGGCCTTGCTCCTACACTGTTTACTCTATCTTTACTTCACTAGTCACGTTTCGTAATTATAACACTCATTTCCATTTTTCCTCTTTTTAGGGTTCCGTACCTCAAAAGGAAAAATCGGAATCCATAAAGGATCATTTTGTTGTCCGTCAACAGACGGACGGACACTGTCAAGACTTATATCTCGGGAACGTGTCAAAGTATCGAGTTGAAATTAAAACTATATAAGCAGATATAGTTTCTTGCTGCCGAAAAAAAATTAAACTTTTCAGTTTTCATGAAAAAAAGTTACAGCCAAATATGTCGCAAAAACGCAATTTCGACACTAGCAAGGAAATCAAATCTATGGGGTACTTCCCGTTGACCTATAACTTTGACCTTTTGACCTAGAAATAGACTAGAAAAAAATCCGAAAACTGTACATTTTTTATTTAATCACAAAAAATATGGTCTTAGTGCAAGGAAGGAGAGTCCAAATTTTGAAGTGTTTTAACCGCACAAGCTAAAACTGGTTTTTAAATATTTTTACGATGTATATTTTTCGGCTTATAATATAAAAAAATATATAATTTCCCTCTTTTATCTACGATGGGCGAGTCTGACTCGCACTTGTCCGGTTTTTTTGTTAAAGCTTTAATTATACGTCCTTGTTCACCAAGATTAGGTTAGCCGTTTAGTTTGAGAGGCATTAATAGTATTTTTCTTTACCTTACGTTAGCATTAGGTTTAAAGCACGAATAGAATAATTATATCTTGGTACAACTCGAATCAAGGCGAGCTCTAAATATCACAATTAATATGTGAGACATTTTCCCCGCAATCACTTCTACACCTGAGAACTAGCGCGAGTGCTACAACTTTTTTTGCAGCTATTTAGTCATCTCAAATAACAGCTTACCGGACTTTGACGAGCACAGAGTGCGCTGGGTCGGGAGCGACGCACGGCCGCATGTGCTGCAACTGACAGCTCCCCTGCTATTTAAATACCTTAGTAGAGATGTTTCTACGCATGCGTAGTTTTAGTGAAGAGACACTGTCGATAAGAAAATTGTATACTTTTAATTCGTAACTGAAGATAAAGAGAAAGCTGTGTAATCAAGGCTACCTTACGATAACGGTAGCCTTTACCATAACCGAAGGTGGCACATGATGCAATAATCGCGCGCATATATTGCATTGAGAGAACGGTGGCGACGCGGCGCGGCGGCTCGCTCTCGATATGATTTCTATTTTTGCCCGTTTAAGCATAAGTAGGCTTAAGATTATAAATTCCGACTTCCAACAAAAGCTACAAATAGTTTTTAACCCCCGATCCTAAAAGAGAGGTATTATAAGTTTGACGCATGTATCTGTATATCTGTGTGTCTGTCTGCGTGGCAACGTAGCTCTCAAAGGGACGAATCGATTTTGATCTAGTTTTTTATTTAAAAGAAGACTTGATCGCTAGTGTTCTTAGCTTTTATCAAAATCAGTACAGCCGTTTTTCTAAATCGTGGGTTTTAAAGTTTTCGAAACTTACTTGTTAATAATTAATGGTCATAACTATAGTTATACAAACTGAAAAAAAATCTACTTAAAATACACAACACAATTCATACGCGACTTGCTATTTTTCACTTTTCTACAGGCATACGGAAGATATTTTATCATTTATTTTGTTATAAAAACTAAAGTACTGCATCGATTTTGATAAAATGTATATAGGACCACTTTTGAAGTATGACATACCAAATACAAAAAAAACATCGAAACAAATGCACAATTGCCTGAGTAATCGGTGAACAAACATAGAAAAAAAAACACACAGGTCGAATTGATAACTTCCACATACATTTTTTTTGTCTTTTATCGACAGTCACAAACACACATCCACATATTCTATTAAAGATTCCAATTGTTGATCACTTATAAGACACTAGACAATTTACAATTCATTACAATTTTTTATTATAAACTTAAATTCATTTTCACAAAATTGTTTGCTAAATGAATTATGTTTGCATGCATTTTATGTACCTGTACTTAGTTTTTTTTCCTATCTAAAGTCAGCCATCACTGTATTATCGTCAAATAGGACGCCCGCGATACTGGTTTTCCAGTTTCCAGGTTTTAGTGCGGGGGTCATAGTGTTTGTATTTGCGCAAATGGTTTGTTAATAAAGATATATTTGTATTTGTCCTTCTTTTTGGAAGTCTGTTAAACAACCTTTCACTGTAAAAATCATATTAAGACGATCTTAACTATTAACAATAAGTTTTTTTCTCCAACCTCGATATCATACTTTAACGATATATATTTATCGATATGCACCGCATCCTTATTTCCCTACCACATACGCAGGGGTGTATAGAGGGGTGTGTTGTTGCTAGGCAACGGAAGCCGGTACGCTGGCACGTGGCCTTGAACGAGCGTGCCCGCCGGCGGCGCGGCAGTAGTCCAGCATCAGCTGAGGGCGAAAGGCGTGTGTGTACTGTGTAGAGTACTATTGGTTAAAAAAAATCACTAAATATTTTCTTTATTACAGAAATGGAGTTGCTGTTTACTTTTAAACTTTCACTCTCATTTTAAATAAATAAGGCAGAATGATAATTAATTCCCGCCTAAATTATTTATTGTATACATAACAAATGCAATAATAAATAATTATAATGAATGTTTTTACTTTAATAGATCACGTTTCATCACGTCAATTTTTGTTTATTACCGGAAAATGTGCTTCTAGATCGACGAGCTCCATCCTCGACCACACCGTCGCTTAACATCAGGCGAGTTGGTGGTCAATCGTAGATATATCTTCTATTAAAAAAAATATAAAAAAAATGATACAAATTAAAGTTAAAAAATATATACATAATATTTCATTGTTGTTGTTATTTTCTTGTTTAATTATAACTATGGAAAAATGTCATCTTTTTATATTAGATAGATCTACTATTGATAAATAATCAACTCGCCTGATGTTAAGTGACGCTAGAGCCGAGGCCGAGGCTACAGCTCGTTGATCTAGAAGATATTAATTCACTTCCTTTTTATCTAAAATATCTGTTATGATTCTTGATTAAATCCCGTAACTTTTAATATTAACACCTTAAATATTTTTTAAAGTACCTATGTAAAGTAGGTAAAAGATGCTGAATATCAAGTTGAGTTAGGTAGAGTATCTGTTTAAGAATAAATATAAGTAAAAAGAGACCATACGACTTAGGAAATAGTACGTAGTTTTCTCTAACGGCCAAGAAAGGTGAGTAAAGAGGGGTGTAGGGCAGGTCTTGTTATAGTGGTCGTGGGGTAGCGGGATCAATACAGGGAGGGGGAAAGAGGGTATTGCGAGGATATCATTTATGGTTGGGGTAAAATGACCTATCAAGATTAAATAGAATTCGATTCGATATGGTTGAATTAAATCGAGGTAAAAGTGATATTCTGGTTTAAGTTTATTTGATTTTAATTAAATATATTATGAACAAGTATCGTGTTGTTTATCTATCAATACGCAAATAATAAAGTTAAATAACTAAGTAATAATATAATCTAAACATCGTTACGAATAGAAATACATATTTTCTTAGACAAAAAACCTTAAAATAGTTAATGTATTATTTAATTGCTTATATAACAATCTAGATAAAACATTATATAATTTCATATCGATATATCAAAAACTATCGACATTGAAATCTATCGAGTAGCATTGTGCGAGTGCGTCCCTTCCTTAACAGTTAACAGCATTTCCTCCCCGGCTCGGCGCGAGGCAGACGTGTCGCGCTGTTGTCCTTTTCTTGTTTAATTGGATGTTTATAAGGCGGGTCTGCGTCGACATTATCATTTATTCTGCGAAGTGAGGGATCATCATTTAGCTGATTTGGTTTGAATTCGCGCCGATGAATGCTTCGTTTGCAGGCTTAATTGGAGTCAGTCGACTCGAGTCGCGGAGATAAAGTACCTAATCATTTCATATTTATATCGTAAGGAGGGTTATGTTTTTCGAGTGTATGTTTGTATGTACATATGTGGGTATGTATGTATGTTTCTATATGACAGCGTACAGGCTAAACGTCTTGACCGATTTTGATGTATGAGGTGTTGTTAGATTTGTCTTCATTTCTTAAGTGTCATAGGCTATGTCTTCTGTAATAATAATAATATATCTCTTACAAAAATTAAAAAATGCGTTTTTTTGTAACCATCAACTAATTATTTCGTCTTAAACAAGTGATTTTACTAATATTATTCTAAAGAATGCGCATTTATAATCATTTACATCAATGTAACGCATACTTTCTCACAAAAACGTACACTCAACAGCGCATCAAGCGTAACGAAATCGTAAGTTAGACTGTTTTTCCGTAGTCGGTTATTTTGTTTTTCCTTATATGTACATACTTGTGATATAACGTATTTTATATTTTCATAAGCTGAGTAATGTACAAAGATTAAACGAAGAGTTAGATAAAAAAAAATTAGCAGCGAATATTACGCTAGTTTGTTTAAAATTAAGATATATTTGAATCATCATCTCGGTTATCAGGTGCCACCTGCACAGGATCTGTGGGGATAGGGACAGGTACCCACTTGCACGAGACCCTGAGAGGTTCGCGATTCTGTATTACTAATATTTTCAAAATAAAATGCTGGAGTAAATAGAAAAAACACTTATTATTATTCAATTAGATTGACAATTTAGGAAAACTGGGACTTGGGTCACGATCGAGAGGCGACTGCCGGCGGCGGGGGCATGTATAGTAACTCATATCGCTGCAGATCTGCTCGTCAAATAGGTAAACTAAAGGCGATACAATATAATTATTGTTATTTACATGAAAACACAATATTAAACAAATTTATATGTTTTATACGTGTCAGCTCTTAAAATTATGTAAAATATAATTATAAAGATAGGTATTCAATTCAATTGAGGATCGTTACACGCATCGCACCAGTTAATGGTTTATATAAATTAGGAATGTTAATATTAAAGAGTTGACTACAGTCGTTATGCTTAAGGCGAGGCTTCCCCTGAACTTTAGGTATTTTACGCTACCTCAGCCCGCACTTCTTGAGCGCGTTGTTTTTATGTACGTAGCACAGAAGCTACGTACGACGTGTACGTAAATTTTCAAAAAGCTGTTTTTTGCTGCTTTTTCGGGTAAGTGTGGCCTTAACACCAGGCAACTGTAAGACAGTGAACCATTATTATTTCCCTGTATTCTTCAATTCTAGTTTAGATTAGTTTTGTATAGATTGTTTCTAAATTTTCCTTCTTTCATCTAACTTACATTATCAATTTTAGGAAACTTTTTGCTAAATTTTTACAAGATTTTAGTAAATTTGTTCACGTTTACTTTACTAGTTATCGTTTTTTTAATAAATATATTATCTGTAATAATGGGGTATGTAAAGTTTGTTTTCGGTATTTTTTATATTTTTATTTGATAGATTGGACCATTTAAAAGAACTCATTTCAATATTTTTTTATTCTGTTCAGTAGCTATTTTTAAATATTTTTTAAAGATAAAATCGTGATGACGTCACATTTACTACTGAATAAAATATTGTGATAGGCTACATGAACTAAAAAAATATATGATTTACGTCTAACTTGACGTTGACAGTGACATATTGTATATTTCTACAATTCTAAAGAACATTATTTTGCTATGACAGTTGTAATAGAGATATTGTCTATGCTTGATATTCAATGCCATTGCTGTCAGCATCCATTTTTTTAGTAACTGTGACGTCATTTTAGAGGTCGACTGAAGGTCAAATATTTTTTATATTTTCGCAAAAATTTGCGTTATCTCATCATTTTATGAGACCACAAAAAAAAATGGTTTATAGATATACAATCTCGAAATGGTTTTGGAATCAGCCAGCTTGTTACATATTTCTTTACATACCCCATTATTTTCGTCCTATTTAGTGTATCGTTCTGAAGTAGTCTGCGAGAAGTGTCGAGAGTTCAGTAGCGAGCGCGAGACTCGTATATAGCAGCCGAGACTGACTTGGTATCTTAATGAATGTCGCGCTAATGATCCCCACGGTGACGAGGACCGACGGACAGACTCAATGTACGAGTACATTTAGCTGTATACTTGTATACACGTAAATTTATAATTCAACACCCTGTGTTGCAATACAGTGAGCTCGTTACTATGATAAGTATAAGTTCGTATAGACCGAGTGGCCTGCCCTAGTGGCCTGCCCTAGTGTCAGAGTTATTAAGCCGCCGAAAGGTATTTGACCTGGCTTGTTGTTTTTAAGAACAACAAACGAGACCTATAATTTAACGTGTCATCTGACCCACGGCAGCGTTCAGAAAGAAATGCCACTCACGGTCACCCATCCGAAGACTGAGTGGTCCGTCTGTTGCTTAACAGTGGTGATCATTCGAGAACACCTAGTCAAGCGACGCCACGAGCGCTGCAGATACTAGACTTTGATTCTGGTTATATTTAGGAATTTCGCTGAAAACATTCGATACGAAACTCTAGATCGTGTAATGCTTATATAATGTGGCTTGGCTGTGGAATAACTTGCAGACGTGTGATCTTCCAGAACGACGAAACATATTCCTACCCCTGCTCAATTACCTCAGTCAATATAATACGTTAATTTATGAGTCTTTACTATTGAGGGATCAAGTATACATGTGTATGTATGGATATGTATATCGTAATGTTTTTAGTAAACATGTGATTGTGGTAAATTAATTAGTAAACATGTGATCGTGGTAAATTAAATTCGAAGCTCGGGTAGTGAGTACTGGTGGCTACAACACGTGTTTGCGTTTGATGAAGGTGGTTGATTTACGACCCTGGTTGGTACCGGGGAAGCGTATTCCGCTTGCTCCTCATGCATCGGTTGCCGATTCTCGAGTAGGCATTAAATATTGTTGCGATATTATTATGGACAATTGCGTAGCTATTTATAAGGAATAAAGGTGTATAGTCACTGTGACTGTGCAAGATATTTACACAATTTCGAAGTATGTTTGGGTGTGCGATATAGCAGAATGATTTGGATATTATTTTGTCCATAGACTAAGGGAAAAGCCATTTCCACAGTCAGATTCATTCATTCGTAGTTCCAATCATATTTTCTAATTATGTCATCGAGATATAATGTTTAGAGACAGAAAATAACTTTCTTTTGTTATATAAAATGCACGGTGTAAATGCTGACGAAATTGCGTGCTCTGTAAAAAATCTAGTTAGTAATAGTTTTTTCTTTCATAGGCTATTGGATATATCAGTAAATGTACTGTTGCCAATATTTTCGTCTGCCTGTTTGTTGCTCTTCATATAGAGAATAAGTGGTCGAGATTCATCCCAAAAAGAGGTGATCAATGTAAATATTAGCACGTGTAATGGTCCCGTGTCAGCGGCGCGGCGTCGTGCGTCCCCGAGCTGGGCTCACATACATACGTCAATCACATATATAATTCCACAGCATGATTATTGAATGAATCGGGAAGGTCCTTGGGAAGGTCGCTTTGGCTTTCGGCAGGTCGCGGGTACGCACGCGCGGCGACACGACACGCGACTCGACAAACTGACTCTCATCATAGAAATTATTCCATCGTCACCGTCTCACCCACAACAAGCCCACTGCTGGACACAGGCCTCCCCAATAGATCTAAAATAAATCTAAAAAGACCTGATGGAAGCGGCTTGCATCCAGCTCTCCAAAGACCTGATGGAAGCGGCTTGCATCCAGCTCTCCAAAGATCTGACGGAAGCGGCTTGCATCCAGCTCTCCAAAGACCTGACGGAAGCGGCTTGCATCCAGCTCTCCAAAGATCTGATGGAAGCGGCTTGCATCCAGCTCTCTAAAGACCTGATGGAAGCGGCTTGCATCCAGCTCTCCAAAGACCTGATGGAAGCGGCTTGCATCCAGCTCTCCAAAGATCTGATGGAAACGGCTTGCATCCAGCTCTCCAAAGATCTGATGGAAGCGGCTTGCATCCAGCTCTCCAAAGACCTGATGGAAGCGGCTTGCATCCAGCTCTCCAAAGACCTGATGGAAGTGGCTTGCATCCAGCTCTCCAAAGATCTGATGGAAGCGACTTGCATCCAGCTCTCCAAAGACCTGATGAAAGCGGCTTGCATCCAGCTCTCCAAAGATCTGATGGAAGCGGCTTGCATCCAGCTCTCCAAAGACCCGATGGAAGCGGCTTGCATCCAGCTCTCCAAAGACCCGATGGAAGCGGCTTGCATCCAGCTCTCCAAAGACTCGTTTCGTTAACATTTTTGAGTAGGAGACATTGGCGGTTATATTTTACAAGTTATCCAGTTGTCCCACTTTTTAACCCCCGACCCAAAGAGGGGTGTTACAAGATTTTTTTGTGTATTTGTGCTCCTATAACTGCGCCCAAATCCAGCTTTATCCCGCATGCATGCAAGCATGCTTCAAGTTTCTTATAAGTAGAAATACAAAAAGTCTTGAGATTGTTATAAGTACTGAATTTGGTAGTTGGGGTATTATGCAAGTAACGTTGAAAATTCTTAGATCCTTTAGTTATGTAGTCAAGGGCGTCGCCAAGGGGGGGGCAAGAGGGGGCAGCTGCTAGAGATTAAAAAAATTTAGCCAACTGTTAAGCAATCAAAGTCCTAAGGTCGTGCAATTGTACCTGTACCTACAATTCATATATTTCTCATCCTCCATAATATTAACTTGCCTCCCCCTGGGCCATGGGCTGGCAACGCCCTTGTATGTAGTGGTGTAATGTAATGTTGTACGTAGATGGTACATATGTAACTACAACGTCAAACTTTACCTCCCTATTTTGTTATCATCAGTTTTCTGAATAGCCTCTCACTATGAAAGCAATTTCTTTCAGCTCCTACTAAAGTGGCTACAGCATAATATGTTAACTATTGTATGTATTCCGAACTTTCTTTATCAAAATTAATCCTTCAATGCTCATTTAACTTTTTGCGTCGATTAATATTAAGTACACAGGGCTATGGTTTTAATTGGCGGCCTTATCGCGTTGAGAGATCTCTTCCAGGCAACCATTATGTCATGATATCATGTTGCTAGTCGCAATCGCCGGTCGCGGTCATCGTCGCACGTTGTAAGTGGGAGCGAGACACCACCGGCCCTCTTCACCCCGTCCCGCTCCACTGCGCCCCGTTCGCTCGACCATTTTGCTCTTTTGTATTTTTATAGCAAAAGGTCACATTAGAAATAAATCACGGTGTGACGTGATAAAAAGCTGTGACTAACGATATACAGGTTTACTTGATTTATGTTGTGTCGGCTTGTATATTGCTTTTATTTGCGTTGACGCAGAATAATTCATACAAATAGAAATACATTTATTTCCATAAACTTAAAAAAAACATTTGTAACTACCCTCATTTTAGTTATTGTAATAACAAAGCACAATTAATCCTTTTAATATAGTGTATCTAACCGGTGAAGTGTTCTGTGAGCAGCCGTACTAGGTAATACCTGTGTTACATCTGCTACTGTTCCAACCTCCAACTGTGTCCCATACCATAACATCATACAATTACAACGTATTTTGCACCTACAAAACATACATATATTCTTTGCCGCCATCTCTGTTTCCTGAGAACTACAATCTTGGAAGTTTTTAGCTAAAGTAAATAGATAATATATTCTAGAATTTCTAGATCGATGAGTTCCATCCTCTGCCACACCGACGCTAAGATCATCAGAAGTTGGTAGTAAATTTTATGTCTATCTAATATAAAAAAAATACTGTATAAAATACAGAAGACTCACTCCGCAAACATATTTTATTAAATAGCAATTCTTGCAACGACGCAACAAAGCGTCAGTCAGCATGCAAAGGTGCCAAGTAAAGCGCTTACTCTTGTGTTAACTTACAGATACTTACAGAGTGTATCTGGTTCTATTATATGATTGTTATTTCTTCAGGCGTGCAGCAAAGTAGTGAAGTGTCCGGTCGAGCTGGCGAGTCCTGAGTACCTACTTGTAGCATTATATCTAAACTGAAGTTTGTCTAGCCTGCAATCGGATGAAAGTTCCTAATCAACAACTAATAAACGATCTACTAAAAATATACAATAATAATATGTAATAATACATGCAGGGCGTGCTGCGTGAGCTGGAACAGAAGAAGCCGCAGCTGGATGAGCTGCTGCACACCGCTGAGAGCCTCAAAGGCACCGAGAACAGGCAGCAGCTGCACGGGAAAGGTAACAACTTATATATATATATATTATATATTTACTGATATCAAAGCAGATACAAATACTTTTGTGTACTACGACAAAATAAAAAATGTACAACCTAAAGTGCTACATAAAAGTTTATAAACTAAAATTCGGCTACCCGTTACTTACACAGCAGCTTCTTTCGTGAAGTTATTTTGATCGTGATCGATTTTCTTGTATACATACTCGTATTGTGTATGCAAAATTATAAAATTAAATATGGGGGCCGAAAAGTTCTCGAGTGGCGCTGGCGACCACGCGCTGGCAAGCGCAGCTTAGGAAGACCAGCTCCGAGTTGGACAGACCGCATTCATACAAGTGGCGAGAAGACGCTGAACTACGCTCTTAATTTAAGGCTTTTGCAAGTCTATTTGTAGGCTATGTTGTAAAATATTCTTGAAGATTTGGCACCGTTTAAAGCTGAATGAGAAGCTTCTGTTGAGTTAATTAAATGGCTGGGAATGATAGTAAATGTGACGATCAATCTTTTCTCAACTACAATGCTGCTTGATTACCGGACTCCACTCAACGCGTTCAAAGAGCTTCGAAGTGGTGTCTCATTAGGGTTATCACGTCATGGAAATACTTTATTGATCTCAATACTGTCTAGTTTTTACCCGACTGCGTAAGAAGGAGAGTTATGTTTTTCGAGTGTATGTATGTTTGTACGTATTAAATGTATGTGGGTATGTACATAATATGTATGTATGTTTCTATATGATCGCCTACAGTCTAAAAGATTGGACTAATTTTGACGTGCGAAGTATCCTTATTCTGCTATTACAAGCAAGCGATATCTATTGTATATTAACAGAGCAAAAATATTTTGTATAACAAAACAAATGTTTCTCAAAATTATGTTAATTGGTAGATACGTATTTCTACTGGCAAAAAAAAAAACTGGAAAAAATGGTGAAATGGCAATGGCAACCCTGTTCGATACAATAGAAAAAGGCGAGTCGGTAACGCGCGGCAAATTTAAAACTCTGAATAACTTATAAGTCGATTTGTCGAGATTAATGAGCGAGATAGCCGCGATCGGCGATCGGCGACGCCGGATGACTACATCCGCGACCATTTTCCACTGGATTTATCTTTGCCGATAAGAAAACAATTGCGACGTACATTTTTTATTAAGCGTCGATATTTTAGGCGCGCTATGGTTAGTAGAGACAGTGGTATGTTTATTCTATGTTAGCAATAAAATATTAGTTAAGTGAGTCTTTTGCGTTATATTTTTTACTTTTATTCCCTCCCTGTAGCATAGATACCATTCAACGACACGGAGTTTTGAATAGTACATTTCTTATTCTTATGCAAAGAAGTTCTATTAGTAGGGCAGAATTATTTTTCTTTCTTTCGAAATTGTAGATATTTTTACTAGTGTTGAAATTGCCTTTCTTTTCTCTTTCTTTCGAAATTCTTCTAGAATTTTTCTCTAGTGGTGAAATTTTAGTTTCTCCTTTTTATTCCGAAATACTCCAAGATTTTTTTATGCTGACTAAAAGTTTATCGTATAGAGAAACGTTATTTGGCTATTCAGCCTTTATCAAAACCCCGAATGAGAGCCACACAAGGTCTCTTTAATCTCATTACGTACTCCCCCGCACCCCCCACTCCTCCCCCTACGTGTCAGCCATCAGTCGACACTTCAGTTCGCAGAGTACCATTGTAAAATGCCTTTACGAACTTGTTCCTTTACTTGCTAACTCGGTGACGTCACGTTCCCATCAACTTAACTACTTTGTATGTTGATTCTGTAGAACTTTACTACCTTTTGTTAAATTAAATTTAGGAGTCATTTCTTTTCTACAATCGTTATTATTTCTTGTAATGCTACTTAATTTTTTAATGAAGTAGGTATATTCAGTGTTTTGTACTGTTGAAATGTAAAGTTCTGTTAGAATTCCTGTTATGGGAAAATATGAAATTTTAATTCAGGCAGGGGACTCGCACTGAACGTCAAACTTTTGCTTAAAATTCTTTATTATCTTAATTACAATGAGCAAAATGTAGGATAATTTTGTTTATGTAAAGAGTTAAAACACCTCAAAGAAAACAAAACAATCGAGAAGATTCTATCTACAGAATTATTGTTAGTGGAATTCTCCTGCATTCATAATTTCGCTACTCTCTGCGTTAAATTGATTCATATTCCCTTTAGAGCCGGCAGGGCTGTTAAGTATTACTTCTATTAACCTCTACGCAATACACATTCAACCTTAACCATGTGAATATAAGATTGAAATCACAAAAATACTGTGTGAAGATTTCATCTCAAAGATTTTGTAAAGAAGATTGAATCGTAGTTTTATGGTATAAGGTGTAAAACTGTTTAAGGTTGAAATAGATATCTAGATAGAGGTGCATTCTCGATGTTGGCAACACTGAAGGCTATTTATGATGATGGAAACATTGCCAATATTCAATTTAATGCTGTACTTATGTTTGTCTTTTGCAACATTTTGCGGTTTTATTTTGTACAAATTGCTGGATCGTTCTATTTTTTAAAATATTTTTTAGTAATATCAGCCGTCCGGAACAGCATGTTCCATACATTTTATCGAATCAAACGCAAATTAGCTTTCTTTGTTTAATTGCGCATTGTGAGATAAACATATTTTTAGATACTAATCTTCTGATGTACGTCATCCTCGTGTATAACTTAGAATATGTTAATGTAAACTTGAGATCGTAAAGTTGGCCAAAAAGCACTTAAGACAATATAAAACACGACAAAAGTTTGAGTAAATGGATTGTAGAATGATTTTGCGAGTTGTTTTTTTCTTCTTCAAATAATATAGGATATCGTCCGTGCAATGAGCGCTGTAGCTAGCTAAGGGGACACGAGGCGCGTAGAGTGTCTACGCGCTACGGAGGGTCGTAGACTATACACCGCGAGGGTTGTACGCGTCTAGCAGTCGGCCGTCTACTAGAGATAGGGCACTTAAATTACTTACAATATCGATAAATTTAGCATTAAAATATTGATCATATTGATTTTATTTTTGTATTAAATTCTAATCTTTTTAAACGACTTCAAAAAAGGAGGAGGTTATCAATTTGTACCGTATTTTTTTTTTATAAATAAAATTCTTTCGTAAAAACTGTATGTGCAGGTTGTTCAATGTGCGTGCACAGTAGCTTCATATTTTAGTTTATAAAGTAAATCGAAAATACACACGCTTTAACTTGCCGAGATTATTGTTATTATAATCCAGCGTATGTAAAATATTTTTTATGATAATACGTAAAGAGTTACGCAAAAAACTATACTTCCACTGACTCAATAACTTGATGTAAACAGTGAGTTCTTGTTTCGAACGTTTTTAAAAGCAATCGTTGAGACACTAACTGATGCTCTGTTGGACGCAGAATAGATAAATAGTAATGCAACCCTGCGTACATATAGTCTACTCATCGAGAGTAAATCCAAGACGCACACAAGTGCCGCCGGTTGAGCCGCGAGCATTGAGGTACGAAACTTCGTCAATAATAGTTCTGTATGAAAGAACTAAAAATGTTGCTAATTAAATTCTTACGCAGTTGGGTAAAACATTAATATCTATTATACTGTCTACTTCATGTCACCATGATTTGTAATATAGCAAGGACAAACATGGAAAAAACGGTTACACCGATAGAGACAAAAAATTGTATATCTTTTTCTTTCATGCTTGCTATAATCATATTAAGCTGTTTTACTGGGGAGTGAAAGAGAAAGAAACATACTCTATTGCTTTCTCTCTATACGCAGCTGGTACATTCTATAATCTTCCTTTTCTCCCAGTCCAGCATGTTTTTCATTGAAATTAAAATTATGTAAAATATACACGATAAATCCATTAAAAGTTGTTTAAATTCAATTATACGTTTCTTAAAAATAAAAATATAAAGAAACATGTTTAACAATCTACACGGTTTCTACATTACATTATGTTATTTTTGTTTGTGTGGACAAAAGTTTAGTAATCAAGTTAAAGCAAAATTTGCTCCTATAATAAGTATGTCATTTATTAGTCAAATTATTATTTTGCCAGGAAAGCAATCGATACAGAGATGTCGATAAGTCGATATAACTATGTATGTGTACATCCCTACGTTGTTCGGCAGCGCTCGTTGGTCGAGACTCACAAATACCGTTTTCCATTACCCTCCCTTAGTGTGTCTACTTCCATTCGATGTTACTTTCATAAAATTCACAAGTCACAGTGCGGTGGCGCACTGTGACTTGTTCGTGGATGGATGGAATGATTACTCAACTTCATAGAATGAGTAACAAAAATGATTTTTTTATGTTATCGCGAGTCAATCGATAATGTAGCGAAATAACATTATTAATTTCGGCGATGATAACAATGAATAGATGCATCTGAATAAAGATATCAATTCTTCATTTTTGTTTGTAATTTTGTTGTGTTCTAAAGGTTTTTTATTTTTTAAACAGTCGCAGTAATTTGTAGTGTGAACAATAAAGAGTTAACTTTATTTATACAGGCAGCCCTTTCTAAAATCAAGTTAGTCGCCCTAATCATGTACATATTGTTATTATACTATGGTGTCAATAAAGTATTTTTGTATTGTATTGCTTACATAGAGTACATAAAGACTCACAAGGCGCGTTAAATTGTAAAATTAATTAGGTTTCCTGCGAGTCGCGTCTCCAGCCTCCAGCCCCCAGCCTGCAGCCCCCAGCCTGCAGCCCCCAGCCCGGCGGCGCCGTGTCGCTGCAGGCTGGTGAGCTGGAAGAATTTAATAAGCCTCCAGCTGACACTCTACTTAACAGTAAATACTACATTTGACTCTACCATCCACACTGGAATAGTTCATATTAGTAATAATGATATTTTTAGGTTTCCGCGATATTTATTAATTGAAATTAATGTTACGTTTTATATTATTTTAAGATCTGAAGTTGTCATAACAAAAATCAAACAACTGCCCTCATGCTCTCTGCCATGTAAATTAGTTTTACGAAATAAATTACTATGACTATGTTCTATGACTAACTACGAATACATCAAAGTATTGGAAATGTCAAGTTTTAACACTATGTTAAGTATATATACGTCGCAGATCCGTTAAAAGTTGTTTGATTTCAATCATACGCCTACTTTTTAAAATGAATATAAACAAGTGTAAGTTTAGAAAACTCAAATCCTCGAATAATACCAACGGTTGAACTGATTTTGATGAAACATAGCTAAGAACAATCTCGATGAAATCTTTCCAACAAAAAAAAAACCAAGGTCAAAATTGATCCATCCGTTTGAGAGCTACGATGCCACAGACAGACACACAGATAAAACATGTGTATGTTTTATCTGTGTCAATACCTTTTTTGGGCCGTGGATAAAAATACTTTTAAATAGCTTTTACATTTATATTATTTTTTAAATTAACAAAATGTATTGGCAACGTGATTTTATTTTAGCTGAAGAATAATTTTAGTTAAAATTCTGTATTAAAAATATATATCATTACGCCACCAGAAAATTTAGAGATACTTAATGATTGATGAACACTCAGAAAACTAATAACGGAAGATGATTCTAAGAAATTTATTTTAATGTTCAAGTTATTTTTATTCTTCAAAATAATTTTTCGTTTATTAATTTATGATTATTGTTATGGGACCGTCATGTCTGATAACATCGGGCCGAACAACCCCCTGCGGCGACATTTTTAACGCGCGCCTTAACCTTGCCGTTACAAATCAAGCGGCGCGTTATCGCTACAAGGAAGCGTGATCGTTAACCTACATCGGGCGGGCGCCGGGCGGCCTACGGTACGGCAGTCGCCGCCCGCCCCGGCGCAGTCCGCACGCGTCCGCCGCCGCACGAGCCGCTACGCGCCGCGCCGCGCCGCCACCGGGCGTATCACGAGGCCTACTTCAAACATATCATTATGTAGTTTAGTGTATAAGGTGTGTAGTGAGCGACCCGTCCTCCGCAGAGCAGTGAGTGGTCCCCGTCGCCGCGACCACAGCCCGTTTAACCCGATTAAGCACCCCTACCCATTATTCTTTTATCTAATGCTTATTGTTCATTTTCTCCGAGGTGCGTCCTATTCGTTTATTTCCTGTCTGGCTGTCGAAGCGCCGTCAAATGTCGGTGATGTGACGGACTAAACAAATACTTGTTGCTCTGACGCGTCTGGATAAATGTTAATAATGAAATGATTAGTTTGATCTGTTTGTAAGTAAAAAAAGATTAGTATCGGTTAGTTTAGTTAACTTACGTAAAGAATATGAGTAATTCGCTTGTCATAGGGTATAATTTGTTAACTGAAGGCCCTGGCTACTGTACGTGTAGTACGTGTGTCTTGCTCAACTATCTGTTGCAGTCAGGCAGGTACTTAGACTTACTCAAGTTTAGCGTTTACCTCCTCTCTTTGAACTGGTATAAAAAGGTTGTTTATTTAGTAATGAGTAAATATGTATGTGTAGGAGTCGTCATAATCGTCATATGGTTACACCTGCAATTATTTTGTTAAATTTCTTGTCCTGCACCACTCCAGAAGCAGCAGGTTTAGAAAGAGTGGCAAATGTTTCTATTTCTACAATCGCTTCCGCTTTAAATTTTAAGAAACTGTTACGTGCCGTCACGCCACATTTCTCCAGCTAACGTCAATCCCATACATTTGATTTAATATCCTACTGGCGTTCACGAAACTAGAATATCTCTACTCGTCCAACTCTCCTGGTCTTTTAAGAGTATTTATCTTTTTAATAATATAAGTTTTTTCATACAGTTTTAGTTTCTTCTGTGAGAAATATAATATAATGTTGATATTTTGATAGAAAACATAAATGATCTAAATTAATGCCAAAAATCTCACAAATCGATCACTAAACATTACATGTTAGATGACAAAATTGTCATACAGTTTTGTACTAGTTACCTAGAAATATATAAACTAAGAAAAATTGAAAGAGATGAAGAAAAGAGAGGAAGAAAGGAAAGAGAAAAAGAAATTGGAAATAGTAATTACAATAATGAGAAACAGCAGAACAGAAATTGCAGTAACAAATCAAACATGAAAATGTTTTAATTAATTCTGGTCTTCTCAAGTTAATACATGTTTTGAACTAATGAACATTCGATCTGAAGCTAGCTGCTGTCGCGCACAGAAAACGCGCGAGTTCGCGCGCGGCGGCGGCCTCGTAAGCCGATGTTCATTATTTACTCGCCGGTTGATAAATATTGGCAAATGGACGCCATGATTACACCAACGACGGAAATCATAAAATAAATCGTTAATTCTCGCGAGTGTTGCGCGTGGCTCGATGCCTGCTCACACTCGCTACTAACAATCAAATCAATCAACTACTGTTTAATGCTATTTTAGATAATAAAATAGCTAATATATACAATTTCACGAATTTTATGATTACTTTCAATGTTTACATGACATCTCAAGGAGTCCTTAATTTTGGAATGACATTTGTCTTGTGCTCTCAGCCTGTCAAGTTTGATAGCCGTATTTCAGTTTTGGTCAATTGCGTATCTAGCCATGCACTTATCTGGTCATTTGCGTATCTGGTTAAATGCGTCTAATGGCCTCTTGCGTTCTTGGTCATATGCGTTGATCCCATCCCAATCATATTCCAATCCAAATTTTAACTACAATCTATTTATTGCCGCGAAACATCTAATGTCGTGCGTCAAAACGACTGTCAGCGTGGCGACACGTCTCGCGGCAGCTTAATTTGTTTAACGGAGCAAAGTAAAGACTCAATGAATCTTGCTAATTTGAAATGTTACACTTTTTCATGGCAGTTTCTGTGAGATGTTCGTTGAACCCTAGGTGAAAATGCATTACGAGTTATTCTTGTTGTAACCAGTGAACTACTTCCTGTTGTGCCTGCCTGTTGGTAAATCGGTTTTACCAAAATAAATGAATATGAATACTTCTCTCGCTCTGGCTGCGTGGTCCGAATGCTTTGAACGAATGATCGGACCACTCCCGGCAGTTTCTGTAAAACAGGCACACCACTACAAAAATCGATAAGATTCAATGTTTTTTTTTTGTCAAGAATTCAATTTTGTTATATTAATGTGAACATGTTTTGAAATCCGGTAATAAATAGTACAACTAAAGATTTATTTCATCCGACGGAAACATACTTTCATACTCAAAGTGTCTATTTACAAAAACACTTTTTTGCTCTGCACACTGCACAAGGAGAGTTATGTTTTTCGAGCATATATATGTAGGTATGTATATTTCTGTGTTACCTCCTACAGCCTAAACAGTTTAACCGATTTTGATGTACGAGGTGTCGTTACATTTGTATTCACTCCTTGAGTGTCATAGGCTATTTTTTTGTAATACTTAATAATGCGACTATTGCAAAAATGAAAACATGCGCTTTTTCGTAACTTCCAACGATCTTGAATGCACATTAGTAATCTTTTACAGCGATTTTACGCACACTTTACACTAATTACAGCATAGAATATTTTTCACATTCGCATCGGTAATCGCATGTTACATCTAGATTCCAAAATTGCAGTAATTTTCAGCTAATTAACCTGTTTCGTAACACAGGCAAAACACTTAGGTATTCGTACTATCGTATATTTCCGGTTAAGTAGACGCTGTGTTGTTTTGTGACATATTGGAGATCGAATAGACATAAAATCGAATAAAATAACGTCTTATTTTCCCTTATGGAGTAGGCAGACCATCAAGGATCATGGGGGCGTTTGACGGCACATTTGGCTGTGGTTAGTGATTCAGATGGAAGGGAGAAGATAAAATAACGATATAAAATAATTTAAAAACAAACTTTTCAACGGAGGTTTGCTCTCAGATAAGCTGATGAACTAAATATACAAGTACACAGTACATTATGTCTAACAATAGTAGGATTCTGGCGATGCTAGCACTTAATATGTTGTGTGGGTTCCGTGTCATTAATCTTGGGTGGTTTGCGACCGCGCGCAACTAACGACCTATGTTGCTCTCCTAGAAAAGTATATTAAAATTTAAAATCGAAAAATTTACGTAAATATGTAATTTCTGGGTTACTATGAATATAGATTCACGCTGTTGGAATTCAACTAACTTTAGCCAAAACGGATTTAATAACTTTAACCTGAGATGTTAATATCATCTCACAAATTCCTGGCTTCCTGGCTACAAAACTGATAACCCATACTCATACACCAATAAATGTTCAAATATAGCCTATATAGCAACGTTATTGCTGAATCATTTTCCTGCTACCAATTTTGTTGTATTTCTTTTGATTTTGTAGCTTATTTGAAACCTGACCATAATTGATGTATATCATAAAGCATTCAGACATAACGGGTGTCTTGTTTAAGGCCCTAATCAAACAAGGTAGGCAATTCGGCCGGCTTCCGGTTCCGCCATTTGGCAGCCGTTTACTCTACCTTCCGGGAAACAATTTAATGTTATGAAATACCCTCATTTTGCGTCCACTCATTAATTAGAACCTCTATGGATGGATGCGGGCTGCGGCAAAGGATATACGTCATAATTATATAATATGTAATATATATTAAAACGGCTAAACGCCACTAACTGAAGGCTATGTTTAGCGAAGGTTTGATCAAGAATAATAAACATAAAATAGCCTAAAATCAGTTTATGAAATGTTCCGACGGACATTTTAATTCAACTTTAAGCTTGTGTATTGTATAATACTAGATTGAGGAGTACGCTTCATCTGTGAGTTTCCCTGATAGATATAATCTGGGTGTCTTTAAATCGCATGTGAATCGGTTTCTATGAAGAAAACGCACGCCATCGTAGACCGAAAAGACTACGTCTTTTGTATGCCTATTAAAAAAAAAAAACTAATAGCTATTAATTAAAAAAAAAACAGTTGGACCTGTTAGATGAATTAGATTTACGAAAACATTATTCATTAGTGTAAATAAAGATAAAAAAAATAAGATATAAATATTTCTTTCTGTTGATTAAAATGAATTTGAACAAATGGCTTAATCATGTTGCTCAGATATATGTATCTGCCTTTCTCCTGGTATGTATCTGAGTAGAAGAAAATAGTCTCATGAACAGAAAAACAAATCAGTGTTATTTGTAGCAGCGGTTCTAATTTACTCAGCTTATTAAAGTTGCACAGAGTTTCCTAGAACTAAAGGAAGTAGCAGCTGAGTTTTATTTTAGTTCTCTGTTAACTTCACTCATTGAATGAACATAATTGAACGAAGGAACGGAAATCTTCTGAAGTTTTCAAAACTAATTAAATTATTTTCTACTAGAAACAGGGAGAGGATTAGACTAAGTAATTATTAGCTTAAATGAATTTAAGGGTCAATGTTAAGAAGTATTGATTCAAATATTGTTCTAAACGATTTCGTAAAACTTGCTATTGAATAACGAGACTAAAATATGTATTCCTTTGACCAGTGTCTTGCATTGTAACGTATTGGGAGATTTAAAAGGATCTCTTGCTCCATCTGCTATTTCCTTCTGGAGAATATCATGATTCTCCCATCGTCCCAGGACTCCCAGGCTGGCAGGCTGGCTGCGGAGCGGCGCGGCGAGACTGGTGTATGCTACACGGTCTCTATGATGCAATTGCAGCTATGGCACTTGGACGCTAGTTTCCTTTACACTGACCGAATAAGTTTTCTTTTTTAACGGATTTCAAAAAAGGAAGTTCTCTATTCGGTTGTGTTTTTTTTGTTTTTTACCTCATACTCCGTCATTGATGCACCAATTTGAATTTTTTTTTTTTTTTATTAATTAAGACAATATATTCTCAGATTAATTCTATAGAAAATCGGTTTAACAGTTTGGTTTTTAAAACATAATTACTGGAATAATGTCATCCAAGTAAACGAAATTACGTGTATGAAGTTACCTAGTTGTTTCAGTTAAATACGAGTTATTATATGTATTTAATAGGCTTACATTTGGCCGCTCAATCACCTAATATACTACGTATTTTTTTGTCCAATTCAGGATCTATTTTTGACCGTATGCAAGTTTTATTGTATGTGAAATATCTATTGGCGCGTCTTGGCAGTAAACCCAACTCGTATGCGATGACAGTTTGTTTCTAATTCACCCGACCTCACTCGGAGACCTAACATCTCTATTTTATTCACGATATTTGCTATCATCTCTGTTATGAAGAGAGCAGCCTGCACAGTGCACATAGATGGCAGAGTATGTCGTACCCGAGGGCCGGAGCTACGACCTAGCTCTGTGTGGTAGGGTACATCGAAAAAGTAGGAATTACCTACATATTATAGATGGCAAATAGTTACACTTTTTACCCTGATGTATTAGAAATTATATCTCTTTCTACCTCGATTAATATTCTCTTTAAATATTGGCGTTTACTCCAGCACAGAATAATATTCGCACACCAATTTGAATAACTGTCGGCGATTTCTAAATAATTCACATTGTTGTTATATAAAACATCTCAAAAACAAAAGAAAATCGTTTCTTTCCTAATTCTAAGTAAAGGATAACAAAAAGTGTTTTTCTTTCATCCGATTGTCGCAAGGTCAAAGATGATGTTTGACATTCAGATCTGTTTTGAGGAGCTCCGATTATAAGAAAACATTTCTATTATGAATAAAAACATGGCCTTATACAGACGTCGAGTGTTCTTGTAAAAGGCGGCATGTCCGAATCATACATATTTATTGAGCCGGCGCGGCGCGGGCTGGCCCGCTTCCAACCTCCGGCGACGGCGATGTTACCTAGGGATGTAGACATTAGGTAACGAGGCTACGTACAGTACTACATTAATGTTAATATTACTGTGACACGTGCTGGAAATATGTATTGCCGGAAAGTTATTAACATGATTGTATGTCAATTACAAAGTAAACTATGTAGTACTGACCATTTTTAGATGTCAACTTTAGATTTTTAGTTTTGTATTAGGATTTAGGATCCTAGTTAAAGAGGTACTCGTATGTTTTATTTATTCTGTCAAGCTTTTGTGAAAAAGTTTCTCACAATAGCTCTCACAAAATTTACAGAGTATTCGAAAAATACGGATGAGCAGATCTTTATCGATGTTTTTATTACAGTATTACAATACAACAGAATATCACAATGTTATTATATTTTAAGGTAGGCATTAGTTGGTAAAATTTTAATGCATAAACCCGTTCTTTTGACTCTTAAAGTTGTATTGTTTATATGTTTTAACACCTACAAATTACAAATCGACGTATAGGTAAAAGAAGGGTTAGTTCCTCCGAATATACCCTTGATAATGAACCCTTAGACCCGTAATCCGCTTAGAACACAGGACAGCCCCGGCCAGTCATTACCCGGCGGAGAGCCCGGGCAGAGTAGCCCCGGCCAGCTCAGTGGCCTGCCCCGGGCCACTTGACGACCCTCGAGCCGCGGGACTGGACACGAGAATCTTATTATGTCGGTCGAATCATTTATGAAATATAGAAATATCAAAGTCAACGTCTTCATTTAGGTACTCGAATAATATAAGATACTTTTAATTTCAAAATGAATTATAATAATTATATCATGTTAACTTTAATAACTCTATCAAAAAGACCGTGGAGTAGCCAACCTTGATATAAATCAAATTATTGATAAATCTCTAGCTTCGATAAATAAGAGTAAACTTCTCAGAGTAGATTGATGTAGACATAAAAAGACATCTTGTCTTTAATAGGAAGGCGTAATGGCTATAAAATAAAATAGTTAGTTTCCATGGGCCCCTGAAGAGCTTTTATAAAAGTTAAATGATTCCCTGAATCGCCGTTACAGATTTTATGTAATAGGTTTGTGGCCGAAACTAGAAATATACC
This sequence comes from Lycia hirtaria, assembly GCA_947563715.1. Taxonomy (NCBI): domain Eukaryota; kingdom Metazoa; phylum Arthropoda; class Insecta; order Lepidoptera; family Geometridae; genus Lycia; species Lycia hirtaria. The sequence goes on from OX387380.1 coordinate 8,840,408, forward strand.
CGAGTAAAGCAGAAACTGAAAACAACGCTTACCTACTCGTCTTATCAATTTGAAATGTAAATTTAATTAAATATCAATTAAACTATTCTAGTTTCATTCTATATCATTTCTTTCTTAATATAGTTCACGAAAACATTAATAAGTAGGTGAATAAAACTACATATTTGCGAAAACAGTTTTCTAATATATTACGATTTCTACGTTATTCAAGTTAACGTGTCCTCCAGCTTGAACTAAGTTGAGCTTAGCTGAACGTCAAGTTATTGTAGTCGGTCGTTCTCGTCCTCCCGCCGCCGCCGCCGTATCGACATCGATATGGGCACGTGCCATCTCTAGCGCACATCGGAGTAACATTATATCTGCAAGTTTGTGCCGTCGACAAGCCAAGGGCTGTCTGATATAAACTTTGATTTTTACCTCTATTGAATTTTTTATGTCCCCATTCCAGCGTTTTATTGTGAGAAGAGGAAGGTTGTATAAACTGCTTTTCTTTTATGCAGGACGATCTATTTCCTTTGTGTTATTTTTCTGTTATAGACTTTTTGTCTTTTCTTTGTTAAGAATCATTTTCCTTGTTCGAGTGTTTCTTAAAGTATTATGAATTTTGATGATAGATAATATATAGATAGAGAATATAACATCAGCAACTAGGGAAGAACATTTTCTGGCCAAAAAGTGACTTGTAAGCAAACTTACAAGTCAACGAAATAATGATATATTCCTTAAAGTTTACACATGATTTATATACTTTTTATGTAATTATAGTGTAAAGTTATAATTAAAAGTAAAGTATGTTAAAATTTAGGACCTAATTAAAGAACATATGTACAGTGTCATTGCCTTAATAGGAAAAATAAGAAAAGTGATTATAAACACATTCTTAGCAATGTAACGTAGAAGCTTAAGTGAAAACCAAATTACTTATTAGCCTCAGGGAGGCTCAGCCAGGCCTCAGGTTAGATTGTAATTATATAAAGGAATGCCCTAGTGACGTTCCTTAAGCATATGAAAAAAATATACTTTTTTTGCCCCAAACTAAGAAAAACTTGTACTATGGGAACTATAACGAACATCCATACTCTTCACACAAATGTTAATCTCGGCTGGGTATTGAACCCAAAACCTTCAGCTTAGAAGACAGCCTTAATACTAATAGAGCTGGATTGTGATACTGTATTTTTTTTTTTTTTAAATTGCATATTTTCTGATACCCAAATAATAATGCTTGTATAAGAATAAATATGTATTAGACTGCAACTTAAATAGGTATTAAGTATTGTAGACTTAGCACAAGTACAGTGACATTTCTCTTGTGTATGATATGTCTTTATCGCAAATGTGTTATCAGGCTCAGCAACGTCTCATCCTTTATTCTATACATCAAACACTATTGTACTGGATTAATAATAAATAATGCCCCTTGTAATATTAAGGGTCTTGCCAGGCTACAGCGCTCTATGTAAGCATTATTTTGTTTGAGCTCTTTGTCCTAGCATTTAATAAAATATGCGAAGGAGACAACGCTCCCAGTAGTGGAGCAGTTTTACTGACAGAACTGATTCCAATACGATGAGTTATAATACAATTGTATTTTAATTTTTATCTGTTGTTTTGTATATATTTATTTTTCGTTATTTTTTAGTTTTTTTCCATTGAAATATAAAAACGTAAACTTATAAGTACAAAAATAAAAAGTGAATGTCGCCTGCAGCGGTAAGCGCTGAAAGCACAGACTTAGGAACCTTCAGACAATGAGTGCCGTGTCTACAACGATTGTCTAATTTAAGTCAACCATCAAACGAGAGCCTCTTGAGGTGTTGGCTGATGCTCGTCCCTATAAGACCGTTCACCGAAACGACTATCGAGACAATGATCATCGAAACAAGATCCCACATGGCGGTTAACTCGTGAGCCAAGTCAAGGTACATGCCGAGCTTGTCCTTCTTGCCTTCACTAGATTCTCATCATATACATATACATTATGTAGTATTAAATATAACAAAATAGAACCGAATTGTTAAATTCTTTCGTTTTGAAGTTGGAAAAATATTTACGTATAAAATTAAACAAATTATTGCACAAGATCAGGGCTTGTGCAATAATTATACACAAATAAATTAACCGTAATTACTTATATCTTCTATATAAACAGTAAGATCCCGTAGACGTGATGCAGTGATTCGTAGGCAACATGGCGCGACATGACGTGACGTGGCGCGATGTGGCGCGGCGTGGCGCGACGTGTCTCAGTAACGAAGCACACCGCGGTGTGGCGTGTCAATGTCGCGCGCACACGGAATATAAACGAGATGATACGGTATCGATACCGACAGCAGACACACGGCGACGGATTATTTCACAAAATGAGAAATAATATTTATAGTTTAAAAACTTAAAAAATCTAACGAAGTCTAACTTACGAATTCGTTACGCTTGATACGCTGTTGAGTGTACGTTTTTTTGTCTGATAGTATGCGTAAAATCGTCGTAAAAGATAAAAAATGCGGATTCTTCAGAATAATTCCAATAAAATTACTTGTTTATTACGAAAAAAATCGTTACAAGTTACGAAAATTTTACGCATTTTTTAAGTTTGCGACAGATGTATTTACTATAAAAATATAACCTATGTCTCTTAGAAAGTCAAGACAAATCTAACGGAATAAATTTTATCACAATCGGTTCAGTACTTTGGTTTTTAAAACAACCGAAAAAATATGTCATCCAAGTAAACGAATTGCGTATATAGATATATAGATAGATGAACTCTTTATTGTACACACCTTAAAAGTAATAATAAAGAACTTAAATAGACTAGCGCAACAAAAGGCGGCCTTATCGCTAAAAGCGATCACTTCCAGGCAACCATGGGATGGATAAAAATATAGTGACAGGAGATATTCAGGTTGTTTAGCTCTGACGATCATTTTATTTTTTTAAAGCTTTTATTCTACTTGCCCTGTTAGTATGTGTGGGACAAATCTTGCGAGTTAAATTAGAACCACTTCCTGTCGTTAGATTAGGTTAAAATTTGGTTTACTTACGTAACTTCGGTGACAATGCAATAATATGGTACCATGAAGCTGGTCTCACGATGGCGTCGGAAGGTAGCTATCGGAACTCCTAAACTAAACGGGATAAAATCGTCGAGTTTGGACTCGTTTGAATAGTCTTGACAAGCACTCTTGTGCTACATGACAGCCAGGGTCTCAAGATAGCGTCGGAAGGTGGCCATAGGAACTCCTAAACTAAACAAGATAAAACCGTCGAGTTTGGACTCGTTTGAATAGTCTTGACTAGCACTCTTTTTTTAGTCTAGTATATAAAATATTAATTAAAAAAAATAATTAAAAACAAGCTTTTATTCAAATGCTTTAAAACGAAGAAAATAAATTTTATATTGATATAAATAAAAGCTTGTCGCGAGAACACAAAAATTTTTTTTTTTTCAAAAGAACAAACTGATAATAACGCGTCTAAGTCTTTTGTTGGAATTAAATATTACTTATTAGATAGGTACGATGTTGTTTGAAATCTAGCGACAAGCTTTTATTTATATCAATATAAAATTAATTTTCTTCGTTTTAGAGCATTTAAATAAGAGCTTGTTTTTATTTTTTATTTTTTTTATTAATATTTTTACTCGTAGTAATATTGTTTTAGACTACTGGTGTCATTTATCGAAATCTGCTTACTTTTGATTATTGTTTTAGTTTTTTTTTCTTAATTCAATCGGGGTATTTTGTAGGGCTTAGTGAGCAAGGTCTATTGCTCGCAGAGTGACTAGTAAACCATTAGAATAAAATTATTTCCCAGTCTGCTATAAACGAAACTAGCTCTTAGTATAGTCTAACTGACTTGCTGACTAAGCAGGTTATTTGCACGGCCCATTAGGTTGCGGACGCTACTCTGTCTCGATACCGCACATCTGCGTCTCCCTCTAATGTGCATTTTCTTGCTTCCACTCGCCCAAAACCCTTTACAATTTCACCAAATATCTTTCTCAATACCCACCACACAAAAATCAACCTTAATACGACGCATTAAAGTTTTTATCACAGTAACAGTACGTCTCGTTTAGACAAAGTAATGGCGTATCCAGCGAAGTTAAAATATTTCAGGAATAACTTAAATTTTGTTAGCAAAATATACTGTTTAAGTGACAGTATCTTTGAGGATGGAGCGATCAAATTAGGATAAACGTTTATAGTTGTTCGAGAGGTTTGTCACGTTTTTGACAGGCAGTTAAACAACAAGGGCTTTTAGAAATAAGCTTTATTTTACATTTCAATAAAGACGGTATATTTTTACTAAATTTTAAATCACAATGACTTTGAATGACCCATAGTCAAAGGAATGACCATAACTACCTATATGAGTTAGTATAGTATCACTGATATATGCATGTGTAACTGATCCAAAGTAGATTTGATATTCATGTGGAATTTCATGTCATTTACACTAACTGGAAGTAACTATTTTGCGATATATCTTAGGCGCATCGCCCACACGAGCTGGAGTCGAGGCGGCGTTGAGGCACGGGCGCAAAAGCGGCGCGCCGCTTCTACGTTTCCTTCAGGTTCAAATGGCAGTGCGCCCACACACTAGAGTCGCGTCGCAGGCGACGTAGAGTCGAGGCGCGGTCGTGGCGGCGTCGCGGCAGGGATGCAGTGCGCGACCGCGCCGTGACTCCACCGCCATTTTGTTATTTTGTTTCGTGCGTAGACGTGTTTACACTGTAGTGTGTGAAGGAAGCATAGCCGCCCGCGCCTCGACTCTAACAAAAACGCCACGCCTCGACTGTGCCGCGACGCCACCGCGACCGCGCCGCGACTTACCAGTGAGCGACACGCCTTAGGTTGATAAAAGTCACTTTGAATAAGACAGTTATAATTTATTAAAAGAAAACGATTTACTGAGTCATTCATATTTCAACACGCGAATCTCGTAACACCTTGTGGTCAGCTGATGGAACACAATTAAAGTTTTACTTATATTTATGGTTCCGTAGTAACCAAAGGAAAGAAAGTAAGGAAAGCCGGCCGGACCGGACACACTGGTGCGCTAGTGGCGCTGGCAGCTCGCCAGCTGCACCCATTGTGAGCCGGCTCCATCGATGTGCATCGATCGATGACGACATCCAGCTATATTAGAACCACTGTGATTGTTTCTTATTCTGTAGCCGAGCTAAAAATACCACCCACTGTTTGTGAGTAGAGTAAAAATACTTGACTTGTACTACAACTGGTGTAAACGATGAGAACATCTGCCGCATTGAGGAGATCTCGTAAATAAAGATTTTTGTTGAACGCACTCGGGCAAAAATAATCATTGACTTGCTATCGGAGAAATAACACCTGCTTATTAGGTCTTGGTAACAAATAACACCTGCTTATTAGGTCTTGGTAACAAATAACACTTGCTTATTAGGTCTTGGTAACAAACTTATTTTACTGTTTAATGTAACTCAATCATTTTATTCGTAAAGTAATACTTATTATGAGAGGTGCATTTCTAAAATAAAATTTAAATATTTTAATTTAAAAACGATTAGCGCATCGATAAATTCTAATGAAACAGATTCAACTTGTAAAGCTGTGATTTAGTGTTGTGAAGGTTTTCAAACCGTATACCTATGTATTGTTCCCCTCGGATGTGTGTACCCAAAACTTTTGAAACGCTTCACAAAATAATATTTATCTGTTTTCCCTAACAACGGCCCTTAATTTTTGCAGAATTTTATCGCGATTTTGACAACTTTTATTTTGTTACTTCGAAGAGAAAATCTTTTGAAAGGTTTTTCGACCTACAGAAACGAAATAAGCCAAGTTTCTTTATTAAACCGAGAAAATAGATCCTCCCGGGAAATTTCCAATTACAAATATTAGAGAAAATCTCAAAGTTGGCGGCAATCGGAGAGTTGTCAAGTGGCGGCAATCGAGAAGTTGCCGCAAGTTGCCGCAAGTAGTCTGCGATCGGGTGCGGCGACAGATGAAGCGATAATCTGACGATTTATGGCGCGGCCACGCCGGCAGCGGATTTATGGGCAAACTTGGACGACATCAGGCGTATTGGTTTCATGATTTGGGATCTTTGGGAGAAATCAACATCTGCTTTGTGTTGTTTTGACGCATATGTTTACTAACATTCACGCTGTAACACGACGTAATGTCATGACGTTTCTATGTATCATTGTGTTTTTTTTGTGTATCTTATTGGTTTGTACGAAACCATATTATTGTAATGTACTGACATACTCACCGCGACTTTCTATGCGGTACGGATTTTTTTTCACTTCAATCCAAAAATAATAATAATAGAATCATTCATGTTGCGTACTGCACAAGAATGGAATTCTTTGCCGCCATCTCTGTTTCCTGAGACCTACAATCTTGTAATTTGCTAGAGTGAATAGATATCTTCTAGATCGACGAGCTCCATACTCGGCCACACCGTCGCTTAACTTCAGGCGAGTTGGTGGTCAATCGTAGATCTATAATGTATAAAAAAAAAAAAAAAATATTAACTGTAGTCCTCATAACATGCCTCGACATCCCCTCAAGATTTCTGCTCCATCAAAGAAAAGCCATAAGCAATAGCAATAGTAGAAGAGAAGAGAAACAAAAATAAAATTAACCAATTTCGTTGCATAATTACTACAAACACACTCACACACAACACACACACTAACACAAAGAAGTTCATTGAAGATTAAGAATAAAGCGCATTTGTAAATTCCACTTACATAGAAACATACATGATATAAACACTCGAAAAAAAATCTCCTTGTGCAGTCCTTCAGATAACTAATCCTCCGCGCCGATGCTACTATTGAAAACCGTACTAACGGCCAAATAATAAAAGTAAATTTGTCAATTTTGATGAAACATAAACTATTACCTGCTCAGGGCTCTAGAGAACGAGTTATAAAAACTGAATGTCAAAATACTCAGAGCCTTCGTGGCTTTCAGAGCCTATAAGGCACATACAGACAGACAAAAACTTCAAAAATGCTTTTTTGGATTCTGCTGCTTCCATATATGCTCAAAAAAACATTTTCTTAAATTTATCTTCAATGCAATTTCGTTACAGTTTTATTGTAAGTTTATAGAATATACATAGATATAGATTAAGCCATGTATCTAAAAGTTAAACTTTCTCCCAAGGCGCGTGCGCAAATTAGCCACCAGCGATTAATGCTTGTTACGTTTTTTATATGGGACATACCCACACACGTGCGACCTGTGGTTACATTTTCTACAATTCCCTACTAGTGGCCAGTGGCGGTCAATCTCTACAGTTAAATTTGAGTGTATATATGTACTCATTACTTACCTGATATAAACATGGCTCCCATTAGTAGCATTTTTACAACGGCATCATCAAATTCTTGTCCCCAAGAGCACCATGAGCACAGCAGCCACGCCAGAAGGTGGCGGTGGTGCAAGAATCAAATCTTCCTAGCAGTGTGCCGTGGCACGTGGTTCGTTTGCGCAGAGCCTATAAAATGAAATGGGCCAACGCTGAACACAATGCACCTGTCGGAAAGCGATGATGTGGTCGAAGATAGATTACGCTTGCCCATAAGATGCCTGTTCTCTCTTGAAATAAACTCTTGTTTAGGTTGGATATAAGCTGTAGACTTGAACATGCAAGGTGTAATTCTTTTTTCAAAATTTGTAACGAGCAGAAGAACTCCTAATTAGTTTTGTTTGTGTTCCAACTTGTGTGCCACTCATAGTTCATGTTGTCAGACCACACTCGAGTACACATACAGTGTATGTTATGTATCGAGTGGATATAGTCGAGAGTATATGTAGGGGGGAGCGGGACGGCATGACGGTACAAATGATGGCGGCATCAGTAATCCGATTAGCGCGTTGTTCGGGTTTCGCGCAAATCTTCGGAGAGCTCGTACTGTTTGTTGTTCACTGAATATTCGTTACACGGGAACGCCCGCGCCGGGGAATTCAATATTTTACGATTTGAGAAACATTAAGTAGATTGTACTAAGCACATTAACTAGCTGCCCGAGTGCCCGCTCCGGAGACCACGCCATTTAACATTTAAAAGGAAAATATAAAAAAAAAATATGATTTCCCCCTTTTATCTACTAGTTTGTACGGAACCCTTGGTGGGCGAGTCTGACTCGCACTTGTCCGGTTTTTTTTCTTTTTGACGATATTTTAAAGGTTTAATTATTTGTTGTTATATCTTAAAAATTGTATAGTAAATGGCGCCACAGAAAACTAACCAGAAGGAGTAGGAAATACACTCAACCTCAATATTCCACGACGAAAAAAAACTAAATTTGTACAAGTGAGATATATTTTTTAATCAAATAATCGACACAACCGAAAGTCATCCAAAACGTTGGACTTATTATATTTCTTGTTGCCATGTTGCTAAGCTGGTCACTGAGAATTATCATTATGACCAAAAATTACTTTAAGAAATCTATTTGAAAAATGATAAGGAACACTTGACTTATTAAAACATCGCAGCAACGTTATAAAGATGTTTCTAAACGTAAAATAAAGTCACGATTGTACCTGTCATGTAACGTAAATATGATCTCAATCAAACATGTTTTTCGGATGTGCGCGTAGTGTTTGCTCATCAGTATCCGCTCTGCGTCGAAGGAAATATACACATCGGGCGCATACCGTAAACTAGCTGGCTCACGTGACTGCACGCGCACGCGCACGCACGGTATCTTTAGACTTTACAACCGCGCGCTCGCCGCTGATAGCACTGTACCTATTCAAACTTTGGAACGAAGATAGTAGAGAAGCTATGTTTAAAACAAATCTAGATGATTTCATTCTTGATACATTTTGAGCTGTTTCTCGTATGTTTCTTGCCTGCTGTTTACCGTTTACCAAAAAAAAAAAAAAAACCTAGGATTTATATTTAAAAAAAAACATAAAAAGATCGTTCAAAATATTTGTTGCAACCAAAAAGAGGGGTGTTATAAGCTTGACGTATGTATCTGTGCGTTTGTCTGTGGCATCGTAGCTAGCTCTCATACTGAAGAACCCTTTTCAATCTAGTTTTTATTTTTATTTTGTCAAGAGTGTTTTTAACTATGTTTCATTAAATTCGTTTCAGCTGTTTTTTGTTGGGAATAGATAAATTTATTTTAGTTAATACAAAACTTAGCCCTCCCCCCTCAGTAGTTGCGTGGTAAGATTAATACGGATGTATTTGTTTTTTATTCATATAAAACAGTTTAATTATAAAATTAAGTTTACTTATAATTCAATTTTACTATGTAGGGCTGTTAGTAATTTTATTTTTAAATTATTCAGATCATCACATGTTTACCAAATGAGTAGGACTAAAAGTTTATTTGATCTGAATGAGTCCGCTCCGTCAGAAAGTGGTGATGAGAGAGTGAGAGCAACAAGTATTGTAACAAACACGACCTCTCCGAGAATTCGAACAAAATGTTATCACTTACATTGAACGTTAGCTTTAGTGTTCATTGACATTTGAAATGAATTCCATTTGGATATTCTTAGTTAAATGCATTTTACCTTTTTAGAGTGAAAGTACTAGCTACGTCTATTTTGTGATGTATTTACTTTAAAATGTGTCACAAGCTGTGACACATTTTTAAGTAAATACGCGTTGTGTCTCACAAACGCGTAAAGAAAAATAGTATCTGTGGTGACAACCACTCTAATTTCCTCCTAAAAGGGTAACCTTGATCGAGTCTGCTTGCTGGTCCCTGTTTTGATGAGCTCTCAAGGTCTCGGAACTTCAGTGTTGTGAACACATGTGATCGATTTTTAATTGACCCACTATCTACTCTTAGAATAACAGAAACTACAAAACTGAAAATATCTAAATTGTGTCGTCCTTGATTAGTTATTATTTATACAACTACATATGTAGATCAATTAGGAAAGTTATGTCACACCAAAAGATTATTTTCCATATGTACAACTTCATTTAAATCTCATGTTGGTACGGCCACTCGCTGCTCTGGCTAACTCGGTGTAACCCGCGGAGTCGGCCCCTCGCTGCTCTGGCTAGCTCGGTGTAACCCGCGGAGTCGGCCCCTCGCTGCTCTGGCTAGCTCGGCGTAACCCGCGGAGTTCTTATCAAAACGTTTTATCCGAAAGGTTTTAGCAGAACGTATTCGGTTGTGATCATAATCCTACTACTGCTATCGTGAATTTATAAACGTATACTAACTTACAAACTTTTAAACGTTTGATATAACTATTGAGTAGTTTTTATAAGTGTTTATAACAATGTCGCAAGCGCCACAAGGATTCGTGCCCGAAAAGGTTCAAGAATTCAACAGAAGGGCGTCACAAGACCTCACGGAATCTCCTTCCAAAACTCCTAAAAAGGAGACGCAGAGTTCCATAGAAAAGCAAGAGAAACCGAAAGAGGAAAAGCCAAAAGAAGCTTCATTCTCGAGACAAAACCAAGAAAGCAAGAACCCCTTTTCGCCCCATTTGTATCGCAGCAGGCCGGCTCACGGCCACTTCGAGATGGGTCCGCGCGGGTTGGACTACTCCCCTCATCGCATGGATTTCTCGAACCGTTTGAGAGACTACGGTCCTCAGCGGTCTACGTCCATCCACGGGCACGAGTTGACGGACGGTCCGGTGCCCATGAAGCCGGAGTACTTAGGGCACAGGAGTCATCACGGCAGCCAGATCGTCCCGGGGGGTATGCACCACCCGGACGTGGTGTTCCGGCAGGAGTACTACGGTCAGATGGGTTTCTCCCCCCCGCGCGCGTCCCGGTTCTCGTCCCAGGAGTACTTGAACAACCCCGCTCAGTTCGGGCGCTGGCAGGACTACCGCGCTGAGTACCGGCAGCGCAGGCGCTCTCAGCAGGACCTGCACTCGATGGGACAGGGCCCGGACTCAGGTATGATTCTCCTCAATCCTCATTCTTATCAATAGAACAGGTAGGCTGTGTGGTCTGTGGAACAGGTACTTAATTTTGTCTTAAAATTTTGTTATGAAACCCAAAGTACTATAGAACCGATGTTGATAAACATTATATAGGACCACCTTTAAGATATTGCCTACCAAACAAAACAAAAAAACTAAAATCAACAACAATTCATCACTGGCGAATTAATCGCTTAACAAAGATAAAAAACATACAGTAGAATTGAGAACCTGCTTATTTTTTGGAAGTCGGTTAAAAATCGTCAACATCGGATACAGTACTGCTACTAGCTTTAGTCAATTTATGATTAATTTAATTAGTAGGTATATTCTTTGTTTATTTGGATTTGTCTAATCAAACAAAAAATAAACGCGATGAACGGCTCGGAAGTAAGCTTAAGATTTCCCCGAAACAAACCCGATTATTGTAATGATTGTTGGTTCTTTATAAAATCCTTCTCCTCACGAACGATGAACAAAACAAAACTCCAATTTCCGGCCAATCACCGATCCCTTCCGACGCTAATGTATGAAGTTTGCTCGTTACTCGTTATTCCGTTACCGTTACAACGCCGTTAAACGAACGATCCATAATCCGTAATCGCTGTAATCGCAATCCGACACGGATCAGTTTAACTCAGAGTTTGTCTGGATGCGGTTCTCGCGCCGAGGTATACCACTGTTCAATTAGTTCACAGTCGGAATTTGAAAGTCGATGTAATACTTTCACAAGGCTGTAGTTACCGGTTATTTATATAAAGAAGATTTAGTATGGACAAAAACTCGAGGGTGGAGTGCTGATAAAACTACTGTTTTGACTGATATTATTTAAGCTTATAGTACCTATATGACGTTTCAAAAGTGTATTTTATAATACCTAGTTGCAATAAAGTGAAACTGAACTGAACTACTTATATAAAATAAGCTTTTATTTGTGTAATTATAATGACAACGAGCGTGTGTGGAACGCTGTCGTGCAGCTTCAAATTTGTCTTGGTCTTGATGGCTATAACTGACTCGTACAATGTTAGTCTCTGAGCTGCATGCATGGTATGAGTATGTGACATAGCCTTGGCTGATCAGGATATTCTTTTCTTCCCGTGTATGTACTAAGAAGGGGATGTTGGGGAGGGCGCTGGCTGTTTACGCTCTTTTGTACCATCTCTGCTCCAGATACCTAATACAGGGAGCTGAGGAATGTATACCGGAGTATATTTCCCTCAGTGCATACGCGACGTACATTGGGTTCCAATGTGGGTACTGGACAAAACAACTACTGGTTGATATAGTTGTGACCAGGTTAGGGTGATGGTTTCTCATTTCGAAGATATTTCCTCTATCGCTAAGAGGCAGTTGATTGACATATCCGATGAAGATCAGTTCGCCAGCACCGGACAGCCGTGAAGCCATTATTCTGGCTCCAAAATGGTTCATGAGAGCTTCGTCAACCATGAAGCGTCTGAAGCACTGTTCCAAAACCATACACAAGCACAGAAGTCATGGCTCGCCCATTCATTTTGGTTTCATAAAATCCAATGTACAATATCCCCAGCGCAACACAGCACGGCACAGCACGGCACAGAGAGTAGTGTTTATGTGTCTAGACTTCCTAACTGCCGGTTTCGTAAAAACTCCGATTGGCTCGAGCGCGGAACAGACAGTTCACAACTGTTGTGCTTTCTAGGAAATATTTTATAGATTATTGCATTATAGAAAGTATCCGTGTAGGTACATTACATAATATTTTCGAAATTACCTTAAAAAGAAGTAACGGATATTCATATATAAATTAATTATAGTTTAAATCTTGAAAAGAAACAATGAAAACTATTATTTATACTCAAATTAAAATATCCAAGAATACGTAATGTCTCTGTCATAAATAAATATAATTTAGAAACCAAAAACTCAATTGTATGTACCTACCAATATGATGTGAGCTCTCTTTGACGAGGATAAGTACGATTCATCGGTGTCACTTATAATGGACATGTCTAAAAAGTACATTTTAGGTTTTTGGGAGTAAAGTAAATTCTTTCCGTAACTATACCTTATTCATAACTCTCAGAGTATAGACTAACATAATTTGATACCTCTGTACATCAGAATCGGTCAAGTCATTTTGGCTACAGGAAGTAATATTAAACATACAACATACTAAAAACAAAAAACAAAATTATGTTTTTGTCACAAAAACATAATTTTGTTTTTTCTGTGACCTATTTTGTGTGTATAATTTTTTGTTGTGACCTATTTTGTGTGTATGATTTTTTATTTTCTAAAAAATCATTGTTTTTGCATGTGTTTTTGTTACAATAAAATGATGTCTATGTCTACTCTTATTTACATACATACACTCGGAAAATATTATCCCTCTTCTTGGGCAATCGGGTGAAAAAATATTAAAATAATGTAAACTAGTATCTATCACTTTACTAAAAACATACTTAGTACACAAGCTGCGATGAAAATATTAAAATAATGTAAGCTAGTATCTATCACTTTACTAAAAACATACTTAGTACACAAGCTGCGATGAAAATATTAAAATAATGTAAGCTAGTATCTATCACTTTACTAAAAACATACTTAGTACACAAGCTGCGATGAAAATATTAAAATAATGTAAGCTAGTATCTATCACTTTACTAAAAACATACTTAGTACACAAGCTGCGATGAAAATATTAAAATAATGTAAGCTAGTATCTATCACTTTACTAAAAACATACTTAGTACACAAGCTGCGATGAAAATTTAGTGACTTATCTTTTGTAATTACTGTGATTTTAAATATTCTAAACTCGTCAAAGAGACATAAAGTTAATTGTTATCGTTAACATTGACCTAAAGAGGTCCCCGGCCGCGCCGCCGGCCGGCTCCCGGCTCCCGACAGTCCCGCCGGCCGGCCGCCGTCCGCCGTCCGCCGGCCGCCGTTGCCGGCCGCCAGCCGGTCTCCCGAGTCCCCTAGAGTGGTGCACAGTTGTGTAGAGAGGGGTGAACGACCTCCCCAACCCTCTATCGATCCCATTCATGCGTGAGACACCTCGCGGCTTGTTCAACCGACTTTGACTTTATCTTTGGGATTATTCGAGGGTAAAAAAATAAATTTAAGAGAGTGAAAAATTGTGTGTTTTAGAGTGTACTCAATGTTTGTTGAAATTTCGTGAAATGTGAGGGGAGCACGAGTTATGGTTTCCGGATATCACATTTTATTTATTTTCTTATTTATTGTAACAGGTGTATGTTTGACCATTAGATCCCATGTAGATTTACTTGTAGTATTGTAGCGGGCTAAGAAGCGTGCCTGATTGAACTTAGGAAACTATTAGAGTTAGTGCGTATTATAAAAAAAATATATATATTTATTTATCCATTAATAATAATTTACATAAATATTTATTGATCCATATGATGGTGTTGTAATTAGACAAGTATCTGTATTAAAAGAAAAACAAAATACCCGACTGCAGAAAAGTGGTTTTTGCAGTCTAACTCATGATTTCGTGAAATTTGATACGCTGTTGAGTGTACGTTTTTTGTGAGAAAGTATGCGTAAAATTGCTGTAAAATACTATAAAAGCACTTTCTTTAGAATGACTCTAGTAAAAGCACTTATTTATTACGAAAAAAATCTTTGGAGTTTATGAAAAAACGCTTTTTTTATTTTTGCGAGTGATGTATCATTATTATTACAAAAAAATATAGCGACACTGGAAGTGAAGACTAATCTAAAAACACCTCGCACGTTAAAATCGGTGAAGCCGTTTGGGCTGTAGGCGATCATATAGAAACATACATACCCACATACCCACAATACATATAAACACTCGAAGAACATAACCCTTCTTCTTACGCAGTCAGGCAAAAAGTATTGCATTTACATAATAAGTATATTACAAATTTGGCAAATCTTAGACTTAATTACGCGCACAAATGTTTTCCATGAAGACAAGATAATTAGAAAGAAACTTCAGTTTAGTTGAGTGAGTTTGATCAATAAAATTATGGAAAGTATTAATTGAAGTTCCCCACCATACTCGTGCAAGAACGAGTACTTCCCGTACAGGATACAAACGGTAGACGTGAGTACTTCCCGAACAGGATACACATGGTAGACGTGAGTACTTCCCGTACAGGATACACACGGTAGACGTGAGTACTTCCCGTACAGGATACACAATTACACACGGTAGACATGAGTACTTCCCGTACAGGATACACACGGTAGACGTGAGTACTTCCCGTACAGGATACACACGGTAGACGTGAGTACTTCCCGTACAGGATACACACGGTAGACGTGAGTACTTCCCGTACAGGATACACACGGTAGACGTGAGTACTTCCCGTACAGGATACACACGGTAGACGTGAGTACTTCCCGTACAGGATACACACGGTAGACGTGAGTGCAGGCTGTTGCTGTAATGATGACGAGAGAGTTGCGTGACGGAACCAATCAACTAACACATGTACTGTAACTTATAGAACTGCTTAGTACTCACACAGAATAAACATATATACAGACAGACAACACAACCCTCTGGAAAGGGCTCTTGGACGGAACGTGAGTGACTAAAGGTGCCACACCAGACGTGTTGGGCCACTGCATGTTTTTTTATACTGTGGCAGTAACTTGGGCCGTTTTTACTGTTCTAATGTCTTATAATTAATCTTTGATTGTGTTCAAATAACAGTTGATCCAGTTTTTGCCATGTTAGGCTAAATGATAAGGAGACGAATTCCACCATTTAATTATGTATAATTGGTAGATAGGTTTTCCCCGGCTCTGCGTGGCACGCCTCAAGTAAGAATCGCCCGACTTGTATTCAGTCGCGACACATCGGGCGACGCTTTGTGGCTTGACTTCTGAACAGTGACAATGCCATCCTGTGTGTTTAGAAAGTGCTACACCAACATATATAAGGCCAAGCTGACATGCTTTTACTTCTTATTTAATGAGTATAACCTCTCTATAGATAGAATCTCATTTCCACCATATAGGTACCTAATGTTTTAACGAAGCTTAATTAAGATATTCATGTGTAAACTAGGCACTTATAAACGTGCACTAGTATTTAATTTTGTGCTAACACGTTTAGTTTAATTTGATGAAACATACAAACTGGTCATTGTGCTTCATTTCGAATTACTTTATTCTCTATATACACTAATGTATATAACGCGCATTAGTATTCATAAAGTACGAGAAAAATAATATTATTAACTGTTTTATACTGTATTTTAATGATATCAGAAAAGTTCTGCTCATCAGTGGGGGATTACTTCCATCTTTTATGGCGGTGCAAATTTGGGTCGCGTTCGTGTCTTGCCTTTTCTGCAATTAAAAGATTGATACAAAAGTTGAAGCGATTATTGAAAACATCACAGTTAAAAGCTGTCTCAATTTTAGTTTTTTCTCACTCTCTTAATTACAGAAAACCAAGATGAAATGAGCGCGAGTCAACTTTACACCACTGTATGAGATGAGGGTACGACCCCTAACGTCGATATGCACAGATTAAAGTTATGGAAGCAATTTTCATATTCATATTACCTTTATTTGACAATTCGATTTATGGCATATTTAGTTTAAAAAAAGTAATGAAAGAGAAAGTGCCATGAAAGTTTTTTAAGCTCTGAGCATCACATAAGACCAATAATCGTCACAAAATTACCAATATACCTATCAGATAACAGCATTGTCGGGTCTTTTCCGGTGCCGTTTGTAACGACTGACGACACTAACGAGGTTCCATTTATTACGAGTTCCATTTACGAAAAATATCACACAAGAGATAACTAGGTAATGTATGGAGTTGTTTGGCGGATCAGTTTACTATTAGCGAAGAGCAAGAAATTGTATGAAGATTTGACAGGTGACAGCGGTAGGAAGTCTTCAGTGATCACTGTTGATATAATATGTACATATATAATGTAGGTACACTTAACTAGTTAACTCACTAAAATTGTATGAAGATTTGACAGGTGACAGCGGTAGGACGTCTTCAGAGATCACTGTTGATATAATATGTACATACATAATGTACACTTAACTAGTTAACTCACTAAAATTGTATGAAGATTTGACAGGTGACAGCGGTAGGACGTCTTCAGAGATCACTGTTGATATAATATGTACATACATAATGTACACTTAACTAGTTAACTCACTAAAATTGTATGAAGATTTGACAGGTGACAGCGGTAGGACGTCTTCAGTGATCACTGTTGATATAATATGTACATACATAATGTACACTGTTAACTCACTAAAAATACTTGTTGACTCTGTAGTATCTGTCAACAAACTAATAAGAAACTTTGAATGAGATGGCTATATAATACCTATAATTATATTGTTGAATATGTTTATAACAAGTACATATAAAGTTGTGCAGTTTTTTCTTTAAGACGTACGCCATGGACTGTATTAATTATTTTTTTATATTCTAACATGTTGATAGTTTGTCTGTTGAAACCTACTCGCTCTCAGAAAATTGTCTCGTATCAATAACTCCAACAAAGTTACAGGAACAGGCACCATACAAATACTACATGTAGCGTACAATATTCCGGAAACGGCTAATATATTCAACTGTAAACTTAAATAAAATCTTATACAAGTGCATTTTCAATTCAATTTCCCTGAATATAAACTAGCGAGCGCGACGAGTTTCTAACTGTAAAACTTGCGAGTACGTGCAAGGTGCATTCAGAGCATGCAAGTGTGTGCGAGTGTGTGCTAGTGTGCGCGAGTCCATGCGAGCTGGTGCAAGCAGCGTTATCGTTACTCCAGAGTTGCTCGGATCACGCGACGTTCGGAATTCGAATAAAAACTTTGGAAGCATTGGATTGCTGTAGATCTATTTTGTTAAAAGAGGGGTAGTTTGGGTTTTATTTTTTGTTTACTAGTTTATACCAGAAAAAGCAATTGTTACTTGATTCACACGCGTAACCTAACAAACAAAAAACCTATTTAGAATGAAATGTATTTCTACATTTATGTTTTAGTTCCGGCTATTTTGACATAATTGCATTATGTACCAATTTTATGGCAAGTTGAAGAACGCACATGGTTGAAAAACTCTTCCTATTTGTTCTATATATACAAAACAAGTAGCTCCATACAGTCACTAGGATCGTAGCAGATCACACAGCACAGCAACAGAGACCAGATATTACTCACACTTACATATATTCACATGCGTACATACAAAGAAAAACTTGACCTTCTTGTAGACAGTAGAGTAACAACATAGCCCTAAAATATTCTAAGCATAGAAATATGCTAATACTGAGTGGTAAGCTCATTAAGCCACCCGCGGATATCCGACATGACATTTCTAAAACTGTACATAGGTACAGTTAAGACATAAAACTATTCATTTAAGCCTCTGTAAGCTTATTTGCCTAAATAAGAGACTATTATAAGCCTTACAAGTGTATATGTAAGTTATGATATGATAAGTACTTCCTGTCCACCGCCGGGTAAGCCGCCTGTAAGCCGCGCTCGGTCGGTAAACCAGCAGAAAGTATGCAAATGAAATACACACTATATGACCAAATAAACAGTACCAATAATGTAAATGCACGTACTAGTACCTACTTCACGAGGCTAGCGGCGGTAACGATGTTAAAACTTACATTTTTTTATAAGATAGGTCTGCGTCTGCGCTCGAACGCCGCCTGCAGACATACGCCAAATTTTATTTAAAAACGCACAGCCGCTTAGCGTAAAGCAGTAACAAACACAGACAGAAACATGCACATTTGTTGTATATTCGTGAGATACTAATGAAATATTTTAAATAAACCATAGGTTCACCCTATCTAATAATTTATAATCCATAACTTTTGCGTCATCAATTATCAAAACCATTAAAAGGTAGTCTGGAAGAAGTCAAAACGACAAAGTTACGATTTGTACCGCATTGCCCGTTTCCCAATTGCCAGTTATTAGCATAGGTTTTCCTAGGCAAGCACGCTCCATCATAGACCAGAACGTCGCTCAATACCAGGCAAGTCAGCGGACAACCAACGATAAATAAAAGTATATGACGAATATATTCTAATTAGATAGTTTTAACCAAATGGGTTCAATCGTGCCAACACAAAGAGATACGACATAGATATTGTCGCATTTATGGTAAATGTGATGAGATCTGATTATGTCAGTCTGTCATATCTTGCATGTTTATCATAGTTTTCCTAGAAAATACTCGTACTAACTATATATACTATAGCTATCAACTTTCAATTTGGCTCGGACCACAATCATTCAATTTATGAATCTGTTTCATTCAACGTTTCGCTACTTCAAAAGAAGACAGACGTATTACAATGCTAAAATCCGACAAAGATATTTAATTACTTAAACGCTTGCACAGGAGACATTGTTCAGCAATCGTTAAGCCAAGTCAGAGGCCTTTCGGCGGCTTAATAACTCTGACAATAGGGCTGGCCAGTCTATACGAACTTACTTACTTACTTACAGAAGACATTAATAATAACTAAACTTTCTGTTTAAATCTATAACTATAAGGTTACGTATCAAGTTATTGACTGACTGACAAACAACATACAATCTAATTTGTAACTCCTAGAGATATAACATTGTGTGAATACCTTCCCTATGAAATATATGTAGGTATCCGTAATGTTTGAAATTGGTTTGGATGATATTATCACCATCAAGCAAGGTTTCCTAGATCACGAGCAAAGCCACGGTATGCGGTCAGTTAATCTAGCAATCTATTTACAAATTCATGTAGCACTGTATGTGAGTCCGTAACAATTAAACTTTCCGTTAACAAGTAATAAAACACACGTAAACACGCCGAAATACTATAATATTGCAATCCTACAGAGTCGGTATGTGACTCCAGTGTTGTTACTTTGTAGTCTTACCATTTGGTATTCTACCAACAATTTGATAGTTTTACTGTAAACATATTATAAATATTTGTTAATATTTCGTTTGGCTTTTGAAATGTGTAAATTTTTTTTGGAGAAAATTTACGTCAAGTGAGTTACTTATCAATCGTATATGTTATGTTTTAAATATATCACATTCATTTTATATGAATCTATATAACAATTGTTTAGCTTTTTTTGGAAAAAAATATATTAATAAATATACGCTACGATACAAAATGATAACCTCCTCCTTTGTTGAAGTCGGATAGTAGGATCGGTAGGTCGGATAGTAGCCTAAGCTAAAACAGGGTTTTAAATATTTTTACGATGTATATTTTTCGGTTTATGAAGGAACATATAAAAAATATATGATATCCCCCTTTTATTTAGTTTGTACGGAACCCTCGGTGGGCGAGTCGAACTCGCACTTGTGCACTTTTAGTTAAAAGTTAAGGAAGTTTAAGGAAAGTTAGATAAATTCGAAAAACAAAACTCATTCTCTAACCACGAATAGGTATCTATTGAATTCAAAATATTTTTAACCCTAACTTATTATACTGAGTATGCTCATACTCAGTATAATACTCGTAACGCAGGGTTAAAAAACAAACTCTACATTGATTACAACTTAAACTTCCGTTCGGGAGGGACACAGGATAACGGAGTTTCTCCCGCACCGGGACGCGGGACCTCGAGCCGCGGTAATCAAACCGTCGTAAGGCGAAGAGGTTCCGTGTGGGAATTATATAGGTTTTTGCAATACATTGCGTTTTATTCACCTGATGCGAGTTTTATTACTTGTGCACGGGGAGCGATGTGTTTTGTTCAGGTTTTTTTTATCTTTAAAGACTAGGATGACCGTTTTAAGTACACGTAGAATTAAAATCGTATTCTTAAAATTTTAAATCGTAAAATTCATATTTAAATCGTAAAAATACATAACTGGTAGTCGATTAGTGAAATAAGTAAGTATGTTAATATCATGTTCTTTTGTTTTTATCCAACTTTCCCAAAAATTTTGGTAATGGTTGTATTGAATGTAAATTACTTTTTTGTATTAAAAACGGCTTGATTGATTAAAACAAAAAGAGTTTTAGTCGCCTTCCACATTAAAACTTATTTACATAACTTACAGAGTGGTCGTCCATTATAAGTTGAACCTTTGATAGTAGCAGCGTCGGCGAAATAGCGCTTATCATACTTTTGTGTTCTACTTGTCTTTATAGTAACATTTTGGTCAAATAAAAAAAGTGCCTAGCAAAGAAAAAAATAAATGTACAAACATTGGTTATTTTAATTTTCGACAAATGTATATAACATATCAACTAAAGTTCAGCCAATATTAAATGCAGTAAAACACGTCCAAGCTACAATTTGCCAACTCGGGAAATTAACAAACCGCAAGCCTTTGTGTGCGCGACTGTGCTCATTATATGTATTTAGCACATGGCACCGGCCTGGTGCACTGTACCGACACCTACCAACAACAATATATTGTATATAAATAAATACATAAGAGTGTGATTTTGTTTCCTACTTGGGGTTAAAAGAGAGCCACTGTTCAATGGATTTTTGCACTTGGAATTTTAAAAGATTGAACAAATAAATAACAGGAAATGAATTATAAAAAAATAAAGTACCGAACCAATTTTGATAAAATTTATAAGGAACCATCTCTGAGGTATTACTTACCAAAAAAAAAAAGAATCATCAAAAACAATTCATAATTGGCGAGGTAATCGTGTAATAAAGATCCAAAAAATCTACAGTCGAATTGAGAACCCTCTCCTTTTTTGTAAGTCGGTTAAGAATGACACAGAGTAACGACATGAGATGTACACAATGACTGACATTAGTATTGGAGACACAGTCTAACACATAAGTACATAAACACAAACATACCGTCCCGCCCTACGGTATGTGTCGACAGGAGTTTTCGAAATATTCTTTACAAGTGTCGCGGCGCGACGAGGCATCCTAAACTCGCTTGTTTGGGTGTTTTGAACAAATGCTCAAAAACATTATACAACTTTTTCCCGGCCTCACACAGGAAGAACGAAACTCCCAGATAACTGTGCGAGTAACCATTCATTATTCTGTTTCTGAATAACCCAATTTGGTCGTAAATAATTTAATAACAACACAACGCTAGTCCTTTCGTACAAGAGGCGAATCAGTGGTCAATGGTAAATTTAATTAAAAATAATTCACCGTTCGAATAGTAAATATAAATAATAACAAATTCTATGTAGCAGTAAATGTTAAGCTACATTCATACATATTTAATATGTATGAATGTTGCCTAACACTACACAAAAAAGCTTAGGACTCTCACTGTTTGAAATCATTTGTCTCTCCTTGCTTTGCTGTCTGACTAAACGCTTTTGTATGTAATTTGTGATAAACAGGAGTCAACATACATGTAACATTGATATAAGTAGGAAAATCAGCAGATGTTCACGCTAAACAGTCAAAATAGTCAACATTCGGAGTTCACAACACCCTGTGATTACAACAACTGTACAAATCACCGTAACACTAAGATATCGGAAAAAGTATCGTTGTAACCACTTTTTAGGGTGCCGTACCTCAAAAGAAAAAAACGGAACCCCTAAAGGATCACTTTGTTGTCCGTCTGTCCGTCTGTCTGTCTGTCTGTCCGTCTGTCCGGGTGTCAAGACCTTTATCTCGGGAACGCGTAAAGGTATCGTGTTGAAATTAAAACCATATACGCAGATCCATAAATAAATAAATAAATAAATATTTATGGACATTTCACACAACACCATCTAGCCCAAACTAAGCAAAGCTTGTACTCATGGAACTAGATGGCTGATATAATACATAAATACTTTTTTTTGTTGTAAATATATACATATAAATACATATAAACACACATGATACATAGAAACACCCAGACACAGAACAAACATTCATGCTCATCACACAAATGTTTGCCCTGGGTGGGGATTGAACCCACGACCTACGGCACAGCAGGCAGACATACTACCAACTGAGCCACAAGGCCAGTCAATATAGCATAGTCTCTCGCTGCAGAAATAAAAATAAAATTTCTCAGTTTTCGTAAAAAAAAAGTTACAGCCGAATATGTCGTAAAAACGCACATTTCGACGCTCACAAGGGAATCAAAATCTATGGGGTACTTCCCGTTGACCTAGAACTATGAAATTTGGCAAGAAGCATTGTGTTAGAGTACAGATATAGGAAAACATCCGAAAACTGGGCATTTTTTATTTAATCACAAAAAAATTATGTCTTTCGATGAATTAAAATATTTTTAGATTTTCATGGAAATGGTATTGCAAATGTCTACTAAATTGTTATTTTGTTTTGTTTGTTTTATAATTGTTTTAATATCTTTTAGACGGTTATTTTGTATGTAACCTGGATTCTAGTATATTTTACATGGGGGTTCTTACAGTTCGTCGTGTAAACTGGTGTACTGTGCCGCCGAAATGTGAGCCATAATAATGAAAACATAGAATCGCGGCCAAGTGGCTCCATCCGCGCTGGACGTTAGTCGTAAACCGGCCGCGTGCGCGTGCGCGGTTTATTGCATTTTTGGTTTAACGGCGCAGCGTGAGGGACGCGGGGGATGCGGGGGACGCGGGCGGCGCGGGAGCTGTACTTCAACTACATTTAGAACCGATGTTGATCTATCACTGCACGTACACACACTACTCGTTCATTCGGAATGAGCAAATCAATCTCGGCAACTCAATTAGAAGATTATGAAGGCAAAGATAGCTTAGTCGGTTTTGTCGGAGCTTGAGATATTTTGTGAAGGAGAACGTCACGAAGAAACTTGATTATAGGGCAACTTATAGTGTACACTGTGTACAGATACCTTAGCGCTCTCAGCTGACCATTTTTCGCCAAGCACCTAATGGATTGTTCCCGCCAACCTTTTACAATACTTGACGCGGCCGAAGCGGTACCATTAACGTAAAATCACTGAAGCCGCTTTGACAATTCTCAAATCTTAGCGAGAAGAAATCGTTATATCCCAAAAAGTTATGTGATACTTTTAAAATAAAATAATTCCGATGAACTTCAATGGATATGATAGGTGGCAGTTACAACAAGCAGTCGTGCATGAGAGCCGGCTATCTTATTAAACAAGTGTGAATAAAAAGTTGATTTTATTTACAATATCAGGCCGTAGGAATTGTCATTTTCGTAATAAAGTGAGACATCTGTTATATAATCTTGGTTGAGACAACAACCACTGAAAACTGATTGAAACTTCTTATTTTAAAATATCAAGTAACAAAACTGGTGTGAAAAAGAAAAGAACCGCCATAGGAACGTAAAACGTCGTAGACGTCAAATAGTCACGGCAGTGCGATAACTCGTCGAGTTTTGGCGCATGTCTGGCCTCTCGGAGCCAATCCTCGCTGGAGCAAGTCTCGCGTGAAATTGGCTGATCTTTCAACATTTCGCGCTTATAAGCCGCACCGGATTGGCAACTGTTCTCTGAAATGCCAATATTCGATAGAAATACCAATATTCAATATTCGATAGAATATAGAGGTTCTTATGTTTTAGAGAATAAGGTTCTAAATTCTCGGAACAAATTATTGCTTTCAAAATATTTTAGGAAGTATAAACCAGGTTAGTAAAATTATCATTTAGTTTGGTGAAATTCGTTTGTTTTTTCTTTATTATTACGTTATTATTGTATTTGGTCATGTTTTTCTGACAGTATTTTTTTAATTTCTATGTCACTTCTCAACTACGAGTATATTATTTGTCGATATGTGGGTGACAAGACTGAAACTATGCTAATTACTCGAGAATCTCTCAACTTGTCTCGTCTAAAAGAAAAATTGGAAAATAATGTCACTCATAACGTTCGAAATAATAATTTTGGTCCAATTCAATTTGCATACTTTAAAAAAAATCAAAGGGAGTTTCTGTTTAGTCTTATGCGATATATATCGTGCCTATTTATAAGTTTTTTTTTTATAGAAGGACTCATATTTAACTTTATAAATATAAAATGGAGTACCTACGCTTGCTCTGAAAATACCTGCCAAAATAACGTTACAAAAGTGTAACAGAATTACTATTATTTATTTAATAACTAATGAACAAACTAGCAAGATGTTCACTGTGGTCTTTAACAGTTCGAAACGCTAAATTCTAATTCTAATTTGTGTTGGGGGCGATAAGACCTGCACTGACGTCCCGCTTGGGGTGTATTGTGCATTTCCTCCCACCAGCCTCCCCGAACCATCCGAGCTCCTTGACATAGCGGAGCACAGCTTTGGCTCGCTGGCACAACTTTGCTGTTCCACGTCTATCGCGTCAGGTGTCATGTTGCCCAGTTAATCTGGTGTTTTTTCGCAGACTCCCTATGTAAACTGCGTGACACGACACTACGCTCGTCACTCTGCGATATTAGATGCTTAATCATATTATACATAGAACATTTTTGCTACATTTTTCACTTATTCGTTTCATTTGAAATCGTTTAGTAATTTAGGAAGCGTGACCGGTAAGTCTCCCTTACGGGCGCAGGCCTCGACTGTACTAAACCATCGCGATATTATCAAATATAATATTTTTATCCTTATCGTGTACAGAAATTCTTCGTTATGTAAACCAGACATTAAAAGTACAGAATTATTTCAGTTCTTGTTTTGGCACGACGCTTGGAAAAGATCGTTCTAGACGATAAACAATCTAACTGTATACAGCCTTAGAGCAGTAATACAAATCTACAGTATTTTCCTTTTGTTTTAGTCCTATTTATATATTTCCTGTAATATGTACAATATGTACAATGTACATATTATAGGAAATATACGGAATACGGTCGTCAGTGTGTCTATCGCTCAACCACTCAACAAGTTGATATATTTTCGATCTATATTCTGACGTTTCATTACTCACGAACATGAAGACTCGTTACGGTCTTGGCATATTTTCACCGAACTCGTATATTTAGAATTCCATCTTAATTTTATTTACAGCTTATTACATTTACATACAGTCTCATGTGAATCGTAATGTTGTTATGAATATCGTTGAGAGTGCGTTTAGTTATACAACAGGGAAACCACTGATTTTAACTCTTAAACATAAATCGATTTTGGTAACAATTTTTTATTTTATTTGCAAGAGTTTATTTCTTAATTTTATTAAATTTCCAAACTCAAGATAATTTATCTTCCTCTTGCAAATTAAAAAAAGAAAAAATATTAGAACATATTTAAAAATACATATATTAGTTTATAAAAGCCATGGACCCGGAGTCTATGGAGATTAATTTTGTCAAATAAAAATAAAAAAAACTAAAGAGAAAAATCGGCCAAGTGCGAGTCGGACTCGCGCACGAAGGGTTCCGTACTATCATCTATAATAGAAAATCAAGTTTGTTGTAGGTATACTAATTTTTAGTCTGTTTTAGTTGTTATATAAATCCATGAGAGTTTATTCTTGCTTTTCGGGTAGTTTTGATAAAGCTATTGCTCAATTCGAAATTGTATCCATAAAGGGCTATGGTAACTAAATAGTGCACAGTATGTGCCAGCATTTAAGTCAATATTGCTAAACACGTTATCTATTTGAGTATAACCCGTTGTTTAGTTCTGTTTATAAAATAACGAGAAATCAACGAAATTCCAAGTAGTAAATTGCAAACTTATAGGTAGGTTTTCGATACACATCCGGGCAGCATGACAACGCTCGCGCGAATACGCGCGGTTATGGCTCGCTCCGTGATGTTACCTCCCCCGCTACTCGCGCGGCCGTTGCTTATCAAACGCCTCGCGCTCGCGCCACCACCACACCGCGGCGCGGCGCTCGCACCGCGTTTAGATGCACGGATTATTTTCATTTTGTGAGTTTTTATGTATTAGATTAGGTATTTATTTTTATAGTTAATATATTTCTAAATATTTACTTACAAATATTCAAGTTTCTACCTGTTAATTAAGATCGAGTAAAAATTGCTTAAAAATTACGTTTGTTGTATGGGAGCCCCCCTTTAATATTTACTTTATTATTATTTAATTATTTATTTTGAAAGGTAATATACAAGTAAATATTCTGTGAAAATTTGAAGCGTCTACCTGTTACCGTTTTTAATATTGAACAAAAAAATACGAAAAAAACACGTTTATTGTATGGGGACCCCCCTTAATTTTTTTATTTTTTTTTATTTTTAGTATTTTTTGTTATAGCGGCAACGGAAATACATCATTTGTGAAAATTTCAGCTTTCTAGCTATCACGGTTTATGAGATACAGCCTGGAGAGAGACAGACAGACAGACAGACAAACAGACAGACAGACAGACAGCGAAGTCTTAGTAATAGGGTCCCGTTTTTACCCTTTGGGTACGGAACCCTAAAAAATGAAACATTTTGAAATCATTGAATGACTAGCTGCGTTGGCTTTTTGGCGGGAACATCTTAGTAACGTGTTGTTTCTTTGTTTTATTTTCCTAAACTTGTGTTATTTTGAACATTAATGCTATAAAAATGGTGATGTTTTATTCATTAAGTGTTCGATCAAGTGATCAAGAGAGGCAAGACTTAAATTTAAAAATGACTGTTTACGTGACCAAGACGGTCACTAGAACACTATATAACTTGTATTATTCAAGAAACTTGAAAATATTTCAATACTTGACACTGGCAAATCGCTAATCGTGGGGTCCAATACAAAAAAGAAGAAGAAGACTAGCTGCGCCTCGTCTTCTTACCCGTGTAGTGATGAAAAGTAATAATGATGGTATTAATTAATATGTAACCTATGTCCTTCTTCAGGCCCTAAACAATCTTTGTGCCAATTTTCATAACGGTTAAGCCGTTTAGCCGTGAAAACATAACGAATAGACAGACAGACAAACTTACTTTTTATACGATAATAGGCTTGCGTTTTACCGCTAACTCGCCTAATCTTAAGCGCCAGCTGTTACTATTGATTTTATTATATTAGTTAGGATTACGGTAGGACATGTGTCCTTGCTTCCAAACATATAACAAATTAAGACACCTTGAGACGCCTGACAGGTGTAAAATATCAAACTATTTTATGTATTATATATATATAATAAATAAGCCAAAGGATGGTGAATTAAAGCATAGATACATCTTTGAATTACTTTTATATAGCAATTTTTTATTTAACCATCCTGCTGGTTAGCTAGCTAGCTAGTGGCGATGTCAACAGCCAATCTGACTTGCAACGTTAGATGACACATCTAAATATTGAAATCGGATTATTGACAGGTATAAAATTATAGTTATTTCTTGTTTTATTCAAAAAGCTTGATGTAATGATTGCTAGTTTTACATCGTTTTGTTTGTAATACTGATGACAGTGAGTGTACCAACTTGTGTTCCTTGTAATCCTTGTCAGGCTGTATCTTCATATTGAGTTTCCCGCCTCACATCATTATTAGATTTATACCGGAAACGCGAGCGCGTCGTGCCCGTTATATTGCGAGACTTGTAACGGCGTAGTAACGGCCGTTATATTATTGGCAGTGTGTTGTGTGTTGTTGCGTTATATTGCTTTCGCCCTTGTATAAAAAGAGTGCGAATGTGGTGTGTGTCAGGAACTTATTAAATATTATGTGTGGGAATAAAAAGAGGTTTTCCCTGAGCGATAAATCTCCCATATTGAGAATACTTTTCCTCCTAAGAAATAGATGTACATTCTTATATCAAAATTACGATTTATTGCGATCTACTACCGGATATATTACTAAGATTATGATTTTCTATTTTAACATCTGTACTTTTTTATCTATTCTTCACGAAATACCATTTTTTTAGGGTTCCGTAGTAAACAAGGAACCCTATTAGTTTCGGCATGTCCGTTTGTCACATAAACTACATATAAGTACCAGAAAGCTGTAATTTGGTATAGGTATGCATATTAAAAATGCCGAGAAAATCGTAGTCCCCATAATCCCCACTTTACGTGTATAGGAGGTATCATATATTCCTATCCCCCCCCCTCCCCCCCCCTCCCTCCCCCCCCCCCCCCTCCCTACCAGCTAAACTTAACTAATTTGACTTTGGAGATATGAAAAAAATCATGCTAGTAGATTATAAGATGAAATGAAAAGGATAATTATGATATGTTACTATAAACCTACATCACACGTGTGACACGCTCTTGGCCATTTATTTAAGTCCACATTGAGATAAGACTAAACATTTTGCGGTCTAGAGATTTCATAAACAGAACTTATTATTACTTCTATATCTGAGAAACCGTTTGATTTTTCCCGTCTATTGTATAAAGATGATAGGAAGTACATGTTTTCATAGATCTCGCGCGTTCAACAGCTGTTCAATGTTCGTTAAAGTACTACCCAATCACTCCGCTCGCTCGTAAACATATCAACTATAGATAGTACTGTTTGTTTGTCTGAACTGATTCTTTCACTTGTATTTGTTTTGAATATTAGTCTGTTTTTGGTGCGAGCGGAATGGAATGCGGTTGTTGTATTGCGTTGTTATGACTTATGTTGACTTCTATATTTTATCTAATTCGGTTTATCTCTGCCATTTCACTAACGATTGCTTAGTATATTTAAAAAAAAAATGGATGGGTGATTTTAGGAAGATGGATTGCTTAGTATTGGTCCCAGACATGATATATGCAAATTGGGCTTGATAGAATATTGCATCTTTCGTAAGTGCTTTTAAATATAAACAGTGAAGGAAAGCATCATGAAGAAATCTACATGTGTGATTGTTCTTAATAACGTTCTTGAAGATGTGTGAAATCTGTCAACCCGCACTTGGCCTGTGTGGTAGGCTATGGCCTTATCCTTCTCATACTGAGAAGATAACCTACGCTCATGTCTGAGATATTTAGGATATTTGACCTTCCAAGATGACAGTTTCTAAGTATTTAATCACAGAAGTGCCAGTTAATTCTATGGGATCTCATATACATATTTAACGTTATTGAAATATTACGACGTCAGTGAAGTTTTTAAAAATTAAACTACATTTAGCCCTAAAATCGACCCACTATGTTGGAAAACACATATGATTTATTCACAATTTATTTGATTTTTGTACATGTAGGTAATAAATTGTCATAAAATAACCACACAATGCAGTTTAGTTTATTATAATTACAGTTTATGTACGATTGAAAACCTTAGAAAACATTTATACGTAATTTCTTTTACTTAGATGATATTTTTTTTTTCAGTTATTTTGTTTTTAAAGCCAAAGTAGGTACTCAACCGATTTTGATAAAATGCATGTAGGACTACTTCTCATATATGACCTATCTAATAAAAGGAACCATCACACGCCTAAGAAATAAATATAAATGAGTTGCGTAGTATTGGACTGCTTTATGCAAGTTGAATAAATATAAAATATCTGCGCAGTATTGGGCTGCTTTATGCAAGTTGAATAAATATAAATTATCTGCGTAGTATTGGACTGCTTTATGCAAGTTGAATAAATATAAATTATCTGCGTAGTATTGGACTACTTTATGCAAGTTGGAGTTGAACGAATTATTCAAATTTGGATAATTTGTTTCGCAAACCATGGAGCATGGAGTGTTACAGATGTTTTGTTTTATTTTATATGACATTTTACTTTACATAGAATCGCCAATGCAAAATGTACAAAAGATAACTATTATTACTTAACAAAACGCAGGTATAAAATATAGAATAATTTTAAATAGCCATGTCATATTCTCACAGATTAAAATAATGTCATTTAAATAAATGTCATAATATACCGCAATGTCAAATTGTTAATGTGTTGTCAGTCGTATCTTTTTTTTTTTATCAGCCCTGTTTATACAAACTGTCCCACTGCTGGGCGTGGGCCATCTTCTCATTGTGAGAAGGGTAAGACCATAGTCTACCACGCTGGCCAAGTGCGGGTTCGCAGTCTTCACACATCTTTCAAGATCATTGAGAACTCTCAGACATGTAGGTTTCCTCGCGATGTTTTCCCTCACCGTTTGAAGTTGGTGGCAATTAACAATACGCACCTAACTTCGAAAAGACAGAGGTGTGTGCCGCGGGATTTGAACCCAGGACCTGCGGATCGCAAGTCGGACGGTCTCCCGACTAGGCTGCCGGAAACTTTTATCTTTTATATATTTTAACCTTTTTTACGCATCTTTTAGTAATGTATGAAAAAAATATGAATTCGATACATGTCACGTTGAATCCTGTTCCTGCCTCCACACGAGGCATATATTTGGTGGCGTCAGATTGAATTCCACTCGCACCGGCGACGTGTAAACCGCTCGACTGTCGACGTCGTGACACCTATCTTTCATGTGTTTGGCTTTCTGATGCGAAGCTTTACGTCAATATACGTAGCTTGGAATTAGAAAAAAATATATTAAAAAGGTCGGCTACTATAGCGACTTCCAAACTTCCACTCACAGTTGGCTACCACAGCCAAAAGAGGTAGAAATCGTTATGGATTAATATATTTTTATACATAAGAGGAGTCAATGGCTGGACTATTTATTGACTCTTTTCTACCAATATTTTCTACCGTAATGCTAACATTACGCTGTTTCCAAAGCCAGGTTATATTTCAATAATGGTAAAACTGTGGACCCACTGTCGTTCTTTACATAGTGAGAAGTGTGAAGCTGCAGTCCTGCGTACCTACTGGTCCAGGCTGTGTCTCATTATCATCAACCCTCCAGCCACTGGCATAAACAAAGCAAAATTTAGAGGTAGTCAATAATGATTCAAGTCAGATAATGTTTTTTTTTATTACATAGATTATTATATTTTATTCATTCATTTAATCTTTTCTTTACCTTGTCCACAGGTATGTCCGCAGATAATATCATTCACCGTTCTCGGGAAGTTTTGTCGTTAAATAGTAAGTTGCGACTCCATTAACTACATTGAAAAGATTGTATATTTTAACTTATCTTTGTCTATAAACAGTTCATTTTATCACTCGTCACCTTTGAAGTAATCTTAATAGATCAGTTACAATAGAAACACATGAAATAACTGCAGGCTGTTTTAAAAGTATCTCACAGAAGAGTTTTTAGTAAGTTTTCTAACTTTTTAGGTCGGTTGAAGGTTTATATAAATTAAACTACCTATTTACTTTCTAAAATCAGTGCATTATTTTATATAAAACATATGTCCGACAGTTTCTCCGGTGTACAAGAAATCGTGATACTGATGATGATTAACATTTAGGTTACATTTTATCATCATCGCTATTTAATTTTATATCTATATCCATGTCCTTTTTGATGGTAGGTAGATATAATTCACTTGGAGTCATAAAATGTAAAAATATAATTTTAAAGTTTAAAAAACTGAAACAACCGACTTCAAAGTACGTTATTTCGTTTACTTGTAATACATATATGTAAGGATAATAATTAAACAAGGCGCTCAAGCGATGAAGTAACTCTATTTTCTCCTTATACACATTGGATGAGGAGTAAGTAGGTTTTACTTTTCAAGCTCAATAAATCTCTCACGATTGTAAACTTTTTAAAAGACCTCTATTCACCCGCTCGTTTTTTTTTTCAAGAATTACATTTGTCACTGAATGTCAAATGCTTCGTCGTCGCAGATTAGAAAATGTGCAGATGTTTATACGAAAAACCTCAACATTTGATACTTTTGCAAAGAAAAACGTGTCAGTGGAACTCTTTGATTCTATAATCTGACGCACTCACTCAGGAATACAATGAAAATATTTTTACTCTTAGAGATTATTCAAAAAGTAATAAAGCAATGTTTCTAAAATAATTATGGTACCAACTTGGGAGCTATCTCTATACATCAATTTAAGAAACATAAAAATTGGTTCACGAATGACGGATTAATTCGTGTGCATACATAAAAAAAAAATACGGTACGAATTGATAACCTCCTCCTTTTTTGAAGTCAGTTAAAAATATGAAGAATTTGTTTGCTTTCTATAGTTTAACCATCAGCAGGTAACAAGTATCTATAATAAAAGATAAACAAAATATCCGACTGAGGAACAGAGGTTTGTACAGTCTAACATTCGATTTCGTTACGCTTGATACGCTGTTGAGTGTAAGTTTTTTTGTGAGAAAGTATGCGTTAAATCGCTGTAAAAGATTATAAATGCGCGTTATTTAGAAAAATTCTAGTAAAATCACTTGTTTATTAAGAAAAAGTTCGTTGGAGGTTACGAAAAACGCCTTTTTATTATTGCGAGAGACTATCATTATAAAGCATATACCTACCTGTGACACTCGGGGAGTAAACACGAATCTGGTATCATTACACCTCACATATCAAAATTGGCCAAGCCGTTTAGAGTGTACGCGCTCACATACATACATAAAAATATAACCCTGCATAAGAATATGTAGGCGGGTAAAAAATAACCTCCATTATCTTTCATTTTGTAAGATCCGTCCTTCATTTCAGTGAGCCTCGCATTTCTTAACCACTGTCTCAGGAATTCACTTACAAAGACAGCCAGAAAAGGCCGGTCGCCGTCCCGGGCGAGTGGCCGCGCCGTCCCGGGAATTCCCTCTCTAATTCAATCCGGAACCGAGACCGTCCCCCGCGCGCGCCGGTATTGCGGTGTCTGATAATATCGGGCCTTTTTGGCGATATTCCGAAAACGATTACGGCCCAAATGATGTAGTTTTTAGTTCTTTATCTTTTGTATTTAAATTGTTTAGTCTCAAAAATATCTCAAAAAATAAATAACTTTTTGCGTAATGTTCGGTACTTTCTGTTTCAGAAAGTAAGGTTAACAAAACACATAACAGTGATTGCAGAATTTATTTGATAGGTTAAAATGTAACTTTATGATAAGCATGTCACACATTCGGTTATTTTGTAGCGATACGCAGCGACATCTGTTGGCAGAAACGATATCGACTTCAATTTAAAGTCAGGGAATTAGTTTGTCTTTGAGTAGGTATTATTTATTTGAAACCGAAAACATATTTCACAAACATTAAAAGCGTGAAACGTTTCCCCTCCACCCCTGACTTTCATTGTGGTGAAGTTAACAGTTCTAATGGCGCTATTTTAAAACCCGCGACTCATGCTTCCGGGTGAATTATACCGCTACTGTGGCTCTAGCATTGCTGAATCATATGTCAGCTCTACGTATATAGACATAGTTCTACCAGTTACAGTAGCTGTGAAGTTTAGTAAAAAACGTATGAAATGAGATACTAATTTATGCTAACGGTCTCAGTTACCACCCACAATAATTTAAAGTTAAGAAATGGGTTCCTAACTACATAAATGTTTATTTTTACGTAAATAACATTTATTTAGATTACATGGATAATTAAATGTTTTATTCATAGATATATATATATATATATACATATATATATATAGCAGTTATATAACAGTTATTTCGATTATTTATATAAAACTGTAAAAAACCTTAAGCTAAAAGAGAACGAAAATATTATTTCAAGATAGTTGAGGTTCCCCAGTGATTAGAACCAGTTACTTCAATCTAACCCTGACTCGACTGGTCTCTTACAGCTGCATCACGTCAGCTGTTGTCGATATTAGTATAGTTCCTCTGTAGTATCACACAGTTATAAACTATGTAGTAGGTCGAGTTGGCGCGAAGGTATGCTAATCCCTGCGGCGAGGTCACGCGAGCCGGCGGGAGACTCCACTACCTTACACTTTACTATGAACCTCACTCAAAACAAAGTAATATAGTAAAAATGATAATTTAATCGGTTTCCTTAGGTTTAATTTCTACGGTTTGAGTTTGTGTACGTAATACATGACTTACGCATTCATACTTCTGATCGCAATACTTTGTGGTCGTTGTAATTATTATTGCGAATTAGTTTCACTATGGGAAACGATCAGAACCTTTTCACGGTTCAATAATAAAATTATTTATAACGTTTTTTTTCAAGTACGTTTGCTAATTGAAACTCAGCGTTCTAAATAGGTAATTATTTCTTTCTGAATTGCTCGAAGTTATTTTACAAAAATATATTATTTTTTCATGTAACAATTTTATCGTAAATAATTTACACATTCAAAATAGACACTGTCTATAAATTGTAAAGTCATAACATTACATAAATATAACTATCAGTCTAAAAACGCCTATTATATTATATTAATAGTTTAAAGACTACGTTTGAACAATAATATTACATTTTAAAACTTGTAGTAATATTGCCTATGATATGTTTAATGTTATGGCTAACTGTAAAATTACTATAATTAATTTTATGTAACCTATTATATATAATATTTCTTCCTTAACAGTCAATACAGACGAGAGCATTTAAGAAGTTTCCGAAGATTTCCTGAGCGTTACAAACATTACACATATGTACATCACTGGCTGCACCCATCATATTTATCTTTATAGTTTTTATCCTCAAGAGTGAGTCGTGTGCGCTGGCCCTTATTAATTTGTTAAAATGACGTCATTAGCGTGTAAATCACGCTACGAGCGCGATCCATTCCGGTAAAGTTAGGGCCATAACTCATGGCGGCCATATTCAAGCTGGAGCCGCGGTAGAGCTGTAAATCTAGAGAACAAGCCCCCCGCCGTGCTATAGGTTAAACAATAGTTACTAGTCACGCTCCGCCTTCACACTGCGCTGCTTCGTAGCTGCAACTAGTACCGGTCATCCTGCGACATTGGAATGAAAGCACGTCGTCAAGTGTCAGGTTGTCTAATATGCATATATCTTACATACATACATTTCCTTATTATAATGCCATCACAGGCGAGTTGGTGACCAAACATATACCTTAACCTTACAAAATGTTGTTCGTCTATGTGGGTACCCGTCGTCCGCAGTGTTGCAAACCTCTGGGAGATTCTACGAATTTTGAAAAATGTATTTTACGTTACGTAATTTACGTTGCACGTTATTTTTTGTGAAGATTGATGAGGTTTGCTGTTCACACATGTATGCACAATGTGGCCGATTGAAGATTACGTATTTATCTATATAGTACAAAACGTATGAAATATAATGATGTAAGAGAAGTATGAAGTACCCATCATATTATGGTTTTGTTAATGAACAAACTGGGACGAGGAGCCTGGGGATGCGAGGGGGATTGATGAACCGAAATAGGCAATCTGAGAATATCTACGATGTCGTAGTCTGAGGAGACTGTTAGTTCCCATATTGCGGCTTCACACTGGATAGTAAACATTACATTGTTGTAAGTTGTTCATAGTTACAAACACTACAGACTCCGGCAACGGCATTGCTAATTCAACGGCTCTGCGGGATTACCCGGAGAGGGTATCCCGGGGCAAGGGCACGGATAAATTATGACCACCTTACAGAATATCTGATCACCATTCGACCTTAACTTGCAATTATAAATCTTTTAATTATTTTTAATTTACTTTAATAAAGGAAATTATGAATTTGGTAGTACTTTTTAACCAACTTCCAAAAAAGAAGGAGGTTATCAATTCGGTCTATATGTTTTTTTTTTAATATTGGTTACATCATAACTCCGTTAGTTATATATAGATTTGTATATTTATTTTGAAAGTATATAATATATATGTATTTCTAGATAGCTCCCATCCTTTTTTTTAGCTTTCCTTTGATACAATAATTGTAAGCTTAGAAAACTTGAAAATCATGGACAACTTTCAACTTGAATAATTGAAATAAATAATGGCCGAACAAATTCTGTTGAAAAATAAATAAAATACTTTGGAACAAATTTTCTTGTAAACAATAAAAATTTGTTCGTCATTTTGGGAGCTATGATGCAATAAAAAAATACACATACACGTCAAACTTATAACACCCTCATTTTTGTCATGGGTTAAAAATAACATATTTTGGTTAAAAACTACGGGTCACTCACGTCTGTTTTGAGCCGAAATATCCGACTGTAGTTTCAACCGCATTCGGCGGTCTTTTTCAAAGTATCAACACACACGTCACTCTCGGTTAGTGATGCGCCTTGCACTGAAACAGACGTGAGTGACCCGTAGTTTTTATTTAAAAATGTGTGAAAACCACGTTAATTTCCATATTTTGGTTAAATCGAATATCTATTTTAACATTAAATATCAAATTCACCATATACGTCTAAGCCGACAATAGTGCGGAGTGTAAAAAAGAAATGAAAAAGAGTGCGTCGATAGAAAACCGTATTCTAAAAAATCTATTCAGAAGCAGATTAGAGTGAACATAATAAAACTAGTCTCTGTAGCACTTGAGATAAAGAAATCTAGAAAATGTATTATGTTCTAGTTGTACGGTACGGGTATACAGTGACCCCCCCCCCCCCTCCTTTTCCCCTACTGCGTCGTAGCCCCCGCCGGCCGGAGAATCATTGTTTTGTCACTAATTATCGGAATCCACGCCCGGTTAATTGGAGCTGCCGCCGGCGCGACGCCCGTCATAGATTACCTCATTAATTAAGTACAGATGTGAAAATAGATATTCGCACGTTTATTTTAATAATACGAGTAAGTCCTATGTTATAATTGTTTATAATATCATATCAGATATCACATGGTCATCATCTAAGAAGAAGTCCACTGTAGTTGGATATAGATAAAATTTATAATCCTGTATGACAGCTCAATATCAGGCGAGTTATTTCTTAAGCGCAAGCTTATCAACGATAAATAAAACAGTGACTCCGTCAATTGCAATTTGAAAACCGATAAGTAAATCGTCCATATCAACTGTCACACTCATTTTCATTACCTACTTAATCTTTGACCAGCGCTACGCTGTTGTATACTACGCCGTAGCAACGCTACGTCGTAGATATGTGCTACGCCGTAGCAGGCTACGCCGTTAGTCGATGCCGCTATTTATCTGTGAGAAGATTACGGTCGAACGTAGAGCATTGATTGGCTCCCAGCTCTAACTATGATGGTAGCGTGGAGCCGCTCTAGATTGTTGCTACAAATTGCTGCTCTAGATTTATTGATAGACTTTAGTTGCTGGTGAAAATTGTTTACTTTAGTAAACGGTATACAACCTTAAATTATTAACAAGGAATGCTTAAATATTGAACAGTTTGATAAAATATGTAATATAATTAAAAGAACAATAAAATATCTGATTAAAAATTATACCTCATAACGTAAAAATTGTACATTTTACGTTTTCACACATAAAAATCGGACATTTATGCTACATGAGATATTATAGATACATGTTCATATTATGTATTTACATTCACACAAAAAGCCTTACCACCTTTCTTGTATAGTATCTTAAATAGATTAAAAAAAATGTGTGTAACTCCGTCTCTATCCATTTTAAATCAAAAGATACTAATCATGTAGACATGGTTTTTAATAATTCAAGTATCTGTTTTTATTCTAAAATAATGAGCGATTTGTGTAGACTTGTTTATTAAAATGAAACTACAGAAAAAGACAAATTCGTTTACTTGACATTTTATAATACAAAATAACAATTGGTAACAATGGTAAATTTCATAACATTATATATGTAGTAAGGCTACTAGCCCTCGAGTGTACACGACAAAACATTTACTCCTCCCCCCCCTCCCCCTTTCACCCCACTCTCCCCTTTTGAAACTAGGCGTCTGACCCGGGGCAACATATGATACAACGATGGAAACTAGCTGTAGTCCGTGGCTTACTCTTCTATCTGTTGTGGTAAGTAACAGTTGTTTTACTGTTTTATTAAGTTCACGAACCTAAGTTAGAATGATTCTTGATGCATTTCAAGGAAATACACAGGAGACAGGGTGGACTGAAATTTGTGAAGGGAAGTAGGGGAGACCTATTCCCGGGAATTGGACAGTATAGGTTAATAAAATGACTACTATTTTTTTGGGAGACAATCAAGTATGCTTAAATCAGGTAGTACGTCTGCCTTTATCTCAGTTGGTACTACGTCTACTTTTTAAGCTGCGGGTTGTGAGTTTGATCCCCTCCCGTGATAAGCATTCGTATGATAAGCATGGATGTTTTTAGTGTTTCTATCTATCAGAAGTATGTATTTAAAAAAGCGTATATAAATATAGTATCAGCTATCTTATTTTCACACACCACGAGCTTTATATAGTTTGGGGCTAGATGGCGTTATGTAAAAACCGGCCAAGTGTGAGTCGGACTCGCGCACGAAGGGTTCCGTCCGGCCAAGTGTGAGTCGGACTCGCGCACGAAGGGTTCCGTACCATTATCTATAAAAACGGCAAAAAATTATGACTGTTGTATGGAAGCCCCCTTAAATATTAATTTTATTTTAATTTAATTATTTATTTTTAAAGTTAATAATATAACTCAATATTCTGTGAATATTTCAAGCGTCTACCTGTTGCCGTTATCAATATCAACCAAAAACGAGCAAAAAAATCACGTTTGTTGTATGGGAACCTCCTTAAATATTTATTTCATTCTGTTTTTTAGTATTTGTTGTTATAGCGGCAACAGAAATACGTTATCTGTGAAAATTTCAACTCTCTAACTATCACGGTTCATGAGATACAGCCTGGTGACAGACGGACAGACGGACGGACAGACAGCGAAGTCTCACTAATAGGGTCCCGTTTTACCCTTTGGGTACGGAACCCTAAAAATGACCAGCAATATATATTTTATTTTTGTTATTATATCCGAATATAGTAAATAGAAGAGAAGACATTTCCACTCGTACAGGTATGGATAAATCAGTAGTTTGAAGTAATAAACATAACGCATATGTATGTATATTTATGTGAATCAAACGAAATAAGTATAGAATGTGTCAAAACAAAAGTCACTTTGAGAAGGTCAGACAGACTGAGCTATCACAAATAAAGAACAAACTTGACTTGTGTTTCAATAATCTTAGTTTTCTCAACATCACAGTAGATAGAAGATTATTTATTCTATGCATAAATATAGATTGGGAATGGACAAACATATTCCAGCTGAGGCTGCTGAATAATACTGTTAGATAATGTTTTCGTGATTATTACTCATTGAAATGAAACAAAAAAGACAACTGTCATCTAGTCTCACCAGTCACCTGTGACCAAGGGCGCTGCAAAGAGTTCGAAACGTCAGGTCATAAATGTATGTAAAATATACGCGATAAATCCGTTAAAATTTGATTCATTTCAATACCGTTAGATAGTTTGACGTAATATTATGATACTTCAGTAGTGGAATCTTTCGAAGTTATGTTATATACTAACTGCATACTCATATATACAAAAGCTAGTTACTAAATGTATTCTATTAAAAAGTAAAAGCTTCAGATTTTACCTAGTAAATTCATTCTTTCCTTTCGAACTTGAGAGTTTATCTAGAGAAAACCAATTTTCTCTTTGGCGGTTCTTACTAGTATCCAGTGTACAGTAAAAACCGAGTACGCAGTCCGTAAACACGGTGCCTGATGAGAACGCGTGTTTGAGCCGACACACTGTGCGAGCGCGCTGTTTGTTCTGAGCTGTGTTACTGTAAAACTGTTTGTACTATGTAACGGTGTATGGGGCGTAGATGATCAACTGAATTTAAATGTGGGCCGTAATGTTGTATCTTTGTGTATGTGTCGACCACGTTTTTTATATTAAAATATTTATATATTATACATAATCTGTTCTCATTTTTACTAACAAGTATATGTTTAGAAAACTCAAAACACCACAAAATAGGGTGACGCAATTTTTACGAAACAAAAGCTCTCGATAAAAACTCTCAAACAAAAAAAAAAACTATAGCAAAATCGATCCATTCGTTTGAGAGTTACAATGCCGCAGCAGACACACAGATATACATATACACACATCAAACTTATAAAACCCATCTCTATGTGTCCATGTTTAAAATACTAACCGTATCACATAGTTTTATTCGCGATCGGTAAATGCTTCCTAAGAAGAAAAAAAACAAAAATTTCATGATTTTAAAACCGACGACTTGTATGTCTTCTGTAAATAGTCATTCAGGAAAACACATTTATACCTATATAGGTATAAGTAATTTATATTACAAAAGAGTTGGTAAGTAAACATTTTTTTATGTGTCACCGATAATTTAAATTTGGAATAAAACTCAGCAAATATATTTGTAATGCCCGTTTATAATTTTTTATAATACTTTCTGTTAATAATTATATCCTTTAAAAATATCTTTTTGCAAGAACGAAAAATTCTTCTAAATTAAATATTTGTAAGTTTTTAAATCAAATACGATAGACAGTTAGTTTCTAGCAGCGGGCCTGGAGTTGATCATCGTTGATATACTTGTGAGTGGGAGACATTTTGTGCAGTGTTTCATGCAGCGCGTGGTGTCTTACCGACGACGGCGCTCTCTTCGATGTACCTCGCGGCCACACTACTACAAAGTAGTTTGCCTACAGGATATCTCGCTTGTATTAGAATAACTTAACACTTGAACCTGGACGAAGCGCTTTTGATAAATTTTAAGTTCTTTTAAATTGTATAATTTGCTGCCTAAGTTGATTTTCTACAATATTTATAATATTTATAATATGGATGTCTTCCAGCTGCTTCTCTTCTTGGGCATACTGTAAAAGTCAGTTAAGGGACTTGAGGGAAAATGGCGTTTATGTTGGCAAAAGGCTGACCCCTGCAAGCCAATATTACATTTTACCCCTTTAATCTTCTATAACCATCTAATGACCTCTCCCTTCCATATACCTTCTAACCACTGTCAAATGTGGTGTCAAACGGCCTTTTTGTCTATGACGCCCTGCCTACCCCGTAAGGGAAAATAGAGGTGATTGTGTGTAATTATGTATGAGTGTCTTTAAATCGAAAATAAATATTTATTGTAGGCAAGCGCGCTATACCCTAGATGTCGGGAATTACAACGTCACGTAGGAGATGTGTTGTCACGCGAGCTCACATAAATAGGAGAAAACTATATTCTACCCCTAATCAGTAACCGATTTAGATGATTCTTTTTTTCATGTAACTGAAATCATAAAGTCAATGCTTCTATGGTTTTCTGTCTCAAATATAATTATAATTCTATAGTAAACAAATAATTTAAAGGCTTAATTTAGAGAAAAGCAAACCGTAGAACCGTAGCCATTGATGGTTTCAACAATTTATAAAAACAATGATCAAATCAGGAATTAATCAAAATATTATGAATGTTAATAGCAAAAGATCGCGCGACAAAATTTCTCAACATCAACTTTATAATGTAATAAAGTTAATATTAAAGCTACGTTATAGTGATTTAACAAGTATTTGAAGGCACACGAGCGCGCAATATCTGCAGAACTTGATAATCATATTCTAAAAACTTTCTCCAGTTTTGTATTTCGCAATATGATTCTTTACAATATTGCTATCCCTGTAATTCCCCGAATTTTTCCTCTGAAATTGGGTAATTTCACGCTATTTGATGGCAAATCGCGATGGCGGCAGATAATGGCGTATGATGGATGGTGTGACGTCATGTGGTGATCAATTATTGTATTTTTACCTTCGAGCGGGTGAAGGGGAGGAGGGATGGGGGAGAATTGTCAATTATTTTTATATTGCTTCTTTAAGAAATATACAATGATGAAGTTGGGTGAATCACCTATTTAGGAATTGTAAG
This sequence comes from Lycia hirtaria, assembly GCA_947563715.1. Taxonomy (NCBI): domain Eukaryota; kingdom Metazoa; phylum Arthropoda; class Insecta; order Lepidoptera; family Geometridae; genus Lycia; species Lycia hirtaria. Next base: position 8,882,788 of record OX387380.1, read on the forward strand.
TTTGTAAGCGCACGCACGACTAATGTCTTCAGAGAATTGTTTAAGCTTAAATTATTAATTTCAAATTTAGTTTTGTTAGGCTTCAAGAAATCAAGAAACATATTTAACATAACGAAAAACATATCTGGGAAGTTTAGGAATTTCATTTCAATAAAATCTCTGTCAAACCTAATCTTACTTAGGTAGGTATATTCCAGTTTTAGAATTAAGTAAATTCATATTATATTCGAAAAAATGATGTTCTCAATTCAAAAACAATACAGAACTCAGATACAGAAAATTGACTACCAACAGAGGCTTAAGTGAACGTTGCAGTCTACAAAGGACAGTACATAGTCACTTAATTACATACAAAAAAAAACAACGTACTCAGCATCTACGTAAACTGTAATCTCATCCGACTTCCGGCTGGGTGTCCCCAGACATATAGGTACTTCTTTTATAAAAAAGACTTGATTTAGTTTCTGCAAATGAGTTTTCCCGCGCGCCGCCATCTTGTATTCTGAGCACGCGCGCGGCTGTGGAACTACCCTCGGTATAGTTTTTAGACGGATCTCATTATTACTTGTATTGTTGGTGGCACTGAATAGTTGGACTGCGTTTTGTTATCAGCTCAGGAGGGCAATTCAGTTAATCAAGACGTGAACCGTTTCCCGTCAGCCGCCATAGTTTTTTCGATTCAGTCACTTGTATGTCATACAATTGACACATTTGATGAAACATGACACGTCCTTCGCTCGTAACTAAATCAAAATAATCGGCCAAGTGCGAGTCGGACTCGCGCACGAAGGGTTCCGTACTATCATCTATAATACTACAAAGTTTAGTTCTGTTTATAAAATAACGAGAAATCAACGAAATTCCAAGTAGTAAATTGCAAACTTATAGGTAGGTTTTCGATACACATCCGGGCAGCAAAACGACGCTCGCACGAATACGCGCGGCTATGGCTCGCTCTGTGATGTTACCTCCCCCGCTACCCGCGCGGCCGTTGCTTAGCAAACGCCTCGTGCTAGCGCCACCACCACACCTCGGCGCGGCGCTCGCACCGCGTTTAGATGCACGGATTATTTTCATTTTGTGAGTTTTTATGTATTAGATTAGGTATTTATTTTTATAGTTAATATATTTCTAAATATTTACTTACAAATATTCAAGTTTCTACCTGTTAATTAAGATCGAGTAAAAATTGCTTGTTGTATGGGAGCCCCCCTTTAATATTTACTTTGTTGTTATTTAATTATTTATTTTGAAAGGTAATATACATGTAAATATTCTGTGAAAATTTGAAGCGTATACCTGTTGCCGTTTTTAATATTGAGCAAAAAAATACGAAAAAAACACGTTTATTGTATGGGGTACCCTTAATATATTTTTTTTTAATTTTTAGTATTTGTTGTTATAGCGGCAACGGAAATACATCATTAGTGAAAATTTCAGCTTTCTAGCTATCACGGTTTATGAGATACAGCCTGGAGACAGACAGACAGACAGCGAAGTCTTAGTAATAGGGTCCCGTTTTTACCCTTTGGGTACGGAACCCTAAAAAGATAGCAGCCGACAGGAAATGCTTCGCACAAGGTTCAGTTACGGATCGGTTTTAAATAACTAAATTGCCTCCCAGATCAGCTGAAGTGTTTTCTTTTATGTAGAAATAGGTTCGCGCTTGACCGCCAACTCGCCTGATGTTAAGTGAAGCTTATTCCAGATTCTAGCAGTCCGCACGATGAAAGTGGGAAAGTGAAAGTGGGAGTGTGGGATCGTGGGTGTCATCTTGCGAAGTGGTTCGTAATTCGTAAAACTCAATATAATATGATTGTTTAGTTTATTACTGTTGCAATATCACGTCAAGTTGACGTGAGTTTATCATATTACAAATGAAAATAATCTGAAACAAATACAGGTAGTTTGTTTAGTAGTAGGAACACACGGTTGTCGATCCTCGAATATAATAACTCTCTATCTCTTACTTGTATAACCGAATAAGTAATAAATAAACAAAATCCCGAACAAGTCCTAACGAGGCTTCAAACTGCGCTCCCAGGGTTACCAGTGTTGTATATAAGCTGAGTAGAGAGCCGCTCTGTACGTTATCTCTCAGTTACACGATTTTGTATGAGCTAAGTTTTGAGCCTTATCACTTAGTTCCACAAATAATGAGCCTTAGAACTTAGTTTACTTGTTGTCTGCCTGATTACTTTGTAATTACTCCATTTTTTAAAACAAAGGAATGGTAGTTTTTCGGTTGTACAAGTATGTTGTACATGTTTGTCGACTATTATCATTTGTAAGGTGCCATATAAATTTTATCAAAATCGGCTCATTACTTTGGTTTTTATGATAAAGGACTGAAAAATGTCGAATCGGACGAATTACGTATTTTGAGTGGGTTTTTTCACTTGTTTAAACTATAATTATTTTTTATTTGAAAACCTTTTCACAAAAATACTTCGATCATGAGAGCAAAAACATAATCCAAATAAACGAGCGCTGTTTACTTCCCAAGAGTTCTGTCGACAATCGTAATTCCACCGCCATTAGTAAAATAACATTTAGTCGAGTGCTCACAAAGGTCTGCTGAATCTCGAGCCGCTCTCAAAAGGAAACGGCAATTAAAAAACAATCTCAAGTTACGCAGAAATTCTACTCGAATGACAATTATGTACGGAAGGCTAGGTAAGGGAGGACTTGTTACTGTGCGCGGTTGCGAACTTTTACAAATAACAATTAAATATAGGTATATCTCAGTGTTTCACGTTTTGTATAAATAAGGAAGCTTTTGAAACTTTTTTTAACTTTCTGTTTTCCAAGTTATTCATTCTACAATGTGGTGGGGGCAAGGTTTCTAAGTATTTTTTGTTTTCCACTTCACTTGCCTTTTTAACAAAAAAAGCTGTTTTTAGCTTTTTAGTGTTCCGTACCTGTGTCGGTCACTTTGTGACAGTCTGTCTGTTTGTCTGTTCGTCTGTCTGTCTGTCCGTCTGTCGTTTCAAGACCCTTTTTTTGAATTCAGTCGGTTGTACGATACCCTACCCGATGGGTTAGGCCATCTTAGTTATTCAAATTATAAATATTCAAACTTTAATAGAGAAGATGGTTGGCAAGTGTCACCTGCATGGGACCCGCTCATTAAATTAATAAAATCCCAGCCTCATCACAGATCTGCAATACCTATTGATACCGTGAGCGACTTCTGCGTGCATAGGGAACGGAGCGCATAAAAATAATTTGCGCTAGTAATTTATATTTTCATAACAAAAAGACAACTGTGATCTAGTCTAACCTGTGACTACGGACGCTGCGAAGTGTTCGAATTGTCAGGTCATAAGATTATGTAAAATATACGTGATAAATCCGTTAAAATTTGTTTCATTTTAATGAATAACAATCTCTAAAACCTTAGAAAACATGACGAAGAATTGTTGTTTTACTATGAAATTCTTTCTTAGGAATTAAAATGAATGCAATATATCAGGAGAATAACGTTCCACCCCGAGTAGCGCCGGGAGACGAGCCAGCCGCCGTGTAATCAATAGCTGTGTACCACACTGTGTCCAGGTCAGCTGGCCACTTTGTTCTAGATTCGCAAAAGAGCGAGTAGGTAGTAGTACAATAGTAGGTTTGACCACGATGGGGGAAATATTTAACGATCCTATTTTTAACTCACTTTACTAGAGTCATTTTTGAGTCGGTGATATATTTGTGTCATAAATTATCTTCTGTAAATTAAACGGAATGAAAGAGTTTGAAAAAGTAGTTGTCATCTTAATAACACGGTTTTAAGGGAAAACTGTTTTCTGTTTGTGATTCCTGTAATTGTATATAAAATTTGCTATTTGCGGTCACGTATCCAAAGTCCAGGCGGTATATTCGTTGCTACTCTGGTTCAAAGTGAGCCAATTAGTTGTGTTTACTTACATACATAAATTAAATATGCAGCTAAAATGATTTAGAATAATTAAATTTCATACGATTAATAAAGTCCTCTCTTCAATTAGCTTAATTTAGTATTTTCCCTCAGTAACTCCGTTTCCCTCTTCCATTACTTCCGAGCGCAATCTAAAATACGTAACATTTTACTATCACACTAAATAACGCCCTTTTATTGCATAATAAATGTTCAGGTAAAACATTGAATCGCTAGGAGCTCTCTCCTCACCACGTGCCAGTTGAGGAGGCACGTTTACTGACGGAACCGATAGTAGTATTATTTTGTATGGAGACTCTTTTTGGAGAGCAGGAGCTGTTTGTTTTTCATAACCGGTATCAGTGTGGGACAGAAGGCCGGCTGATGATAGTCTTTGATTTGGACACGGTCTTGTGTTGCGGTCTTCGACCCCGAGCTAAGCACGTCATTTTTAGGATTCCGTACATCAATAGGAAAAAACGGAACCCTTATAGGATCACTTTGTTGTCCGTCTGTCCGTCCTTCCGGGTGTCAAGACCTTTATCACGGGAACGCGTGAAGGTATCGAGTTGAAATTAAAACCATATACGCAGATCCATAGGTATCTTGCAGCAGAAAGAAAAATAAAATTTCTCAGTTTTCGTAAAAAAAAGGTACAGCCGAATATGACGTAAAAACGCACATTTCGACACTCACTGAGGAATCAAAACCTATGAGGTACTTCCCGTTGACTTAGAACTCTGAAATTTGCCAAGAAGCATTGTGTTAGAGTACACATATAGGAAAAAATCCGAAAACTGGGCATTTTTAATTTAATCACAAAAAAATAGTGTCTCTATACAAGGAATGAGGGCCCAAATTTTAAAGTGAATTAACCGTATCATGTGGGGTATCATATGAAAGAGCCTCATTAGCATAAGCTAAAACAAGTTCTTAACACATTCTTCGCCCCCTGCAGACCCTTCACTTCAGCTGGGAACCAAAACTTTTTAGGCGAATTTTGATTAAGTACAGAGTGGCCGCGCAAAGCAACGTTGACTGCCTCAAATGCCGGCGGTTGACTGACTACTACAAAATGAACGGGATGCTCGCTCGGATCCGAGTGGAAGGCGCCGCTACTATAGCCCCGCTCCACTTGGATCTGAGTGGTGAGCAAGGAATGTGTTAAATATTTTTACGATGTATATTTTTCGGCATAGGAAGGAAAACATAAAAAATATATATGATTTCCCCCTTTTATTTAGTTTGTACGGAACCCTCGGTGGGCGAGTCTGACTCGCACTTGTCCGGTTTTTTTATTTAACAACACAAAATTTACATTATAAATTGGCTTATAAGGTACCTAAAAACTACAGTTAGTTTGTACTGGTACCTTCATTCGCAGCGCGCTGACACTTGTAACTGTGCTTCCTACACTATCGCTATTCTATTACACATACTTATATTCAGCAAAGTTAAAACAATACATTAACATTTACATACGTTCAATGAGTATGAGCAAGCATCGACTTAACGAAGCATATACAGGCTGACTGTTTGAACACTAGCAATCATAATGATAAAATATAGTTATCACATAACGACATAGTTAAGTATAGAAAACTTTGTACTACTAAAGAAGTTACTTATATACCTATATAATTCGAATTGTGAAACACTATATAGGTATCATTAAAAATATATATATATATATATATATATATATATATATATATATTGTTTACAAAAGGCACTTTATCAAAATCTCTGAAGCTCATTTTATAACTCGTCTGATAACCGAATCTTCGTAATAAGAAAGTTAATGTGTATAATAAACTGATAACGAACCTAATCTAGTAATTGTTATATCTGATAACCGAAACTCTGTAACTAAGAAGGCTTTTGGATATAATAAAACAGAAACTTAATGTACCTATATTAAAAAAAAAATGCGTTTTAAATAAATGTGGAGCAAAATAAAATTATTTATGTAACAACTTTTTGCAAACTCGTTATATTTAACATTTAACGAACAACGGGCGGTCTTATCGCTTAAAACGATCTCTTCTATGTTTTCCGCGATGTTTCCCTTTTAAAATTTAATTTGAGTATACAACTATTATTTTATTTGTTTGTTTATGTTAAAAGGGAGTAAAAGATATCGGCGAAACTTATTACATAAATTATATTTTGTGTGCTTTATAGATAATGAAAAATGTTCCCCCAAATACATCATGGTATCGCTCGATCGAAGGCCCACAGTGCAGCTTCATGGGCCGTTATGATTCCTCTTCACACTTGCACAATAGCTTTGATGACGCGAATTCTTTCCAAATACTCTTCCACACCATTGTCTAGACTTTGTACTACAGTGTGACATCACTGGCCAATAATAGACTTTTTGGAAATATTTAAATTGAGTAAAAAAAACTTATATTAAACGGGTTTCTTTAGCTTGACCTGTTTGTTTATTTGTTTGTTTGGGTCAAACTTAGTAACTGAAATTTTATTGGATTTTGGTATACACCTTTAGTACTGATGATAATACAATTTAGTATATTCTGTATTATTGTAAATCCAATATGGCCGCCGTCACAAAATGGCGGATTTCATATCACACAATATGGGTATCAAATGAAAGGGTTTTTCTAGTAAATATATTACCTACATCATTATCATTCTTTTCAATAAAACCGTTTAACTTAAAAAGTTTTTTTAAGTAAAGTGTTGTTGTTGTTGTTAGCCTGTAATGTCCCACTGCTGGGCAAAGGCCTCCCCCCGACAAGTAAGTAAGTAAGTACTTATTTTAAACTGAAAACACTGAGCTAAATATCTATAGTCAAAATCTCTATGTAAAAAGCACAAAAATGACCATGCAACCTTATATTCATGATCTGTCATCTATACATATTGTAATCAATGTTATATTTGCCTTGAATTTAGACGTTATATCCATTTAATAGTGTTCATAGACAGAGCCCATTTCTTGCCAAGCTTTATAACATTGCGCCGCGTTTAGTCAACACGTTTTTTTTATTCGATACTCTAAGTAACATAAGTCGATTTTAACAGTGATGTTTTTATTATAAAACTTTCTAATTCCTTTCTTAGCTCAATATGTTTATTACATGAATTAAACTATAACGTCAAGCTCTAAATCCTGATAAGACTGAATGTTAAGGGCAATATATATTTTTATTAAAACTGAAAGTAAACGTTACGCCGACGTAACAGAGTATCTTTTCGTTTGTCTCAAATGTAAGACGTGAACAGGGTGGCGGCCATTACACAGTTAGGTAGGGAATATGTCGCGGGCCTCATTGGGACGTAACGTCGCGTCGCTCGGACAGATTGTCTGTCGTTATCGTTAGCTTGTACGCCGCCCGCGCCGCGCCGCCGCCGCGCCGCCGCCGGGACGTTGCGGACGAGTTACGAGGAGGCGGCGTTACTCATTTCAGTTCTAAACTGGCTTGCCTCACTTTCCTGACAAATACAGAGCGGAGGTTGTCTAGATGCAAGTTTGGATGACTTTATCATCAGAAAACTGAAACAGTAGATTTAATAAGGTTGTCTTTGGAAAGTAGTCAGTCGTATCAGGGTTTATCTGCGCTATTCACGGGGTTAGAAGGAATAATACGGTAAAGAAGAGACCTGTACACAGCAACTTGTAGATAATGGTTGATGACGATGGGGCTCATTTAAACCCCCTCGGTGTCTGGCATTTGTGTCATGAAAGAAGCTTCCGAGATCTTTAAAACGTAGATACCTGTATCTGTATAATGTAACTGTATTTTCAGAATTTATGTATAAAGGTCTAACCGTTCATGACCAACAAAAATTTAGTCTGCTACCCTGTTTTAGGTAGAGGATATTAAATGCCGTCGACCATAACTAAATAGAAGATTGTGTCAAATAAGTCCCATTGCTAATGAAGCTCTTTGTATTAACAGCTGTATTAGTATGCTAGAGATGTTTAGTTCCATTTCCCGCCGGCGCGCGGCGCGTCGCTGCAGGCGATGTTTCCGCCTTGTTTGTAGTTTTCGCTCTGTTGTTCCACAAATAACAGTTAGCTGGCAACCTTGTTATTCTAAATTTGAACAGCGCGATGGTATAAAGAAATGGAGAAAATGAAGCTTTATGGAAATTCCTTATTTTGCTGTTTGAATAAACTGTTCCATTTTGGAATTAAGTTGTTGTTTAATGTGTATGTATGTGTACACTGGTAAGAGAAATGAAGGTTTTATTACTATTCTTATTAAACCGCGCTTTTGTACAAGTGAAAAATTTCGTTTGTTCCCAACTAGTAACCTTATATTTTCTGTTCCTGTTCCGCTTCCATCCCGCTCTTGTCCAGCTACCATATCGCTAGTTGAACAATGTAATTTGTAGTTGTAAGTAGTTGTACGATTTATCTCGTAAACTATACATATCGACACGCTGTGAAGAATTAACTTTATAGTCATATTTTTTTTCTGGCAAAAAACCTATTTATTACTGTAAAATTTCTATAGTGTAGTAAATAATGATTCTAAGTAAATTAATCAAGGTACAAAATACTTCGTAGGTAAATTTTCCTTATAAAACGATATCACATTTGTTAGCGACAAATGTGATATCGTTTGTATCTTCAAACAAACAAGTGTGTATCTTATTCTACACCATTCGTGAGAATTTATTAATCCAAAGTAGGGTAGCCATGGTTGTTTCTGACACAGCTATCTATTTATGGTTGTGCACCCGTAGCGTGAGGCAAAATGTTGGAGATAAATTTGATATGATATGTATATTAACATGAATATACACTTTATTGTGACAGAATAACTAAAAAAATCACCAACGAGTTACAAAGAGTAAGTTTTTTCCGCAAACCGTATTCTTTAAATTATTTTAATATTTTATTAAATATTCAATTTCGGTAAATTTATGTTAGAACCTTAAAGCTTATCCCCTTGTAGCTAAGATTACAAAAACACCCCGCATCACTGAGACAATATAAATGCCAACTTTATACAAATAATTGCTGAAATGATGATATTTAAGAGGAAAATTTTCAGAACTTCTTGCAAAAAAATACCAGTGTCGTCCCTCACCAAGTACTCGGACGATATGTTCATATTATGCTCTTAAAACACTCCCAAGTTCATTCCACCCTTTACTACTATCCCACCCCTCCTCTCCCCCCCCCCCCCCCCCCCGTGTACATGCGAGTTTATTCCTAGACGCTGTCAGTCTTCATTGAACACAGCACTGATAAACTCCAGCTGACAAATTGGATTCCACCGTTCTACTTACTATGATGTATGGTACAGGCAGTAAGCGATATTGTTCGGCAGATAAACTTTTTGGTTAGGTACAACTTGTCTTTGTAATCTAGGTGTCTTTAAAATATCATTTTAGGCAAACGAACTCTATTATAGACTGTAACATCGCTTAACGTCTGGCCAACACTGAACAAAAATGAGACAAAATTTAAGTTTGTATGAATGCTGCAATTTTAAAAACTTTGGTTATGTATGGCTAAAATGAGATAATTTAGTAATAATGTTTTTTTTTTGAAATCATGAGTGGATCAGTTTCTTCTAAGAAGCGCGCTCCGTCGTAGACTTTACTTAACATCAAGTAAATTGGCGTCAATCACAGGACTATTATATATTTTAAGTTAGTAGTAAAGGTAGTTAGTGTTAGTAATATCCACATATTGTGTGATGTAGTGAAAGGATATTATTAGATAATGCGTCTAGACTTGTCAACCATAAACAAAGAAAGTGTCAAACATTTGTGGGCTTCCTAACGTAAACCTTTGTTAGCTAAGCTACGTACCACAGACGTTGCAAAATTAGAGCTTTCAATGCACCTACGATTCGACGCAAAATGAACGCAGAAATAAAGTACCGTAACCAAGTTGTTACTTATTGTAATAGCACAAACTCAGGAGCTCTATCAATTATCATCTATCTTCGTGTACATAAAAGTCGCAAACGTTGACAATATTATAGAGCGAATAATGTGTTGTCGCATGTCGTCGGGATACAACACACGTTCCTGATAGGTACATCACGGCCCTAACAAGGACGACCATAAAGCCGAGAGCAGACATCTTGCAACACAACGCAACGTACAATGTAACGTAAACATGAATGTTTGGTCGTTGCTCCGTTTTACGCATTCTACGCGTTCTTTAAACTCTTGTTACTCTACTTATATATAAGCAAGCTACTTTATGCAATACTTGGATTTTTTGAGGTGGGAAGCGAAGATGAAGTACGGGTCCACAGTTTATAATTTAGGAGTTCTCATTTTAAATTTACGGACCCATTATTAACCTTGTTGCCACGTGTAGCTAACAATATGTTTACGACAAATAAGCAAAGCAATGCATCTAATCATCATCAGAAAGTTCCGGTGTTGACGTTTTTGTTTCATCTGTAGATCAGTTTTATGACATTATAGAATTGTAATAGAAGTTAATTTTATACCAAATTTCGGCGGGACTACATCAATATTCAATTTTCTATTTATTTTCTAGATTATGATATTCGTCGTTCATCATACCGCTTTAACCAAAATAAAATTCTTTTGTTTTGGTTAGTGATCCTTGTAGAGTGGAGTAAATATTTCCAACGGTAGTTCAAGTACAAATTATGAATCTAACATTTTTTGGAAATGAGCTGTCAGTTAGAATGTTGTTTTAAAATACCTTTACGCGTCACGTGACGCATTGCGTTGTTGGTCGTGTGTACACGCCTTGAAGACACGGAGTCGCGATCTGACGGCCATCCATCTATCTCAATATGGCTCCAACCCCGCACCCCGTGCCCCGCGCCCCGCACCCCGCGCCCCGGGACGGTTGTTTATTCGACGTACTAAGTAATGGATTAGGATTAGGAATGTGACGAGCTTTTATCTGCCATTCACTAGAAATTCACCATTTCAATGTTGATATTATTATGTTATTAATAAAACAGTTTTTTTTTGCATAGACAAATAAAAACAATGGACCGTGCAAGCGCTTCGATTTAAAATGTATAATGAATATGATAAAAAAAAATAACAACGAACAAAATTTTCTTACAATTTTCGTTTCTTTTTTGAATATAGTGTTTTCAAGAATTTTAATAGTTTAGTGGTACCTTCAAAACAGACAACATTAATTTTAAAGCAACAAAAGTTGAGGTTGAAGCATTGATGAGATTGAACTCAGATTTTTGTTATGAATAGTTGTTACTTGTATTTTAATTTGAAAGCAGATTCAGTTTTTACAATGTGAGCCTAACCTAAATTTTGTGGAGCTTAAACCCAACTAAACAAGTTATCTTTTCCAACTGTCAAAGAACATTTTTCAAGTGACACAAGTTAATGTTTAAAACATTGCCTTGTGTCGCTTGAAATGTTCTTTAATGTTAAATAAACAATTCCAATCAGCGGAACAGCTCCGAAACACTTCCAATAATGATTTACTTCAAATATTCATTAAAACTCGAACAAATCTCACCTGGAGCTTTATTCTGGTGTATTCGACATTATATTTCTACCTCTTCGTTACCTACGTAATTTCATATTTTGTCTGTACAGGATATAAACAGCCTGCATTTCCACTGAAGTGAAGTGGTACCTGGTTTGACCAATCACAATGCTCGAAACCTCCGCGCGAAAAATTTTGGGCGTTGTGATTGGTCAATTCATGCACCGCTCCGCTCCACTTCAGGAAATACAACCTTAGCAGCCATTCTCAAGTATTAAACAATCAAGTTTTATGAATAACGATATAGATGTCGAGTAAAATAATGATTGCGTCGCACTATGCCCACTATCGCACTTACATAACGTAATTTTTAAGTAACGGTAGCATGACACCCAATAATACACTGTCAAGTTCTAGTCAAGCTTCTATTTCAATTTTCCCGTTAAAATGAAAATACATATTTCACCTCACATAAAATATCATGAACCACACTCATGCATTCATCGAATACTTAATAAATAAAATACCATCACGTAAATACCATTATCGTTTATTAAAATACAACAAAACTGCGATATGGTCTTTCGGAATAGAAAAATATGAGAACTTACTAAAACGGTTGCCGTTCTCAAATGAACACTTGTCTTCTCAAAACGTGGACTTTCCAAAATAAGTAGACAGGTACTTTTTTTTTTGTGGCAAGCGCCAGGTACTTAGATATGTATTTGTATATAATATATTCAAGTTATATCTGCTCCTTGTTTCGACCGAGTGAGCGAAGCTAGCGTCTGTATGACGGCGTATGAAGTGGTCATCCCGATTCTAAACCTTTTATTCTACAAACTACATGAATTATCACAACGAGATTTATCGGTATAATCTCGAGCGCTCCAGAAAGGGCGTTGAAACTCGAAAGAAACATTTGGAAGTGAATAATAAAGCTTATCGCCGTAAATATTAATGGGACATTAACCAAAACCGCTCACAAGAGACAAACAAGAAAAATACGAAACGGAAAATCAATAAAATGAGACCATTGTAAGGCACAGGACATACAGTTATTGAAACTCGCATCGGAAATGTTTAATAATATTTTTATTTAAATTAATTACCTACTTAACTTTTAATTTCATGTTCTAGATAAAATAATTATTATTTTATAAATAACTGCACATTTCAATTTTTACACAGCAAAAAAGTCTGACCTAATAAAGATAAAAAATATAAAAGACTAGCGGTGTCGTGGTTCCATTCATAAGGAAACTTTTATTTTATTAAATCGTAAATTAAGCGACTATTTCTTTTGTTTTTTTCAGGAATGATAGTACCTATTCTATATATAAATTATTCCAGAGTACACAATGTATGGGCTACATTAATCCTAATTTCAATTAAATTGATTCCATTTTCAAATGTTAATTAAAGACGCTTGAGCGCGAAATAATAACAAACACAAATATACACAATCGGGCAAGTTGGTAGCATATTTTGCACTGAAGAGTGTCAGGTTTTGACACGTTTTTATACAAAATGAGACATTGGCTATTCATTTACGTAATCACACTAAAGTTTAGCGTGGCACCCCTCTCAATGATTTCTATTCATCCATATAAACAAATCTTTGACCTTGACCGTCAAAAACCTTGCCCCAAACTAAAGTTAGGAAATAAAAGACAGAAAAAGTTAAACTACTGGTAATACTCAACATGCGTACATACGAGTACGTACTCAAGACGGGCCTCGGTACGCTGGGCTGGACGTTCCTACTTCCAAGAAGACAGGGGAATTCTATTTGCGACAAAATATTTCTTCCGGCCTTTTCCGCAGTAACCGTTAACGTAGCGTTTTAGCTCTGAAGGTATCAAGATTTGTTGAGGTATCAACGTTAGATAAAGGACCAAGATTGTTTGGCGGTAGATGTCAGTAATCCTTGAAGTGAATTTTACCGGTAATAATATTATGTTCAAAAAGTTATTTTGGTTTACATATTCTATTTAATTTATATTTTACCCAACAGTCTACGAAGGATGATAATGTTTTTCGGATGTTTCATAATGTAGTCTAAAGGGCTTGATCGATTTTGATATGCCAAGTTTTGTTAGATTTATTTTCACCTCTCGGATATCATTTATAATGTATATTAAAAATACTCGTTAAACAAAATGTCTTACTATTCTGCATATTATATATAATATTAATTTAATTAATTTAATTTAATTCTGTTTGATTAGAAAGTCATTTTAAAATAGTTATTGTGAACAAATTACGCCGGGTATCAATGTTTATATTATGTTATGTATAAATAGTAGTAATATTTGATTTGTGCGTGGATTTGCTCTGAGAGTTGCAAATATGATTAAAAAGCTGATTAAATGATTATGTCATGACCGGTTGGATGGCAAGTCTTATGAAGATCTAAATATCTTAAACCCCTTACCTTTCCTACTATATTCTATTAACCATCTAGTTTCCATAGTACAAGATTTGCTTTGCTTAGTTTGGGCTAGATGGTGTTGTGTGAAATGTCCACTAATATTTATTACTGATAGAAAGCGACATTGCTTTTTATTTTGTAAGCTCGAACGGAATGTAATTCCACATTTTATTGTGAGTAACGCTGAAATCTTAAAAACGATGTGTTCTTGGATAGATAAAAATCTTGGTGTCTTTAAATCTATATTGCACCGATTTTTTTTCTAGACATTCCATCTTAGACTGTTGTAGTTGCTTAACATCAAACGGGTCGTTAACTCGTTTGTACTACATTTTTAAATAAAAACTACGGGTCACTCACGTCTGTTTTGAGCCGAAATATCCGACTATAGTTTCAACCGCATTCGGCGGTCTTTTTCAAAGGAGCAGGGAGGAGGAGGGGTTTTTTTTTTTTCGTTTGTACTAGCAAGAATAAGAGACCACCTAGAATTAAATAATAATAAATAGATAGATAACTCATAACTCTTTATTAAAGACCACATTGTACAAACATATTAAAAATAATAATAAAGAACACAGGGATGAAAAATAATGTGTATGAAATCGTAACCAATCTAATGATCGTTGTTAATACATATTTAATTAAATACGCAGGTGTCGAACGGAAGGTCGCTTAATTATTGCGGCTCGGACGTATTCGTACACACGTCCGAGCCGTATACATATATTTTGTTTCAATAGCTTAATTGAAATTGAATTAAAATACTCGACGGTTGTCTGTAAACGATTTCATTTATAATAATTAATTGAATTTACATATCGCAATTGATTGATACGCAGATTTTGTATTTTTTTTTTTGTCGTGTAATACTCAAATGTCAATTATGGTACTGGCTCTTGGCTCTACCTATTGAGAGATCGGACAAAGTAGTAACTTTTAGTATATGAAATTGGTGATTTTTCGGCGGAATATAGTGTCTGGAAAGATAAATATCCTATCAAATAATGTGATTTGTCTTATGTTGCTAGTCGAACAAGATAATGAAAGGACAGCGGCTCCCTCAATGCTACATTAGACTAACGACGTGCGAATCGTTGCAACTAGCATGAGTGAGCTCACTGAGTGACCGCTGGAGATGTTATATATGTATGATCTGGTTCAACTAGCGTGAGTGAGCTCACTGAGTGAGTGCTGGAGATGTTATGTGTATGATCTGGTTCAACTAGCGTGAGTGAGCTCACTGAGTGACCGCTGGAGATGTTATATGTGTATGAGCTGGTTCAACTAGCGTGAGTGAGCTCACTGAGTGACCGCTGGAGATGTTATATGTGTAAGATCTGGTTCAACTAGCGTGAGAGAGCTCACTGAGTGACCGCTGGAGATGTTATATGTGTATGATCTGGTTCAACTAGCGTGAGAGAGCTCACTGAGTGACCGCTGGAGATGATATATGTGTATGATCTGGTTCAACTAGCGTGAGTGAGCTCAACTAGCGTGAGTGAGCTCACCGAGTGACCGCTGGAGATGATATATGTGTATGATCTGGGGCCCAATTCAGTTATTCAAGACCGTTCCATAGCCGAACCATATGTGGAGCGTTTCCCGTTGGCCGCCATAGTTTTTTTGATACAGTCACTTTTTTGTAATACAATTGACACATTTGTTGAAACGTAACACGTCCTTCGCTCGTTACTAAATCAAAAAATGATAGCAGCCGACAGGAAATGCTTCGCAAAAGGTTCAGTTACGGATCGGTTTTGAATAACTGAATTGCCCCCCTGGTTCTGTTAGTGATGATGTGTCCGACAAGGTATAAGGAGCTATAACTGTGAAGCTTTACCCAGGAGTGTTCGCAGATGATAATAGTCGCTAGTCTGTAACCTAAGTACGGTTACCCAGAAGACAATTTCAAGCACACCGCATAAATACTAACTTAAAGTTAATTTATAAAGTGAACACGTCACAATACCTAGATAAAATAGTCTTATTACTATTTTAATGGAATCGTACACTTTATATTCAGAAGAATTAAGAGTTCTATTAATACTTAATTATACATAAACAGTATTTTATCATCATTTAGTAGTCGGTTACAGTAATGAACGATAATAGCAGATATTATGTTAGTAAACTTAATGAGGGTTCAGTTTCAGTGGTTGCTGGAACCACGGCCGGGAATTGTTGCTTTGTTATTAAAACGCCGCCGAACATTTTACTGGAATATAAATTGATGCATAATAACTTAACTATGTAGAAGCAAAATAAATATATTATTATACTGGCTGATCTACAGAGTGTTACAACGATATATATAACCCACAGACACTTGCGGGTCCAAAGAACTAGAATTGAGCTGAAATAGTACATTATATGATACAAGTGTGCTAAGTTGATCATTACAGTCGAGGCGGAATTGCAGCCCGAGCCGAAGGCGAGGGCGTAATAGAGCCGAGAGTGTAATGACCATAATGCACACGCGTTTCATACGACGTTTTTCAACACACTTGCGAGGAAAAAACACCCGTTTATAACTGAAATATTTAATTATTGAAACAATATCCAAAAATCAACAGATGTTTCAGTTGTAGCATATTTCATTCTCTTTGGTTGCAATATTCGTGCCTGTTTTATTTCTTTATGTTATATTCTCGGTTGCCAGTACGATTTTCGACTGAATTCTTTTTGTTATGGGCCGGTATGGTAGAAGTATTCATCTCTGATTGGACTCTGACAATCTAGTAGGCTTAGATTGTGCGCGCGCAGGTGCCCTTGCATTGGTTGTAAAGTAAAGACACTAGTGCGTAATAGAAAAGTCAAAAGCACGCGTGTTTAATAGGATACTTTTCGGTCATGAAAACGGTTGAATAAGGGCCACTCTACGAGCAAGTGTGTTGAAAAATATTATATCGATCGAATGTAGACATTTTATCAAATATTAAGATTGCACTCGACTATGCGCTAGTAGAAACCTATTTTCGCGATTACTGGCGGTTTGAAGATACTTTATTCCAAAAGACTGAATAAAGGAGTGTCTTCCACATTTTGGCGGAGGAATATAGCAGCCAAATCCACACAATAAACATGATGCTACTAATTTAGAGTAGAGATGTATACCTAGAGAACTAATATGGTGTTGACGGCGCTGCTGGCCTTATTTCATTATTTTGTTCGAGACCACAGAATAATACAGGAGTATATACTTCCAGACGTTAGTTCCCGTACTTGCCACGATAGCACAGAAGTCTTTAATACGACTATCGTTCTATATTTAAACATACTCTATCGATTTTTGTAGAGTCAACAACTTCGGTAGAATTGTCAGAATTGTCGCTAATGTCAACTTAAACTTTTCATTTTATTTCAACAGTAGAGACTAGTATTTGTGGTTAACATCGAAATTGTAAATTGCAAGTTACGTAGTAACAAATTGTTCGTATTATGATTCGGTAAAATACGTAAATCATCATCATCATCATCTCAGCCATAAGAAGACCACTGCTGGACATAGGCCTCCCCCATGGATTTCCAAAATGACCGTTTGGAAGTAAATAAGTAAATACGTAAATACTAGCGACTAAATACTTACTAGTTTAACGCAATCACGAGTTCGACTAAGGTGATTTGACGGTATTACAACGGTCGGCAGGATGTAAAAGATTACTATATGGATACTAAAACCTTACTTTCTACGTTGTCTTATCTACTCCAGCCAGGCCAGCATCAATTTCAGCTTCTTCTAGATACTCTATATATAAAATGACCGGTCTGTTCCCTTGTTATAACAGATTTTAAATCCGTTCGCGTTCGATTCTGCATATAAATGATTTGCCGCTGCGCCTCTCTAGGGTCGAGTTTTATTTGAGCGCAGAATAAATTAGAAGCAGAACAGCGAGTTTAAACTAGTTTTGCACGTTTGCTTATTCTCGTATGAGCTTCTGTCTCAGTATATCAGTTGATCTGATACCTGGTTTATGTAAACTTTATCACGATTTGCAAAACATATTCACAATATAATATAGCTTTATGTTAATTTTATCAATCACTTGGTCCATAATGCAGGTATACGTATCATAGTAATACTCGTAGCTTATACATAGCAGCAAAACTAGAAACTATAATTGGTAGTTATTATTAGATACATAAGGAGAATACTAGAAGAAAAGAACTGTTATAACTAAACAAAAATATGAAATGAATGAATTCGAGTCACCCTTCTTGTGTCTCCTCCACTGTGACTACTATATCGCAGTATCCCAGTCGCACTGCACCCGTACAGCTCGTATAGAGGTAGTTAATTTAACTGTCATCGGAGCGCGCGCCGTGCTGCAATAAGCACCTAGGTTATTTCGCACGCGCGAGATTGAAATGCCAAATCAACTGATATGTCGGATGTGGAGGAAAGTATTTACTTGATGGTCGGGAAGCTAGGTGTTTGACCCTCACCACGCCTGAAGCGAAGGTGTGGACTGTGGACCCAAATGGTATGGTGTGGTGTGGATTGGAAATGAATATCGATTGAAGCTGTCATATCGTTATGTACTTGGCGACTGTAAGTATTTTAACTTGGGGAGAGCTAGTCAGTTGATTACTAGAAGTACCCTGCTACCACCTGTATGGTTTCTATGTGATGATTTTAGGGTACCGTACGTCATTCGATAAAAACGGAACCCTTAGAAGATCACTTTGTTGCTCGTCAGTCTGTTCGTTTGTCATTACCCTTTTAATCAGGATCGCGTGGAGGCGTGGAGGTATCAAGCTGATAGTAATATGAATACTCAGGTCTGCTACCCGTTGGAGCAGTGAAAAAATCAAACTTCTAAGATAACGTAATCTAAAGATTAGGTCGTTTATGGGGCATGTTTTGACACTCGCAAGGGTATTATTATGATCATGAAATTTGGCAAAAAGCAATGCGTTGTAGCACAATTACCTAAAGAAAAATAAAATAAAAACTATAAAGTTGTTACATCACAATATAATATTTTAATATATTATATATTTATAATATTTTTTGCGATTATAAACTATTTTGCAGTTGGTAAACTAACCGAGACCTATGTCGATGTACATGTTGGGGATGTTTTCAACGGTAAAGTTAAGTTTGGACCTCAGTAGGTACCGGTAAAAAAACCAGCCAAGTGCTAGTCAGACTCGCGTACGAAGGGTTCCGTGCCATTATCTATAAAAACGGCAAAAAAAACACGTTTTTTGTTTTAAATAAATTAAATATTAATTTTATTTTAAGTAATTTATTTATTTTTAAAGTAAATAATATTACTCAATATTCTGTGAATATTTCAAGCGTCTACCTGTTGCCGTTATCAATATCGAGCAAAAAAATCACGTTTGTTGTATGGGAGCCCCCTGAAATATTTATTTTATTCTGTATTTTAGTATTTATTATTATAGCGGCAACAGAAATACATCATATGTGAAAATTTCAACTCTCTAACTATTACGGTTCATGAGATACAGCCTGGTGACAGACGGACGGACAGACAGCGAAGTCTCAGTAATAGGGTCCCGTTTTTACCCTTTGGGTACGGAACCCTAAAAAACGGGAAATATCTACTATATTTGGAAATCGATCTATTTACACAGGTAAGTGTGTACGGAACCCTCGGTGCGTGAGTCCAACTTGCACTTGACCTTGATTTGATTTTTTTCGCTAAACTCAAGTCAATCCGATTTTTTTCACACAATACAATGTACTAAGAACTGTAATTAAATAGGTATGTCCTAAATGCTAACAAAACAATAGTTACTTATTATAATATTATGTACCAACATAAAATATTAGTCAAATCTTATTTTTATTCCAGTACTGATGTTACATTAAAAAAACTAGTGTGAAATTGTTAGAATTTGTGTTTTTAAATATCTTCATTTCCAAGAAATCATAAAAGAGATTTATTAGTCATAAATACAATTAAATAGAGCTATTAAAAGTGTAGAGGTACCGGAGTCGCGGTGTCGCGACGTCGCGGTGTAACGAAGGAGCGACATTTATAATATTGTGAAACTAACTTATAGCGATATACTTACACTGTAATATTGCCCATAAAACGACGACGCTGTTAAAACAGCGTCGTCTGCGGTGGCTGGGTCATGTGCATCGTATGGGCTCTTCTCGTCTTCCTAGGCAAATCATGCTTGGTGAAGTAGCAGAAGCAAAAAGGAGTGTTGGTCGACCTATGCTTCGATTTAAGGACTGCATCAAGCGTGATCTAGCCTCATTCAACATCGAGCACGGCGAATGGGAGATTATCGCGGAGGAGAGAAACCAATGGAGAAACCATGTTCGTGAAGGTTTACAAACTTGTGATAGGGCTTGGTTTGATGACCTTGCAGTAAAAAGAGCGAGAAGGCACGCCAGCGACACAATTCCATCCGTCGCAACACACGCTTGCTCACGGTGTGGACGACTTTGCCGTTCTCGTATCGGATTATTTAGTCACCAGAAAAGGTGCCACCGCCCCCAAGACACTGTTTAAATCGTCTGCAACAGACGTAAAGGCCATATGATGATATGATGATGAATATTGCCCATGTGTAAACTACAGTTTTTGTATTGTTTATTGTAATCTGGCGCCGCCGTCGGTAGAAAATCCTTTGTCTCGCGCGCGCACCTATATATAATTTTAAGGATTAATAAGTTACTCAAGGCTAACGGAAAATCGGGTATGTAATAAATCTAGAAAATAACATTTTAAACCTTCAGCAAATATATAATTTTGATAAAAAATAATCTTACACGTGTAAATTTACCGCCGTATGCGGTTGAAACTATAGTCGGAGAATGCGGCTCAAAAACAGACGTGAGTAACCCGTTTGTTTAAATAAAATATATATATAAATATGTAATCGAAAACAGAAAGTTGTAGAATCTTATTTTTATAATGAAAACTTCTCTGAATCAGATTTTTTTGCCAATAAGTACTTAATTCAGTAATGCTATACACCTAACGCGCCTATTTTTTTTGTCTCGGTAGATTCAACTTCTCTTTCCGACTGTCCTTAGCTACTTTTGTGGTAGTAACTGACCCAGCAAGCGAAGCGAGCTAAGGTTTCTGCGTGGCGAAATTTGATTTCATTTATCCGGATGTTTGTTTCGACTGTTTATTGGTCGGATATAAACCTGTCAGTAAAATGAAATATAACTTTCAATATAATTTTTCAAATAATAATCCGAATGTATGTCGTAGATGTAGACAGCCGTCGGCCGCCGGCCGCCGGCCGGGGCTGGGTGCCGGGCCGGTGGTTACACCGGGAGTGTGAGCGAGCCTTTTAATTAAAACTCGGGCCGGTTTCAGCTGTTATTAATACTCCATCACTCTTACAAACGTGTGGAATAGGTACCTCTCATACATATATCATTACTTTCCATTGCCGCCAGCTACATGAGATGGGATTCTCCGGGTTACCTAATGAGACTAATATTTGTTTTTAATTTACCTAGGTTTGTATAATGTTTTACAATAATAAATATATCGTAAAAATGTATATCTACTTAAGACAATAAATAAATAAGTGAAATAATAATACATATCTTTATTGCACAGCATCAGAAAGAATTTACAACAATATTCTAGAGACCACTTCCATTATAATAAAAAAAAACGCCAGTATGCAGTCCAGTATTTTGTTGTTCTTTTAACACGGATTCTTTTTTAGTATGTATAAATAAATTAAATAAATAATAATAAATAAATAATTTTTATAGTATGTATAGTATGTAAGTTGAAATATGCGTAATGAATCCCTGCAGAATGATTAAACCTCCCAAACCCGTGCGCGGCGTTACCTCGCAAAGTTCCATGGAAATCAATTTATTCTTTACCCGTACTATACTTTGTCTGCCATCGCCTGATTATGAATTCCTCTCGAGGAACAACCCTTCTATTAATACCCCTTCCGCCCTTCCAGAAAGGACCTGTAAAGTAATGGCTCTATACCTACATAACTATATATACCCTTTACGGTGACTGGTAATTTTACCTGAAAATTGGAGAGGATTTTGAAAGCGTCTCGCTCGACTAAACATAAGTAAACATGCCTAAATTAAAAACGGTAGTCTATTTCTTAATTTTAACATCTTCATGTAATGTTTTGTTTATTTTTCAACACACTTGCTCATAAAGTGGCTCTAATTTCACCGCAATTAGGCATATAATGACAACTGTAATCAAATTGTGACTTTATTAATACTATTATTCACAAGTGAGTTACAGAGTTTTTTTTATTATATTGGTCGAGTTGCTTTGTTCTTAGAAATGTTTTGATACAAAAAAGATCATGTTCAATAGTACAAATAAATTAATGTACCTATTGCTTGCTCATTTCATGCAACTTCGTATTTAAATAGATAATTTCAACTTGTACGTGTTTAATAAATAAAACTTTCACTCAAATATAACTTTTATTTTTTTTCTGTAATAAAGAAAACTTGAAATTCCTCATTTTGTACGTTGCTAAAATGCTATCCGCGAAAAGCCAAAAAAAAAAGAAACCGCATAATTTAAGTCTATGGCCGATCGCCCTTGTAAGATGCGCGCGCATAGGAAAACTGCAAAACTTTTTATCTACTAAATAAAATGATTTTTAAGTATTATTTTCTTCACAAGTGTGTTGAAAAACGTCGTATAATACACGTGTGTATTGATGATTATCGTCCTCGGCTCTCTTAAGACCCTCACCTAATGGCTCGGGTCTCAATGGCGCCTCAGCGGTAATCACCAACATTACACACTTGTACCATAATGTACTATTATACCTCAAGTTTATGTAACAATATTTCAATAGATAAGCAATAAAAACGTACAATCACGAATGCCGTCGGCAACGCATGATCCAGGAACCTGCTGATTTTTGCCTATTTTTACCCGACTGCGAAAGAAGGAGGGTTATGTTTTTCGAGTGTATGTATGTATGTATATTTCTTTGGCACGCCCTAGAGCCTAAACGGCTTGTCGTATTTTTATTTGAGTGGTGTCAATAGATTCGCCTTAGTCGTGAAAAAGACACTGGGTTCATCAAAATTTAAAAAAAAAACAAAATTAAGGATTTTTGGCAACAAAAAGTACTATCAAAAAAAATTTTTTTTTCAAAATACATCGAGTGTGTTATCAAAATAAGGTATTTTTACAGTGATTACGAATATATATATAACTTATATGTTTTATTGGAGTTTGGAATAGGAAATGCTAATAAATCACACACACTTCACACTTATGAAATAAATGCGAAGTTTGTGTCAGTTTGTTACTTCTTCATGGTAAAACGGCTTGACGGGTTTGGCTGAAATTTGGCACACAGGTAGTTTATAATCTGGATTTACACATATGATACTTTTTATCCCGGGATTCCCACGGGAACGGGTAAAACAGAATTAAACGTATTTCCTACCTCAAAAAATCACCGACAATTGTTCCATTATAATTGTGTTTTAAGGTAAGGAAGGAGAAGAGAAGAGAATGGAGAAGGGAGGGAGAGGTAGGGGGGGGGTTCGAATGTATGTATGTATATCTGAATGTTTCTATATGATCGCCTAAAGCCTAAAGGGCTTGACCGATTTTGATGTAAGTAAGAGGTGTCTTTAGATTCGTTTTCACTTGCTGAGTGTCATAGGCTATTTTTTTTTGTAATAAAAATCATACATCTCTCACAAATATAAAAAACGCGTGTTTTTTTGTAACTTCCAACGAACTTTTTGTATGTTCCCTACATTCATACACAGTCTGCTATAAGCACGCGCTCTGTCTAGTCGTGTTCACGCAGTATGCATGAGGCGTTCATAAAACATGCATCGACGAGCGTTCATTTCACCTCACGCCCGGAACCCTCCCCTCCCCTCCCCTCCTCCCACTCTCCAGACAAAAACACTCTCCGGAGTAATTAACTCGTTCGTCACAGAGCCCTCTTTACCTACACTTTCTTTTTACACTTTAATTAAATTACTGATGACGAATCAAAGACGGACGTGAAATGACTAAACATTATTTGAAAATCATTGAAGGTTTTTGGAGAACAATTGGTACCGATTTTTTTAATTTTAATGATAAGCAGAAGGAAAATTACACGGTGTTTGTCTTCGTATCTAGCTTTTGTATATATAATATATATATATATAATTATATTTTAATTTCTCAGTTGGATAGCTGAAAGCACGCGTGTTTAATAGGATACTTTTCTGCCATAAAAATGGTTGAATAAGGGCCACTTTACGAGCAAGTGTGTTGAAAAACGTCGTATGAAACGCTTGTGCATTATGGTCATTACACTTGTATCATACTGTACTATTATATTTCGGAACATAGGCATAATAATTATGATTTTATCACTCAAAAACTTTTAAAATTTTAACAACGTTTCACGTAATGTAAAAACTTGGGTTGTTGCTGTTGTTTGAAACGCTTTATGGAAAACGTTTTGTGGAAATCGTGAAAAATTCACAAAGCGTACATTTCAATATTGTTCATTGTATAAGAACTATGTTCCTAACATTCTGAGTGTTAAACCTAACACAAGATACATCATCGATCAAAATAAGTTGCAAACTTCTTAAAACAATACCGAAGTGGCGGGTCTCTGTTCCTTACTCGTCCTCGTACTGGAAAGTTACTTGGAGTGTTTCTCTAACAGGGGAGTGACATTAAGGTAATGGGAATCACTCTTTTCGGCCGTTGTTTTGAACGTGGCGCCGTAGAAACGTTTGTTGGGATTAAATGAGATAATGAAATTAACTTTATTTTAGCCCTGAGTTATGGGAATCTCTTTTCTTCTCTCGCTGCAGAGATAGGCATTATGAAGAAAATTGTGAGTAGCCGTTTTAAAGTGGAATGTTTTAATAGAAATTAAATCCTGAAATGCACTTTTCGATCTTCAATTACTACTTATTAGTAGAACCAAACATATCTTTCTGTGTTAATTTATCAAGTCGCTCTTTGCTCTCAAAAGAAAAAGCTAAGCTACGCAAAAGAACTTTAATTTAGCTTAAATATTTCACTTTACTATTACAATATATATATGTGTCAGCAGTAGGTACAATCAGCCGTCATTACTTGAACTATTGAGACGGAAAAGTCTCACAAGTACAATCAGTTGAACTGACAATTGTATTTCAAGACCTAAACGTTTTTCTTTAACAAAAACAGGATATGGAAATTAAAACATCTATTTAGTTTAATTGTTTTTAAGCACTTTTCAGTTTTAATGTGCTTACTTACGTATAGCATTTGATTTCTACATATTTACATTTATATGTATCACAATAACTATTGCTCTATAACATTCACTGGTGGATGTTTGAATTATCAACACTAAAGTTACACACAGTTAACTCTTAGATTAGCAGTTTCAAAACACATTTAAAACTGATAACAAGTACGTGGTATTCGTTTTTACATTAACTAGTCTTAATACACAAACATGCCTAAACACCTGTTCATTACTGCCTAAGAACACTAAGCCCTCCTGCATAACAATCAGGCACTCGAGAATCAAGATAAAATCGTCGATTTATTCAAAGAGCTCCCCAATTAGTTCTCGAATACGTAATCAACGTCTTGTTTAACCACCTTTTAATATTTAAGATTATTATAAGCCTTCTTTATACTCGCCTAATTAACAAAATTATTTGGCGAACCGGTCGCGGCTGTAAGGGACGTCTGGCTCTACTCGGCCTTTTGATGTCCCTCGAAGGAACAGTTTTTACTTTGTGGGTATAAGAACATTCTGCGGACGGAATTGGGCCCTTTCATTGCGAAATTGTGTTTTTGGCGGTTCACAATGTGTACCGTTTGCTTCCAACTGGGTTCCTTGATTGTGTTATTGTGTTTGTTGCGGGGTGACCGCATTTTATAGCCGTTAAGAAGTCATTTGGTCCACTCTAACTTTTTGGTTAAGTTTTCTTTTCCATATTACGTATAAGGGTAGTGCTTTATTTGTAAGTGGAAAGTAAAAAATCACCACAAGAAAGAATCAACATAAAATTTTCTCTGAATATGCTTCTTGAGTTATTTTGAACGTAAACTAGTTTTGAATAGTAAATATGCCGAAACACTGAATAGTTAGTATATTCAACGCCAAAAGTTACAGATTTTAGTCATATTTTTTCTAGTATAGTACCAATACTACATTTCTTACTGTTTCTTACGACAAATCTGATATGGCACTAATAGTATTAGTTAGTTACAATAGATCCGCGAGGGTCGCAGTGACAGGGAGGCTCATGGCCTCCCACCCTACCTCGAATAATAATTAGTTTATAGTACCAATAAATTATATTCCTTACGACAAACCTGGCTTCTAACCACAGCTCATGTTCTGATGATAAGTTTTTGCAATTGAAGATATTAAATAGCAATAGTAATAGTGGTTTGTGGCGGACACATAATTGTTGTAGCGTTTCTTTTTTGTTTTTGTTTCTTAATACCTATTTACTTGATGTTATGTGTCTTATATAAATAAATATATGTCTATATAAATACATTTACTCTGAAATGGTTTTGATTCAAAGGAAGTCTGTATAGTACTCGTACTATTAGTGTAATTGATACTAATAACATTAATTAATTGATTAAATACAAGCACTGTTAGTTACTTTGCTACAAATTCTTCTATAACTATTTTTTTTTTTAATAATTCTGAAAGTTAAACTCCCCGCTGAAGCGGAGCAGAAGGTAGCCCGTATTGAAATTCCCAACGCAAACTGCGAACCGATATTGTAGCCAATATTGAAGTTAATACAAAGTAAACAGACGCCGGAACACAAACTACTGCTAATGGTAAGATAACTCCAACTACCTATTTAATAAATATTTGATGAGGTCTCCGCTACGTCGTTCCTACTTTGAGAAATTGGGAAACTGGAGATTGAAGAGAATTGATTTCAGGATGTTGTATTAACTCCTAAATAAACTGGCACACAATCTGGATCAACAAGCTGCGCGTCTGTTGGATCCACTTACAAATATACTAAGTTATGTGAATATTTGACCTCGCAAACACAAAGTTATTTGCAACAATCGTACAGCTTCTAGTAAGGGCCATTGCGGAATAAAACGTAATTCGTTCCGAGTTAAAGCTTCTCGACCTTTCGACTAATTTTGCTCGTATTCGAAATTAAGTAAGTACCGAATGTTCCTTCCAAATATTAACAAAATTGGCCGAGAAATGGTCTCGTAGCTGATATTGATATATTTAAGGCTTATAATATATACGTCTAGTTAGCTACAAGGCCCGTTCATCACGCGTCATAACGGTCAGTCAGACAATGAATGTATTTTGAAAAATATCACCACTGAATAATTTCTCTATTTCATTAACTTTACAAACATTTTGAAAAGTTCTTCTGGTACAAAATTTGTTTTGTTTGCGATGTGTACTCCATCCCAGTTTGCAAATCAGGAAGGATGGAATTATATGTAAATTGTGTGAGTGGGTCTCTCCCGATAGATATAATCTGGGTGTCTTGAAATCGCGAGTGAATTGGTTTCTTCTAGGCAAGCGCGCTCCATCGTAGCGTAGACCGCGACGTCGCTTAACATCAGGCAAGCTGGCGGTCAAGCGCAAATCTATCTTTAAATGATCAGGAACCGCAGGAACCCCAGGAACAATGATATAAGGTGATTGGTTAATATTTAAGTGATTAATATAAACTTTGTAAAACAATAACAATTTTCAGAAATAAATATTATTATTAAGAAGTTTCCGGCAGCCTAGTGGTGAGACCGTCTGACTTGCGATCCGCAGGTCCTGAGTTCGAATCCCACGGCACACACCTCTGTCTTTTCGAAGTTATGTGCGTATTGTTAATTGCCGCCAACTTCAAACGATGAAGGAAAACACCGTGAGGAAACCTACATGTCTGAGAGTTCTCAATGATCTTGAAGATGTGTGAAGTCTACCAACCCGCACTTGGCCAGCGTGGCAGACTATGGCCTATACCTTCTCACAATGAGAAGATGGCCCGTTCCCAGCAGTGGGACAGTTTGTACAAACAGGGCTGATAAAAAAAAAAAAAAATTATTAAAAATAAAAAATCGGCAACGTTTAGAAACTCTATCTTTTATTAGTATTAATTAGATTACAATATTTTATAAACTATACGTAAAACCTTTACATACGTTGTAAATAGGAATAAAATACCTCCGTTCCTCTGCACTGCCACTGGCATCCTTCGCCCCGCGTACACACCCATGGTACGGCCAGTCAACTAGTTTTGACCAGATATATGTAGTTAAGTATATTTTTCCCTACATTCAAACAGTGAAAATGCAATGAAACTTGTTAAACTTCTGAATGTGTCGTCGTCGTCGTGAGTGTGACCCCGGCCCGGGTTGACCGCAGCCCGCTAGCTATACAAGGGTCACTATTACCCCGTAACCGCGCTCCTGGCAGCCGGTGTCTCACTATTATTGTCGGGTTAGGGCACTATTGCCTTTTGACGTGCATTACACTAACTATAAGGTAGGCTGTGGCCCCATGTCATCCGGCACGGCGCCGGATCGGAAACAAAAGCCGGCGCGGCGTCTTCATCCGACGTTTTCGCCTACTAAAAAAATCGGATTTCGACGCCGTGACGGATGATATGGGGCCAGACCCTTACGAGGTCCATGGTAGCCATACTAATATAATAATAGTATAAATAATGCAGTAGTAATGGTTGGTAGGTAAGCATTAACTGCATATTATGACTCGGTTGTCAAATTAATAAAATCTCAACCCCGGACAAATTGAAATAAACTTTATAAAGAGCTTATTTACACAATTACAAGGAGCGCCCACAGAGGGCGCTCCTTGTAATTGTTTGCAAATTGCAAGGGCTACACAAATAAAATACTTAGGCATCGTTATGGATAGCACACTAAGTTAGAACGGCCAATTAGAGGCCTTGATACCCCGAGTGAGAAAACTTATGTGTGTTTTCAAGAAATTAAGGGCGGTTGCCTCGGATGATCTTCTGAAAACGGTGTATTGCGCTTTGGTTCAGTCAATACTGGCTTACTGTATCACAGCTTGGGGCGGCACATATGCAACTGATCTAAAACAATTAGAGATAGCTCAAAGAGCTGTTCTGAAGGTAATGTTGCATAGGCCTATCAGATATCCAACTAGATCACTATATGAGGAGTGCTCTCTGCTAACGGTGCGTCAACTTTATGTGCAACAAGTGATTTCTCAACTGGACTATAATCCCAGCTTAACAACTAGACGCAGGGGACATACGGTGTGCGACAACATGACTCGACAGAGGCTCACTCTAGTCGGGCGACAGTTTGAGGCAACCAGTGCTCTCATTTATAACAGAGTTAATAAATGTTTAAACATATACCCCTTGTCGTCGACGAACTGTAAGGCCTTATTAATACAGTGGTTAAAAAGTCTGTCGTACGAAGAGACAGAACTACTTTTAAAAAACATAGAACAGCAAAACCACGCACTAAGATTAGACTTTCTTTAGATTATGCTTTGATAATTCTTTCATCCCACAGAAACATACACACACACAGACATACATTTTCTTTCTGTAACACTCTTTCACATTCCGCATACATAAACACTCAACAAAAAAAGGCTGAAATAGTTTAAAACAAATTTAAAAACAAATTTTTAATTAATTAATTTTCATACATACAAGGTAACACAAATAACATTTTTAAATACTATTTTTGACGAATCTGAGTAGACGATTAAACTTATAAGAAATAGGCTTTGACTAGATTAAATTTAATTTCATTATTTTCACTAAATCCATTTTTTTATATTTTTGACTAAATCATTTAACATAACATGTAAAATTATAGCTTTTATTACAAATATATGTACAAAAAAATGTATTCATGTTAGGAAGTCTACCCGCCAAAATACAGGTGTTTTCTGCACCTAGTTTGGTGGCTATGGCTAAACTTATAAGTTTGTACTTTTGGGAAATAAATGTTTTTTTTTTTTTTTTTTTTTTTTTTTTAACTTCGTAATTAGCTAATTAGCTTTCAGCCTGTTTCATACAAATATTTTTGTTTACACGCAATTCTTCCAAAAAAACTCGAAAATTATATTCTAATGAGCCTATGAACAAACAAATAGTTTCCTTACGGCACTTGACTTGTCAGACGTCATCTCTACTCCTACCTTTGACACACATTTCGTCTTTCTCACAGTTTATACACACATCCACGGGTCGTCCCTTCCAACGTTTATGATACTCGTAAACGTACATAATTATCTGCTAGAAAGATAAACCTGAAAAGCTGTAAGTCAACACTACAGTTTGCTTCACCCTCAACCATATTACTTCTTAACACTAGGCTTGACATCAAACAAGCTTAATATTAATTTGAAAAGAAATTGAATTGAAAGAAATATGAAAAAAAAAATGAAAGTGATTTTTATTTCTTAGTCCCGGTCCATTTAGAATTGTTGGCTACCTGTCCACAGTAACATATCGGCGTTCAACCAATCACAACCAGTAGCTACCGCACACATTAGGGGCTGATCGATAGCTGCCACTTTAGGCTGGCCCCGCTAATGGGGGTAAGTAGCGTTTTTACCCCGGATCTCGTGAATAGCTGCTTTTGGGATGCTTTTTCATTATTGACAGATGTGGATACTTTTACTGATAGGTATGCTTGTGTGTGTCGTAGACATTTTGCTGACCGATTATTTGTTATGTTATACAGTCGGTGATCGGTATTTAATTGTACCAAAGTAACGAATATACATACAATTCACACACCTCCTCGGCCACACCGTTGCTTAACATCAGGCGAGTTGGTGGTCAATCGTAGATCTATCTTCTATAAAAAAAAAGTATATATAATATATATATATATATGTAAATTATACGTATACAATTATATTGTAATAAAACTTTTACTATTGAGTAGTGTGTAAACAGTTCTAAAGTATGAATATATATATATATTCATACTTTGAATATATATATATATATATTCATACTTTAGAACTGTTTAGACACTACTCAATAGTAAAAGTTTTATTACAATATAATTGTATACGTATAATTTACATGGTGGTGTTAAACGTCCAATTTAAAAATACATAATTATGCCGCTGTAAGATAATAGCAATAGGAAATGCGGACGATTATTCGAATGTCGTTAAAATATTCGTCTAAGTTTCCAAGAAACATTTTGAAATAAAAAATTAAGATATCTTGTGTATCTATTTGTCTTCTAATTTATTTAGCAACGTGTTATGTATTTTACTGCCATTAAATTAGGGCTAGAGCTATCATCAGCTTTAATAATATGCGTGCGGGAGCCTATTCACGAGACTACGGTGTCTGTCTGTCTGTTTGACACTTTGAGTAGTATGTGCGTGCCTCGACACGCCCTTTATTTATTTATTTATTTATTTATTAGTTTAAATACTTCCCACACTTACAGCTACGCCAAGTCGTGTGGTAGCCAGTTAAATTATTGATAAAGTTACAAACAATATTAATTACCTATAACTAAGCACAACACATAATTATAAAATTATATACCTAATAACAATAAATTTGTCAAAAAAATAATCTTGAATAAATTAAAATAAAATAAATTTAAATCATATGGATAATGTCAATTCGTTAAAAATAATAATACAATAGAATTAAACAAATGTCATTACACAAACTAAGGCCAAGCAAACTAATATAAATCATAAATATCAATAATAATATACTTTCATATTCAAATTAATCATAAAACTACAAAATGAAAAATAATTAATTATATTATTGACTGAATCTATCGGCTCAAAAAATGTATACAAGCACTAACTAACATATACAATTTTGTCAAAAACACATCAATATCTGGTTGGTGAGCAAGCAGGGCGTTGAGTAGAGAGATGGCCCGGGCTGTGGGAGCGTTTTGAGAGGTGCGCGTGCGCGTCGCCGGGGCCGCGAGCAGGCGCCGCACGTGCGGCCGCCGCGCCCGCTTCGGAGTCACGAACGCGAGACTCGATAGAGTGGAGGGATCATCGATCCTATTATGTAGCAACAGATAATAGTGAACCATTGCAGCACACTTACGTCTGAGTTCTAACGTGTTAATACCTACCATCCCCGCCACGAATAGTGATGGATATAAATACGGATAATAACCATATAGTCTGTTGTACAGGTAACGCGCAAACCTTTTTTGCACCTTTTCTACCATGAGTTTGTACTTGTCTTCGTGGGGATCCCAGATTATGGAGTTGTATTCCAGTTTACTCCGTACAAACGCATAGTAGAGGGTTACAATAGTACTCCTATCCTTAAATTGTCTAGATTGTCTCATGACAAAACCCAAGGATTTATGAGCACGGCTACACACCTCGACTATATGGCTATTAAACGTCAGCTCAGTGTCCAGAAACAAACCCAGGTCACGAATGCGCTCGACACGTTCCAGAGGGGTATCGTGTATGTTGTAGGGGTAGAAAATCGGTGAACGGGTGCGAGTAAAAGTAATGGTTTTACATTTGGCTGCGTTAAACTCCAGCTTGTTCAGTTCACTCCACGCTACAACATTATTAATATCCCTCTGTAGCGCTTCGCAATCTTCATCCGTTTCTATACCCAAGAAAAGCTTCAGATCGTCGGCAAACATCAGACACCTAGCTCTCCTGACTACACTTGGCAAATCGTTTATCATAATTGTAAATTGAGTTGGACCTAACGTACTTCCTTGGCTCACACCAGAGCAGGTCAAATACGGATCCGAACGGTAGTAGCCGAGCTGTACGTATTGGAATCGATTAGAAAAATAGCTAGAAAAAAAATTCAGTAATTTTGGAGTGAAACCGATGGCCGAAAATTTCTTTAGTAATACGTCATTATGGACGCGATCAAACGCTTTTTTGAAATCAAAATAAGCTGCATCAACTTGTTTCTTATTGTCTA
Source organism: Lycia hirtaria (assembly GCA_947563715.1). NCBI lineage: Eukaryota > Metazoa > Arthropoda > Insecta > Lepidoptera > Geometridae > Lycia > Lycia hirtaria. Next base: position 8,915,465 of record OX387380.1, read on the forward strand.
ATTCCAATACAGTATAGTCTACGAAGTTTATATGATTCGTGGCAGTAGATCTTCCCGCCCTGAACCCATGCTGAGCGTCGCTCAGTTGCGCACCGACCTGTCTGGTGATTTCCCGGTTTAGAATAGACTCGAATAATTTACCAGGTGCAGACAAAACAGCTATAGGCCTATAGTTCTCGACTTTCGATCTGGAACCATCCTTCGGTATCGGAGTGACTCTAGACACCTTCCACTGAGACGGGTAAGTTGCAGTGGCTAAAGACATATTAAATATATGTAATAACGGTAGTTTTAAAATTTCAAAGCAGTCTTTAATAATATAAGCTGGTATACCATCGGGCCCCGCTGATGAATGAGCTTTAAGTCTTCGGACTGCCTTGAACAAATCTAGAAAAGTGACGCTATCCACCGCTATCCGAGACGAGCACAGCGGGCTGGCTGCCTCGCGCTCTGCCGATTCCGCAGACAGGGTAGGAGCGTCACTCAGAAACACTGACTTAAAATAGTCACCGAAAGCATTAGCTGCGTCCACGCCGGAAACTGTATTACCGGCGTACACAAATTCATAGTTTGACTGCCTAGTAGATTGTTGGTCTTTAATATATTTCCAAAATTGCTTCGGATTATTTTTTATATCGGCTTCAGTTAGATTTATGTACGTTGTGTACGACTCATTGATAAGAATCTTAACCTTTTCCCTGTAATATTTAAACATTTCCAAATTAAATTGTTTCTTTTGTTCCCTATATCGTTTCAAATGAAAATGTTTACTTTTTATATTTATTATTATTTCTGAGGTGAACCACGTCGGGTACTGATAACGGGAAAAAGAAATACCTCGCCGTTTAAGAGGCACACAACTGTCAAAACAAGCGCCTAACAGTTTATAGAAAGTGCTCACCGCTGCGTCGACATGCTCTGCTCGGTACATCTCGTCCCACTCAATGCCGGCGATGGCATCGTATAGCACATGTAAGTCGGCTTTACGGAAATTCCACTCGTGCGACTGATTTTCATGGCCCGGGCTCGGGAGAAAGGGGTGTGAAGCGCCGTCCCGCGGCCGCGGCGTGCGCGCACACCGCACGCTCACCATAAGTGGAGGATGGTAACCGTCCACTTTATCCGGTACTAAAGGTTCCGTATCGCCACTTACCTCAATCCACTCGCTACCGATGCTACTCAACACCAGATCCAAAATGCCATTACATTCATTGACAACAGTATTGTGTTGCCGTAACTTATACGAATCTACCAAGGATTCGTAGTGCATATAAATATCCTGACTACACGAGTTCAGGTTAAAATCGCCTATTATTATGGTATCTATTTTTGAATATTTAATTAAAATATTTTCAATAAGGCTGAAGGTACTAATATACTGAAACTCACTTGCACGCGGAGGAATATAAACAACACAACATATAATTTTTTTGTACTTCAAAGTGAGTAATCCTATTACGACTTCAATCTCATCTGCGTAGCCCTCGATGTCCAGTCGCTGCAGGTTGAGATGGTCCCGCGCCGCCAACAGCACGCCACCCCAGCCGGCGTCTGCGGCGCGGTCGTGCCGCAGGACGGTGTAGCCAGCGGGGAACACCTCGCCGTCGTAAACACCGGACACTAAAAATGTCTCAGTGAGCGCATAAATATCAGCTGATAACGTACTTATTGACGTCTTGGCGGCCTCGAGTTTAGAACGGAGACCCCTGACGTTTTGGTAGAAAAGAGAATAACACTTCGATTTTGTAGTTTTATTCATCTTTTTTTGGCTTACGAAATCCATTATGCCACGGCTTAATATGCACGTCCTCGGCCCAGTGTTCCGGCGACAGATACTTGTCAACATCCTTAGTCGGTACCGTTAACTTGAAGGAGGCGTATTCTCCTCGTGATTTCAAAATTTCTGCGGAACATTTATTATCGGGACAGATGTTATTCAAATACGCTACAACTTGTTCAACAAATTCTCCAAAAATCATAATTATAAATTTGTCTGGGTGCGCTTTGGTCAAATATATATCCGTAGAGATGAACAAAGCCCAGCCACACACATTAGAAACATTGATTCTCTTAATAAGCTATCGTAAACTGTGTCCTACTTTTTTCTAACATAAAATTATTTACTAAGTTTCCTGTTATACTTTCTGCAATGCTCAATATTTATTACCAAAATGTTAATAGAATAAAAGAAATACCATAAACTATACAAAAAATTCAATAACCCTAGAGATTACGACACATTCTCTCTGCTACGCAACAGGTTTAAAAAAATGGCTGACTATTGTTATAAGAATTATGTTTCTTCTCTTGAAGACTCTATGGGAAACGATATAAATTTATTCTGGAGACATGTAAATAATAGAAAAGGCTCTGTATCAATGCCACATTTAATGAGTTTTGGCAGCTCCTCATCATCTAATGGACAAGGCATATGTGAACTTTTTTCAGAATACTTTGGATCTGTCTTTGAAAAAGATACACATCATAGCACATCTTTTCTTTCCAATAATTTAGATACTAATAAAGCTACGCACACTATTTCGCAATTTTATATAACTGAACGAGACATCTTGATTAAAATTAAACAACTTGATAAAAATAAAGGTGCTGGACCAGACCAATTGCCTCCTTCTTTTATAAAACTTTGTAGCAAGCAATTGAGCGTGCCACTAAGTGTTATTTTCAACAAGTCACTTGTCACTGGCATTTTTCCCAAGCGCTGGAAGGTTGCACATGTAATTCCCATTTTAAAAAACGGTGATAAATCACGCTGTGAAAACTACAGGCCAATCAGTATCTTGTCTTGCTTTGCAAAATTATTCGAATCTTTAGTTTATAACCATTTATATAACCATTTTAGGCCTCTTCTCTCCACTAAGCAACACGGATTTGTTAAGGGCAGGTCGACAGTTACTAATCTGTTGGAGTACAAGAACTTTCTTTGTAGGAGTTTCGCTACTAGTGGACAGGTTGACTCTATCTACACAGATTTTTCAAAGGCATTTGACAAAATTAGTCACAGATTACTTTGCAGGAAGCTAGCATCTTATGGTATTCATGGTAGTCTGCTCCGTTGGTTAGTTTCTTATCTTACCAATAGGAGTCAGTTAGTAGCTCTGAAAGGTTTTCTGTCCTCTCCAACTCAAGTGACCTCTGGTGTGCCTCAAGGATCGCACTTAGGCCCATTATTATTTATCATCTTTATCAATGATCTTATAGAGCATTTAACTTGTGAATGTTTACTCTATGCCGATGATTTAAAAATATTTAAAACTGTGTCCACTTCTCACGACTGCTATCTCCTGCAAAATGACTTGAACTCTATTTCAGACTGGTGTAAATCGAACTCCATGTATCTCAATATTAAGAAATGCTTTGTTATAACGTTTTCCAACAAACGTCACAAGATTGTCCATAACTACCTTATTGACGGCCAGTGTCTAATCAGAGCTGATATCGCTAAGGATCTGGGTGTTATATTCGACGATAAACTCTCGTTTCGGGCTCACTATCAACATATCACAACCAAAGCTAATCAACTCCTTGGATTTATTTTTAGATCTACTAAAGGCTTTAAAAAACCTCAGTCTTTACTGTATTTATTCTTTACTCTCTCCAGAAGTATTTTAGAATACGCCAGTCCTATCTGGTCTCCGCACTACAAAGTGCATATTGAAGAAATAGAAAGGGTACAGAAAAAGTGTTTAAGAATGCTTTGTTACCGTCAACAGCTAGGACGCCCCAAACCTAACTACGAATTAAGATTGTCTATGTATAATGTGCAAAAGTTAGAAGCCCGTCGAAAATTTTTCGATTTTATTTATTTATATAAAATAATTCACTCCGTAGTAGACGCACCCGAATTACTTTCACAAATAAACTTTAACACAAAGTATAGTTCACGTAGGTCCAATGAAATAAATCTCTTCGCACTACAAACTTTTAAAAACAATATTTCCTATTATAATCCGCTAGTAAGGATGGCTCGGCAGTATAATGATTGTATTAATAATAAGCTAGACATTGATATTTTTACTCCTAAACTCTCATTCTATGCTAAATCAGTGAAGGATATCCTCTATACCAATCCATAAAATAAAATAGATTGTAAAATAAAATCAATTGCAAAATGAATAATTTAGATTTGCTTACACATATTCACCTATGTAAACTTACAAAATATGCATAGCCTCTATTTCTCTGTTTTTCCCTTTGTTTCAATATAATACCTAAAATGTGTTTGCTCAAATGATGTATACATGCTTTGGAGTATAGTCTGGTTCTGATCGATTGTCACATGTTATCTTATATTATGTTAGGCTATATTCTGTTTTGTATACTTAAATAAATAAATAAATAAAAGCCGTAGTTCCGATATGCACGTAGTACAAGTGTAGATACGATTTCCTTTCCGCTGCTGCAATAGTGCAAGCGGTCGAGCCCGGGGCGGCCGTACCGCGAGTAACGTTGCTGGGAGCCCGACGAGATCGACGATTTTTAATCTCGGTCCACTCTCCAGCATTGTTATTCAAATTAGAATTCGTATTTTGATTCATTAGTTCCGTGTTTCCCTCCAACGATGTAACTTGCAGCGACACTTGCGGAGGCGCTACGGTAGGGGTGGGGGGCGCGCTGCGGCTCAGTCCGGCGTCGGCGCGAGTGTGAAGAGGTGACTCTTTCCGTCCTGCTTTAGCCTTCCGACCTGTGGCGGCGAGCGCCGCCGATGCCCGAACATGTGCCTCACGTATCTGCCGTTTCGCCGGTTGCGTCACATTTTGCTCATTTCTACCCTCTTCTGCAGACCTTCCACTAATATTTACCGCTGAACTCGAATTTTGATGATCACTAATGAGTTGTTTTATTAACTTATTCTGATCAAACACTATCTTCTCCAAGGATATAATTTTATCCTGCATGGAGTTCACTGTTTTAATTAACTCATGAAGGGCAAAATCGGCTGATTTATCCGACATTTCTATTTTTTGCAATTAAAAATACACAGAGCTTATTGAACTACCTCCAACCTCGGCGGGGGCGGGGCTTGAACTCTTGTCAAGTTATTAAACAATGAAATGTCTATGTGTAGACCAATACAGCTCTGTCGTTTAAAACACGACCTGCGCTGGCAGATGTTTCTGATCTATAAGTTTCGTTTATCTGAACAACTGTTATATTAAGTTCGTAAGGTTTCTTATTTATTCAAACTCAACAACCTTATTATTCACAAAGGTTCGGTTTACCGGACGTTTTATCAAATCGCCTTCGGGGTTTCGGCAAATTAATTTAAAAAAGAAAGAAAAAATGTTAAATGATATTTGACGTATCATACTTGTATTTCTTATCTAAAGTAGAAATTTCTTTTTAACGTTATAATACCCATATTTGCAGCAGTACTTTCTCCTTCCAGCGTCTAAATCGGGGTTCCCGGTGTCAGAGACCAGTGCTCAGCTGTTGCACCTCAGATCTCTCTTGAAAGGTTCGCCATTTTACGCCAATAACGCAACATTAACTTGTAAATACAACTTGCTTCAAGATTGAGGGTTGTAATAGTCGACTAGTTGAATAACAGAACAACAGTAACAGCTTTCACAAGTAATATGAAGTTTTGAACGGATTTGTGGTGTTTGATATTTTCAGTGTTATTATTTATTTTAGTTTTTTTTTTGCTTTATATAATATCATCAGCCATCATTGTTTGTAGTTTGAATGATCATCATTCAAACTCTGACCATACATTACAGAACAAATTATTGATCTTAATAGGTTTTTTAATTTGATATTTGTTTTAATTTATTTAACAATTTTATAATAACCTGACGCGTGCATCTGCCGCAGGGTATAGCGAGCCGCCGCAGCGAGCGCAGTCGGCCGCATCGTACGGAATGCTTTTTTCATTGTCGCGCGTTTTCGAAAATTATCTGAACTTTGTTTGAATGTTTCATCACCCCTCATGAGAAAGCTATAGCTACGCCCATGGGTCTTTCGGGACCGCTTTTAAACCTCAAAAATGTAACTAGATGCAAACATTTTAGCATCATTCCACGATGTTAATACATGCGTCGTTTTCCTTATTATTTAGTTAAACAAGTGCTGTATTCATTTGCATCTAAATTCTATTGTACGCTGTTATCGTTAAAGTAAATGTCTGCGCGAGTCGGGTTCGATCGCTTCTCGACTAACTTCCTAATGAGCTGATAATTGGAAATTAAGTTTTAATGAGAGTTCAGTTGACGATGGGGTGCCAATTCACACTTCATTCATTGTTTTAGGACAAGTAGTGTACACTACTTGAATGTTAGGTTTAGTAGGAAAATAAAATGATAATACGAGAGTACCAATGGTATGGGGTGCGTTACGTCTTATAAAGCGGGGGATAAAATGAGAGGAGGGGGGTGAAAGTTTCAAAATCCTAGTTAGATTCTTCTGGATAGACGAGACCCACCCTCGGCCACAACGTCGCTTAACAACAGGCGAGTTGGTGGTCAATCGGTAATCGTAGATCTTTTTAAAAAAGTTTTCAGCTCCAAATACGCAAGTGTAGCGATGCTAAGTATATAGCTATCTACCCAAATATTTGTAGGGACAACATAATATTAAGTTACCTATTTGAATACACATTCTTAATTTAATAATTTTACCACGAAACCACAACACAAACATCACCACATAACATTTATAAATCATATTTATGTACACCAAAGATGGAACTAGATTACAACATTTCGCTAACAGCATTTATAGCCACAATACAAGCAATACCACTCCCAGTACACTGCACGCCACTACACGGCACTCCACATCTATCTACTCGAGGCATTTGCATAGTTTAGTGCACGTCAGTGTACAGAACGCAATATGGCATACATTGAGGTTTATGCTTGGCATGACGCTGGCTTGTTTCTATATAATAAGCTCAGTTAGGCGACGTTGGGTCTGGTTACTTGATGGATGGGTGACCGCAAATAGCAATGAATATAGTTTGTTGCATAACTGCAATTATGTATTAGTTATTCTGTTATGTTAACGTGATTGAACGGTAGTATTTAGTATCTTTCCTCTTTAATCAAGATGAATAATTGAAGAATGAAATTCAAAACTATTGATATTTTAACAATGCCATGTCAATATAAATTTGAATGTATTTTGTACGCAAGAAAACACTGTCAAAACTACGCCAGACATAATTTTAATACTCGAAGCAAACATAAACTTGTATTACCAAGGACGAGGCTTGCTAAAATACGGAAATCATTTGTAATTAACTGTATAAACTTTTACAACATCTTAGCAAAATTCCTTAATAAGCCTTAAAGATAGGAATTTTAAAGTTGAATGAAAAAGATTTTGTTAGGAAAAGCTTATTATGACATAAATGAATTTACAAATGACAAAAAAACATGGCAATCTATAAACCTCAATATAGACGAGTTGTGAAGAATGAAATGAACTGATTTACGTAGTTTAACGACTTGATTGACTTTACTTAGTACTTGACATTTTGTTTGACTTATAATTTAATTTATGGAATTTATTTTAACTCACTTATTGCACCTTTGACATTTTATTTTATTCTTTTACAATTACTTTTATCATACAATTTTATTTTTATACAATGTAATTTAAATTATTTTATTTGTTATGTTATGATATGCTAATATTGAAAAACTACCAAATTATATGTTTGGTAGTTTTTCTTCATTTGCTACTGGACAACACGTAGCCCTATGTTATGCCTACGTTTATTTTATTTAATTTTGATATGATAATTGTATTAACAGATTCTAATAATTATCAGACTATTTTGACTGATATTATTTAAGCGTATATGACGTTTCAAAAGTGTATTTTATGATACCTATTTGAAATAAAGTGAAACTGAAACTGAAACTGAATACCTACAATTATATTATTTTTTTGTACGTACGTATAAATTGTGTAATGCACTATTTCATTATTTTTTCTGTAGTTATGGGTGTCTCTATGCCTATAGTGATCATGTTTCTATTCATTGTAGTTAGCGACGTCCCTTAAGGTTGCTGCGTAGGTTGTTAAAATCAGCAAGTCGTTAAACGAGAAACGAAATATCGCTCGTACAGCCGTAGACTTAAAGACTAATTCAGCTTAAATTTAGTTACGGTAACGATAATCCGATCGGAGTTTTTTCCTTTTTACCGGGAAAGTAATCGTTATTAAAACCCACTTCCATACAGCATAACACAATTGTTATTAAAACCCACTTCCATACAGCATAACACAATTGGGTATGTAAAAAAAATTTAAGATAATATGCTGATTCCAAAACCATTTCGAGATTATATGTCTATAAACCATATTTTTTTTATTTAGGGCACATAAAATGATGAGATCGCGCAAATTTTTGCGAAAATATAAAAAATATTTGACCTTCAGTCGACCTCTAAAATGACTTGTTCTGTGAAAATGACGTCACAGTTAGTAAAACAGAGATGAAACTGACAGCATTGGCATTGACAAGCAGAGACAATATCTCTATGACAACTGTCATACCAAAATAAATAACCAAAGAATTGTTTTGCGTGTTTGGTGCTCTGCCTACTCTATTTATATTATTTCTATTCATTATCTTTATGACAACCTTGCTTTACTGCACACTGCATTTACGTTGACCACTGCTTTGCTTTAAGGAACTATTTGCCTATTGATTTGATAAATTAACATGGATAATTATGTGCGTGCCGACTCTGCTAACTTACCTTACATTCAGAATCATAAGATTCTGGAGTTCATCTCAACTAGCGACAAGAACAACATCGCAAAAATCCGAGGAGCTAAAGAACTAAAACTTATACGTACGTAAATAATCGTTTTTCGTAAAATTAAGATATAAGTCGAGAAAATTATAGTTTTAATTTTAGTTTAGGATTGATCTTTATCATCGAAATGGATAATAGGGATAGAAAATAGTTTCCCCCTATAAGGTCAGAAGAGCGCACGACAAGGTTTGTTATTGAGCGCCCAAAGTTCTGGTCTCCTTCGGCAGCTAAATACAAAGATATTATGAGATACGAAGAACAATTTCATTACTAATTATTGAAATGAAATCAGGGGTATCATTATTGTATTCCTCAGGTACCATTAACCCATTTCACTTATCTTCAATAACATAGAAAGCAAGGTAATAATAAAACATAGTTTCCATCTAAATGATGCCTTCTACCCTTTTATCATCGAACACAGGCGTAGTGATTGATTCCTCACGTGATACATCTTCGATCAAAATAAGGCTGAAGAAGGGAAGATAAACTGTGTTTTATTCCCCCTACACGGTACTAAAATGGCATGTTTCTGGAATATTCGGGTATATCGTAACTTTATAGAGTGTACGGCGAGCAGATGCTTGTTATTGTGGTGAGGGGGGATGCGTAATACGTGAATTGGTTTTTTAGTTCGGCTCGAAATAACGGCTCTTGTGATATAGTCGAAGTTCATCATGAATATTTATCAGAGTTCTTATAAATATTCATGATTTCAATAACATTCTAGTTACTATTTAAATATTTATTCATCGTAATGAAAATTGGGTACGGGTGGTTGAAGGCCTATGGCAAGAGCAAATATATTTTTAATAATATTTGTTCTACAATATATTCGCTCTATGTGTTTTTTTTTTTTTTTTTTTTTTTTTTTGTAAGAAAACAGTATTCCTGAAGTAGTCCCATACAATTTCAATAACCTTGTTATAGTTATTATCCAGTTTTTTATCCATTTTTACTTAAATTCAAGAGCAATTCATACTATAGGTATATAATTATGTTTTTTAACTGTACATAAGTATTATTTCCTAGTTGTATCCTACTTAGTCTTCTGATCCCTAAACCCTTCAATTATTTGAAACGCCAATTACCAACGTATTTCCTGTTGCGTACTGCACAAGAATGGCATTCTTTGCCGCCATCTCTGTTTCCTGAGACCTACAATCTTGGAATTTTCAAAGCTAGAGTGAATATATATCTTCTAGATCGACGAGCTCCATCCTCGGCCACACCGTCGCTTAACGTCAGGCGAGTTGATGGTCAATCGTAGATCTCTGTTATATAAAAAAAAAACATTTGTTGTAATTCGAATTTGTAACAGTTATTGTTATACATTTACAACATTTTATAACATCAATTTAAAGCCATTTTCATAATCCCCGCGGTATGAGAGGACAACAGAGGAGCCACATTGTAATTACAGACGGATTTCAAACCAATAACAATGACCCCCGCACACCGCCCGACGCGTGTGGAGGTCGGGCGGGGTATCCCGGGGTGGGATACCCCGCCCTGTCATAACAGTTCAAATGTTTATTTCATTTTTAAAATTTAAACATACCTATTTATATTTAGATCTTTTCATGTGTTTTTTTAAAATAAAAATTCATAATTCCATATTTAATTAAAAATATGCGACCTCTTTTTTTTACTTCTTTTATTACTCATAATTATTCAAAGGCCGAAAACTTTACCGAAAATACCCGAGAAAACAGGGCTGAACTGATTTTCTTGAAACATCGCTAGAACGCGATCTCTATTGAACAAAACAGAATCTAGATCAAAATCGGTTCATCCGTTTAAGAGCTACAATGTTACGTATTATATAAATTAATTTAATATTATATCTTTTTCTTAAAATACAAAATAAAAATATACCTTTTCTTACACATAAAAATGTAGGTACGATAAATAAAATGTCGATATTTGTAATTTCAGTAACGGCGCTCCGCGAGCACTGGGATGAGGCGAACGCTCGCGTGCTGCAGCGCAAGGCGCAGCTGGACGCGATGCTAGGCGACTCGCAGCGGTACGAGGCGCGACGGCGCGAGGCGGACGCGTGGCTCGCGCGCATGGAGGCACGCCTGGCCGCCATGACGCAGCCCGGCCACACGGCGGACGTGCTCGACCAGCAGCTCAGGGAACAGAAGGTATGTTTGTACAGCCCAAGGCGCAGCTGGACGCGATGCTAGGTGACTCGCAGCGGTACGAGGCGAGGCGGTGTTTTACCATGAGACAAAAATTATTAAATTCTTAGTACATAAGTCTTGAAAAAGTTGAACGGGTTCCAATTAAACTTTCATCATCATTTTCAATCTGGTAAACAAGAAAAAAAAACATAAAAACAATAAACACAGGCCCATCTTCATATACGCCACTTATCATAATCTAGTGAGGTTGGGCAGCGACCTTTGTAATGTCCTTGTAATATGACTTAATCAGCAAAAATTTTGGAGAACATACAAATAAAAATTAAAAAAAAAGCATAAACTGAAAAAATATTACAAGCAAAGCAAAGTAGTTTTCAAAACATTTTTTGAATACAGTCCAAGGTAGAAATGTTCGCCATATTCGCTCTTCCGCGATATAATTGGTTGCACTTCGCACCACTTCATTTACATAACAGCTGCACTTCCAACATATTTCATTTCGAACTACTTTTGCAGTTGAACAAATTAAAACTCGAGTGGAAATAGTTATAATGTTCTGTTCCTCAAGTAATGTGTAAAAGTTGTTATCAAGAAACTGCAGACTAGACTACAAGCATTTATTGTATGCACTTTGCAATACATATTATGTTTTGAATAGATAAATTGTTAAATATTACTAAGTTTGGTCTAGATGGTGTTGTGGGAATTGTCCACCAATATTTATTTATTTATCGTTTGTCTAACCCCAATTATTAATGTTTAGGTTAATCTTAATTCCTGATTTTTTATCTCCATATATTAATATATGGAGATAAAAAATCGTCATGAGCTGATTTTCAAGGATGACGTCATGAGCTGATTTTGCTGTATTATTTAATTCATAACTAAAAATATGTTTTTAATAAAATTAACTTTTATTGTTCTTTATTTTCGAAGTAACGTCGTGTGTTATATTGAAGCACAAAGTTACCTGCAGTAAGTTCATTCAAATGCTAAATATCTGTTGTTTTACAGCGTTAACTAAACTTGGTACGTCCTCAGTCCTCACCGCTCCGTACTCATCACATATTCAGCATCAACCAAGTATCAAACGGGCGTAACTGAACCCAATGAGTACACAATATGACAAAGAAACAGCTCTTCACGTTATGCGTCCAACGCGTTGTGTTGTGCATTATTTTGCCATCTGTGTAACTTGACTCTTTGTTAACATTAGACATAACAAGACGAGCGAAGTGCAACTAAACTTCAGATTATACATTTTGATGCAATGGCCCTTTTGATAATGGACAATTTGGCTTCTTGGACATTGTTAGACTCGAAGTTATATGACACTGGATATTTTGGCTCACAAAGCGATTTGACCCACTGGACGGTGTCAACCTGAATAGTTTTGTTTTTACATAATTACAGGGAATATAAAATATATTCGTTATTTTTAAATAGTTTTTCCACACTTAATTATCTACAAATATATATAGTAAGTTCAAAAATTTCACATCCGACGGGACTTGAATTCAAATATCCCAATTAAAACTTTATAAATTTGATCACATTTTGAACTGTCTATAAATTCACAGATACTTTAGATTAACACAGTAGACTAATCAGGTTTGGACAATACCACTCTGTTATAAATACCTACACAAGTGCGAGTCAGACTCGCCCACCGAGGGTGCCGTACAAACTAGTAGATAAAAGGGGGTAATCATATATTTTTTAATATTTTACTTCATATACCGAAAAATATACATCGTAAACCTGTTAAAAACCTGTTTTAGCTTATGCTAATGAAGCTCTTTCATATGTTACCTCACATGATACGTTAATTCACTTGGACTGGATTGAATGTTTGACTTTGATTGACACGTTGAATTTGGACCCTCATTCCTTGAATAAAGACACTATTTTTTTGTGATTAATTTAAAAATGTCCAGTTTTCGGATTTTTCCTATATGTGTACTATAACACAATGATTCTTACCAAATTTCATAGTTCTAGGTAAACGGGAAGTACCTACCCCATAGGTTTGATTCCCTTGTGAGTGTCGAAATGTGCGTTTCTTACGACATATTCGGCTGTAACTTTTTTCACGAAAACTGAGAAATTAACTTTTTCTTTCTGCAGCAAGAGACTATGGATCTGCGTATATGGTTTTAATTTCAACTCGATACCTTCCCGAGATAAAGGTCTTGACACGCGGACGGACGAACAGACGGACAACAAAGTGATCCTATAAGGATTCCGTTTTTTTCCTTTTGAGGTACGGAACCCTAAAAAGACCAGATCCTACTCTACTCTAATGTACTCTACTCTACTCTACTATACTCTACTCTACTTCTTTTTAAAAGGTCTTTTATTAATAGCTTATTCATGAATTAGTAAAACATTTAATTATATTACGTAAATAAAAACCTAGTGCTGCCACGTAAATAATATATACCCAAAAATAAAAGTGACAACCCTAGGCGTCAACGCAAGAGTAGGCTATTAACTCACCGATCGGCCTTAGATAGAGGCCTACTGTTCTTAGTATACTGTGCTATAACCGAGTTAATTGGGCGTCACCTACCAGCTCTCGCCCGTGTGAGCGTATCCGCCGCGCGCCCGGTGCCCGATAAGGGTCTTTGTACTTTTGATACACCTTCTAATTTACTCTTTATCATACTTGTGTGTACATGGTTCAAATTCAGATTTGTACTAAACATACATGTGAACCGTACCGTCGGATGTGTGTAGTTTTTGAACTGTCTATTTAATATGTAAAATACTTAAAAATATTGAATACAAAAGTCTTTACTTGGCTCAATCTACATACAATCTTGTGCAAGTTCCTGTCCAAGTATGTCCAACTAATACACCGCTTATATGGATATAAATTCAACAAAAAATATCTGTCTGTGGTTAGGATGTCTTGATAATGAATTGAATTAAATGCCACTTTAATAAGTTACCTCTTAGCTTTTTGGTGAAACAGTCATGACATGGATTGAATAGGCGTATAAAAAAGCATAGTTTGATTTTTATTCGCCTTTTCAACCCACGTGTCGTGACTGTTTCACGGAATAGCTAAGAGGTAACTTAGCATTGTCATTTTAACCATTCCCTGAAGAATAATAATTCATTTAAAAACCTATATAATGTTTAACAAGCAAATGTTTCATTAAGGGGTCTATAGAGCAGTTTCTCTACCTCTCCCTAAGAGGTCCATTCTCTAATTATCTGTGGCTATGTTCCAGTCGTTCCACGCGGAGGTGCACCAGTACAAGCACCAGATAGAGTTGTTCGGTCAGCTGACGCAGCGCCTCATCGCCGTCTACCGTAATGATGACACCAGCCGCATCAAACGCTCCACGGAGGCAGTCAACCACCGCTATAATGAACTTAACAACAGGTAACAATAAGGCTCATGTCTGTTTGTACTAAATCTTGATATTGATGACACTGTCTAAATGCTCTGTTGAGGCTATTAACCATCGTTAGTAAGATCCTTGTAAAGGTATAATTAATAAAGTTCATATTTATTTGTAGGTACTGTCCTGGTCCCATACTGTTACCCCTGTTAAAGCTACATTGAATTTGTTTGAGTCTTGGTTTCGATGACATTAGTCGCATTTAGGGTTCTACTTTAGGGCTATTAAACAATGTTATTATTAACAAGTGTACACTACAAATTTAACTGAACAAAACTGTGGTGACAATGCAGTCAATATTATCATATTTTAAAAAACTTCCTACAGTAACAAAATCATAAAACTTTTCCTGAAGAATTTTGAACAAAATATTTAATTTCTTCTGATATTATAGCAGAAACAAAACAAAAGGCTAAGTTCGCAAACAAAGTTGTTACTTGAGAGAAGCATGTAGCGCCATCTGTGTAGGAGCGAATTATTGTTTTCAACCCAGCGCCATCTCTTAGAGCAGGCTAAAACTATTTCACATAAATGACATGTATGTGAAACCCGTCTTTCTATGCTAATTACTATGTTTTATTTTATATGTTACTAATATCTCTAAGAGATTTTGAGATCTAATTTGCATGATGTTTAGGAAATAAATCACCTCTGTTTTGTTATTTGAAACAGAAGGGTATTAAATATTCCTGCGTTCCTCCATATTCATCGTGTCCTGCCCTTGGCAATTAAAACAATTTTATGTAAAGCAGGCACGATAATTTACTCCCCTTAAATTATGGAAATAAGAATTTTAAACGGGACTATAACCCTTTGTTGTAAAACACGAACTGAAACGGGCAGGTCTGTATGCAATATACTTACAATATACATTATTATATATTGCGTTACTTGAACTTTCGTGAATTAGGTACTTACTGTGGGTTGGCTACTCAAATGAATTTAATGTATGCATGAATATTTGTGGTTATAATTATCTAGTTCCTATTCCTCTTATTCTATTAAGTTAATCGTTTTAAGGACACTGACATCAGATCTCTCTATCTGTCATATAAGTAAGGTCCATCATAACCTATATTTATTTCATCATTACCTATCATCATCCATGATAATCGAATTTAATCTCAGTACCATTTATATTTTCATCCTCATTTATTTACTTTTTAAATTAGGTAGGTATCACGGTTATTCACTTCACTTATATGACTGTTTAATGTGGTCTGGAATTTTGTTGAGTTTCTGACATTGCGCAGTTGCTTCCACCATGTTAACGGGAAAAAATAAAAAATATTGTCGTAAACAGTAATATAATTCCAGTTATTCTTATACTAATTAATGTTCATTGTTTGGTGCAGCATCATCGCCCGCGGTAAAGCGCTGCACTCAGCTGTTTCATCGCTGCAGAACTTCGATCGATCGCTGGAGAAGTTTGTCGCGTGGCTCTCGGAGGCAGAATCGTTGCTGGACGCCGCAGAACGCGATCCGCAGTTGTTAAAGGTGAGATTTTTTTAATCGGGTGTTTTAGCACTTTTGCTACCAAAACTCTGCAGCATATTGATAATTGTAACCTAGTTGTTTATGGATCAAGCTCATGAACCAAAATTGTACTACCCCGCCTCCCTTGCAAGTTTAATGTACCACTAATATTGCTGGGAAGGTTTTTAATTTTTAAGTAGCAAAGTAACGTGTAATAGCAAATACGATGTAGAAGGTAGCGACATCTTTAAGGGTTTTCTATTAAGTATGGTTTATCACCCCTATTACATAGAAGTAACATTGCTAATAAAAACAACGCCATCTCTGTGAGGTTTGATTCAACCTGGCTCATTGCAACAGAAAAATATTGCCACCACGAGGTTCCATGCGTTTATTTAATGTATTTAGTATGATTTTTCACCACTATTTATATTTGAGCGCCATCTATACATGAGTGGTTAAACTTTTGTCTTACAGATTACACTAAACTCGTTTTGTATTGTTATCGTAGAGCGCCATCTCTAGGGTGTCGTGAAAATTAGCTTTTATGATGGTTTCTCAAATAAGGCTCTGATAAAACGTTGTTTTGGGCTGATAAATACAGATGTCATTAATGTATTATTTCTGAAAGTGTTTTGGAGAGCCTATATAAATTTACATTTAAGCAAGTCACAGATAAATAAAATCAGCTTAGTAGTCATGTATTACATATACCACACATCCCAAGTTTGACTACTGAAATCAAGCTCTGTGGTTTATAGAATCGAACCATTTGAATTCGTAGTATCCCTTGTATTACTCAATCAAAAATTTAAAAAAAAACTGCGTTTGGCCGGCCGACTTTAACTGACTTTAACATTATACCCGGAAACAGAAGAGCTGGTACACTATTCTGAATTTTACTTTATAAAAAATATATATTATTTATGACAATCCAAAGATGAAACTACTTGAAGCTAACTGTAGATAATAGAATTACAGTTACAACCTTGGATATGGAATTTTTAAAAGCTGGTATTTTACATGTATTGTGCACGTAATTATTACTGTAAAAGAAAGAAAGAAAATATTTTATTTTTATATACCCTAGACTACAACAAAAAGAGAGAACACAAATACAAATGCTATGCTATTTTTTTAAAGCCAGCAGCCGTACCCTCAAATTTTATAGCGATGCAAAGTTCGCTCAGCGCTTGTTTATATCTTGCTCGTTCTGCAATTAAGAGAATGAAATATCCTTTTCAATATTTATATAAACTGAAGAACACGGTACTTGCAATTATTACCTATTGTATCTTAGACTATCTATAATTTTTCCTATTTGTTGAGTGTCACAATTTAAATGCATGTTGTGTTTGCTTCTAGAAGGCTGTTCAGCCAGTCTATGTTATTCATATGTATGATGAAATTATGTTCGTATTATAGCTGTAACATCCAGTTTGCAAACCATAAATAAAAATAAATAAAAAAAAAAAAAAAAAATGACACAAAAGTTGAAGCGATTATTAAAAATATCACAATTTAAAGTAGGCTCATTTGAACTTATGTCTCACACTCTTACGCGCTGAGCCAACTATGGATCGCTATTCGTGAGTTAAGGGTAACTCCGCAGATTATATTGTTGTTAAAAAGTGTTACTGAAACACCACAAGTTCACTATTTTTTACCGATTTTCAAAACGAAGGAGGTTATCAATTCGGTTTGTATGTTTTTTTTGTATCTTTGTTCACCAATTACTCGACCTCAGGAAGATCATACTTCAGAGGTAGTCCCATATAAATTTTATCAAAATCGATGCAGTACTTTGATTTTTATAACAAAATAACTGGTAAAATATCATCCAAGTGCCTGTAGAAAATTAATGTATGTTGGATTTCAACAGGTTTTTTCAGTTTTTTAAACTTAATTATGTTCTCGTCCTATTAAATCATATTGTTTTGATAATCCCCTTACCCAGCGATTTTCTTCTTATATCTCGTGAAACCACTAAGTTGTTCCATGTAGCGTCCCAACACGATTAAACCAAGCCACAGCCTGCTAGGGCGGGCGGTGACGGAGGCGCACTGCGGTTCCCCGCGACACAACAAGTTTGCCCCAAGATGTGGGAAACTCGCCCCGCTGTGGGCAACTTTCCTAAGATTAGGGAAACCTTTGATCTGTTCGCCGCATTTTACATTTACAAAGTAGCCTTTAATTAAATTGAGAAAGTTTAGTCAAAATAATAGAAACGAAAGGCAAAATCTTTTTTTTTTATATTTTTTATATATTCTTTTGTTATAGCAAATATGGCTTATCAATTGAGGTGATATGAGTGATGTTTAAAAGTAAAAATGAATAATCAGCAGTGCTGAACCAAATACCTACGTAGGAAAAAAATAATAATGGAAGCTAAATGAAAGAACAGAATAAATATCCACCATCAGGATAATAAAGTTATGACTGCACTAGAATGAAGCATTAATACTAAGATGCGGTATTGTTTTTATTAATTTTATTAATATAATAGATAGACAACCTATTTGTCTATGACACTAAAACTAAAAATAAATGCTAATACAAGCTAGTAAAGTAACAACCTAATTGCTAAAAGCGACCCCTTCCGGGAAACTTTAAGACGATACGTGTTTGGTATAGATGGACGTAAACCGTGAGCAAACTGATAAATATTATGTAAATCGTTAAATAAAAATATATATATTTGTATAAATATATTTTAATGAGGCTAGAAATACAAACTACGTAGGTGCTTACAAAAATTTAAGTATGTTACAATACATAGGCAATATTTTGCTACACGAGGTGTAGTACCTATTTGTTTTCACTGGAGAGAGCGCACTTTTTTAAAGTTTGAACCAATATTTTTACTTGGAAAAAAGAGTTGAAAAAGTTATGTAAACTCTGTAAAGCATTCTCTTTGTTATTTTCATTTCATACTTTCAAGGCAAACTTGGTTAGAGAAGTACGCAAACTAAAAATATATAATTGCGACATAAAGATTGAAAGACCGCGGTTCTACTGCTGCGTACGATATGTGAATAACAGTGAAATAACCGGCTTATTGTAAAAGTTAAAGCATCGCGCATCGCTTCGCGCCGCAGTGTGTGGCGGCCTTACTCGCTGAGATATAGCGTCGGTGGTGAGCCGTGTTTCCTCGGAAAGAGAGATGTTTCTAATGAAATAGCTGAGATGATCTCTTTGCAGATATTATGATTATTATTTACTTTGACTGTCTGTTTTTAATATTGTTCCTTTTGTAACTTTTCTGGAGATTGTTCGGCTATTGTTTGTAAGTGTAATTATGGAGAGTTTTCTTTTTAATATCAAAGATTTTGTTTTGTTTTTAAACGGTTTTATTTAGCTTGCCTTGTTTGTTGTTTGGGTCATATTTAGTAATCCAAATATGATGCTCTTCTTGTTGACAGCTTGACCTGATAAGTATACCTTTAGTGTTACCCAAAAATGAGCGCTGCCACAAAATGGCGCATATTTTTTTTCACAACTCCCACAATATGGGTATCAAATGAGAGGGCCTGACTAGTAAAGTACAGTCAATTATAAAAATTCCAAAGTGTTTAGTTTCATATCATTAACATTGACAAAAAAAATATTTTTAAATGATTTTATTGAAAAGAAAGATAATGGTGTAGATAATGTACTAAAAGCTATAAATAATTAGGTGGGTTCTAGGTACCAGTCATCACACCACTCTCCTAATTAATCCTCAATGCCTTAGCATTGATGATGATGAGGTTTAAATATAAAATGTTGTGGTGCGGCGTAACTTGAGTAAATATATAAATAGTATTTGTAATTAAATGAGCGGCTGATATATATGATATACCTAGAACCTATCTAATTATTTTATAGCTTTAATGTAGATAACATTATCTACACCACCATCTTTATTTTCAATTAAACCGTTGAATTTAAAAAGTTATTTTATTTATTAATGAACTATAAAACAAAGCGTATGAAGCAAAACGCGTATCCTGCTTGTGCGCAATAATTTCACACGCCATACGCGTATTCCTCCTTGCGCGCAAGAATCTCACAATCCATACGCGTATTCCTCCTTGCGCGCAAGAATCTCACAATCCATACGCGTATTCCTCCTTGCGCGCAAGAATCTCACAATCCGTACGCGTATTCCTCCTTGCGCGCATGAATCTCACAATCCGTACGCGTATTCCTCCTTGCGCGCATGAATCTCACAATCCGTACGCGTATTCCTCCTTGCGCGCACTAATCTTAAAAGGGTCCGAACTTTTCCCTTCACGTGTTATTAGACGGATCAGTAGTTTTCTATTTTCAAAGTTGACTACGAGTAGCTAGCTTGCATTAAAAACAATTTCGTCTAGAAACTTTTACAATGAAACTTTAACCGATAAGTATAAGAACAATCGTGCTCTGCAAACTCTTAATAACCTTCTTAATATTGGTTATAACGGCGAGTGCCGCGTTCAAGTGATCTAAGTTAGTCGTTACCGAGGATATGCCAAGTGTTGCTACTCTCTAACCGCGAGGAAATAAATTAAGAAGTACCTAAGTAGAGTGGTATTTTGTCTTCTTATATTTTAGAAAAGTAGGCATTTGACCACGGTTTAAGTGTGATACAAAGTGATAAGCACCTGACCCTGATAAAGAAACTGATATTCAAGATAAGCACTATCAGAAATACTTACGGTTAACGTCAGGTCAGTTGGCGGTCAAACGCATTCATAGAAACAAAATATTTTCTAACAAATACAAAAATATATTTAGTTTTATTCCACACAGGTTCGCAATATATTACTATACTTCTTGATCGGTATGACGCGTAGATCGAGTCCTTTAATACAATTCCATGAAACCGCTATCCTCCCAACACGTGCTGCCACAACAAGAATATCAGCTATTGTGCGCTTCACAAACAACCTAGTTGTCTCAACCGGAGCGTCATTGGAGCGTGTAAAAGTTGTCAAATTTTCCTTGTTTTGATCCGACACCATATTGTTCCAGTCCCTTCAATACCCATATTATGTTATGAGCCCGGGGGTAGCTGTTGTCTTATTTTATGACAAGACTAGTTGTGTTTTGATTTTCATCCGATGTCTTCGCACGGGTAAAACGAGCTCTCTAGAAATAATTCTGAACAACCTAATTTAATTAGTAGACGCGTAGAAAAAAATTCATATTATGGTGCTGGATAAAAACATCCGTCGTTACCGACTTTTTGTGTTCTCTTGTACATGGCATGGCTTGACATGACTTGTGTGATTTGGATATACGAATATGACAGGTTATTTTTATTTTGCATGTTAATGCAGATAGTCACAATCAGGTTACGATTGCAATGAACATTTTAATATCCTAACTTCCTAAGGCAAGTCTAGTCAAAATGCCTATCATAAATTGAACTCAGGGTCATAAAAACAGGTTATAAATTGTCGAGCACGCGTTGCGTGCTCGACAATTACTCAACAGCTCAACACATTTTGGTTTTTTATTAATTTGGTTTTTTATTATTAATTATAACTCAACAGCTCAACACATTTTGGTTTTTTTAAATGAAGTTCTGAATTTTGAATTAGTTTATTTTATTTTTTCATTATGTTTCACGTTTTTCTTTCTTTTACAGGTAAGTTTACTGATTTACTTGACAAGGTAAGATCAACTCTATTTCGAGGAATCTACCACGTGGACAACACGAAATTACTGTTCCTTTCTGATTCCATCATCAGACTAGAACCAACAACTCTATTACTCCATTGTCATTGAAGTTAAATAAGCAGCCATGTGTTAACGTGATTCGATAACTACAAGAATTCCTAATATAGTTTTCAAGATTATCACTGTACATCGCTTACGTGAAACAAATTATAATGACTAGTATGGCTTGTAACTTTCATGAACAATGATTAATATAAACTTTAAAATACAATGTTCTCATGAATCTAGTTGGTGAAGTCGGCAGACATCCGCTAACGAGAGTTTAATGTCCTGCCTCGGAGGCAGTCTCCAGACGAGCTGATCGCCGTAACAGGTGGTGTGATTAGGAACACGCGCATGGCACTGAACCTTAAGCAGCCACTCACTTACACGATCATTAAGACGCTCTTCGGTGACTGAAGTTAAACTTTCTTTATGTTTGGGAACGAGCCGGGTTTATTTAAAAAAAATGAGTTTTCTTTTCTCCGTGGAGCGCGGCTAATAAATTATAAATAAATAGGAGGATGTCAAGTATAATAGATAGAGAACGAACTAAAGAGAGGGCCATGCTCGGAGTATCTTTGTGAGATCGAATCGAGGATGGAGAGATCCGTAGACGTACAAAAGGCACCGATAGAACATCGGATTAGCAAAGGACCGAAAAGTTCTTTAATGGAGAACACGCATCGGCAATCCCGAGACCAATACAACATACCTACGAATCGGAAAAAAAGCAGGTATTTTCTATACGAGGAGAAAATCGGAAGCAATTGAATTAATTTCATGGCACTAGGTCTATACAGGCTTTAATTCCCATATCAGTTTAAAAACATGTCAGAAACTTTATATTATTTCCAAACAGGAACAAACCACAAACATTGTAACTATAAAATGATATTTAAATGGGAACTGGTTGTGTTCGGCGCGCGCTGGAACCGGGCCGCTAAAGAGGAATCACTTGACACGGGAGTGAAACACACAAAACGGGAGTTTTTGCAACTTTTCCGCGCTCTGCGGGGAACTTGAGGACACGTGTCTTACTTGCTAACGGGAGTGTGCAGGCAGAGTTCCTTCGATAAATTGATTGCTGGTTGAATTGAAACTTCGAAATTTGTTCTGATTTTATCAATTTACTGGAGCGTCAGAAGTTTGACGTGCGTGTGTAATTTGTAGGTGTATGTGTAATCTGTGAGATGGTTTCTTTTATCGAACAGTGGATTGATCAAAATTGATTTTTTTAAATTACTTTTCAGCCGTCTTTTGTCTTTTTTTTATTCAGTAATAAGTTGAACTTAACCGCTAACTCAATATTAAGCGACGTTGCGGTCGATGATAAATAAATAAATATTTGTGGACATTTCACATAAGCGCACTTAGGTGCTTACCTAATAGAAACCGATTAACTGTCAATTCGATAACATCGATCACAACAGTTCCACACAGGATTCTACAATTTATTCATAATCCACAATAATATCACAAACTCATTTGATTGATATTAAATTACCCAATAATTATGAATTTAATACATAAAATATATTTCGTATTTTGTGGATTCTATTTCATACTCCGCTAAAGAATTTTAGGAAAGTAATACGTATTCCTTAGAAGATGTGAAACTCCCCTTTGTCAATTTGCATCATAACGAGGTAGGTTATTATTTCCGTATAAATACGTTTTGCATACGTATATTCACCGTTTAACACGTATTAAACGATATACCTACACAATTACACATATACACAAGCACAAGGTACAATCTGTTAATAATTGTATACATATGAAAGGAACTATTGGATGTTCTAAATAGATTTATCTACATACATACGAGTATAATCACGCTTATTTTCCCTTGCGGGGTAGGCGGAGCACCATGGACCATGAGGCCGTTTGACGCCACATTTGACCGTGCTTAGAGGGTTAGGTCGAAGGGAGGGGAGTATAAGAGGGTTAGAGGGGAATAAAGGGAAAGATGTAATATTGACAGTATTATTATTTGTGTGTCTGTCATTACGATTTTTTTACGACGGTGCATGTCAACAATTATTGTCGTAATCGTGATCTGCTAATAATTATCACACTTATACTATAAATGTTAAATTTTCTGAGTAATAGGCATACCTACATGCCAATATTGACAATATGTGCTTGCTATTTGTTGATATTGAAACGGCTATTGAATAGATTTGAATGAAATTTAAAATAAAGGTAACTTTTTTAATCAATAATATAATGAAACACAAACTACTTTTTATCCTATAATCGGATGAAACCGCAGAAATCAGTTAAAACATAATTTCCTAAAAAACACACAATTTCACAGGATTAGGAGTCATGCATAAACAGGTTTTGTACGAACAACAAGTCTGCTAAGAGCTATTTACGAGTAATCAAAAGTATCCCAATTTCACGAATGTACGATTAAATACCTATGTAAACATAAACTTAGCCACATAATAATACACTACATTATATAGGTAGATGCTGAAATTCACAATAATGTATAAATGTTAGATGATATACACGGTGATGTTTTTGGAGCGTTCCTGTAAGATGTTTTAGGACCCCTCGGCACCTTCCCTGCCGGTCCCGCGACGCGGTTCATAGCATGCTGCTATTATGGTAAGTGTGTCTGTTTGTTTAGGCGTGCGTTTGACTCCCACCGTTATTAGTTTAATGCAAATGTTATAGATATAAGATAGTAATGTTATATAGAGTGTCTTCAAATCGCGAGTAATTATAGGTTCGCTTAACATCAGGTGAGTTAACGGTCAAGCGCAAGCCTTTTTTCGAATACTTAAAATGAACGGTATAAGAGCTGTTCTCGTTATGTACTTGTACAAAAACTACTTTTTAACTCTAACTACGTAAATGTTTAATCTTTCAGATATTGTTTACCTATATGCTCAAGTAGATAATGCCTATAGCGACAATCATAATATCTAATCAAATGTCTGTCATCATCATCATCATCATCTCAGCCATAAGAAGTCCACTGCTGGACATAGGCCTCCCCCATGGATTTCCAAAAAGACCGATTGGAAGCGGCTTGCATCCAGCCGCCGAAACATATTTTTGAAATGTCTGTGCCGAAACATATTTTTTTCAAAAAGACGTAACTTCTTATTGGCAATGTAAATGAAAACGATCTGAAACAAACTTATTCACTTATCAAATAGAGTCATGGAGCCTGTAAAATACTAAGGCAGCGACTAATTTAATAACTTGGTCACGTTACTTGTTCACAGCAATATAGGACTAACAGTAACTACAATTATGTACATAATGGTATAAAGTAAGGCTGTATCCCAGCCTCCCGCTCAGCTTGTTATTAATAGAGACGCAGACAAAGTCGGCACTTAGAGTTTGCACGCTTGTGCTACTTAACTCGGTTACTTACTTACCTCACTTAACATACAGGGGAGTTAGGAAGTTCCTGCGAAATCGAAAACCTGTCGGATAACTTTAACCAAACATACTACCTACACCTTGCGGTTTCACCTAACAATACACTGATTTTCGGTTTAAAAAAAAAACCCTTTATAAAATCACTTTGTTGTCAGCCAGTCTGCCTGTCTGTCTCTCAAGACCCTTTTTTAAAAGAACGCGTGGAGGTTTCAGGGAGAAGGGAGTTCGGAAACCTTCGTGTGCGAAACAAATTACAAACCATACTTGGACGGTTTTTAAAACAAAAACAAAGTTAAATTCTTGAAATTTTAAATTACAACGGATAGTTCTAGAATGACGTGATCTATCATTGTAGATATATTCTAGATATATCATTGGTCAAATAAATTGTCTTAGTTAACAATCTTTATGTCCAAATAAACTGTATTTTTTTACGCAAGATAGATTTACATTTGACCACCAACTCGCCTGATGTTAAGAGAAGGTGTGGCCTAGGTTAGAGCTCTTCGATCTAGAAGATGTGTATTAATCTCTTTTTACATAACTCTAGCCTTAAAAAATCCAAGATTGTAGTTCTCAGGAAACAGAGATGGCGGCAAAGAATTCCATAATTCCTGTGCAGTACGCGTTAAAAACGTGATTGGTCCACGTTCTTGTCATCCGTATCGCGGAGTACAAATTTTTGACATTTCAATAAAAAAATATTAGGTAATTCTTTATTTCAGTATCATTTCTATAAACAAACAAATACCTACACAAAGAATTTCTATAAAAATATTATTTTGTTCTATATTATTTCAATATAGTAGTAGGTATGAATCCCCGTGCGTGCCACAAGTTGAGCATAGTTCCACAATATTAATCACCAGCTAGTTAGACAATACAAAACTGGCAACACTTCCATTATCACTACAATACAATACAATATACAATGGGCTCACGGTGGCTGGTTAACACTACGGCTAACCTTAACAATAGGCGCTGTATTTACTCGTACTGAGCGGGTCTATAACACTAGTACCTACTTTTCTACTACCATCTTAATCACAGTAATGTGAAGTTAGATAGGGAAGTTTTTTTATGACTAGTCATAAAAAACCTGATATATCACCTGATATATTAAGTAACGCTGTGGTCAAAATAAGCACTCCTAGGCTGAAAAGAAAATTAATAATAAAGTTACCGGAATACACGCTCAGGTGATATATGATACACTAGCTATGCCTCGCGGTTTTGCCCGCGTATTGATGAAAAACGATGATGATAGTAAACTCGAGGGTGGCAGCTTCTTACTCGTATCTGGGCACTAGAAAGTATTTTACTACTGTGCTGTTTTTCATGATTTTTCCTTCACTCAAGCTGCTCAAGCTGCTCAAGCTCTTGGCTGGCGTTAGAATTTCCTCTCTCAGGCAGATATATATTAGTTGTAGAAAACTAACAAATACATATAATGTATCTTTTAAAAATTGGTCGCTTAAAAGGCTAATAATATCACATATAATGTGGTAAGAAAACCATGTCAAGATGGTAACCATCCACGTTCGATTAGGTATATTATACTCATTTAGCTACAGAAAGCCTAAAGGTAGCACCGTTTCCATACTAAAGTATTTTTAACCCCCAACCTACCCGGGCCATCCTGGCCGTACCCTCATGACAAGCGGCGAGGTATTTGTGTATCTTGATCTCCGAGGTACTTGTGCAGCGCACACAGCTTCTTACCTTGTTATAGTATGTTAAAATAGATGAGTTGTACATAGTTGCGTATAAAACGGGGCTGATATAATCGCATAGAACGCAAAAAAAAAACAACCCAAAAAGAGAGATGTTAAAAAGGTGTGTTATAAGTTTGACGTGTGTATCTGAGTATCTGTGCATATGTAATATCTGTGTATTTTTGGGTCTGTCTATGGCATCGTAGTTCTCAAACGGATGATCAATTTTGGTCTAGTTTTTTATTTATCTGAAATAGGATTTCATGTGATTGTTCTTAGTTATGTTACATCAAAATCGGTTCAGCTGTTTTTTTTCGTCAGGGATTTTTGAATTTTCTAAAGTTATACTTGTACCAATTATGATCAAAGAGAGTATATGTTTACAATTAAGTAATTATGGTTAACTTTACTAGCGGTCTTTATACCAATAAAGACCGCTAGTAAAGTTAACCATTCATAATAATCTAATAAATAGGCTAATCAAATTCAGCGGAAAAAAAGTTGAGATTAATGCGAAAATATCAAATAAATATAAACATTAAACAAATCCATAATTTCAGATAAAATGTTTGCATAAAATTGCTGTTTTCTTCAACAAATATAATATGCCAATAAAAACCGATACTAAAGCTAACTACAATTAGTTAATTGTAAAACTATACTCTATTCAACCATAATGGCTTTTACTTTGGACAAAAAGTATGCATTGCCATTCAGCAAGGAAATGCGGTCAGCATTTCGGGCACTTTGCTTGAAACTGGAGATTGTTTGAACTATCCGTATCCATAAGCTTTGTTGCCTATGGATATTTTAAATAATCTCCAATCACTCAGCTTTACAAATATTTACCATTGATTTATTCGTTTTAGTATAATATATAGTATTATATAAATATGAATGTGTTTTAAAGTTTCCGGCAGCCTAGTGGTGAGACCGTCTGACTTGCGATCCGCAGGTCCTGGGTTCGAATCCCACGGCAAGCACCTCTGTCTTTTCGAAGTTATGTGCGTATTGTTGATTGCCGCCAACTTCAAACGGTGAAGGAAAACATCGTGAGGAAACTTACATGTCTGAGAGTTCTCAACGATCTTGAAGATGTGTGATGTCTGCCAATCCGCACTTGGCCAGCGTGGCAGACTATGGCCTAACCCTTCTCACAATGAGAAGATGGCCCGTTCCCAGCAGTGGTACAGTTTGTACAAACAAGGCTGATAAAAAGTTCATATTACATTTTAGTAATTCGATATAGATCTCCAGACCCAGTTGTTATAATGTAACAAAAAACCTTAATTAGTAAAAATAATTTTGTATGGAAATCATACCATCTTAAGTTAAAAATATTTATGTGCGAACTTCTCATTGTAAGTCGTATCTGCTATTTCTAAAAGGCGAGTATCATTCCTAGGCTATATATATTCCTATATTATAAGGCTAGATTACATAATTATAATATTTAACTCTCGATCACATCATTTCGCACAGATTATAAAAATATGTTGAAATCTCCCACGAATTAATATAATTTCATTGGAATTAATAAATTAAATAATCTTTGTAATGGGATGACATTTACATTAATTTATGAAAAGTCCCTCGTCGGAGGGAAGAGGGCCATTGTAGACATTTATACTGGCTGATAAATTTAGCTCACTTTTTATCGGGAGGTAGTGCTAATGGCTGAAACATTGTGACACTAACTGCTTCTACATTTATAAATTACTCTGTAATTTAAAATACTTATAATAAATTAAATTAGAAGAAAATAATTGACGTAACATTACTAAAACTTCCGTGAGTATTCAGTTATATTATTCCTTGTGACCGAGTCTATCGTGAGATTTTTTCCGGTTCATTAAATAATATATTTTTGACGTGTTTAATATTCTATATGTATCTGGGAACCCCGTCTAAAACTGGACTCTACCAGTGACTGTATTTGCAGAAGAAAAACAATAATAGGTAATTGTAATAAATTAGAAATAAGGATTGTGTGTAAACCTTGAGCATTCATGCTCACTATCGAAGGCTCCTTCTCGCAGCGGCGTCGTGTGGCGGGTCGCCCTCTTCTCTAACATGTGGTTGAGGAGGGCGATGGCTGGCACATGCGTCATACTCGTGATCGGGTGCTGCTTGCACCCGCTGGTCTGCTCATGGTATACACACAATATAGTAATAAGTTAGGTAAGTTGAAAAGAAACAATCTTGTCTTTCTGTAATAATGTATGTATATTAGCAATATTTTGTAAAATTGACAAAAGTCACGGACCCCGGTGTCTGTGGAGCTAAAAATTTATAATAATAAAAAAAAACTTAATATAACCAGAAAGCGCGAGTTGAAACGTTTGTAATAATATGAAGCGTTAGGTGTAGAGAAACATCGTAAGGAAACCGTATGCTGGTGGCAGAGGACTTTCTAGTGCCTGGCTTTACAGCTACCTTCCTCAAGTGGAATATCACTTGACGGTGCGTTTTAGCTACGAGTAACTCAATTAAGAGCCAATAAGCTTACGATCATAGACCCCACGGTCACTTTTTCACAGAATATATAGACTGTAGAATATTCAAATATTATATTTAAGTTGAATATGTAGGTTTTAAAATTACTTCGATTACAGGTTGAAATACCACTGAAAATAAGAATATTTCGGGAGTTTCCTCAGAAAATCCTAAAAATATATTTTTTTCCTAATATATACAAAATGATAAACAAGATGAAGGTAAAAGAGGCAAAAATATGATGAAAGTGCTCAGTTTAGAGAGTGACGCGCGGCGTGGCGTCTGCAAATATCAACAAAATCCAATATCTCATAAGGCGCACGCAGGTGCGTCCGCTACCGGCTCCACGCTCCACGCCATGCCAGTAAGGAGATGAGGCACGTTACTCAACTAATACCGACATAGTTCAGCTTTAAAACATTTCTATGTATATATAGTAATTGAGGAAGTCAGAGTTATTAAGCCGCCGAAAGGCCTATGGTCTGGTATGATGATTGACAAACAACCGGGACCTACAATAGAAATTGTAGTAATTGAGTAAATTCCACCAAAAACATTTCATGTAAAATTAGTTGCCATTTGAAGTTGGCGGCAATCAACAATACGGACATAACTTCGAAAAGACAGAGGTGCGAGCCGCGGGATTCGAACCCAGGACCTGCGGATCGCAAGTCAGACGGTCTCCCAACTAGGCTGCCAGAAACTTACATTAATGTTATTGTATAATAAACGGTGAGTTACATTAATTTTGTGATTGTGAAACAACGTTGCACAAAACAGTTACATATTAATGAAAGAAGTGAAAGATCTTTTCCAACCTCTCTCTCTTCCATTCAGCTTCTTTGCTTGTTTTTCTGTGTGTCATGAGCTGGAAACACTAGATGTCTTTCATGTCTTCTTTCATTTCTGCCCCAAAGGTGATGTGTTGTTATCCAGGTAGTATGAAAAATAAATATAAAATTCCAAATTTTTTGACAAGAAATGTAATGTGACGCATCTCCCTACTTCATACCGCGTTATATTACCATGCGTCTGCCTCGTGCGTGCATTATGTATGAACGGACCGCTCGGCGCTTAATATGCTCTTACGTATTGTTTTATTGAACACCGGTGCCTTAATAAGTATTGAAATGTAAACATTATGCTTGAATAATTTTAAATTTCAAAATTTATTACAATTTTAAATTAAATGGATCTTTCCCGACACTATCCTACCATTATTCGTTATTTTCGTTGTCCTTATTAAGTAAATAAATGGTAACAACTAAACTGTTCCTTGAAAGTGAAATAAATTGTTTTAAAAATATATTTTTTGTAACCTATTGCTCCAAATATCATATGAAATTAATAAAACAACTTGTTACAAAAAACACTATATTATTCAATACAAAAATATTTTCGTTAATTTCACTTTCATCAGAAAAATGCGCATTTATTTGACCCTTATTTCGAATATAACAAGGTTGACCTGAATCATTCCGGAATAGCGGCCTCTCCGAAATTATCAGATACAATTAGAGAGGCTCTCTAAAAAATGGGAAATTATTCTCTTTCCCGGAAACGCACCAAAATGTCCCTTTACTGGAACGAATTATGGACTTTTCAGTTGACTGGACTAAGAGAAAGACGCACTGAAGAACAGGGATTGAATAACTATTTTTTTTGTTATCGGTTAAACAGAAAAGAAAAAATACTAGTAAGCCGATGACGTTACTTTTTACTGACTTCAACTGTATAAATAAAAAAATGTCTAACAATTTTAGTAGGCGACTAAGGTCCAAAATGATTATTGACTATGTTCAACGTAAAAAATGTATTTATTTCGAATGGTTTTTACATCGCTCTCAGCGGGACTTTTACTTTTAGTCAACCAATGACTAAGCGCTACAATTAAAATTATAATCCAATACTTTACCTTCATCATCAACTCAGCCATAAGAAGTCCACTGCTGTACATAGGCCTCCCCCATGGATTTCCAAAAAGACCGATTGGAAGTGGCTTGCGTCCAGCGTCTTCCCACCACTTGTATGAGGTCATCTGTCCATCTCGTGGCTGGTCTTCCTACGCTGCGCTTGCCGGTACGTGGTCTCCACTCGAGAACCTTTCGGCCCCTCGGATACTTTACCTTAAAAACTATAAATAAACAACGATCTAAAAAACATCACCAAATATTTCTTTATCTGAAATCTGGTAAAGAAAAAATATCTACAATTTTTAAATATTGTACCGCTTTCAGTCCTCAATTGAAATAAGTCTCGCTTGTTAGGGCGACGGTGACTGGCTGGCAATGGTCGTTGACGCCTTCCCGTGACGGAGGCTTACATTTTAAAGGCTTTTTACGACCTTCTAAAATAACGGTTACTTTCATAGGCCTTGAAATAAAATGCAATGGGTGTAAATGGACTGGACTGTTACCATTTCCGCTTTTTATTTCTGGATGGCCCTTGGTCGCAATTTTTATACCTACTGTATACCGTCAATTTATATCTTCAACTTCTATTACAACATTTTATTTAGGTTTATTCAGTATTTGTACGTAGATAGATAGATAAACTCTTTATTGTACACACCATAAAATACAGGGTACGTACAGGGTGGACAGCAGAAGTTAAAATTTAGACGATATTAAAAACCTTCATTCACATTGATATATGCGAATTTGCATATTATGTAAAATGTAATAACATAATGATATCATCGAGCTTCCTGATGATTGCGCCCAGGAAACTTTGAATGGGAACTATCTGATGGCTTAAATTATAGTTTGACAAAATAGAGTAAATACCGCCTCCACCATTGCATTTAATTTTTGAATTTTATTTGAACATATTTTTTTAGTTTTTTGTTCGTTTTAAGATTGTTTTTATAATTTTATGTAAAAATGTCTAATACATTATGCAATATATTTGGAAAATTAAATATTCCATGACAGTCAATATTCATAAAAATATTACTATAATACCTAGGTATTTTAGACTCGGTAACACTTTTATAATTCAAATAGGTTATTTTTTAAATCAATGAAACGTTTAGCTTAGGTTACATTTTAATCTAACATAACAAAAATACCGTTGATATAACGTAAACATAATCAGGATCTATGTAAGTCGGGAGTGAATAAATTTCTTCCAGATTAGCGCGCTTCATCATAGACCACGAAGTCGCTTATTATCAGGTTGGCAGGTCAGGTTATAAAGCAAAAAAAAAAACATGTTTTTCACTATGAGATTATTGAGTTATGAATATTTGATACAGTTTATCTGGAGTATACTCGTAGTGTCCACAGTACAAAGGAGACGTATGATCGATACGGCGAAGATAGAGCGCTCTCATGATGGATGACTTTATTAAATTGACGGTCTGCACTCGATACCCGCTGCGATTTATTCCCTGTCAACTTCACTTTACTCGTTTGTGGAAAATGTTGGAGTTTTAATAAGGACACAACAGTTAAAATCTCTATATTAGTGTAGTATAGTATATTAAGGGGAAAATTTTGTTTATGCTGTTTGTTCGTGAGCAAATACAATTGTGACTATTTTAAAAATTAGAAATAATTTCAATAAATTAAATCTTATCTGAAATATATTTCATACAAAACCTTTCGTTGACAAGACTAGATAATTGGAACATGGACCTATTTTTTTGATACAAGAACCCAACAATATTTTAGTTAGGTATACTTCATACATGATGTGATTACAGCACGTTATCCAGAGAGCTCTTGAATGTCATCTTGAATCTCAAATCAAATATATTAACGCAATCGGGTTAAACTTATTGTTCTTCCCGCTGTCGAATTTTGAAGACGCAGCAAAGTGGTGCGAATGCGAGCAAATTTGCGAGCAAAAAACAAAAACGCATCGCCAATCCAATCGTATGACTTGAAGTCGCGCGCACATACACAATACACACGTACGCACATACACATTACACACGCACGCACATACACATTACACAACTCCTTACATCTTGAAATTACGTCCTCAGTCCGAAGGACGAGTCTTCTTTGATCTAAAGCGATCCCCTTCTGCCCTTAATTTTGTTTATGGTTGTATTAAAAAGGAGGTTCTTTGTGATTTCTCTTAAGTTGGCGGTCCGGAGGGACGGCCGCTGTAAATATTTTTCTTAGTGAATGTTTAATATAATGGCGGAGGGTTTTTCTCGCATTTTGTGCAAAGTTTTTACGGCGCCTTATACGCGAAGTATTAGTACGTTGATACTGTTACGGGAAGTGGGTATAGGGATTGGAAGGAAACAACGATGTTATTCAAGCCCGTATAATTCGTTGACACGTGGTGCCTTCCACAGAGCACTCACAGTCTATAACACAAACACCGACAATAGTTACAGAATCGACGCGCTACAAACACACAGAGTATGTGTTCCGACCAACACACTACTACTATAACGTCTCTTCACTATACTGTTCACTTCAACACTTCACTTTCACTTGTAACTTTTCTTCTTTCCTGTATGCTACTCGTATCTGAACTGCCCTCTGTCCGCGACTGAAGCTCCTTATATACCCCGCAGAACCTTCTAGAAGCTTTTATTTCGATAGTCATTTCGTTCGTCATTTGTTTCGTTCCAGAATGTTCAATTTCGATCGTCTTTTCGCTCGTCTTTTGTTTTTATCATTTGTTTCGAACTTTCTAGAATGTTGACGAGATTCTTTATTTAAATAGTCGAGGAGCATTTCCTTCTAGAAATATCACCATCATCATCATCATCGTTACACTACCCCCTCCTTAGACATGCTCGTCTCGAGCATCATTAGAGCCGTAGTATTGTGCTAACCTATCCACATGCACAACTTTCGCAGGACTTCGTGACGTTTTCCGAATTCTGTAAGTTACGTCGTTGAGCTTTGTAATAACTTGATACGGTCCCTCCCAGCTTGGCTGTAACTTCGGTGATTTACCTAGCTTTCGCACAGGGTTGTGTAGCCAAACTAAAGAACCTTCTTCAAATCCTCTTGAGTTAACATTTTCTGTCATATCGCGTTTTCATCCGATCGCTGGCACGCAAACTGGCTTCCCTCATGTGTTGATGTACGTCTTCCATACGCTTTCTTAGTTCATCTGCATATTCTGTGACATATCTTGGTGCATCCGGAGGACACCCTGCCAAAAGCGTTGCTGGAAGTCGAAGCTCTCTGCCAAAGTTCGCTCGAGCTGGCGTAGTACAAGTACTTTCATGAACAGCCGTTCTATATGACAAAAGAAACAGAGGAATATACTCGTCCCAATTTCTCTGATGTGAATCAACCACTTTTGCCAGATGCTGCTCCAAAGTTCGATTAAAACGCTCCACCATTCCGTCGGATTGTGGGTGATATGGTGTAGTTCGCGTTTTATGTATCCCCATTAACTTACAGATTTCCTGGAACACATGCGATTCGAAATTTCTTCCCTGGTCACTATGAATTTCAAGTGGTAACCCAAATCGACAGAAGACCTCGTTCACCAATTTTCTCGCTACAGTGACAGCTTCCTGATTAGGTAACGCAAACGCTTCAGGCCATTTCGTGAAATAGTCCATAACCACGAGAATATAACGATTTCCATTATTGGACAAGGGAAATGGACCGGCAACATCTATTGCTATCCGTTCCCAAGGAGCTCCGACGTTATACAACCGTAACGCCCCTCGACTCCGTGTATGGGGTCCGTTAACCGAAGAACATCGTTCACATTTCCTGCACCAGTCCTCGATATCTTCCTTGCAATGTAACCAATAATAACGTTGCCGTATTTTCATAAGTGTCCTTTTTACTCCGAGATGCCCACCCGATGTTCCGTCATGGTAAACTCTTAGTACTTCCGAAATTTTTGCTTTCGGTACAATAGTTTGTAGATGGGTGTCGTTTCCAGACACATTTTCCCATCTCCTATGCAAAACTCCATCACAGAGGACCAAACTATTCCACTGTGCCCAATAACTTTTAGTGATTGCGCTCATACCAGATATCTCACTCCACCCGGGACGAGGAGTTCCACTTGTCATCCAATCTAGAATTGGTTTCAAATTTTCATCCTCATTTTGAGCTCTACGCATAGCATCGTTGCTAAAGTCATCATCAAGGGCATCTGTTCTAATCAGTCGGACTGTAACTTCATCTTTTGCTTCCTGTCTTCCACAATGCTTACAATTCTCAGAACAGGGCCGTCTTGACAAAGCATCAGCGTTTCTATGGGAACTTCCACTTCGATGCTCTACCTCAAAATCGAATTCTTGTAGTTGCTCAATCCAACGTGCAACCTGGCCTTCCGGATTCTTGAACTGCAGTAACCACTTCAACGCCGCGTGGTCTGTTCTGACGTGAAACTTCCGCCCCAGCAAATACTTCTTGAAGTGTTGTAACGTTTTTACTACAGCTAGTAGTTCTCTTCTCGTCACACAATAGTTTCTTTCAGGTTTGGACAACGATTTACTGAAGTAGGCTATGACCACTTCCCCGTCCTGTGTCTTCTGTGACAATGTTCCTCCGATGCCTACATTGCTCGCATCGGTGTCAACTATAAAATCACCATTCGCATCAGGATATCCGAGAATTGGAGTTTCACATAGCCGCCCTTTAAGTTCATTAAAAGCTGCCTCACATTCTTGGTCCCAAACAAATGGCCGTTTTTCTTCTGTGAGTCTATGCAGTGGTTTGGCAATATCGGAAAAATTCTTTACGAAACGACGATAATACGAGCATAGTCCCATAAATGCTCTTACTTGAGTTTTATCGGTTGGAGTAGGCCAATCTTTCACTGCGGAAATCTTTGCTGGATCAGTTTCCACGCCCTCTTCAGATATAACATGCCCCAGATATTCAACTTGGCGTTTGAAGAAAGAGCACTTCTTTAAGTTTAATTTCAAGCCTGCTCCTCTTATTTTGTTGAACACGCTCTCCAACTTCTTTAGATGGTCGTCGAAGTTCCGTCCGACTATTATTATGTCATCGAGGTACACCAGACAAGCTTCCCCTAACAGACCGGCTAGTATACGCTCCATTAATCTCTCAAAAGTGGCTGGAGCATTACATAATCCAAATGGCATCACCTTGAACTGCCAAAGTCCTTTCCCTGTGGAGAATGCCGTCTTTTCCTTGTCACTGGTATCCATTTCCACCTGCCAGTAGCCACTTTTGAGATCAAGCGTAGAGAACCATCTCATGTCATTTAAAGTGTCCAGCGTGTCGTCTATCCTTGGTAGTGGATAGCTATCTTTCTTTGTCACATTATTTAATCGCCGATAATCGACGCAGAACCTGGTTGACCCGTCTTTCTTCTTAACTAGGACAACTGGAGAACACCAAGGGCTAGAAGATGGTTCAATGACTCCATTACCTTCCATCTCTTTTAACATGTCCTCAACTTCCTTTTCTCTAGCGAACGGAATCCGCCGAGGCCGTTGGCGGATTGGTTGCTCGTTCCCGGTATTGATCCGATGTCGAAATAGCCCTGTTCTTCCAATGTCCGCGTCCCCTCTGGAGAAAATGTCACCGAAATGTCGCAGTAAATTTTTCGCTTTTGTCAGCTCCACTGTGCTTAAATCCCCCTTGCAGTTATCTAGGACGTTACTAAAATCAACCGCATTCGAGTGAGTTTTCTTCACTTCGTCGCAATTTCGAAGCCAGACTATTTCTTCGCTCTCACCGATCAGACACCCCTTCTTCAGTATTTGAGGATTATCACTCAAATTCAAGACCGGTACCGCCATTTTTTTTGTCGTTCCAACAACCGTTCTAGCCGGTAACCATGCGTTTTCTCCTTTGACTCTCTCTATAACTAAGCAATGTTGTCGATCAGTGCTTACATTTTCGGCTAACTTTATCTGTACCAAAGTCTGAGTTCGTGGTGGTAGCTTAGTGTCCTTAAGGCAGTAGACTTTACCTCCCCTGGCTCCCTTCATTGGAACCTCAATCGATCCACACTTAAGGATTCCGGATTCAATATCAAGTTTGCACTGATGTTCTTTCAGAAAATCTAAACCGATGATGCAGTCATCCACAATTTCAGCTATCACCGCCCAATGCCAGTAAAGCTTGTCACCAACCTTAATTGCAACCTTCTGCTCCCCTCTTACAGGTATGTGCTGGCCAGTAGCCGTTTTCAACTGCACAGTCTCTCTGCAGGAATATAATTTTCTACTATTCCGTGTCATCTGTACCCCCACTACCGTACGCGAAGCTCCTGTGTCCAAAGTCAGTTGGCATGCAGTTCCATTTATTCTTCCATCGACGGTTAAGCTGTTTCCGTCTGAGCTTTGATAGATCATAAAATTTGGGGTTCCCTGATTACCGGCCAGCGCCCACCCCGAAGTTCTGGCCTGCTTTAGTTTTCCGAATTCTCCGACGCTTGTGTTCCAGCGTCGGTTCGCCTTAACGAGCTACGATTGGGGCAACCATATCTCAAATGCCCACGCTCTCCACACTGGTAACAACGCGGAGCAAAGGTCCGCCGTGGTATTTCCCGCTCTTCTGTTGAAACAAATTTACGCACAGAGCCGCTCTTGGAATCCCGACGTACCGCCTCCACCTCAAGAGCGTGTGCCACCGCTTCTTTGATGTTTTCATGATGCGCCAAGCGTACTGTTGCCCTCACTTCTTTGTCGTTGATTCCATCGACAAACGTCTGCAACAGCATACTGTCGACTAGGTTCGCTGGTGAAGATTGATATGCCTTCCTTACGAGCTTCTCCACTTCTAGTGACCACTGTTGCAGGTTTTCGTTGGCTTTCTGGGATCTATCACGAAGCTGAGCCCGGTAGGCATGTTCCAGATGCGAGTCGCCATATCGGGACTCCAAAGCATCCACCAACTCCTGGTACGAGGCATTAGGTTCTACGGCCTCCAGTACCGACGTGGCTTGTTCACGCAATGCCAAAGTGAGAGCTGTCTTTGCTTTTTCCTCGCTCCAGTTGTTTAGTTCGACAACAGCCAAAAGCTGTCGCTTATATGCAGCCCATGAAGAGGTCCCGTCAAATGTGGGAATTTTGAAACTGCCACCCAAAGTAGCTGTGACTGCAGTTGCTGGACCGCCGGTTCCGCTTACTTCGAGTCTTTGGAGACGTCCTTCCGCTGATTCGAAACGGGCCCGGTACTCGTTTAGACGATCTTCGTGCATCTCTACAGTCTTCTGTATTTCTGTGACTTTTATTGCCCCCTCAGAGATAGCCGTCAGAATACGCTCTTGCATAGCACTTTGGCGATCCTCCTCACGACGCTGGCGTTCCTCCTCACGGCGTACCTGTTCCTCCTGCAAGGCACGCAGCTGTACCTCCTGGTGGCGCTGGCGTTCCTCTTCACGGCGTGCCTGCTCCTCCTGCATAGCGCGCATTTGTTGTAGTAGTGCACCAAGGTCCACTGGAGAAACTGGAGCACTCACAGTAGCACTGGCAGAGGTTCCTTCATGAGGGTTCATTGGAGGAACTGGAGCACTCACAGTGTCACCGCCGGAAGTCCCCTCACCGGCTTCCTCACGTGTACGAGGATTTCCCGTACTAGCGGCTTCCTGGTCTCCGCCGCTTTGTTGCTGAGCGGCTCCCCTTGAGCGGGTGTTTAGGCCATCTCTAGGCATGATAGGCATCCTTCCTTCCAATCCCACTTCTGACACCAAATGTTACGGGAAGTGGGTATAGGGATTGGAAGGAAACAACGATGTTATTCAAGCCCGTATAATTCGTTGACACGTGGTGCCTTCCACAGAGCACTCACAGTCTATAACACAAACACCGACAATAGTTACAGAATCGACGCGCTACAAACACACAGAGTATGTGTTCCGACCAACACACTACTACTATAACGTCTCTTCACTATACTGTTCACTTCAACACTTCACTTTCACTTGTAACTTTTCTTCTTTCCTGTATGCTACTCGTATCTGAACTGCCCTCTGTCCGCGACTGAAGCTCCTTATATACCCCGCAGAACCTTCTAGAAGCTTTTATTTCGATAGTCATTTCGTTCGTCATTTGTTTCGTTCCAGAATGTTCAATTTCGATCGTCTTTTCGCTCGTCTTTTGTTTTTATCATTTGTTTCGAACTTTCTAGAATGTTGACGAGATTCTTTATTTAAATAGTCGAGGAGCATTTCCTTCTAGAAATATCACCATCATCATCATCATCGTTACACTACCAATAAAACTAGCAGAATTCGGACGTTTCTTTGTGTTGAGACGGTGTCGAATACCAGGGGCCCAATTCAGTTATTCAAGACCTCTCCATAGCCGAACCATATGTGGAGCGTTTCCCGTTAGCCGCCATAGTTTTTTTGATTCGGTCACTTTTATGTACAATTGACACATTTGATGAAACGTAACACGTCCTTCGCTCGTTGCTAAATCAAAAAATGATAGCAGCCTACATGAAATGCTTCGCAAAAGGTTCGGTTACGGATCGGTTTTGAATAACTGAATTGCCCCCCAGTGGTATTTGTGTGTTATAAAACACTAGCCACATTCTATCACATCACTAGTTTTACTCATAATTGAAGAATGCTTTTTCAACCGACTTCAAAAAAGGAGGAGGTTCTAATCCGACTGTTATTTTTTATGTTTGTTACCTCAGAACTTTCAACTGAGTGAACCGATTTTGATGATTATTTTTATGTTTGAAAGCTGGCGCGTCCCGTGTGGCCCCATTTCAATTTGGTCCAGTTCTGACAATGGCATCCATTAGAAGTCGGTTGCTTCAGTTTTTTTTACTAAAATGTTTAGTCGTTACCTATACCCCTCCAAATATGTATCTAATAATATTAGTTTAGGCTGTATGTTATCTGTCAGTCCCGCACTCAGACCAAAGCCTTATAATTATGTAGGTTTTTGATGCTTACTGCACAGGAATGGAATTCTTTGCCGACATTTCCTGAGAACTACAGCATTCTTAAGGCCTCGACGACGAAGGCGACGGTGTGGACTCGGCCACACCGTCGCGCTTAACATCAGGCGAGTTGGTGGTCAATCGTAGATCTATCTTAAAGAAAAAAGGTACAGATAAATATATTACTATAACGAACATTATTTTTCAAATTATAGAGATAAACACTTATTAAAAATATTATATTAATTATAGTTTAAATGAAACCGGCCAAGTGCGAGTTGGACTCGCGTACGAAGGGTTCCGTACCATTATCTATAAAAACGGCAAAAATTCACGATTGTTGTATGGGAGCCCCCCTTAAATATTAATTTTATTTTAATATAATTATTTATTTTTAAAGTGAATAATATAACTCTATATTCTGTGAATATTTCAAGCGTCTACCTGTTGCCGTTATTAAACAATATCAAGCAAACACGAGCAATAAAATCAAGTTGG
Source organism: Lycia hirtaria (assembly GCA_947563715.1). Lineage (NCBI taxonomy): Eukaryota > Metazoa > Arthropoda > Insecta > Lepidoptera > Geometridae > Lycia > Lycia hirtaria. The sequence goes on from OX387380.1 coordinate 8,955,918, forward strand.
TTATATGGGAGCCCCCTTAAATATTTATTTTATTCTGGTTTTAGTATTTGTTGTTATAGCGGCAACAGAAATACATCATCTGTGAAAATGTCATTTATCTAACTATCACGGTTCATGAGATACAGCCTGGTGACAGACGGAAGGACGGACGAACAGACAGCGGAGTCTTAGTAACAGGGTCCAGATTTTACCCTTTGTGTACGGAACCCTAAAAAACTGAAAAAACATGACTTCAGAATACGCAATTCATTTACTTCTATGACATTTTTTCAGTTAAGTATTTTGTTATAAAAACCAAAATACTGAACCGATTTTAATAAAATTTATATAGGACCACCTCTCAGGTATTACTTACTCGTTTCAAACAAAAACAGAATCATCGAAAACAATTAATAATTGGCGGAGTAATCGCTGAACAAACATACAAAAAAAACAGAGAGTCGAATTAAGAATCTCTTCCTTTTTGTAAGTCGGTTAAAAATAGAAATACAAGAAGCAATACTTTATGCATATTAGTTTTGCTTGCTTTTGGTGCAATCTATCTCTACGAAGAATAATAATTATATAATGATGAAAAAAAAAAAAAAAAAAATGAAACAAACCCCTTGGTTCCAATCATCAGTAAATAATCTTTTTAAAACCGTCCAGTTATTTCTAGAGAAGTTTGATGTAGTACACAAATAGCTGTGAAGTATCGAAGTATCGGAATACAGAAATAACTCCACTCGAAGTGCATTATTGCACCGTTGTGGGCGCTCGCTGCTGCATTTGTATTAAAATTATACTACTATACTATACTACTATATATAATGAACAGACTGGACTAGATTGGCACAGGACCGAGGAAGATGGCAAGACAAGAGAGAGGCCTATACCCAGCAGTGGGATAGAGAAGGCTGTGGATGATGATGATGATGATAATGAACAGGAGTTCTTATTCAACTATAGACATACACATATTTTTATTTACGATAAACTACCACTACATATAAACACATAAAATAAACAAAAACAATAGTACTTTTAGTCACAAGCCGGTTCCACCTCAGCATTAGGTGGTTAAATTAACCAGCGCTGGTATTCCGTTGGGACGTCACGCACACACGCTTACCAAATTTACCAAGTTGCATGAAAAAAGTTATATTTTCTGTTCGTATTTAACGAATAGAAAATATAACGAGAATCAAAAAATTTATACAATATTATAATTATAGAAGTTTTTTTTTTACGTTTGTTCGCCAACTCGGGTGGCTACTACCAAAAAGCTCGGCTAGCTACTTCCGCATTTCAATATTTTTGAAGAAATAAATTAATTTTATTGATTAATGACAAAATTAGATCATAAGTTATCTCGATAGTGTTAAATAAATGTTTAATTATTTTTTTAATAAAAGTTTTCACGTCAGAAAAATAAATGTGCACGCGCAAGCATGGTTGAAAGCGATTTACTCGCAATTTTAAAGACACCCGGATTATAACAGAAGACCCATCACTCGGGAAGCATATTTTACATTTCGCATACCCAGATCAACACAAAGTTAAATCAAAATAACAATTCTTTCTGAATAGTTGAAAAACCGTTATCTCTTTTACAGGAGATAACAGTTTTTCAGCTATTCAGTTTTTTTTTTATTGTTTTACAGTGTTGATTTGGGTATCCGAATTTATGGCCATGATCGTGGAAACGTGGAAGTTGAATTAAATGTTTATAATAACATAAATAAGAAATTTATAAAAACGAATAAAGTTTCACGTTCATTATAAATAGCATAAACAACCAAACTACCTATATTTATTCGGTTAGGCCCTTTGAAAAAGCCTAGAAGATCTAGATTTTCTCCTGTTTATGTGACGTCACACTAAATTGAATGCGATGCTCACGACATAAAGTTATAGGCTATAAAAAAATGTGCCGTGATATACATCAATAAAAAAGATTTAATATTTAAAATTACATTTATTGTAATAATAAAATAATATAATAGCTCTTGAAAAAAAAAACTTGGAAATGTTACGTAGTACAAACACTTAGGTTGTGATTTTCAACTAATTGTTTGTTTGTATAAGTTTTAAAAAACGTTTTCTGTATAGCCAGTAGTTACTCTTTAACCAATCTTCCAGGTAAATACACAGTTCTTGCAAACACTTATGTGTTAGTAAACAAAACTTGGCAATACAGGAAATCCACCATATATCTTTTTAATGTTGCCAACTTAGACTCATATAATATGAGAAGAACATTACAAGCACCTGTTCTAATGCTCCTACTAACTGGAGAAAAACTTGTTTCACATATTTTGTGTCTTTAGACTATGAAAATGTACGCATATATTGCACTTTTATACATGTGTTGCCACATTAGACATCGCCTTATAACGTGCGTACTGGAAAATATTTTAATCTAGCTTTCATACTCATCAGTAAAACATATACTTACCCATATTTACTTATATTATATACCTTATAATAATAGTAGTTCTCCAATAGTAAAGGGTAAACATTTTTCATAGAAAACAAGTATCCGACTACAATAAAGTTGTTATTGCAATCTAAATTATGATTTTATTATGCTTAATACGCTATTGAGATTAAAAAAATGCGCGAATGTATGTACGATTCACACTTCAAAATCGGTCAAGCTGTTTAGGACTTGTTGATCAGTTGCAGGAGTTAATATAGAAACATACATACATACCCCTCTTTACACAGTCGGTTAAAAAGAACAATCCAAAGTAAATTAGAAACAAAACTGTGTGAAGAGTGAGCTAAGTTTTCGTACGAAAATCGCCGCGAAATTAACCTTAAGTTTACAACAACAACGGTTGTACATAAAATTATAAATAAATAATAAATATCCGTGGACATTTTCATACAACATTTTCTAGTTCCAATTTTAGTTGTTTTAACGAGATATGGATATCTATCAGACTGAAACTATTAGAAACTTTTTTTTTTTAGAAAAATCAATTGGAATAATCATAGTTCAAAAAACTGAAAAACCCGACATCAAAATACGCAATACAATATATACGCGACTTGCTATGCACTATTTTAGAAGGACTTTGATGATATTTTACCAGTTATTTTGTTATAAAAACCAAAGTACTAAACTGATTTTTATTAAACTTATACGAGACCAGCTCTTAAGGATGACCTACCAAATACATACGGAATCATCGAAATCAATGTATAATTGGCGGAGTAAGCGGTCAATAAACATAAAAAAAACATACAGACGAATTGATAACCTCCTTGTTTTTGGAAGTCGGTTAAAATACATAAAATACCATAATTTTAATTAATTATTCGATAGCTTAAGCGTATCTTCGTATTATGCGTATTAAAAACAGAATGAGGTTCAACGTCTCCCTCAGAGTTGCCAGTGTTCAAGAACATTCATCCCGATAACCAGAATGTGTGCTTGGATGGGTTTTAAATCGAGTAACATCAACTTGTAAATGAATAATTTAATGTGTTGTTAGGGTTGGTTCGGTGTTGATACAGTTTCGATTCGATTTGGTAATTTGGTTTGCAAAACTAATAAGGTATTCAGTTTATTTTACTATGCTCTGATTTGAGTTTACTGAAACAACATGTTTGAGTTTGCGAGATATAAAATAACGCTAAAATACCGGGTAATAAGCTATTGGAAAAAATAAATTCTGATAAAACACTAGCTGCTACAGGCACTGTTTTATTTTTGCCCCCAATACAAAAAGAGGGGTGTTAAAAGTTTGACGTATGTATGTGTATTTGTGTGTCTGTCTGTGGCATCGTAGCTCTCAAACGGATGGAACGAGATTAAGCTATTTTTTATTTATTTGAAAGGGGATTTTATCAAGAGTATTCTTACTTATGTTTCATCAAAATCGGTTTTCCGTTGTTTTTTTTTGTCGAGTGTTTTTGAGTTTTCTATACTTATACTCATTTGTATTATTTTTATTTATTACTTCTTTAAAATTTTATCTCTGTATTTAGTTATTTGTATTTAGCTTAGATTTAAGACAATATTCTGATAGGTACATATTTCATTCATCCGATTCTCACAGTAGCTTACGTTATAAATCACTATAAAATAAAGTGCCCAAATTGCATAAATATCAAAAAGTCTCCACACGTAATAGTCTAAGTTTTATCTTTTTTTCATAAAATAATTACGTATATTTGTGTACAACGCGGTCACATTAACTAGACGCTTGGCCTTGTGACGTCATTTTGGCGCTCAAGTACGGCGTGCACGGGACTCGCATTCCAGCGATGCGTCGAGTTAATGTGACCGCGTTATACGTACGGATATCGCACGGCGCGCCACCAAACCGCTGATTTACGATTCTATAAGATTCTGTAGCACACGGCCATATTTCAGATTATGACCTCATGTGGTCACTCATATCTAAGCAGCTGTATTTATTGGTGTGAGTTTTTACTAACAGTTTTCTGTAAGTAGGTACATGATATTTGTAATATAGTAATAAAAAAAAATTATATTTTCATTATACTGTTTTGTTTACACTGTTTTCAAACTAAAATGAGCTTATTTTCCATTTTCTTTAAAGTGCCTGGTACACCAAATAATATGTATGGACAATTTAACACCTAAAATTACCTAATTCAATCGACAACTAAAAATAAACAAAACATCGCACCAAGTTCCGTATCCATGTCGAAGCTCCTGAAAGTTAGAGAGGCGCGAAACGTGTGTGTTGTCCGCCCGCCCTCGGCGGCGCGGCGCTGCGCCGGATGCAGGCTGGGCGGCCGGCAGTCGACCGGCGGCCGCGGTGCGCGTCAGTCGCGCCATGTGACGCGCTCCGAACCCATGACGGAGGCGGCGGCCAGGCCACGGCCTCCGCCGCCGCGCAAGCCGGACTCGCTCGCGCTGGCGTACGGAACTCGCGTGAGGGAAGACCCTCCACCGCCAGCGCCGGACCCCAACCCCACAAGGCCGAAGCCGATACCGCTCAGAGACGATTTCGATGCGTTCAGCCCATACGCACCGGTGGCGGAGCGGCGCCGGCCGGCGAGCGTGGTGGCACCTCGGGCGAGCCACCAGCTCCCGCGGCGGCCGCTCTCTCTGGGCTCAGAGTGGCCGGGGGTGCCTCTATTGGCGCCGGTGCCGCGTCGCCCTCGCCCCCAGCTCGTCTCCACGCTGCCCCGCTCGGGGTACACGCTGCCGTCCTCCAGAAGTGATTACCAGTTACAGAGACCCGCGATAATGACGAACGGTTACGGTGCAGTGCCGCCGTCGACGTCACGCCGACTCTCGCTACCCGGCGGGGTTCAGAACCCGCCGAAGACGTCGGCGACGTTCCACGGTCTGTCTGCCCTGATGGGCGGGCCGCCCTCGCTGGGCACGCCGGGCACGCCCAGCACGCCCGCAGCCGTGCGCGAGGCGGTGCGACACCTCCTCATGCAGCCGAGGAACGGCTTCCCCATCATGGACCACAAGCTATCTCTATTCATCGAGATTCTGGATGCACAGGAGCGATTCTCACAGGTCGGATTCCCTATTATTAGATTTTCGATTCCGTAAAGTCAGTAGAGTAGGTGGTCGTGCAATATCCCAGTCGTAATTCCGCCGCGACGAGGCCGTCGGAAGGATGTTGGACGTAATGCGTAGAGTTACAGCGCGCGCCCCCGGCCCCGGGGCAAACGAACTTCGTAAACAAAAAGCGGATTTGTGTACGCAAAGTAATTTAATTCTAATAAAAGGCGCTCGCGTCGATTATGAGTCGGCTCGCTCCGGAGGAGTTACCGACTCTCTCGATAGGTTATAAATTCGTTTGGTTGTTGTAAAGGATAATGTAAAATGTCTCCGTGTGGGGAGGAGCAAAGTTAAAAGCTTTAAGAAGTTGTCTCGTGTCTCCGTGAAGGCTTCGCGAATTTATAATGTTTACACGACTTTATTGAATAATCCATTTAGGAAGCGGGCGCTGCAGCGCTGCCTGGCACACCACAAACACTTGACATTCTCGAGTGCCTTACTAACTTTTTACAGCTGATTTTATTTGGCTAACTTGAATTTGAATTCTCGTAGCCACAATGTCATTACACTAAACTTAATTTTACTTTAATAACATATTAAAGTCTTTAAAGTACAAATACTAACGGTAGATTCTACTATCCCGTCAATCCCAGAATATATCATTAACCATTGCTTGGAATAACATTGACATATTATTCTACGGTGACTTCGTATTCTATCATCTAATAATTGGAAAAACATAATTGATATTTTAAGACAAAAAAATATAAACCGCGAAATTTTGCAATCAATAACAATTTTCCAACTAGATTTGTCTGAACTTGAAATGATTTTTGTGTGTTTTTTGCGAAGAAGTTATGAAATTTTCGAAGCATTTGCTCTCTTTATGTGCAGGGTGCTCCACACATTTATATTCTAACCGCGCATTGCATTCAGTGCAGAAATGCCGAGATTTTCTCCATGCTGCGGTGGATAAAAGTAAATATTTTTGTATAACTTGGCTCTAAGTAAATTTTTGTACTAGTTGAAATAGTTGTTTTATTTTATTATTACTTGTTATGTTCATCTAGAATGTTAAAAGGCACTTTACAGTTTGTATCACACTATGTCGGAAGGGAGAAGGAAATACACTGTTTCGGAAACGTGCTATGTACGTTATCTCCTAAATACGAATATTGGCTCAATGTTTTGTAACACGCGAACGAAATGCTTTAATTCCATTTTACATGCACACTGTTAAAATATGGAAAGCGCTTCTTGGGTAAGTGTTTTCTGATAAATATTATTTGGATACATTGGTGAACTGGTTTATTTTGTGAAAACGCTCCAACGTTAAACGCTACGTTCTTTAGGACGACATGTTATTTGGTGGTCACAGGTAAATCTAGCAACCATACAATTTTGACTTAATAATAACTGTTGCTAAAGCTAACAGTGTAACAGTGTTATGATTTGGAATGTTATTATTTTTCTGTTATACATTTCTCAATATGACATTATTAACAATAAGTAAAAATATATAAAATTCTTGATTACGAGTACATTCATCGTCAGGGTGATTGTTTCAAGTTCTCTCTCCGAAACGCTGTGGGACGAGTTGAATCAAACCGGAAATATGAAACAATAAACACAAATGAACACGCAATCGAGCTCAGAACCAATTAGTTTAATCAATTACAACGAAATTAAGTTTCCTTTTAATTTTCCAATTTCTGAATGTTCTTTAGTACCGGAATAACATCCGTTTGACACGGATACAAAATTCAATTAAAAAGTATGTTTCTACTGAAACTGTGAGCCGACTGTCCACCCTCGCACGACTATTCCTGCGAGGGTGTACTTCTGAGATCCTATAGTCCGGATAGTTACAGAAGATATTCATCTATCTCAAATATTGAAATAGAAGCAATGATAGTAAAGTTGGTTGTACGATGTTCTACAGTAGGTACCGGAGGATACTGGGTTCGAATGTTGACGGCGGTGTTTTCACTCTCGACCCAAAAAGACGGGTGTTATAAGTTTACAGTGTGTATCTGTGTGTCTGTGTGTCTGTCTGTGACATTGTAGCTCTCCAACGGATGGACCAATTATGTTCTATTTTTTATTAAACTTGTACTGAAAGAAAATATTGCAAGTAAACTATAACACAATATAACGTTAGGAGTAAGCTACTCTCAGTTCAAAACACGAGTGTATCGTTCAGCACCTATAGTTCCGTCAGTCTCATTTGAAAGCCAACTATAAATCGAGGCTAGATGTGCCTACCATTGTAGACAAAATTATCACTTAAAATCAGGTGAGATGTAGTTAAATACTTAGTCTGCCGACCATAAATAAAGATACGTTCATATTTTGACTCTAAATGAGGCTTAACAATACCAACTAGTCAAAGATAAACACGATAAACTAGCTTGTCTGTCTATATTCTAAAGGAATGCATAGTGTGCGCCAGAGCTTCATGACGTAATTGCACCCTCACCATTACACTACAGTACTAGCAAAATTTCGGCACATTACCACCCATTCCTCATTGAAATACCAAAAATGCGTACACAGCGATATCGGACCACGTTCTTGATGCGTACTGCACAGAATGGAATTCTTTGCTGCCATCTCTGTTTCCTGAGAACTACAATCTTAGAATATTCAAGGCTAGAGTGAACAGATATCTTTTAAATCGACGAGCTCCATGCTCGGCCACACCGTCGCTTAACATTAGGAGAGTTGGTGGTCAATCGTAGATCAATCTACCATAAAAAAACGAAGACTAATTAAATTTCATATTCAAAAAGTTCTAACACACAACCCACTGGAATCAAAGAAACCGGCATGCTGTTTCATTTCTTGGTTGTACCATGCACGCAGAATAAACCCGTACATGTACGTTACGTAAAGAATATACAAGAGCAATGTATGCAAGGTATTGAAACGACTTTCTACTTAAACCTTCCCAAATTGTCCGGATTATGCGGTTTCAAGCTGTCACCCGAGAGTGTACCGCATTGAGGGTTAAAAGAAGTGGGGTAGCTCAGGGTACCTCCCACCCCCTCTAGCCATTGTAGGGTTAAAATTCATGGCGCTCACTTGACCCGCTTCAGAAGGAGGCTTTTGTTTCGATATGAAAAATTAATGAAACGCTGAATGTAAAATGGGAACTTGAAGAATTACTCGCTGTGTTCGTGGTAAGTGATTCTTTCAAGACCGGCCTCTCGACCTTGGAGTTCGGAATATCATTTTCGTATTGTCTTTCCAATTTTTCTCTCGTTTTGCTTTGACTCGGTTATGGTAAGTGGGTATTTGAATTTGAATACCTAAACATTTGAGAGCTGAAACCGTTCAATTATAGCCAGCGTTTGCAGATGTCTGTTGGTTATTATTATCTGCAGTACGATAGCTTGGAACTTACCATCAGGTGAGCGATTTTATCGTCTTGTCACTTACTGGTGTATAGAAATAAAGCTAAACATTATTTTAGTAAGAAAAGTAGTCTTTTTTAATTTAACTTTATGCATTTAACCTCCGACCCAAAAGCGGGATGTTATAAGTTTGGTATGTAGGTATTTCATCTAGTTTTTTTTTTGTTTGAAAACTGATTTCATCGAGAGTGTTCTTAGCTATGTTTCATTAAAATCGGTTCAGCCGTTTTGTTTTGTCGGGAGTTTTTGAGTTTTCTAAATTCATACTTGTTTTGCATATTTTAATACCAAAATATAATTAAATTGTTGAAAGTTGTGTATCTGTCATATACATAAGCCAGTATTTCAAAACTACTCTATCACTAAATCAAAACAAAGGACATCAAAAGAGAAAAATGTATCTTAAATTCCGCTTTTAAATCATACCAATATTATAAAAGTGAAAGTTTGTAAGTTTGTTTGTTACTCCTTGGTTCAATAAAAATCTGTTATTTTTTGAAAAATAAATCTTATAGAAATCAGCCGAATACACGTAACTTTGCAAGTTGTAACATAACGGCATCCGTAAAATGTAAAGTTTAATACGCTAACTTCATAACATCGTAGGTCCGTAGCAGTAATGTAGCTGCGTAGCGGTGCGGCGTAGCCTCGTAGCATGTGCTACGAATAGGCTATAACTATTTGGCCGGTGACAATGTATTACGGATCCAAGTAGATTGAAGTTCATACCTCGGATCTCATATTCTACTGTACTATTTAGTATGTCTGTATGTGTAAATTTTCGTTATATTAAAATTTGAATATTTATTTCTAAGGTTTGTTTGTATTTATTGAATCGTGGCTTGATTTTTTTTTTATAAAAAGAAAGTGAAATATTCATAGGAAGAATAATTTAGTCTTTTATAATTTTGCTTTATAAAATAAGTGTTTTGTTAATTAACAATCGGTCAAACCAAGGTATGGTTTGACCAATAGTAAACTTTCGTTTTTTTTTAAGCACCATGTAATCCTAAAAATAATAGTTTTTAGGCTTCCATACTAAGGGTGCGTGCGGGTGCCTAGTTATGAGGTTATGGAGTATGTCTTTCGTACTACCCTTAAATGGCTGTATTTTTTATTCGTAATACATGGGAAGTTAAAATTTTCAATTTTCACAGACTATATGAACAATTTCTCGATCTGCGAAACTCGTGATCGGTCAAGATTATGCAACATTTAGATGGTCGAATATTATGTATATCTTCTTCCAATCAGTTGTGTATAGTTTGATAATATTAACAAGTAAAATCGGAGTATACTATATATATATACGAGTATAGCTAGTATACAAAGTATACGCTGTATTTCTCAGGTGAAGTATTATGATATTCTTGTCAAACTAGTAGAAATATCACAAATCCCGTCACGTAAAAACTCGATTGTACTCATACTTACATACATGTATAACAAAATATCAAATTTCTTGTTGCTTTTCACAAATTCTTAATTTTTCGTAAATATCGAATAATATTGGAGAGTAACTCAGTTTTAGTTCTACGCAAAGTTTTGTTTTTAAAAGCAATGTGTAAGATTTTGTTCGTGAAATTCTGTTTTGTGTGTTATCAAATCTAACATAATTTATTAACATTTAATATCTATTTATACAGATAAAATTATAATGACATATTTACATAAAACTATATAAAACCTTAAAACTAATAGAGGATGAAAATATTATTCACAAATACAACCATAACAAAAGTATATATATAACACTAATAACTGTCTGTTATTAGTGTTTTTATGAAGCATAGACGATCACATTTCCAATTATTGATGTTCGGAATAGTAATTTGAAATCCAATATTAGAATTTTCGTGCAATAAAACGCGAGATCTCTTCATTGTCTCGATATTATATCTTACCTTGTAAGAGAACATAAGCTTATGTAAATTATACATATCTCCAAATCATCTAATTATTAATTATTTGTGCTTTTGGTAGTAAAACAGATTTTGCCATTTATTCAACCGCCCTACAGCAGTCTGTTAATCAAAATCAATGAGGTCTAGGGTGACAACCCTAGACCAAAATCTTTAAGTTCGTCATTGTTGGCATCAAGTATCGGTCAACCCAGGACACTATATTCGTGAATTTTGTTTTAGACTTGATGGGAATGTCATTGGTTCTAGATAAAAAAAAGTAACATAACGTTTGACATTTCAGTGATGTAATTGCGAGCAGGGGGTGGAACTTTTGAAGTACAGTTTTGGCTAGGATTTAACTGTTACTGATATAGCGAAGCTTACCATAAAGTGAGCGATGTTTTCGTCACGTCATTTACTTGCTTAGAATATTTACTCAATAATAATAATGACACACAATATCTCAAGTAAACTAGTAGTTCTACGAACAGTAGACCTCGCGACCACAAACTTTTTGCAACAATACTTGTTGTAAGACGTCTGTGCTCGCAAGGTCTTTTGCTTATATTCGTAATGATATCCAAGGTTTTCGGGATTGTTACTCATTAAAATGAAACAAATAACGGATTTATTGCGTATATTTGACATTTTAAGACTTAATGTTTGAAACAATTTGCACCGTCCGTGGTCACAGGTGAGACTAAACAGGTCATATAATTAATAAATAAATAAATAAATATTTGTGGACATTTTACACAACACCATCTAGCCCAAACTAAGCAAAGCTTGTACTATGGAACTAGATGGCTGATAGAATACATATATACTTTTTTTTTATATTATACTTAGGATACATAGAAACACCCAGACACAGAACAAACATCCATGCTCATCACACAAATGTTTGCCCTGGGTGGGGATCGAACCCACGACCTTTCAGTTCAGCAGGTAGACGTAGACACACTACCAACTGAGCCACAAGGCCAGTCAAATTATGCATAATATACGCGATAAATCCGTTAAAATTTGTTTCATTTCGAAATTCTTGTTCTGAATGTAGTATCTAATGTCTGTCAATTTTAACAAAGACCAGCAAATGGTCTCCTAGCAAACCTCTCCACTTTTAAACCTCTTCATCAAAAACTTATATCTCGACAACATTTACCGATTTTGTTCATATTTAATATTTTTGTTTAGATTTGAACACTGTCTCTAGCTAATTATTATCAAAAATCGGTCAGTGAATGGCGCCACAGGAAACTTTCTCCCTTTTTGGAGAAATTAATCCACGATTACAAACAACAATTAAAAACAACCTTGAAAATTGTTAAACCTGTACACCAAAGTTCGTACAGATAGGTTGAAAAATACGACCTGTACGCGAGTACAAATAGACATCCGAACAGAAGAAAGAACATTTTGCTAACTGATGCAGAGACTTTTTTCGCTTGGCTCACTCGATTAATTAATTACTACAAACTTATATGAATATTTACAAGTACGTATTAAAGTACTTGTAAATATTCATATCTCTTCCAAGGTTTCCCGAACTGCCCGGTAAACAATGGCCCGATATTACCAGGTAACAATATTAGTTGTATTATTTTATTCATAGTGTGAAATTAACCCTTCAGTGGGGTAATTTATTTAAGAGGCCGCTTGTAGCGGATTCATCCATTATGCGCCCTTAAATAACATCCGGTCGATGACCCCGCGCCGCTCAAGAGCGCACTTCACGTATATTTGGATACGGCCGTAGATTACAGTAACAGTTGCATTCTAGCCCGTCACAGATTATACTAACAGTTACCTAATTAGTTAAGGCGCCGTTATATTTTTATACATACAGAAGAAACATTTTAAAAATAATTCTGCCACTCTCTCTGTTTGACTTCTTTGGTCGGGAGGTGCTTGCCGGGGACCGACAGAAATGGAAGGCATTGGGGGAGACCTTTGCCCAGCAGTGGGAAAGTACCTACAGGTAAAAAAAATATGATTTGCTTCAAATTAGAAATACGATTATTTGCTTCAAATTAAAAATACAATTATTTTCTCCTTCTAATTTAAATTATTTTTGCTATGAAGTTAATTTTTTTAGCCTTTTTTCTATAAAATTACATTAAATTTGTACTTATAAAATAGGTAATACACTCGGTTGAAATACCACAAAAACTATTACCAAAGCCAAATGAAACAATATGTAATGAGTACGTGTAAAGTTTCTGTGAGTGGCAATCCACTCGGCGGCGGAAACCGGCTAAGTGCTGGTCGTGTCCAGTGTCTACTGCAATTAACCGGCTAGAGGTAGTTCGTACCGGATTTACAGAATGTATTCTAACTGGTTTACCGGGCTAAAAACACAAAATCTTTGAATAGGAAAGGGAAAATAATAGTATAAGTCATGTTTTTGTGGTTAAATTTCATAGTGACAATTTAAATTCATATTATTAATTAAATATGACATTATATAGAAATAGAAGTAATAGTTCTTACTGTCGAGAATATATCTGGATCCGGATCAAGCCTATTTTTGCCCTTAGAGGAATGATATAAGTTAGACAGTTGTATATTTGTATCTGTGGTATTATAGTTCTCAAATGAATGAACCAATTTCTATTGCAAAGATTTTATTGGAATTGTTTTACCTGCGTGTCAAGAAAAATTGTTTTTACGTCAATAGTTTTAAATTTTAACACTAATTATGAAACAATCTCCTATTAACATTATATATTATGTAATGTAGAAAGAATTTATTATATTAAATATACTGAATTACTAGAACCTTTAAAAATACATGCAAGATAAAGGACAAGGGAGACCTAAATTCCGACAGGTTATGTGACTTATTGCCTTAGAAAACTCGACTTCAAACGAATTCTAGCAAATGTATAATACATTTTTTTTTATAGAAGATAGATCTACGATTGACCACCAACTCGCCTGATGTTAAGCGACGGTGTGGCTGAGGATGGAGCTCGTCGATCTAGAAGATATCTATTCACTCTAGCCTTGAAAATTCCAAGATTGTAGGTCTCAGGAAACAGAGATGGCGGCAACGAATTCCATTCTTGTGCAGTACGCAACAGGAATGTGGATCGATATCGCTGAGTACGGATTTTTGGCATTTCAACGAGAAAACATCGACATTACTGAGCTTTAATAAACATTCTACATTTTACCAGTCAAATAAAAAAACAATAACTTTAAGATTTACTTTTACATTATAAGGTAATATAAAATATTCTACTTCAGTTTTGGCTACAGCTAAACGCTTTACAAACTAGGTACATATATTATACTTAAATAGCTAAATTATTACACAAAAGTACAATCGAATTAGCCTAGACCAAAGATAATCTAATTACTTAGTACTATTCCACCGATTAGCACCGTACCCAGCACACTACCAGCATTGCTACGTTGGATGCAATGCTTAAGATACAGAAACGCACCAGGATCTGGTCACGCGTCCTCATATCGATCGGTCTCTCAGATTATTTGCTTGTAAGTTAGTATACTTCTTTGTTAATGAATACGTCGATGTACAAAAACCTTGTTCATAAAAAAAAAAACATGAGCTTCCCGTCGTGATGTTAAGCTTTCTGTCGCTTAACATCAGTTGGTGATCAATCATAGATCTAACATTAAAAAAAAAACATTTCTTCAATGAAACTGCTATATGCCGAGACAGCGCATCTCTGGCTTCAAATATTTTCCCAACCAATTACAGACTTCCCACTTTATAGACACATAAGAATTATAGACTTCCCACTTTATAGAATAGAATATCGTTTATTGTCATATAAGTCACATTCATAATAATTTAATAAATTGGTATTAAGAAAGTTTCTAATATGGACTCGTCAAACTTTGTTCGTAATTAACATTAACAAACGTCTTGTTTTGTGTCTCCCTGTATAGACACATAACAATTACAGACTTTCCACTTTACAGACACGTAACAATTTGTTACTTCAGTTGTCACCGGTTTGCAATGGGTTTTATCGGATTTTCATGGACTTTTCCAGATTCTGTAAAAGTTCAACAAATCTAAACCAAAAGCAAATACAGAAATAGATTTCCAATGAATAAACTAATTTTTGTACCTGTCAGTAGATTTTTTCTGTTTTGTTTGTGCTTTTAGACACCGAACTGGTTTAGATTTTACCGGTTTTCCCCGGATTTCACTGGTTCTGTAGAAACGCGCTTTTCAGCGTATGTATTGATTTAGCGGCCGCCACGAGCGACTCCTAAATGGCGGTGCTTTTGTTTACAGTTTCGCAGTTATCTCGTTGCGCAGGCTGGGTACATAGAAGAAATCATGCGGGCTTTGTAGTTCCGAGCCAATTGGAGTTCGATTACGAAATTATCGATTGTGAATAAGTGAAATTACAGGGACGTTCAGCATGGTCAAAAATTACACAATTCAAATATAATTTTTCAAATACAGTAAGAGAGACCTATTAACTAAATAAAAAGCAAGATAAAAGCGTACGCGAGAAAAATTTGAATGATAATAAGAATTAATAGCTGGTATCAGACCTTCAGATATTAAATTGTAACATGTAGAAAGATATGTTTATGATACAATTTCAATTTAACATGCATACATATAATCACGCCTATTTTCACCTTGGTTAGAGGGATAAATGAAAGAGAGAGGGTATTAGAGGGTTCAAGTGGATACGAGGATGAGATGTAACACTGGCTTGCAGTGGCGGGGGTCAGCCATCGCCTTCATAGACGCCAATTTCCATCAAGTCCACTAACTGATTATTAGGGTTCCGCAGCCAAAGGGTAAAAACGGGACCTTATTACTAAGACTTCGCTGTCAGAATCTTCGCTGTCAGCTTCGCTGTTCGTCCGTCTGTCGTCCGCTATAACAAAAAATACAAAAAAAACAGAATAAAATACATCGTAAATATTTAAGGGGGCTTCCATACAAAAAACGTGATTTTTTTGCTCGATATTGATAACAGCAATAAATAGACGCTTGAAATATTCGCAGAACATTAAGTTATATCATTATCTATAAAAATAAATAATTATATTTAAATAAAATTAATATTTAAGGGGGGCTCCCATACAACAAACGTTTTTTTTTTTTGCTGTTTTTATAGATAAATAGTACGGAACCCTTCGTGTGCGAGTCCGACTCGCACTTGGCCGGTTTTTTACAGTATTCCCGGGAAGAGAAGCAGCTGGTATATTCAATGTTTTTATTTTTCTCCCAATCCAGCATTGAACAGTATTGGAAGAGCATGGAATATAAACTGCAATTTATTCTATAAAAAATAACGCTTATTCAGAACAAATAACTATGCGGGTTGTTATCACCAAACAATTACCGGCTGAAGCGATACAAACCGTTTGACTTCCACTTTAATCGCTGTTTTATCAATTAACAACTAGAATGTCCTGAAATATTCTAGGTAACTGTATTTTTACAGCTATTTAGTAAACATAATTCTAATTAAGCGCTGTGTCGTTCCCTTATCGCATTTGTATGGCTTTAAAGGTAGGATCACATCATTAGCAGAACGTGGTAGTAAGAAATTATTGCAGTTTGAAAATATTGACTTCTAGTTAATACATACCAAAACAAACCACAATTCCTTGAGTTAGTTGTTAACTGGTAAACATTTGGCTTGAACTTAGATCCAAAGTTCAAACCAAATCTTTAGAAAATGTTCTTCTTTAAACCTCTTAGAGTGTTCTGTCTGGCTTTATAATAAATGTGAATTTATCAATAGATACCTTCGATCTTACCCCTAACCTTATCCATCAAAAGCTTGTGCTAAATGCAGAGCTATGTTTTTAGAGACTCAAAATTAGTAAATGTCTGCTTCTACGTTGTTTTTCTATTTTTAGTGCTTTTCACGTTGAGCTAATTAAAACTCTATTGTGTTGGGATAAGTCGCGTATTATTTTAAACGTAGTGTGGGTTGCTTTGTTTATCTGTGTCTGACCGTTAATACTGAAATAGTTTGTTTATTAAAAGTTCGCATAAAGTTTATTCACATTTTATTATATTTATTTGAGCTTATTACCATGACAGAAAGACCAAGGACAGAAGATATCATACAAGTGGCAGGAAAACGCTGGATACAAGCCGCTTCCAACCGGTCTTTCTGGAAATCCATGGGGGAGGCTTATGTCCAGCAGCGGACTTCCTATGGCTGAGATGATGATGATTACCATGAACAAAACTTTTTATTACATTTTTTTTTCAAAAATAAATTTTGTGGAAATCTACTAAACAGACTTTTATTAAAAAGTATAGTCATTCTATGTGAACAATAAATAAATCTATTTGTAAAATATGAGGAAAATTCCAGAAAAGGTAAAACTCATCTACAAATAATATACATATAATTTTTAATATTTAGCTATATTATTGGCCAAAGATATGTAGAAGAGTTTTTAATAGTTATTTTTATGCAACTGTGTTAAGTAAGTACAACTCGCTCGTTTGCTTAACTGAAGCTTGCTCTTAACACGCCAATGCAACCCAGAACTTTGCAAAATTCTGAAATGCTTGGCAATAAGAAATTAAATCTCAGATCTTCAGCAACAGAACAGAAAGTTTTTTTTAATGTAAATGTTGAGTAATATGCTACAATTCTCCTAAAAAGTCAGATCATTTTTGTTTTTAAATCTTTTACTTGTTTTGGTGATTGAAAAATACACTTTAAAACCTGCTCAGAATCCAATATAAATATAAATAAAAACCGTAAACATTTCGAAGGCAGTATGTTAAAAGTTTTCCTGCTCCACACTCCACATGCACGCGGTTGCTTCAAATTGTTTTGATTTTATATTCAGTTTCTCTGTGTGTTACTTGTAACAATATTTTGTTTCATTTTTGGTAAAGTTTTTGAAAGAGATGTAACATTTATCTCCGAAGTATAAGCATTTGTATAGCAACAGAACAATATATTATGATGCTCTCTTTATATTTGAGTTGAGTTGTAAACTATTTATAGTGAGATAGTACGCATAATATTATGTGTTTTTTTTTTTTTGAGAATTTAGTACAATACAACAAAAAAAACATATACAAAAATGTTGATTTCGAAATATTTTTATAAATAACCTTAGCTATAGAAGTTAAATATTACGATATTGTTATATCTACTAAAAATTGTTTAAGTGACTTATTTCTAACTTATGAACATTGTATTCTCCTTAGCAAGAGGTTTAACAGATTGAAGTAATTGTCAATAAACAGAAACGGATCGTTTAATTATTTAAATATGATTATATTAACTTAATAAATAAACTTAGACGAAAATAAACTTAATAGAGCGTAACATAAAGAACGTCATAAAATTATGTCAAATGTACGCGATAAATTCGTTAAAAATGTTGTTTAATTTTTAAATGCAAACCTAGCCATTCATCGGTTAATGTTTACATTATTAACCGATTTCAAAAGGAGGTTATCAATAATTCGACCTGTATGTTTGTAATATTGTCAGAACTGCACAGTTTTTGTATATGTAATTAATTAATTTCAAACAAAACGAGTAAATACTATTAAAAATTAATAAATAAAAGTAATAAAAAAAAATTAAACCGACTTTACACTGAAAAGAGAGAAATAACACGATGAAAATCAATACAGCTTAGGTCCTGACACCGACCTCAAAAATAGTTGGGTTACGTACCTACTTAGGTAGACGCCCAGTATTGATTTTCTTCGTCTTATTTCTCTCTTTTCAGTGTGAAGTCGGTTATTTTTTTTTAATTACTTCTATTTTTCTTTGTTAAATTTTCAAATGGCCATACGCGCGCTAAATTTATCTAAAATATCTAAATCTTTAGGTTTATTAAATGAATCTATTTATGCCTTGAAACTACGTCTTACCTAATGTTATATTCAGTGTTATTTAATTGCCTAAGAAAAAAAAAAACATCAAACGACAAAAGTGATTAATTCTGGAACTCGGCTAATATTAATTTAGGAAGTTTGTGTCATAATAAGAAACTACCTTTGTAATAATTTCCACAGTTATTAGGTTTAATTACAGCTCTCCTTGACACAATAGACATCTAACGAGCACTAAATGAGCACAAAATGAGCATAAACGAGCGCTAAAGCTGTAGCTGTAGGAAGCTCTGCTCACTCTCTCTGCTATTTATTACTCGTTGAATTTAGACTGGGAAGAACTATAAAGCGGTAATAGCTCAGTGGTTGTTGAGTTGGATATCTGTGCTGTGTGAATTCAAATTCTAACAAATAATTTAGGCTTCCGGTGAATATAAATTAGAGTCATCATCATCATCATCATCTCAGCCATAAAGTAAGTCCACTGCTGGACATAGGCCTCCCCCATGGATTTTCAGACCGGTTGGAAGCGGCCTGCACCATAAAACATAAAATGCAAATTAAAGTATTCTAATACATTTAATTTATTAGAACATAGTAATTTGTAATGGCCAGCTTGTCAGTGTCAAGTTTCAAGCTATAAAACAGTCAGTAAGCAGTTGACAGTGTTTTGGTAGGTGATCATTGAAGGCGTTATTGTGACTAGTATATCGCAAATTTTTCCATACAATGAAGAATACTGTTTTCGTGCGATTATAATATTGATCCGATTTTGAAGTTTTTTTGCATGATTCGCCGTTTTTTTAAGCATTCCTTTTTTGTTTAATATTTTGTTTTGGAAATTATAATGGAAATAAAACATAGTGAGAAAATATTTTATGTCCTGCTTTAACATCAAAAAAGTAGCTATAATATGTGCATGGTGTGGTAATTATAAAAATGTAATCATTAATTGCAACTGGCAACACGTTTCCCGCCAAAGTAAGTGTTTTTTAATCCAAATTATTTTTCCCTGTTACTTATTTTCCTAGCTGAATCAGATTCTGGTCATTTAGTATCTCTATTCGGCAACTTATTTTATTGAAACTTAATTTTTATTGAAAAGCAAACTTCTGCGAATATACTCGCAATTTTTCACTATGTAAATACTATGCTTACAACAATAAACACACAGAGACGCACGTGTCCGTACGGCGCGCGGCTCCGTGTTTCACGCACACATAGTGATCTGAGTGAATTCAGTGCGTGTTTTTAACGACTCTATCTGCTGAAATCTGAGCTGGCAAGTAGGTATATTGCACTGCAAGATAGACGGTTTTTTCCTCTCTCTGGTAAAGTCCGAGCGTTCAAGAGATATGCTTTTAGTGAGTTTGAGTGCACTTGGGCGTCGCAGTATTGTAGTTTCGCTTTGAGAATAACTTATTCAATTTCTATATTAAATTTTCTCTTGACGCTTCGTATATTTCTATAGAATATTATATCTATACATTGCGGCTGTGCTCGCGCCGTCCTAATATAACATTATTTGACGCGTATTCTTATTATACGTACAGAAATATCTATATATTAAACTCTAATCATTTTTTTAGGGTTCTGTACCTCAATAAGAAAAAACTGAACCCTTATAGGATCACTTTGTTGTCCGTCTGTCTGTATGTCCGTCCGTCCGTGTGTCAAGACCTTTATCTCGGGAACGCGTGAAGGTATCGAGCTTAAATTAAAACCATATACGCAGATCCATAGTATCTTGCTGCAGAAAAAAAAATCTCACTTTTCGTAAAAAATAGTTACAGCTGAATATGTCGTCATATATGAATCAAAACCTATGGGGTACTTCTCGTTGACCTAGAACTCTGAAATTTGGCAAGAAGCATTATGTTAGAGTACACATATTGGAAAAAATCCGAAACTGCAAATTTTTAATATAATCACAAAAAAATAGTGTCTATACAAGGAATGAGGGCCCAAATTTTAAAGTGAATTAACCGTATCATGTGGGGTATCATATGAAAGAGCCTCATTAGCATAAGCTAAAACAGGTTTTTAACACATTCTTCGTCCCCTGCAGACCCTTCACTTCAGCTGGGAACCAAAACTTTTTAGGTGAATTTTGATTAAGTACAGAGTGGCCGCGCTATCACTTTCACTTTCAATTCAATTCACTATCGATTTAAAGACACCCAGATTGTATGCATCGGGAAAGATCCACCCAGGGTGCGTATTCCACAATTTAACAAAAACTTTGAATAAGTATTTTAAAAAAGTGCTCACGATGATTGCTGAAATAAGTTAAAATTCGTAAAAACTATCGGAAAGCTCTTGCTTTCCGAAGTTTTTTTAAGGCACGAAAAGTTAACATCGTTTTATGGTGCATATTTCAAAATTACAAAAACGCTTTACGTCCACTTTTAATGTGTAATTGTGTTTACAGCCAAAATGTGGAATGTGCTTCCTGAAGAGTCTATTAGAATAGATATAATCTAGGTGTCTTCAAATCGCGAGTGAATAAGTTCTTTCTATAGGTACTTGGATTTTTAATTAAACGGAGTAAATTGACAGATCGAATGTTACCATTTTTTTATGATATGAAAATAGTGCTGTGCTAAAAAGAGCTATTAAAATGAACTAATTCGTATAAGTTATCTATTTCATTACGTTGTATTCTTCCTAAAAATCTAAATTTTTGTCAAAATTGTGTATCTGTTGACTAGTAATAGATATCAAAAATTTCAAACTAAACTATTACATACCATGATCTTCTTATATGTTTCTTAGGAAATAATTACTACACTATAACTATACGGAGACACAGTTATAGTGTACTAATAATTATATTATTTTAATGTAAAGTGTAGTGATACAGTTATGGAATCACTTCTTAATTTCTGAGTTTATTCAGAAAAACCAGTAAAACACATTCCTCTTCTTCTATTACTGACTCAATAAAAACGATTCGCTGACATAAACATTTCAAGATGTATTTATTAATTTTCTATTAGGTATTTTCATTCCGTGTTCCGACCTTTATTGAACTATATGTTGACTGGCCTTGTGACTCAGTTGGTAGTATGTTTACGTCTACCTGCTGAACTGAAAGGTCGTGGGTTCAATCCCCACCCAGGGCAAACATTTGTGTGATGAGCATGGATGTTTGTTTTGTGTCTGGGTGTTTCTATGTATCGTATGTATATATATTTACAAAAAAAAAAGTATTTATGTATTCTATCAGCCATCTAGCTCCATAGTACAAGCTTTGCTTAGTTTGGGCTAGATGGTGTTGTGTGAAATGTCCACAAATATTTATTTATTTATTTTATATTTATTTATTTATATGTGACTCAAATCCCAGCACTATGATGAGAGTTGGTATCATTATTTCGAAAAGTGACATTTCAATCTGTCAGTTTACTCCGTCTAATTAAAAATTCAAGTATAGTCAAGCGCGCTTCATCGTAAACAACAAATGTCGCTATACACCAGCGAGTTGACGGTCAAGCGCAATCTTATTTTCGAATATACAACTGTATATTATATATACAGTATGTCTGAATGTTATATATATTTAGTTCAGGACTCTGAAGTCCTGACTGGCCAAGAAACATGAAATTTGGAAAAAAATGGCTAACTTTTCATCATTAGACGCAATATTATACCATTTGTTTCATTATCATTGATTGATTGTGTGATAATGAAATGGAAGTTGTCTTTATATGTTTTAAATGGATAGATGAATAAAAGTCCTTCTATTCTGTAGCTTGCCGTCCGCCTACACGAATACCATAGAAATCTATATAAAAGATTGTAATTGTTCATGCTCTCAGCAACCTTCAAGTGTACAAGACACATTGCCAAAATGACATTAATATGGATGAGCTTAAATATGCACGAAATTACACCAAAATGGCCGCCAGAGAAAACGATTTTTCTCATCATTTGTCATAATTATCTGTACATTTTACGCTAACCACACCCCACGAGGGTTACTTTTGTATTTTTTCTGGTCGTGTGTTTAAAAAGTCCATGAATTAAGTTTACATTTGAAGTCGGAAAGCAGCGAGCGTATATTCCGGGACATTTTAACTAGCCCGGGCTTTCTTTATATGGTTATATTTCGTTTAGTGTTTGTCTAGAATTTGCTGCAAAATTAAATAAGTGTTTCTTTGTTGTTTCTTGGTGCTTGAATGAAGTAAAGTATTGTTATAGCGATGACTACGTTACAAATCAAGCGTTTTTTTACGCTTCTGAACGTTTAAAATAAAGTAACTTTAGGTTTAGTACTTAGATAACTGCTACATTAACTTAGAAGTGATCATAGATCAGTCGATTGTGCTCTGTACTTTCGTGCCTAAGGGTGTGGATTAATATCCCATTAAGTTATCACTGAAAAAACCAACTATCGCAAGGAAACTAGGACGTAGCATGATGGTAGGGTATTTTCTTCTGTCCGTCTAGCCAGTTACCACCTTCGATTTGAAGATCTGTCACCAAGCACCTGACGGTGTGTTCTGACAACTTCATCTGGAAGCTACCCTCGACCCACGTTCCTCCGAAGCAGCCAGCTCGCGCCTCATTCAGCCGTTGAGTCATTTGTTGCTACATCGTAACGTCGAGGCAAATACATTTCAATGATTTTATCGTACATTTATAGTAATGCCATTACTCAATTTCTAGTGATCTGTAGTCAAATCACTATTATTTTATAAACTTATTATTTTATTTATATAATTTAAGTGTTTATCAGCGAAATAGTAACAATAAAACTCTTACAATCCAATTAACGTTTAATACCTGCTTGTACCTCCAACACTGAATAACGCCAGCGAGATATTTTCAAAGCAATAACTTATATAATCTATAACAATAAAACGCAAGGTAGAGCGAAACAGGCGGCCGTAAGGCGTTATCTGAATACCTCCCTGGAGGAGTATAATGTCGTAAAAATGTATAACTTTCGTACGTGTCTGTTTGTTCATTGAAATAATGTTGTTACAGAGTTTAGTTCCTTGCCGATAAAATGAGAAAATAACATTATGATGGCTTTTAGAGGGTCATTTTCATATTTGTATCTCCGCTCTGTGCTTAAAAACTTTCATCTACTTCAGGACATAGGTGTTTCTAATATAACACCCTTATTTTCATCCCCATGTTTTCAGTTAGTTAACTGGCTCGCATATATCGTCACTAGATCCTATTGAATGATATCCATGATAATGATATGTGACGTCTATTGATCATAAAACTAACATGAAAAGATAAGGGACGGAGAATATTAACGGATGACAGAAAGTCATCCGTAAACATGGCGCACGAATCTACACCAAAATATCTGGACTTCAAAACAAACCTATAAGATTTAGTAACCTAGTTTACATTATAATAAGACATACAAATTAAGATAAATTATGCAGTAGCATTATACATATATTCTCGCACATACTAACCATAGGCAACAGTTGCATTATAAATCACTATTAATCCGTACTCATATTTATGCACAGGGGCTTTCTTTTAACAGAATGAAAGTAACCAGTACTGCAGTATTGTTTATTTATATTAACACAATACTGGTAAAATAAAAATAAAATGTTTTCATGGCAACAATATTTCTTTCGATAGCTCGAATTTGAAATGAGATCCGAAATTAATTACGTAATTTACATAAAACGTGGAATACTTAGTAACGATACAAAGCGCTATGAGTAATCAAATAAAAATAAGATTTTACTGTTAGTACTCCCATAACGATATAGCCGGCTTTTACCCCACTTCGGAGTAGCACTCTCGTTCTTACACTCAGGCTCGACGAGAGATCTGAACAAGTAAGTTTTAGGGGTTTCGTATCCAAAGGAGCAGGAGTTTATTACTGAGCCTATCCTACTTCTTCGTATAGGAAGTTTAAATTTAAATTACAAGGGGTGTGATGAAGTTAATTCATAGGTTAAACGTGTTTTTAAATAAAAACTCCGGGTCACCCACGAAAAAGACCGCCAAATGTGGTAGAAACTATAATCGTTTTTTTCGACTCAAAACAGACGCGATTGACCCGTAGTTTGTATTTAAAAATGTGTGAAAAGCACGTTAGTTTCCACACTAAACATGTTTTATTAACTTTTTTTTTTACTTTGGCCAATAGTAAAAACTATTATAGGTACATCTCTAAAATTGGTATGAATATATTGTCAACTTAGAAGTAAAACAACAAATACTAAAATTTGGTCAAGTGCAAGTCAAGCTAACGCTTTAAAAGATTTTTGCTTTAATTTTTCTAATGCCTTAGCCTCAGCCTAAGCCCTTTGGACGCATTTCAACTGAATGAAGAATGTAAGAAAGAACAAAAAGAGATTAAACAGATATAGATATAAAAGTTGTTTCTGTCGAGTAACTAGTATTGTGTCAGTATTTATCTTATGTTCACATACGGTACCCTCCATGTTCAAGTTTATTTCATGCTTTGCCGGTTTTATTATTTTCAACCCCATTTGAAAGTTCTAGCACATAGGTACTTGTTAAAAAATAAGACTACAAATAAAAGTAAAAATAAAAGTGCAATGTTATTTCTACAAAATACGAGCTAACTCATGAAATAAAAGGTTAAAATAATAACTAAAACAAAAACAATAAACGATAAACTGAAAATACTTGGAAAATACACTCGTAATTGTTTATGTTTCACCCAACATAGATCACTGTGGAAATAATAAATTGAATACAAAATGCTGATGTTTGTGTGTCTGTCTAAATAATATTACAAAGATTGATTTAAATTACATTAGTGTAAAAAATAGTTGAGGCTACTCGAGAGGTTCTGACGAATCTACTGACACCTTGCTTATCAAAATCAAGTCAAGACAATCAACAGCCTCTCCGTTCAGGGTACAGGAAGTATCATAAAAAAATACATAAAAACATTGAACACACTTCTAAAAACATCACCCTTGTATTAGGCAGTTGGTGAAGTGAATACGCGATTTGTTGCTAACATATCTATTTAAAACACGCCGTCTAACTCCGGCAGCGATCAAACAATGTGCGTGTTTTTCAAACGAATATTTTCAATTGTACAAAGACTTTCGCATCAAAGCGAATTTCATACGCTCCACCAACCTACATCCACAATCCGCGAGACGTGATCATTATTACATTCAAATTTAAACTCTACAACGCTCTCCTTAAAGACTATAAAATAACTACTCGATTACATCGAAAGATATATTATTTTACATTGAACTTTATGTAGCGAGAAATAAAGCCGTGAAATAAAATGAGAGTGGCAGTGTAACGGCGGTAAAGGCATGAAAATGATTCCCAATTACTGTCTTTCCGTCGTATCTGTTTTAATTCGTTTGACAGCCGGGATTAAGATGTATCTTCGTATCTTTTGATTATGGAAAGCCTGATGCGGGCTGCGGGTCTCCTTCCCTCCTATTTTTTCAAATTAAGTAAGGAAAAGCGGCGCGCCCACAGTTTACTCTGCGACGAAAGAACTTCTTAATACGGAATACGCTACCTGAGGGAGTATTCTCCGATAGAAAACATAAGGAACTTCATCGAGGATAGATGGGTTTCTTATAGGCAACCGTGTTCCATCGTAGACTAGAACGTCTTACAGCGACAGGTGGTTGAGTGATCCATCGCAAGTGTATTATTGATAAATAAAATAACTCAAGGAAAGCACGAATTTCACCAACACACACACAAAATAAACACCAGAGCTAGTCACTCGGCAAAAAAAATATTCTGTATAAATAGTTAAAACTCCATAAATAATTTCTAAGCGATTATTAAGCGAAAATATTAAAATATCGTTACCATGATCTTCACTTACAAATGACCCTACTGAATACTCGTAAATACCCAATAGTCTAGTAAAAATAAGATTTGTGACAACATAAAAGACAACTAAGTACTTATATTGTTATTTAAATGAATGTAGATACTGGTGTTTTGAAATACATTTGACACAATTTCATAATGATATTATAAAATCGAATTTTGTTACCATTACACGCTCAAACGGCTGAGCCGATCGTTATGAAAATTAGTATAGCGATAGCTTTGGACCTGGAGACGGACATAAGCTACTTATCATCTTCATAATCATCACCGTTTTTCATAACTACGCGAGTAAAACCGCGCAACGCTGCTAGTTTATAATTCGTGGATTATTGTTGATTTATGATTTTTAGGTTATTTTCCTATCATAATTTCAAAGAATCCCCCCAGTTGCAAATACTGAGATCTGCTCCATACAAACGGATTTATTTTTACTAGATTACAAACGTCAAGACTTGCACATATTTATATATGGTATTTATTTCGGTAAAAATAACTATTATCATTTTCCTTTGCGATAGTGCTGTCACGAGGTAATATTTATCAAAGTATTTTCATTCTTTTTTAGGGTTCCGTACCTCAAAAGGAAAAAAACGGAACCCTTACATGATCACTTTGTTGTCCGTCTGTCTGTCCGTCTGTCCGTCCGTCCGGGTGTCAAGGCCTTTATCTCGGGAACGCGTGAAGGTATCGAGTTGAAATTAAAACTATATACGCAGATCCATAGTCTCTTGCTGCGGAAAGAAAAATTAAATTTCTCAGTTTTCGTAAAATAAAGTTACAGCCGAATATGTCGTAAAAAACGCACATTTCGGCACTCACAAGGGAATCGAAACCTATACTTTCCGTTGACCTAGAACTATGAAATTTGGCAAGAAGCATTGTGTTAGAGTACACATATAGGAAAAAATCCGAAAATTTGACATTTTTAATTTAATCACGAAAAAATTGTGTCTTCATGCAAGGAATGAGGGTCCAAATTTTAAAGTTCTTTAACCGTATCATGTGGGATATCATATGAAAGAGCTTCATTAGCATAAGCTAAAACAGGATTTTAAATATTTTTCGATGTATATTTTTCGGTTTATGAAGGAAAATATAAAAAAAAAATGATTTCCCCCTTTTATCTACTAGTTTGTATGGAACCCTCGGTGGGCGGGTCTAACTCGCACTTGTCCTGTTTTAGTTTTTATATATAGGAATAGGTATTGCGTGCGATCGAGACAGGTGCACTACCTGACTCTAAGCATTTTACGCTTTTGATACTTTTTTAAATATTTTATTTGGTCTTCGAAAGTAGATATACTAAATTTATTGACTCCAATGGCTCCGAACTAATTATAAAACTGTATTTCGGATGTCTTATGTAAAATGGATAGGCGTATAATAAAAATATCAAACTACTTAGATTTCAATTATAGATGTTTTCTGTTTGAATGTCTTTATCGACGAGGTTAACGTCATCAATTTCCATCAAAAACACAACATTCAAAACCATCCTCGGAAATCATCTCGTCAAACTGAATTTTCCGCTAAATTTGTGTAAAAAACGATCGAACCCGCGAACTGAGCGCGTAATGATCCATTCTACAGTTCTGTTAACTCATTCCCTCGCACCAGCGTTACTTGACCTCTCTTTAAGAACACCTTGTACTGACGCTATCGCGGTTATTTTTATCGTTACGAGTTTTTCACTTACAATGTTTTATTTTAAATTTAAACAAAACAAGTGAGCTTAGAAATTTTAATAAGCTCGACATAAAAACGGCTGAACCGATTTTGATGAGACATATCGATGAAATCCTCCTTCAAACAAAAAATAGATCAATGAGATTTGAGAGCTAACGAAAAATGATTATGATGATGAACGGTGATGATGATGATAAAATGTAAAATATGTATTTATCGGTCTGGGGTAATTGATATGCTTTTAGTAGTAGTTTAGTTAGTTGAGTTTGTATATTGTTTTGTTGTAGCTAATAATGGCGTTTGCCCGTTAAATAAACATATGTCTGTCTCCAGTTTTTGAGCTATCTTTTTATCAAATTTCGTAACAATTGGCTTAGTCATTTGATCGCGAAAAGGTAACAAACAGACAGAGACCAGTTACTTTCGCTTTTATAATGATCTTCCACAGTTTCACCTGCGCAGTGATGAAATCCGGTGATGATTATGATATAGCCTATGTTCTTCTCTAGATCTTAAAGAATCTCTGTGGCAAATTTCAGTTACAAAAAAAAAAATACACCAATGAGAACTTTTACACAATAAAAACTATCCACCCTTACAATATAACATTCTGTATAATAACCATACAGATACACCCTGTACATGAGGGGTCTACCGCGACTGGTGCGTGGTTATAAATTGCGTGTTCTGGTAAACAAGTCTGTAGGACGCGACGACGGCGTGTTCTCGAGGGATAGGCCCTGGAGATGGGATGTTCTCATTTTTTGCACTCTTAGTTATTTTGATAACTTTACAAAAGAGGGAAACAAATGATTTATCATTCCAAAGGAACGAGGAGCGTGGAGCCAGCTGTCAACCTCGCATGTTTTTCATATAACTAGAGAAAAATATACTTTATCCAAAAATATTATCTTATTTTGACGAATATTCATAATTGGAACTATGAATAGCTATGTTATTTTTATTAATTTTTAACTGCGAACCTGATTTTTACCTAATGAAAACTGAGAAAAAAAGCGAAAACACAAGAGCTCTTTAAGAAGAGGTTTTGGGAAACGGTTAGCGTTTAGGGGCAGAATATCGTTTTATAAGGGAAACGGGTTAGCGTTTAGGGGTAGAACATCGTTTTATAAGGGAAACGGGTTAGCGTTTAGGGGTAGAATATCGGTTATGTTGGACTAAATAATCATTAAGTATTACTAACGTATTATTACGAGTACGTAGTATTATCTTACAGCTGATAATGTCCACATTCTCAGCATAGTCCTTTTCATTTATTTTAACATGGAAACTTTATAAGTTGTATTTCCATTATAGGGATTAATTAATTGATCGGAAATAAAGTATGTACTGGGATTGACAAATAATATATCCTGTGGAAAAAAAACGGTTTGTGTTGTTTGAAAAATAGATAAACCATTTTTATACACTGACTATGTCAAAAGTCAATGTTTAATTTATCTCTGCTGATAAATACACTTATTTTAAGTCTTTACTTAAAATTGCAATTATTTTTAGCATTGTTGTTTTTGTTCTGTACTGGTCAAGCGTTTTTGAATGCCATTAAGTAGTCACAAGTATTAAGATATTTATGTGATGTAAAATTAATAACCCAGCTTATCACATATATTGTTAAGAAATTAATAATATATTTCATAATGTTATCTGTGAAGTCAGTTTGTTCGAGTAAAGATCCTTATCCTAGGCAGAGCCGACGTTGAGTGATGGGCCTCCCTGAGATCACCTGCGTCACTCTGCTAAACTCTACCTAGGCATACCTTACAATTTCACTTCATATCATTATTTAAAATAATAAAAGAACCTTTATTTTGTAGTAATAAGAGCACAGATCATAATTTTATGTCTGTAAATAAGAATTTG
The DNA here is from genome assembly GCA_947563715.1 of Lycia hirtaria. NCBI lineage: Eukaryota > Metazoa > Arthropoda > Insecta > Lepidoptera > Geometridae > Lycia > Lycia hirtaria. Next base: position 8,985,954 of record OX387380.1, read on the forward strand.
TTTCAATCAAAGTAGATGGCATTATATTTTATCTTAATTATAAAAACCTATTATCGTCATCATTGGCATCTTTTTTTTTTAAATCATACAATTATTGTATTGATATTTTTCTGTTATAGTTTTGGAAAAGAAATTTAAAAAAAAATGCATATATGCATATTATAGCCTGTGACAGTAAAGGGATAAACAAATGGAATGGCATATGATAAATCCGTAAATGCGTTTAGGTTTTAGGAGGTAACATAAAATTATTATTAATTATAATGTAATTAACATTATAATTAGTACAATTTGCATACAAATAAAAATCATATCTTTTTAATTGTATCCAATTGCATAATATTGTGTTTCTTAGTCAAATAAAAATTAATAATTATTATTAAAATTATAATATTATCTTGAGAATGAATTCAGCTTGAACAGACAGTGTAATATGTTGATTTTCGACATCGAAGAGACTTCTCGAATTATATTTTTAATCGAAGTTCCTACCTATATTGAAACAAACATTATTGTATACAGCATTGTGATTTTTTTATTACCATAAAATTTCTGAAGAGAAATAATGTTTTCTAATATATCTTTTACGTATTACGTAGTCCAAAGAACAATAACATAGGTGCGGAAACTCTCGTCCTCACGGAGGCTACAGGAAATTAAAAAATACCTAGCGCTTTGCATCCTCCGGATTATCTGCGATTTCTTTGGCTACAAATATCTAGCTCAAATATTAGCATTTTTATGAACATTACAAGGTTTTAAATTTGGAAAAAATATGTGCATAAAAATGTAATAATACATTATCAATCAAGAAAAAAAAAACAAAAAGACGCTGGTTGCAACAAGCCTCTCCTAGCCTCTCTCGTAAAAAAAATTCAAATTAAGTATACCCTCTTTTTTACGTCGGTTAAAAACAACCCAAAATAAATATGCAATTTCGTCCTACGCAAAACCTGTCAAAACATCCAATAGAAGCGTTCCAAATAACCTAATATCTTATTGAAAAAATATATAAAGCAAATCTGTTAATCTGCGACCCTCTATTAGGGTTCCACATTCGTCATGTTGACGCGTCAATGGGCGACGGAACCCTGCAATTATTTACTCGACCTCTGTGAGGAAAATTGGTATTTTATTAGTTGTTACTTTTTTCTGGTTATATTATATACCTTATCTATTTTTCTTTCCGCTCTTCTGTACGTCTTGACCTTCGGTAATATAAATGAGTTTTGATGGTTTGGTTTCGAGATGGTTTCGGATTTGATCATTTTTGAGGTATATTAAATTTAATGAATGTTATAAATATCTTTATTAGAATAATGTAGAATCTCTTCATCTTGTTTATACTTATTTTTGAATAAAAAGTACACCTTTGATAATAATTATTTCTAGAGCAATCATTATTGCAACTTAATAAATTAGTTATTACATGAAAATCATAATCGTTGTATCTGTTGTATGATTGCTTTTTATATAAAGCCAGAGAGTTTAAAAATATAATTTTATTCGGGTTGCAGATTAAAAAGTGAAATGTTAACGATATAGAACACATTTCTAGGATAAAGATAGAAAAATGTATAAAAAATATTGTCTGTATTAACTTTATTTTAAAAAGTAAAATACTAATAATGTTATGTACTTTTAAATATTCTGTATTTGTAACCCTCGACCCAAAAAGAGGAGTATAATAATAATAAGTTGACGTGTGTATCTGCACATCTATGTATCTGAGTATATGTGTGTATGTATGTGGCATCGTAGCTCTTACACGGATAGACCGATTTTAATTCATTTTAGTTTTTTTTAAATTTTAGTTTTTTGTTTGAAAGAGGACTTGATCGAAAGTGTTCTTAGGTATGTTTCATCAAAATCGGTTCAGCCGTTTTTTTTTTTTGGCTGGGGTTATTGAGGTTTCTAAACTTATACTTGTATATCATCATTCCTGTGATCATTACTTTGATTTCCAGCTTTGTAGTGATGAATACAGTTGATACAAGGTTATTTATAAAAATCAATGACTGTTCGTTACGTCTCGCTAATTCTAAAAACATATTTTTTTTAAGATTGGATTTTTCATGTTTGTTTAGTTAGGACAAGGGTTTGTATGAAAGAAAATCATCATAGTCATCACCGTCCTTCATCACTACGCGAGTACGCGGGTGAAACAAGTCTAAGGTAAATTAGTCTAGTAAAAATAAGATTTGTGGCAACATAAAAGACAACTAAGTATATTGTTATTTAAATGAACGTACTGGTGTTTTGAAATACATTTGACACAATTTCATAATGATATTATGAAAGCTAATTTTGTTACCTTTACACGCTCAAATGGCTGAAACGATCGTTATGAAAATTAGTATAGAGATAGCTTTGGACCTGGAAACGGACATAAGCTACTTATCATCATCATAATCATCACCGTTTTTCATAATTACGCGAGTGAAACGCGGAACGCAGCTAGTCTATAAATCGGGGATTATTGTTGATCTATGATATTTTGTTATTTGCCTATCATTATTTCAAAGAATCCCCCCAGTTGCAAATACTGCGATCTGCTCCATACAAACCGAATTATTTTTACTAGACTAAATGTCGAATGTAATTATCTATCTATACTCTGTGTGGTAGATGTCAGTTTTACATATTTGTAGTCGCTGTTAACTTTGCTATCCCGACACGCAGTTCAGCGCCGAGCTGAAGTACAGCGTTATTTATGGCTAAAGTACGAGACCGCTGACCGGCGACTTGATATTGAATTTAAAACCGTTGAATGTAAGTAAAGTATCGTAAGCCCCGGCGCGGGCTGCCTCCTCGCCGCGGACACCAGCTGCGTGCTAGCGCGCCATCTATACTGCACTATTAAATTTTTTGTTAGGCAAAGCGAAGGTTTGGAAAAAATATTGCATAGAATTCAAAATAACAGCGCTAATTCAAAGTTGAAAATCTATTCAAACAAATAAAAGTGAGATTCAACACTCAACAACCTCATTTAAGAGTGTAAGTAGTTCGAGCGTCCGTCCCGTTCGCGCATGCAAACATTTTCGAAGATATAAAATTACTAAATGAACTTATTAAAACAATCATAAAAGATCTTATTAGAAAGCAACATCACAAATTTTCGTCAAAAAATCATTTTAATCCAAGTCAAAAGAATTACTCGCGGATTTATTAGCGTTAAATAAAAAGAAAAGTTAATTTTCATAGATAAAAATCATCTTTATGTATGAAAATTAACTTTTATTACACATAGTACATTGTGTTTAAACCGCAGAGTGCCTCTTGCCTAACTTAAGTCAAAGGTACCATCAATGTGATTATATACAATAGTACCTACAAAACTGTTTTTCAACCGCTAATACAGAACTATCTTACGATAGGATATCAAACAAAGTCAACATCCGATAGTGAAGGGACATCTGCGATCTATTCCCGCATAAAATATGACCAAAATCATAAAGTCAAAACTCCCCTCATCGAACTTTCTCGAAGCACAAACAAAATAAACAAGTCGCAGCTTCAGCTATTTGAATGCAAGCTTCCGACGTCCTTTCATACCAAAATTGTACTTCCGACTTTTATTTAAAGCCTGAACTTTCAACTATTTTGGACGACGACCAAAAAGTCACTCGTCTGTGCTTTACCGACTAGTTTGGTGGGACTTGAAGAAGTGAGATTTTAAGAGAAACTAGTCAAAACTAGTGCAACAACTAGCGGCGTTATCGCTAAAAGCAATCTTTTCCAGGAAACCGTGTAAGGCAACGATGGAGCGCAATGGAGCGTGCTTGCGTTGAAGAAACCAATTCACTTGACATCCAGATTAAATCTATCGGGAAAGACTCACTCATGAAATGTATAACACATTTTTGTAGTTCGCACGTAACCCGTTAGTTACATTTAAATATTTTGTTCAGATTGTTGGAACATCCGCTGAGATGTCACTTCTGCGAGCAAGTAGAGATTTATTATGTTTTATATAGTACTGACAACTGGCAAATGGATAAATTTTGCGAAAAGAATTGACTATTTAATTCCGCGCTAGGCTTGCTATTAAGTTGGTGGGCACGCGATCTATTCTAGTAGAAAACAGTGACTATTCTTTATCTATGGTCGATTTTAACCCTATTAAAAAAATATCACAAAGAATAAAAATTTAGATGTGATAAGTCAGTAAGTGGCACTATGGTAGTCCAATATAAAAGATCCCGGTGAGAATACATTGTGAGGAACCCATACAGTATGTTATTTTTCTATACTCAAATTACAAATTAACCCTCCAGCACGTTTTCCAGCTGCCTCACTTAAGAGCTAGTTCGCATTCCATGTTATTTTCTTATAGTCTTAGACCATGTCGTCACTTGAAATAATTTACACAGTGGTCAATTGCTTAGTTTTTTGTTTGTTGACCACACAAAAATAAACATTTCCGTGTATACATTAAATACATCATTTTAACAGTTTCAGTGTTTCTATTAACAGTGCCATCAAAAACATATTTTTAGCCATCAATCGTCAGTGGCCGTCCACATCCGTCGTCGGGCGACATTATTTTTTTCATTTTCCTTCTAAAAAGGCAGTCTTAGTAATTACTAACTCATTTGCCCTTTGATTTCTTTCCACCATTTCTGGCTCGAATCAAATTCTTTCTTATTCCGTTTAGAGAAATATTGTTCTTTTTCTTTTGTAATATTCCCCAAGAGTACGGATATATTTTTTGTCATGACACCCCCTTGATTAAAAGTAAAACGTGAACGATATTCCCTGTTAGTATTTATTTTTACTTTAGCAGTATCCTTGAAGATATCGCGCCGCGGTATTGTCAAAGGGATTCTATTCAGTTTTTTGTAATTAGTCAATTAGCTTGAAAACACTATTAATTTTGACAACAATTTATCTGGCGCAACGGATGTTTTTTTTTACCTAAGTATTTGAGGGGATAGAGTCAGTTTTTGTTTCTTTAAATATTTTTTATTGATAGGAATAATTGGAGAAACATGCGTAAATCACAGAGCTGTCGCTAATGTTAGGTGATTTATAAACACTAAGCAAAGAATAACCTAGCTAAGATATTTTTTATTTATTAGATAAAGTTTGTTATTAAATATTGTATTAAGAGTAAGTTAGAAGTTAGGTAAGTTGAGAGTTTCACTCGCATACCGAGGCTTCCGTACTCCTATGCGTAACACAATACACGAACATGAACACTGACGCCAGGGCTAATTAGCCCTGGTGTCAGTGTTCATGTAAATAACTCAACAAAATGTACTTTATGTCTAAAAATATTTATACATATCACATTCACTCCTTCACATATTTTCTACAGTAGGACTAGACTGAAATGCTAGGCGTTCCCATACAATATCAAGTTCAAATAAGTAAGTGTTACATATCTATTTTCTTTAGAGATATCCAAAGAGATTTTAACACTACCCTTTCTTTACCCTACTTTAAGTTTATGTCACAATGTTATATGACATCAACTGTCAACGAAACGCTCACTTGTCATTTTTCGTTTATTTTTTGTAGAATCAATAAAGAGGTTTATCTCGCAGTTATTGCACGATAATTTTCCATTTTCTTTCAAAAATTATTTACGCGTGCATAACAAGCACTTGACCTGTTTTTAGTATTTGTTGATACCTAAACCTTGCAATTTTGCCAATTTTGAGACTTGTACCTATTACCGTTCAAAAGATACAGCCGTAATTTAAATATAGGAAAGACAGACAGATACCGTAGCCTTACAAATAGGCTCTCGCACCCTTAGTATGAAAGCCCAAAAAGCGATAAAAACACCGACTTATGAAACAAAACCACTTTAAATACGTAATCTTCGAACAAATTAAAATTCTTATAATTAGAATAACAATTAAAAGTTACAAAATATCACATTAAAGTTGTAAGTAAACACCCAATTCGCGGCCGCAGAGGAATAAAACGAAAGAATAAAATGGGAATAAAATCTGTTGTGAGTCTGGGAATAATGAGCTCCTTTGTTTGTGGTTAATTAGGAGCGCGCCGAACTACGCCGGCGTGGAGTGCTGCCGGGCGCTGGACAGACCTGCCTTTTATATTACTAAACTAATACATATTTGACTGGCCTTGTGGCTCAGTTGGTAGTGTGGTTACGTCTACCTGCTGAACTGAAAGGTCGTGGGTTCAATCCCCACCCAGGGCAAACATTTGTGTGATGAGCATGGATGTTTGTTCTGTGTCTGGGTGTTTCTATGTATCTTAAGTATATACTAACAAAAAAAAAAAATATATGTATTCTATCAGCCATCTAGTTCTATAGTACAAGCTTTGCTTAGTTTGGGCTGGATGGTGTTGTGTGAAATGTCCACAAATATTTATTATTTTATTTATTATATTACACTAGGTTTAACCTTGCCAATTAGTTTGGTGCTTCACAAAATATCAAATTACTATTTGTTATTATCTAGGACAAATAGAAAGTCAGCACACTCCGTTTATCCATTTCTCAATTAACTGTCCGTATCATTTCGATTTTAATCCTTAATGCGTACTGCACAAGTTCACAGGAGAGGAACTTTGTTGCATTTTCTGTTTCTTGCAGGTTATCTCTTAGTACACATCAAGATTGAGACTGAATTTTTCAATGAATGAATAGATTTCATCCAGATCGATGCATTCGATCCTTTATGGCACGACCCGTCGACCCATAAAGCGTAGTAAAACATTTATTTATTATGTATATATTTGTGTAGATATGTATTGTCAGAGATATATATGTAAGTATGTTTATGAATACTTATTCATTATAATTATCTATTATAATTAATTATTAATACTCTTTTTTTCTTGTAACTTATATAGGTACCTACTGTATATTGTTTCTGTAACATCTTACCTATCCGTGCATGGTTGCCTGGAAGAGATCGCTCTAAGCGATAAGGCCGCCAATTAAAAGCATAGCTATAATTATGTTTTCTCTGTATTTCTTTTTCAGTATGTGTGGTTTTTAATAAAGAGTTATCTATCTATCTATCTATTTCGCCTAAAAGAAATCGTCACCAAGCATTTAACAGTCTAAAGTGTTATATAACACAAAACTATCTGTAAACGTGCCGGAGCTCGGCTTGACAACCCGTGGTTGTGGTGGCGCGGGCTCGCGGACCCGGTGGATACGTGCGGATTACTGCACTGGTGCCAGCGGTGTCAACATGCGGCCCGTCTAACGGCCTGGATTTTACGGTTAGGCTTCATTTTGGAGCTTCATTGTCACCACAATAGATAAATCTTATATTTATGTAGACCTTTGAAAAAAGGTTTTTTACTTATTCTTTCTAAGCTTTGTGAAAGCAAGCGTAGTTGGAGAACAAGTTGTTAATAAAGAAAATACAAGTCAAAATTTCTTATTTGTGTTTTATCTTGAATTTTAGTATTTTTGTATTCACATAATCTATACCTTAACCTACAGTATTATGAGAGTTGAAACGATTTTTCAAAATTCTGCAGCCATCGCGCATCGAGTAAAAGGGGCACGAAAATAAAAATAAAGTAAATATAATTTAGCAGGTTAGATTAAGTAAGACTCGTGTAAGATTCAAAGTAACATTTATTAAATATATGCTGTTAAATATTATGTATAGTGTCTAGTCTTGATTCTAGAATATGTTTCAGTCGGTTGAAACCACTTAATTCCAATTGAAAAGGCGTACTACAATATCGACGAATACATGAAGGAAAAGAATTTAAATAATGACATATATTGAATACCTATATAGAATTTTGACATCTATTAAATTTGATATTAGTTAGTAAAATGTAATTATTTGACATTGTTATTTAATTTTTGACATGGAATTTATTTGTATTGATACATTTTGTTTTTGATTAGTGATTAGATACATTTTTTTAGGGTTCCGTACCCAAAGGGTAAAAACGGGACCCTATTACTAAGACTTCGCTGTCTGTCTGTCTGTCTGTCTGTCTGTCTGTCTGTCTGTCTGTCTGTCTGTCTGTCTGTCTGTCTGTCTGTCTGTCTGTCTGTCTGTCTCCAGGCTGTATCTCATAAACCATGATAGCTAGAAAGCTGAAATTTTCACAAATGATGTATTTCCGTTGCCGCTATAACAACAAATACTAAAAATTTAAAAAAATAAAATATTAAGGGGGGTTCCCATACAATAAACGTGTTTTTTTCGTATTTTTTTGCTCAATATTAAAAACGGTAACAGGTAGACGCTTCAAATTTTCACAGAATACTTACTTGTATATTACCTTTCAAAATAAATAATTAAATAACTATAAAGTAAATATTAAAGGGGGGCTCCCATACAACAAACGTAATTTTTAAGCAATTTTTACTCGATCTTAATTAATAGGTAGAAACTTGAATATTTGTAAGTAAATATTTAGAAATATATTAACTATAAAAATAAATACCTAATCTAATACATAAAAACTCACAAAATGAAAATAATCCGTGCATCTAAACGCGGTGCGAGCGCCGCGCCGCGGTGTGGTGGTGGCGCGAACGCGCGGGTAGCGGGGGAGGTAACATCACGGAGCGAGCCATAGCCGCGCGTATTCGCGCGAGCGTTGTCATGCTGCCCGGATGTGTATCGAAAACCTACCTATAAGTTTGCAATTTACTACTTGGAATTTCGTTGATTTCTCGTTATTTTATAAACAGAACTAAACTTTGTAGTATTATAGATGATAGTACGGAACCCTTCGTGCGCGAGTCCGACTCGCACTTGGCCGATTATTATTTAAATATTTTTTCTATCCGAAGTGTATTAACGCTGATTCTTTATACATAATAGCGGTACTCTTCTATTCTATGTTGGTGCGCCCGACAGGGTCCACATGATACTAATTAGTGCTTATTTGTTTATAATATTTGAATCTGAATCTAATTTAGAATAGTACAAACAACTGGGACTTATATTTTAAAGTAATTTTCATGGTAGTACTCAATTCACCCACCTCATCCATCTGACAGAAGTCACCCACTTGTGGTCACCCAGAGTAGAGTGGCTGTCCATTTAAACACAATTTAACTAGATAGGTTAATATATTGGCCTATCTCGAAACTAGACGACCAACGCTCTATTTTCCTCTTTTCCACAGCACTTAACTTTTTCACGGGAAAATACCGAAGCACCTTGAAACGCGCGCCGCATATAAAGTGTTAGCATTATGACCACAATTTCATTCATTCCGATTGTCCCTCTTCCAGTGCATATAAATTCATTTTAATTCCGTATCCGCTGCAGTGGACGTTTTTAATAATTAACTTGGTGGAAATCAGGCCAATTGTTAAATTTGTTTTGGGTTTTGAATCCGTAATTGTTTTTGGTAAAGTTTAGCGTCCGCGCTCGGCCTTGTAACTCCTAGCTTTAATGTAATTTGTGTTCGTGAAATGGCGATTTTCGTTTTTAATTATGTGCTTATTAAATAAATTTGAAGCAATTCAATTAGCGCCCTTGTAAAGTTGTAGGAAATTATGAAATTAATGAACACCATTTTGGGTTACTTTTTCAATTAGTTATTTTATTTAAAGAATTGTGTACAAAGTTGATAATTTTTATAAGGTTACCTTATTAAAATCTTTTTAGCCGACTGCTAAAGAAGAAAGGTTATGTTTGTCGGATGTATATGTGTTTGTACAGTCGTATTATGTAAGTTAGGTAAGTTTAATGTGACTTCAATACTAATTCAATAATCTGGTTCCAAGATCTGATGATGAAGCCGGTAGCTTATAATCAATGCGGACTTAACATTTTAATTAGGTGCATGCGATGATGAAGTTATTTTTAGTTTTAGTCATCGTTTGCACTGTTCATAGTGTCCATTCCATCGCTTGTTCATTTTATTTATGAAAGGAAGAGATTCTTTATTCGGTTGCATATTTTATGTTAGTTACCTCATTGCATCGTCATTTAATAACTGATCTTTTTACGATTATTATAATTGATTCTTTCACTGATAACATATTTCTTAATTTTTCATGACTCAACATCTCATAATTTTTTTAAGTCAATAAAAATAAATAATTTAGTATACATTGCCAGAACAGATTACCTACTTAACCAGGAAGTGAGGGATTATTTATCCAGGTTAGTTGCGAAATACCAGAAAGTGGTAATAAAAATCACAATTTACACAAAATTACTTGTCACCAAAACCTAGTCATAAAAAGTAACCCAATTTCCCGTATTTTCAATAAACGCGGGGGTCTGTTATACCCCGCATTATCACTACAATGGTAATCGACAGGCGACACATAATAACGGACCCTAAAAGGGTCTGCGGTGTAATGGAGCAATTGGCGGTTAATTACCCGGGGGTCTGGCGGACCACCCGCAATAGCGACGGGTTAAGTTTGGAGGTCATGTGGAACAGTATCCCTTACGGTATGTGATGGATATTGACTTTTCTGATTAAAACTTCATACATCAGTTGAAAGCAGATTTCTCAATTATGAAAGAATTAAAATAGCAAACATATAGTTTGGATGACTGTCAACAGCGCAACCTTAGAACACTTACACGATTCAAATAATTTAGGTTTTTTTTCAAAATAATTCGAAGCGGCGTCAAAGTTTTGGTCAATTGTGTATCTGGCCATGCACGTATCTGGTCATTTGCGTATCTGGTTAAATGCGTCTAATGGCCTTTTGCGTTCTTGGTCATATGCGTCGATCCCCATTGATGTCTCATCAAAATCGGGCTATAGCGCGGCGATCGAAATCTTGCCACGGTTACTATTTTATATTTTCCTTTACGGAGTATGCAGAGCATCAAAGACCATGAAGCCATTTGACACCACATTTGACCGTGATTAGAGGGTTAGTTAGGAGGGTAAGAGGGTTAATGGGTATTAGTGGGTAAATCGTGTAAGCGGATTTGACGGTAAGATACCGCATTAACTAAAATAAAAGCCAGTAATAATAAACAGCATTAAGTAACTTTTCAAAAAGCTGCTCGCAAGCTTTCTCTTTGACACCGACCTCCGCCGGCCGACTCTCCACTACCTCATGAAATCCCTCTAATAAGCACCTGAGATACACTTTTTGTGAGGATTCTCTCCTACTGTTTACTATAAAATGTAGAATTTACATTAGCTGAAAAATTACTAGCATATTGCTAGTAATTTTCAGCTAAGTTATATTATATTTAATATAACTTGCAGTTTCCGTTGACGTCCACTAGGTGCGCTGTTTCTTATGTCAGATTTTTTGCTATCGAAAAATAACAATATAGTAGTAGGTACTTATTAATACATTGAATATTACATAGACCTAAGTAAACTGTAGAAGATTGCGTCCATTCTGGGCTTTAAATTATTCCTTGCTGATGTTTTCGTATGAAGGAGCACTTGCACATTATATATTTTATATATTATGCAAATTTGTAGTGATTAATAAAAAAAAAACGGACAAGAGTCAGATTCACCCACCGAGGGTTCCGTACAAACTAAATAAAAGGGGGAAATCATATTTTTTTTTTTATATTTTCCTGCATAAACCGAAAAATATACATCGTAAAAATATTTAACACATTCCTTGTTCACCACTCGGATCCGAGTGGAGTGGTGCTATAGTAGCGGCGCCTCCCACTCGGATCCGAGCAAGCGTCCCGTTCATTTTGTAGTAGTCAGTAAACCGCCGGCGTTTGAGGCAGTCAACGTTGCTTTGCGCGGCCACTCTGTACTTAATCAAAATTCGCCTAAAAAGTTTTGGTTCCCAGCTGAAGTGAAGGGTCTGCAGGGGGCGAAGAATGTGTTAAAAACCTGTTTTAGCTTATGATAATGAGGCTCTTTCATAATATATGATACCTCACATGATACGGTTAATTAGCTTTAAAATTTCGGTCCTCATTTCTTGCATAGAGACACTATTTTTTCGTGATTAAATTAAAAATGTCCAGTTTTCGGATTTTTTCCTATATGTGTACTCTAACACAATTCTTCTTGCCAAATTTCAGAGTTCTAGGTCAACGGGAAGTACCCCATAGGTTTTGATTCCTCTGTGAGTGTCGAAATGTGCGTTTTTTACGACATATTCGGCTGTAACTTTTTTTTACGAAAACTGAGTATTTTTTCTGCAGCAAGATACTATGGGTCTGCGTTTATGGTTTTAATTTCAACTCGATACCTTCACGCGTTCCCGAGATAAAGGTCTTGACACCCGGACGGACGGACAGACGGACAGACGGACAACAAAATGATCCTATAAGGGTTCCGTTTTTTCATATTGAGGTACGGAACCCTAAAAATGGATAAAAAATTACGAAGATACAGCAATATATAACAAAAATTGAAGACCATCGTATAGCTTGTGACGCAGGCATCCTCTCACTCACTCACCCGTACTCACCGGTAATGTGCTGTGCTCACACACGCACACCTACTTACGTGTACGTAAGTGTGCCGTCATGTTTATTATCATCACTTCATTGACCATAACCGCAGTGGTCACATTTTATATGAGGCAAATAGAAAACTTCAATAACTTAACGTAACGGAATACACTCATTTAAAAGTATAATATAGCTTAAAAACTCCAGTGCACGCGCCTATATAAGTAGGCATTTAGAATTTAAATATCTCTAGTATGCATGAACCAACATTATGTAGATGTCGACAAATATGAATATTGAAGGCATCGTCCAACGAAAGAGCTAATCTTTTCGCACTCGTAAATACCGTTTAGCCCTCTTAATGAACTAAATAGGAACCAATAACTGCACTGTTTTTTTCCGGTTGATCAAATAATACCTATAAATAGGAACCTTTCACTAACATTAAATCAGAAGGTAAGCAGATAAGCAAGAAAACTTTCTGAGGCCTTAACTTTCCGTGTCTCTTTACTTTTAACTACCTAAGAAATGTAATTATAATACGTTATTTCAGTTCTAAGCGACGTTTGTCACCGTAATTGAGATTGAGGCTTATATCGTTTCCAAATTGTATCATATAATATTATTGCTTCAATTTATTGTAATATTAGGATAACTCGCTAGTTTAAACTCAATTAAACGAAATGTATGAGTTTTTTAACAGCTGAATAAACTAAATAATGCTTGGGCTAGTCATAGAATTTCCATAGCAAATATTAAAAAAAAACACTTTACCACCAAATTCATTGTTATCCCCGAATCTCCGGTAGTGCTGCACACATTCAGACGTGTTAATAAGAATGCGGTGAGCGCAGACCGATCGATACAGCACTAAAATTATAACGGTGCCGTGCCACTGGCGGCGCTGACGTCGCTGGCGGTGCTAACGGCGCTGACGGCGCGGCGCTATCTTCGAGCGCCGAGGACCGAATAACCGGATACAGACAATCAGTGTGAGAGAAGTTGCAATGTTTAATGTGCCTTTGTATTACTCAACGACATTGTCTATTTTATGGTTTGTGTAGCCAGATTTAGTGGGTATTCGTGATACGCGCTACTGTGTTGAGAAACTATGTATTAATAAACAAATAACTATATTTAATAAGTAAAGGTACGGATTAAACTATCCGTACATTTAATCATTAAAATTGAAGATTAAGCCAGAGTTAGAGAATAAGTTTTCTTTTAGCCTCGTTTTATATAAAAAAACACTGCTATAAAGCTTTTACATTTATTTATTTACATGTATCATAAAAAAATGTAAAATAAGAAAACGTGAATATCAAAATTATCTAAACTATTTAGCTACCGTTTCTATCGCTATTTGTGACTAGTCATTTACAAAACCATTAATATGTATACCGCATAGCAATAATATCTGCGAGTGCCACTATTACTTTTTATCACCTAACACAAAATAATAAAAACAAGGATAATAGTGGAACGGTATAAACAGAAATATTTTTATATTCTTCATGCAAATGGAGAGGGAATTTAAAAGAGGAATTGTCTCGGTTTCTTTTCATTCCGCCTGTGGTTATATTACAAACAACTCAGTTGATTACCGAAACCGGTTAATTCGTTTCGAGTGAAACCGTGTATGCTGAGTAGAATAGTCTAAGAGTGACATTGTTGTTTGACTGACTGAGTAGAGTTTCGTTATACTCTGTCTAACCCAGTAACAGACATGCAGACACAAGTTAACATAGCGGCTCCTACATACATTTGATTACTGGAAACATTGAAGTGATTCCAATATGCCATATTGGAATCACTTTAATGTTTTGGTTATATTTTAACCGACTTCGAAAAAGGAGGAGGTTATCAATTCGTATCGTATTTTTTTTTTATGTATGTACACGAATTACTCCGTCATTCATGAACCAATTTTTGTGTTTCTTGTATTTTATGATATTAAGTTATTGTTAATACAAGTAGTTTTCTTTAATATTGTAATATATTATCTTAAGATACAGTTAATCCAGCCGTATTATATATTATTATGAATTTTTCTTTTCTTTTCAGGTAAGACATTATGTCATCACTGCAGTTACACTCATAGAAAATCTGTAAGTACGTTCAGTATTAACTTCGCGGTCATCAATATTCTGTAAAACCTAGAATAAACCTATATCTTTGGTAACCATCACAATCATCATCATCATATCAGCCACAATACGTCCACTGCTGGACATAGGCCTTCTCCATGAATTTCCAGAAGAAGAAGACTGGCTGAAGCAGCCTGCATCCAGCGTCTTCCTGCCAGGGATCGCAGGGATGGTTGGGAAACCATCATATTAAATAGCCTTAATATTGAATCTCATTTCATACAATCAATTTTTAGTGAAAATAGCGGTTTAATCCAGCTTTGTTAGAATATTGACAACCATCAAAGATCAAACGAAAGCTCTCTTAAAAAACTGTTTTTAAATTTAAGAAATATTACGCATTTTAAAAAGTGATACCAAGTATGTATTTCAAAACGCCGAAAGGTTGTACTGATCTTAGTTAATACAGTTTTCAGTGAAAGCGAAGACATCCGGGCTACATTTTCAATTATCGTACAACCGGAACTATTTCCGAGACGAGTAATGTAGGCGCAGCTTTTTTTTTTTTTTTTTTTTTATATATAAATAGGTTTGCGCTTGACCGCCAACTCGCCTGATGTTAAGCGACGTTGCGGTCTACGATGGAGCGCGCTTACCTAGAAGAAACCAATTCACTCGCGATTTAAAGACACCCAGATTATATCTATCGGGAAAGACCCACTCAGGAAGCGTATTCCATATTCTAGCAGTCCGCACGACGAAAGTGGAACTAAAGCGTTTCGTTCGGGTTTTTGGAATATCCACCATGAAACGGTGACGCTTTTTCGTCAGCTTCATCCGGATCAATTAAAAATTAATGATTCGGTTGGGATAATGTATTATTCATATATAATTTGTTTACTTGAAAGACCTATTTATTAATATCCCACACGAGAGGGTAGAGTTGGTAAAAAAATCCTTCCTTAAAATGTATAACAACATCATTATATAACAGTTTAGAGAAAATATTTTATGTGTTTGCCAGATGTAGTGCCTACATTCTATGAGTAAAATGGCTGTAACATACGAATATGGCGAATTTATATAGGTTCCTCGTAATAAACGGAACCCTAAAAAGTTTTGACGCAGTTCCCAATAAATAATAAGATTACCCGATGTTTTTTTTATAGATCTATTTGTTATTTGTCTCTAACGTGATATTTACTGTTATTATGTACTGGTAATAATTATTATTACTACTATTTAAAGGTATAACTAAAGAGCAGCTGAGATGCTTCCCATTATAATATTACTATGTTAGATAATTACTATTGTATCTGCAAAGTACATCGCAACAGCTCATAGATCGCAGGATCTTGTAATGTGTCATGCTGCGGAGCTCACCGGGATCTCACTATTCATGTGTATGTATAACGAAATACTTGCGAACATTGTTGGAAGCGCAGAGGGTACATATTATATGATATATGTATATTGGTACATTTAGCAATATATTCGCAAACTATTTACATAATGCTTTTGTAGGATAGGATTAGTGTTTAGAGTCATTATCATCATCTCAGCCATAAGAAGTCCACTGCTGGACATAGGCCTCCGCCATGGATTTCCAAAAATACCGATTGGCGCGCGGCTTTCATCCAGCGTCTTCCCGCCACTTGTATGAGGTCATCTGTCTATCTCGTGGCTGGTCTTCCTACACTGCGCTTGCCGGTGCGTGGTCTCGTGGTCGTGGTCGTGGTGTTTAGAGTACATTTTGAGAAATATTTCACTTTTGTCAGTTATTGAAACAGTAACAGTAGTGTACAATTATTACTATATTCCGGATTAAAAAGTAATGTTTCTAACAAAAACCATGAACATAATGAAATGTTGTTTGTTATAAATCACGGAGTGTTTAGAGCAGTACATGGCCACATGGCGTTAAGAACTGTTATTTTTGTAAGTTTCACGCTTTATGCTAGTTTCATACTCGCATTTGTTTGCTTCATCCGCAATTGCATAAAAAAAGAACCAATAACAACCTACATTGACGGGTGGTTTAAGGTAGTTTTAAAAACACTCAGAAATTAGAACAAAAACATATACGTGACCTTTTGACCTTGTTTAAATAATTAATCCGCGCCGCTTCTTGCCGCCGACATAACCGCAAATTAAATTTAAAACGCAAACATTTTTAATTAGCAATACCACTTTCATTGCGGTTCGCACAACATTTAACTTAAAATTAAAAAAAGCAACACGACCAAAAATCAACCGTCACTCAAAGGATTACAGTTGATATTGGTACGGTTAAAATAAACCAGGGGTGCTCAACGTTTCTCGCGGAGTGAGCGGACCGAAACGCGTGTGAATTTTTTAAAAGATTATACAGGAGTGGGCCTCGCCGGTAATGGAGAGAGGCCGCTATGTTGTAATTGCGGCGGGATGGAACTATGTCACGGGAGTCAAGTTTATGACGCGAGTGCTTTGGTGTGACCCGCGCCACTGCTGCATCATCTGTGCCACCTAGTACACTTGCCGTTTCATGAGACACTCACTACTCGGTGGAGGATGCTTGTATACAACTACATGGTGAAACAAGAACAAGAACTGGTAAAATATGTCATCCAAGTAAACAAATTGCGTATTTTGAAGTCGGTTTTTTTAGTTTTTTAAACTACTAGTTTATTCTTTTTCCTTTCTATGCGACTTAGGAAATGTACGTACATATATACTGGCATGGAAGTTGTATGACTGACTAATAGCTTTTAATTGAATGCCCAAGTATTGTCTGTAACTAATATTCATTAATTGTGATTATTTCACAAACAAGTATTTACAAGTTTGGCTTGGAGCCTTAGTTTAATGAGAAACCCCAAACCCCAAAGCTTTCTATCTCCGAAAAACAGCTTACACCATTAACTATAATGGAAGTTCAGCATTTAGAACCTCTCATTCCGAAGATAACACTTGTACCCCGAGAGCTTCAATAGCCCACAAAATTACGAACAACAGATTTAATTTCCCCTTATAATAAACTCGCTTCGTGCACGCCATTTCTAACCCTATCTCCGGTCATTAAAGTTTATTCTGCTTTGTTGTTTGGGTTAGAAAAGGGTGTAAGATTTTACAGGCACACGGTACCTGTTGCCGTCGCGGCGAACAGTTATGGTTCAATAAAAACGTACAATTTGAAGTAATGACACGTGCCAGAGCGCCGCTCATGAATTTAAAACGTTTCCTTAAAATATTGTTGCAGGTATTGTGAAAATTTGCTGCTCAGTCTGATTTTTGTTTCTAAACTTTTGTATTGAAATTTTAAAGAATTCATGACTTTAAAAATAAGATAAATAAATAAAAACAATAACTAAAAATAAATCAAAATTGCAGACGTTAACTGCAAGTTATTAGTTTATAATTTCACTGCTTCATTTAAATAAAGACTTTATTAAATGTACATAAAAAAGTACATAGAATCAAAGAATAAGTAAATAATGACACCCATTTAAATGTAAAAGGTAAATTTTTACTTGAGAAGAATAAACAATGTAATTATAGTTTAAAAAACTGAAAAAACCAATTTCAAAATACGCAATTCGTTTACTTTGACGACATTTTTTCAGTTATTTTGTTATAAAAACCAAAGTATTGAACCGATTTTGAAAAAAAATATATTGGACCACCACTGAGGTACTCGTTTTACCTACTAAACAAAAAAAAGAATTGACGAAGTAATCGCTGAACAAACATACAAAAAGAAATTGGTTGTCTGTAAAGTCGGTTTACGGAAGATAGTTTAACGTGCCAACGTCATAGCAAAACACTGATGAAATGATGATGATAATGATGTAACGGGACAATGAGCGTAACGGGATAATGAGTGTAACGTAACGGGACAATGAGTCATACTTTTTCATGCGTGCATCCGGCGTTCATCAATTTATTAGACGTTGTCACGTCAAAACCATACAGTCGAATTGAGATACTCCTTCTTTTTAGAAGTCGGTTAAAAACAAAGGCACTATTTCACAGTCAAGATTTTTTAGAAACTACAAACAGTTGATGCATGACATTAAGAAATTGTAATTCGACCATCTTCCGCCTCGCTCACGCATACAAACATTTTGAAGATACGAGTATATGTAAAATGACTGAATGTACTTATAAAAACAATCATTAAAGACCGCGCTAGAAAGTAACGTCACACATTTTTAACATACATAATTTAATTTGATCCAAGTTATTTTATTGAAGTAAAATTATTTTTAACGTTTATAATTTGTAAAAATCATTTTTATTTACGAAAATTAACTTAGATCTAAATATTTTCTTGTCGGAAATTTGTGATGTTGCTTTCTAGTGCGGTGTAATGTTCATTTAGTTTTTTTTTTTTCAAAAATATTTGTATGTGCGAGCGAGAAGGACGATAGTCAAACTACAGACTCTTAATTCAAATTCTTTATTTAAATGTGATCATGTATGTATTTACACAACATTTCTTCTACTAATAATAAAAAAATACAATTTTAATATTCTATTATATAATATTCTTATATGTAATACATTACACATTCAAATTTATGTACTTATGTTTATTTACTTAAGTGTGTTACACAATGTCTCTTAATATGGAAATATAAATCAAAGTGTACAATTATTCCAGCAACCCTGAATTGATGCTAACAGCACCTGTACATTTGACGGTCTCGTATACGTCGGGCACATATCAAATCTTGTACAACAAAAGTGACACGGTATACCCTCGAATCACATTGTCCCAAGCACATTGTCCTTGCATTAGTCGACAATGACTCCCGAACAATAGGGTGCCTTAATGTTCAGCTGTTCGGAGCCCTTTTTGTGGCCCCTAAATTATGTCCACAATAAATGTAATGAATTAAATGGCGCTTGCCTCGAGAAATATCGTCCTTGGGCATTCATAACTGCAAATGTGAAATTTGTTCAATTTTTTGCCATGAGTTGGTAGCTAATTTAAGTAAAACAGGGGCAAAGAGGGTTGAAAATAGTTACCAGGTTAATAAATAGTTAATGAAAAAAAAAAAAATAGTAATGTTGTATTACTAAGATATTTTGTACATAAGTACTGAACAGACTAGGATTTGCAATATGCGACAAAGACATTCATTCTTTATAGGCTGAAATACGCAAAAAAAATATGTTATAATTAAGTATTATTTATTATCTTTTCAGATATGGGACCTAATAATTTTTGTTCAACTGTTTTTTTTCTTTAGATTATGAGTCTGAATAAAGCCAAGAATTTGTTGTTGTATCATTTAGCATTTATTATACATTCTTTATTATTTTTAAAACCAATAATTATATCATAAAAGTTTACCCCTCCTTAAATCTTAGTGTTAGAGCATAATTATATAAGTAGAACAAACCGTCTCTCGGTCGCAAACTCTAGATATAAATTCATTATGAACGCCACGGCATTGTCTCACAAACACTTGGGTACCTGAAACTTTACTGAAATGTTCCTGAAATACTTCGTACAATCTCTGAGAGTACCTACTCGTATAATGTCGCGGAAACCTGAGATGCTTCAATGTTGCATCTTAGAACGTACATCTGCATGCTTCATTTAGGTTTATTTATATATTTAATAACAAATGGGTGTATTAGCTCGATGATATTCTAAATACTTCTTAATATTTTTATGGTGTTATATGAGTCTATAATTAAATACCTACTTGTATTTTTTTATTTTGAGCTTATTTTTATACTGACAAAGAAATTAAGCTCATACTAAAGTGACAAGGGGGGCGATCGCACTAATAAACTTAAGCTGAAGCGCAATTGAACCTTAACCCAACCGCAACTTTTTGCCCGTTTCGTATCGCGTTAATGGTTAAAGTCGCAAGCTGAGACGCAACTGGAGCGAAGTTGGAACGCTACCGCTGTCAAAACAACGTTTGAGAAAAAGTTACAAAATGTCAACCTTTGCTCAGCCGTTTCTTGATCGTTGTGCTTTGCATTTCATTATAATGTGTAATTTTTACCTAAATATACACTTAACTTACATTTTTAAGTCAAAAACGATGATTGCTTCCATCGGGAGTCCATGAATTGAACGAAGACATGGTTTTAACCGATGCAAGGAAGAACAATTTTAAGTGCAAGATTTCAAGCTTTTTATTTCAGTGACCGCAGTTTGTGAAACGTTACAGATTATTTATGGAGTTAACTAAACAACTAATAAAAGAGTGAACTCCTTACAAGCCTCCTACACTTCGATCTGATGACGTAGATGTTGAAACCAAGGTAAGGCACACAATCATTTACCAGTGGAATAGAAGAATTAGTAGTAAAACCAACAAAATATAATAATGTTGTTGTTTTCTTGGAATATTAATAGATACATCCTTAATAACTTGCAAATATGCTTGTTATTCTACTAGGTAGACAAAGTTTACCTTCAGTAGGAAAGACATATAGTACCTACCTAGTCTATTATATGATTAACAAATAACCACAAAAACAAATACATGTAAATAATAATTATCCTTTAGTCAAATAAGCTGCCCTATACCCAGTGCCTATAAGACTGCCAGTATTCCCACACTGAATAGCATTGGTTAACCTTTGCATTAGAAACATTTCACATAAGTGGTTACCAAAATTAAATAAATATTTTGGGACATTTCACACAAACACCATCTAGCTCATACTAAGCAAAACTTGTACTATGGAACTAGATGGCTGATAGAATACATATATACTTTTTTGTAGTAAATATATACAAATGATACATAGAAACACCCAGACACAGAACAAACATCCATGCTCGACACAGAACAAACATCCATGCTCATTACACAAATGTTTACCCTGGGTGGGAATCGAACCCACAACCTACAGCTTAGGTAGACATACTACCAACTGAGCCTCAAGGCCATTAAATAGTAATACTTAAACAAACTTTATCTATTTCAGGTTTTTGGTTCCTTTGTCAGCGGCATATCAAACCATTGTTGGAGACAGTTTATAAAATTGTGTCATAGAAGACTGTTTTAAAGCGATTTAGCAAGTTACAATGACATTAATTATGCTGATTATAATTAATCATCATATGACCTCTGCATCTGTTGCAGACAATTTAAGCATTATCATAGGGGAGGTGGCACCTTTATAATAGATAAATATGTATCATTTCCATTTCAACAACATGGGATGGATCAAATTAAGAAACGAGTAAGTATAATCTACTATAGGTATTCAATCACACCAAACATCATCAGCCATCTCTATACTATTATAATATAATATGTATCATTCATTGCTCTCCGCTTACAAGGCTGAGGTTTTAAAAAGTTTAATCTCATATGGCTCTATTAACTATATACATATATTTTTAAAAGGCTCAGCATGTAGCATTGCCATGTTGTATAAAAATGCTTATATGTTGGGTATGTAATGTGTATAGTAGTTCTTTAGATTTCACTTCTTTATTTTTGATATTTTAGAAAGATACCCATTGAAACCCACAATGATTATCAAGATAAGCACTTGACAACTAGGAGTGTTGTCAAGTGATTTATAGATGTTTTAAAAGCTCATTCAGGTAAAATTGCATTGTTATGAAAAGCATAGCATAGATAAATATTAATTTGTAATTATTATTACATATTTTTAATATAAAATAATATTTCCTTACAGATGCTTAGTGGTGCATAGAAAGATGCATTATGTACTAGTAGTTGCTGCAAGAATGATCAATGCTTGCTATGTGGTACATATTATAGTACACATTCCATATTATCCATATTAACGGACAAGGAAGAGGCACAAGAATGAAGGCTGGCTGGCTCTCTCAGGTTGCTGGGACTCACTTGGCAGCTGATGCTAATTAATTCTTTATATAATAAGACAGAAATTATTTAAACAATAAATAAAAAATAATTTATATTTAACATGATTTTATTCAAATTTTAATTAATCCACATAATGTTATTATAAAACTTTACAAAACACAAGAAAAAACTATTTACATAATATGTCATTTAATTACACCTAGCTAAAACTTATTTACTTATACTTATGAACTATTTTTAACCAACTTAAAAAAGGAGGTTCTCAATTGGACTGTTATGTTTGTTACCGCATAACTCAATCATTTGTAAACTGATTTTGATTTTTTTTGTTTGAGATTTGTCTCATAAAAATTGGTTCATTAGTTTGGCTTTTAAAATAAAACTGCGAATTTTGAAGTGTTTCAGTTTCTTAAAATACAGGTCTAGCGCTTCAACAACTGAGTCTGTTCCTGAGGTATGGGAGTGGCACGGGAGAGGTTTGTGTTGGCGCTATACCTAGATAATTATTTATCCTCCTGATATCTAATGATTTGGGCTTCGTGGTTGACAATACTGAAACAATAGAAATAATGATTGAATGACAGAAATTCATGAGCAACATTTTTAAAAGATGGTTCGAAAGAGGTAGTTAATTTTTGTTTGACATAATCTTAGAAGCATTACATTGCCCACATATTCGGTTAATCGCAGTTGAGAGTCACTTAAGTGCATTTAAAGGTGAAAACCAACCTCATTCTTGGCAAAATTACCAAGTATTTATATATCTTTTTAATTATGGTTGACAGGGCAGGCATTTCAACATATTTTACCTGATGTTATGTGATAATGGTGGCCTAGCATCCGTAGTCGAGAAGGGAAACTGATTCCTAAATTAGGCTGTAGGAACAAGTGTTCCATATTCACCAACATCACGGCACTGCACGAGCCTCTAGACTTTATCTCTCATCCGTCCCAGAGCAAGGTTTTCATGGCCGTCAAGGAAATCGCATCATAATCTTCAGCTGATGTACAGTTGTGGATCTGTGACGCTCTTCCATTTTCTAAAACAATTCACAAATGAAATTAACAATAAAATTCGGTTTGTTGTCACAAAAGCATGAATTAAATACTTACTGGGCATTTTGTGGTGCCTATTGGTATTTTTACATCACTTCATTGAAATGAATAAACCAAGATATGTGGTTTTTTTGCATTGATTGTATAACAATGGTTATATGTGAAATCCTATAAACAATTTATTTTGTTGAAATAAATGTACTTTCGTTCGTTTCTTCGACAAATGTCGTGCTGTCACTGTCATATCTCATACGGCTGTCAAAATTAGAGTCGTGGAAGCCGTTTTTTTTTGTTATAACACTTGTTTTAACATGTTATTTAGCAAAAAGGAGCAATAAACTGTTACTGATAGCAACATCTCTAGGAACGGCTGAAAAAGAGTTACGGTCCAGTTACGATCCAACTTTGGTTGGCGTTTGAAGTTTAACGCGATACCAAATTTTACCATAGTTGAACCGTAACTCGACTACAAGCGCAGCTGGACCGCAGCTGAACTATAGACGTTCAAAATAACGCGATCGCCCCCAAGGTGACGTTATTTATACGATATGTCAAGATTTATGTTTATGTGTACTTGAAAAAGTTATTATCTCAAATATTTGTTTATTCACGGGTTGTTTTATTCTTGTTTAAGCTGGTTTTTTTTTTGCTTTTTCCACGATATAATTATTCATAATGATAATTAGCGATTACTGACGTACCGGCAAGCGCAGTGTAGAATAATCGGCCAAGTGCGAGTCGGACTCGCGCACGAAGGGTTCCGTACTATCATCTATAATACTACAAAGTTTAGTTCTGTTTATAAAATAACGAGAAATCAACGAAATTCCAAGTAGTAAATTGCAAACTTATAGGTAGGTTTTCGATACACATCCGGGCAGCATGACGACGCTCGCGCGAATACGCGCGGCTATGGCTCGCTCCGTGATGTTACCTCCCCCGCTACCCGCGCACCACCACTCCGCGGCGCGGCGCTCGCACCGCGTTTAGATGCAGGGATTATTTTCATTTTGTGAGTTTTTATGTATTAGATTAGGTATTTATTTTTATAGTTAATATATTTCTAAATATTTACTTACAAATATTCAAGTTTCTACCTGTTAATTAAGATCGAGTAAAAATTGCTTAAAAATTACGTTTGTTGTATGGGAGCCACCCTTTAATATTTACTTTATAGTTATTTAATTATTTATTTTGAAAGGTAATATACAAGTAAGTATTCTGTGAAAATTTGAAGCGTCTACCTGTTACCGTTTTTAATATTGAGCAAAAAAATACGAAAAAAACACGTTTATTGTATGGGGACCCCCCTTAATATTTTTTTTTTTTTAATTTTTAGTATTTGTTGTTATAGCGGCAACGGAAATACATCATTTGTGAAAATTTCAGCTTTCTAGCTATTACGGTTTATGAGATACAGCCTGGAGACAGACAGACAGACAGACAGACAGACAGACAGACAGACAGACAGACAGACAGCGAAGTCTTAGTAATAGGGTCCCGTTTTTACCCTTTGGGTACGGAACCCTAAAAACCAGCCACGAGATGGACGGATCTCATGCATCATCATGAATGATACAAGTGGCGAGAGGACGCTGGATCCAGGCCGCTTCCAAACGGTCTTTTTGGAAATCTCTATGTCCAGCAGTGAATTTATTGTGGCTGAGATGATGATGATTGTTGAAACTCTTGTGTTTTTCAGGTGTATGAAAAGATAACCGAAAACTTTTTTTTTTTTTTTCAGTTGTCTTTCTATTGTAGCTATTATCTTATAAATATTATAAAAGAAAAAATAGCTTGTCCTATGTCCTAACTCGAACATTATAGCACATTTTACAACATTATACAAAGATACCTAAGAGCTTAAAAACGGGCATACGTTACATGTTATCATTATCACCATAACTTTCATCACTACACAGGTGAAACCAACCCTCGGCTAGTAACTCTGTACATGCTTATCAATAATGAAATTATATACTCGTACTAACCAGGCTCTTGGAAAGAATATTTGGATAACTTTAAAAATACACTTTAATACATTTTGTTGTGGAAAAGAACCTGCGTATTGTCATTTTGTTGAAGAAAATATCATGTAATTTAGGACAGGCTTTACAAAGCGCCAATTTCCTCGCGCTGACAATGACAAAAAAACCTTGCAAATTGCAAACAACACATCGTGCGAGGAACCCACTTATTTAGCACATTTTTCTCCCCTGTCCCTTCCAGGGATGGGTCACTAATTCGGCCAGTTTTGCGAATCATGCTCTAACGACGAGGATAGATGATGCTAGAATTTCTACCAAATTGACTCTAGATATCGGTAGTTGTTTTTTCATCTAAACTATGGTTAGTTAGCTAGTATTAGTATTTGTTTTTTTATCCCTGTAAATGTTGTATTTTTAAGATTTGATTACTTATTTGTAATTTTTAATATCCCTCGTTTAAATAAATTAATATTATAATGATTATATTACTGAAAATTAAATATGGATAACACAATATAACTTATTTCTTAAACCATTTCTACAGTATTTAGAATTCCGTGCTCTTAAAACCAATTTTAAAACGGAATAATACAGTAATAAACAGGTATGATACCGCTTATTTTCGGTCACTTGGTCCGTCCTAGCGGGGTGTTTCGGAAGTGAGCTTGTTTACTTCTCCACCTGTCAGTTTGGGAACTTAATCGTTTGCAAAACGCCTTGTAACGGTCACCTTGTTAGGCGCTTTTTGTGGCGCGCCGGCAAATATTTGTGTTGGGTAACGGGAAACACGGAGAGGACAGAGTTCGTTTGTGGAAACCGGTATTCGGGCTTTGATGAAGTTTAGATTTTTGTATATGTATAGATAAAATTAATGTTGGCTAGAGAAAAGTTTTTTATTAACATCTTTTCATGGAGTTACTCATCGTTGCAAGTGTGGCATCAAAAACTCGTCTGAAGTAAAACATCGGGAATCAGACAGTTCTATGAAATGGATTCGGCCAAGTTATTCCGACAAATGTATTTCGGATTATAAATATGTTACCATATTTAGCTATTTAGCCCTGCATTTTATGCAGGGCTATTCTAGCTATACTTTTATTCGGAGCTTTGAACTATTTTTAGTCGACTAGAAAAAAGGTTATAAATTTGATATGTAATATTGTTAGAATTGTAAAATTTTCGCATGTGTTAGTCTATAAGTATAAGTAACTTAAGTAAGAAATTGGGCACACGTGCTATGAAGGCACGTGTGCCCAATTTCATACAAATATGTATGTATGTATGTATGTCCGTCCACTTATATTACACGGAAAAGAAAACTACAATCATTCTTCATCATTTTTTAGTTTCATGCATACGAATAAATACCAATAAAATCGGAAAAATAATAGTAATTAAAATAAAAACAACTTCAAAACAATCCAATTAACTTAGAAGCGAGAAATAATATCTGTTATAATAATACGGAAAAATTTAATCAAACCTGGGGGTTTTCCTAAGTAGACAGTCACGTGACAATGGATCCTTAAATTAGAGTGTATCAATTAAATCGGAATTATTAGTTAAAAGAAGTAGGTGAAAAATCATAGCACTACCAACAACTAAACTTAAAAAATATATATAAAAAACGATACCAATCGTAAAAATACTGAAATTAGTTTCTTGAAATATAAAGTCGAAACTTCAAATAAAAACAAAATATATATCTAAATTATTTTTTATAACGGTTAGCAACTTAGCATTTAAAGCAGTGAATGTAAATCCAGGTATTAAGTAAAACATAAGTATGTACCTACATCTTTGTCTCTGTCAATAACATTCATAATATAATATGAACTAAACTTTGAGATATATTGAAACCATTAGAATATAAAGTGGAGTAAAGTAATTGATATATTTATCCAAACCTGCGTAAATAAAATAAATATAAATAAAAGTCTAATATTTTACAAATAAACTAATATGCTGCCATCTACTAGAAATTGTAGGTACTATGATATGATGTAACCACGCTAAAAAATATATTAATTTACTTAATCTAATGCTACATTTATTTATATTTATTAAATGATTACTTGACTAAAGTTTAGATTTATTTTTTAAACTAGGTTTATTTTGTTTATAGTATAAACAAAATAAACAATGTACTTTAAAAAATATACTAAACGCAAGAGCAATCATTTCAATAAACCAAATTTCCATAACTTTAAAACGTTTTTCAGTTCGATCTCGGAATTCATTCGAATGAAATATCGGGAAAAGATCCCCCTTTTCCCGAAAGGTGTTCGTAATTTCGCCGACGTCCCTTATCACCCCCGTCTCCCCTAACGAGGTGTCACTAAGGCAACTTTTTAAAACGTACTCAAGACTTATTTTATTTCAATGCATAGCTTTTAGATTGCGATTTTGAGATAGTACTGTTATTATTAAATGTGTCACAAAACCAGTTTCAGTGATTCAAAAAAGGTATCTATTTTGTTTAATTTATCGAGTAATTTTTGACATCATGTTACTTAGTACGTAGTTTTCTGAAACGTGTTTATAAGGAAGCTCAAAGTCACGCAACGAGCTATGGAGAGGGCTATGCCCGGGGTCTCTCTGCGAGATTGTATCAGAAACAAAGAGATCCGTAGACGTACGACAGTCACCGATATAGCATAGCGGATTAGCAAGTTAAACTGGCAGTGGGCAACGTACATAGCTCGTATAACTGACGGCTGATGGGGTCGAAAAGTTCTCGATTGGAGACCACGAACTGGCAAGAGCAACGTAGGAATACTAAAAAAAAAATATTCTAAACCGATTACCGGTTCTTAAAATGTATGCACTTAATTCAAATAAAAACATTTTGTTTGAGTGATGACTATGAAAATGTTCCTCTAGAAACGAGAAACTTAACGGTTGTTAAGTAAATTTCAATAATTCATCGAATAAAGTTGATTTGTTCAAACTGAGTAAGAAGTTGCAAATAACTTTGTAATATCTTTTGCGCCTCATCGGCTTAGCAAGAAAACGAATTTCCTACCGACTCTACGACTTCAACAAAACTCTTTTACGTTTTTTACATAAAAAAATTAATTCGGTAAACCTTTCAACAGGTCCCAGGGTGCTTCAAAAACACCTACTTGGAAACTTACTCCATTATTTTGTATCAACCTGTATATTTTTGGTTTAAATAAAAAATGTTACTCTATTAGTAAAATATAAGGTAGAAAGTACTTTGGCAAGTTTAAGAAACTTACTACATTTCGGGTTTGTGAGTAACTTTAGCCGTTTTGAGGTAAGAAGAGCGTATTAGTTCGACGAGTTTAGTAGGTTTTGGAGTTATCTGAAGAGCTTAAATCGCGCTGTTCTGTTTGCAGCCTTAATGCTTCGATTTCTAGGTTGAATTTAGGTCGGTCGTCTTCAAGTTAGACAAACAAAATTGTCGCAAAGTGTCGTGCTGACACATCGAATGTGTGTTAGTGTTTATTTTAATTGTTAGTGTGTAGATGTTGAGTGGGAAGTGTTTGTGTTGGAGTGAGTGTTACCAAAGTTACTTGGTGTGTGTGGGAATCGATGGGACTTATACTGAATTATCTGACATCTGGAGTCTACACATTTGATGAATGAAAATGTTCTATGGATTCAGAGAAATATGCTATTAATAAAATTAAATATATTATTTTAGATATGTATACATTTAGCAAGTCATACTCTCCCTTGGATCTAATAAGTACTATTTTTTATTTCATATATAGCCAGGGTCAAAAGTCCATTAGCAGACTCAAAACGTAACATTCTTAAAAAACTTTTTTTTGACCTTATTCTATGAGTCGATTTGCACTTATACACTGTCATAATTTTATTATGATGGGGTGTTTTAGCGAAACGCACACATAATAATATGTATATATACGCTCATTAAGTATTGAGCTAATAATGGACTTTTGTATCCAGATTACTACACCAAATTTTGTTTAATTTTTTTTTCATACTTATTTAAAACATTGACGTTGTTATTAATTTTGTATAATTATCTTTGAATAGAATGACTAAATTATAATTATTTCTTGATATTTTCAAAAATCTATGATTTATCTATAGTTTTTGGACAGTAAAAATCCTTCATAGACTTTTAGAACTTCTTATCTTGATGCACTTATCACCTAGGCGCAGATTTAGTAGTATTTAGTTAAGTAGTAGCGCCATATAGCGTATTCATCACAGCCATATTGATGGTAGTTGAATCGGGGTGCGGTTACCGCGGACTCTTCCATACTCATTACACCCTCACAACGTTAAATAGGGATGGGTGTGCCACAGTTACGATCACTTACGATTTCACTCCGTAACTGTTGTTTTCTTGGATATAAATGTTCAATTTATGTTTTGAAGGACAACAATGTATTTGTGCAGAATTTCTGATGCACTTGACTTTAACGAAAATTATCATATTAAATCCTATTATTTCGCAAGCAGATCCCTAATTTGAAATATGATTTTCGTAATTCTTATTAATTCCATTTATACATTTTGGATTACCTACACTACACAGCGATACCGCCATATGATGGGGTGGATGAGAATTTTTACGTGTAGAAGAGGTAGGTATCCTTAAGCCATATCAAAGTTTGTAGTAAGTAATTATAATTAAATACGTTTCGGCGAATTAGCACATGAAACAATTTTATAGTGCCATTGTTTTTTTTTCAAGACTCGTGTATAAAATGCCTGATTTCGAAGTGGTAGATAGATACTTGTGTTCCGAATAATAACGGTAGTTACTGTTGCCTGCGACATGTTCCCATCCCTAGACACTACCGCGGCTACCGCGGAGGTTCATTAAGCGACATTAGAGCGCTCGAGTGCCGCATGGTGCTCACGTTTGTCTACATTTTACTATTTATAGTAATTTACGAGAACCACTGTAAAATAACTTCATTTGTATTTCATAGTAAATAATAAAATATAATAAATATTGGAAGACATTTTTCCACAATACCATCGGACTAAAACTAAGCAAAGCTTGTACTATGGGAACCAGATGGCCGATAGAATACATAATCATTATACTTTTTACCCAAACACAGAACAAATATCCATGCTCAGCAGAAATATTTGCCCTGGGTAGGGATCCAACGTACGACCTACAGCTCTGAATGTAGACATTGTAGACATACTACCATGAGCCATGAGGCCTGTCGAAGAATCGACCTATTCTAAAATGATATTGTTCGATTCGCACCGCGGTGCGAAATGACCTATTCAAAAAGAGCTCTTCGGTGATTCGCACCGCGGTTCGAACCACTTGCGGTGCGAAACGCCGAAGTACCCGAAATAAGTACGACTACACGATTATTTTATTAATTGATTTAAATAACTGATGCAACCAAATTCAAAATGCGGAATTTTGTTGAATACTGACCCTATTTTGATGAAACTGTATGGGACAAATGTGAAAGTATTTCCTTTCAAACAAATTTTTTTTTTCGAATTGACGGAGTTAACAAACAAAAAATACAAGTAAGTAATTGAGAACCTCCTTGTTTTTTGGAGTCAATTAATATAGAGTGAAATGAAAACTTTTTTGACTAACCATTTAAAGGTCAATAAGAATGTGATGTAAAAATTAAAAACGAAAAGCTATAACAAATCTTGGAAGAATAAAATAGAGTATAAGACTCCAGAACAAAGTAAAGAGTACAGCATTATCCAGCAGTCTGGAATAAAATCCTTGTATAATTTCGCAATGTAAACTACACTCGCTCCTATTATAAAAAAACCAGCCAGATTGTATACTTGAAACCAACCTAGTTTAATTTATTCTAGAAGCTTCTATTTGTATAAAGTCGTACCACTAGAGCTGCGACGCTGGCTTACACGAGCTTTACAAAACGACTTTACAACTTAAATCCAAACATAAAACACTTAAACTTACATAGTAACTACTACTTAATCTGCGGTTTTAATTCCGCGCAGAGTTCTTTGAAGCGATCAAAGAAACGCATAAATCGCATTACGTTGGTCCTCTCCGTGCAGATTTGCGGTTTCATCTCTCTCTCTCTCTCTCTCTCTCTCTCTCTCCGGCTGTACTCTAGCTTCTCGACAGTGGGATTATACCCACCACGCTGTGATTGGAGCTCACTACGTTTGTATGCAAATGAACGTTCTAACCGAAAGATGAGTCCAACGCCTGACCATTTTTTCTTAAATTTAGATTAAGTAAATTGGGATTTGCTAGGACAGTTCAAGCAGGCTATTCGTTTTTTTTTGGTAACAAAGTTTTTTGCATCCCGCACCGGGCTAATGTAATGTTTAAAATTATTATTTCTTACTAGATGACCCGGCGTACTTCGTATCACGTATCAATGAGTGGACCCGATATTTTCTCAACTTTCAAACCTTCCCTGGACTACGACAAACATTTCAAACCCAAAATCAGCTAAATCGGCCCAGCCGTTCTCGAGTTTTAGCGAGACAAACGAACAGCAATTGATTTATAATTATATATATATATATATATATATACTCGTAGATGAAAACAATGTATAATATTGAAAACCATTTCTCACGATTTTTGACAGTATGTAACATAATATTACTATTCACAATCAGTATAAAGATTTTAATCCCAATTTCTCGGTCCATTTTTCTTTAAACTGTCTTAAATATCCACTCAAAGTTCACAACACATAAAACTCTCGCGATTTTTCTTGACGTCTTATAGAATATGTTCCTAAACAGCCGTTAAAATTAAACCGTTCCGTAAAGACACCCCGCGAGCCCCCTAATGCTTATCCCTCGCAAAAAACATGTAAAAATATAAAGTGAGATAAATAAAGGTCCGAAAAACTTCGAAAAGGGTTGGATTCCAAGTTGGGGGCCATTACAAAGAGCGGATTAAATGTGTTCCTTCAAATTGGTGCCCTGCCGTGTTTAACATGGCAGATTAGCGGGCCCAAATAAATATTCCCAGTTTAAATTTTACGTATAACTTTGAGTTTACCGTAGATCTACCGTTTACAATCTACTGGATGATTTTTGAAAGTAAAGTTTTTCTGCTAATGTGAGCTTTTGTTGTGGTGTACGAGTGGGGGAGAGTTTGTTTGTTTTTGGACTTTTGTCGTTTGCTACTGTACGTGGTTGTTGTCAAATATTAGATTATCTATATACTTACTTACATTAAACATTCATCGAGCGTAAACTTTTGATATATTTTTACCCGACTACGGCGAAGCAAAAGGGAGGGTTATGTTTTTGACCGGTATGTACTGTGTGTATTCTGTATGTTCATCTGTTCCGTCATTACTTCTAACCTGCTTATCTTAATCTGACAAGTGGCATGTCGTTGTCAGCTGGTGATATAGTATAGGCTATG
Organism: Lycia hirtaria; assembly: GCA_947563715.1. Lineage (NCBI taxonomy): Eukaryota > Metazoa > Arthropoda > Insecta > Lepidoptera > Geometridae > Lycia > Lycia hirtaria. Next base: position 9,018,591 of record OX387380.1, read on the forward strand.
TGATGTCACATTAAATTGAATACGGTGCCCCCTTTTTCGCTCCACCCCATCATACTGTGTGGTAATATTGAACAGGGAGTTTTAAATGAAGGTAGGGTTTGGTACATCATATTCATGTCAAGCGTACCGTTTGCGAGATAAGTATATCTCGTCAAAGTCATGAAAACTAATTTTTACCCGACTACGGCGTCGTCGTATAGAACCAAAAGGAAGGGTTTTGTTTGTTGATCGGTTTATGTAAGTATGTATGCATGTATGTATTTATGTTAATTGTCAGAAACTTCAAAATACTTTAAATAAAAAATAAGTTTAAAAACTAAAACCGTATGGTACATTGCAGAATGTATTGTTTTCTTACAGTAGGTGGCATACGACTACGGTCATCCTTTAAACTACCTGCCAAGAAGCTACTTAGTCTCGAGCACCGCCGTAAAGTAGCATGCCTGTCTATTTTCTACAGGATTCATTTCGGGGAATGTGCGCAAGAGCTTCACGACCTAATTCCACCCGCCCCATTTCAATACAGGACTAGCAGAAAAACGGCGAATTACCACCCATTTCTCGTTGAAATGCCAAAAATCCGTACTCAGTGATATCGATCCACATTCCTGTTGCGTACTGCACAAGAATGGAATTCTTTGCCGCCATCTCGGTTTCCTGAGACCTACAATCTTGGAATTTTCAAGGCTAGAGTGAATATATATCTTCTAGATCGACGAGCTCCATCCTCGGCCACACCGTCGTCGAGTTGGTGGTCAATCGTAAGTCTATCTTGTATACCTACTTTAAAAAAAAACACCACTATTTTTTATTAGCAGACTGCGCAAGAAAGAGTATCACATTTTTGTTGTGGTATGTATCTGGTTTGTGGGTATGTTTGCTTCTATATTACCTCCTAGAGCTTATACGGCTTGACATATTGTAATGTGTGAGGGATCAAATCAAATCATTTTTTTTTACCTCTGGAGTCATAGACTCAATTTTGTGTTCAATCTTTTTATTTATCCGTGTATCAATTCATTTATTTAATTTTTCAATTGTACCCGGCGTAAAAATGAACGGAAAAATAATTAGTAAATTCATTGGAATCCCGCATAATCCGCGCGCGGTCCCGGTTCCTGATCAGAAGTGGCGCATTTAGTATCGATGGCTGTGTCCCGCGGGACGCACTCGACATCTGCATCTATGAATATCGCTGCATACACCGGGGCACCGGCATAATCTGGGACACATATTTGGTTAGTGATTGAAAAAATTAGATGTACGTACGCACTGGCACTGGCTGTTATAATTAGTTTTCACATATTCACCTATGTAAAATTACAAAATATGCATAGCCTCTATTTCTCTGTTTTCCCCATTGTTTCAATATAATACCTAAAATGTGTTTTCTCAAATGATGTATACATGCTTTGGAGTATAGTCTGGTTCTGATCGATTGTCACATGTTATCTTATATTATGTTAGGCTATATTCTGTTTTGTATACTTAAATAAATAAATAAAATAAAGTTTTAGCCAGCGAAGTTGACTAGATCTAGGCTTACTTAACTGCCATTTGGTTTGATAAAAAATCACTTTCATTATATTCGGTGTAATAACTGTTATTTTAACCGAAATAAACGTCAAAACATCAAAATTTCCACGTTTGGATATTTATTTACATAATATATGCAATCGTTAAATATATCAAAATGAACATTGTTCTCGATATTTTATAATTATCACGAGATTCGCGTTCAAAAATTATTCAAAAGTGTATTTTTATTCATTTGATATAGAGATATTTAAAAAAATAAGCGTGCCGTGTGAGTGAGACAGAGGCGCAATTTTGCTTCCAGTGCCATTATACTATCCATACTTTCTATTTTATTTCTATTTTTCCAAACACAAAAGTTCAGAGTTGAAAAAAGCCACAGTTCCCAACATACCGCAAATATTTTATCCCGCTATATATTGTTAAACTTTATTCTCTTGGCAGTAAGGTTGACAATCGTTTGACATATCATCGTCAAAGATACTCTCAAGGTGTATTTTGTGAATGACTCTTCATCCAAAGGTCTGGTCTTCTTAAACGGGTACCCTTGACCCCATGCAGGTTTAACGCGAGGTCGGAGGTAAATAAAACGTAGCCAAGTTTTGTGCTGAATTCGCTTATTTTCAGGTAAAATTCCTTCTTGGGAGACTGGAGGAGTACTTGAGAAAGGTTTTTTTATAATTTTTTGATCGATGGGTTTTTATTATTGAACTTCTGTAAACTCATATTGAATTTTATGTAAGATCGTGATTTGACATTCGGAGAAATTGACGCTCGAGGAATAGACATTTGAAGAATTAAGCAGTGACATTGGGAGCCTTATAGTCCTGTCTATGTTTTAATTTTGTAAAGTTTTTATGATTATATTAATAGATTTGTGCTTGAGTGCGAAAAAAATTAAAAGCGGTTGAAACTAAACAGTTTTTTTAATGATAGCGGATAAAACTCTAGGAATAAGTTAGTGTAAGAATATTGAAAGAGAGCAAAGTGTTAAGTTTTACTCCGACGATCAACTTTTAACGAGTTTTAGAACAATGGATCAAATTTTAATATTCTTTTACAAAGTATATTCGCGTACAATGTAAGTACGTATCTCAACTATACTAATCGTTTTGAATTTCCGACTTGACTAACATTTTAGTGTAGGTCTGGAAATTGATTTAAAACACCCATCATCATCTAAGCCACAACAGGTCCACTGCTTAAAACAGTCATAAGATACCAAAATTTCAAAGATAGCATGTTTGAATAAATATTTGTGGATATTTTCACAAGGCGCCATCTAGTTCTAAGTTAGGTAGGTATATATTTTATTATATATACATACATATACATAGTAACACACTGTGAGTTTTTGTTAGACAGTATAAATATACTTTCAGATTGTTCCCATAGGTGTATAATTAAAATTGATTGAGTACCTACCTAGTATTAGCTTATAATTATAATATTCCAAAAAAAATATGTGTATAGGCCAAGTAAACGAAAAAGCGTATTTTTTGTTATATAAACAACTTAAAAAAAATGCGATATTTTTTTTGCGATTAATCTCCATTACATAATAATTGGGTACCTATTTATTTGAGCTCCAGTTTCCTTTTGATTCATCTGGCAGGTTTCCTTCCATCATACGACAAATGATACGGTTTAAGAAACTTAACATAGAAATCATTGATTTGTCGGATTCGTCTGGTACGTTTTTCTTTAAACATATTATCACATTATGATGGAAAGAATCATTCCAAATGAATCAAAAGGAAACTTGAGCTCAAAGAAATGCCCAATTACCCATTATTAAAAACTGTCTGATGCCGCAAACAAAGCAAATAAAGCTATTAAGTATCTATTTATTATTTTTCTCTAAAAACGCTTGAAATTGCAAAAAAATTATCGTCGCTTCCTAAATATATAACTTTAAACATAACTTTAACAAAACAAAGAGGATTCACGGCACGACAGTTTCCGCGCGACGTGACTTTGTCGCACGTTTTGTCTTTTGTCGCGTATCTTTGATAGGAACCCGGGCGGGAACCGTTCGTGAATTTCGGTAAATTATTCCGTTTTATTTCATTGTAATGTTTTAGATTGATATCTGGTCGTGTGACAGTTTGGAAATGTTTAGGCCGTGTTCACGGCGCGGGTGATTGAATTTGTTTTCGTAAATTAATTTGTGAATGCTTTATTAGGAGCTTGTTTCTGTCGCGGCTCCCGTTTTCCGGCGGGTCACAGTTAGTAACTCTAATTTAGACAATTTACAATTATGAAAGGTTAGGAAGCTGGAAATGTTATATTTTTGTAAGTTAAATATTATTTTTTCTCGTGTTTTAAATTTACATTTACGCTTTTAAATCTTATCTTGAATCATTTAAGCTCACAATGAATAGTATATACTTAAATATATTCAATTTGCTTTAAGTTTTACCACTGATAGGTACTCGCCAAAGGACCGAATATAAAAATCAAAACTTATTACAGTCAACATTGATGTTAATATATAATATCTACCTACCTTTAAGTATTTACATATTTATAATGCTGGCAGCGTACTCAGCATGCTGCCAACTGGTTATTCAAACCAACTTCAGCGGTCTAGTGTAGTCTATTTGCTTTTTCTGTATAGTTTAGTTAGTTTGTATATATATCGTTGTAGTTAAAAGCACTTACCCGATAAAAAGTTAATTTTACATAAAAAACTTAATAATTTATAAATATGTAGTTAAATAATCAAGATTCCCTTGACCACAATTTATGTAGGTATCTAATATATTAGGATTAGTCATATATGTAAATCCAACAACCTAATTGGCCATCACTGGATACAGTTAATGAGCTGATTAGTTTGTACTATTATATATATACAGTAGATGACAGAATGGTTAATTAGGGTAATCGTCTCTTATACTGTTTTATATATTATATAGATTTTCACACCATTAGATTATTATTATTTTTTTTGTATTTCATTCCCGTCTATTTTTCTGCACGACCCGTCATTTTTCTTTCTTTTCGTTTTTCACCATCCTGGAAAATATTGCTATTCACGGTTATTGTGTGTACATATACTTACTAAAAAATAAATCTATTTACCTAAATATTTAAATATACACTAATTTTAATATTTATTTAATAATATAAGCTCGCATGTGTAAAATCTTGTGCTACAAAACAATTTATCCGTATGTAAAACAATCAAATACTTCGTAAAGTTACTACATCTTTTATATTATCCTTCTTAGCAGTTACTACACATTTTCTTATAACCTATACAGCGAATTACCATCAAAATTACATGTTTGTTTAAATTAGATTTTGATTTATGGTGTTTAATTGTTTATGATTAAAACCGAACCCGTACTTTGGCTGGGTTGATAATACAATAACCATGCAAGTATCCACATACTGTACGCACAAACCAAATATAATAGAATATTTCACAAGCCCGTCGAAGAAAATGGCGCTGAATCATTTATCACATAGTTCGAAAACATAATAGAAAATTTCACACCCGAGAAGCATAGATTCCCACCTATCATAGAGAATTCCCGACGACGCCCGAGGATCACCGAGAATTCCCGAGGATTACCCATCAGCCGACATCAGGGTTGTCTCTGTCTATCACCTGAAAATAGCACGCAGTTAAAAACGATGTTTATTCTTTGCTGTTTTTCAAAATATAATGCTTAATTGACAATCGAATAATTATTCTATTAAAAAACCGACTTTAAACGCAACTTACTAAATCCTTCACGAATGTAAACTTTTTAAAGAGACCTCTCTTCACTCGCTCTTTTTTTCTTTTGTCAAGAATGCGATTTGTCATTGAATGTCAAATCGCATTCTTCGAAGATTAGAAAATGTGCAGATGTTTATACGATAATCCTTAATGTTTGACACTCTTGCAAAGAAAAACGTGTAGGTGGAACTCTGCGATTCTATAATCTGACGCACGTACTCAGGAATACAGTAAAAATATTTTATTTTTTAGAGATTATTCAAAAAGTAATAAAACGATGTTTTTAAAATTGACCAACTTGGAAGCTTTCTCTATACGCCAATTCAGGAAATACAAAAATTGTACTTACGTAAAAAAAAAAAAAAAAATTCGTTACATTCATCACTAGTAAATTACTAGTTAAAATGTTAATTTTCAAAATGTTGCAAAATACATGTCAGCAAATTGAAATACATATTTGATATAACCTTATTTGTATTAATTTAATTAAGCTAACAAACAAAAGTTGGAGATTTCCGTCTAAAAAAAGTGAGTGTAGTTAACTCGTATTTTTTTTCTACTAAAGAATCAATCAATTTTTAATTATTTTTCAAATTATTTAAAAGGAAGACATTATCTAAAAGGATGGATAAATTAATATACCTAACTACACATGTACTCGTATATTGCATGCATGTATTGACGGAGCGGGATGGCTCTCACAAAATGTAATTATAACACAACAAAGTTACAGGGGGCGGGGGGGGGGGGTCCTCTGAATGGCTTCGAAAAAGGATGGTACGGTGTGGCCTTGCCACTCGACTTGGCCGGGGCCACTGCCGTGCCCCCAGATTGTATTTAAAAAAATCAAATTTATGTAAGTAAATTGTCTAGGTAAATAGTCATAGTCATAGTAATTCATTCATAACGGATAATGTTACATGTCAACAGGAAAAAAAAACTATACAAATGTAAGTTCGCTTAGCATAACGAATCATTTAAAAAATAAAAATATTGCAATAATGTCAAATAATTTAACTAACAATTCAAATACATAAAATAATACTCAAATAATAATAATAATAAATGTCAATAGTATAAAATAATCACAATACAATTAAAAAGGTAAATAATTAATACAATGTCATGTCATTTGTATTTTATTCATATCATCAAACTTGTAGAATGCTTGTTCGATAAGCCATTTTTTAAATTTGTATTTAAGTGATCCCCTAGACGGCGAGTCTCGGACTTCATGTATACTACTTCATGTATGTCAATACCGTATTTACTAAGTAAAATTGAGGTATTAGAGCATATTTTGTGTGAATTGACTGGTTTAAGATATCGTCAGGTAAATGCGACCGCCATGTGTGCCACCCCTAGCAGGCCCGATCTCATTCTATCCCAATAACAGAGTAACATTCTTTAGGTAGTGTTCGAGCCAATTTATTTTCAATAACGTTTGTCCGGAGGAGGGATACCTAGCCAATTTATACCTGTACGGAGCTGCCGGTGGTTCTATTGTATTTGAGGATATTTACTATAAATATTTGTGAATAAATTTGTAGTACAAATGGGGAATAAAACTTCACAAATATTGTTTCTGTTTTGCTGTTTTGTCTTACTTATTAAACTGTAATGACATGTTTTAATTTAAGTTAGTCTAACTTTAATTAAATTAATCTTTCTTTAATCTTTAGTTAAAAAATGTAATTAGAAATACATATAAGCTTCCTGAGTAGGTTTTATATAGACGTATTGTTGTACATACTTTTTCATTTCAAAATAAGAATCTGTTTTTAAACTGTTTATTCTTATGTTCTTTTTGTTATTTACTTCAAAATAAAATTTTCACAAGTGCAGTCACATAAAAATGTTTTATTATATTTTCTTTCTTCCTATTTAATTCTACATTCGTTATCAGCACGAACTCCAGTAGATAAATCTATTAAAAGAAGATTTATTACGGAAAACTATATATTTGAGTTTAAATTGAGAAGAAATAAAAAGATGGCCGGTACGTCAAATATTAGTTCAATACCTCTTCTAAAAAGCAGAGATGGATATCCTACCTGGAAATTTAAGATGCGTATGCTATTGATTCACGAGGAATTATGGGTAACTATAATAGGATATCCAGAAGGCGATAAAACGTCCCAGGAGTTGCGGAATAAAAATGATCAAAAGGCATTGTCAAAAATTTGTCTTACCATTGACGGTTCTGCAATTACACACGTGAGAACTGCGTCAAGTGCAAAAGAAGCATGGGATGCGTTATGTTCGGCGTATGAGGACAAAAGCCTTGGAAGAGAACTTTCGTTGGAGAGGAAGTTGTACAGGTATTCATTAAATGATTTTGACAACTTGGAGCTGTATTTGACTGCAATAACAACGACTGCTCAGGATCTTGCCGATATCGGCAAGAGAATAGAGGACAGCTCTTTAGCTGCAATTATGTTAGGTGGCTTGACACCTAGATTCGAGCCCTTAATAATGGCGCTAGAACATTGTAATGTAGAAGTTACTTCAGAGATGGTAAAAAATAAACTCTTGAGTGAAATGATCCGTGGAGATGGAAAAGTAGATGTAGACGCAGCTTTTGCATCATCCTAGAGAGTAGTGACTTGCTACAGATGTGGAAAAAGGGGGCATAAAAGTCCAAATTGTCGTCTTAATAAAAAGAAAGAGACAAAGAATGAGACAACGTCAGGTAAAACCATGATGGTTAATCATACCACAGGAGATGGTGCTGCTAGTGAAAATCGCAGTATGTCGTCGCAAGCAGTTACTGAAGTAACTAGCACCACTTTATCAGCACCATGTAAAGTAAATACTGATAAATGGATTATAGATTCCGGAGCTACTGCACACATGACTTCAAGAGGTGATTGGCTTCAGCATTACAAGAAAATCAGTGAAGGACGTGTTACTGTTGCTAACGGTGAAGATTTGGTAGCTTTAGGTTGCGGTGAAGTTCCAATTTATACTAATTCTATAGTCAACAAAATTAGTGATGTTTTACATGTGCCTGAACTGAACAGTAATCTACTTTCAGTTAAAAAGGTAGTAGAAAAGGATCTAGTGGTAGTTTTTTGATAAATCTGGTTGTAATTTTTACAAGACAGGTAATGTCTCTTTTGATAATGAACCTTTAGTGCGAGGTATTTGTTGTGGTGGACTGTATAATTTAGACTGTACTGTAAATCTGCCGCAATATGTTTCAGCTTATAATGTGCACTCCGATAAGTCCAGGTTTCAGCTTTGGCATAAGCGACTTGGACACCTTTGCCGTATTGGGATGGACCTTCTTAGAAAAGGTCTTGCTGATGGTGTAGAGTACACAGACAACGAGGTAGACAAAGAGTCTTGTATACCTTGTATCGAGGGTAAGCAGGCGAGAAAGCCATTCAAAAGGCTCAAGCCAAGAGTTAAGTGATAATTTCGAAGATGCAGATGAAGATATTGATGAAACAGAGACTCAGACGGTTCCCTCAAATGAACCAACTGTTTCAGCGAGAAGGTATCCAGACCGAGAACGTAAGCCTCCCGATTATTACTCGTATAGTACTCGTGTAGATGAGATACTTTCTGACAATCCAAAGTCCTATCATGAAGCTATTAATTGCGATGATAGAAATAAATGGATAACAGCAATGAAGGAGGAGTATAATGCTTTACTCCAAAAACACACTTGGGTTTTGGTCGATAAGCCTAGTCACAAGACTTGTATTCCTTGCAAGTGGGTTTATAAACTTAAACGAGATGCCGATGGTAACATAATCAAATATAAAGCTAGATTAGTTGCTAAAGGCTATCGACAAATAGAAGGTGTAGACTACAAGGAGACGTTTGCTCCTGTGGTGAGACACTCTTCTTTTAGAACACTTTTGGCCTTAGCGGTCCAGGAGGGATATAAAGTAAGACATATGGATGTTGACACGGCGTTTCTCAATGGCGAATTAGAGGAAGAAGTCTACATGATGCAGCCTCAAGGTTTTGTTCAAGACAAGGAGGAAGGGAAAGTCTGTTTATTGCAAAAATCCTTGTATGGCTTGAAACAGGAATCTAGGGCCTGGAACATAAAACTAAAACAAATTTTGACAGGTTTGGGTTATACTCAAACTCCTTCGGAGGCTTGTGTCTACACAAAAAAGATTTCAGATGAAAACTCTTTGATATTAGGAGTGTATGTCGATGACATTGTCATTCTTTACAGAGACGATGTCACAATTGACAACTTCAAGAAACAATTTGAAAAATTTTTCAGTTGCAAAGATCTTGGAATAATTAAATTTTTCACTGGAATTAATATAGATTGCTCTGAAAACAATATAAAGATCTCGCAAAGATCGTATATTGAAGAATTGTTAAAAAAATACAATATGAGAGATTGTAAGCCGGTAGAGACGCCTCTCGCTCAAAAGAAACTCGTCCCTGGAACTGGTGAGAGCAATTACCCCTATCAGGCCCTTGTGGGTTCGCTGTTGTGGTTAGCAGAGGTCTCTAGAGCGGATCTCGCATATGCGGTGAGTTACCTTAGCCAATGTAATAAAAGTAATGATGCGACGCATTGGAATGCAGCAAAAAGATGTCTTCGCTATTTGAGTGGGACTAAAAATGCTGGCATTACTTATAAAAGGAACACAGAACTAAAGGAGAAAGACAGAAAGTTAAGAATTTACAGTGATTCAGATTTTGCGAACTGTCAAGAAAGTCGACGTTCTCATACGGGTTTTTACGTGGAGCTGGCAGGAGGAGCCGTATCCTGGGAGTCTAGGAAACAATCAACAGTGGCACTATCCTCAGCCGAGGCAGAGTATATGGCACTGTCTTCTGCTACAAAAGAGGCTTGTTTTTTGAAAAGATTTATCAGTGAAGTAACTGGTAAGTCACCAACTGTTGATATTTTTACAGACAGTCAAAGTGCTCAAGCATTAGCACTGAATCCAGTCCACCATAATCGTACTAAGCACATTGATGTAAAATATCACTTTATTAGGGAAAAAGTGGGAACGAAGGTTATTGATTTAAAATATATGCCTTCCCAAAAGTTACCAGCAGACGTCCTAACGAAACCTTTAGGACGAATCAAGTTTAACAAATGTGTACAACAGATAGGCATATATTAAATTATTTATTTTCTTGCAGTGAGTAGCAGATTATTTTATTTTAAAGTAAAGGAGGAGATGTTGTACATACTTTTTCATTTCAAAATAAGAATCTGTTTTTAAACTGTTTATTCTTATGTTCTTTTTGTTATTTACTTCAAAATAAAATTTTCACAAGTGCAGTCACATAAAAATGTTTTATTATATTTTCTTTCTTCCTATTTAATTCTACACGTATCTATGTCAGAATTTTTATATTAGGTTAAGATGACGTGTAAATAATAATATTTTACGAATAAAATGAATATGAATTTGAATCGGCTTCTTCTAGGTAAGTGCGCTCCATCGTGGTCCGCAATTGAGTTATTTTTAATTTATTTTACAATATGAATCTCCACAGCCTCCGTGGCCCATGCCTTATATAAACTTGACTTGACGGAATGAAAAATCTCTCTCTCCCTCTCTGTCGCTCTCTCACTCTCGTCTATTCTGACAATGCAATGCGAAAATTAGCACATCACAAGCTATACCAAAAAAACTTTAAATATTAAAATCATGACTGGCCTTGTGGCTCAGTTGGTAGTATGTCTACCTGCTGAACCTTATTAGTTACATTACCCTGACCACCCCTCGTCTAATCAATAGAAATAACTCGTTTTTTTTCTATAACGACTAAGTAAACGCTGGCTCTTGTAGGTAGGTATTTTTTTTTACAAAAGGTTTTTATGTAGCGGAGATCGCCGACAAAAGGTTGGCGATGTTTTAATATCGTCAATTATTGGACGTCTTCTGCCGCGAGAGAATTTATTAAAAAATAACTCGGATGTAAAAACGCTTATAAGCAGAGAGTAGCGCTCGATGGCTTAAGATAGGAGCGATAGCGGTTTACTGATCGTTAAATATCAAATTGAGCACGAGCATATTATGCCTATAGTATGCTCAATTTGCTGATTAGTATTGTGTATATTGTGTGTAGAATAAACTTTAGTAGCTGATAAAATATTATACATATTTTAGCAACTACTAAAGTTTATTCTATGATTTACTAATTTACCTATAATCGGAGGGAAATGAGATGTTTGCAATAACATTGAAAAAAGAAAAAGTAAGATTATAACCATCACACGTTTAAAAATATTATTATTGTAATAACGATTAATTGATAATATTGAAAACCTAAGTGAGTACTTTTTTGGAGAGTTCACCTGTGGAATTAGCAAAAATGTTCACCGTGTTCCGGTTTCAAGAACAATGTTTTCACAGTTTACACAGCTACACACACACAGCTATGTTTTGTCACGGACTATCATTGTATCGATTATTATTGGAATAAAAAAAATGTTTTTTTTTTGTATCGATTGTTCTTAATCGCTCGTGGCTTGGCCCACTGTTGAACCTGAAACCTCCGGGCTATGCGTTAACGTAGCCATCAAAGAGATTTCGCGAGTTACCGGAGCTTTTATACGGAATTTTTGATACCTCAGCCACTCTGTATTAAAATACTTTTTTGCTTTTCATGAGCCGTACATAGCGCCGTGTCGTGTGGGTAATATGAGAATGAGAGGCATGCATAATCTGACGGATTAGTAACGAAAAAATATACTGAATATTTGCTCTTAGTATTTAGTAGTTAAAAAAATCTGTAAAACGAAATTTGGTAAATATGAATCCGTTCAGTAAGTAGCTGGTTAAAAAATTAATGAACTCAATGTGATAAAATTTATAAGAACTTCTCAGAGGACTTAATGAGTACTGAAAGTTGAATTATATTATCTATGTTAGTGTTAACTTTTTATCTAGTCCCCAAAAACACAAATGTATTTAAATAAATATTGACTAGGAAGTAACGTAGAAAACAGAAATCTTAAATAAAACGTACGAGTACAAACGAAAACAATATCTCGGTAAAGTAGGTATAAATCCGTAAAATCCGTTTGACTCCCTCTATTAGACTCCATCTCGAGTTCACCTGCGAAGAGATAGTGCCGCAAATATCATTTACTCACCTCGGGGGGATGGGGGGCAGGGAGGAGGGGGAGGCGTACTTACGAGTGGCTCAAATGTACTGTACATCAATATATCTTATTACAAGGTTCTTGTCACGTGTTCTCTACATTTTGTGGATACTTATTACGTTAGTAAATGTCGGCAAGTAACTGTCTTCAAAGCTAAGAAGGGTCAAGATTGAAGTAGTCTTTTTATTTATTTATTCGAAAATAGGCTTGCGCTTAACTCACCTGGTGTTAAGCGACAGTTACGGTCTACGATGGAGCGCGCTTGCCTAGAAGAAACCTATTCACTCGCGATTTGAAGACAACTAGACACCTAGTCTAATATTGTGTGGTTGTATCTATGTACATAAACTTATCCAATGTTGATAAATGAGGTGTCAATCGATCCGATATTATAGTGCAGCTGATACAGACACTAATATAATTTATCTGAAGTTATAGCCTTTCTATCTCAGATATGGTAATATAATATATAATATAATATAATATATATACATAGGTATACATATTATGTATACCTATGCATGTATATGCGTCGTAGTGGAATGACTGCTGAGTGCTGAAGGATATGGAACTTCATCTTGCTAACTTGGACAACTTGTGCTTGTGTATTCGATGAATGGTACAGTTCTTTCAATTCTATATTGTTGTACTTATACGAGATTGTATATAATGATTGTGAAAATTCATAATCATCATCATAGTCGTTAAGCTACAAGAAATCCAATGACATGGGTTTTTAAAAAAATCTGATGCAATTGGCTTGCATCTAACTTCTTCCTCCCACCTGTATGAGGTCATCTGTCCACCTCGTGGCTGGTCTTCTTCGCTGCGCTTGCCGGTGCGTGCTCTCTCGAGAACTTTTCAGTTCAGTTTGAAAAACGATGGTTTTCAGTTTTTTACCTACACTTCTGCAACACATTTTATAACGATCGGTCCAGCCGTTTGATCTTGGAAAGTTAACAAACATACAGTGAGACAAAGTTACTTTGTTTTTTATAATAATAGTCTTTCAATTACTTTGACTAGCAAACGGGTTCTCCCAATACAGCCAACGATTCAACGGAACCATAAAAATAAATCATCATCCATTGTCCACCCACTGCTGAGTATAGGTCTGCTGCTAAGCGCGCCACTCTTTTCGGTCCTGTGCCAGTCTCGTCCACTGCATTCATACTGCCTTGCCGATATCATTCGACCAACCAGCTTTACCCAGTAGTGACACGTGAGGTAGACCATCGACGAAGACCACGGTATCTTAAAGAAACATACAAGAATCAATACCTATACAAATGCAGCCCTAGGCCGTCGGGGAGAAAAGTAAAGAAAAGTGGGGTACTTCGGCGTTTCGCACCGCAAGTGATTCGAACCGCGGTCCGAATCACCCAAGAGCTCTTTTTGAATAGGTCCTTTCGCACCGCGGTGCGAATCGGCGAATATCATTTTGGAATAGGTCGATTCGGACCGCAGCGCAGTGAGGAAACACAGTTCCTTTTTTGGGTGAGTGGGTAAATTCGAGCAGAGAAGATTGTGTAGTTTGATTACATATGTACCTGATAAAGTGGTGTGTTCAGTAGTATATCTGAGAAAACAGAGCAATGAAAAATGTAAACAGAGTCATAAATGTTTATTCTCCGTACGCGAAGTGTATTGCTTGCGTTCTGTAGCGACGCGCACCGCTGTCAATGTTGTTACACCATCCGGGGAAGGGTTTACGGTTTTGATAAGCGATAACAAATGTTGTAAAAAAACGTGTTTTGGGGGTAACAGTAACTGAGTTATCATAGACACATTTGTGATAGTTCACTATAACTCTGCGGTAAAAACTTTACTGTACTACCTAAACTTTACTACTATTATAGTTTAGAATCAAATGAACGTACCTTGATGTTTATTGATTTTTATTTTTTGAGCGCATTGAACGAATACTATTTCATAATCTACATTGGGATAATATTCATTATTCGTTCTTATGTTATACATAATATTACCTATGGTCTGGTTCATTAGTATATATCTGATACTCAATGTCAAAATGACCTTTGGTTGCTTTTACCAAAATTTTTGTGGACATAGGAGAGAAAAATATAATTATGTTAACATAACAATTATCTTCTGAAATTATTTGAAATAAGACATTCCCTGTGCACGCCGGAGTCGTGGACACCTTGCATGACTTGATATATCAGGTTTATAATTATATCAAATACCTATACTTATGCGACAAATAATTATAGTTTCAATAACTGAAAAAAAAAAACACTTCAAAATACGCAATTGTAAACAAATTGCGTATTTTGAAGTGGTTTTTTTTTCAGTAGGTTCTTAGGAAGATATTTTTTCAGTTATTTTGTTTAAAAACCAAAGTACTGAACCGATTTTGATAAAATGTATATAGAACCACTTCTGAAGTATTATCTACCAATCAAAAAAAGAATCATCTAAAACAATTCAGAATTGGCGGAGTAATCGCTGAACAAACATAAATAAAAAAAAACATAAAGCAGAATTAAGAACCTCCTGCCTTTTGGAAGTCGGTTAAATATGTATCTGTTTGTATCTGTACCGTTTCCGTTTCTCTTATTATTTTTACTAATTTGACGCACTATTATCAATATGTCAGCTTTATTATAATTGAAACTGGCTTAAAAGGGATAACAAAGTTTCGTATCATAATTAGCACAATCAAAGTCCAGATGGTCAACCCACCCGTAAGAACGTTGTTCCGCACCCCACCGTCCTCGAGGTGAGACTCGAGCCGGCGCGGCGGCGAGCAGCGAGCCAGCCTCCCAGCCGCCTCATAAATATTAAACGCAAGCTCTGCTCCAGTTGCTGCTAAATAGGTTACGGAGGCAACTACTAGCACCTGGATTGACAACGACCTGTCCCGATATGGAATTATGAATAGATTAGTTACGCAGTTACAGCTCTGTCTGCTGATAATATCGGGTGTGCGATGCCAGTATTGGAAGTTTAGTTTACACGCATAACATTATAAGTTTGATGTGTGTATCTGTGTATTGTTGTCTGTTGCATCGAAGCCACAGAACAGATAAATATTCTGGTTTTTAACTATTTAAATATATATTTTTTAAACAGTATTTGATTTTTAAGAATGTTCTTATTAATAATATATATATACCTCTATATATATTTACTTATTTAAACGATAATTATATTTAAAAAAACTGAAATCAAAATACGCAATTTATTTACTTGGAAGATATTAATTCAGTTATTTCGTTATAAAAACCAAAGTACCAAACCGATTTTGATAAAATTAAAATATAACTACCTCTGAAGTATTACTTACCTTCCAAACAAAAAATAATCATCAAAAACAATTCATAATTGGTGGAGTAACCGCTGAAGATACATACAAAAAAAACATACAGTGGAATTGAAAACCTCTTTCATTTTGGAAATCGGTTAAAAATAGTCTCGCACTTGACCGCTTACTTGTCTGATGTTAACTGTCTACGATGGAGTGCGCTATATATACCATACTTTCTGCATCCCTTGTTTATATCCGCGTTCGAGTGATCCTGTCCTTATGTAGATAGCTGCACTTCACAATGAAGGTAGGTACCCTCCAAATATAAAATGTATCAAGGATCAGAGGTGCCCAATTCAGTTATTCAAGACCGCTCCATAGCCGAACCTTATGTGGAGCGTTTACCGTCGGCCGCCATAGTTTTTTTGATTCAGTCACTTTTATGTCATACAATTGACACATTTGATGAAACGTAACACGTCCTTCGCTCGTTATGCTTCGCAAAAGGTTCAGTTACGGATCGGTTTTGAATAACTGAATTGCCCCCAGTGGTTTTAGCGGTCAGTCACTCAGGATAAAGCATTTTATACATATAGATATAATAGATCTTCATACATACATATTCTGTGTGTATTAAAAGTATTAAAAATTAAAACACTTTTAAATGATTCCATCAGGCGAGTTGTTGATCAATCGTACACCTATTCCATATATTTAGAAAACTGTTAAGTATTTATGTCTTTCTGATAAGCGTATATTCCCTTTATCACCTGCTTACAGACGAATCGATGCTCAAACGACAAAAAACTTTAACTTGTAAACATATAGATTTTAATTCATTTAGCATATTTACATTAGTATAACAAGATATTAGTATTACCTAGTACTGGAAGATTTATCCTTCCTACCATTACTTTACAATGTATCAGAATGTCAGCTAAGTGCCGGGGGGTGGGGGGTGGGAGGTAAAAATTAACAAAGCAGAGGTCAGAGGGACAAGACACGGCGACCCATTACGGTAATAGCTTCCCGACCTCCCTCACACCGGCGTGTAACAAACATAAAGTGTTTTACAGGCTAGGCGTTCACCTCAGCTCACCTGATCTAAATGATGCTAGATAAATAAAATAAAAAAACAGTTTGTGTGTATTACACATTTCACTGTGTGGATTATCTGTGTTTTTATATACCTACATCTAATATATTTCACAATCGTCGCCTCAGTGCTTGTTTGAGCTATATACCATTGGTAAAATTTTACAGGAGAAGTTTTTGCTCTATTTTTTTTAAAGCTATAGGTGTTTGTAAAGCTTGAATATCTTTTTTATTCATGAGTTACTTAGACTGAAACCATAGTACGAGTTTAAATGCACTTCCTAGACACACAAGCCAATAAGTGATACCAAAAGTATGTAAAATATACGCGATCATTTCAATTATATCAAAGGTAGTTTATTTAATTATTGCACATTCTTTTTACATTATTAAAAAAGTTTTTTTTTTTTTTTTTAAAGAAAATATTTTATATTTTTAAATATTTAACTGGAATGTATTCAAAGTCGATTGATTAGGTGAAATTCTAACCGTTATTTTTTTTTAAAATGATTAGCGTGAGCTTGACGCAAACTTGACCAGTTTTTATTATTTTTTGAGTTTGACACAATCGTCATCTGTTTTTTTTTATATCAAATTATAACGAAAAAAGTGTATAAATAACAAAAGAGAAGTCTCCTCCTTCTTTTCGTGTCAACGGTTCGTTTTTTTTTATTTATACAGTATTTATTTTGTGTATTACATAATTTATTAATGTATACAGTAAAATATAAGTGTAATAGGGCTGACTTATTTTTTGTTTTTTCGAAAATCCAAGTTACTTATCTAGGCCGCGCAGTACATATATTCATCGCTGTAAGTGTCCAAAGATAATCCCAAAAGGAATCCCTAATACGAATAATGTTCTCTAAATGATTTCGTCTAGAATAATCTATTTTGCTAAGAAATCTCTAAGAGGCTTATCTGCGGCTTACAGTAAGTTAAGCTTTACATCGAAATGTGTCTTTTAACTTAGCTCTTCAGCTTCGGTACTGGACTTACTTTAACTACCGACTACAGAAAAGAAGAAATAAATAAATATTTGTAATTATATAATTGTATTGTAACTATTTATTTGTAATAATAAACAGTTCTGTTCGATCTTGTTTTCAATCTATTTGAATCGGTTTTGATTATTATTATTCCTGTATGTAATATGAAGCCCTGTTTTAAGCCTACATATTGTTATGTGAAAGGACGGAACCCTACTTTTTTATACTAAAAAGATTTATGTTTGACCACCAACTCGCCTGATTGTAAGCGACGCGTCGCTTACAGACGACGACGGTTCGAAAAACACGTCGATCTAGAACCTAGAAGGTACATAATACATTGTAGCCTTGACAATTCCAAGATTATAGTGGCACACACTTGACCAATTATTTTATAAGAAATAAGTAACTCGCCTGGTATAATATGTAGGATTCCGCCCTACACTGCGCGTAGCCGGACACGCACTTAGTTGGTTTTTTTACAGTCATGCCCATTGATTTTTGTCGCAACATAGACTGAAAGTTTTTTTATCATGTATAGTCAGGCTTGCGCTTGACCGCCAATTCGCCTGACTACGAATGATACTGCAATCTAGAATAAAGCACTTTGCCTAGTAGCAACTTATCTGGGAAAATCCACCCATTTTGTAACATAAAAATGTCAAAGCTGTCTATTTAGATGTTTTTATATAAGTAGATACTATACTCATAATATGTCATCGGTGTAAAGTAAAACCGAATGCAAACATTGTATTTTACGGTGTCCCCCGTCCAGCACGGTTACGGGCGGCCGTCGCCCGCCGCCGCCCGCCCGCCGGCGGCTGCTCCGACCCGATAAAAAATAACAGTTTCAGGAACAACATGGTTCTGATGACGCCGCCGCTAATATGGAAAACTTTTTACATTTACACGCGTGAAACGTGATATTTTTAGCATTTTTGTTTTATTTGTTTAATTTTCTGAATTAGGTATAATATATTTTAGAATAATGAACGGGACTGACTGTTGTAAAATAATAACGCATTTTTTTACTAATACCGGAATGCCTATAAGAATACTAATAAATTACTTCAAGATCAATGCTAATCGAAATCGAATCTCACTAGAAAAGTACTAGTGAGAAAAATAATGTTTAATGTAATTGACTGGCCTGTGGCTCAGTGGTAGTATGTCCGCCTGTTGAGCTTGTAGGTCGTGGGTTCGATCTCCACCCAGGGCAAACATTTGTGTGATGAGTATGGATGTTTGGTCTGTGTCTGGATGTTTCTATGTATATATTTACAAAAAAAAAAAATATGTATTCTATCTGCTATCTAGTTCCATAGTAAAATTTATGCTTAGTTTGGGCTAGATGGTGTTATGTGAAATGTCCACAAATAAATATAATTTCCCCAGTCTAAATTGCCTAAAGTTATTTTGATTAGTAAGCGATGTCTATGTTATCTAAGTGAGCAAAAAAACACTGAAGTAATTTATTTAGTGAACAAAATAATAGTAAAATCAATTTGTCTACATATATACCTACCTAATGAAAAAAATAATGTCCAATCCTATGTAAATAGGGTTAATAGGGCCACGAGTTGTGTGATGTCCAATTTGCCGGAACACAAAGGTATCATCTTAAACTAAGATTGAAATCTACAAATGTTATTTTTATGTAAGATAGATGTTCGATTGATCACCAATTTGCCTGCTGTTAAGTAACGGTGTGGCCGAGGATGGAGCTAGTTTTTTTTTATTCGAAAATAGGCTTGCGCTTCACCGTCAACTCACCTGGTGATAAGCGACAGTTACGGTCTACGATGGAGCGCGCATGCCTAGAAAAAAAATGGTTTCTCGATCCAGAAGATATCTATTCACTCTAGTACCTATTGCCATTATATTAAAATATCTAACACTCGGATATCTAATAATTTTTATTTATTTTGTTTCAGGTATGTTTTGAAATGTAACACCAACTTTAAAACAAAACCATCATGTTATCGTATGGGTAAGTCTATAAGATACAATCAAAAGATCAAAATTAAATATAGGTAATTATATTATTTTGCCTAATAGCTACATTTTAAAATAACTATTAATCTAGTTATCAACGGAACGGTTTACTCGAAATATTTTGGGAAAAAAATATAATTATTGTAAAGGCAAAATAAAAATTCATATATTTATAAGCGTCAACTCCAGGAGTGTTTCAAACTGTTTTATGTATGCATAGTTGTGTGTCCACCGACGCATGCGTGGTGTCAAATACTGCGCTACTGTCTGCGAGTCTGTGAAAGTTTCTTTAGGAAGTGCTTATAGCCTCCAAAATAAAGGAGGTTTATAATTTGCTTGTATTTTTGTATCCTGGCTGTATATGACTTAAAGTTGGGGATAGTGACCTGGCAGTCCTGGCACCGACCTCAATAAGTAGTTGGGGTACGTACAGACCTACTAAAGTAAACGCCCAGTTTTGATTTCTCCCTTTTCAGTTAATTGAATAGTTTTAAAAGTCGATTTAATTTTTTTACCCGACTGCGAAAGAAGGAGGGTTATTTAAATTACTTGTTTTTGGGTATTGAATGAGATTAAGCCGCCTCTCTCGAGCATG
The DNA here is from genome assembly GCA_947563715.1 of Lycia hirtaria. Classification (NCBI taxonomy): domain Eukaryota; kingdom Metazoa; phylum Arthropoda; class Insecta; order Lepidoptera; family Geometridae; genus Lycia; species Lycia hirtaria. The sequence goes on from OX387380.1 coordinate 9,038,910, forward strand.
AATCGACGAGAGAGAGAAAAACGCATACTGTAAGTACTTGTATTTCGTATTTTGTTAATGGCGCCTGAATGAAGTTTCACTTAATTTATGTCGTGCGGTCTTAAACACACACGTTTTTTTTAAATCTAATTTTATAACGAGACAAGCAAGATAACAGCTCAATATGTGTGGCAATTTGGTGCGCTCTTCACTCTCAGATTATAATTATTTTAATTTTCCTATTAGCACTAATATCGTTGTATTGACTTGGTATTGGGCGCACATTTTTAAGTCACAACAATAGTGATGTCTTTCTTTTATTCATATATATATATATATATATAGCAATTTTAATTTTTTTTTTCTGGTTGTTGTTTTATTTATTAATGTAATAACAAAGAACCGAGCTTATATTCCATAAAAACCAATAAAACGAAAATTCATCATCGAAATTGATTCACCTTTACAAGGCACATATTGTTAGAGTGTTTGTTCACTTGACCGGTCAGTAATTGGCCGGTGTAGCCCCGCGGGACTGGCCGCTGATTGGTCCGCGTCACGCGGCCTAGGAGGCCCCGGGCCGCGGGCCTACTACTAGGCACCAGGGGCCCCGCGGGAAGTGGAAGGGTTGAATTAAACCTCCGGTTAACGTGTTTATTTAATTATATGGGTAATTATTCATTTTTTAGCTTGTGTTTTGTTAGTATTATGTGCTACCCTGAAATGCAACTTGGTTATCTTCAAAATAACAATAAATTGGTACCTTATAAGTACCTTCGGAGCAAGTATCCTAAGTTGCTACTTAACATCACATCGATCAAATGGAAGCACGAGACAAAATCATTATCAATATCAACCACATAACTTTGTTCCAGCGATAGCTCATAATTATTATGTTTTTACCCGTACTTTTATTTAAAAATGCGAATATCCTATTTAGTAAACTATGGCTTTTATTATGCTTTTATTGAGCTTAATACCTGACAACTTACATGTCATTATTTTTTGTAAATCTCTAAGTATAACTTTATACAAATTTGACACATTTTATTACCGCCATATTTTTTATTTAACTTTATTTCTAGAAATATTATTAGTAGCACTGGTACATAAAGTTACATTATAATGGCTCGACCAAATGCTTAACATGACAAAATACCTACTTATTCATTTCATTTGCGGGCTGTAAGCTGAACCACATAAAATTAGACTTTATGTACATACATTTAGGGTACATGACAGTCATAAAGCACCATAAATGAGACCTGCCGTTATGAGTAAATAACAAATAAAGATAGAGTATTTGAAAAACAAAAACTTTATCTTTGCCTTGCAGAAGAACAACTCCAAGACAAAAGTTAGTGTTCTTGAATATATACGTTAGTGTCCTTGATTGGTTTCGTAGTGATGTATTTGTCTTTGTCCTAATTGCAACCAACCTGAAACGCGGTGCAATATTTTGGCACTGAAATTAATTATAACTTTCGCAATAATAGGTAGATACATTTTTTTTGTCGTGAAGCTTGTGTGAAGCACTAACAAAAGGGCAAAAAGGTTTTATCATCATCATCATCATCTCAGCCACAAGAAGTCAACTGCTGGACATAGGCCTCCCCCATGGATTTCTAGAAAGACCGGTTGGAAGCGGCCTGCATCCAGCGTCTTCCTGCCACTTGTATGATATCTTCTGTCCACCTTGTGGCTTATGCTATCATAATATTATCCGGCATGATTAGTCCCGGAGTATCGCATTTTTATCCAATGTCCTTACAGTCCCGGCGTAATCCCAACGGAAGGTTATCTGCGTAAATGTCCTAAGGGTCACGAAAATAGATTCGCAGATCCTTGGATCTGGGATAAACCTTGACTATTACATAACATAATCTTTTGGGATGTATGAAATATTTATTTTAAGAAATCTTCAAATGTAGATTATACGCTTGACTAGCGGCGAAATGTGGTTTACGTGAAATTTCACAGATTCAATCAAGGCAGATTTATATCTGCTCTATCAAGGCAGATTAATATTTTATCTGTATTTGGAATTCTAGTGTGAGGAAAATAAACTGAGACACAATGAGTGAACAAAAACAGGCTGGTAATCGACCTCAGCTGTGGTTTTCAAAAATGAAGGCTGTCATTGATTGGTCAGTGATCAATTCGATCTTTGTTCGTTAATGTTGTCTCGGGTTATGTGGCTCAGATTATATCCTTCATTTTTACATCTATAAACTTTAATTCTAAATACAATTATCTTAAGATGTTCAGAAATGGCTTATATTAAATTAAGTTTTTGATTCAATAATATCATTCGTTGTAAACTATCTATGCTTTAACAGCTTAACTAATCAGGACTTGACGTTTATTATCAAGGAAACTATGAGAAAATAAATTAAATTATATAAAACTAAATGCTCATTACTCATAATAATTGTATTATTCTAAAGCAAATATAGATAAATAGATAAACTCTAGGTGGCCGAGGCAAGGTAAGCGGAGTGTGGGACGTCCAGCTGCAAGATGGGTCGACGATATAACAACAATCGCGGGTCGAACCTGGACTAGATTGGCACAGGACCGAGGAAGATGGCAAGACAAGAGAGAGGTCTCTATCCCACTGCTGGGTATAGGCAGCAGTGGGATAGAGAAGGCTGTGGATGATGATGATGATGATGAGATAAACTCTTTACAACCCTTCTTCTTCTTCTCTTCCGTACCTCAAAAGGAAAAAACGGAACCCTTATAGGATCACTTTGTTGTCCGGCTGTCCGTCCGTCCGGGTGTAAAAAAGTTACAGACGAATATGTCGTAAAAAATGCACATTTAGACACTCACGACAGAATCAAAAGGCGAGTCAAAAACTCGCAATAGTCCGTTTTTTTTTTTTTCTCTTTATAAGTTTACCTAAATAGCTACATTATAGCACGTTTATCGCCATTCGAGGTAAAAACAGACACAAGCATGCATTCTTTTTAACACTCCATGCCGTTCCATTCCAAATGCATTTGCACCTTTTGCTGGCGCTCACAAAACACCCTAAAAGCGACCTTTTACGACACAAAATAAAGTTCAAATTAAAAAAAAAAGAAGTATCTTGGGAGTTTTGATATATTTGATAGTAGTTTTGTTGAAAAATAGACGCTGGTGTCTGAGTAATAGAGTGGAAAACAGGTTGATGACACTACCAGACGTGCACTTACGGTTTCATATCTCAGAGCGCGGTGGAAAATAGTGATTTAGCTTCAGACAAAACGACTGTATCTGAACGATGTTTTTACAAAGTAAAGGTTTTCATGCTTTTCGAGTGTTATTTTTTTAAATAATGAGTGTCCAACACTGTGTAGCAAGTTTCTGTATCTTCTTATCGTCTATTTAGGGAATGGAGAATATCCTAAAGTAAAATAATTAAAAAAGACACCAACAACGTAGATTAGTACCTAATATAAGTAGTGGTATCTGTGTAGGGGTGTGTCTGTGGCATCTTAAACGGGTAGATCCATTTCGATCAAGTTATTTTTTTATTATGTGAATGTTATAAGATTAGAATGAAAGTATGCTATGTTTCATCATAATCGGTATAGCATTTTTGTCATGGTTTGCAAGTTATCTAACCTTACTTATATCTTATGCAAAATACGTAATGCGGAGAGTCGGAACAATCACTGCGGTCAAGTATGAATTTCACTCCTATATACCGAGACTTCCGTCTTTTAGGTTATTTTATTGCGTAGACTAAGAACCTTGATTTTATATTGCTTAGCAGGGATGTAGACCTAAGTTTTTGTTATAAATTTCTACTCAACACCTCCACGTCCATGCGTTCCTGAGAAAAAGGATTTTGTCAGAGTCAAGGACAGACAGATAAAAAGACGGACTACAAAGCGGAACAACCTTAACAGGGTTGTGAAGTAAAAACTCCTAAAAAGATTGGGAATTTGATATTTTGGCGTCACATAAAAATGCAAGTGCATGCCCGACTAGTTTATCATCTCCTAGTGTATATACTCCAGAGTACCCCCCCCCCCCCCCCCCCTGGCGACGCCCGCCGCGCGCCGCGCGTCGAGTCGCACTAACGTTTTCATCCCGTGCTCTTGTGTCTGTCTGTATGACAAATTACGTAGCGAAACGATTAATGGATGTGACGTCACGTGGATTTATGATATCTGGAAGATAATAGTCCGTGATGTATGTTCGTGTACCGATGTCGCCCTGGAACTCGATGACGTACACTAGCCGGTACCCGCGACTTCGTACACGAAAACAAGGTCAATCCATACACAACGATTTGGATGCACATCACTTTTAGATGCGTGATTTTTATGCTCTCGTTTGTCCACGGGCGTAGCCAGGTTTTAGTTTGGTTGAACTCCCAAAACTCAAAAGCGTCTGTCACAGTTGGCGCTATCAATGCTGTACCTATTGGTTAAGCAAAAAATAATGTTCGGAAGTTTTTTCAACCAAAAAGTTTGCAGTTTCGCTCCAGAAAAGTAAAGTCTGTTTTCAGTAAGGCAAATAAAAGAATAACCCGTTTTCAATGGTTTTATGTGTATCAATCATCGTTGTAGTCTGTCTTCACTTCATCCTCGGTGGACTTGGACTCGCCAGATTTGCTTTTAGAGTCTTCAGAATCAGCGACGGCATACTCATAGAAGAAATGGTCATATTTGTCGCTATCTTTGCATCGATAACCGTGGATTTTCACGAACACTGCAATTTTAATACAATATCTATTTATAGAAAACAATAACTAAATCATCCCAGCCTTTATCGATCCACTGTTGGACATGTCTACTCTGTTTTCACACCATCCTTAACGGTCCTTCACTGATCTCATCCAGCTCATTTATTTATTTATTTTTAAATAAATAAATAAATGAATGTCATGTCATGTCCTCAGACTTAATGATGTCGTCGACTTTGTATCAGAAATCAGAAAACCCGTAAGGTGGACAAATGACATTGTCATAGCCTAGCGAACCGATGGGGTTGTAAACTTTTCGATTACAGAACGCCACGTAGGACGACCAGTCACAAGGTAGACGGACGACTTCATACAAGAGGCAGGAAATCTCAGATTGCAGGCCATGCGTAACTGTATGGTTTTGGAAAAACTATATATACGAAGCTTATGTTCAGTAGCAACATTTTAGTGACTAGATTGAAGATGGCGCTGATTATAACTTCTTACTAGTTCCGTCCTGACAGTTCCTGTATTTCATCATGCACGAACTCTTAAAGCTCCTCCTAGCCTCCTGGTAACCTCCGCAGATCCACGAGATGGTTCTGTCGTTCCATTTTTTCGCCATGTCTGCCGGACATGGTTTGCATTTGCGGTGCCACTTTCTCCTGGAAAACAGAGATTATAACAAACGTATGATATTGTTATCACGATTTAATGAATAAATTAAGTTAATTTGGTTATATAACCGGATTTTATTAAAATTCTGTCACGATACAAGAAAAATACCGTTATTTTCATAATTCTTATACGGAGTAAAAGATTATAGTTCCCAACCACAGAAACCAAAATAATAATTAAGTTAATAGAAGTCCCATGTACAGGTTAAAGTAATTGTCACCATCGAGATGTTCGCACGTCTCCTATTTAATATGTACGTACGTATGCTTACGGCTTACAACAACACATGTATGAACGTGCAAAATAGTTCTGATTCAATGTAAGTGAACCAATGCGGCGCATTCGTAACCTTAATGTAACCTAACCTAATGGTTGAACTTTGTGTGTACAGAGTTTTCAGAGCATGTATGTAGTTGTAATTGGCTAAATAACATTGTCATTTATCCTGAAATATGATGTATAAGGACCAAAATGTGACGTATTCAGGAATACGTCATATTGCGGCCAAATTGGAGCGAATAATGAGGAACCGGGTAAGTAGTTCCTAATGAGCTTAAGATCAGACCACGTTCCACGAGAGGTCAATGAACGGAGAACTTAAGTGAGCTGGTTATTAGGATAATGGCCACCAACCATCCGTGTCTCTCCTCGCTACTCAGGGGCAGATATGACGGTCTCTTTGTGGTTCCCTTTTTACTATCTGATTCTGATCCTCCGCTTTCTGACATATCCAAGGAATTGTCATCACTCTTGCCGTCACCTGTGAACATAAAGAAACTATTATAACGAAGACAGATCATTGCCATCCTCTCCGACACAGGGAGTCCACTGCCGGACGTAGGCCATCCCCATGGATTTATAAAATATCCGCTTGTTGCATGGCCTGCAGGCCTGCAGCAGCGACTTGCTCACCACCACTATACCATCAATATATTTCAGGATTGTTTTGTAAACAAGCCGGCTTACTTAGAAAGGCCACATGTATTTAATATTTGTAGATGACAACTAAGTCGGCCTGTTTTTAACCGACTTCCAAAAAGAAGAAGGTTATTAACTCGACTGTATGTTTGTTCAGCGATTACTCCGCCAATTATGAATTATATTTGATGATTCTTCTTTTTGTTTGATAGGTTATACCTCAGGGGTGGTCCGATATAAATGTTATCAAAATCGGTTTAGTACTTTGGTTTTTATGATAAAATAGATGAAACATTATCATCCTACTAAACGAATTGCGTATTTTGAAGTCGTTTTTTTTCAGTTTTTAAACTATAATTTTATACTATCTACTTAGTCTAGAACTGCAAAACAATAACGGTTCCATACTTTTTAATCCCTGACCCAAAAAGAGAGGTGTTATAAACTTAACGTGTGTGTCTGTCTGTGGCATTATAGATAGACAACACTCCAAACAGATAGACCGATTTTGATCTAGTTTTTTTTGGTTGAAAGAAGATTTCATCGAGTGTTCTTAGCTATGTTTTATCAAAATCAGCTCAATCGTTTTTTTATCGGGGCTTTTTGAGATTTCTAAACTTATACTTGTTTCTGACAGTATTATTTTTCTTGTTTTTTTTTTAAAACTCTTTTTTCGTGATTTCGAGGGTACATTGAAAACATACTTGCTTGTCCGGAGGACGATGATGTTGATTTCCCTTTCTTGCTATCTATCTTTTGATTCAAGTTCAATATTTCCGTTACAGTAGTATTCGCGGGATCATTTTCTTCGGCTCCCCCTCGACAACCTGGAAAAACAATTTATGATCAGAAATATGGATGAAAAACCGCTGAGGCATCAAAAAACTATTATTTCTATACTAGTAGGTACTAATACAACAACATACTAATGAGCTTATCAATGACAGTCTTGGCCGAGATAACACGCGGCCCAGGATACATAGTAGCTAGGTCATGACCATGTCCGGAACCGGGGCTAGTGCGTACAGACAGTACCTGGGGGGTTACTACAATCGTAATGGTAATTTAATTTAAATATTACTTTGACCTTTATCTTGCTCTTTCAACTGTAGTAAGAATTAAAATTAAGAAGTAATATTAAAATAAATAAAAATAAAATAAATAAATATTTGTGGACATTTCACACAACACCATCTAGCCCAAACTAAGCAAAGCTTGTACTATGGAGCTAGATGGCTGATAGAATACATATATACTTTTTTGTTGTAAATATATATACATATGATACATAGAAACACCCAGACACAGAACAAACATCCATGCTCATCACACAAATGTTTGCCCTGGGTGGGGATTGAACCCACGACCTTTCAGACCATAAGATTGCTTTAAGCTGGGTGTTTATATGTATCATATGTATGTATATATTTACAAAAAAAAGTATATATGTATTCTATCAGCCAATATTTTGGAAGTAATTTGACAAGCCAGTCGTTGTCCGCCCGAATACAGAATAAATACCTTAATAGTATATATGGCCAGAATACGATTAAATCGGCGCGTTTAAGGATTTGAGTGATGACGTGGGTCTAGCGTTATTATTTATTACTCACCAGCTATTAAAGTAACAATAATGCATATGGACAGCCGCATGGCTAACCCTATCTGTCACGGTAGGAAGATAACTACCACTCCGGCAAGTAGTTCGAGAGCGCACATACTCCCATACCTATCAGGAATATATAAATGCACTCGTATATTGGTTATATATCGGTCCAATGTAAGATTTACGACGCTACCATTCTGTGTTTTTACGACATCGCACATTTCAGGGAGAGGTTTATTGTTTTTGGATGTGAATACTGAAATATGTATTACGTATAGTTTCAGTTTTTTCTGTTGGATTTATGTTTGTAGATTATTTTTACCCGACGAAGCCAAAAGAACTTTTGATGTTTTCAGCATAGACTAGACGAGCTAACAAAACTTCTTATTGAACAAGTTTACAAGCTATGTCTCCCTGTGCACGCGTCAGTATCCTAGTTATCTTGTACAATTAAAAAAACATTATTTTTTTATCATTAATTTAATAATTAAATTCAAAATTGTGATACGTACTTTTACTTATAGCAACCTAGACATAATGATCTTAAGTGCGTCTAGTTTCGGTAGTATCTCCTTTCTATTTTTAGTACCATTTTACGTTCGTTTTTTAGGGTTCCATAACTCAATAGGAAAAAACGGAACCCTTATAGGATCACTTTGTTGTCCGTCTGTCCGTCTGTCCGTCCGTCCGGTGTCATGACCTTTATCTCGGGAACGCGTGAAGGTATCGAGTTGAAATTAAAACCATATACGCAGATCTTGCTACAGAAAGAAAAATAAAGTTTCTAAGTTTTCGTAAAAAAAAATACAGCCGATTGTATCGTAAAAAACGCACATTTCGACACTCACAAGGGAATCAAAACCTATGGGGTACTTCCCGTTGACCTAGAACAATGAAATTTGGCAAGAAGCATTGTGTTAGAGTACACATACTTAAAGGAAATAATCTGAAAATTGGTCATTTTTAATTTAATCACAATTAAATAGTGTCTTTATGCAAGGAATGAGGGTCAAATTTTAAAGTGAATTAACCGTATCATATGGGGTATCATATGAAAAAGCTTCATTAGCATAAGCTAACACATGGTTTTAAATATTTTTACGATGTATAGGTATTTTTCGGATTATGAAGGAAAATATTTTTTTTTTTAAATCCTCCTATTATCTACTAGTTTGTACGGAACCCTCGGTGGGCGAGTTTGACTCGCACTTGTCCGTTTTTTGTTTATTGCAATTTTGAAAACGTTAAATACGTGATTTCTTATAGAAGCGGAAATAAAATAAATCATCAATATATATTTCCGTTTTGAAGACGGATTTCCAAATTGCAAAGTGACGCCTGATTTAGTAAATTTCACAGAAAAAAATGTTTTGTGTGTTTTTCTATTTTATTGTGTATAATATTATACTCTGTAGACGTAGAACCAGTGCCTGCCGTGGTAGGTGTCGTTTTTGCAGCGGTGGCCGTACAGCTTCACGAACACTGAAACAAATCGTACAGAGAGGACAAGATCCTTTATTAACTGTTAGATCAGCTGTGCCTTATATATATATATATATATATATATACGAACTTTTTAACCGACTTCCAAAAAGAAGGTTATCAATTCGGTCTGTATGTTTTTTTTTTGTATGTTTGTTCCCCTATTACTCAGCCAATTCTACATTAATTTTGATGATTCTTTTTGTGTTTGGCAGGTCATACTTCAGAGGTGGTCCCATATAAATTTTATCAAAATCGATGCTGTACTTTAGTTTTTATAACAAAATAACTGGTAAATTGCGTATTTTGAAGTCAGTTTTTTAAACGATAATTATTCGTAATAAAGAAGTAATTTTGCTTGAATTCAAACTAAAATTTTGCGCATATTTTCTCACAAAAACGCAACAACAGCGCACTAATCGTATTTATAAGCGGAACAAAGTCGTAAGTAAGACTGCACAACCCACTTTTCTACAGTCGGGTATTTGTCTTCTTTTTAACTATAACCTAATTTTGATTGCGTTAAGTATCGGCATCGCTTCGTCAGATCCAACGAGCGTATAACAAAGCGATACTCGTGTATATTCTCAAAGCAATTTGCACACGTTTAATAAGACATAAAACTTGTGTGTTCGTCCAAGTTTGATGTGTTCCGAGAGGGGGGAACTTTTATACAGCTTATGGGAACAAATGGGCAGGAAGGGTGCCGGGTAATGGACTGGAGGGGCACCACGGTGCCGGCCAGTTCCGAATTGATTTGCGCAGACTTCATAACTTGAGATTGGGTTACGTGTCGTTGACTGAGCGAACGAAGCGACTCCATGATAGAGCTGGACGATTTGAGTTCATCTGTATGTTTGTATGAATGTTCGTTTTAACCGATTTCAAAAGGAAGAGGTTTATAATGTAACTGTATTTTTAATGTTTGTTATGCGATTACTTTGCCAAATATGAGTTGATTTTATGATTCTTATTTGTTTGGTATGATTTAGTTTTTAAAACAAAACAACTGGAAAAAAAATTGTTTGACTTGTGTATCTGTACATCTAGGCCGTGTGTCTGTCTGTAACATTAAACCAAAACAAATCAAACAGATGGACTGATTTTGAACTAGATTTTTTTGAGAGAGGACTTGATCGCGTTCTTATCTAAGTTTCATCAATATCATTTCAGCAGTTTTATGTCAATTTTTGTTTTCTATATTTACTTATCAACCAGCGGATAAACAAGACGCTTTCAAAGACACCATATTTGTCAAATTATGATAAGAATTTATTAGGGAACAGATGTACATACATATATACACACACATACTCGTTTCGGTCAAAACATAACCCTCCCTTTTGCTTCGCCGTAGTCGAGTAAAAATACGCGAGCGAGACAGAGGAGTTAAAACAGGACAGGATAGACGGGCGGAAGACAGGGCCTTAAAAGGGATAGTAGAAGACATACGTGTGCCATCCTCGCAGTTCCTGTAGCGCATCATGCATTCACTCTTGAAGGACCTCCGGGCGCGCTGGTAGCCGCCGCACACCCAGCTGATACCGAGATTGTCGTGTCTCTTCATCATTTCTTCTGGACAGGACTTGCACGCGCGGTTCGTCTGCGTACTACCAATGTAAACAGTAAAACAAAATAATATAATTTGATTTGATTCATAATTTTATTCGGTCGAGACCACAGAATACCATAGTAGTATATCCCTGGAGACGTTATATTTTTGCCATGATAGAACTGCAAGAAGAACAGACTCTCTGTCTTCTATCTGAACATCCAACACGGTACATTAATTTCCTGCACGCCACGACTCGGCCAATTAGCGTGAGAGAAATATCCGCCAATCAAAAACTTCCCCGTGATATATGAATAAATGGAACACCAAGACACGCGAGTTTTCCTTAATTTGATATTAATGAGAGAACTTACGCCAACTTCCTCTCTGTTGTTTCAAACGAAGACGCTGAAGTTGATTCGTCGCCTTCTGACATAGCATTGTCTGATGATGCCACACTGAAAAAACGAAAATGCGGTAGTTATTTTCTCTTTCCGTAGAACAGAATAATAAAGTGTTTTTGTTTAATTATGACGCATTTGTATGTTGTGCCGCGTGAAGAATCTTAAAATATGAAAACTGTACGAGTAATCACGTCTTTACGGGTTGGTTTAAAACTCGTCTGTACGAATCGAATGTTGGCTGTCTCATCTGTCATCCTAATCATAATCAGAGTCTAATTAGTCTGAGTCTGTCTCACATGTCTTCCTCAACATCATCAGAGCTTGCACCGGATGCTAGCTATCTCATCTATTACTATCATCATAGTCTGAGCTAGATGCTAGTTATCTCACCTGTCACTATCATCAGAGTCTGAGCCGGATACTAGTTGTATCATCGATCATTATCATCATCAGGTTTGAGCTCGACATTATTCTTACTTGTCATCTTCAAGTAAGTCTGAATGTGATGTTGAGTGTCTCTCTCGTTCTCGTCAGATTGTGGATTAGTTGTCTCACCTGTTCCCCGCGCTAGACTCGGACTCGATGTCGGAGCCCGAGTCCGACCCGCTGAAGTAGTTGTAGAAGCGCGGCCCGCGGTGCTCCGCATCTTTGAACGTATCTATATTCAGGTCGTTGATGTGAGCTAGGTGGGGCGTCACGCCATACACATCGCCTTCTTCTTCTTTATTTTCTGTAACACCTGTAACACAATCATCATTATCATCATCTCACTTGCTACTATCTTGAATTCTTGATACACGTCTCACGGCTATTATACTTTCATTGGTGTTTTCTCCTCCTGCTCCTGCTCCTTGGTTGCGAGTAGTTTTGACATGCTCATACTCCAACACTTCAAATTGACTATAATACGTTTTTATTACATTTTATTCTTTTTAAACGGTTTTATTTAGCTTGCCTTGTTTGTTGTTGATATTATTGTTAATATTATTTGGAATTTAGAAATTGAAATTGCACCCTCTTCATGTTGACATCTTTAGTTTAGATGACAATGCAATGAAATATATTTAGTATAATTCTAAATTTAATATGGCCGCCGCCATAAAATGGCGGATTTATATTACAAAACCCCCACAATATGGGAATCAAATGAAAGGGGGTTTCTAGTAGAATACATGATGTAAGTTAATACATTACTTACATCATTATCTTTCTTAAATAAAAACTACGGGTCACTCGCGTCTGTTTTGAGCCGAAATATCCGACTATAGTTTCAACCGCATTCGGCGGTCTTTTCACTCACGGTCGGTGACGCGCCTTGCACAAGAGCAAGAGCTTGCCTTGAGTGCAAAGCGCGTCACCGACCGTGAGTGACGTGTGTGCTGCGTTGAAAAAGATCGCCGAATGCGGTTGAAACTATAATCGGATATTTCGGCTCAAAACAGACGTGAGTGATCCGTAGTTTTTATTTAAAAATGTCTGAAAACCACGTTAATTTCCATAGTAAAATTATCTTTCTTTTCAATAAAACCATTTAACTTAAAAAGTTTCTTAAGTAGGTACTTATTTATACACACTACTTCTTCTTTGAACTAAAGCAAATGCACGCTATATGAATCTCTTAATAAGGTACAGTAACAACCAATATCGCTCTACAAAACCCGCCCACGTGGTAGAGTCTAGTTTATTTAACCCCTCGCAGGTTATTACGTATTCATTCTTCGCGTATGAATTAATACAAGATTTATTATATTCATACATAATTCAAAACATGCGCATACGATTATTACGAGCGCAACATGAATATGCTCCTGCGATAATAGCCTGAACTTTACGACGAAGAGTATTATTATAGTAATATTACTGTTCACTGAGATTTTAGAGAAATCATCAACTATTCTTGCGTATGTAATATTCCCAAGGTAAGATTCATACTTTCAGTGCGGATCTACTAGTAAGTAGTACTTAAGAGTCCGTAGTCCGACCATCGTCCGTCTCGCTCGCGCATACCCAAATTTTTTGAAGATATAAAATGACTTTGAGATTTAAGTACCTACTAGACTTCAAACGAGGGTATTTTCCACCCCAGTTTGAAATCTGTACAAAGTACCAAGTGCTGTATAATGTTTTATCCAACATCGACGTGCTCCATCCTAGCCCGCACGGTCGCTTACCATTACGTCACTTTAGTGCTTGTTTAACACAACTACCATTGGTAAATTTTTATAGGAGAAGAGTTTTTTGTTCTATTTTATTTTAAAAGCTATATTTTTAAGGCTTGAAAGTCTTTTTTTATACATGAGCTTAGATACAAATCGATTGTAATATTTTTTTAATTATACCTTATTTTACAGTTTTTATATGGAGGTGGAATAAACATGCACAAAAATAATTTCGAATGTGGAGTTGTCAGCCACAACTCCACAAGTGACTGATTATTTTTTCGTGCTTGTTTAATACAAGTGCTAAATGTATATACAGGCTGTATCTAGGTAATATTTTTTTCAATTTTGAACTACTTAGAACAAAAATAAAATAGAGTAGAGTAGAGTAGAGTAGAGTTATTTTTGAGGGGGGGCAAAATATCTTGAGAAAAAATTGGGGGGGAGGGGGCAAAATAGTAAGAAAAGTTTTTGGGGGAGGAAGCAAAATATGTTAAGAAAAATTTTGGGGAAGGGGGCAGAATATGTTATGTAAAAATAGGGGGGGGGGGGGGGGGGGTAATACATCGGTTGGGTCGGGTCGATATATGAACTCACTCTTGGGCTTAGGTTGACGGTTCATAAAAGTCATTAAAAACAACACCCTGTTTCAAATTCATTACGGAATGGAGTGTGAATTATAAAGTACTTAATGCTAACTCAGTTTGCGGCTGTGTTTGCTTTTGGAACCTTTTGTACTTTGTACAACAATGTTTCTCTTCAAACCCGATGTAGTTCTAAATTGTCTGTTTTATATATATTTTGCGGCAGCAACACAAGTTTTGTGCACGTACGCAAGCCAGAGTGACGACATAATCAAAATGGCGGACATGGCGTCGTGAACTGTGATTGGTCGGATGAGAGCACTTGTTTCTCAAGCACAAATTTTTTGTTTCGATGTCAGATTTGCCTCAAGCTTTGTACATATTAAACAAGCACGAAATTTTAAACTATATTTTTGTAGTTTTAAAAGCAAAAAGTTATATTTTTTTAAACCAACAGAACTGAAATTTAATCCTTAACAAGACTGCATTTAAAAGTGATTTTCGATAAATGTGGCGTTTGTGTTAAACAAGCACTAAAGCGACGATTAGGAGAGATCGCCAACTTCTTTTTACCCGACTGCGCAAGAAGAAGGGTAATGTTTTTTGAATGTGTGTATGTAGGTACGTACAGATCTATGTAAAAATCGAATTCGTGCTACAATCTTTGTAAAACATTTTCAAAGTAACTCGCCTATGTAATTCCTTGTAACAATGAAAATTCTATTGAGTATGCATGATTTAACAAAGAGCTATTAAAATTATTTATACAAAGTACTTTAGATCACTGAGATATTTACTAAATCAAATAGTCATATTAATAGTACACAACAATAAGCTAAGAAAACTCAAAAACCCCCGACATTTAAAATACATAAACTGATTTTGATGAAATATACCTTAGAACAATCTCGATGAAATATTCTTTCAAACAAAAAAAAACTACATCAAAATCGGTTCTTTAGCTTTAGAGGTAAAATTCCACAGAAAGATAGACAGATAGGTATACAGATACACTTATAACACCTGTCATTTGGGTTGGGGGTTGAAAATCAATATAATTATGTGACTTTACGTTTATTGCTTGTATTTTTAAACGCATTAACCTCTTTACTGTGCAAACTGTATGGTTTGTGATCAACTAGATTCGATGCCAGCTGTAATAGTCTAGTAAAAATAAGTCCGTTTGTATGGAGCAGATCACAGTATTTGCAACTGGGGGATTCTTTGAAATTATGATAGGAATATAACTAGAAATCATATTTCAACAATAATCCCCGATTTATAGCTGCATTGCGCGGCTTCACTCGCGTAGTTATGAAAAACGGTGATGATAAGTAGTTTATGTCCGTCTCCAGGTCCAAAGCTATCTCTATACTAATTTTCATAACGATCGGTTCAGCCGTTTGAGCGTGTAAAGGTAACAAAATTAGCTTTTATAATATCATTATGAAATTGTGTCAAATGTATTTAAAAATACCAATACATCTATTTAAATAACAATATACTTAGTTGTCTTTTATGTTGTCACAAATCTTATTTTTACTATACTTACTAAATTTATAATGAAATAAAAAAGAACATTTGATTATTTTTATTAATTAATAGATTTGCACAAATTGACTCACCTAGTAAAAGCAAAGCAATGAAAAATATGATCATTGTTGTATTTCTCGAGAAACAAATTCATATTTTGTCGTGCTCGTAAAATGTAACCATTGTTTGCTTTATATGATTCGTTGAATTTAGTTTTATAGCGAACTATGCAGGTATTTTACATTTTTACATTTTGTGACGGCAATAACGCTATCTTTTGTTTTAGAGCATATTTTATATGCCATATTTATTTGCAGTTTATTATGTGTCTAGATAATGCTATGATTTTTGTGAATACTGAGAGTATCAAGATCATACATTTTATAGACAAGAGATTAACGAGTTCAAAATGACACACATCCGACGCGACTTGAACCAGCATTACCCCGATATGTACCTGTGAGACTACTATTTTGGCCACGGAGGTGTCGCGTGGGAAATTTTTAAGTCTTTTTTGCTTAAACCAATCAAGCGTTGGTGGCGCCACCCGTAACACACGCTTCAAGCTTGCAATTGATAGGGTGCATTATTAGCAAATAAATTATCGCGACAAAATATACTAATAGTAATTATTGATCGCCGACATTGCGATTATTTATAATAGCCAGTATAGAGTTGTAATAAAGGACAAAAACTGTTTAAAATTTTAATTTCTCGCTACTTGCATTAAGTCTTAACGGGAATTTAGTCACTGTAACGCATATGATGTATGTCATCATACGCTTTCAGTGCTTTCCAGAATATTTCCAGTCTTCTCTGCACCCAATGCGATTGTGTAAAATGTTTTAAAATGAAAACAACAGTATACAGCACTTCATCATTTATTGATGCACTAGGAAGCGCCTTTGCTTTGAAGTCACATAATACTAATTCATTATTTAAGCTGCGTCAATCCGTTTTCATCGCCTTGTCGTCTGTTTCGGATCGCCATAACTAATCTGGGAAAGGGAGAAAAACATATATTATTTATATTGTTTGTTTAACAATGCAGCCCATGTAATTTATGTACTTACATTAATTTCATTTTTGATTATTACAAATTTTTGGTACAATAGTTGAGAATCTATATACGAATATAGACTGTATTCTATAATCATCACTAGCTATTATGTTATAAAGTTGGTCTAATTAAGGAGGCCAAAGCTAGCACAGAAACTTGATCTTGGTACTCCCAAACGGTAAATTATGGAGCTCATGGTTATCATGAGCACCTGAGCACATTTATAAAAAATATTGCATCTTAAAAATTCCGTACTACACCATCTGTCAAATTCATTACATTACTTTGTCCAAAGATATTGTGTAATAAGAAAGATTTCACATCATAACTTGACAAAATTGTAATGCAGAATGAAGGATTTGGGAATTACCTTATATTACTTATTTATTACCATGTTCTATTCATCGTCTTCGGATTCGCTGTCGCTGTCGCTGTCGCTGCTCGGTTTACCTGTTATCGAAATATCATAATATTGGTTATATTAACCGCATTGAAACAAAAGAGGAAGTTGTCAACTCTTGGTATATGTTCAACGATCATTTTATTCTTTTCCGCGTTGCTAGATTTCAGTGATTCTTTTAGATTACAAAGGGTTTCAATCAAATTATGTTCCCAAGAAAACATTCAGAACTTTGGTTCAGTAGTTCGATAATATGATTCAAGTCGATCAAAATTATTATAAATTTTTCAAATATTTGAACTATTTATGTTTACATAGTAAGTTGTTACCTTCCCCAACGTACCGATCGTTATAAAATTTGGTACACAGATAGCTCAATCAATAACGTATTTACTCGATTATAGACCCTTTAATGTTAAGGACAGTTTCTGTTCGAGCACTTTAGCATCGTGCGGCATCGTAGTTGGCTTACAGATGCTTTGTAACTTAAAAAAGTCGGCGCACTAAGTGGCGTGCGCAGACTTGTACATGTTTCTGACTTTGTGAGTATTCTAATACAATGCATAAAAGACATCTCTGTATTTTCCAAGGCCGAACATTTGTACATTAATTCCCGTACAACTCCCGAAAACTTGTACAAATGTCAAAGTGAACTACTCCGGAACTAGCCCAAGGCTTCTCAACTAAGTTATGAGGAAAAATCCAATAAGAAAAGCTTTAGATCTACTAAAGTTTGATTAAAATGGATTTGCATGGGGCGAGCCGCAGATGGTCGCGTAATTTATTTTTAATTTATATCCTTAACTTGCTGAGGCTTAGATAGGCTTGTCGGAATTACACGGGAATTTGATATTATGCTATAACTTTTTTGTTCGTTTTTTGTTGTTAAAGGTTTCAAATCATGAAAAATCCGGAAATTCTATGGGACCGATCTGAAAGATCCTTTGAAACAAAAAAAAACAAATCTATTTTATAAATGACGGAATTATGCGGGAACAAACATAATTTTTTTTTTTAAACTGCAGACAATTTGTTAACCTCTTTCTTTTTGAAACCGTTAAAAATAAATCTTTTTGGATTTAAAAGAATGGTTAAAATCACTTACCAGATTTTGTTCTCATTTTGTTGCTGTAATGTTTTTTGATCTTTATTGATGATGCAGCATTGCTATCTGGAAAATAAAAGCTAAGTATAAGCAAAATTTTGAATTGTACTTATTTTTTATGTTTGTAATTTATTGTCATAAATATCCTAATATTATTATAGTCTGAGTTACAATGCTGACATAGAACTATTTTAACGATCATCACTTCGACATTTTTACCTTAATTCAAAGTTATAGCGTAATTAACGTAAGGAAATAATAAGGATATTACTCACTATAGCCAGATATGGCTTCCGCTTTTGCATTGGCTTCTAATACTTCTTCAGGTTTCAAATAATATGCAGGCTTATTTACAAAACCAGACCCGAGTGCACTTCCTAGTGGTCTCAATAGTAGGTTTCCTCGGTTAGCAACATTTAGGTTCTCATTAGCGTTGGCATTCACCTGGAGTTTTGTTCCAAACGAAACTCCACCTGACACCCCGAATGAATTTTCGCCATTTAAATTATAGGAGTGACCACCATTTGATCCGTATGAATATCCACCGTATGGTCTAATCAAATTTTGTACATTTCCATCAATTGTTCCAATTAAGTTGGCACCAGCTGCTCCAATTACATTTCCACCCGTTGATCCACCATATTGGTTGATATTGCCACCAGTTTCCCCGATGAAGTTTCCACTTGTGGAACCAATGAAGTTGGCACCCACAGAATCAATGACGTCGCCACTAGATGATCCAATAAAATTACTATCAGGGGCTCCGATTGGGTTTCCACCTGAAATCTCAATTAGGTTTCCTGGATGTCTGATCGTATTATCACTATAATCAATCTGTGTTTCCCCTGCAATAAAATAGTCTGCATTATATTCAGCATTACCTAGATTAATTATGTGTCAACTAAAGTAATTAGAATATTTAGCATCCACAGGGTTCAAGTTTTTACCTTGATTTGTAATCCAATTTTCGCTATTCACATCAATTTCACTTCCACCAGCATAATCAACGGCCTTCTCACCATAAGTCTGAATTTCACCTGGTGGCTTGTGCATAATACTAACTGAAGGTCCAATTAAGTTACTACCGGATGAATGAATCACATTTACACCAGTAGATCCTATTATCTTAATATCAGCTTCTCCGATATGATTTTCATTTGTATGTTTCCAATTATAATTTTGATTATATGACCCAGATCCAGAAATGCTCTCGCTGGCATTATCTCCGCCTATTTGTGATATAGATACACTGTCTGTAAAAAACATATTTTAATTAGTTTGTTGATACAAAAAAAACTTTAGAGCGTAAAACCTACACAAAATCAAATTACAATCCAGTCATAAAAGAGTTCATACGTCAACAAAATAAAACCGCCACCAAATTTATGACGATGTTATCATTAAATTTAATATCTAAACACTCGTACGTGTACTTTATCGTAGACAGATTTATGATATACCAACAAAAAACAGTAGGTAGTAGGAATACAACATTGATTTGTACTGGACAATGTTTCAGAGTTTTGGTGTCGATAAAGCACCGCACGTAATATACTCGTAATATATGACTGATCTAACAGCTCAGTTAGTAGTAGTTCGGACTTTTAAGCTGTAGGTTGTGGGTTTGATCCCCACCCAGTACAAATATTTGTGTGATGAGCAATATTTATTTGTTTACGTATGTATTATAAGTATTTAGTTACAAAACAGTATATAAGTATCTTATCAGCTATCTGATTCCCATAGAACAAGCTTTGTTCTCTTCGTTCTCCAATATTTTACTTGTCATATTATTATTTGTGTTAATTATGTACTTCTTTAAAAATGTTATCTGATATAACTAAATTCTATTGAATCTCCATTCTAATAGGTGCTTCCCACTTATCAAAATAAAAAAAGATAATAGGTATCTATGTAATTTTATATTGCATAATGTAGCAATTTTCTTGTTTGAACTAATAAAAAGGTAATCACTTCAGCCATGTAAAAGTATTCAATAGACAATGCTGGGTTGTTTGCTAGTTTCCCGTCGGCTTGCTCAAAGCTCAAATTGCTAAGCGCTTCCAATAGATCGGCGGCCCTTATAGCCCGCCTTATTGGCGAGATATTGGATCAGGTAGGTACGTTCAGAATGCCATCGCCACCTGGGGTATAACATTTGTCAATTCTGACGCTCGTGTCGTTCGCTCGTAAATTTTTACTTTATTCGTTTTGTTGTTTTTAACGAGAGGGTTATATAAGGGTTGTATAAGGCTCGGAGGTGTCATAGAGCGGGGAGGTGTTTATTGCCAACATTCAGGTTTAGGTGATCGTTTGCAGATGAGGTGATCCTGAGGCCTCGGAACGCAGGTGTTGCGAGCGCAGTAAAGGGTTGGGGGTCACGATGGAATAAACAAAATGTGAAATTGTTTTCTATAAAACATTTTAAGAGGGTTGAGTTTTTATCACAACAAAACATAATATAGATAAACAAGTGAATAGGGAAGGAGTTATTGCAAAATATTAGTAGCAAATTTTGATTTGCTACTAATATTTTATTTGATGTTTTATTACCAACCTGGTCCTTGTATTTCAATTGGTGGCTCAATACCTGAAATAAATTAAGCATTAGAATAAGAAAAGCATATAATTTACGTAAAACTATAAAAAATACCTGAAAAGTAAAAGAGAACAAAAATATTATTTACAAGTAACAAATATCTAAAATGTATTTAACAATATCAACTCCCATTTTATGATATAAATTAACTAAAATATATATATATTAAATTAATAAAATTATAATATGTTAAAAAAACAATCCTTTGAGTGTCTTTAAATCACGAGTTTGCTTCTGCTATGAAAGTGCGCTCTATAAAAGTAGGCAATAAGAAAAAAAAGTTTTTTTTGTATACACAATTGGTTTCCGCATACTAATTGTGTATAAAAAAATCTTCCGAATTAATTTTCGTTTGTTTTAAATTCTTAGATTGTCATCTAGCAAATCAGAGCGACGGGCTTATTGTCAGAAAATGAATAAACTGGGTATCAGATAGAATTTGATGAATTTTATGAAATATTGTATTAGAGCAAATAAAAATTTTGGGAATTGTAAACCAGATAAAAGAAAATGTTACTCACAGCAAGACGGCTTAGTGTAGCAGTTGACTTCAATGGTGATTCGTTCCAATGAGATAGATTCTCTGCAGATGCAGACCTGGCATTCATCCCACGGGTGTTGAAACGGTTGGTTGGGGATGTGAGGGGAGCAGGATTCGTCTAAAGTAAAATAACAATTAAATTATCTAAGCACTTTTACATGCAATAAACAAACTGCCTAAAAGTATATCTAGAAAAAAATAAAATATAAATTAAAATAACGCAGTTTATACAAAGCAATAGAGACTATGATTGTGTTTAATGACTATTCATACCAAGAGGTAGCAGCATTTGATTTGAACAATAACCGATCAAGGTAAACTGGATACTAGCTATGAATTAATATAACCAATTTTTTGCTAAGACGTATAAAACAAAATTAATAACTTCGTTAATATTTTTAAAGGTTTTCGCGATTATTAGCCATTTAAATAAAAAACCTTTTAACGGATTTATCAAGTCATAAAATTATGTATAATATAAGCGATAAATCTGTTAAAATTCGTTACATTTCAATGATAACTTCGTCCATAATGAGTATCATATCAGTCTACTCCATTGAGCTGTATGTAAAGCACTCACTTTACTATTAAGCCACTGAGTGAGGTGCGGCGCTCTCGCCGCAGTTGAATGTAACAAAGTAGCTATGAGTTGTGTCTGCTCTCGTACGTAAGTACATACAGCTCAATGGTTTATACATACTTTTTAGGCACAACTTACACTGATATCTTATAGCAAGCAAATAATCACTGCAAAATTCACTTTCAAAAAAATTCTCCGTGTTTCAGCACCATATTTCACCTCGGTTCTAGCCTATTATTTAAAGTCGTTAAAGCTGGTACTCACGCGGGGGTGGCCCCGGCAGCGGCCCGGGGGGCGCAGGTGGCCACGGAGCTGCAAGCCGAAACGACAATACATTCATAACTGACCTGTCACCGGATATTTACTTACTCCAAGTTCTGGAAGTTCCCTGGGGATTAACTTTAACAAAGGAATGGAAGTTAATGATGATAAATCAAGATTTTTTTAAATAGAGATGAAACCGATTCACTCGCGACTTAAAGGCACACATATTCTTCAGAAAAAATCCACTCAGGAAGCGTATTCCACAATTTGGCAGTTCATACCGTAAATCTAAAAATGAAACATTTCGTTCGGCCTTTTTTTCGGAAATTTATTGTTTTGGATGAAATCACGTTTTTAGTCAACAATTTGCAACACGAAAATTAAAATGTTGGCTTCCTTATTTTTTTATAAGTATAACTGCATCTTATACGTTGTTTTCAACTATGCGAGATGATTCTCAAACGTGAAATTATTTACACTAAAAAACTAGCTGAGTCTGTTTCTGAATTACATCATCTTTACTAAACGTCTTGATCTATATTTTAACAGACTTCCAAAAAGGAAGAGGTTCTCAATTCATCGGAATCTTTTTTTCTATTTCTTTTATTATTTATGTGTCTTCCCCGATTACTCGAAAACGCCTGGATTGATTTGGAAATATTTATTTATTTTTGTTTGAAAGGGTATACTTCTCAGTTGGTATCATAGAAATTTCATCAAAATTGGTTCAGTAGTTTGATTTTTAAACATAATTGCGCATTTTGAGTTCATTTAAAAAAAAAACTGAAAAATCACACTCTATTACTTTTTTATAATGCATCGGTAATAAAAAAAGTATATTCTTCACTATAACGTACCAGATTCTTGCAATCTGGATTTAGTATTTAATTTTTTTCGTTAATATTTTAGTTACTTTATTTGTTTCTACCTGTTGTTGTCTAGTAACATACTCGTACAATAAGTTACTTATACTTGTGATATATAAAAGCTTTAATTATGTTTGTTTAGGATTACCTCTAGGTATATTTATTTATAAAATGTTAGGAAAATCTGACGAGCTTAAACTTTAAAGTAATATTTTTCTTACGAGCTTAAAACAATAAGAATTAGTGATAGATAAATGTTATTTAAAACTGTTTTTTTGTTTTGTTACAGGTAATCATCCAACTTTCCCGTTGTTTTGATTTTTTGAAATAAATTAAACTCTGAAGGTATGGTTTTAAAAAATGGGCAAAAAAGTGCTTCGATTTGTTTTTTGATAATAATAATGTGTTAGTAAAAATGCATGTTATGGCGGGTAGGGGAATTCCACATTGGTAGTGTACTGATCGCGAGCTTACTTCTGGGCCCGGGTTGACCGGGAGTGGGACTCTGACTACTACTGAAACGGGTCCGAGGTGGACGCGGATGTCTCAAGCAGTTGTAGGTCCAGCAGGTTGAGGAGAACCTGGCTCCGGTATGTATCCGTCACAAGACCCCGGAGTCCTCCATTCTTTGGACGATTTCCCGCTCATTAAAATGGGTACTGATCGCACGATGGCACTCTGGATGGCACTCGTGCCGGTAACGTAAGTCCGTCAATCGGGATGTTTAATGTTAAGCATGAGTGCATTACTTACTTGGGACTGTAGTTGAATGCGAATCTGGAGCTGAAATGTAAAAGAAGATATTCCTTATAATTTTATTACCGACGAGTGCTTTCACATTTTGGTATATTAAATCATATATTTAATATTCTGATGCTATTAATTGATAAAATTTATTATAGATTATTTTTTATTTACTATTTGTTGAAACTCTAAAACTGCTAGTACCTAGTACTAAATGATAATTGTACTTACACACTGTGGTCACATCATCTGGAATAACTGCAAAGAAAACATAAAATATGAACTTTTTATATTATAACCAAATAGGTACGTACCAGCAAAGAAGAAAACTTCTTTTTGACAACTGGCTTAGTTGCCTAGACCATAGATAGATGGAGGGTATTGTGTTTCAAACCGTGTCCACTATTTATTTCAATAAATATATGAAAATATAAAGATTGCTGAAAGCTAATAGACATTACAAAAATATGTCCATATTTTTGTACGTGCCTTTTAGTCCATCACTAGTTAGGTGGCATAAACTAATACATTAAATTATCACGAAATTTTAGCAATTAATTTTTCTTCATGTAATGCCCACTTGTCGCAATATACATATGACCGAAGAGTAGGAATGAAGCGGACACGTTTTATACAGCTGAATAACGACAAGTAGGTAATGTTTATGGCTCCTTCCATTGTAATTCACCTTCCTTAGCCTATACATATTATTGAGTTCTATAAAAATAATGAAATGATTACCGCATTGAGGGTTATGTCGGCACTTGAAGACGACATCAGGTCTGCCGTAGACGTCGACAGTTTCAGTGCAAGTGCAGATTTGACACGGGTGCACGGGGCTTTGGAAGGGTATTCCGCTCGGCAAGGGCGAGCATGACACTAAAAAATAAAACCAATTAAAATGTTTAATCATAAAAAAATAATGAATTTATAACTTATTTAATAAATAATAATAATAAATAAATATTAGAAGACATTTCACACAACACCATCTAGCCCAAACTAAGCAAAGCTTGTACTATGGAACTAGATGGCTGATAGAATACATATATACTTTTTTTTTGTAAATATATACATATGATACATAGAAACACCCAGACACAGAACAAATATCCGTGTTCAACACACAAATTTCAAATTGCAGTTATGAGCTATGGCTCCACAAATGAGAAATGGTACAAATTATCTCGATGCCGTCTGTAATTTCTACACATAAGTCCTTTTCTAGACTTTAGCTATTGTAAAAAGCTATACTATACGAGTCTTTGGATAGTGAAAAGATAAAAAAAACATATATACGTTAATAATAACATAAGAGACGTAACGTAACGTATAAGAGACTTAATAATAACATTAAAATATATATATTTAGCAGGAGTTTCCGGCAGCCTAGTGGTGAGACCGTCTGACTTGCGATCCGCAGGTACTGGGTTCGAATCCCACGGCACGCACCTCTGTCTTTTCGAAGTTACGTGCGTATTGTTGATTGCCGCCAACTTCAAACGGTGAAGGAAAACATCGTGAGGAAACCTACATGTCTGAGAGTTCTCAATGATCTTGAAGATGTGTGAAGTCTGCCAATCCGCACTTGGCCAGCGTGGCAGACTATGGCCTAACCCTTCTCACAATAAGAAGATGGCCCGTTCCCAGCAGTGGGACAGTTTGTACAAACAGGGCTGATAAAAAAAAAAAAAAAAAAAAAAAAATATATACATATAAAAGTGTTTCTTTCTGGTTACCTGGTTTACTCGTAGTTATTGAGTCTGTTGTTGTATGTTCTAAAAAAAATAATTAAATGTTAGTTTCAAAATCATGTAAAATGTTAAGCGCTTAACCTATTATATGTACACTGTACGGGAATACATTAATCACACGAATTATTCAGTCAAGTAACGAATGTTAGGTTGGTTCCGACTCCCGTAGCAGTAGCTCCTTCATCATCGGGGAACTCAAATAATTCAATTCAATTCATTTATTTCAATTAGGTACATACATTTTGGTACACTTTAATTCTGGAGCCGGTCCCATAAATATTATCTACGTACGTTACGTTTATTAAATACTTAACTTCTACTAACTATTGACCCACATTTTTGAAGATATATATGTACATATATATATGTATAAAATTTAACTTTAACCAATCTTTCTTTGAAAATCCATGAGAGAGATCTATGTCCAGTAGAGGACTTCTTATAGCTGAGAATGCTGAGATGATGATGTTGATGATGAACTTACCACATTCGGGTTTGACGAAACAGAATATCTCCAGTTCCGGCGTAGGTTGGATAGGGGAGTACGGGTTAGGATGCTGCAGAGCACCAATCTTTTTGTATGCGCACACGCAAGTCTGACATTGGTCGTCCGGGTCATCGAAAGGAGTATTTACTGGATATCTTCCGCATTTTTCATCTGTGGTTAACAAGCAGCTTAATTAGAAAAGTAGAGAGTTTAATTTTATTATTGTTGTTTTGAAGTATTTAATTGCTTTCAAGAAAACCGTGTAATCTAATGTATGATATCGAAACAGCGCCATCTAGCCGCGCTCATGCTGCATAATTTTGAATACATTCAATTTATAATTTATAAGAACGCCTTCGAATAAAATAACACAATATAGAAAACTCGTTATAGGCTTTTTAAGTTTACGTTTACCAGACTGCCGAACACGGGTTATATTTTTTATTTCTCTACTTACGTTCCGGATTATCAGTTGTAGGTGGTACTAGAAAATAAAATAGTAAACATAAAAGTTAGTACGTAAAAGTAAGATTTTTAAGAAGATTTTTAATTTTGTAAGAAGAAAATTTTATATCTTTTTTTTTTACTTTCATCGTGCGGACTGCTAGAATATGGAATACGCTTCCTGAGTGGGTCTTTCCCGATAGTTATAATCTATGTGTCTTTAAATTGCGAGTGAATTGGTTTCTTCTAAGTAAGCGCGCTCCATCGTAGACCGCAACGTCGCTTAACATCAGGCGAGTTGGCGGTCAAGCACAAACCTATTTCTACATAAAAAAAAATATCGCAGAGATCACTTACAGCATTCAGGTTTGATCTGGCAAATTATTTGATATTTTGATGGGAACAAATGGTCCGGATTCACGCTGCCTTCACCGGCCGGTCCTGTGCTGCCAGTCTGCGTGCACGTGCAAGTCTTGCAGTAGTCGTTGGGATCGTCGAACTGCATGCCTATTGGATATCCTTTGCATTCTTCATCTGTGGTTAGAAATTAGTGATTAAGAGACTTACAAAAACCAATGCGAGCACATTTTTAATGCAGTCGATAGTTAGGCTTATCCGGGAAGTCATTGAGACGCGTTTACCATATCAAAAAAATGGTGCTTATGAAAGGTAGCATTTATTTTTGATAGAAAGCTTAAATCTAAGGCTAAACCAGCTATTAAAAAACTTGGCATCATCAATAAGGTTAGGCGATACTTCTTACCAGGACAGCTGCTATCAGGCACCGGTCCGATCGTGTATGGAGCACTGCTGCCACCTTTTTGATGGATCAGCTAAATTTGTGAAAAAAATATTGGATGATGAGAACATTGCACATTATCTTTATTGACAATACTCACAAGGTTCTGGGTAATGTTCAGTTATTGGTGCTACTGTTGGGTGTTGTATTGATCCTGAAAGAAAGATTACACTAAACATTCAGGAATCAAATATACTCGACAATTTTATGATTTTAATGTTGAAATAATTATATAATTAATTATGTGACGAGTAAACTTTATCAAATAATTGCCAAAAACATTATTTTTAATTATGTTAATTTCTTAAATAAGTATATAGTATCAGAATTATTATTCAAAGATCTTCCCACATAACTTTCTATTATGCATTTTGTGTCAATGTAATTTATTACTCTTAAACAATGACATTCCCACCAAGCTCCTAAAATACCTATCAATATATGTAAGTTTAATTACTTACTGCATTTGGGTTTGATATGGCACAAAAGCTGCACGTGCGGCGTGGGTCTGGTTGGGTACAATTGGTTTTGGAGAGCGCCAAGCGATGAACTGCCAATTTCCTTGTGTGTACACATGCACGTCACACAATCATCGTTTGGATCATCGAAGAAAGTATTAACTGGGCGTGTGCTGCAGACGTCATCTGTAGTTAATAGATAGTGGTTAACATTTTATCAGTTAATATCAAGTAGAAAACTTACATTTATTTACTTACATTCGGTGTGTTCAGTTGTTGGAGGTGTTACTAAAAATATACAAACGTATTTATTAAAATAAATTATAGTTTTTTTTTATTTTATATTAGTGGATATTTTAAATGAGTACTTACAACATTCAGGTTTAGTTTGGCACAACATATGATATTCTGGTGGGTACAGTGAATGCTGGAGACCGTCCGATCCTCCGCTCCCTAACGATGCGCTGCCAATCCTTGTGCATGTGCAAGTCCTGCAGTTGTCGTCCGGGTCGTCGAACGGGGTATTTATTGGATACTTTCCGCATAAGTCGTCTGTGGGTAACAAGTTAATGATCACTTTATTGATTTATACTGATAAAAACAACGTCTATAATGTATAACCCAAGTTAGAATACATTATAATGATGTAGCTATAGCTACATCATTATACAGAAAAAAATATATTTTTTTTACTTTATTACAATAACTGCGCATGTTCAACTCTTTCACCGAATAATATCGCGAGGTTTTCCGGACAGTAATCTAAGATTGTAGCAATTTTTTCATATTACTCACCATTAGGTATGTCAGTTGTAGGTAGCGCCACTGGAAAAAAAAAAGTGCCGATAAAGATATTTTTGTTATTTGAATATTTAAGAAAAACAAAATTGTAATGCAAAGATCACTCACAACATTCAAGTTTGGTCTGGCACACCATATGATATTGTCGTGGATACAGTGAACGCTGTAAGGAGTCCGGTCCCACACTCTCCAATGACGTGCTCCCAATGCTCGTACATGTGCAAGTCCTGCAGTTGTCGTCCGGGTCGTCGAACGGAGTGTTTATTGGATACCTTCCGCATAAGTCGTCTGTGGAGTGGGTATAATAATATTTTTTATATTATTGGGAATTAGGGGGAAAATATTTTCAAAAATATTGTATGTATTCACCTGGAACATGATGTTCTGTTGTTGTTGGCACTATAAATGAAAATATATATGTCAATATGTTAAATCTTCAGAAATACTTCAGAGTGAAATAATGCGTAAAAGTATGCGTTTAGTGTATTGACTCGGTGATGCGGGTTCGATTTGAACCGATCGTTGATTGTTTTTAATATTATGAGATGGGACACTTCATACTAAATCTGAATTTACTTTCAATAAAAATACTTTTTCGTACAAAACACTTTGGACATGTGGTCGTGATAATTATAAAAAAAAGCGTTATACTATTTTCTTGTACCTACGATCTGAACCGCTCACGATAAAATCTAATAACTACATATAAAGATGAAAGTTATTTCGGTTGAATTAGCTTAAACTTAGTAATGAGATTATTCCTTACCACATTCAGGGATGAGAGAGCAGGTGACCTGTTCTACTGGTTTACCAGAGTAGTCGTTACGGACTGAGCACTCGCAGCGCTGGCAGGGGTCGCGCGGGTGGGGGACAGACACGTGCGGGGGGAAACCCTTGCAGGCTGGCCCTGAACACCGACATAAAGGTGACATTACATACAACACTACGGACTGCAACTCTGCAGGTTGCAAGTGCCGCGTCTGCTAGGCAGTTCCAACACGTTTCTGCCGCTTCCATGACGCTTGGAGCGTATTTCATATTACATACAAATCAGTAGTGCATGTTTTATTTGCGTTTTGAATTTGGAATTTGGAATAGCATCTTAATTTCTAAGCAGTATAGTATTTGGTAGATATTATCATTTTTTTTGTTTCTTCTTCTGATAAAAGACAAAGCGGTCCGAAAAAAACTTTTTGTAGGTAGCTTGCTTTGCCTTTATGATTTTTTCTTAATTACCAATTTACAACAGTGGCAAAGTACTTACAGCGAATTGGCTTGATGATCACATTTGCTAAAATAATGAAAAAACATAAGTAATAAATATTAGTTTCATACAAATAATCTAATAAGTAATTTTGTGAAATTCTAAAGCGAAAGGAACTCTGTCTCTCTGTCTGTTGTTAAGTTTTTACGGCTAAATTGCTTCAGTACTGAAGCAATCGTGATAATTTGGCACAGAGATTTTTCCAAACATGGAGAAGAACATGGGCTATAATGTATTCATCATTATCACCGTTTTATCATTACACGGATGAAACCGCAGAGCACAGCTAGTATATACTTATGAAACTTAATAATAATAATATCTATTTAAATGTCACTCACGTATAACGTTGTCCGGTGGTACAACTGGTGACAAGACACAAAGCGTTAGTTAAATTATTAGGGTGAAAGTAACTCGTCTCGACACTCAGTTCCTTAATAAAAGTAATTTAAAAAATAAATCGACATCAAAACAATCCATTTACCTAACTGAAAAGGGAGAAATAACAACTGTTAAGTACGTTATCCCGAAAAAAATAAATGAAAACTGGGCGTTTACCTAAGTAGGTACGTAAACCAACTATTTATTTATTTTTGAAATAAGACTTCTAGTGTCCGCCTAATACAAGGATAAACACACATACATACACTCATGAAATGCTATTACTATATCCACCTACTGTATACCCATATTTGCAATAAAATTATTATGAATTATGAAATTTGGCACACGTGCTCAGAAGCCCACATAGACTAACACATGTGAAAATTGTGTTATTTTAACAATATTACATACAATCAAATTGATAATCTTCAGTGAAAAATAACTGTGATTAGGAATGAGTATGTTAGCGGAAGTACGAGTATGAAAGTAGCACCAGTGACCTAGAAATTAAGGAGTGCAAGGCTGTTTTTGTATCAATATTTTATGAGAAAGGAGGATAGCCATGTATGCCAGAGGGCACTAAACATGATGGTAAGCGGCAGGGCCGGGAGAGGGCGACCTAAAAAAGTGTGAATGAGCTGTGTAAAAGATTATAAGTATGTGTGAGGGGTGTGAGTGTAGAGATGACGGCTGATAGAGTTAAGTGGCGAAAGGAAACATGCTGTGCCGACCCCGCCTAGTGGGAAAAGGGCAAGAAGATGATGATGATGATAAATAAGTGGTGCTCACAGCATTGAGGGTTCCTCTGACACTGGATTTTCACTTCGTGCCTCCCGAACAAGTCGGCTCGCTCCGTGCACGTGCACACCTGGCACGGGTCCACTGGACTCTGGAACGGTGTGTTGCTCGGTAGCGGGGCGCACGTTTCTGTGGAAAATGTAACCAAACACTGCTAAGGCAATTTGCAAGTTAGACATCGTTATTAAGCATTTTGCTTTAAAGGCAGTCTTAACATAAAGGGTTGTGACATCTTTAAAAACTTTTTTCCATTTGCTTTGTCTCTGACTTCCCTGCACCAAGTTGTATTTTACCCTATTCTCCGAAGGCCTTTTTCAACACAATTAAATTAGTTTATCATGTGAAAAGAACAATCTTTTCATGTTCTTTTTACATAATTGGAAAGCATAAAAATTAATTGGTTTGCCATTTTTGAGAGTTGGCCATCTTGGTTTTAGAATGATGTCACTTAGCTTTATTATGCATCATCATCCAAACCAAACGTTTGGAATAACACATCGGTTAGGGCAAAATAAAAATAGGTTTAAAATTTTGCTACAAGATTTGATCCACACATACAAAGAAGGCGAGGTAAACGCCTGTAAAGTCGAGAAACTTCATCAATTTCGTGAGTCTGCAACGTTTTTTAGTTATTTTACACTTTGTTGGTGTTTCGTGATCAACTTTTGTATAAAATAGATTTGTTCGAGCAGCAACTCGCCTGATGAGCGACTGAGTGGCCGACGATTAAGAATGTCGCTAATCACTTTGGAATATGTAAACAATAAAACAGGTGTTATTGTTGGTAACATTGATTGTTGTAATGTATGATAAAGTAGTGGATATATTTTAAAGCAAAAAAATTGAAGATTTTTTTTGTGGATATTGATCCAATATAAGATTGAATATTTTATATATTAATTTTGTTTTATTTATTTAGTAGTAATGTTTATAATATTTTACCAATTTTAGGTTCTGGTTCCGGTGTAGTTGTAGTGGTTGGCTTCTGAATTGACTCTGAAAATAAATTATTAATTGCAAATAAAAGTTTTCAAGCATTCTGTATTATTATTAGCAAACGCTTGTAGGTATTTGTTATTCATATCGTGGGTAAGCATAAAAAATAATTGGTCCACCATATTAAATTTTGAATGATGCCATATAATCATGATTGTCATCTAAACCAAAACGTGTATGCAAAAATTTTGTTCAATTGGTGGGGAATAAAACATTTAAAATTTAATTACAAGATTTGATCCTTACTAACAAGGTTACTATAAACAAAACTTGTAAAATTTAAACCAAAATAATGAATAGGTACATAATACTGAATGTTATTAAAACACTGGTACTACTTTTCAATAAATAAGGATTTTACCAAAAAACGTTACTCAAATTTCAACAATACTCAACATTTTTGTTAACTTCTCGCTGACACGTTATGATACTTGCAGAAAGAAGACAGAGAAATTGAGGCGTTGATCAAAGTTAAGTAACGTTATTAGGTAAGGCCGTCAATGATTTCTTACTGCATTCAGGTCTCAAGACACATGTTATTATCCTCTTCATGCCGTGTTTTGGATCCCTGAAGCATTTGCAGAGCTTGCACTGGTCGCGAGGGTCGAGGAACACGACGTTGTCTGGATGTCGATCGCACAGCCTTACTACATGTATAAACTAATATTATAGTTAAAAAATTAAAAAACTGACTTTACAATACGTAATTCGTTTGTTTGGATGACATATTACATATTTTTCAAATTATTTTCAATTCATAGATAGATAGATAGATAAAATCTTTATCAATTTTTTTTTTTTTTTATCTTTTTTTCTTTTTTCATAATAATTGGCGAAGTAATCGCTGAACAAACATACAAAAAAAAAACATACAGTCGAATTGAGAACCTTCTTTATTTTGAAAGTTGGTTAAAAATTATATATTTTTCTTTTAATTGTTGTTGTTGTTCTTAGACTGTGGTGTGCCGACAAAGCTTTTTTTTTCATATACGAAAATAGGCTTGCCCTTGACCGCCTGATGTTAAGCGACAGCGTATTTTTTTTTCAGTTTGTCAGATTTTTTAAGCTAGGTATATATTATACATACATATAGATAGCTTGATCATCGGTAGGAATGAATTGCAGTCTCATTTGTTCATAAGATTGGAAATAAAATATCGGAAAATTTGTAAAATGGTAATTAAGAAGAACATAGAATATTTTTAATTAAATATATGTCTATTCTGACTTGGTTCTGGTGTTGGAGGGCGCAGCGTGGTAGAGGGCGGAGACGGCGACGGTGGGGGTGTCACTGGAAATAACATATTTTTATTATAACCATCAGCCTTTTATTGTTCACAGTTGAGCATACACCTTCCTCTCTTGCTTCTTATCCATTCATCTCATCTCATCATCCGTGGGTCGGCCGACACGCAAAATTAAAAAGAATTTGACAAAAAATCTTGAAATCGCGAGCACAAATTGACGCAAATACATACATACATTGTTTGTTATTTTAATTAAGCTAGTAACCCATAGATTTTGCCTGCATATAAACCAATTTATTTGATTTCACAATTATTGATCCTGGTTGTTTGTATAAAACTGAAAAAAACGACTTCAAAATACGCAATTAGTTTACTTATTTGGACGACATTTTTTTCAGTTACTTTGTTACAAAAACCAAAGTACTGAACCGATTTTGATAAAGTGTATATGGAACTACTGAGGTATTATATACCTATATAAGTGTACTACCAAACAAAAAACAATCCATAATTGGCAGAGTAATCGCTGAACAAACATACAAAAAAAATACAGTCGAATTAAGAACCTCCTTCTTTTTGGAAGTCGATTAAAATAAACAGCAGTCTAACTGTGGTCTTCTCGTGACTGAGATGATGATGATGATGATGATAGTTTCCGTATCCGTATTGTATTCGTATGTACAGATGCGATACGTACAGCATTCTGTCTTCATGACACAGCTCATGACTGGCTCCGGCGGCGAGAGCGGTCCGCGTTGTTCCAAGTTACACTTGCAGCTCTGGCACTCGTCGCTCGGGTGGGGGAAGTACACGTTTTCGGGGAACTTCTTACAATCGGGCACTGCAATTACAATATTTATTACGATAACAAATATTACTCTAGAAAAAACTAAACAAAAACGGTCCATCCGTTTGAGAACTAGATGCCACAGACAGACACACAGATTCACACGTTTCATTCAAGCTTATAACATTCGTCTTTTGGGTCGGGGGTTAAAAAACTATTGAAGGTAGTAAAAAAACCGTCCCAGACACGTTATATAAAATCGTAAGATGTTCAATGTCAAGCTAAGCACTAATAATAACATTGTGCGTCGGTGTGATTGGCTGAAGGATGTGTGGTGCTTGTAAATAGAGAGTATTTGCACGGCACATATCTACCTACATGTTTACAATAAAGTCAATGTCATATTCATTGCAATGGAAGTTTCGTTAAATATTTACATGGAGTGACATGACTGACTTTATTGTTAACATGTACGTAGATGTTAACAATAATCTACGATGGTTAATCTACTCTGCGATTTTATTTCTCTTTAAATACGTAAAAATGTTTGTATTATAATACCACGTAAATATATTTGAGACGACGTCAAATTTCTCCTGTATTTAATTTTAGCTAAGTTTTTTATAAACCTGATGTGTTTAAAAAATAACAGTATATTTACCTATTGATCGGTTTGAGATGTCTGGGGCTGTAAACATATTAAGTAAAGTTTTTAAGAGGTTTCAAGAGAATAATTGTTAATATGTTTTAAAATATTTTAAATTTTATAACTATTTAAAATAACTATTTTAAAATATATTATCCATTATTTAAAGTCTATTACATATATTAAAATACTTACATAGTGTTGTGTAGTCTGGAGGAAGCACTGAAAATAAATTAATAAAAAGTACTTAGTACACAGATTTTTGATTAAGGTGGTTTTACCTTCGATCTAGAGTTTTTTTATGCATATATACAATAAAAAAGATAGTCATCTTGCTTTACTGTGGCTCTAGGAACAAAGGTATATAGGATTAACAATACAACCTGGGTGTCTTCAAGACAAGAATGAATAGGCATCTATTGGGCAAAAGTGTTCCATCTTCGATCACTTTATTGCTTATCATTAGCTAACTTGTAGTCAAGCGCGCATTTCATCATAAAACACCATTATTAATTACTAGCTGCATCCCGCGATGTCACCTGCGTAGTAATGAAAAACGGCGATAATGAATGTCAAATTTCATAACGATTGGTTCAGCCATTTAGCGGTCATAAGGTAACAAACCGACAGAGAGACAGATTACAGACAGAGTTACTTTCGCTTTTATAATATCAGTTAGGATTCATTTATTTTTAGGTAGGATACACGGACAGATAGAGAACCTAGAACCAGCAAGTAGCGAGCTCCTGCCTCTTTGGATATTGAAGTATTCTCTTGCTTACCCTGTTCCTACTTATATGGGAACTTAGATATGGAAGACTAAAAATGATAAAAAGTGGTTTTACCGCACTCTGGATTCTCTCTACATTTGATGAACACTTGCACGTCGCCGTGTGGAGCCGTAGCACTCTCGCTGCACAAGCAGATCTGACACGGGCTCAGCGGGTGCTGGAAGACTATTCCGTTGGGTAACGGTGCACACGTGCCTGACAAAATATAATTGTTTTCATTGAAATGTCAAATTAAATTTTAGAAGAAAAAAACAGAGCAAGACTTTCGTTCGGTTGAAATCATGCGCAAAGGTGCCCAATAATTCATACTTCAAAATCCTATATAGCAATACACTACGCTCGTCAGGTATTAAATGATAAATCCCATTATTTTCTTCATTCTTTTCTTCTTTGCTTTTCTCCGTATACGCTACTTGTCTTATCGACCCGCGGTCTTAGTAATAATAATTTCGACCCAACAAGCTGGTGGATCTCCGACGCTTCGTTTGCCTTCGTTTACCAAAACATATGAATGTCACTTACCATTATCTGGTTTTGGAGGTGTCGTAGTTGAGTCTGTAAACAAATGAAAATACTTTTCACTTTACTTGTCAGGAAAGTTCGAATTTCCGTTAAGATACTAGCGTGGTAACCCGTTTTTTCTCCAATAAGACAAAAAGTAATTTCGAAATAAAAACATGGCGGAATTACTACTATTTCAATTTTCCAAACTTTTTGGAAATTGATGGGAGAAGCCTATGTCTAGCAGTGAACTTCTTGCGGCTGAAATGAGGATGATTCGTACATAATATCTAATGTATACTAACCACAATTGGATTCAACAAAGCAGGTGAGCTGGGCCCTGGCTTGGAAGGGGTCCTTGTGACACTTGCACATCCGGCAGGGGTCGGATGGCCACGGAAAATGCGTGTCTAGGGGGAAGTCCGCGCATGGATCATCATCTACAAAAATAAAATAACAATAAACAGGTTGTCACTTTACGGAGGTTATTAAACTACTTGCGCACGCGCAGTGCAATGAATTTAGCTTAGTGGAACATGTCTTGCAATTTGCCGCCAAGCATCTCAGGTGAAATGCCTATCGACTATAAAAAATGTGAGGATACAACAATAAAACAGGATATAATTGAATCATTAATTTGATATTCCAATGTTGGAACTAGATATCCTGATTGGTGTCTCGCTTTGTTCAGTTTGACAAGGAAGTGTGTTTAAGTAGATTCGCTGTGCGAGAACTAAGTTTTGAACTAGTTTATATAGAACACTATATGTTTTCCAAATAAAATAAAATAAAAATAAAAATTTCTAAAATGTAAAATTTACATTTGTTATAAATATAAAAATTGTTTACGGTCACTATAAATGTAGATAGGTAATTATTTCTAAAATGTATGACAATATTCGTGGGTGCTTCTTTAGATGGTAATTAAAATAAATTTATTTGTTTTACATTACATTTTATTTCACTATTTTCTGCGTTGCGAGATATTTTATATTTTTAATGAAATACAGATTTTTGACTGAAAGTCCATTTAACTAATCTTTGTCAACTTTACCTGGCTGTGGTTCTGGTTCTGGAGATGTAGTAGGTACAGGTGTTGGTGCTGGAAATAACATTATATTTTGTTTTATACGGGGTGGAATGTAATATGTGAGCATCCTTTAAGCATAGGTACCTTACCCATGCTTCTGATCACATGGGAAGCAAAATGTATGGAATCAAAATGTTTAATAATGAAACCGGAAAATATGATATTTTTCTTAATCAATTGTTTCTGTGCATTTTAGCACATTTATTTAATTACAAAACACAATTTCGTGCCACTTTTCGAAACAATCAAAATCATATGAGTGTATAATGCAAGAAACACGGATCGTCGATCGCATGACTATTTGTCCTATATTTATTTCAGTCATTTGTTCAGGACAAACGCTTTTTCGGTTCTGACATTAGATTGTATTTGTCAAAAATATTACAAAATCGGATGTTTTGCATACCTTACGATATTAGCTTTCATAGAGGTCACTGAAATTTTAATTTCACATTGATACTTTTAATATATTTGCATTCTAAATACCTGTTTTTATTATTAGAAAAATGAGATAGAACAGTTAGTCAGGTGGCGACGATATAAGATATCAAACAACGTCAATATTGGCTACTGAAACCAAATTGTGCAATTTTGGTGCAATGTGAATTTGTTTGAGAAAATGTTTTAGGTAAGCCCGGTTGTGATCTAGAACGACATGACTAAGAGAAACATTTTTATTTTTATTGTAATGTTTCAACATTGTACTAGTAATGGGAATGAATTGATAATAGTTTAATAGCTTCGCTTTACCTGGTTCCGGTTTGACTGTCACTTGACTATCTGGTACTGGAAAAATAAAAACTGCGTTAATACATTTATAAAACTTTTACGTAATGAGTTTGTAGTCTGATGTCAAAATAAACAATACATAAGTTAAAGTAATATGAAACGTTCTGTGGCGTACAAAATGTTATCTACGTTCAGAAGTGCGTTCCGTTGAAAATGTTATTACAGGATTGTAGCGGTTTAAAAAAGTCGTGCAAAATTTCGCATATGCAGTGCATTTTGTGTGTCAAAGTCATTTTACTCAGATTCACCAGGCTGAGATCCAGACACAAATCAATGAATTTATAAGAATTATTTCTTTGTAATACTATGTGACCTTAAAATAATAACTAATATTAGTTCTAGTTGTTGCAAAAAACAGTGCTCATAAAGTTTTTACTCACTGCAGTTAGGTCTAATGTAGCATGTGATTGTTTTCTTGTCAAATACGAGTCCTGTGCGTGTGAAACACTTGCAGACCTGGCAGCGGTCGCGGGGATGCGGGAACAACACGTCCTCGGGGTAACGGTCACAAATCTCTGGAAAATAACAATGTTTATGTAATTACCTTGAACTAAAAGTGTAGGGTTTGTTGATTTATGTTATTAAATCCGTTCTAATTGATTTATTTTTTAGAATGCGGCATCAGACTGGCAAACTTCCGAATCTAACTATAGATCGGGTACTTACATTATATAATTTTAATGATCTTAATACTCACCAGGTAGAAGCAAGTCTGTGACGTCGCGGTGGGGAGCTTGCGTAGTGGTGGATGGTTCTAAAGATCAAAATAAACCTTTTATTTATATTTATTTTAATAAGAATTAAATTGTAGTATAATATTCCACCATTACCACAATTTGTATCCGTAGTAATTACATTTTTTAACGTGAAAAGTTTTTAAAATGGCTCCTATACTGGATGTTAGGTCAATTAATGAGAAAAATTAGAATCAGAAAACATTTACTGCATCACTTGAAACACATTAGTCACAAACATTGAAGAACTTAAAAATGTGTATCTGATAGGGACAGGACTTAAAAATAAGAATGTAACTCACGGCATTCCGGGCTGGTGTCGCAGACTACCTGTCTCTCCATGAGTCCGTGGGGCGTCCTGGTGACGGCGCACTGGCATGTCTTGCACGCGTCATGCGGGTGCGGGAACGGGACGTGCGGGGGGAACTTGTCGCAGATTGGCACTGAATAGAACATTGTGTTATAATTTGTTGTGATTTAGTGGTGATCACGCACCTTGTTGGGAGGTCATGGTTGCCTTTTGACAAAAAAAAATTATAAGTGAATAATATCAACAATTACTTATATTACATAATGAAGAAATCGACTTACATGGTACCGGTGTTGAAATAGATGGTTTATCTGGAAAAAAATACGTATTTTACCAAATGTTTCGTAACGTTTGCGCAGATTTGCGTTAAATTTTCACAATTATATTTAACTGAATTGCGTTTAACTGAATTGCGTTATAAAACTTACGTGTAGTGGGTAAGACTGAAACAAAACACACGAAAAATTAATAAAATGCAAATAACGCGTAGAAATATTTATCAAATTATTTGCCGAACTTCCAAAGTAAGTAGTCATTAAATCTGGATGTTTCTAAATCATGAATCGGTTTCTTAACGCGCAAAAACATTGTGTTGTGAGTGCATTGAGAGTGCAAATTAAATTTTTTATTAAAATATTTTATTTTCAAAAGCATAACAAACATAATCAAACAACATATCAAACGTAATCATTAAATATATTAATTAGAATAACAATTTACTTATAGTGAACTCGAATGCCTCCTAAACTAAACAAATTTATGACTGGTATAGGATCCGATGGTATCTCCCAAAAAAAAATAATATAAACTGATGTAAGTAAATCTTACCGCACTGTGGGTTATGTTGGCACTTGATCCTGACGTCTACTTCGCCTAACTGATCGTAGGTTTCCGTGCAGATGCACAGCTTGCATGGATCCATTGGACTCGGAAACATCACATCCATGGGTAGAGGCTTGCACGATACTGGAATCAATAGATTCAAATATAAACTAATGACACAAAAATCAAGACTAGCAATTAAAAGCAGTGGTCCCCAAGCAATGGCTATAAAAATATTTAATAAGCTACCCGAAGACCTAAAAAAGACGTGTGGCACTCGGAGACTGCCGCGGTAAAGCTATTGCATAATAGCTTTACGCGCGGTGTGTTAGGTTATTTTCGTTACGGAATTTCTGGATTCGGTCTCCACGCTCAAGGCCCGCGATAGAAGCTATGCAATAGCTTAAAAGTGATGAAAATGATCGTAGCTTTTCAAATAAACTAAAAACGATGTTAATTGAAAAAAGTTATTATACAGTAGACGAATGTTTACACGATAAAATGTTATAAATAAGAAACAGATCGGGCCGCTTCACGCAGACACTTAAAATTGCGATACCTCTAATGGGGTTATTATGTTATTCCTACTAATGTATGTACATAACATAATAGAGCAATAAATGATTTGACTTTGACTTTTGACTTTAATTATGTATTAAATAGACTTTGTTGTAATTTTCATACATTGTTGACTTAAAAAAGTTTGAAGAGAGCCACCGTAACATTGCAGTCACAAAATATTTGGGATGGAACAGCGTGTGGTAACTTGAAAAAAATATAGAAATACTAGTTTAAAACATTCAATGAGTGAAAATACAAAGGAAGGAGAAAGAAGGAAATGAAAAAGTAACAAAGAGAAGAAGGTGAATCAGGCTAAGTAGTTTTCGTCTCTTCTTCTCTTTAAAATCATAATTGCCTGAAAGGGAGAAATATTTTTAAAGGTTCGTCACCATGTTCCGGCGGTAGCGGTGGCGTTGATGTGGTGATTGAATCGACTTGTATGGGAGTGGTCGACACAGGCGAAGGTGTCATGCAGGACTGACAGCTAACGCACACAGGCCTCAGGGATCCGTACTGTGGTAGACAAACGCACACCAGGCATTGGAAGTCGGGCGCCCAAAAGTTGTGGATTTCGCCTTCTTTTGTACATTTGATTATGTTTTCGGCTCCTGAAAGTTTTGTTTAAAATTGTATTAACAAAATATTATAATTATTAGCTAAGCCCCGCCTAAGCCTTTGATTCGATCGAGACCTGGGCGGTGCTTGAGGCTCTCCTGCGATGCCGTATTGACTATCGGTATGTCGAAGTGCTGAAGTGTTTGTACAACAACGCCACCATGTCAGTCCGAGTACAAGACCAGAACTCAGAGGCAATTCCATTGAAGAGAGGCGTGAGGCAGGGAGACGTTGTCTCTCCGAAACTGTTTACAGCCGGTTTGGAAGATGCCTATAAGCTTCTGGAATGGAAAGGGCTCGGCATTAATATTAACGGCGAGTACATAACTCACCTTCGGTTTGCCGACGATATAGTAGTCATGGCAAAGTCGATGGAAGAGCTCAGTACGATGCTCGAAGACCTCAATAGAGTTTCCCAACGGGTGGGCCTCAAAATAAACATGGA
The DNA here is from genome assembly GCA_947563715.1 of Lycia hirtaria. Classification (NCBI taxonomy): domain Eukaryota; kingdom Metazoa; phylum Arthropoda; class Insecta; order Lepidoptera; family Geometridae; genus Lycia; species Lycia hirtaria. The sequence goes on from OX387380.1 coordinate 9,080,168, forward strand.
CAAAACGAAGGTTATGTCGAACGCCCATGTAGTGCCCACCCCAATATCTGTGGGGAACTTCACTCTTGAAGTTGATGACGAATACGTCTACCTAGGACAAACGGTCCGATTAGGCAGGTCCAACTTTACGAGGGAGGTCAATCGTCGTATCCAACTCGGCTAGGCAGCATTCGGGAAACTTAAAAGCGTCTTCTCGTCCAATATTCCCCAGTCCCTCAAGTCGAAAGTTTATAACCAGTGTGTGTTACCAGTGATGACATACGGCACTGAAACGTGGTCCCTAACTATGGGCCATATAAGGAAACTCAAGGTCACGCAACGAGCTATGGAGAGGGCTATGCTCGGAGTCTCTCTACGATATCGAATCAGAAATGAAGAGATATGTAGACGTACAAAAGTCACCAATATAGCACAGCGGATTAGCAAGTTGAAGTGGCAGTGGGCAGGACACATAGCACGTAGAACTGATGGCCGATGGGGCCGAAAGGTTCTCGAGTGGAGACTACCGGCAAGCGCAGCGTAGGAAGACCAGCCACGAGATGGACAGATGATCTCATACAAGTGGCGGGAAGACGCTGGATGCAAGCCGCTTCCAATAGGTCTTTTTGGAAATCCATGGAGGAGGCCTATGTCCAGCAGTGGACTTCTTATGGCTGAGATGATGATGATGAAGCCCCGCAGTTTCACCCTCTTAATGATGAAAAATAGTAATGATGATGATGATGCAAGATGGTGCAGATTGGTGCAAAGAGGGTCAGGGCTCGATCTTCTAGCGGTAAAAGTTGCAGATATATACTCGTATATTTAAAGGAAGAAATTAGACATTTTCACGTGGTAAAACTAGAAAAATCTAATTATATTTTGGCTTAAAATATACACTTCTTATTAAATATGCTAGTGATTACTTACCTTGTATACTATCTAGAAGAATGTGTTTATCAACTGGAATCAATTTTGAGAAGATTTCTGAAAAACATAAAACATATAATTATTAACCTTTGACAGTTTTTGATATATTAACGTATGAATTAATATTTCATAGTAGCTTACTTAATTAGTTTGGAACAAGCCCAGCACAAATTAGCTTCTAATACATTAATATACATTATATTAGATAACTTGACGTTAATAATAATCATTGTAATAAGCGCCGGTTCTTGAGAATGGCCATGCTTTGCTCTATTGGGACCGTTCTATTATCACGGATAGGACTATTGTTGCCAATAAGCCTGATATTCTGATCGTAGATCGTTCCCAGCGCCGGGCAGTGCTCGTCGATGTCACCATCCCACATGATGAGAATCTCGTGAAGGCTGAGAAGGACAAGCTCAGCAAGTACCTTGACTTGGCTCACGAGATAACCGCCATGTGGGATGTTGATTCGACGATCATTGTTCCGATAGTCGTATCGGTAAACGGTTTAATTGCGAAGAGCCTCGACCAACATCTCAAGAAGCTCTCGCTTGATAGTTGGATCAAGGGTCGGATACAAAAGGCAGTCATCCTAGACACGGCGCGCATTGTCAGGAGATTCCTCAGTTTGTAGCCCTTACCGTCGACAGCTTGAGCCTTGCCCCGCTGCCGGCGGCACACTAATTTTAAGTTTTTTACAATATTTATGTTTTTTTTTTTAATATGTTTATATTTGTATTGTAAAAAAATTAATATTAAGAATGGAAATAAATAAATGTGAATAATAATTGTAATAATATTGTGATAATAATTAATTTGTATAATTTTATTTTATTTTAATTTGACATTGTGGATATAATTGTGTATTTATTTTTAAGATAGATAATTTTTTATTATGAATTGTTAGTAACATGGTAGAATAGAATATTGACTATGTAGTGCACTATCGCAATAGGATAATTCTGTAAGGGTAGTGCATGAATGTAATAAATAAATAAAATTTATAAAACTAAGTGAATTGCCAAAGAAGTCGCGGACATTATGTTAAGTGTCATGCTTATTTATTATTTATTCATTCTCAATTATATCACGAACATTTTTAACCACTTAATTGAGTAACTTGAACTCTGCGTCAGGGTTGTAGATATAAACTCTTCAAACGCTTAGTCTGCTTAAAATATTTACATAACGTAAAACTCACTGTGAGGTTTAGATATTGTAGGTGATGCTAACGTATTTTTCGTTGCATACGGGTCCTCATCCAGAACAATTGTTTCATACGTAGGGTTCTTTGGGAAGATCAACTCGTCATGAACCACTGGCCCTCTTGGTATCGATGAATCAACGTACTGGACTTTTGTCAGGGAATCTTCCGCATAATCTGTAGAAATTACATTATCATTATAAATTACATCAACCTTATGTACAGTATTCTCTATTTCTCTGCTGGATATAAGTATTTCTCTGATGCCATGTATCTTAGTGTTCTGCTAATATAGTCCAGTTTGGACCGAAAAGTACTATAATTATTTAAATCATAATATCATGTGTGATATTACTTACCATTTGGATGTTCGTGATGATTCAAAATGTGTTCAACTGCGTTCATTCCACTATTAGAGTATTCATATCCTAGAGGATGTACTCCGGAGGAGTACTGGTTTCTAGGATGTGGTTGTGGATGCGTTACCACGTAAACTGGAATGTGTTTTAAATGACCTGATCGACGGTCACTGACAGTACCTGAAAATATATAATTACAATACTTACTTTGATAGATTTCATCATCATCATCGGCCCACCTTAGTCACCATAGACCTCTCCCATGAAACGCCATTAAATTTAGCTTTTCATTTCAATTAGTTTCCATTTAAAGTCACTACTTACTGTCTTACGTATGTAGATGTATTGTCACTGCATCTTGTCTCATTGTAAACATATGGGGTCATTTGCATTTCATCACACAAATTTCATAAAACATAATTGGTACTAATTAGCTACTGAATACTTTACTTACTTTCGGGATGATCATTATTTTGTATCGGCTCGGCTTCAATTACATTGACACCTGTCACGGAGTCCTTATGCTCCGTTACATATTCGTCTAAGAGAACTCTATCCCGGTTTTCCACTTTGTGATTTAGATTATTTTCTTCGGCCAAATTGGCTGGATTCAAATAAATATTTTTATCATTATCATCGTGGTCTAAATAGCTGAGTTCATCAGGTTTAGGTACATTTTCCACAAAAGATTCGACTTCATCGTCTTCTGATCTTGATTCTAAAATTATTGTTAGAAGTAAAAATTTCCTTTAGGACTATAATCATTACTTAATGCATTATGATTGTTTGAGCGGCAATCACGTCTTTAAAAGCGAGTTGTCACGCGTGCTGTTCTCAATTGGTTTTTGTGAATTCGGCAAAGGTGTTTTAGTGTTATCTTGTTAAATAGTTGGAGCGGCTAGTTTTTAATTTACTATTTCGTGACAAAGGGCTAACGACGGTTATTGTTTATTTTACTAACATCGTTGCGAAAACATGACTAATGAAAAGTGAATCAGTGTGATAATGACAGCTTTTCACGTATATGAGCGTCCGGGACTATTTCGCAAGAACTGAATAAATGGGCTGCTTGCCGCCACAACTGTAGTCACGTGCGGCAAGCAATCTAGCTAGGTGGTATGCCGAGCACAGCGGTTGCGCTCTGCAAAAGTCTTGCCTGATTGACCATGGACATAAATGGAGTGGAGACCACTGTTGCAGTGGTGTGCAATTGATATAAATCAGATGAAACGAATCAGTTATACAGTGTGCATTTATAGTGTGTATCCATTTGAATCTCACCATTACTATCATCTACAGCATCTAAATGAACATATCCTGATCTTGAATCTGCAGAAGGGTCAATTATATCTGAAAATATAATTTGATTTGCTTATCCAAGGGTTTGTTCGCTAAATTTCAAAGTTACAGAATATCTAACGTCTGTTATCATAATATATTACTATCTTAGTAAACGTTACGCTAGAGCTTCATTACTAACAATTTAGTACGAAAATGGTAAAATCGTTATTTTTTTTATCAACTTTTTGATTAATTCCTGGGGAAAAGCTCAAATTTCAACCATAAATATAAAGCAGTGCCTTTATTAACTACAACAAAACAATATACAAACTACATATTCTTAACTAACTAAACATTTACCAAAAAGCAAATCGATTACCCCAAACCGATAAAGGTCTAAAGACAATCAAAATGCTCAAACCCACTAACAGTTGGCAATGTACCCAGCATGATTGCTCATTACGACGTTGAATGGCAATGCTTATGCGTTGGGCCAGATACGCACCAGCATTTTGGTCACGCGTCACGTCGATCAGGCAATCAGATACATTTTTGAAAATGAGTTCAGCTCCCGGTCAAGTAGTCACTACTCGTTATATATTACATTTCTATGTTATTTTCTTCTGCTTATTCCTTATCTCCTGGATCTTTAACTGATCAGTTTTTTTTTAATTGCACTTAGTTAAACCCTGTGATCGCATAATCTGTGAGGCTTTCATTTACGGTCTAACTTTAAGAGTTTTCAAAATTAGATAATGTTTTCAGTGAGAATCATAAAAATGTTAACAGTTTACGGTTTAAGATGTTTTGTCTAATTCCAAATACAAATTCACCTAACATGAAATAAACTAGTTTTAATAATCATCATCATCATCATCTCAGCCATAAGAAGTCCACTGCTGGACATAGGCCTCCTCCATGGATTTCTAAAAAGACCGATTGGAAGTGGCTTGCATCCAGCCTAAATAATTTTGCAACACAATTGCGAAAGACAAGCAGTCAGGTAGATATTGAAGATAGCGAACGCAACTGTACATAACCCAAATCTCTCCAAAAATCAAACAATGAATAGATGACAAAAATCTCGTATATTTCTTGATTAATATTATACACGTAAATTACATGCGTGAGCCATTTGCGTGTGTTAAGAAATCCCAATGCCATCTAGTAGACGAAGGAGGAAACTACTAACATTGATCAATACCTTATTTAAATTGAAAATTAAGCAGCAACATATAATTTAATGTAATAAAAAAGTTTTACCGTCATCGTCACTGAGATCGCCGGATACGTCAGCTAGGCTGGTGGTAAGCAAGACGGCAAGGAGGTACCGCCTCCAGCCTGCGCCTCGCATCTTTGACCAGTGCCAGCAAGGCTCCTTACTTTACTCTCGTCCTTGCTGAATCACACATTAATGGTCTAAAATGCTACAGACTTCTTTTTATAGTTTTAAAGTAATAACCATGAATAATGTGATGTGGCGTTGGTGGCTTTACTTGATGTATTAAACTTAAACCGTGGCTGCTCTAATTGTTTCTATCGTTCTGGATTAGCAACACCTGTCAATTAACTGTTCTGGACTATTTATTAAGAGTTTTTCGTTTAAGGTAACTATAGTTTTAAATCATAGAATCTACAAAGATTTCTTCGATGGTTAGAAAATTACATATTTATGTATGTTATAGAATATTTGACCAACTTGAATTGATATTTTTGAAATTATCCACAATAATTGATAAATTTTCATCGAAGCGGAAAGACATTGTATGTATTTTAACCACCTTTATGTGTTACTTAGTCAAAATCCTGGAAACTGTAGTCATAATTTGGTATGTGGGCAATGTAAATAATATATTTTCTTTCATATTGCTATATAATTATTATAATTAAACTGACATTGAAGCTGGTGTAATGATGCAACTAAAAATATACTACTGGAAGAGTTTGATAATATAATATATTGCATATATCAATGGAAGTGGAATTAATTTGCTTAGTTATCTTAAAATAATTTTTAATAAGTTACACTCGATGAAAAACTGTTGACAAGTGAGCTGAAAGATGATACTTTTTGAATGCAAAGATAAAAAAACCTATATTGTTTACTAACTTTATACGTATAACAATTTTGTTAAATTTATATTTTATACTTTGACATATTGAATGTAGTTTGTTGTGTTGTTACTCTATCCAAGTTCAATAACTACAGAATTTTAATCATCATCACACTTTTACAGAGTTTCTTAGTACATAATACATAATACGTTAAAGGATGAAAACAAACAACGTAAGATGCCCACTAAATGCTTTTATTAGAAAAATATATGAATAAGTGAAGTGTGTTCTGTCATTTTTTGATGCTCAAACCTAAAATTAACGTATCATTTCCTCGTTCTAGCCGTTGTCTTTCTGTGTCCATCAGCCAATTATTCTGTAAAAATAAATAAATAATATCAGTACTTATATACATAACTGTAATATTTAAAAAAAACGGCCAAGTGCGAGTCGGACTCGCGCACGAAGGGTTCCGTACTATCATCTATAATACTACAAAGTTTAGTTCTGTTTATAAAATAACGAGAAATCAACGAAATTCCAAGTAGTAAATTGCAAACTTATAGGTAGGTTTTCGATACACATCCGGGCAACATGACGACGCTAGCGCGAATACGCGCGGCTATGGCTCGCTCCGTGATGTTACCTCCCCCGCTACCCGCGCGGCCGTTGCTTAGCAACCGCCTCGCGCTCGCGACACCACCACACCGCGGCGCGGCGCTCGCACCGCGTTTAGATGCACGGATTATTTTCATTTTGTGAGTTTTTATGTATTAGATTAGGTATTTATTTTTATAGTTAATATATTTCTAAATATTTACTTACAAATATTCAAGTTTCTACCTGTTAATTAAGATCGAGTAAAAATTGCTTAAAAATTACGTTTGTTGTATGATATACCCCTTATGCTGGGGTGTCGAATAGAATGCAAAGCCATGTATTGTACGATTTTTTTTATTTCTTATGTCTCTATGTACATATTATTTTTTAATTTAAGTTTATTTTATTAATATAATAATAATAAGAACGTTAAAGGTCAATAACACTTAGTACCAAATTAAAATTAAGTTGTTCGACTAATACTCCGTTTACTTGTAAAGCCTGCTTAGCTGTGATAGTTTTCCAACAAGTTCTCTGAAGGGGCATTTTTTAAAATTTAATTTAATAAAAAATCTCTTTATTAACAATAAAGGATTCCATTGTAAGCAGCTCAAATGTGAATTTAATTTTAGAAATGTTTATAATGTAATTATAAATCTACATTTTACAAGCGTTTATTTTTTTTAAATGTAGATTATATCGTTTTCAATAACATGTTTATACACTTTTCCAGTTTCTGTTATATATTAAAGAAACTTGTTTTTTTTCTATTTAGCTTCCATTAAGACGCAGTCCGGTTATATTTTTTATAAGTAATTTAAATGTTGTTCCCTTTGCTATTTTCATTTTCATTAATGTACGAATATCGCAATAGTGTATTATGATGCATCCCCAAAATCTGTTTTGTTTTTTCTGGAATTGGCAGATAACAAACATAATATGTAATCATTACCTGTATTTGATGTGTCACCTCCTCGAAGACCATAGTGTCGGGGAAGTCCATAATTACTACCGTACCCGTCAAGTCCTCCAGAATTACCAAAAGCACCAGCATTTGCGCGTGCATTTGCACCAGCACTACTCACTGCATTTGCTTCAGCTCCGCTACCATATCCAAATCCTCCAAGGCCTTCAAGGCCTCCAAGTTCTCCGAGGTTCTCAAACCCTTCTAGACCTCCATAGCTAGTTAAGCCTTTTGCTCCAAAAGAGGCAGGATTTGCTCCAAAGGAAACAGGATTTGCTCCAGAATATCCTCTATTGGCGCTCTCTGCATTAGCTGCAGCATTCGAATCAGTTTCGCTACCAGATCTGTATCCGAACCCTCCAAGTCCACCGAGGTTCCCATAGCCTCCAAGTCCACCGAGGTTCCCATAGCCTCCAAGTCCCCCAAGGTTTCCATAGCCTCCAAGTTCCCCTAGGTTTCCATATCCTCCGAGTCCCCCGAGGTTCCCATAGCCTCCAATTCCCCCAAGATTCCCGTAGCCTTCTAGATCTCCGTAACCACCAAAGCCTGCATTTCCACCAAGAGAAAAGGCGTTTGCTTCTGAATTTGCGTATGCATTTCCTCCACCACTGTTTAATGCTTTGGCTAGAGCATTCGCTTCAGCTCCTCCACCGTATCCGAATTTTTCAAGATCTCGCTTCTCATACCCTTCTAGACCTCCGTAGCCAGTTAAGCCTCCTATTCCCCCAAGAGAACCAAGGTTTGCTCCTAAATTTGTATAGGCATTTCCTCTACTGTTGCTTACAGCATTAGCTAAAGCATTAGCTTCAGCTCCATTATTAGATCTGAATCCCCGAAGACCACCGAGGTTTCCGAATCCTCCTAAATCTCCAAAGTTGTTATAGCCATCGAGACCTCCGTAGCTACTGGGGCCTCCATTTCCACCAAGAGAAAAAGCGTTTGCTTCTGAATTTGCATATGCATTTCCACCACCAATATTCAAGGCATTAGCTAAAGCATTAGCTTCAGCTCTATTATTAGATCTGTATCCCCCAAGACCACCAAGGTTTCCGAATCCTCCTAAACCTCCAAAGTTGTTATAGCCATCGAGACCTCCGTAGATACTGGGGCCTCCATTTCCACCAAGAGAAAAAGCGTTTGCTTCTGAATTTGCATATGCATTTCCGCCACCAGTATTCAAGGCATTAGCTAAAGCATTAGCTTCAGCTCCATTATTAGATCTGAATCCCCCAAGCCCGCCAAGGTTTCCGAATCCTCCTAGTCCACCGAGGTTGTTATAGCCGTCAAGACCTCCGTAGCCCCCAAAACCTTCATTTCCATTATGAGAAAAAGCGTTTGCTTCTGCGTTTGCGTATGCGTTTCCTCCTCCACTGCTCAATGCATTAGCTAAAGCATTAGTTTCAGCTCCTCCTCCGAATCCAAATCCTCCTAGTCCTCCAAGATTGTTATAGCCGTCAAGACCTCCGTAGCCGCCTAAAGCTCCATTTTCACTAAGAGAAAAAGCATTAGCCTCTGAATTTGCATATGCATTGGCCATACTACTGCTAATTGAATTAGCTTGAGCATTTGCTTCGGCTCCACTACCGTATCCGCCATATCCGGGAAGACCACCACCGATGCCTCTTGCATTTGCTATAGCATTTGCAGATGATCCGACCTGTTCAGATCTAAATAGAGGTCCAAATGGTCCAGGTCCAAAATCAGGTCCAAAATTAGGTCCGAGTGGGCCCGGTCCATAATTAGATGATCCAGGAACGTATGATCCAGGTCCGTATGGTCCAAATTGTCCAGGTACAAAATCAGGTCCGAATGGTCCAGGTCCGAAGGGTCCTGGCCCAAAGTCAGGCCCATAAGGTCCGGGTATAAAATCAGGTCCATATGGTCCAAGTTGTCCAGGTACAAAATCAGGTCCGAATGGTCCAGGTCCGAAGGGTCCTGGCCCAAAGTTAGGCCCGTAAGGAACCGGACCGTACGAAGGTTCGTAGCCTGAAAAGAAAATGATAATTTTAAATAACTATTATTTCCACACTATAAGATCAGACACTACCTACAAAGCAAAAAAACTACGACAACAGAACGATTTCGGTCTAAAAATTCTTACCACCCCAACTAACTTATAGTACCGTATAATGAAAGTGTAGCACATTTCTCGACATCCTTAGCCACCCATACCAATATTGCACACCAAAATGCGGCACCTCTATTGGGTGGACATCTGGCGTGGTAAGTCATTACCTCTCTTTCAACATTTTTTTCTGTAAAGAGGCGAAATTTAGGTGCCTTTTTTCATTCTGATGCTTCCAGACTAAAGTAAAGTACTCATCAGACATCACTTCATTTACTAATTTTCCAAGTCGCTGAAATGTTATCACAATAGGGAAGATTTGTTTAACCCTATAATAACAATATACTCTCAGTATCTGCTTCGAATTCACGTTTAGTTTCTTCTAAATTTAACTACTTTTGACCGCCACCTCGCCTGATGGTAAGCAACGGGTTGACATGAAGCTCGTCGATCTAGGAGATAATTATATATTCACTCTTACTTCACTCACCCTGATAATTGCAAAATCGTTCTTCTCATTAAACAGAGAAGGTTATAATATGGTTCAGATCTGGTTAGTGAGTATCTTATCAGACCAGTATCTTGGGAGTCCACCAGCCAAATGGAAAGACGATACCGTCAAGTCAAGGCAAGAGCTGGATGAGATTAGCCCAGGACCGGTAAGAATGGTGTGATGATAAAAAAGAGACTTATGCCCAGCAGTGCAGTAGCAATCGATATGGGCTTATATGATGATGATGATGGTAAGAATAGTAGTAGTGATAGACTTACAATACGGAAGCGTCTGGATATCAACGTATACGTAGTTATATTTAACGTGGCAGACATGTATGTGGCAGGCGTCACCAGGGAGTCTGAATGGCTCCAGAGGGGCATGGTATCTGCATATAGGCGCTGAAAACAAAAATCCATTTATAAACTATTAAGTTTAAATGAAGACTTAACGAGATATAACTTTACAGTCAGTAACAATTGCAAACCAATTTGATGAAATGTTCAAATAGATGCATAAAACTAAAATGTATATTTTTTTCATGAGTGAGCTTTTATGTCTTGTAACAAATAATTTTAGCGGATACAATTGTATACTTACAGACATAGTTGATGATGGGCACCGGGTAGTTTTGAGGGTCTGTAATTACAAAGAACTGCTCAAACACCAGAATAATATTTAACAACAGAAATAAATATTAAAATTACAAGAATTAAAAAAAAAAATGTGAATTAAAATAACTAATTTATTGCATGTTGCTTAAAAGGTACACATTAGTAGATGGAAACGAGGATAAATAAACTAGAACCGGATTTATTTCGTAGAATAGCTACTGCCCTACTACGAGTACATGAGATCAGTAGGTTCACTACTAATAACTGGCCACTGCCGCATTGTGTCCCAATAGAAGATTAGTGCTTGAAAATAATAATAACACTTACTGTTTACCGGTACTGGAATCGGGACTGGCACATATTTCTCTCGTCCGGGTATTGGGATGTATTGGTTCACTGGATACGGGATCCTGATTGGCGCAGAGGGGAACGGCACAGGAACGGGCACTTGTATTTCTGGACCAGGCACTGGTTGCAGAACCGGTATAGGCACGATCTGCGACGGAGAGGGAACCGGGTAGGGCCTGTAACACAATTATATTTTTTCTCTATTACCAGTACTGTTATTAGTTCATCTCTCTGATATGCGACAAATGATATAGCTGTTATACTCTGATTTCTAGTAATGTTCTAAAAAATATTGTAATTGATCCATAATATAATGTTGACATTTAAAAATTATTGGTTTGAATCAATTAGTCAAGCACAACATAGACGTAGACATAGATGAATTATGGAAGACACAACGTGGTATCAATAGCAAATTAGAGGAATACCTGTCCACTGGTACAGGGAAGGGTACGCGATGCTCGACGGGCACAGGCACGGGCACGGACGGCCCGGGGACGACAATCTTCTCCGGGTAAGACGGAACCGGCACCGGGACTGGCACCAGGATCCTACGGCCTGGTACCGGGACTGGCACCGGGAATGGACGAGGAGGCCCTGGGATCACGGTGGGCGGGGGACCTATTACACAATTCATGAACATTAATGCAAAAAAGGCTTCTAAAAAATAAATAATTATTATAGTTTAAAACACTTCCATGATGGACTGGGAGAAAAACAACCGCGCATACTGTAAGTCAGATAGGGGACTTAAGGGAAATTGGCGTTAATGTAGGTGATAGGCTCACCCCCTGTCACTGCAAGCCAACAGTATAACTTACCCTTTAATCCCTTTTAACCCTGTTAAAGCCTTAACCCTCTTATCACGGTCAAATGTGGCGTCAAACGGTATCATGGTCTTTGAAGCTCTGCCTAACCCGTAAGTTAAAATAGGCGTTAACGGTATGTATGTAAAAACTTCAAAATACCTACTTTATAACTAAGATTTTTGTGGTAACAAAAAAAAGGAAATAAAATACAATCGAATGAACGAATAAGAACCTCCTTTTTGAAGTCGATAAAAAAATAAACGTAGGTCTGATTATGAAATTACTAACAAAATATATAGGATATTACTAATATTCGGATTTGGAAACAAAATTCAAAGTATGGTCTCAGGTCCCAGGCGACGATGAAAGGAAACAAATTGTTTTTTTTTTTAAGAATATAATAATAAGAATAAAATGTAAATACGTACAATAAGGTGATTGGTCTGGCACAATAGGCCACGGCTCAGGTATTGGCATGGGCCACGGGCCTGGAATCGGGCCGGGGAAAGGTTCCGGAATCACGGGCCCGGGGAATGGCTCCGGGTACGGAAGTGGTAGTGGAAGTGGTGCTAAAATGAAGAAAAACTCATTCAATACTGCTAATCTATAAACCATCATTGTGACTTTGTAATTATCTTATCTTGAATGGACAAATTCATGAGATTAAACAACTTTTTGTGATGTCATAGAAGTTACAATGTATATTTGTTAAAATGTAAATAGTATGATATACTTACAGACACCACCACCGATGCAGGTGCGACAGGGGGCGCATTTGGCATAGATTCCTCCTGTGTAGGCGGATGGGAAGCAGCTGCAGATGTAGCATCCGCCCCAGGAGCGGGCCGTGTACATGTCGCCCACCTGACGGCATCGTGACACTCCTGCCCATACACAATACACATACCAATATCAAATCAAATCGTCACTTCTGTACCTGTGTTCCTTTTGCCAATGTTATAGTTGACTACATTTATCGGAATAACCTACGTTTAGAAAACTCAAAAACCCCCGATTAAAAAAAAACGGCTGAAAAAACAGATTTTAATGAAACATAGTTACTTTCAACCTAAAGCTGATATTGGTTCATCCGTTTGAAAGCTACAATGCTACAGACATACACACTTTTACAAATACATCAAACTTATAACACCCCTTTTTTTGGATCGGGGGCTAAAAATAGTTCCAGGATGTTCATATTAATTTTTAACGATTAGTTTTAAAAAGTGAGATTTTTTAGGAAAATACTGGTATTGGTATTCAATACCTGCCCCACAGCGAAAGTCTTAACTAGGTATATGATATTGTCTGGAGTGGTGTTATAGAAAACTAAAATAAAGAAAATATCAATATCGCGAATAAGCGTTTTTTTTAAGCAATTAAACTCTTGAGATTACCGATGAAGGTATAGTGGTCTTCATCGGGGTGAACGCGTGTTTCCACCTTATACGTACCTTGCAACAGTTGAATATTATACGTATGTATAAAAAATATAGGCGAAAAAATATAGTATGGTAAAATAGGCGTGAATTTATAATCATGCCTATTATCCCTTACGGGGTAGGCTGAGCCTCTAAGACCATGATGGAATTTGACGCCACATTTGAACGCGGTTAGAGGGTTAGACAGAAGGAAGGGGGTATTAGAGGGTAAGATGAAATGTTGAAGGGGTCAGCCCATCACCAACATCAACAACAATAAAGTTTCCCCTTACTGACTTTTACAGTATGCCCGGATGCCCGGGAAGAGAAGCAGATGGTACATTTTACGTTTTTATTTATATCCCAGTCCAGTATGAAATAATATAACTATAAAAGAATAAAGATTCATACCAATTCCATCGATGTTGATCCACTCATTCGGAATGAACATACGAGAGTCTTCATCATCAGGCTCTCCGGATGGAGAAGCTAGAATTGCGAGATATCATTATGTAGGTTAAGCATTATCTTATTAGAAAAAGTTCTTAAATCTATTACAATCGTTCACGATTTTTAGTACCACAAGACAAAGAGGACTATTTTGTCAACTTTAACTTTTTTTTTCAACTTTCCACATTCTTTAGACTGCGCATAAATATGGCGCGTTTGTTATGTCAGCTCTTGCGCATCAAAGCCTTTTTAAACATAACAAACATATAAAATCATAGGTCAGGGATATTAGAAAAGTGAGAAATAAATTTGTTTAAATAGGTGAAATATTTATAAATAGGTTGATAGAAATATTAAAAAAATGAGTTGACAAATAAATGCAAGTCAATTTAAACTAAAATGTTATAAATAAAAGCTCACCTTCCGGCCTAGCGAGGGCTCCAGCCACCAGCAACCCCAACAACCACAGGATCTTCATTTTTGCAGCTCTTGTGTCCAAGAGCTCGCCTCGCAGAAGATGGCCGCCATGCTCCCTCGCCTCCTATTTAAACCGAGATGAGTAACGCGTTAAAGCCCGTCGCAAATTGATTCACATTATTAGAATTATAATAATATTGTATTTAATAAGTTTTTATTTATTATAAACGAACCGTGGAGTTGATTGAATTTTGACTTCATAATTTTATTACGATATATTTGATTGGTATGTACAAGTACTTACGTCAGATGGATTGCATACTAAAACTATGTACGCTACATAAATATAAATAAGTCTTCCAAAAATTAAACCCTTATGTTTAGGTCGAAGGTTGAAAACGTTGTAAAACTAGTGAATTAATTGATATACTGTATAACTCATAATTGTTTCGAATTCCGTAATAACACGGAGTCCCCCCCCTTTCCTCCTTTTCCGGAAGTGGCGTCCCGGGTCTGTGCCGGAACCGGTAGCGCTAATGACGTTCGGTGGCGCCACCTACGTGCGGTTTTGGTTTTCATGTTGATTTTTATTCTTTTCAATCTCATGTGAAAAAGGTGTACTTAGTCACATCATTTTTTGGTTTGCTCAAAAATGAAGAAAAATTGCCTACATTACTGAAACTACTGAAAGTAAATATTTCGATAACAAAATAATTTTTATAAATCTGTTTATAAATTACGGAGCTATGAGGTCACACACAAAAAATAGAACCGAATCGATAACCTCGACTTTTATGAAGTTGCTTAAAAATGTAACTTAAGACACTCGGGAACAAAAAGATAAATTTAACGACACCTCACAAGTCAAAATTATTATGATTATGATTACATTTCATTATTTTTTAAATGTTTCTCCTATCTAAATAAAAACGTATACACATCGGGACAACATCGCCCTCCTTCTTGCGCAGTTGCGTAAACGAACAGTTCAGTGGCGGCGCTCGTTTCGCTTTCCACTGAGAGAAGGTTCAAAATTTGTCGAGTTTCAATGATATCGAGCACATTTCTGGCTTTGAATATTATTTGCAATTGAACCCTCTCTTCGAAATTGAAAATTGAATGCGCAACCACTGAGACATTCCTTTTTAGGGTTCCGTAGTAAACGTGGACATGTCCGTCTGGCCCTCCGTCCGCTGTTTAGCTCATAGACTTCAGGATTAGCTCAACGCGCACAGCTATCTCTCTCGCTCATCACACTCTTTTTAAGCATATAAAATCATTGAATAGGGATATTAGAAAAGTGAAAGGCGAATTTGTTTATTTAGATAGAATAAATATATAAAAACAAGTTTTTCTACGATATCTTTTTAATTGGCCGAGGAATTGGAAAATATATGTTTTTTCACAATTAAATGACATCTGATTATTTTTACAAACTTTATTTTTTTTATTTTAAATGTTTCTCCTATCTAAATAAACAATTATATCCCTACCGAATGATTTTATATGTTTAAAAATGTTGTGATGCGCGAGAGAGACAGCTGCGTGCTTTAATCACCACCTTAAAGATAACGTATAGATTTGAATTCATTCATTCACATTCGAAATATAAGTTAAATAAAACAGTGTCGACATTTCCGGCTCAAGTTCCAGCCAAAACTCTGGCAAAAATTTAGTGTACTACCACTTCAGTAGGTCAAAAATTGAACGCCAATCGGTGTGACGTCATCACGTGACGTCATTGACACGTGCCATTAAGATTGATGAGTTTAATTCCGGGCAGCAAGTGATGCAGGGTGGTGGCGGAGGGCGGTGGCCAAGGGCGTAACACGGGTTTCATTTCAACACTTCATAACGTAGGGGTGGAAATGAATTAACGTAGATTTCAGTGTGTAGCCTAGGCACGTATAAGTTGGGATTTAGCTGTGTGTGTGTTGCTTGTGCTGTGTGTGTGTGCCCTGTTTATACTACGAGTATTTTATTACCACACTAACCACTGGCTGCGACTTTATATGCGTAGAAATAAAACAGTGTTCTCTCTCACTCCTGTCCCGTTTTCATTCTGTTCGAAGTGACTCTCTTCTAAATGTATATATGTATATATATTGTGTACATTATCAATTATCAATTACATTACATTAATTTTAATGTATATCGTTAGCCAGCGTAAGCCGGGAAAACAGCCAAGAAGCTCAATTTTCTCGCATTGGTTTATGAATATTGCCTTAAAAAATTACTTTATTACAATAAAACACGGCCGCTGCTTCCTACACTAGTGAGCACTACTATTATTTCTGTGGCAGGGTTACAGCGCATTATCTGTCTCACACAGACACCAGCTGTAACTTCAGCTTATGACGTCACTGAGACTAGGAATTAGATTGCTATTACGTAGTTAGGTAAGAAGGTTCCAGCCGGGAAATGTTCGAAGGAAGCCCGTTTACGTAGTCTATGATAATATGATTAAAATAAGAAGAAAACTGGCTGTTTTAGTATGTGGTGGAGTAATTGCAGCCTATTACGAAAGATTTTATTCACTGGATCTTGTTTAAAATTAAGTAGGTGACTATAGTTTTTCCCAAGTATTATCGAAATTTGCCATTACTTACATTGGTACTGCAGCTTTCTTGTTTCATTTAGTTTAACCCCTTTTCTTCTTATTAAAAGACCTTTTTCTACGAAATATTGGTTAGAATTGATTATACTTTCAAAATAACCCTTGAAATAGCTTAAAATTGAGTATTTATCGCTTCTCGAAATTATCATCCAAATTTAACGGCAAAATTAAATGGCGAACCCGCAAACGTCCACCTTTCTCATAGAAAAACTTTTTCATGACCTTGGTTGAATTCAGTACATACGAGTATTGTTTCTCATACATCTACAACGTAAATACGTTCTGCCAAACGTGTTCACTCATTCACTCAGAACGGAAATTCTGAGAAGATAAAACTAAATAAATATATAAGCACTAACTAAGCGAAACTGCTGAAAACACTAAATATTTTATGTTCTAAGCCCCCGATAATTTAAGTTGAGCAAAACAAAGAAAGCGTTGTTCGCAATACATAAATATGTCTTCGATTTCCCTCAGTCCCATTGTTTAATGTCGTCGAGCTGCTGACTCGACTCGTTTATACTGAAATATGGCTTCGAACACTTTCGGGGATATTAAAGTGGCCTAGAGTTACTGCTGGGTTACACTGTGCTGTAATTTTTGCAGTGGTGGTGTAAAAACTTATTAAAAAGCTTTGTTTTTCGTGAATCAACATTGTCATTATTTTAATTTTATGACTAATGCTAATTTTCTTTCTATTATTGTTTCAGGTAATTAAGTCATCTCTATATATAACTACATCTAAGTAGTGTGAGAAAGTAAGTATAATTTTATTTGTGCAATAGAACTTTGTGTCCGTAACAGTAGGATGCCTCCTAAACCTGTACACTTCAATAGTTAAAACCGTGCGTAGTAATACACTGTGCTTGTCACTCTGAAAAACTATAAGTTAAATCTTGGAAACTAAGGACTTGCACTTGACCGTTAACTCGCCTGATATTAAAAACGACCGCTGCGCGTGTGTCTCGAAGAAATCGATTCACAGATACTCTGAAAATGTTTAGTTAAATCTCGGAAAATTATCTGAAAACATTGCACTTCACTACTATACTACTGGCTTAAGATACTATTGTATGTTGTATCTTTACGTTCATAAGCGTATTCCATCGCAACGGTCGCTTAACCTGAAGCGAGTAAGCGGACAAGCGCAATCCTAGTATTAGATTTAAAAAAGAGAACTAAGTACATATCTGGAAAAGCTATATATGTATTTACAAAAAAAAATAGATCTTGGAAGGTTAGTTAACTGTTTTCACACGGCTCTTGGGAGCTTGGGGCATTCAGGTTAAAGTTGAACGTGCAAGTTGACCGACCGCCGCCGCCAGGTGTCGCGCGCTCCTTCCGTCAGAGGCGCTATTTTAAACTTTACCCCGCGATACTGATCTACGAAGCATGCTGGGAGTTTCTAATTAACGGGAAATACATTTTAGTATGATTCAACAACTGCGGTGTGTAGTTAATAATATCTAATTTGACTTGCGCTTGAACGTTAACTCGCCTGATGTTCAAAGCGACCGCTGCGCGTGTGTCTCGAAGAAATCGATTCACAGATCCTCTGTTTGTTTCAACGTGGAAGGCACTTTCAGTAAGCATTACTTATTTAGGCATTTATTTTTCTGGAAACCAACGTATTTAGACGATTATTTAGTGTTTCTAGTACTTATAGAAGAAGTTACCAAAAATAGTAACAAGAACTACACTGCAAATATCTGCAGACTAAGAATAGTTACGAGTATATGCATAATCGCGAACTCAGATGTTATAGATATTATAATAGAAATCAATCATTATCATAAAATATTAATTAATTTACAAACTGTATAAAATATTACAGAAAATTATGATATAACAACGAAATCCACGGTTAATTCTAACTAATAACACAAGAGCTACAGTAAGCTCTGTTTGATTGTTACTTTTTCACGAATAAACGGCTGAACCGATCGTTATGTAATTTGGTACAGGAATAGCTGTCAACCTGGAGACGGGCACAAGCTACTTTTCATCATCATCATCGTCCCCATTTTTAACCCCCGACCTAAAAAGAGAGGTGTTAGAATTTGGACGTGTGTATCTTTCTGTCTCATCGTAGCTCTCAAAGGATGGACCGATTGTGATCTGGTTTTTGTGTTTGAAATAAGACGTCATCGAGTACCTATTCTTCTCCATGTTTCATCAAAATCAGTTCAGCCTTTTTTGTCGGAGGTTTTGAGTTTTCTGTACTTATACTTGTTCTTCACTTTGTGGATGGAACCACGGGGCGCAGAAAATACGAAATATAAGCACAATCATACAACACACGAGTAAACAAGTAAACCCAACCCTCGCAACCCCCTCAATTAACACCTTCGCCGTAAATAAACAAGCAAGTTGCAATCACACGCCGGAGCTACAGGCTCACGGCCGAACTTCATTCCAACCGAAGTTTAAATTGCGCGTATGTTTTGCTACCAACTAATATTTATTCTGTGGTAGAGATTATGATTTAGATAGCATTGTATATACCTGCCCTTAATGACTTTCCATCACGTGGACGTAAGGTCTAAAGGTCTAAATAGTATATAGTGTCCTGGGTTGACCGATGCTCATGCACCAACAATGACAAACTTAAAGATTTTGATAAAAAGGCTATGTCGCCGCGCTAAATCTTAATTTAGATTGAGAAGTTTATACTTAGGTATTAGTGAGATTAGAAGAATTTTTAAGCTATTGCATAGCTTCTATCGCGGGCCTTGAGCGTGGAGACCGAATCCAGAAATTCCGTAACGAAAATAACCTAACACACCGCGCGTAAAGCTATTATGCAATAGCTTTACCGCGGCAGTCTCCGAGTGCCACACGTCTTTTTTTTTGTTCACGGACGTTGCAATGCGTTCGAAACATCTTAGAATCATGTAAAATAAACGCGATAAATACGTTAAAAGTTGTTTAATTCCAATTAGGTATTCATAATCGCGTAAACTTAAAAAATTGTTAGCAAATCGATTACTATGGAAATTAACGTGGTTTTCACACATTTTTAAATAAAAACTACGGGTCACTCGCGTCTGTCTGCGGATCTCTGATATTGTGAGTTCCGCTTGCTGGAATATTCCTGACACTCAGGAGAGTTCTAGTGAAGAGGACACTTCAGCTGAACCTACCGAACGACCAGCTCCCACCCTAACCCTTTTGCAACCGATGGCATCACGTGCGGCACGAGCGGCACGTCGCAGAGCAAGGCGCGTCACCGACCGAGAGTGACGTGTGTGCTGCTCCTTTGAAAAAGACCGCCGAATGCGGTTGAAACTATAGTCGGATATTTCGGCTCAAAACAGACGCGAGTGACCCGTAGTTTTTATTTAAAAATCGATTACTCCAGACCGATAAAGGTTTAAAGATAAATTATCCAATTCCTCAAACCCACTACCAGTTAGCAGCGACCGCGGTATGCTGGCAGCATTGCCACGTTGATTGTCAATGCTTATGCGTTAGGCCAGATACGCACCAGCATTTCGGTTACGCTAACCGAGCCATATTAGTTTTATAAGGACAAGCTGTCAGTTAATACTAGTCAGGTTGCTGAATACTGTAAAGTCCACTCCATCAAATGACACAACAAATCCCTAAAAACTGCGTCATGAAACTGCAACTTCATAAAACTGGCCAACTGCATCGTTTGTGAATAAAAACCTGACAAAATAAACCAAACAAAGTTTTCAAAGGCTAAAGTTAAGCGAACATTTCGACGGCTGAAAATGAAGATCAAATTGTAGAACTATTTTTATGTGTCATTTATCTACATGTATGATTAAAATACAAATCAAAATTTACACATACTTAGCCGAATAAAGCATATTTTTTTCGTAATGAAGTATTTTTAGGGTTCCGTACCTCAAAAGGAAAAAAACGGAACCCTTATAGGATCACTTTGTTGTCTGTCTGTCCGTCCGGGTGTCAAGACCTCGGGAACGCGTGAAGATATCGAGTTGAAATTAAAACCATATACGCAGATCCATAGTATCTTGTTGCAGAAAGAAAAATAAAATTTCTCAGTTTTCGTAAAAAAAAGTTACAGCCGAATATGTCGCAAAAACGCACATTTCGACACTCACAGAGGAATCAAAACCTATGGGGTACTTCCCGTTGACCTAGAACTATGAAATTTGGCAAAAAGCATCGTGTTATACACATAAAGGAAAAAATCCGAAAACTGGAAATTTTTAATTTAATCACAAAAAAATAGTGTCTTTATGCAAGGAATGAGGGTCCAAATTAACCTTATCGTAACCTTAAAGTGAATTAATCTTATCGTGTGGGATATCATATATATGAAAGCGCTTCATTAGCATAAGCTAAAACAGGTTTTTAAATATTTTTACAATGTATATTTACTTGTCCGGTTTTTTTACCGGATACCCTTTCTGGATATGCATCATTTATGTAGAAAATTAACGATTAAAAAAAATATCAATTTTCTAAAATATTAACAATTTTCTAAAAAAATATATCTATTGTCTTAAATGAGAATAAACAAAATGATTCTTCTCGTTTACTATAAAAAAAAAAACATAAATACATATTAAATTTTAGTCAAAATCACATTTTTTAAAAGGTTTTCTTATCATTGTATATTGTAAAATCGTCACGTTCCTCCAGGTATGTCCGTATCGGCGGCTAAACATCAAAGCTGCAGATAGAAGATAAGGGTTTACCCTCATTAGGCAGGCATCCGGCTCGAAGGGACTACCATTCATTTGCGTTCGATTTTACTTTTACCGAAGAAAGAAGCTAACGTTGGAAAACGATATTCGTGAGTTTATAAAGATAATCTAGTTTCAAAATTAAATAGAAGTATAGACTCTAACAAGTATGTATGAGTTTAGAAAACTCAAAAACCCCCGACAAAAAATGACTTAATAAATAAATAAATAAAAAATAAATAAATATTTGTGGACATTTCACACAACACCATTTGATAAAATAATAATACATAATCGATTTTGATAAACATATTTCTCTCACACTCTCGATAAAATTTATTTTCGCACAAAAAACACGGAGTGTTCTATTATGTAATTTCTTATTTAATTATTTCATTTCAATTTTTTTGATCAGACACAGATTTTTTATCATTCTGGTTTAATTAGGTACTTATAGTGCAAAGTTAGTTTGTATTTTTGTATCAAAAACTTTTTCAAATGAAAGCAAACATGAAGTACTAAATTGTATTGTCATCAGGACTAAAGGTGTATACCAAATTTCAGATCGATCCGTCAACTGCAAGGGGGTAAAATTTCAATTACTAAATTTGACCCAAACAAACAAATAAACAAACAGGTCAAGCTAAATAAAACCGTTTAAAAAGAAAGTATTTTAATGATATGCGGACATTTCTCAACAATTGAACCCTTTCAGTAACAAACAGTAAGTTCAAGTACGACAGCTGGCGGCGCTTGTCTTGCCAGGTGCCTACCGTCGGAAACTCTACGGAACTCTACCGAGCCGTTTGCCGCGCAATTGAATATGGAATTTTCTATAGCATAAAATGTGGACCTTCATTATGGCTGTTTTTATTGTTATTAAGGCCGCATTATTACATTCGTAAAATAAAATTCAATTTCAATTTCGTACAAAATATTGATTGACATTTGACAAAATGTTTACGTTAGATAGACATACCTACACATGTATAATTGTGTATGTATGTCTAAAATGTTTGCAATTTTCTTAAAGACGTAGAACATATTGTCCTCTGGTTCTAACTACAATTAAAGTACTAAGTGCCGATCAGTAGAAGAATATCCTGTAGCAAACCATGTAACTCCAACCATCTATTTACTTATGTACAAAGTTCAGAGGCCACCCGACACAGCGACACAGCGATGGTTAGCGCGATATTCAATAGTGACTGTGCGGGTAGAATGGCCGGCTTCCGGCGGCTCGGGCCCAGATACGATATCTATCGGCAAGACCTCTTCACGGTGTATTGTTTGTGGAAATCATATTTTTTTCCACTTCCTTTGCGTTTGACACAGTTTGAGTGTACTAAGTAAGACATCTTAATTGTCGTATTTTTTTTCGTTTTTTTTTTTATTCTAAAATATACCAGTGGTAGTGGTCAACCGCTAACTCGCCTGTTAAGCGACTATTGTGGTCTACGATGGAGCGCGTTTGCCTAGAAGGAACATATTCAGTTGCGATTTAAAGACAACCAGATGATATCTATTCGGATAGCGTTCATTCAAGACGCGTATTCCACATTTCGTTTATGTTAAGGTAGTGGCTCTATGAACAGTAGAGTTCGTTCAGTAATCTGTAAAAATTACCATTATTAATATGCCATTATAATACCATTATCCAAATCCTCAGTAGTTTGATAATTATAGTTTAAAAAACTTAAAAAAAAACGACTTAAAAATACGCAAAAACGTTTACTTGGACGACATAATTGTCAGTTATTTTATTTAAAAGTACTGATAACTTAAAAAAGTACAACTGAATTGAGAACCTCATTTTTTAAGTCGGTTAAAGAATAGTCAAATTCATCTTTAAAATTAATAAAGCAAATGTGGCATCCATACCAAAATCTTAACTCATAGTATGGTCTACATTTTAATTATTGAACTAAGCATGCTACTGGTTCGAACTCCACTTCGTCATTTCCACCCTCCTGGCGATTATGCCCTGACGTGCCACCGGGAGGAAATGTCACCGCTGTCACAAATCTCCCTGTTTTACCGATTCCGCCCTAACACAGTATATATGATAGCATTCAGAGGTATTTTCACTTTTCGCCCTTTATACTTGACCGTGTTTATGGAAAAAATCGTGAAAGAACCGGATGGGGCGGGTTTTTTGTTGCCACGTTTTGTGGCAGAATTTGATTGGGATCCGTCGAGGGAAAGTTAAAGAAATACTGTTAAATATGACCACTTTTATATTTTACCTTATTTCTTGTATTCTTTATTTTAAGTTACATTTTCTGGAGTAAATAATACAATACTAATATTGTATTCATAAGAAAACACCTAATGGTTTTTAAAACTAATATCGTTTACAAGCAATCTGTTATTGAAATGAAAAAGGTAACCAATACAAATAGATAGATCCTAATACCAGAAAAATATCACCATTCTCTTGATCGGTCGGTTAAGCAATAACTAAATTCAATTTTGAAGAATACTGAAACCAAATAAGAAAAGACGAAGACAGGTTGCAGAAGTGAAAAGCAAAGTGTTACTTAGGTATATTTAGCTCATTCTGTGAACCGAATTCTTTTTAAATTCCTACCACTTATTTGATTACTTCACCCTCTCCCCCTCTCTTCCCCCTGATAGATTCCCCTATCCGCTCCTATTTGGTTATTTATCGTTTTGCGTGTTTTATTGCGGTTTATCCGGTATTATTAGCATAAACCGGTACAATATTACCGGTTAAATTGATAAGTTACCTGTCTTCGGCCATTTGAACTTATTTAGCTTTTATCAAGTGTTTGTTTGTAAAAAGGAAGTCATTGATAAGATTGTTAAATTGATGGCTAGTTAGTACATCTTCCGGTAAAAACGTTATCAGTTTTGCCTTATCGTTATCAGGATATTTTATTACGTTCCTAGTCGTAAGACTAGGGGTTTTACGCGCCGCTGAACATTGTTTTTAAAATTAGCTTTTACAACTGTCAATTGTAAGAAGTAAACAATTCCCAAAATTGGAAAATTTCAATATATATGTGATAAAAAACAAACGCAGTTAATTGGTAAACGGATTACTTAACTGCATTCACTATAATTTTGTAAAATGTACGTATTATTCTGAAATACTCGGCGTTTCTCTGAGACATCGTATCCGGAATGAAGCAATTCGCCAGAGAAGTAGAATTGGCGACATAGCGGATTATTAGTAAGCAGACGTGACAGTGGGCTGGTTATATATGTCGTAGAACGGATAGCCTAGGTAGCTGCGCCCTAGAATGGAAACCGAGTCTTGGTAAATATGGTATAGGACGCTCGGAGCCACGATGGAGTGTTCGTAAGAGGAACTGAAATAGAAACTGTAGACGTGAAAACTAACGATCGGGCTGGGTAGCGTCCAACAGGAGAAGCCTGCGTCCAGCAGTGGACTAAAGTAGGCTGATGATATCCGGCCTGAATCGCCTCATTAGTTGTCTTACATCAAAAAGCGAAGATTGATTGATGTTTTGTTTACCTTTAAAACATGATTACCTGCAGGTGCCCCTGGTAGATAAGACGCGTGCGTAGATAAGACGGGCCGTCGTTAAGGTGCGTCCGGACCGGAACTACCCTCCCGCGTTAATTTACAAAGCGGACCGGAAGGGATGCCCCCACTTTCGGATTTGGGGGTTTTTCGGTGTCAAGTTTTGGGTATTTGCTGCTTTTTCGATACAAACATTTTGTATTCTATACTAAATACTTCCTTAAAAAGATTTTTTAAACTTTGGCGCTACCATTACCGTTTCTTCTGTATATATATATATTTTATTATGATTTACTTTTATTAATTAAACATAAGAAGGGAAAAAATTTCAATGAAACAATACGATGAGTTTTAAATACATTGAAATTGAGCTACTTTGACGGAGCATTTTCAAGACAATATGTAGACTCTTCGAGCCTTTGGCTAAAAACAATACAACATACAAAAAGCCTACTACTTTGGCTAAAGCCAACACGTCTGGAAGACAGGCATGTTCCACGAAGAAGTGAAACGTATGTTGTTAAGAGTACATCTGTATAGAAGCAGTCTAGGGCCTGCTTCTTAAGACTTGTAGTTAATTAACTTTTGTTAAGTATTATATACATAGAAATAAATGAGAATTAAATTAATACATAGTAATTAATACAAAATACGTTTCAGTATGTTTGAGCAAAACGCATGCTGTCTTTGCTATCAAGATTTTGTAGGCGTTAGAGAAACTTAAAGTAGCACCTTCAGATAGGTTTTGTGGTAGTGGTAAAAAGATAACAAATAAGGTAGTATTTTTACACGCTATATAATTATTTTACTACTATACTATAATTATATACCTACCCACTGTAAATATATACTTATAATCTAGTGGCTAAATAAATAAATTGCATTGAGCCAAAATTAGAAAACCCACCTTATCCATTCATAAAACTCTGCCCACTATACAAGTTGTAAAATGATTAATAATCTAATGAAAGAAGATAATAAATCAGAATTAACATCACTTGATGCATCGTTCAATTAAAACACTACTAAAATATGGCAACACACGATCCTTTGTCACAATAACATTACAAAAATTGTTCTTACTATTGAAAGAGATAGGTACTACAAGAATTCTCATTGTGATATAAAAACAATAAAATAAGAAAAATCAGCGTCATAGCACCTTGTGGGTATAACTGAATCCCAATCTGGTCTGTCTTAGTAGGGAATTAATAATTTCTTCATGTCGACAAGGTTCGTTTAACAGATGACATAAAAACTACAAGTTAACGCCCACATGCGTATCTGCATGCTTATTGGGTTACGAAATGTGTCTGTCCGTCCGATATCTCGTCTCGATAAGAACATTGTGAAGTACTAAAATATTTTTTTATTATAATTAATTACTCGTATTTACGCGTGAAGTAGATTAAAACCGTAGTCGATCTGACGTCTCGAAAATTAAAACCGTAGTCGATCTGACGTCTCGAAAATTAAAACCGTAGTCGATCTGACGTCTCGAAAATTAAAATCGTAGTCGATCTGACGTCTCGAATACGAACTAATTATTTTGTGGTTATCAACATAAAGTCAAAATACGTTTCGGTAGATAATAATTACAAAATAAAAGAAAGATAAGAGAAAAAGAAAACATACATATACAGTAACGCTTGTTTTCCCTTAGGGGATAGGCAGATCATCAACGACCAATAAGCACGATAGATTCCATATTTGACAGTGATTAGAGGGTTAGAGATAGAAATAAGAGGGTAAAAACAAAGATATCTTTAAAGATAAAACTTATATAAAGATATAGTAAAATATAACAAACATACATGAAGCTAAAGAATTCATTTTGGAGTGTGTTTTGTGCACAAGAGTTTCGCGATCTAATACAAACATCCGCATTTCACTACAGGACTAGCAGAAAGTCGGCACATTACCATCCATACTCTTACCACACCATCATTTACATCAGCTGAGCTGTGGTAAAAAACGTAGTCCTTTTTGTTTCTCTTCACTATACACTGTGGAGTTTCATTCGAGCTTAGAGCCAGTGGTAAGGCCGCTCATTCATAACTTGAAGAATGCATGCGTAGGTGTGATGAGAGACCGTTACTATGTTTTCATTTATTTTGCTCGTTAATTCCGATCGCAGTTTAATTTCGTTATTATGTTAAACAGTGAGAGCCCTTGACATAGATGTAGATCTTTTTATTATCTTTTGCAATTGGAAAGTAAGAAGAAATTCATTGAAGTAAATACCAAAGTAAGTTTTTAAATGACTGAGTGAATACTAGGGTTTTTGGTGGGAACGTCATCGAAACATGCTGTTCCTTGTCTTATTTTCTTAAACTTGTGTTATTTTGAAAATTAATGCGATAAAAATGGTGGTGCTTTATTCATTAAGTGTTCGATCAAGTAAATGAGTGTGGGCAAGTGAAATTAAGCAGTGAAACGTGTCATTTTACGTTGTCGACAAAACTCCATAGAAGCTTCTAGTAAAGTCACCACCACTTTACTGAAGCAGGACTCGACTTATAAATTGACTGTATACGTGACTTAGATTGTGACTATAACATTTACAACTTGTTATAATCAAGAAACTTGAAAAAATCCTAATACTTGACACTGGCAAATGCTTTAATGCGGGTCCAATACAAAAAAGAAGAAGAAGAGTGGATACTAGAAATCGTTTACCAGCAGGCCTAGAATGTAGTTTTTATATATTTTTATACCTACTTTATCGAGTTCACATAAACTATGATATGAATGGAATTAAAATAAGCATATAAGTGCGTGTCGTGCCATGCGCAAAGTGTAGGGTTCCGTAGTTGTATATCATAATTTAATTGAACTTAAATGGATGATACAATTTAATAAAGGATGATGGGGATACCATTAACATGTGAGTTAACTTATTTTTGGTATTTTAAATGAAGTTTGCACGAAAATTTTATTTTTACTTGTCTAAATGTATTTTTAAGTTGATCGACTATTACTCGTTAACTTGTAAAGCTTACTCAAGCCCTCCAATATTGGTAGGTGAGGAAAAAAAACATCCATCCAATCATCAATGCTACGTGTACAGGAGGTACACAAAAAAAATATTTCAAAATTTAATTCTATGGTTCTCTCGGCAAAACTAATATGCATATCCATGTTGAATTACAGTTTTATAGTACTAATAGTCTTTAGCAAAGCCGCGGATAGACAGACAGACAGACGGACATGGCGAAACCATAAATGTTCCTTGTTTACTACAGAAACTTTAAAAAGTAAACCGCTTGCTTTGCCCTGAGCAAGAGGTCGATCGTTCGCTCATTCCGTCCATCAAGCCGGACTGACAGACAATCTGACTGACGGACCACCATATATGTGACGTGATGCCTTTCAAGCTAAAACGAAAAGACCACACATTAGATGTTTCACACACTCGACGACTCCGGCAGAGGTTTTTCTACAAGCGTATTTTTTTAATTCTTGACGGCACCTGTAAGAGGTCCAAGATGGTTAACAAATCTAGGTCGGACTTAGAAGAAGCTTTCAAGTGAAGTTACCGGAACAAACCGTTTGGTGCTTGAAAGAACTTGAGGCTAGCTAACCTAACAGGGGTCACTCACGTCTGTTTTAAGTCAAAATATGGTTTGATGGTTTGGATATGTGAGAATCACTTTAGTTTTCATAGGAAAATCTAGCCAACCGTAAGTATTATAGAAAGTGTATGTAGTATACCGTACCATGTTTGCCTTTGTTTTCTCACAATAGTCTCTTCACCGAAAATTCTAGGTCATTGTTGGGATTCGAACTTACGTCCACCGGCTAGAAGTTGTAATGTGGGTAGTCTGTCATTTTGTAAACTATTTTACGGCTATATTCCGCTTTCTTAGCTCATAAAAATTCACTATTCACACATTTTGTTTACTATCAAATCCCTAATTTATGCAAGTAATGTCTTGACATTTGATTTGAAGCTCTATTTTGGTTCAAACAGGCTTCAATTTTGAATCGATCACGTTTGTAAATAGAGTACCATCCTATACTATCTTCGGAAACATGTTGTGGAGACATATTGTGGGTAGGCAGTAAGGTGTTATTAGGTTTAATTCTTATCTATCTTTTTTTATAGAAAATAAATCTACGTTTGACCATCCAGCCTGATGGTAAGCGACGGTGTGGCCGAGGATGGAGCATGCCAATCTAGAAGATAATCTATTCACTCTAGAACTGAAAATTCCAAAATTATAAATTCTCATGTTCGTAGTCCCCGATTACCTGTACACACCTGGGCCGATTTGTTTTTTTTTTTTTTTTAATGGGTATTCTCAGGTGATCCCTTAGAAATTACATAAAAATCGGTTCAGTATTTTGGTTTTTATAATAAAATAACTGGAAAAATATGTCATCCAAGTAAACGTATTACGTATTTTGAAGTTTTTTTTTTTTTAGTTTTTTTAAAACGATGACTCATTGCAAAAAAATTCCACGGCAATTATTTTTTCTAATAGAGTGCAATGATGTATACAAAATTTTAACAAAATGTTGTTTATCAAATTGTGTTTGTTTGTTGTTTTGTAAATGGTTGGAAAATATGATCTGCAAACAGGAACATATTATCTACTTATAAATACAAAAAATCTCAAACTAAAGCCAAATCTCAGATGAAATCGCTTTCATGCTCGATTAATAAACCAGGCTACTGCTATAATTTTAAATTCATCATCATAATCGTCTCAGCCACATCTCCACTGCTGGTCACAAACTTCTCCCTAGACATGACATAGTTTTCAAAAAGACCAATAATTTGCAGCGGGTTTTCCTGCCATTTGCTTGCATGAGTATAATTTTACATTAAAAATACTTATTTGACAAGTAACTAGTTTATATTTTCTTTTCTGGAAACTTCTCGTATCGGCGATGCTCCTTACTGCTCCTCCACAAGTGGGTGCAGTGTCGTGGGCGGTCCCACGACCGTTACGAAACCTGATCGTGTCTCAATGGACCCTACCCACGTGGCTACCTCACTGTGTTCAACTAAGGAGTTCACTTCTCATTTGTGGCTTAGAAGCGCTTTATGATGAGGCTTTGATTAACCTGCCCACGTGCAGGTGAAATTACTGTGTAATTATAGGGGACTCTTTATCTGATGTTGCAAGGTAACGAAGTGTACGAATTTTTATCAAACTGATCGAAGAGTAAGTACCGTTTTTAGGCCCGACCCAGAAGAGGGGCGTTATAAGTATGACGCGTATCTGTCTGTGGCATCGTAGCTCTCACACGGATGTACCGAATTTGACCTTTGAATTTTGACCGAATTTTTGTTTGATAGAGGATTTCATCGAGAGTGTTCTTAGCTATGTAACATCAAAATCGGTTCAGCCTTTTCTTTTCTCGGGGGGTTTGAGTTTTTTAAACTTATACTTGTTACGTTATACTTGCTAAACAATAGTTTTAAACCAAATGTCAGTCTGGTCGACTTCGCGTCCTCTTATTACTGACAAAGTAAAAGGTATTTAATTTCTCAAAAGAAATTTGTATATAAAAAGGATTTTTCGCATTAGGTAAAAAAAACAATTTTCCTTTGACAATACGTATTTGAAATGAATTAATGAATCGTTAATTTTCTTTGACATCGCTATCCCAAATATAAAGTTAGAGTCTATTTTGAAAGAGATCTATCGTGACAAAAATGGGAACTAACATACATAGGTATTGATTGTGTAGCTGGTCAAACAAAATAATGAAATTAGGACAGCAGCGCCATCAATGCGTTATTACTTTTTTTTTTATTGTATTCATAAGCCTAATTAAATCTACCAACTTTTTCATATTTCCCAGTTCGAATCCCTCCCACAACAAAACTTAAACATTGAATTATATAAAGCAGACAACGGCTCACAATAAAAAGCCCGTTAGTGAAAAAAGCAGATTACAGCAATAAAATCCGAATTGACCGTGACTGAATCCGTCAAGCCACCGAGCTGGCGGAGAGCGGAACTGGGGGTCATTGTCTTTCTTCATCTATTATCGAGAACACTCACCGCATTGGTTCGTTTACTTTAAAAACTGCATCAAGTCTTAAACCTTAAGTTACTTAGTTTTAAGACTAATAAATTATCATTGGAATACTTTGATATGAATGAATGTTTTGTGTTATATTATTTTAATATCTACTAATAGTAACACGACGTATTTAATTCTAAAAGAATTACGTGTAAAATTTAGGTTTACTTATTCGTGATCCGAAATAAGAAATACCATATATCCTCAAAAACGTTTTTTTTTCCAGATTTTTGGGTAAATAAAAACACAAAGCTAATGAACTTAATAAAATCTTTCGGACATATGAAATGTATGGAATGTGATCAAACTTGCTTGAATAAGTTTTCTAGAACTGTTTCATGTCATATTATACTTGACATGATTTTCTGATTCCATAAGTTTCATTGGCCCGAACATTTATTTTGTTCTTTAAGCTTCTGTTTTATCGTACCTAAGAAACCGAAACCTTCTTATTTACTAAGGTTCAGTTATTAATCAATTACTAGGTTAAGTTTGTTAGGTTTATTTTTATTAATAAATGATCATATTACAAAGCTTTGATTTAGTAACTTTTAAATCACTTACAGAGAGCTGATAAATATTGTTTGTCTTGATAACCATTCAGTTATATCTCGAACTTCACGTAATATCAAAAACATGCACGAAACTAATAGTTTTAAACCAAAGTTAACGTGTCTTAGTCGCTTTTACAAAAGTTTCACTGAAACTAATACAGATTTACAATTAAATAATTATAGATGAGGCACTGTTATAGTGGCGTACACAATAACAACTAATAGAAAAATTCCATCGCAGTAAATAGGAAATGTGATGTGTATTCCTTTCACTTGAGTAAATATTACAATTAATAGAGACATAATTTAAGCAAGTACGTAATCATTAAAAATGGTATCATTGGTGTTATTCCATGTCTTTTGTTAGTTACTCATTATATATTACTAGCATTTACTTACCTAAGTACAAGAGTTTCACCGTTATTACTGTTCATCATCATCATCATCTCAGCCATAAGAAGTCCACTGCTGGACATAGGCCTCCCCCATGGATTTCCAAAAAGACCGATTGGAAGCGGCTTGCATCCAGCGTCTTCCCGCTACTTGTATGAGGTCATCTGTCCATCTCGTGGCTGGTCTTCCTACGCTGCGATTGCCGGTACGTGGTCTCCACTCGAGAACCTTTCGGCCCCATCGGCCATCAGTTCTACGTGCTATGTGCCCTGCCCACTGCCACTTCAACTTGCTAATCCGCTGTGCTATATTGGTTGTTACTGTTAAGATTTTGTAAATCTAACAAGTCTCTTAACTGACTTTTACAGTAATATGTCCGGGAAGAGAAGCAGCTGGTACGTATTCTCGCAGTTCATGCTAAATTAAGGAAAAAACCGGACAAGTGCAAGTCAGACTCGCCCACCGAGGGTTCCGTACAAACTAAATAAAAGGGGGAAATCATTTTTTTTTTTGATATTTTCCTTCATAAACCGAAAAATATACATCGTAAAAATATTTAACACATTCCTTGCTCACCACTCGGATCCGAGTGGGGTGGGCCTATAGTAGCGGCGTCTCCCACTCGGATCCGAGCGTTTTGTAGTAGTCAGTAGACCGCCGGCGTTTGAGGCAGTCAACGTAGCTTTGCGCGGCCACTCTGTACTTAATCAAAATTCGCCTAAAAAGTTTTGGTTCCCAGCTGAAGTGAAGATTCTGCAGGGGGCGAAGAATGTGTTAATATATGTACATATATGTGTACTCTAACACAATGCTTCTTGCCAAATTTCAGAGTTCTAGGTCAACGGGAAGTACCCCATAGGTTTTGATTCCTCTGTGAGTGTCGAAATGTGCCTTTTTTACGACATATTCGGCTGTAACTTATTTTTACGAAAACTGAGACATTTTATTTTTCTTTCTGCAGCAAGGTACTATGGATCTGCGTATATGGTTTTAATTTCAACTCGATACCTTCACGCGTTCCCGAGATAAAGGTCTTGACACCCGGACGGACGGACGGACAGACGGACAGACGGACAACAAAGTGATCCTATAAGGGTTCCGTTTTTTCCTATTGAGGTACGGAACCCTAAAAAGAAAAACATGGAAGATAAATACATTACATAAAATCACGCCTCTTTCTCTTACAGCCTACATAATTAATTAATTATTATTTATTGATATAATTTTGATGACAACGTGACGTGACGTGTCTAAACGTGACGCGTATTTTTAGTGTATGTTATTTCATGAATTTACAAACGTACTGTGTACCTAATTATTTTATTGTGTTATTGTGACGTGTATTAATAGATATCGGTAAAGGAATATGAACATGAATACACTTAGAGTAATGACTAATGTCAAGTGTAATACTCGTAGTATCATTCAAAATTCCGTTCATAAGTGAAGCAAAAAATCTGTCAAAATGTGTTACCATCACATATTTACTGCCTTTAACATGTAGACGTATTTGTCACTTTTGTGTCAAATTTTGCTCACCTGTCGTGTGTGGAGCTTAGCAGAATGACATGTTAAAAGTTACTTCAGTTGAATCGCATTCTAAGCTCATTACTTCTATGTAATAAATAGCTTGGATAAATTCGAACAAATCAGAGAAAGAACTCCTAAAAATCCCTAAAACCGCTACTTGTCAAGTCGTCACCGGCAGTACAGGCGCGTCCACAAGTGGCCATCCATCAATCGACTCCCACGGTCGGAATGTTACTTATCTACCGAATTGTTCCTCACGATTTACTCTCAGTGAAATAACGCTTTTTACCGAAACTTCGCCGAAATACGCTCTTGTTTGTTTTGATTCGACGCTCGGAATTATTTACTTGGGGGTAATAGAAGGATGTTGTTTTAGGTAGCGATAAAATGATTCGGAGTTTGTATTTCATAGTTCGGCTAAAATGTTTCATGTTTTGCTTATCATCGTAACAAAGGTACAAAAGGCGACCTTATCGCTAATAGCGATCTCTTCCAGACAACCTTTAGAAGATAAAAGAGAAATATTTATATAAACGCTGACGGTGGTGAGATTACACATGAAAAGAAATAAAGATACATAAAAATACACTACATACAAATAGTACTTTTACATATATAAGTATATTAAATATATATAATAATAATAAAGATAAACTTACATAGACTAAACATAAACTAATATCCTTTGTGTAATAAGTATTAATACAATCACAGGACTCACAGGGAGTTTGTGGATTCGATAATCACTCTAAAATATGTGTACTATTACAAATCTATAAAAATATACGAGAAAATGTAACATAAGAGATTATAGATTTGCATCCTCACTTGTATAGTGGTTTAATTTCTGTACAGGTAAGTACTCGTAAACGAAATTAGAAACTCTTCCGCTTGATGTTCACGTATGTTTAGAGTTCTGTAGTACTAATAAGAACTCTTATAAATTAAAATGTACGCCTGTATTCGTACCTATTCGTCGGTTATAGCGAAAAATCGCTATAACCGTCGAATAGGTAAAAAATATTTAAATAATAATAATATTGGCTTGGCTCACGAGATAACCGCCATGTGGGATGTTGACTCGACGATCATTGTCCCGATAGTCGTTTCGGTGAACGGTGTCATAGCGAAGAGCCTCGACCAACACCTCAAGAGGCTCTCGCTCGATGATTGGGTCAAGGGTCGGATATAGAAGGCAGTCATCTAGACACGGCACGTATTGTCAGGAGGTTCCTTTCTCTGTAGCCCCTACCACCGGCAGCTTGAGCCCCGCCCCGCTGCCGGCGGCACCCTAGTTTTAAGTTTTTTACTATATTTATGTTTCTTTTTTATAAGTTTATATTTGTGTTGTAAATTTTTTTAAATTAAGATTATAAATAAATAAATGAGATAATAATATTAAAAAAATATATAATAATATTTTTTTTTTTTTTTTTGGTTTTAAATATTTATGTAGTGCTAAGTAGTGTTAATAGTCTTTAAGTAAAAAATTAAAGACCAATAACACTACTTAGCACTACATAAATATTTAAAAAGGATTTTTACCGTAAGTGGCTTGTGTGGAATATCGTTATCTTCTAGAAGTATATTAGCTAGGCATAAATAATTTTAGGATGCGATACAGTTTATTAATATGTATTTGAAATGTGTACTTTCTCTTATTGCATTCTGTCGTGTATGTTATTGAATAAAGAATAAAGTATATTAAGGTCTTTTCATACACAATTTCTTTTTTAGAGAATATTCCATGTCCGAGATGTGTAATAGTTTCAGACCCCTAATTGTGACAACTCATAACCCTAAGACTACTTAGCAGTAGCACTAATAATATTTAAAGTTGGCACTTTTCACTGTAATTTAATCCCAACCCGGCTTCCCTGGCTAAGTCTAAAGCCAAAAGCTTTCCTGTGTAGCAACAAACAAACAGACGGCCGCTTTCACGGCAACGGTGTCAAGAGCGATCGACTCACTCACTCGCTCACTCCACGAGCCAGCCCGGCTCACTGCGACTAAATACATGGGAAAATTTACTACATACGGGTAATAGTACTCTCTGAACTTGAAGGGCTGAGATGTAATAAATGTAAACAAGCTAATTGTGAAAATATAACTGAGATCTTAGTGGAGATTTGTTTCTGTATCTTCAATAGAGTAACGGATTATCACCTTTCTAACTTTAACAATAGGCGATGGGGCTGAAAAAATCTCGAGTAGAGACCACGCACCGCCAAGCACCCGGTTAGCCTAGCCCGGTTTGCTCTAGTTTTAACTTTAACTGTAGTTTTACTGTATTCTCTTATAATTGTTTTATAATGTGAACTACGGAGTATTAATGACAATTAAAACTCTTATTTTCATAATTACACTCTCTATTAATGTTTATATTATGTTTACAAGTATATATATATATACAGTTGGAACTTAAATTTTTTGTTCAACAGTATTTTATTTTCCAATTCACATCCTGATCTTTAGCAAATAGTAGATAAATAAAGCGTTTTTATAAAATTGGTGCCAATTTTCTGTATTTTGTGTTTTATTAAAATGTTCAGGCACATGGCTTTCGTTGAGCGCTCATTATATAAATACTTGAGCAGGCAAGTAACAAGCACGTCATTATATCTCTACTTCTCTCCACTCCGCTCCGCTCCGCTCAGGTTTATCAAGCTCGTGGAGACGTTTTCTCGACAACAGTGTCAAGTGCGATCGATTGATTCGCGACACAGAATATACCGAGTACACTTGTAGCTTTGCGATGAGAGACAAATAAAATACATGCACCCATTTCTGATGGTAAGCGACGGCATGGTCTAAGATGAAGCACGTTAAATTAGAAAAAACTAAAATATTGGTTGGCGGCGGCGAATTCAGTTCATGTGCGGTAAGCAAATTTGGAGCAAAATCGTGTTTTAACTTTTTTCAAAAAGGAGAAGATTCATTGTTCGGCTGTATGATGTTCGATTTCTCCGTCAATTGTGAACAGATTTCGATTTATTTTATTACAAACCGGATACTTCAGAGGTTGTCTCATTTTTTATAATCTTCGCTTCAGTAATTTAGTTAAACCAGTGTAAAATTGTACGATTAGTATACTGTTATTTCAGTTTTTAAACTATAATTATAGACTATAATTACATAAGCCATTATGTGGCTAAAACGGTATGTATTATAATGGAATTACACTGTCATTTAACGTAAGTTGAGCTACAAACTAAAAAAAAAAAAAAAAAAAATGTTATCTGTAAAATATGTCCACTAAAAAACCTAAATTATTAATTTTCATCGTGCTTACCTACTCAGAATTCTGTTTGGTGCCCACATAAGTACGCACATTTTTACTATGGAAACTAACGTCTTTTCACACATTTTTAAATAAAAACTACGGGTCACTCACATCTGTTTTAAGCCGAACAATCCGACTATAGTTTCAACCGCATTGGGCGGATAGTCGGATATAGTCGGATTGTACGGCTTAAAACGAAAAAGTACGCACATTGCAGCATTATCTGTACCTAGAAAAAAATCATCACTAAACATGTTTTTTTTTTTTTTTTTACTAAAATATTTTTTTCTTTACAGGTAAACCCCCGTCTGACTCGACGTCATATAATCCAACTATCGTAAGTAGTATCACAAGTCGTCCCTGCTCCCGATACTGAATGGAAATACGGAAACACGACGTACTTGCTTACAATAACATCACGTTTGACTCGGTCTAAATGACTAATAACATTTAGTACTAAAATGTTTAAACTGAAGCACAGTTCCGGCACTGTTTGAGAATTGGGTCGTAAGTACTTATTGCGAGCGAAATATTGGCCAAGAGTTGGCTAATATGGGACGAATGTTTAATGCTTAATAATATAGTATACTAATTAGGGACTCGCTCAACGCGCGCATCACAACTTTCTTAACATTGAGTAGGGATATAAAAGTAAAAAGCCAGTTTGTTTATTTAGATAGGAGGAAATGTTTTTCTTCGATATCTTTTAAATTGGCTGAAGTGAAATATATTGACTGCCTTATGGCTCGGTTGGTAGTATGTATACTTGCTGATTTGTAGGTCGTGGGTTCAATCCCCACCCAGGGCAAACATTTTTGATGAGCATGGGTGTTTGTTCTGTGTCTGGGTGTTTTTATGTATCATATGTTTTTTTTTTTTTATCAGCCCTGTTTGTACAAACTGTCCCACTGCTGGGAACGGCCCATCTTCTCATTGTGAGAAGGGTTAGGCCATAGTCTGCCGCGCTGGCCAAGTGCGGGTTGTCAGACTTCACACATCTTCAAGATCATTGAGAACTCTCAGACATGTAGGTTTCCTCACGATGTTTTCCTTCACCGTTTGAAGTTGGCGGCAATCAACAATACGCACATAACTTCGAAAAGACAGAGGTGCGTGCCGTGGGTTTCGAACCCAGGACCTGCGGATCGCAAGTCAAACGGTCTCACCACTAGGCTGCCGGAAACTCCTCGTATCATATGTATATATTTACAACAAAAAAAGTATATGTATCCTATCAGCCATCTAGTTCCATAGTACAAGCTTTGCTTAGTTTGGGCTAGATGGTGTTGTGTGAAATGTCCACAAATATTTATTTATTTATTTATTTATATATGTTTTTTTCACTATTCCGTCGCCAGTATAAATTATATCTGATTAAATCATTTTGTTAAATGTTACTCCTATCTAAATAAACAAATTGGCCTCTTACTTTTCTAATATCCATACTCAATGATTTTATATGTTTAAAAATTTGCGTGAGAGAGATAGCTGCACGCTTTAATCTCCACCTTAATAGTTACTTTACAATATACAACTTAATTAGTAGCATTTAGGCAAGTTTCACTCGACTCCGTAACAGACCATTCACGTCTACATCCGTTTTGATTTACTTTACTTAGTCTCGAGCACCGCCGTAAAGTAGCATGTCTGTCTATTTTCTACAGGATTCATTTCGGGGAATGTGCGCAAGAGCTTCACGACCTAATTCGACCATCCCCGTTTCACTACAGGACTAGTAGAAAGTCGGCGAATTACCACCCATTTATCGTTGAAATGCCTAAAATCCGTACTCAGCGATATCGATCCACATTCTTGTTGCTTAGTGCTCAAGAATGGAATTCTTTGGCGCCATCTCTGTTTCCTGAGACCTACAATCTTGGAATTTTCAAGGCTAGAGTGAATAGATATCTTCTAGATCGACGAGCTCCATCCTCGGCCACACCGTCGCTTAACATCCGGCGAGTTGGTGGTAAATCGTAGATCTATCTTCTATAAAAAAAAAATAAAAAAAAAAAATAATTTGAGCTTAGATTACATTTACTAACAACTAACAATAATTACGAAACCACCTAATTATACCTGGATTAGACAGAATATTACTGTTTAGTCTTATAATCTAGCAAGTTTTACTGGCTTACAATGATGCCATTTACTTGTCATTTTAGCGACAGAAGTATGGATTGTAGCGCCATCGCTGCTGATATAGATAAGCGTATAGGAGTATAAGAAGCAACTACAAGCATGTAAAGATACATTAGGCCTCCCTACAAGCGAGGCCAGTATAGGCTGATATCTACCTCTCATTAGCCAAATCCGTGACCTTTGCAGCGAAGGTCCTAACTTAAAGTATCTATACTTGAGATCCTAAATCGTGTTATGTTAATTTATCTTGTTACTAATAGATATGACTTCCTCTACGTTGCGGATTAGGAATTGATTTAGCTACTTGTGGCTTTTATGCTGATTAAATTGTATTTAAGATTTAAGATTAAGTTAGTTAAAATTTAGACCGTCATTAATTACGTATCTAATCGATTTTTTTTTTAAAGATATTCACTTTATGTTAAAAATAAAGAAGTCAATAAAATAATAAAGAAATTCAGCTAAACATGTATAATTTAGTGTTGTCATTGTACTTTCGTACTTCAAAATACGTCACACGTTTAAAAAAGTAATTCATAAGTGTACACTGGTGTACCTATATTTGAGAAATAAAAATGAACTGAAGTATTTTATAAATCTTCCTGAAAACCTTCTTCATGAAGTCGGTTAAAAACAGGTAAATACCACATAACGTCATTTCAATATGCAGTCTTTCAAAAATTGTTTTGTTATCAATAAACTACATATACACTTAGAAACACGTTAACATAGATAATTGGAATTAATTTTATATTGCGTTGAAATGGTGACTCAATAAAAACTAGGCCTTTTTGAGATGGACGTCACACATTTTATAACATGACATAAAAAATATTACGATCCAGAAATGGGTTCCATAAAAACACAGACACCTTATGAATTCCTACTCATTCATAAATTGGATTCTTCCATAAGATAAACATAATAATATTCATAGTTATTACAAAATTATGATTATTTTTCGTGTTACGATACACGAAAAATACGACAATTTTACGCTTAGTCACTTAACACAATTGTGACTATCAACTGTGTTCAATTAACTCAAAATTATTAATCATAACTCATATATAATGAAAACAATGGTACGTAGCATGTAATTATAATTAAAAGTCTTAATAAATATAATCAAAAAAATACCATACATAGTAATTATTCACTCAAGTATGCGCATCTAAAGCTGCCTACGCGCAGCGATGCCACAGAGTAACATATATTCCTGAATGTAGAATCATTTATAGTCAGTAAACCAAGTGATATATATGGCTATTGTTGTAGAATGTGACATGTCGAACGGTTAGTGTGGGCGCTAACATACTTAGAAAGCAAAGAACAGGTATTCTTATTTAAAGGTTATGCACAAATTTGAAAATTTGTGTAAATCAGTGAATAGTGTATAATTTATAATAATAAACAATAATTAAACCAAAAATCAATCGTACTCAAATCATATATTTTTTTTACAATCACATAATATATTAATTGTAAGACTAGATACATTTTTTGTAAACATAAACTTTATAATTAATTGAGTTAAATTGTTTAAATACAGTATAAATATAATAGTTTCTACCATATACCTACTAATTGTAGTAGGTATATGGTAGAAACTATTATATTTATTTATTTTATATTTATTTATTTTATATTTATTAATTTAAAGTTTTAAGTTAAGTTTCAAGTTAATTTTAAGTAAATTTAAATTTTAAGTTAGTTAGTTTTACGTTTTTTTTTTGCGTATTTGCGCAAAAGCATCAAACCTTTTGCGCATTGTAGTTCTCGAAGATATAAAATTGACAAATGAAATTAGGTAGGTACCTACCAATAAAAAAAAAATACTTGATCAAAAAAAAATTATCAACGAATTGCTATTTTCGATTTACTTTGTATAACTAGGACTGTTAAACATTTGTAGAGTTACTTTAATTTGTTTTTTCATACCGGAATTTAAATTAATTCACAAATTTTAATATAGTCTTAAATAATCTTAGGAAGCGTGACTGACAGAGAAGATTTAATGCCTATTACTCTATAATACTTATTTTTATTTATAATATTATTTTCAAAAATTAGATACAGAATTTACCATTTCCCATAATATACACGCGCCCCCATACGCTCAGCAAATAGATAACTCTGTTTACTCTTATTCATCTCAACCGTTCTGTACACAAAAATTACTTACTCTATGCCCCGTTACGTTACGCAAGCTTGACTCGGGACGCACAGACGGACAGCCGAGCCGTTAGTTAGTATAGCTGGCCGCATGAGCGAACACCGTGTGCCAAACTACAGAAAAAAAAGAAAATAGATACGTAAAAACTCAGCATTTACGACCGCGAGTGTACGATTTCAAAAATCGAATTTCCCGCGTTCCAGTTTATTTTTTATTGATTGTGTTTTTTTGTGAAGTGTTAGTGTCATGTGCGTTATTGTGCTCGAAAAAAGGTGGTGATAAAAAAAGGTTTTGTTGGTTATAAAGAGGTTTGTCGTCATTCATGTAGGGATTGTGTCAATGGATTTACGCTATGCGTAAGCGCATGCGAGGCATGCCCATTCATCCGTGTGTTTTGTTAGGTGAGTTTATTTATTTTGTTTGTTTCAATACAGTTTACAGTAGTTTGACAAATACAATAACATTGGAAAAGGTTAAGTGATAGTATTTCAAACATTTCACTGTCTATAAAAAATAATTAGAAGAAACGAATAATTTAAGTTTGATCATATGATTTGATAGTAAGCGACGGTGTGGTCGATGATGAAGCACGCGATCTACTTCTTACTTTCATTATAATTTTTCTATCTATATAAAAACTATATTTTATAAATTATTTACATGTGTTACTTGCAAATAATATTTTTAGTTTAACAAATTAAATAAAATATAATTAGAAAATAGATACAATATTTCCACGAACGAGAACGAGAACGGAATATCTCTCCCGGCATCTATTTTTCGTAGTAAAAAATCTAGAAAATTCCAAGCTAAAAAGCTAATGATGCTACATCGTTGACCTCATCGTCGCTTCCCATCAAATTAGATTGTGTTTAAGTGCAAACCTGGTTTGTTGTAGTCAAGAGTCAGCTGATAGCTTCCATAAATACAGCGTAATACTAGGTAATACTAGATGTACAATTATTATCAACTTCATGGCAGTAGTTTAGCGTCTCAGTGATAACAGATCACGTCATGATGCTACCTGATGATTTCATACCATGACTGTATCATCTTGTAATTTTTTTACCGACTACATAGAAGTAAAGTAATGTTTTTCCGGTGTATGTACGTACGAGTATGTTAGTTCCGAAATGCCGCCGTAGATACAATCTAGGTGTCTTTAAATCGCACTTTAACTGGGTGCCGCAATACTGTATCATGCAAACAGCAGTCTATATTTATGAATTAAAAGATCAACTCTACTAGATTTTAATAAATTATTATTTAATGAACCATCTTATCTCATCTCTATATACGAGTATATAAAAATCAATTGCTGTTCGTTTGTCTCGCTAAAACTCGAGAACGGCTGGGCCGATTTAGCTGATTTTGGTTTTGAAATGTTTGTCGTAGTCCAGGGAAGGTTTAAACG
The DNA here is from genome assembly GCA_947563715.1 of Lycia hirtaria. NCBI lineage: Eukaryota > Metazoa > Arthropoda > Insecta > Lepidoptera > Geometridae > Lycia > Lycia hirtaria. Next base: position 9,122,504 of record OX387380.1, read on the forward strand.
TTGAGAAAAAATCGGGTCCACTCATTGATACGTGATACGAAGTACGCCGGGTCATCTAGTAGGAAATAAATATAATGAAAGATGCGGGTGAAGTCGTAGGCGGTAGACTGGTATCATAAAAAAAATGCGGAAAATATCGATGCGTAACCAAACCGTTCAATGTCAAAACAGAGCTGAGGTCGTTGCCTTAAAAGGAAAACAGATAACGATCACTTCTATGGAGTATTGCTGCTTCTACGTCCGAGTCGTAGTAAAAACAAGAAATTAAGTTAAATTACTTAAACTTAGTTAAGAATCAAGACGCAGGTTATAAAAGTAAAACCAAAATACTTCGTTTTCTATACAACAAGAGTAAACTGTTCCCTACCTCTAAGAGTTGGTATCCAATTTGGTCAAAGTTAAAGTCAAAGTAAATTTATTTGCGTTAAACATGAGTGATAACATGCTTTTGGTGTTCTTAATTTTAATGTGCTTCATGTTATGCCTGAGGAGGCGAGCAAATCAGAATCAGGAATTGGTGGATTCCCAACGAGTCACACTTAAAGTAACTCGCTGGGAAGGTTTCTTCGTTTGGTTGGGAAGGAGTTGCATCGAGTAACAGTATTATTTAGATGGGAAAAATATTTCCAACATAGACATAATTTTATTGACTTTTATTAACAAAAACACACAGAAAATAAAAAATCATACACACAAAATAGGTCACAAAATTATGTTTTTGTCACAATCCGGCCCCAGCTCAGCATAATGCTAGTTGTAAACAACCAGCGCTGGTCAACAAGTCACAGTGCGACTCGTTTTCTGTTTCTTGTTAGGAACTTTATTTCAATTTCGATGGTTCTTACAAATGTCAATAAACCATTAAAATACTCGCTCCTTGATTTAATAGTATCATGAGTTTTCTAGAGTGTAAGTAAGTGTAAGCAAAGTAAGTAAGTGCAAAGCATTACTTAAACTTTTTGGAGATGTTATCAGTTAATTAATGTTAAGTGACTTAAAGTGACTGACAGTATACAAAAGTGATATTATTTAACAAAATGGAGTAAAATAAATTATGTCGAAACGCCTGCCTAATTATACGCTCCATAATTCAACATGATATAACTTAATATGTAAGAAAGAAACGATTATTCAAATTACCTACCAGTAAAACTACGCAATTATTTCATTGTGCAGTTAATAGCATTCAATGCACTGCTATGTTTTAGAGATATTTGAATTAATTATGATTTATTTTAAAAACATGGATAAAACCACGTAATGTGAAGAAAGTACCTGTAACTTTATTTAACACACGTAGTTTTCCGAAAATCACGTTTTCTTGTTATTTAATTTATTGATAATATCATGTTTTTGAGTAGTGCCATGGATACAGAATACGTACATCAGAATACATATATTTATTTTTTTATATAATGATCATAATTACGACAACGAGGTCATTTAGCCATCTAGGGGCACAATTATTATTTTTCTTTAAATAGTGACTAAGTAGGAACTTATTTTAATACATGTCCATTTTTTGAAAAAATGTTACTTATTTAGAAGATTATTAAATTAATCAAAATTTTTCACTCTTTACACAAAGAAGAAGCTAATATTCGCATCAAAATTTTCCACAGTCTGAAATATATTGATTCCAAAAATATCGTATGAATTATATTTTCTGATTTGAGTTCTGGAAATTACTTCAGTCAACTAGAATTAGATACAAACTCTGTAAGAGTATGTCACCTGTTACTAAACTTCCTAACTCCTAATCTAGGGTTAACCCTATCCGAGTTCAGGGGTCAATTGTGGCACGCACAGGCCGCGAGCGGCACAGGGTTATTAGGGCTGCCATGTGGCCGAAACTTCATTAAGGTGTTTACACACTACACTACTTTATATATAAAACTCAGTAATACAACATAACTTTGGTATAATTTATTTGATTTCATTTAAAGCTTCTGTATCGATGTTATCTCATTTAATTAGGCCAATGGTGTCAACGTATAATGTAATTTTCAAGTATAGGTACATAGCAAAAGTTGTAAGCTCTCTTATTCGTTATCAACACGTATATAGATTAGATATATTTCGTCATGATCGCCATCGTCATTAGCCCGTTTATTTATTTTTCTTTACAGAGATTTTATGAAATTGATATAACTTTTGAAAAAAATGTGATTATAATGTTAAATTATAAAATGACAATTTTTGTGCAAATATGGACTGAAAGGTTTGGAATTAATAAATAAATCGTTTGTTAGTTCGTACTGCTTCTTCCAATCACGGAAATCACAAGAAGAAACCTATTTTAGCGATAAATCCGCTTGTTGTTACACTAGTTATTTTAAGTCTTCTTTATTTATTTTAAGGTGTACACAATAAAAAAAAATCTGTCCTGTTAGACTTTAAGTTTCCACTATCGGGCACTGCCAACGGGCTCACGTAAATCGTCACTCCATTGTGTCTCGATCTCAAGGTGTCCATCATTTGCCGACACGCGATCTCAACTTTAGAACGTAGCATGTTTGAGCATCATTATTCAATAAATTAGGTACCAAAAATTCTGTATATGACGATAAAAACTAATATTTTAAGAAATTACTTAAATTTCTAACTTCACTGAAACATTAAGCAACTTCTAACGCATAGTAACGATAATGTGCCGGTAATGATAGCGCGCAGTAATTTGTGAAATGTTGCTAAGAAAATTAGGTATAGCTTATAATATTCACTATAGAACAATCTCTGGTCGTTTTGAGTTCCGTAGTAATTATGGAAATCATAGTTTCGCCGTATCCGTCCGCCTGTCTGCGACTTAGCTCATAGAATATTAGCTGCTGCTGAAAGCTGTAATTTAAAATTGATATACAAACATATTTATCATACCGATAAAATGGCACAATAAAAACTTAAATATATTTTTTTCTATGGTATCTCCCCTACTAGTAAAGTGGAGATGAATTATTTTTTGCTCCCACAATGTGCAGTATCGTTGCATAGGTGATCAAAAATATTATAGATATGGAAAAATCATGTTTTTAAATTTCTTTTTGCGAAATATTCAATTTTAAACATGTAAAAAAATTCACAGCAGTAGTAGAATCTCTGCCTATAACGAAATTAAGATAGATAGATGGATAAAATCTTTATTGCTTACACCTAAATAACAAGATAAGACTTTCATGCTAGTGAAAAAACATGCGGCCTTATCACTAAAAGCGATCTCTTCCAGGCAATCTTATGATGGAGATACAAAAAAATAGTAACGGAAGACCGATTTTAATATAGTTTTATGTTTGAAAGCGGATTTAATTGTTTTTAGCTATGTTTTATCAAAATGTATATCCGTATTTTTTGTGAAAAGCGTTTTATATATTTTTTTCATATTCAATTGTCTGTTTAGTACTTTTACTAGTCATGGTGTAGAAGTGAGTGTCCAGCTTTATTAGACGGTTATTTAGGGTTGTCACGTGGGCGGGGCTAATTATATGGTGCATGATTACTGCGTGAGGGAAATTAGAAATGCTCCTGACCATAATTGAATAATGGAAGCGAATTAAAAATATTTTATCACATTTTTTATCTTAATTGTTTAACGGATTGTGATGATGAGAGATTGTTGTGTTTTTTTTCGTAAATTTATTAATATTATAATAAGTAATAATAATAAATAATGAATGATAAGTGTTTATTAACAGTAAAACAGAATGATTGTGTTAGTAAAAACTGTTGTCGGATTAGCTGTCAAATTATGTCAAATACGAATATTTGATTATTGGTGCTACAGATATGGGAGCCCATGGAGCTACATTTCATATATTTGCGCCACGTTTGCAAATCAACTAGCTTACATTTGTGATATCCGCGACAACTATTTACATTTAGTCACACAAATTCATTTCAAGTTGACGTACCTGTATGAGGTCAATAAGTAAATGGAAAACCTGTCTAGTCGTAAGAAATAAAATTGAGGTCAGTAGATTTGAGTAAAAATAGGGCTGCTACAATCAAAAACATGGATCTCATAACATTCACGACAAGTCTATTTCTCTAAATAACGTTCTAACTTTAAAATTACAATTTTACCGTTACATTTTTATCCGGAGCGGTATTTTCAAAGGCACAGACAATGGAGTATTGTTATACAATGAGTATTGTATTGACTTCACTAGCCCTTGCTTTCGTTTTGTTTTAAAATGACCATGACAAACAGTCGAAAGTATTGGGATGAAAGCGGTAGAAATGAGCGGACATTGGAAGAAAAAAAAAATTACATGCCAATTTTTACACACACCGTCGCGTCGCTCACCATCAAACGAGTTGATGATCAAAAATAGTTAAAAAATATCTCATCATAATCATCATCATATCAGCTACAAGAAGTCCACTGCTGCACATAGGCTTCATTGAAAGCAGTTTACATCTAGCGTCTTTCTACAACTTGTATGAGGTCATTTTCTACCTTGTATCTGATCTTCCTTATATTTCGTAAATAAAACTGCATATTTACTATTTGCATGTTAGTTCACTACTAAAAGGCAAAACTATGGACGAAAAATTGATGTATCACAATAAAAATTGATATTTAAGCTAAAAGAAAAACATATTATGTTTATTTTTATTATAAACTTGCTTTTGTTTGAAAAATATTTTTACCAGCGTGTTTTTAACATAATTCATCTTAGTTTTGGCGTTATCATCATCTACAGCCTCCACTATCTCACTGCTCGGTACAAATCTCTACTACTCTTCCTACCTCTTTCTTAAATAATATAATTCAAGTCTAAATAAAAATACCAATCGGTAGTAAATGAATATATGAAAAGTTATTCTAATAGCAGATTGTTCCATGAATATTTGGCAGTTGAAGGCTGCCAGAATTATTAAAATTTCAAATGTAGCTGCCGCGTGAATGAATTACATTTCCCACGAGATTCGTGTCTCTATGTGCAGACAGGGTTGACACGACGTAATACTTCTCGAAAAAATAATTAAATAAACATACATTGTAAAGTTCCACGTAGTGTAAATATGTTAATTTATATAAAATATAATAAATAATGTAGGTATTACAATTTGTATAGTTTAAATAAAATATTGCTAACATTACTATCAATCTCCAATGATTTAGTACGGAAGACAAAAACTTGTAAACACATTTAAACAACTTAAGAAACTCAAAAAGCCCCGACAAAGAAAAGGCTGAACGGATTTTGATGAAACGTAGCTAAGAACACTCTCGATGGAATACTCATTAAAAAAAACAAAATATAAATCGACCCATCTGTTTGAAAGCTACGATACCGCAGTCAGACAAATAAACACATCAAAGTTATATCACCCCTATTTTTGGGTCGGAGGTTAATAAATAGTAACTGATTTTATAACGTAAAATGAGCAAATCAGCTTGCAAAGGCGGTAAGTGACTTAAATTTCCTATACATAATGTATATCTATAAAGATTAATTGTGACAAAGTATAAGTACTGAAATCTTTGGCTGTATCCGGAGCTCGCATATATTAGTACGTAGTATTGTAACTAAACTGAGTTTATTTCTCCTGATACAACAGAAGAATAAATCACGAAAAGCATTGTGTGCAATAAAGAACTTTGAACACAAATATTCACAATCTTCCGTTTACTCGACCAATAAATCACACATTCAAAGAACACAACCACGGCACAAGCAGCGGGAAATCAACACAAAACAAATAAATTCCTCACTCTAAGATGACATAATAGATATACGATAAAAATCACACCACACTTCCGCGAGTAACCGTGAGTCCTGAATACTTGCGTACGCGCAGTGTACTCTGATGGTAATCTCACGATATGCCTGCCTACGTATAGTTTGATGGATCACATTAAAAATGTTGTTCAAATTTGATATCAAGGGCTTAGGTTAAGGTTACACAACGGCTTGTCAGAATGCTTGCCTTAAAATTAAAAACTGCGTAAAATAATCATTCAAAAATATATGAAACTTTACGCTCGCTTAATAGATAACATTTGTAAACTTAAAACTGAAAATAAACGCCCTAATACAATACAATACAAGAAGCCATATAATTATAGTTTAAAAAACTGAGTTCGAAATACGCAATACAGTAAATACATACGCGACTTTCTGTTCAGGCTTTCTACAGGCACTTAGATGGTATTTTATCAGTTATTGTGTTATTTAAACCAAAGTACTGCATCGATTTTGATAAAATTTTAATGGGACTACCTCTGAAGCATGATTTATGAAATATCGTTAAAATCTACCGCGAAGAAAGTGCTAATGCTTATACTCGTATGTAACCTACCATAGACTCTAACAACTAGCTTGAGAACACTGAAGAATTACAATTGAATAAATAGAAAATAATAGTATATTTTTCAACTCATGAGAGACTGAGTATTCGAGCAGTAGGGCTCGGTTCGAACACCGCGCGCGTGCGTAACGAATCAATTACTCGAATCACGAACATTATGTGACTCACTCTCTGCGGATCTACGAACTCCAACAACTACTTTTTTTTTGTTTCAAAACTAACAAGAATGTTTGTTTGTTTCTCAGAAATATTATTAGTAAGAATGAAGATGATTTTAACATTCTTAGAAATAATAAACGTTACGATTTTATCTTAGTTGATTTCTTAATGACATAGTTTAGATTCCAAATAGATTTATTGTATATTCGTACTGTTTTTATAATAGGTTCGTGTTCTACTGATGCTCCAAATATTTGACATTTATTCTTAACCTCGCTTTCATTCTGGACTGAGAGAAAAAGAAAAACATAGAATATGCCAGCACAGCTGCTTCTCTTCCTGGACATACTGTAAAAGTCAGTTAAAGAACTTGAGGGAAATTGTTGTATATGAGGGCGATGGACTGACCCTCTGTAGCTGCAGGCCAATATTATATCTTGCCCTCCAATGCCTCCTAACCCTCTAATACCCTATCCCTCCCATCTAACTATTTTAGTCCAATCCAGTTAACAGTCCCAATCAGTTGGGACAAACGCCAAATGTGGCGTCTAACGGCCTCACGGTCTTTGATGATAAGGGAAAATAGGTGCGATTTTATGTATGTATGTATTATTTTAAAACTATGTTTTGTAATACATTGTAGCCTTCAAAATAATGAGTTTTTACTATCACTAGTTTTGAAAATCTTGTGCTTAATATGCGTCCGTTTCAATAACCTATGCAACTACTACTACAGTTAGTTTTCTATGTTGTTAATGAATTACATAGAAAACTAACTGTAGTAGTATATCTAAAATTTCAACCTTATACTTTATTATTTACTTTATGAATACCAGTAAACTGTAATTCTGATTATTAAAACATCCCGGCTGCCGTATACGGCATTCCATATTCCGTATGGGAACGGCACGGAATGTCTCGGTATAGAATATGACATATATGTCAAGCGGCACACTGTTTGCTCTGAGTGGCTGATTAAAATTCTCAAGTTCAAGTGAGCGACGAAAGCAGGGAACGCCATGCGGATGTATAGGTATTTCGCTTGCCTCTTGAGCTAGGGTTGTCGTGCGCAGAAATGTTTCAACATGTTTTTGGATTAATGAATATTGTTTTACGTTCAGATGTTTACTAGGATTTTATATGATTAGAATGTCATAGTATACAATTGAAAACACGAATAATGAATATCCAGATACGATTAATCTAATTTCAAATTATTATTCATTAATACTGGTGCACTTTGGTGAACATTTCACACAACAACGTGTAGTCCAAACTAAGCAAATCTTGTCCTATGAGAACTAGATGGCTGATAGAATACATACACGCATACTTTTTATGTATATACATATTTATAATACATAGAAACACCCAGCCACAGGACAAACATCATTTACTCATCGCACAAATGTTTGTCCTGGGTGGGGAACAAATCCACGGCCTACAGCTTAGCAGGCAGACATACTACCAACTAAGCTGCGAGGCCAAGCGATCACATTACTCGTACCAGTATTAAACCTTCAATTCAAACTGCAACTGAGCCACACATACTATTTTCATTCATGTAATGATTGTTTTCGTTTAATAATATTCTTAGTAAATTCAAAGTAACTAAAATAAAACCGGCCAAGTGCGAGTCAGACTCGCGCACGAAGGGTTCCGTACCATTATCTATAAAAACGGCAATAAAATCATGTCTGTTGTGTGGGAGCCCCCCTTAAACATTAATTTTATTTTAAGTAATTTATTTATTTTTAAAGTGAATAATATTACTTGAGCTGTGAATATTTAAAGCGTCTACCTGTTGCCGTTATAAATATCGTGCAAAAACGAGCAAGAAAATCATGTTTTTTGTATGGGAGCCCCCTTAAATATTAATTTAATTATTTAATTTAAAATTAAATAATATTACTTAATATTTAGTGAATATTTCAAGCGTCTACCTGTTGTCGTTATCAATAACGAGCAAAAAAAATGACGTTTGCTGTATGGGAGCCCCCTTAAATATTTATTTTATTCTTTTTTTTTTTAGTATTTGTTGTTATAGTGGCAACAGAAATACATCATCTGTGAAAATTTCAACTCTCTAACTATCACGGTTCATAAGATACAGCCTGGTAACAGACGGACAGACGGACGGACGGACAGACAGCGAAGTCTCAGTAATAGGGTCCCGTTTTACCCTTTGGGTACGGAACCCTAAAAACACTGTTTCTGTATTCAGAAATAGGCTTGCGCTTGACTGCTTACTCGCCCTATGTTAAGTGACTGTTGCGGTCTATGATATTGTGCTTGGCTAAAATAAAAACCGATACGTGATTTAAAGACTCCTAAATTATAATCCACCCGGAAAGAATGATCGGTTACTTAACTGTACGATCAATGAAAGTAAAACCAAAACATTTCGCCATTGTTAATATATTAGAACGGGAATGTTCTGAAAATAGAACATAATCGTCAACAAATATCTAAAATACAAAACCATTTAGCATCACTGTTTACCTTTTAGCACACTTTTAAAACTAGCACAAAAAGTGCTAGTTTTAAAAGTGTGTGCTTCTTTTATTATTTTATTTTTGAAATAGTCTTTCCAACACACCACTCATGATTAAGCAGTAATTAGTAAACATACATTCAACTGAAGAAATATCTGTTAAGCTTCAACATTAGAAGTCTCGATAAACAAAAAAAATCTTTATCAAACGTCTAAACTAACTTCATACGAGCTTATCTTTCGATCGAAGCCCGAGGCGTCAAAAGCTATCATATTTTTTACTCACGATTAAATATCATCTTTTGTTGCTTTTTATTTTCTTGTATCCGTTAAATGGAGGGGCGTGGCGTGTCAAACATTTTTTATGACGTGTTGACACGGCATACTTTGTAACGCTTTTATATTTTATTACAAGTGTTTAACAAGCTCTTATCATGTTCAAAAGTTTTCATCTGATATAGATTTAGTAAACATGTTTCGTTACGGAGTAATACTAATTATCATCATCAGTCAAGAATTTTATCAATATTGTACATTGTGTTCTTTTGTATAATAGATAAACTATAATTTTGTCAAAAATTTACCAAGAACAGATCGAGAATAATGATTGCCATTTTTTAAGAGGTTCAAATTTACAAAAAATTCAGAAGGCAGTAAATAAATAAATTATCTTGACTGATATTAAGTTACATTTAATTCCTAATCTCCAACTTGATATTTATTGAGTAATTTTTCACATACTTAAACTAAGAATAAGCACAGTGAGGAACTAATGTGGAAAACATTTAATCTTCGAGTTAATCTGTAGGAATCTTAAACGATACGTGGTGAGAAAAACAACTAAGTGAGTATGTAGGCTGCTTGCAAGGATTCTCTCTCACGAATGCAGAGTAAATGCAATAAATGTATGGGTGATGTAAGCCTTACGTGCTTACGTGCGATTAATAAATTTATCTAAGTTCTTAGCAGGTGCAGTTTTTATTTGTTTTCATGTAAAACTTATCATGTAGTGATTACAATCAAGAATTTTAATAATATTCTACTGACATAAAAATATTTAATTTTTTGGGCTTCAATTATTGAAAAAAACATGTATTGTAATTTTATGTAAGTTATCGATAACGTCCTAATTTCTTTAATGATTAATGATGATTATTATTTTGAAAATCATAAATTTGCTTTGATTTTTTAAATAATATTTTTTTTTAATTATTGTTGCTTTCTATCTGGTATTTTGGACAAACGTTAGCCTATTTCATGAAAAAGAAACAGTTAAAGAACATTATTTTTAATACTTACATTATTTCGTATTAAGAAACATTTTTTTTATTGCGAATAGGTTTGCGAAATTGCGTTTGACCACTAACTCGCCTGTTGGAAAGCGACGATGTGGTCAAAGATGAAGCACGCAGACCAAGAAGATTTTATGATAAATAGCAAAGGGACCCTAATATTAATTTAAGGATTTTAATACAGGGGGGCATTACCTTACTTATCTAACTTTTTGTTTACAAATTTTATATAATTCTATTATTTACTTACACATGTTTATCTAATCTATATCTATTGCATTCTTGTTGTTGTATTCTTAATTGTACTTGATATAAGTACAATTAAGAATACAACTTACATATTACTATATTATACTTAAGTTTACTTACATACCCTACATTTATTTTTCTGATCTGTACATCTACATTTATAACACTGATCTAATTTCCTATTACATTTTTAAATATCTATACTTAAAATTTTTGCTGCGGTATATATAATTTCAATAAATAGCCGACCAAAATCTTATTTATTTAGTTTTATTTCTCTTATTTAGTAGTTTTCCTACCTCGGTACAGTATATTATAAATGCTTCCATAGTTTCTTTACTTATTAACAATTCGCTCAAATTGTTCCTATCTATTTTTCGTCCTATCCTTTGTTCAAAATCGAATCTGAATCGCGCGTATGCTGGGCAGTTTACCAAGACGTGGGCACATCCTCTATGGCGTCTGGTTCACAGACGCACGATGAGCTATCCTTGCACTTGAACCGGTTCAAGTACTGGGAGAACCCACAATTTCCTGTGAGTATTTGTGTTAAGAAGATACCTATTCACTCTGACCTTAAAAAATCCGAAATTGTATATCTCAGGGAACAGAGAAGCCGGCAATTTGTTCCATTCTTTAACTGTATGGATTACGTAGAATTAAACCGTTTGGTTCGTACGTTAGGAAAATACACAATGTATGGGTCGTAGGTCCTAAAGTTTAATAAGCGTTGGATTAGCTACTTTTCCATTTTAGAGTAACGTAATTAACAAAATATTATGAATCTTATTAACAAGATACACAATGACAATAATTCACTCGTTGTATATTGATTTCCCAAGTAGCCACAGTGTGACTGGTTGGGAATCACGTTTATTTGACAACCCTAGTCGTGTTTCCCGCGGGTGGCGGTCCCGTTCCGCGGCAAAAACTTGGAACAATCGAGGTGAACGGACCGAGACAAACTCACCGACTGACGACAAATTCGACTTTAATAATACCCTCAATTATTCACATAAAAAGTCCGCTTAAAAAATTACATCCGTCTGATCCGCGGCCGGCCCGTCTTGAGGTAAAAACTTGTTGCGATTGTTTTGTCACACTTCACAGACCATTTGCACAGTCTCGTTTAAACGTTATTAACATATCTCTGTTTTACCCTGTTGTAAAAGAGGGAATAGTTCTACTGATGTAAGTATGTGTTTGTATGCTATTGTATAATATATTGAATCAAAAAAGTAAACGACATATCTATTTTTCTAAAAATAAATGACGTCTCACATAAATATATCGATTTTTAGCAATAACCGGATCCGGTTTAGTTTTGCGGTTTTAGTTATACATCGAACTCTATATTGTGCTAGCGCTATTCGACTGTATGTTTCTTTGTATGTTTGTTCACCGATTACTCCGGTTTGATGGTTGTTTTTTGTGTGGTAGGTCATAGTTCACTTCACTGGTGGTTCCATAATTTTTTCATCAAATTCTGTTTGGTACTTTGGTTTAGATAACAATTAACTGGTAAAATATTAATAAATTTTTCAGTTTTTTAAACTATATGTAATTATTTATCATAATTATTCTGACAACAAAATTGTTTCAAAATTTATTCCATGAACTGTTCTAGTTTAGTACAACAGACACACCAAATAAATATTTCTATAGTTAGTTGATTGCTACCTTAGACCTAAAAGTTACAAGTTCCAAGCCACTCCCTCGGGTATTAAAAATAAAAGATTAATTAAAATTAACAAGCGGCTAATAATCATAAAGTTAACAAGCAAGTAGTTAAATAAGTAATAAATTACAATTACAAATTAAAATCGATTTCCGTTATTACAATACCATTTCTGGCACACCGACATTCCAATTTAAGTAAACATTAAGAAACATAGGTGCTTATAATATCAAGTGTTGGTTCTATTTTAACCCCTATCCAAAAAGAGGGGTGTTATATGTTTGAAGAATGTATCTGTGTGTCTGGTACATCTGTGTGTTTGTTTATGACATCATAGCTCTCAAACGGATGGATTTTGATCTAGGATTTTTTATTAAATTTGATTAGTTTAGATATTTTACAAATTCATTTCTCTTGACTAAACTCGTGCTAAATAACGAAAAAGAATAAAGTTAAATAAAACAGAACAACTTCATGATTTTATCGTATTTACGTCATTCTTTTTGCCCCTTTGCTTAAGAAATCACACCATTTCACTGTTTTTTTTTAATCCGAAAGTTTAAGAGTACATAGAGTATGCATTACGTACGTACGGATTAGCAAGTTGAAGTGGCAGTGGGCAGGGCACATAGCACGTAGAACTGACGGCCGATGGGGCCGAAAAGTTCTCGAGAAGAGACCGCACCGGCAAGCGCAGCGTAGGAAGACCAGCCACGAGATGGGCAGTAAAAAAAAAAAAAAAGGGCACATAAAAAGATGGGGGGGCGGGAAGGAAAAAAGGGGGGGTTCATAAAAGGGACGGGAAGACGCTGGATGCAAGCCGCTTCCAATCAGTCTTTTTGGAAATCTATGGGGGAGGCCTATGTCCAGCAGTGGACTTCTTATGGCTGAGATGATGATGATGAGAGTATGCATATTACTTTTTCAAGCGAAAAGTGCTGAATTAAAATATAGATTATATACATAATATTTCTCTCAGGTGTCTTTACATTTCATTTTACTATTGAGTATATAATTATGATTACAAGGCTCAGTAACTGCAGTTATATCTTAAGAAAATTGCCACTAATTTGCTCAGAGAGATTAAGCAGTTAGTAGATTAATATCTAAACAGGTAAACGGTTGCCGATAAGTACAAAGTAAGCTTGTCCTCTGTGTCAAGGTAATGAGGAAAGCTCAAAGATAATTATAATTTATATTGACAAGATGATGACAGTTCGCCCGGGGATGTGTTACGCCGTTAGTTAAACAACGAGTGGTACAGTTTTTTAATATGTCAAATGGAGTAATTGAAATTTTACCCCCTTGCAGTTGACGGATCGATCTGAAATTTGGTATATATCTTTAGTCCTGATGACAATACAATTTATTTATGTTATTGGGTCAAATTTAATCATCGAAATTTGACCCCCTTCCCGTTGACAATAAAACCGTATAACTTAAAAAGTTTTTTAAGTACTTATTATACTCACCAGTTGGGGCCACTTGCGACTGAGCTCCTGTCAAAATTTTGTTATTACGCGCGCGGAAACAGAGTTTAATTACAAATCATTTCCTAGTAACGTAAAAGTGTAAGTGAAGAAAATATTGAGAATGCCGCATTGTATATGCTACTTAAAGTCTGTGTAGATAAAGAGTTCGTGGCAAAACACACTAACTAATCTTTCGAAGTATACATGATATTCTTTGGTCTGGACTGAACAAAATAATGAAATAAGGTCAGCAGCGCCCTCAGTGCCATCTTAGTTATCTTACTGAACAGTCTGTACTACGCCTGTCACTGTTGCATAAAGCAAACCACTTTTATTAAGATTGACATAAGAGTGACAAGGACCAAATCAATGTAAATCCCTGCACCATCAGGTTGCGGATCCGAGAGGTGTATTCAATGTAAATCCCACACCAATCAGCCAGTCACTCGATACTAACAACTGAATCGCTGTAATTCGTCTGTCTGTCAACAGTATAATGTCAACATCCTGTATCTGTACAATTCGGAGCATCCTGTAGTAGATTGGGACTGTCAAAGTACAAGTTGTTTATGGCTGTAGACTTGGTAGAGAACAATCGGTCATGGCTAGGGTAGGGAATACTGTGTTAGAGTAAACTCGCTATTCAAAAGATAGATTAATGTAGATAGGTGCATCTCTGAATTATAAAATACACATCTAAGTGGTGTAGCCAGATACAAACTTAAATATATCAGGGGACAAAGAAGCTGGCAATTTGTTCCACACCTTGGCCTCTCTAATTTTTTAAATTGAGGAAAAAAGTGTTTATTCCTTAGATAGGTTTTGAAACAATATTGTTTTTTAAAGTTATTCTTTATTTACAAAATATCCGTAATTTATGACAACAAAACATTCAGGTTTTTGCTGGCTCCTGTCGAGATACTTGCAGAGTTTTCAGCTTTCATAAAAGTAGGAGAAATATTACGAGTGTACTGAAATTTTAACAACATTTTTACGGGTTCCTGAGACTAAACTTATCTCAACTGATTTACATACTTTGTCTAGAAACGATATTCAAGAAAAAAACTTTGCACGTTTTTATTTTTACTTTTACATTACCTACATATTTAATTTTAAACCAACTTCCAAAGGTGGAGTTTCTCAAATCTGTATGTTTTTTTGTATATTTTTTACGTAATTATGCATTGATTTTGATGTTTTTTTTTGTTTAGTAAGTTATACTTCAGAGGTGGTCTCATATAAATTTTATCAAAATCGGTTAAGTACTTTTTTTACTTTGATTTTTAAAACAAAATAAATGGAAAAAATATATCGTCCAATTAAACGAAATTGCGTATTTTGAAGTCGTTTTTTCAGTTTTTTAAACCATAAATTATTTCTTTTCTTATTTCTCGACCACAGTCACTTAACGCGTAAAAAACGTAAATCTACTTTAGGAAAAACCTTCAAGGAAATCATCTGACCTCTACAGCGAGAGTGATAAATCTACGTACGGTACGTATATGTAGATCTTTAATAAAAATAAGATTTCTTTTTCATTTGAAAATATCCGAAATAAATCATAAAAACAGTGTTTTTGTACGCAGTAATGCACACAAAAAAGCACTTTAAATACACGCGCCGAGATAAAAGGACTGAAATCCGGATATTTCCAGCTGAAAGCGGATAGAGCCGGTTCAAAGCGGTACAAACTAATGATCATGCGAGCTTTCAAACTGCCGCGCCTTTACTACACGTTACAGTTTTGCTAGTTTTTGAATAACTTTTTTATCAAATGATTGCAGTAATTTTAGGTTTTCATAAAAAAGTTACAGCCGAATATGTCGCAAAAAACTAATATTTTGACACTCGCAAGGGAATCAAAACCTTTGGGGTACTTCCCGTTAACCTTTAACTGTGAAATTTGACAAGAAGCATTGTCATATATTATACAGTACAAGAAAAAGGAAAAAATCCGAAAACTGCACATTTTTTATTTAATCACAAAAAATAGGGTCTTGATGCAAGGAAGGAGGATCCAAATTTAAAAGTGCTCATCATGTGGAGTATTTTAAGAAAGAACTTCATTATTACAGGTTTTTAAATATTTTTACGATGTATATTTTTCGGTTTATGAAGGAAAATATAAAAATATTTATAATTTCCCCCTTTTGTACGGAACCCTCGGTGGGCGAGTCTGACTCGCACTTGTCTGTTTTATTTATTTATTTGTAGATCATCTCAGAGGTGGTCTCATATAAATTTTATCAAATCAGTTAAGTACCTACTTTGGTTTAGATATCATTCTTTCAGTTATTTTGTTTTTGTTAATAAAAAACAAAATAACTGAAAAAATGATATCAAAGTAAATGAATTGCGTATCGCGTAGTCAGTTTTTTAATTTTTTTAAACTATACTTTTTAAAATACTATCCAGATTAGGTTCATCTATAATATTTTACTGAGAAAACTAGACATAGCCAATTGGAAAGTTATAATAATTCATTATGATTCTCATTGATATTTCGGTTCTTTGTAGGTTTAGAACAAAAATATTACATTAAGTTATAACCATTTTTTCTCAGATAACGTTGCAATATATTTTTTCAAAATAACGAAAACTTTCGCCATTTTGAACTCTACGTCACTGCAATAAGAATATTAAAACAGTTGTGAATAGCTGCGTCGCACCGAGTGCCTTTGACACCTACTGTCTATGACTCTACTCGAAATTAACTACATTTGACAATTGAATATCGACTTTAATCCTTTAACATACGGTTTATTTTTCAAAACGAGGATTTGTAACAGGTTCTACGGGAACAGCGCCTGTGAAAGTAAGATAATAGAATTTCGGAAATAAATTTCGTTCGTAATTCATGTCCATTGTTCGAAAATTGGTGAAATTCGGCTTAGCATTATGTAAATGTTGATTTAATAACGGTGCATTACCTTTATTATAGTGGTTTGACCTAAAGCAGGGTTTATTGTCATAAATTATGAGCTCAGAGGTAAATTGGAGAGTTGTGAATGGACGCTGGCGAATAAGTGGATACATACTTGTTTCATATAATGCTTATTTCATAAATATCTCATACTAGCTTTGTGTTGCAGTTTCTGCCGTTACAGAAGCATGTATTATGTTTATTCGGAATATAGTAAACTACATATTTTACATTTCAATGTTCATTAGAATTTTTTGGGCTGTTTAAGCATTGTAGAAATTACAACAATAACAGTTTTTAACCGAATTATAAAAGAAGGAGGTTCTCAATTCGACTGTATGTTTTTTTCTGTATGCTTGTTACGTAATTACTCCGCCAATTATGAATTGTTTTTAATTATTCTTTTTTGTTGGTTAAGTAATACCTCAGAAGTAGTCTCATTTTTTTTTTTCAAAATTAAGTCAGTACTTGGATTTTTATAAGAAAATTACTAAAATAAATCTCATAAAAATAAAATAACTAATCTAATATACATAAAATAAAACCGGACAAGTGCGACTCAGACTCGACCACCGAGGGTTCCGTACAAACTAGTAGATAAAAGGGGGAAATCATAATATTTTTATATTTTCCTTCTTATAGCGAAAAACATATGTACATCGTAAAAATATTTAAAAAGCTGTTTTACTCATGCTAATTAAGCTCTTTCATATGATACCCCACATGATAAGGTTAATTCACTTTAAAATTTGGACCCTCATTTCTTGCATCAAGGCACAATTTTTTTGTGATTTAATTAAAAATGTCCGGTTTTCGGATTTTTTCCTATATGTGTACTATAACACAATGCTTCTTGCCAAATTACGAATATTGAGAAATTTGATTTTTCTTTCTGCAGCAAGAGACTATCGATCTGCGTATATGGTTTTAATTTCAACACGATACCTTCACGCGTTTCCGAGATAAAGGTCTTGACACCCCGACGGACGGACTGACGGACAACAAAGTGATCCTATAAGGGTTCATTTTTTTCTTTTGCGGTACGGAACCCTAAAAAATAATGGTAAGGTTTGTTCATTGGCAGAAAACTGGAACATATTGCGAGACCACGCGATCGAGTGAAGACACTGAACAAGTACTTACTTAAAAAATCTTTTTAAGTTTATTGAAACGTTACGTTGAAACGTTTAAATTTACGGTTTTATTGAAAACAAAGATATTGATGTAGGTAATGTATTTACTGTATTTTACTGGGAAAGCCCTTTCATTTGATACCCATAGTGTGGGGGTTGTGTTAAAATATGAAATCCGCCATTTTGTGGTGGCGGCCATCTTGGATTTACATTAATACAGAATATACTAATTTGTATTGTCATCAGGACTAAAGGTGTATACCAAATTTCAGATCGATCCGTCAACTGCAAGGGGGTAAAATTTAAATTACTAAATTTGACCCAAACAAACAAATAAATAAACAAACAGGTCAAGCTAGAGAAAACCTTTTAAAAACGGACTACAAAATGGGTAATTTTGTTTTAAAAACCAAACTACTGAATCAATTTTTTATGAAATTTTATATGGGAACAATCGGAAAGTAAGTAAGTATCATCATCATCTCAGCCATAAGAAGTCCACCGTTGGACATAGGCCTCCCCCATGGATTTCCAAAAAGACCGATTGGAAGCGGCTTGCATCCAGCGTCTTCCCGCCACTTGTATGAGGTCGTCTGTCCATCTCGTGGCTGGTCTTCCTACGCTGCGCTTGCCGGTACGTGGTCTCCACTCGAGAACCTTTCGGCCCCATCGGCCATCAGTTCTGCGTGCTATGTGCCCTGCCCACTGCCACTTCAACTTGCTAATCCACTGTGCTATATCGGTGACTTTTGTACGTCTACGTATCTCTTCATTTCTGATTCGATCTCGTAGAGAGACTCCGAGCATAGCCCTCTCCATAGCTCGTTGCGTGACCTTGAGCTTCCTTATAAGGCCCATAGTTAGGGACCACGTTTCAGTGCCGTATGTCATCACTGGTAACACACACTGGTTGTAAACTTTCGACTTGAGGGACTGGGGAATATTGGACGAGAAGACGCTTTTAAGTTTCCCGAACGCTGCCCAGCCGAGTTGGATACGACGATTGACCTCCCTCGTAAAGTTGGACCTGCCTAATCGGACCGTCTGTCCTAGGTAGACGTATTCGTCAACAACTTCAAGAGTGAAGTTCCCCACAGATATTGGGGTGGGCACTACATGGGCGTTCGACATAACCTTCGTTTTGTCCATGTTCATTTTGAGGCCCACCCGTTGGGAAACTCTATTGAGGTCTTCGAGCATCGTACTGAGCTCTTCCATCGACTTTGCCATGACTACTATATCGTCGGCAAACCGAAGGTGAGTGATGTACTCGCCGTTAATATTAATGCCGAGCCCTTTCCATTCCAGAAGCTTATAGGCATCTTCCAAACCGGCGGTAAACAGTTTCGGAGAGACAACGTCTCCCTGCCTCACGCCTCTTTTCAATGAAATTGCCTCTGAGTTCTGGTCTTGTACTCGGACTGACATGGTGGCGTTGTTGTACAAGCACTTCAGCACTTCGACATACCGATAGTCAATACGGCATCGCTGGAGAGCCTCAAGCACCGCCCAGGTCTCGATCGAATCAAAGGCTTTCTCATAGTCCACAAACGCTAAGCAAAGGGGCAAGTTATACTCTTCGGTCTTCTGTATCACTTGCCGCAGCGTATGGATGTGGTCTATGGTACTATAGCCTTTTCGGAAACCGGCTTGTTCGGGAGGCTGGAAGTCATCAAACCTGCGTTCAAGACGATTCGTGATGACCCTTGAAAACAGCTTATAGACATGGCTCAGAAGCGAGATGGGTCTGTAGTTCTTCAGCAAAGTGTTGTCTCCTTTTTTGAAGAACAGCGCCACCACGCTTCTGTTCCATGCTTCTGGCGTTGTACCTTCAAGCACGACGGAATTGAAGAGCCTCTGAAGGACTTTCAGTACCGGTGTTCCACCCGCTTTCAGTAGCTCTGATGTAATTCCGTCGTCGCCCGGTGCCTTGTTGTTCTTGAGCTGTTTCAAGGCCATCCTAATCTCGTACAGGCTGATGTCCGGGATATCTTCGGTATAATGTCGAGTCAGTTTGGCTCTTGGATCTTTGCTCAAACTGCTAACAGGTTTTGCGACCGATGTGTATAACTGTCCATAGAACCTCTCGATTTCCCTCAAGACTTCTGCTTTGGTCGACGCTATACTGCCATCTTCCATCTTCAGCTTCGTCAACTGGCTCTGCCCAATAGACATGTCTCTTGCGAACACTTTGGAGCCTTTATTCCGCTCTATCGTCTCTTTAATACGATTAGTATTAAAGGTACGGATGTCGTGTCGCATAGACTTTGATATGAGTCTATTGAGCCGCCTATATGACTCGGCGTCACCGGAAGACTGCAGTTGCAATGAGCGTCGTTCAGCCATGAGGTCGAGGGTATGGCTCGAGAGCTTTTGCGGTCTATTTGTACGGTGGGGTTTATAAAACTTCGCGCCCACCGTACGGACAGTTTCCACAAACCTGTTATTGATCTCATCCACCGATGCGCAGCTCTCCAGGCACTCGAAGCGATTTGATAGTTCGAGCTGAAAGCTCTCGGGGTTTTGGATATGGGCGCGAGTGGGTCGGAGTGTAGACTTCATCATACGGGACCTCTCCAGTTTAACATTAATATTCAAAGTGCCTCGTACCATTCGGTGATCACTTCCGGTTTTAACCATGTTGATCACAGAGACATCATTGAATATTTGTTTCTTGGTGGTCAGGATGAAGTCTATCTCATTTCTCGTAGAACCGTCGGGACTCAACCAGGTCCATTTCCTATGAGGTGGCTTCTGGAAGAAAGAGTTCATCATGAAGAGTCCCTCTTTCTCCAGAAAGTCGGCCAACCTCTGTCCCCTGGGGTTCCGTTGTCCATATCCAAATTGCCCCACTCTCAACTCACTTTCGCATTTCCTGCCCAGCTTCGCATTGAAGTCCCCCATAACAACATTAAAATAGGTCTCAGAAGTGTGTATGGCCCTACTAATGTCCTCATACATCACCTCCACCTCATCATCCGAGTGTGCCGAGGTCGGTGCGTATACCTGGATGACCTTCAACGAATATCTCTTGGATACTCTGAGTATCAGGTACGCAACCCTGCTCGATACACTGTCGATGGCAAGAATGTTGTTAACAAGGGACTTGTGGACGAGAAACCCGACACCACCTTGGGACTGTTGGTCGCCCTCCCGGTAGTATAGTAGGTTACCGGATTTCAGGGTTATCGTGTCCTCACCCTCTCGTCGGACTTCCGATAACCCCAGGATATCCCAATGTAACCTACTCATTTCTTCTTCCAGCTCAGCTAGCTTCTCGTCTGTCCTCATCGTGCGAATATTGTGTGTTACCAGGGCCAGTCGTCGTTTATGCAGGGGGTGGTAGCCGGATCTCTTCCGGAGATTCTTAGCACCCCTTGCTCCGCCGTGACCGGGACCGCTACCGTAGTCCGGAATAGCGGAGCTGCCGGGGACTGGGGGCCTGGTATTTTTGTCGTCTGTCATAGGGGGGGTTTTGCCATTACTCGCCACGCTTGGCATGCGGGTTGGCGAGTGCAGTGGGTAGCGTTTTCCGCAGAGGATGCTGCTGCCCATCTCTGGTAGTATTTCCCTTAGCCGGTTCTTACGGCACCCACGGGAAGAGAGGGGGAGGTACTATTCTAAGCCGGTACCCCACGGCACACGGCAAGTAAGTATATCATCTTTTAAAAAAATATTCTCAAATGGGGTTTTAAATGATGGATTTGTGCAGTAACAAACATAATAAAAAAATGCAGGTGAATTGTTAACCTTCTTCTTTTTTGAAGTCGGTAAAATTATATAAATTCATTAAGAAGCTGATGCAGCTTGATGGTGTTCAATAGAATTCGCCAGAGGACATCATATTATACTTAAGTGGTATTTAGACAAAAAAAAATTTATTGGAAACCGACTTCCTTTATTAAAAATACAAGGAAACTTGCTGCAAGCCTAATTCTTATACTCTCGCAAAAAACAAAACGTACTAATTAGCCCGCGAGTCGCTTGCGCAAGCGCACAGTAATTGAGAATTAACGAAACAAAGTTAATTATTGGTGCTGTATGATTTCGTATATCCTTGCAGTGTAGGAGTAGGGGATGGTGAACTTCTATTTGCTTTTAAATATCAGTATTTTCCTTCCCGACTTTGAAAAAAATTACATGGAACCACCTCTGAGGTCTCACACCTACGAAACAAAAAAGAATCATCAAAAACAATTCATAATTGGCGTAGTAATCGCTGAACAAACATACGAGAACACAACACAGTCGAATTGAGAACCTCCTACTATTTTGAAGTTAATTAAAAATAACAATTCTCTCTGATTTTATTTTATTCTGATAGTTTTAACCCAAAAATCGTTACCTCCGTTATTAAAGTTATCGATATTTCAGCTATTCAGACAGAATTGTTATTTTGAATGAATGCAGAGTTGATCTGCGTGTGCCCACGATTTGATTGATGATTTAAATCAAAAGATGATCGAAATCGGTTAATCAGTTTTCACACAGACAGTTAACAGACAGTTTTCTCTATTTTCGTTATTTTTATTTGTTCGCTCTTATAATGTATAGGTACATGCTTTACTTTTATTCTGATTACATAAGACTATATGTATATATTCTGTTTTATGTACCTAAATAAATACATTTAAAAAATGTTGACTTCCCGTAAAAATGTATTAAAAATGGTTTGTAAATCTCATAATGGTCACGGACCCCGGTGTCTGTGGAGCTAAAGATTAAATTTAAAAAAATCTTACTGTCGACAAGCTCGAATTTCTACAATAATCAGCAGCGTCACTATACTAGTACTAGTAACAAGCAACGGTTTTTGTTTACCATATTTCACTAAAATATGTAATAAATCGTCGTTACAAATCTCAAGTCTCCTATGTTAATTTTTTTCGGATTTATTACAATAGATTTTAATGGTATTTCGTAGAAGTTATCGAATCCACAAACTTCCATGTGATTGTATTAATATTAAACATAGAAGATTTTAAATTTACAACGACGAAACTCATCAACTTTTACCTGATTTATCGCGTACTTATATTTAAAAAAGTTAAAAGGTAATTCTATTAATAAATACCTATTTACGAGTAGTTATATCTCTGTGATCATAAAATAAAATTGAATTAAAAATAAACAACCACATGAAACACCCTACCTCATAAAACTTACATGAAATCAAAGGACAGCAAATGGTCACATTTACCATAAACAGCGACGCGAGTGATCGCCACCGCTACTGCTGTACGGGTGTCGTTAACGACGGTATGGCGTAACGGCCGTTAACGAGGAACTCTATGACGGGGAGTGGGTTGGATTGACTTCTCTTCTCTCCATCACCGTCTATGGTTGCTGCTGTTTACTAAGGTCTCTCAAAAGAATGGCATCACTATTCTTGACCTGGTACGTAATCTTAGCGTTGACTACTACACCTTTGTACATCTATGAGAGCAAACTATAGGTTGGAATACTAAAACTCAACTACGTCTTTGCTATGCAACTCTTAACAGTTATCGTATTTATTACATACATATATTTACGTACGTACGTTTTTAGAACCATTTCATTAGATAATAAACACGGAATTAATTATTTTTTGAATTTATGCCTTTATGTCCCCTATTTAGAAATTGAATTTAATGAAATGTCCCTTTTTTTTAAATTATATGTCATATATTTTTAAGTTGTAAGGCATGTTATTTTCAACATTTTATCGCCTAAGTAAATGATATCCGAATAAAACTTTTTAATCTTCTCTAACTTTTATAATATTCCCAATCATTCATTTTATATGTTTAAAAATGTTGTGATGCTTTATCTCTTTCACTTTTAATCGTGTGGCTTAATAGTATAAGAATTTATTATATTATTAAATATCAAAATCCCATGTTAACACGTTGGACTCCACAGCTCCATCCTAATAACAGTAATAACACGGCACAAATCATAGCGGCTACAAAATAGCTTTCCGGGGCCATTATTCAGAGGTGTTAAGTGCCATTAGGCCTGACCAGGCTGGCCTCCATGTAAAACTAAACTATTGAGTCTTAAACCCACTACGATTTGCAGTTGTGGCTCTAAATCCTGAAATGAATGGAACAATGGGTGAATGACTCAAGAATTCAATGGCGTTACGTAAAATGACGAGAATTAACGGCCTTACCGAAAAACGTTACTTAACTTTAACCATCGTCTTAAATTCTCTGTTTTCTTTCCGCAAGTTAAGTCATTACTTGTCAGCGAGAAGTTGACAAAATATGTTAAGCATCTCTTAAAGTTAAGTAAAGTTTTTCGGTAAGGCCGTAATTGTTTTATTTTGTATGTCTAAAGAAAAATAGTGTGCAATAAGACATTTTCTACGATCGAAATAGTTGTATAACAAGTTTAGAAAACTCAAAAACCCCCGACAAAAAAGCGGCTGAACCGATTTTGATGAAACGTAGCTAAGAACACTCTAGATGAAATCCTCTTTCAAACCAAAACAAAACAAGATTATCAATCGGTCTATCCGTTTGAGAGCTACAGTGCGACAGATACATGGTAACTTGGTAACACACGTCAAACTATCCGTTTGAGAGCTACAGTGCGACAGATACACGGTAACTTGGTTACACACATCAAACTTATAACACCCCTCTTTTTGAGTCGGGGTTTAAAAAAGTACATTTAGAAGTTACAAAGTTTTACCAAAATCCAATCAGTATATATAGCCTCTGTGTGAATAAGTAATAACAATAATGTCCTTTACAAGTTTAAATAAATGGCACGTGGTATAATGTAATATTGGACAGATGACGAGATGGACGTATGACCTCATTCATACAAGTGGCGGGAACACGCTGGATGCAAGCCGCTTCCGATCGGTCTTGTTGGAAATCCATGGCTATGTCCAGCAGTGGACTACTTATTGTTGAGATGATGATGATGAATGTAATAATTGTGAAATATTAACATTGATGTAAAACTACTATGTTACGAGACGATATCGATTCATGATTGATTAACCCGAGTAAAAGACTAGTGTTGTATTGTACATTTTTGTTTTGTTGCTGAAATCCTACCAAGCAAGGGTGCAGCGGATGAACCACGGTTACCAAAAATATATTTATATCGATTAATATTAGTTGACGGAAATAGTGAAACGCTCAAAACGTGCGTGGTGCGATATTACTCTAGGTTTCACTGCAAATCTTACAAACACTAGGTAATTTATAAACCGATG
Organism: Lycia hirtaria; assembly: GCA_947563715.1. Lineage (NCBI taxonomy): Eukaryota > Metazoa > Arthropoda > Insecta > Lepidoptera > Geometridae > Lycia > Lycia hirtaria. The sequence continues at coordinate 9,147,432 of OX387380.1, forward strand.
TCGCAAGCACTAAAACAGCTGCAGATGCGGCCTGCTTGCGAAAGGACAAGTGCAAATGACTTACCTATCTAGTAAAGTACAAAATGTCAAGTACACGGCACGGTGGCGGTTAGCGGGACTGTCATGATTTTAGCGGCTTACAAGTAAATAGAATGAAATGAATGAAAATTAAATAAAAAATTGATACTTAATTGCAAATTGTTGTTGATAACTAGCTGTGCCTTTTGGTTTTACCCGCGACGTGATGGAAAACGCTGGTGATGGTGAATAGTGATGATTATATAAGTAGATAGAATTTAAACTGAAATAATCGACTACAAAATAAACAATTTCGTTTATTTAGATGACTTTTTTTTCAGTTGTTTTAAAAAATAAATTACTGAACCGGATTTGATAAAATTTATATGGGACTTCCTCTGAACTATGACCTACTAGTAGTAACTACTATATACTACTAAAAAATAATCATTAAAACCCAATAAATAAGCGAAGAAATTGCTGAAAAAACATATAAAGAAACATACAATCGAATTGAGAACATCCTCCTTTTTCAAGTCGGCTTTAACTATGCCCTGTGTCCGTTTCCAAGTTCTCAATTATCTTTGCACCAAGTTTTGTAACAATCGGTTCAGTCGTTTGGTCAACAAAAGGTAACAAACAGACAGAGAGACTTTTACTTTCACTTTTATTATACCAGTTAGGATTTGTGAGGATATACGAGTTGTTGAAATACAACAGCTCGTATTATGGCTTTGCATTTGCTCAAACCACGCAGCTATCTCTCTCCCCCATCACATCATTTTTGAACATAAGTATAAAATCACCTATTGATAATTTTATAAAAGTGAGAGATGATTTTTAGGGTTCCGTTCCTCGATAGAAAAAAACGGAACCCTTATAACCCTTAACCCTTTTAACCCTTATAACACTTAAAAAAACGGAACCCTTATAACCCTTAACCCTTAACCCTTACACTTAACTTTGTTGTCCGTCTGTCTGTCTGTCTGTCCATCTGTCCGGGTGTCAAGACCTTTATCTCGGGAACGCGTGAAGGTATCGAGTTGAAATTAAAACCATATACGCAGATCCATTGTTTTCTTGCAGCAGAAAGAAAAATAAAATTTCTCAGTTTTCGTAAAAAAAAGTTACAGCCGAATATGTCGTAAAAAACGCACATTTCGACACTCACAAGGGAATCAAAACCTATGGGGTACTTCCCGTTGACCTACAACTATGAAATTTGGCAAGAAGTATTGTGTTAGAGTACACATATAGGAAAAAATCCGAAAACTGGACATTTTTTATTTAATCTCAAAAAAATAGTGTCTTTATGTAAGGAATGAGGGCCCAAATTTTAAAGTGAATTAACCGTATCATGTGGGATATCATATAAAAGAGCTTCATTAGCATAACCTAAAACAGGTTTTTAAATATTTTTACGATGTATATTTTTCGGTTATGAAGGAAAATATAAAAAAATATATGTTTTCCCTCTTTTATCTACTAGTTTGTATGGAACCCTCGGTGGGCGAGTCTGACTCGCACTTGTCCGGTTTTTATTTTTATCTAGATTTAGGAGAAGTATTTAAAAAAGTCAAATATATACTTTATATTATGATATACTATGTTTGCACTTTTAACAGATTTATTGCGTACATTTTAAAATATACGATAAATCTATTAAAAGTTGTTTAATTTCATTAAATTATAACTAATATTAAAAAAGCGAAAGTAACTCTGTCTATCGTCTATCTCTCTGTATGTTTTTTGTTACCTTTTCACGGATTAACGGCTGAACCAATTGTTATGAAATTTTCACACAGATTTCTTTGGACCTGGACGAAAATAGGCTATATTTCATCGTCATCATCGTTACCGTTTTGCATCATCTCTTTAAATTTGATTGCCTTACACCATTAACGCAATTTCATTACCAGAAATTCATTTCAAACAAAACAGTAGCCTTTACGTCAGATGGAATTGGTTCAAGGTTCGTTCAATCAGCACAGCTTCAATAGCATAACTACATAATCGGCGCGTCAGGCCGAGCGACGTCACGCCGCGCGGCGTCACTCCGCGGTAACGACGTTAACTAGGCATCGATGATCTGTCTGTCTGTCGGTAGGGAATACGACTTCCTAGTACACTGTTAACTACTATTGATATCATTTGTATTCTGCATACGTCAGTTATAGCCTGGCCGTGGTTCGCGGTTTCACGCGGTTGCTCGGTTAATTAACTTTGTCCAAGTACTTCAAGTATCATGTACTATTTTTAAGTATAATTAATATTCCATTCATATAATTTTATTTGATAATAATAGTCTTATCGATTCTGTAAGTAACGATATCGTAAACAAAACGTAAAAGTTGAGTAAAGTGCGATAAAGGCGTTATGTTGACGACTGAATTCAGTACTAATACTTACAGGTTTTATTTAAGCACTGTTGTTTATTACTTCTCCTATCGGATTTCATTACAAATAGTAAACATTTTATGCAGTTTTTGGATGAATTTGTTATTAACTAAAACACGCATCGTAACCGGATGTTTACGATATCTGTATTTACTTTAATTATCTATATGATGAATATCTATAATGAAAGTTCTTTCTACATTTAACATTGGAATACCCGAAACACAATTATTTTTTCTTGACTTCCTGCATCTACCCGTTACGCTCAGAATGTTACTTTAGAAAAAAACACAGGAATTTAAGTACATAGAAGGCTAATGTACTTACTATAGAATTAATAAACTTAGAATGCAAGTCGCCTCTAGCTAAGTGAAGCAACTTTTAGGAAGTCTGTCGCTACACACGATATGTAAGCAAAATTCAATAAATACGTCTACTCACTTGAAACATCATTCAAATGCTTACATATGCATGTCAAACACAGTAAATACATGATGATCATGAACACATAAAGCTCCATCCTCGGCCATACCGTCGCTTAACATCAGGCGAGTTGGTGGTCAATCGTAGATCTATCTTCTATAAAAAATAAAAATAAAAACATTTTGACAGAGTTTCGGCTTCACCTATGGACGGAAATTTGAATGAAACTAAGGTAATTACTATAAGGTGCATACTACAATATGTAGACAAAAGACTTTCATATAAATGACATAAGCGCCTGCGCATGGAACTGGGTCGCAGCTCTGAACACAATGACGCAACTATCGTCAATGATAACAGCACTTCAAGTGATAAGGATACTTTAAAAGCACGAAATACTCTTATTTATTCAGCCAGAATTTTTACTAACACAAGTTTTTATTGTCGAAATTTTATTAATAGAATAGAATAACTTTATTGTACATCCATACAAAGTAACTTAAATATTGACATTATTTAATTTTAGTGTGCCTTACTTTACCTATTATTTTTTATGTAAGTTTAAATGTAGAAGGTAAAATAGAAATATCAAAATCAGGTAACTTGGCGGGCTAGCGCAAAGGTTTCAAAAAACTCAGCCGCCTTGCAACATGTCTCTTTTTTATTTATTTGAAACTTAGGGGACCAAATGGGCTTTGACAGGCCTGGCTAGCCACTGTGACCTTTTCAAATCTATTGTGACATCCTCTGTTTCTTACAGCACCTCTCCGAAGTCCGATGCTCCACATTTCTCTTAGATTACATAATACATTTAGGAAGAAGTAAGCACTGTTTAGTAAACTTTCCTTTCACGCCATCAGCTTATCGCTTAAAAGGGGCTAAGTTACGAGCGGGAGCGGTCGTAAACTCACTACTTAGATTTACGGCTTCTTTGAAACGTTTGTCGGTATTTACTGGTCGTTAGTACGAATTTTCAACTCCATTATAGATGAATGAAACGAGCTGTCTGCCTAAATAAGGAAGGTAGCTTAAGATCAAAGCCCTATTACCTTTCGCGGCTATCTCGCAGTCACCACAGGACTGTATAATTACTGCACTATATTGTGGAGATTTTGAAAAAACTGAATCTGGACTAAAGCATCTTTAATAGGTGGAGGAATTGTTCTTTTCTCTATTCACGTAAATAATGGTTAACTAAAACTATCAAAATATCAAACACATGTTTTAATATTTCTTTATAATTTTGAAATATACACCTTATTGTGTCCAACCAATTGCGTATTATTGTGTTTTGTCGATACTCGATACTCTGCTAGCAGAACCGGCAAGGGAGATTATGATCTTGATCATGCAAATCTGATGTATCACCAAACACATATTTCCTTGAAACATTTATTAAAAATATACCTTTACATTTGTTACATTTTCTGGGATAAATAACTGTTGTATTTTCTAAATCTAACTGAATTAAAATAAGTCGTTAAGTGAAACAAGCTCTCAAATTCCTTGCCATATAAAGGTTTGTACACAAAGCAGAGAGTCCCACGTGCGTCCCAGTTCACCTTGTACGGCCCTTTCGAGATCGGACTGTATTCTAATGGTTTTGTATTCACGGCCTAAATAGTCGGCCTGAGTGAAAAGATTACATCCTTTTATGGGAGTAGATGTTTGGACCTCCGGAATTGTTGTTTTTTAATTGACTTCAAAAAAGGAGGTTTACTATTCGTTTTTTTTTGTTTGTTACTGCATAATACCGTCATAAATTGACTTTTTTTTTGTTTTTTTTTTTTGTTTCAAAGGATTTACCAAAAACATTTTATCAAAATCGGTCGCAGTTTGGTTTTAAAACCAAATTGCGCATTTTGAAGTCAGATGTTTCAGTTTTTTTTAAACTGTAATTATTGTTTTCCGACTAAGAAGTGATTGAAGAGATTGAGAAACTGAAAATAATAACTAATCAATGTCATACCACTAAACTGACAACTTTTACAAACGGACCATTTTTGTAACCACGCAAATCATTTACTTATTTTTACATTATCTCAGAGTCAACAAACTTTTTGTACATCTGATTTTTTCCGATACTAGATGTAGTCCCATGATAAAAGATTTTCACTTTCAAGATCATAATATTAACACGCTTAGTATTGTTGCATTTTTTGTGACACTTTGTACATTACCTTGTAGCATTATGTGTAATTATCCAAATTATTACAGGATTATTTTTAACATTATATTATACTGCAAATATTGAAATAGCATTTTAAAGAGTTAATTACATTTGTCGAAATGTGAATAATGGATGATTAATTCGAACATAACATGCAAATGGTTCATAATTTTTTTTTATTTGTATTTATTTACTTATTGGACGAGGAATTTATTTTGAATCATTTAACTTAAAACATACTTGCATGGTAGGAGTTATAATTTTATTTTTACTTATAGCCACAGCATTTATAGGTTATGTTTTACCTTGAGGACAAATATCATTTTGGATCTAAGGTGTGTACAATAAAGAGTTTATCTATGTATCTATCTATTACTAAGGCGTTTTATAGGGTTCCGAATTAACCGTATCATGTGGGGTATCATATGAAAGAGCCTCATTAGCATAAGCTAAAACAGGTTTTTAACACATTCTTCGCCCCCTGCAGACCTTTCACTTCGCTGGGAACCAAAACTTTTTAGGCGAATTGTGATTAAATACAGAGTGGCCGCGAAAAGCAACGTTAACTGCCTCAAACGCCGGCGGTTTACTGACTACTACAAAATGAACGGGAAGCTTGCTCGGATCCGAGTGGGAGGCGCCGCTACTATAGCCCCGCCCCACTCGGATCCGAGTGGTGAGCAAGGAATGTGTAAAATATTTTTACGATGTATATTTTTCGGTTTATGAAGGAAAATATAAAAAAATATATGATTTCCCCCTTTTATTTAGTTTGTACGGAACCCTCGGTGGGCGAGTCTGACTCGCACTTGTCCGGTTTTTATTTACTCATAATTTAGCCGTCTTTGCGTCAACATTTTGGCTCCGTCACGAAACCAACTCAATGGTATTATATTATTGCATAGAGCTTCACAAAGATTCATAGAAGTCATAAATGACTTCTGAAAACAAGGCACTTTACTTTATTTGTTTGCCAGGTATTCGTCAGAAATACTGTAGGTTCTGACTTACAGTATTTCTAAACAATATCTGGTAAAATCCTATCTAATATTGCGACTACACACGTACATATTTTATTCATTAGATAAAACTCCGCTTCGTTCTAAAAAATCTAATCTAGACAAATCACCAATTTGTCTCAAACGTGGTAACTGAAGTGCAAGCTTTGTTCCATTTTGTATAATATCCATCAAAACTAGAGTGACCATGTCATAAAACTTGATAGGACTTTCCGAGCCACAATGTAGGCTGCTCCGTTACGTTACATAAAATATGGACTACGATATTTTAACGAATTCTCGTAAAATAAATGGGCACAAGCTAGTGTCTCTATTCACCGTGTCGATTGTATCACAAAATGCTAATATTCTACCTAAAATTTGTACTCTGATTTTCAACTTATTTATTTTTTTATATTTTACTCAAAAGTCTTTAACTAAAACATTTTTTTCAAAATTGTGTATGTAAGCTTATTTCTCTAGAGTATTTCATGGATTTTTATTGATTGTAATTAAACAATTTTTATCGATTGTATCGCTTATATTTTACATCATTTAAAAAAAAAATACGTTTGAAACACTGCTAACAGAATGTTACCAAATTTAATTTTATACTAATGCGTCATCTATATTTCATACACGAATAATTTTGGACTCAAATATCTTAAACAAATTTAACAACTTAATATTTTAGCCAATTGCTGTGTTTAAGAATCAGAATATTTAAGAAACAGAAATATTTATAAGTTCTAAAACTTTTAACTAGAAAACTAATTCAGCTTTCTTGCTAGTCTAAGTGCTGTTTTATGTATTTTACAAAAAAATCTCAGAATCAGAATAAAGAATAAACAAAAAAAAACGCGTCAGAATAAAACAAATTATTTACAGAAAGCGTAATAAAGCTGAATAATTGTAACTGTAATAAAATCAACTTTATTGCCCTTTTGTTATGAATATCATTTATTTCAGAGCAACGTTTGTTGCGAACATTATTTTACTAATTTTATTGCGCCGGTTGTTACGGCAAATGTGAGGAGAATTGTTATGATTATAATTTATTTTCTACAAGTTAAATTTTAGTATCAAATTTGTAATATAGTCATTATAATTAATGTTCTATTTCGTTGGTTTCAGGTATGTTACACAAAATTGATTTATGTTGTAGTTAATGAGTGAGTATAATATAATCGGCACTAATATTATAAGGATCCAATGTTGTCAGCATGGATACGTATATGTACAAGATGAGCAAAAGGCTCGCCATCTTGCCAGTCTATACGAATTCAATTAGGTAATTTAAATTATAATAATTTTGTACTACGAAGCTTAAAATCCTGTGTAACAATGCACTGCACTTCTAAACTTTAAAATATAAGACATCATTTATTTTATACATTCTTTTTTTTTTTTTTTATCTGAAATCGAAAACAAAATGTTAAATCCAATAGAAGCGCAGTGCATTGCTACATAGGATTTTGAGCTTCGTAGTCCAAAATTATGTGTATTAAATAATTGAATGTGCATAGACAAAGCAACGTCGTTTTATGGTGGATATTCCAAAGACTCGATCGAAACGCTTTAGCTCCACTTTTATTGTGCGTACCGCCAAGATGTTGTTTCACATCTTGGCGGCCCCCTTATTGGGTCTTTCCGGGTGGATATAATCTGGGCGTCTTAAAATCGCGAGTGAATACATAGGTTCCTTTTAGACAAGCGTGCTCCACCGTAGACCGAAACTGTCGCTAAACATCAGCGAGTTGTCGAGTTTTTTGCTAGGCACAATAAAAAGAAAGATTAAAAAGCAGTGAAACAGATTCAAGGGCATTACATATGAATAAAAGCAAACAGTATACGCGCCGCAGATACGCGCCATGCGCCATCCTTAACAAATATTAAAACAACCCAACATCCATTTTCCGAGCGGCTGCCCTCTCTGGAACGGAATCTAATTTAGGCTCACAAAGAACACTTAAATTTGCATATAATGCTTTCTTAATGGACCCCGGGCCCGGTCGCTTTGACCGGTGAAATATTCCAAACCTTTGGTATTTATTAAATTTTGTATTGTCTTTGGATAAGACTTGCTACAATTTAAATAAATACAATTAGTGTTGTAGATATTTTTTTGTTATTTTGTAAAATAAGCAATTAATGTTACACTAACATTAGAATAATATGGTGACTAACTACACAAACATTTTGATTAACAAAACTAATATTATATTATGTAACATTGTATTAGTCAACAACTGAAATAATATTACACAAATCAACTTGTAGGAAAACTAGCTCATGGATATTTTTAAATGAAAAACTAAAAGTGAAATTAGCAATAAAATGTGTAAAAGGGTTATTTTAATTAACACATACTAAGTTCTACGTATTTTCTTATCAAACTTACTCAGAATAAAACCTAACATAAAATAGAGAATAAAATAATTATAGTTTACAAAATTGAAAACCCGACTTTGAAAATTAAAATTAAAATTTAAAATTTATTAATTTATTAATTAATTTTAAAATTTATATGAGACAACCACTGAGGTGTTACCTACATAACAAAAACGAACCATCAAAAACAATTCATAATTGGCGGAGTAATCGGTATTCAAACATACAAAAAAAAATATACATACTTAATCGAATTCTTTTTGTAAGTCTGTTAAAAATATGCGGCAAATAGATAATCTTTCTTCTGTTTTTGAAGCCGGTTAAAGATTTTAAAGTTTATAGAGAAACACACATACCAAGTCTGAGTCGTAAATAAAGTTTTATTATATATCTTGCACTGGATGTAAACATCAACCATGGACTGGCAACCAACATAATATAACTCTCATTTACACATATGACATATTACGAGCTAATTTTGTATATAACTACGAGTAAGTAACGTAAGTAACACATGTTACTTAAATGAAACTTAATCTCAGTGTTGAGACAACTAAGTAAACTGGCGACCCTACTCCACATGCTTGTACTGTTGTTCCTCTGCGGTAGAAACTGTCCTAACTTGACAGGAGATAATGGTCACTCTTCTTCTCATGTTATACTGAACTAGGTGCATAGGCATACTTTGATTTTTCCCTAAACATTATTATTTTTCATTTTTCCCTAAACATTTCTACCATTATTTTTATTATTTCGATATCCACTATACTTGACGTGGTATTAGTGAAACGGTAGAGGTAGCCTGGATTTGTTGAAATATTGAGATTTGTCAATGCTTTTTGTACATTAAAAAAATAAGCTTTCAGATCCCCGCTACTAGGCAAAGTTTTCTGCTATTTCCTTCCATTGCCCAACTTATATTGCTAAATTGGGACCGTCCTAAATGTGCATCTCTAAAAGGTTTTTATTATCTCTTGATATAAAATTTAGTTAAGCCGTGTAAAACTTGAACCTGAAACCGATCCAAACCAAAAACTTATAATAACATAATAAACCATTATTATGTTATTATAAGTTTGATTACGTTACGCCATAACGAATTTAACGGTCGTAACCAGAATAAAATGATAAAATAATGATAAACAAAATGTGATGTGTTGGAAGAAATGCTGCCTGGGTGGGCTCAGTTGAGAAATAAAGTCTGATCATTACAGATATGGGAATAAATGGAATTTGAATGAATTCCTAGTATTTACAAGGTTATATTTAAGTTGGCGTGGTTTCTGTACGGGAAGATCCGATGGTAGATGTCAAGTTTTACAGAATGCGTTTATGAGAGTTTATATCAATGACATCGCTTATATTTGAGAAATTATTTTAGGTTATATTTAAGCTGGCGTGGTTTCTGTACGGGAAGATCCGATGGTAGATGTCAAGTTTTACAGAATGCGTTTATGAGAGTTTATATCAATGACATCGCTTATATTTGAGAAATTATTTTAGGTTACAGTAAATTCGTGTAGACATTCGTGTGTACAGTAAATACATAGCAGGTTTATACAAAAAATAGCACACAAGTGAAAAAAAAAAACAAATTAAAAGAGTGTACGAAGTGAGCTAAGATCTCTACTCCTTTGCAAAATTTTCATTCATTTGTCTTGGTATTAGTTTGGTTTGTTTGTTAGTACTTGTGTGCAGGTCGTGTTTTTCAATAATGATAGAGGTTGGTGATGACATACGGCACTGAAACGTGGTCCCTAACTATGGGCTTTATAAGGAAGCTCAAGGTCACGCAACGAGCTATGGAGAGGGCTATGCTCGGATTCTCTCTACGAGATCGAATCAGAAATGAAGAGATACGTAGACGTACAAAAGTCACCGATATAGCACAGCGGATTACCAAGTTGAAGTGGCAGTGGGCAGGGCACATAGCACGTAGAACTGATGGCCGATGGGGCCGAAAGGTTCTCGAGTGAAGACCACGTACCGGCAAGCGCAGCATAGGAAGACCAGCCACGAGATGAACAGATGACCTCATACAAGTGGCGGGAAGACGCTAGATGCAAGCCGCTTCCAATCGGTCTTTTTGGAAATCCACGGGGGAGGCCTATGTCCAGCAGTGGACTTCTTATGGCTGAGATGATGATGATGAGATGTTTTTCAATTTTATTGATTTTTTTGTTGTTGGCAATTTGATGATTTGTGAGGTAGGGACTCCATTTATTTTTCTATTTTGATAATTGGTATTAAATTCTAAACAAAAATTTCAAATATAAACAAAATCTGTCAAGAGGTTGTCGAAACGCAAACTTGTAAAGTCTAAATGAAAAAAGAGGCCATTTAACGAACAATTTTGTTTGCAACCGATAAGCAATATACTACTAGTATACTACTTATCTGGTTGCAAACTCAATGTAGCTCGTGGCTGTAGAGAAATTTCTCCGCAAATGTAACCCAAGCCGCGGTGTCGTGTAGCAGGATTCGAATCCACACCACATTCACTGCGCGGTTAGCTGCTCACTTATAGTATCGCTTCCGTGTTATCCGTCCGAATACAGTTTATACAGAACAGTACCTTCTTTTGTATCATAATTCATACCTGTCGTAAAATTCTGCACCTATTACATTCCGTAGTATGTAATTTCTGAAAAAATACTGCCTTCTAGAAAATTAGGTCCATTGCAATGTATCAGGAAACAAACCAAATTTCAAAATAGAATGAAGATTCATAAATATTATATTAAAAGAAAAACAAAATACCCGACTGCATAACAGCAATTTTATGTACTGTAATTTAAGCTTAGAATTAAAATTAGATATGCCGCTTGATATGCTGTTGAGTGTACGTTTTTTAATTCAAATTCAAATTGTTTATTGGCCTTTTAACAAAATCGCTATACTGGGCAAGTCGTTTTACAAAGTGTGGTGTCTCAAATTAAATAGTCAAAAAACAAAACAACTAATAAAATTGTTCCAAGATTTGCCTTTTTAACTACTTGCAACAAAATTATTAATACATTTATAATAATAAAAATGTCATTGAAATTAAACAACTTTTAACTGATTAATCGTGCAAATGTATAAAATCTAAAGACCTGGCGTTTCGAACACTTTCCAGCGCCCGTGGTCAAGGGTGAGACTGAGGTGAGGTGGTTTAATTTCAATGAGTAACAACTGCGAAAAACTAAGATATACAAATAATGTCCTGTTTATGAATATTAATTATTAATAATTAACGTCATGTAAAATTATATGTCAAGGTTCAAAATAATAAATAAAATGTCAAAAATTAATTAATACTTTAAATGTCAACAATTTGAAAATAAGATAATCGGCTTGACTCAACCCGAGAATCCCGAGATTCAATTTCAAATTTCAAAGTAAATAAATATATTTAATTTATTTATTTAAATTATAAAATGTAAATAAATAATTAAATATATTTATTGATAAGAGATGGACGGATGGATGCAAGACAATCGTTTTTTTTGGAAATCCATGGAGGCCAATGTCCGCACTGGATCTGTCTCTTTGTGTGTCAGTGGTCTCTTTAAACCAGCAGTTTTATTGGTTAATTGTGTCTTGCTGACCATCTTTATCATCAAGGGCGTCGGCAGCCCATTTCACAATTTACACAAAAAAATCGTACTTCATTCACATTCTATATTGCGCTGAATAAAGTGAAATCGAACAGTTTCATATGTAGGTATATGTGTTTGAGCCCATATAACTTGTAACCATGGTTTAACGCTAGGCTAGGTAAGAGTGAGGATACATAATTTAGTTACGTTTTAATTTCACCTACTTATTTTATTTTACTGTTGTAATTGCCTTTATTGTTGAATGTTCGATACTTATTTCGGTTTGGTTTCCATAGTAAGTACGCTGCGCGCTGGCCGTTAATGGAAACATAATACGCTATACTCGTACGTATATTACGGACGCAACTTTTATTTTAACTTTATACTTGAGGATAAACTTTGATAAAAATATTAATGTGTAATGCAATCACTGAAAAAATTTAATTTAGGATTCGGATTTAGTCCATTGTAAGGCAATTATCTGCCAAAGTAATCTACGATATATTGATTTAGATTTATGTGCGTTTTGTAATTTACTAATTTCTTCAAACATTGAGAATTGTATTTGTAAACAGTTTCTTAAGCTTATACGAGAGAATAATTGTAATAATAATTTGTAATAATTTTTGACTTTCGACGACGATGTTGATGTTTTACAGACTGCGCGCTTTTTCAATGTGTTGTTGGAATTATATTTTGATTACTTAAAAAAAAACTTCACAGTCATGACCAAATTATGCAGCCTTGTGAACTGAAATCTTATCAAGACAAGAATAAATGTTACTACTTAATATTAATTTGATAACTTTATTTTGTGTTTCATTTCGTTCAAATGTTGACCAAGTGTGATAATGGCGTCTAGGGGACATACTAGTGAAACGACCGGTGTGATCTGGCCATTACAAAATATTGACAACTGTCCATTCAATGGAACTGTCATAAATAAATCTACCAACATACTATAACCAACTAACAAATTTAGCGATGTTAGCTAAGACTCTCCTAGAAAATATGGGAAACTTTTTAAAAATCATCTATGGCATCTAGACTTCTAAAAGTTTAACACTAAGATCACTTCCAACAATTCGTGCAAACGACTCTTAAATAAGTCCACAAACTGGTCCTCTTAAGTAAACAAAACTCAACTAATCCCCGGCCACAATGTCCTACCAACAAACGTGGAGAATCAATAGAGCAATGACTCTACGAGTATATCCACGCCGAAAAAACCTGAAAAATTCTACCTAACTTTAACAAAGCAAAAAGTACTCTACAGCTGTAAAAATAAGGGACATTATTGTGTTGAGTTTCGTGAAATGCGGATGAAATTTTATGCAGATTTCATATTGAATCTCCGTAACGAGAATTTATTGCGATCGTGATGGCTGCGCCGTTTTTGATTTGTTATTATTTCGAGTTACGGCGCGTAATGGAGGCTTGGTAAATGATTTTTGGGTATCCTTTGTTGAATTTACATGTTTTATGGGAAAATGCACGTTTTACGCACTTTTTGCTATTCGATTTGAGTTGAGTTGAATTTTTTACGCTTACGGTATGAATATATGTTAATATGTGGTTTGAATAAAATATGTAGAATATTTATGTATGCCATTCAGTAATCTAGACCATATTTATGTATGCCATTCAGTAATCTAGACCATAATAGGTATATGAACAAAACAAGTATCTAAAATACATCTAGAAAGGAAAATTTAGATTCACAAATTCTACGTAAGTATATATGCTATATTTTTTTAATTATAAATTAAGCTTGCACTTGACCGCTAACTCGCCTGATGTTAAGTGACTGTTGCGGTCTACGGTGGAACACGCTTTCCTAGAAGGAACCTATTCACTCGCGATTTGAAGATACCCGCAGATTATATTCACCCGGAAAGCCCATTCAAGAAGCGTGTGCCTTTATTAACTACAACACAACAATATACAGACTCAACTAACTAAACTACTACACAAAAAGCATAATTATCTATTACCCCAGACCGATAAAGGTCTAAAGATAATCCAAATACTCAAACCCACTACCAGTTGGCAGCGTACCCAGCATGCTGCCCGCATTGCCACGTGTTCCACATCTTGGCGGTATGCACAATAAACGTGGAACTAAAGCGTTTCGCTCGAGTATCAATTCTTGGTAGGTATATTTTTCAAATATACTGAGAATTACGTTACATATTTTGTGTGATAATCGTATAATACTGCTCTTAACGGCCTTACGGAAAAACAATACTTAACTTTATGCAATGCTTAACATATTTTGTCAACTTCTCCCGGATACGTAATGACACTTGCGGAAAGAAGACAGATAATTTAAGAAGATGGTTAAAGTTAAGTAACGTTTTTCGGTAAAAAGCTTAATGTTTAACTAAAAAAGTTTACATTGTTTTAAGAGCCAGTTCCTACTTCAGTAAAGAGTTTTTATCATCTTTACCCACCTCATCAAATCATATTTTAAACTAAGTATGTTGAAATACCTAGTGTAACGTCAAACTAATAAAAGTTTTTATAAACGTCACTATGTTACTGAATTTTACTTTACTATAATAAAATAATTGAATTTTATTTTAGTATAATAAAATAAAATTATCATTTAAAAAAAACTAACCCTTAAATTTTTTTCAAATTATTATTAGGTAAGTATAGCCATTCTACTGTACTAGAAAGTAAGTAAGTAAGTAGTAGTTAAATATTAATCCTCCATTCAAATCATACTGTCACAGATCCAAAGCACACGACATACTTCCATAACCTTACTAAACCTCATTCCACATAAGATTGTCATCTCACATACCATTTATGCCATTTTACCAGTATCAAGTTACCCCCCGCCCCGGCCTTAGTCCGCCCCGCTTCCCCGCGGTATCTATTCATCTTGTCAGTATAAATGACAAGTGCGACAGGCGGGGAATCTGCTTATGAATATACTGAGTTATAGTACTGCTACTGAGCTGTGCTGTACTAAGTTATTTGACGTTTTGATTAATGGAGGGTAGTTTGAATATAGTAGCGCCCTCTGTGTAGCGATTGGAGAATCGAATGTTTGGTTTTTGTTTACAACTTAGTAATAACGATTTTCTTATCTAATTTACTAAAATATAGGTAGAATAAAGAGTTAGTTATTTCAATATTAATAATGCGTCATCCTGCCATTGATGGCGAGGTCTCGTTTCAATTGTCTCTAGAAATATCTAAATTAGAATTAGATTTAGTGGTTTTTTTTTTCGACATCTCATTCTATAAGAGATGCTCTATCTGAGATGAAAACATTGAATCGACAAGCGTGCTTGAAAATTTGTGTTTTATATCTTATTTGTGGACATGGCACGAATATCTGACTTTTATTTCCATAGACACTGAGGCCACTGGACTTTTTGGGTCGCTAGGCCTTTTGACCCACTGGACCTTAAGACCCTTAATAACTTGAACCTACCTACTGTGTCTAGTATAGATCAAATAGAAACATAATTTGACAGCCACCTATCTAGAAATAGAGGTCAAAGTTCCAATACTTTCCCACAATCACATTACCTCAAAAACAAGTCCGAAACTAGAGCCATCACATGCTGTCCCGCTAAGGGGCGCAACACACTGAAAAAATCCAGTTGACGTATAAAATAACTTTTTGCAACTTTCCATCAACAATTTCCAGATGCGATTTAAATTTATTTTATTTTAATTTAATTAATTTTTGATTAATTTTTGTCACGATTTAAAATCAACATTCGAAATCCAAAGCCACCAGTCAGTGTGTAGTGCAAGATTGACACTGCAGGGCACGGGAAGTCGCCATGACACAGTGAAATCGACAGTGACAGTGGTCGCTGGTTGCGAAAACTAGCAACTTGAGATATCAGGTACTTAGACAGTTGCTATTAGCGGCATTTTTTTCGAATTAATTTTGTCACCGCGTATAGCAATCACAAACTGTCAACCGCATTTATTTAGTCGTGCAATGACATTATCACATGGACACAAAGTTTAAAACAAAATCGGTAGGTACCTATTCTTGTACCAATAAGTATCTACGATCTTAAAACTTATAATTTGTGCTCTATGTCGTCACGCTGAAGCCTATAATTTAGATTGAGAAGTGTATTTTACAGCATGTAACTTTAGACTTCAATGAGTTCGGACATTTTTGAGCGCTAACATCCCATAGCGATAATAATATCGGTGAATCGCAGATTCCCTTTAGATAAAATTCGCCTATTGTCGCGGGTTGCCTGTTGCCGCAACTTGTAGTTGCCCCGTGTATCAAGAGCCTAACGTCTCAAGTCCCGGTGTATCCGGAGCAGCTCCCATGCGTCTCGGATAAGGCCATAGTCCCGGATATCATTTGCGGGATTGCGAGGCGTTAATTTTTGTAATCGTCCCGTGAGGATACTATTGTCTATTCTGGGCGGAAGTTCCCGCCAATTTGCGGCGCCTTGATTGCTTGTGAGGAATAAATTGTTTGTGTTTCTGTTTCTACTGTTCCCGTAGTAAGATAACATATGCCTATGTACGTATATTAATAGGCGAATTGACGAGTGGAATATATTGTTGAATACGCTTTTGAATGGTGTAAGGTCATTTCCACAGCTACGCAGCTACGTGTGCTCGTACATACATACAAAATCACACCTCAAAAAAATCAAACGCGAACCACAGTAAATATCCCGTTAATAATAATAGTGCTTTAAAATGACACATGTTTTCCCTTATTGGGTAGGCAGAGCAGCTTATACCATGGGGCCGTTTGACGCCACATTTGACGGTGGTTATAGGGTTAGATAGAAAGGAGAGGGTATTAGATGGTTAGATAAAATTAGAGGGTAAGATGTAATCACAGATCATAAAAATCCACAGATCATAGATGTAATACTGGCTTGCAGTGACAGGAGGTCAGCCTATCGCCTACATAAACGTCCATATCCCTTCAAGGCCCGTATATCCGGAAAGAAAAGTAGCTTATATAGTAGCTATATTTTTCTTTTTGTCCCAGTCCGGCGTGGTAGACTTGTGAGACTTGTGTTCGTGTTATTATAAATTGTCTAACGTCTCAGAGTTATCCGTGCTATTTTTTTATGTTTTTGTGATGCTCGTTTGTACCTACCTAAATAATTTGTATCATAATTTGTGTAAGCTAGTATTGTCTTTATTCTGATTTTGATCTAGAAACAGTTTTGTAAAATTTTAGATATCTTTGAAACCCCAGAAAATTATGGAATTTTGAGCAAAGATATATAACGATAAATAAAATTTAAAATTCTGTATTTATCACAGCTGTTAAAACTTATCTTACTACCATCTGAGTAACTTGCTCCTCTATAAATAAATAAATGTCGCCTATCAGTAATAAAGGAGATTTTACGTATATTTTTTCACAAAAAAACGTACATTCAACAGCGTACCTCAAAAACTGCTTTCCTGCAGTCGGATATTTTGTTTTTATATATGTAGAATATGTAGATACTTGTTTAGTGTTTGATTTTGGATAAAAATTTTAGATATTTTTTTTCATGTTAATTAACTTTAACATTTAAAATGCGTACGCAAATTTTCTCTCAAAAATCCTTGAAAGCGAAATAAGGTGGATGTCGAGCCGCGGATATTTTAAAGCTAGGGCTATAATTTTGAAAGTTGCGCCGAACTTTCTACTTAGTTATTCTGTCCTTCTGCCCCCGCCATTAATATCGCCGGAAGTATACTCCGTCTTGTGCACCCGTGGAGTGGAGCGGCCAGCTTTACACTACATTTTATATATTGTGGTGGAAAATTGAAAATTTCATTTTTAAAAGAATTCTATTGATATTTATTAATTATTCTTCGGTCTACTGTATGTTACTAACTTGAACTAATTTACTAATTTAACAACTAGTTTTATAGAAACGAATATACGATAGAAAGATTTCCATCCATAAATGTAAGATATAAATAAAATAAATTGGACAGGAAATGCAGCAGAACTTACCCAAGCTAATTATCCAAAAATTCCGAAGCAAATCTGAGCTCGCCGTTAGCGCAGATGTTTCATTCATTTAGATGCCGTTTCGTTAATTTGGCTGCTATAATAATAAATACTGTTTGATTTTAGCTGTTTACTGCCTAGTACTTATGGATTATAATATTTGGCCGCTCATATTTCTTGACGTTTTACTGCTCAAACTGTATCATGGCTGATATCAATTTCTTGATTTTAAATTTATCATAAATTTCCTTCCAATTTCATGAATGTTAAAGTCCATGCTAATCGCAAAATTATTTTAAGCTTGAATGAGTTGCGAAAAATGCACGGTTCAATCATAACGTATTACAAAAAGGGGTAATTGTCGATTTCACTGTACCTATCTATTAATATGTGTACATGATTTTAAGCGACTAAATTTAGTGTAACATCTTTTATGCACTTGTTGTATAAAATTCTCGTGTTGTATGCAAATAAATTACCTTTATCTTTATCTTTACTGTTTTATTTCCAAGTTAAATTCTGTAACTCCCATATTCACCGATACAAGGGTTATAACAAAATATAATAATGTCAATTTTTATATTAGTAAGAAGGTACCTACTTCTGAAAATGGTTTACAAATTTTTTTTCAAAAAGTTTCAGTACGAAAATTAATAAAATTATTAGTCTACTGTTTAAGGTATTGTTTTTTCAGCAATATGAATATTTTGTTCGTCTAGTATAAAGGTTAATAAGATTAATAAGCGACTGGCCTTGTGGCTCAGTTGGTAGTGTGTTTACGTCTACCTGCTGAACTGAAAGGTCGTGGGTTCAATCCCCACCCAGGGCAAACATTTGTGGATTAGCATGGATGTTTGTTCTGTGTCTGAGTGTTTCTATGTATCATATGTATATATTTACAAAAAAAAGGATATATGTATTCTATCAGCCATCTAGTTCCATAGTACAAGCTTTGCTTAGTTTGGGCTAGATGGTGTTGTGTGAAATGTCCACAAATATTGATTATTATTTATTTATTAATCCGTGGTCAACGTTGCGGGTACATCATCGAACTATATTTCTTAACGATTACTGTATTTACCCTAAACTTTGTTGTGTACTGTTTGTTGAACTTAATAAACAATAATAATAAAATAAAGGTTGTTTGTTAAGGTAGTTTTTAAAATTATATTTAGGTATAACAATTTTGAATGTGTTTTAAAAATACATCATGTCTTTACTACAAATAAAACTAAGTATTATTCAAAACAGAGTTGTTAGAAGTCTAAATACAGTTCTAAAATAAAGTCTACAGTAAAGTAAAGTATACAGTCTTAATAAATAATGTTCAAGCCTTCAGGAACATAGTTTAGGTCCAAATTATGAATTGTACATTGTAAAAATTGTAATGACTGTATTCTGTTTCGTGTACCAATAACTTAAATAAATACAGTTAAGTACTTTGAAAATATAGGTACCTATAAGGGTTCTTTGAAAGAACTTCTTGCTATAAACCAAAGTTCACTCTAGCTCGAGATAGAGGCTTAGATAGATAGTCTACGTATAAATTTAAAACTGTTTTCAGCCTTAAGGCCGTCACAGACACAGCTATAATATATATTAATATACCGTACTATAATATATATTATAGCAAGCTACCACACACGGAGATGATGCTATAATATATATTTTGCCTTCATTTCATTGATGGTCGGCCTAGCGTTTGCACGTGTTTTGTAATATAGGGTGATTTTAAAACACAGTAATTATGAATTCAACAAGTGCATTGTTATTGGAATTGACAGTTCTTCAGACGACGATTCTGATGTTGCTTTAGAGATGTTAGTTGCCCTGTCAGGCACAAAAATTAGTCACAATCTATGTCACGTATACAGTCAATTTATAAGTCGAATCCTGCTTCAGTAAAGTGGTGGCGACTTTACTAGAAGCTTCTATGAAGTTTTGTCGACAACGTAAAAATCGTAAAATGACCACGTTTCACTACTACATTTCACTTGCCCACACTCATGTACTTGATCGAACACTTAACGAATTAAACTGAGGGTAGTTACAAATATTTTTTAAGTTTATGGAAATAAATGTACCTGTATTTGAATAAAAAACCACCATTTTTATCGCATTAATATTCAAAATAATACAAGTTTAGGAAAATAAAACAAAGCAACAACATGTTTCGATGACGTTCCTGCCAAAACTCTCTTGAAACATGCTGTATATTCAAAATATGTCTTGCTATACCATAATTTATATTAATATGCGATAATATAAAAATATGCAATAATATAAATTACGGTATAGTTTGGTTACGTCATAGAAATTTATATTATAGCTGCGTGTGCGGTCACTCGAAAATTTGTATAGAAAATATATGGTAATATGTTTAGCTATAAAATATATTAATATAAATTATAGCTGTGTCTGTGACGGCCTTTAATAATATTAGCAACAGTATATATATAAATATCAGCAGGTATATATAGAAACGTCTCTTTCCACCGCTCGCTCGTACCGTTTAATGCGACACCGGACTGGCAGCGCTTCGAACAGTCTGCCTCGGTTAGACATATTCTATAACTACATAATGAGTATCTAGATACTAAGTATGAACGCGTATTTTGTAGCTATAATTGTGGCGGAATTGCGATTGAACCCAAAAAGTTTTTCACAATTTACGGAACAAAATATCGACATTACATACAAGTTAATCACAAGTTTCCATGTGCGAGTGTGTTTTGTGTCCTCGCTTCTAATTAAATTACGCAAAAAAAAAAAAAATCACAGTACATGGGCACACATCATGATGGGCCTAAGAACCACTTTTCTAAATGTTCTTTTAAAAAAAACATAACATATTAGTAATTTAAATAAACACGTCTACACAGGATTTTTATCAAAAGAAAAATAAATAAAATCAATATATGTCAGAGCCGCCACACAGGGAAAATCTCAATTATTTCTCAATACTACATCTATCAATATGTGTAGTGAAAGGTACTATTAATAATAACAAAGGTAATAAAGAATTATTTTTCGTTACTAGCACAGCTCGTTTTACATTTAGGTATTTTGCATGTTCTACTATCATAACACTAATTATTTTAATTTGATTGTTTCAGGTAAGACACGTTCATGACTCCAGGTAGCTCTGTACTAAAACAATATTATGTTAGGTTTTACGCTAAAATAGATAAAGATAAAGATAAAGATAAAGATAATTTATTTGCATACAACACGAGAACTTTATACAACAAGTGCATAAAAGATGTTACACTAAATTTAGTCGCTTAAAATCATGTTGTACCGATTAGGCGTACAAATGTCAGGTAGACAGCATCATGCACATGCGAAAAATTAAAAAATAATAATTATTATTATTTGTTATTAGATTAATACACAAACCAAAAATATCTATAATATGACAAAGCAGAAGCAATAAAAGATACACATAATCTCAAAAAAAAAAAAAAAATTGTCATTTAAAAAATCATTGATAGAATAATAACACTTCTGCAATAACAATGCCTTCAACTTTTTTCTAAATAAATTACTATTCTGGTCTCTTATTGACTTAGGAATCTTATTGTAGATTTTAGGACCCATACATACGATGCTATTTTGCATCAGTGCTGTCTCTCCTTCATGTACGCGCCGTTTGTCTTGGTCGCGCCTATTTCTTACAGTAGTATCAGATAGTGTGGGGAATCGCTCCCGGTTTGTTAACCCGGTTTCCCGGTTTGTTAGATAAAAGCTAAGTCAATGCGTATGAGTCGTAATCCCCAGCTATAGTTTTAACCACATTCGGTGCCCTTTTTCAAAAGAGTATCGTAAACATCATTCCCTGCTGGCATTACGCTTTGCCTCAACTGATATGGAGATGGAGTAACGTCTGCGCTACTCCTTTGATAAAGGCCGCTGAATACGGTTGAAATTAGTGAAGTCTTAGATTCAAAATTAACGCAACTTGAACTTTAACATTGGCATTCATAATTGTTGGTTTAATTTAACTCTTTTAATAAAAATATATCCACTAAATTCCAACGTAAAATTAGTTAATACAACTTGAAGGGTGATTACAGAGATTATCCAAAACACTTGTCATTAACAGTGATATTTAGGGAGGCAGTTGACCGCGACAACTGAGCCACTGGGCTTAGTTAAATTAATTAACGGAAACTCACTACGTCTAGGTGCTCGGCCGCAAATTGTAACAATGGCCGAGGAAATAGAAGGAAAAGTAAAACATACCTCCTTCAAGAATACCTACCGTATAACTATGATTGTGATGTACTAATTTGCTTGCACGAACGATTTCTGCAAAAATTGGGTAGATAAACAATGTGAGAGTGGAACATCCAAGCTCAGTTACTATACAAGCTTGGTCGCAATCGGCTAGGATGACATCATCATCATCATCAGGAAAGTATGTAAGAATGAGAGAGAGAGAGAAAAGTGGTCACGCATCATTTCGTTTCTCTTTTTTGAGCTCTGGCCTTGTTCGTAATGAACGCTCAGAGATGAAAGCTGAAAGCAACTCGGGTCGTCATAATGCATAGGCATGCGTTGCTCGCTAGGGAAGCCTCGATGTGCAAGGAACTCGTACTTTTCCTGCTTTATTTTTCTGATTCGATGACAGGCTCGCGCTTGACTGCTAACTACAAATTTTCTTGCTATTCGCAACAAGAAGAAAACTTATCAGATTTTTCATTTATATTAGGGAAGACATAGTATTTCTACCTCGAGTAATACATACCTACATCTACTTTACATCAGAAATCATGCCTTGGTCTCGTTTATTCATTATTCTGTTTTAACAACACTAAGCTCTGCCTATTAACTTTGTTCGAAAATATTTGCGTACAAACAAAACGCATTTAATGAGATAGGACTTGTCTTGTAACGGGCAAGCTGTATATTGTTAAAGCAAACAGCTCTAATACGTATTTAATTAAGACTAAGTACTTTTGTATTCGGGCTCGACAGTTGTTTGATTGTACGTGTTTATTTGCTTATATTTGCGCAGATTGTGTCCATTTTTACCCGACTGCGAAAGAAGGAGGGTTATGTTTTTAGATTGTATGTATGTATATTTCTTTGGCATGCCCTAGAGCCTAAACGGCTTGTCGTATTTTTATGTGAGAGGTGATACGAGGGTATGATGTAATAACTCCCTCAAGTCCTTCAACTGGTTTTTACAGTGTGTGTGTACAATTTTACAAGTTAACGAGTAATAGGTAGTTAATCAACATAAAAAATGTACTCAGAGAAGTAAATATGAAGAAGTACTGTTCGTGATATGCAACTTGACGACACACACTTGGCCGTTTAATAAAATGAAGTAACGCAAGGTCTGTTAAAAAAGTTCCGTTGTCTCGCCTGCCGCTATTCGTACGAGTAGTATGTTTGTAGATGGATATATGGACGAGTATACCTAGTCATTACCTCTAAAATATGTAGTTCTACTTAATTTAAACTTAAAATTGAATTTGAAAACATTAGGTTAACAAGGATTATATATATTTTTTTTTAATTTATTTAACAACACAAAAATTACATTATAAATTGGCTTATAAGGTACCTAAAAACTACAGTTATAGGTGCTTTTAGAATATTAGTAGTTATAAAGATGAGAAATGAGAGAGAAAAAAATTAGAAAATGGGAAATAAGCTCGAGTAGCTACCGAAACGTAGTTATTTCATAACATAAATATCATACTTATTTTCTCCAAAATATAAATAAAACTAAGATACTTGTTAAAGCTAATAACTCTCGTAAAATAAATCAAAACCTCTATTGTACCGTAATGTTAGGTTTAGTTTTGACAAGTTCAAAATCAATCAGTCATTGGTCCAACCCCGTTTGACGTTGACTAATAAATGGGACGCTTGTCCGGACAATCCCAGATAATCCGACAGGACAGGTTAATCCCGGACGGCGGACCGGTAACTATGATGTAAGTCCTTTGTAAATGGTTTTTAGAGGGACCTTTCAAAATGTTATCTGCCATATTACTTTTAGTCATTTCAATGCAAAATAAAATCAAAATTCGTTTATATTTATGTCAATAGAAGTAAAAAATACTAATTTTAAAGTAGCACTATATTTTGGTCTGCTGGTTAACCTTTATAGAATTCAATACAAAAATTGATTTTAGTGACTTTCGATATGAATACAATAAGAATAAAATGTTTTTTAACCGGAAAAACAGGAAAGCCTAAATATTTCTTATTTCTTTATTTCAGTTTAAACATATAACTAACAGACATGTTCCAATACATTATACGTTACAGGTTACAGCTAAGATAGGCTAGGAGTATAGGGATAAACCTACCCATCTCATCGAAAAATATGTCAAAATCAGTGTGTTGAGCGAGTAGATCATAAAAACAGACCTCCTTAACTTCTCATATTTTAGAGTTTTAACTTACAGAAGGAATATAATTACATGTTTAAATAAAACTTTTTCATTTTAGCTATATTTTTAAGAAAAGTACAAAAACTAAGAATAATTATTCCTCCCAACTAAAAGTCATTTTCATGGTAGCTGCAATCATCATTACTACGAGCGGTTAACGGCGGCTGCCGTTTAACGCGCCGTTAAACGGCCGGTTAGCGGCGGTGCAGCGCCGGTTAGCAGGTCGTTAGACGCAGTCGGACTAGACGAGCTGGTGAACGTTGGTCCGGTTGGACGGATGAGCGGTTGGCTGGATAGAACGTATTTCATGGTTTATATCTGAGGCTTTGTTTTACACTGGGTGTAAACAGTTACAAGAATACGATATATAAAATAAATATTATTTATTTTATGTAATTGACGTAAGCTTTTTTGTGGTTTATAAAATAAATATAAATAAATAAATAAAAAATATGAAATTTCATTTTATTATATAGCTATTGTTCTCTCACAAAAATAAAAAAATGTGTTTTTTCTTTACCTTCAAAAAAATAATTAAAACAATTTTGAAAAGTGAGCTTTTATATTACCTACGTCGAGAATTAAAATTTTAGTAAGTCCCTGTCCACTTCAGCCACGGTTTTCTTGTGGCTGAGATAGAGATGATGATAATGAGTAAATGATGGACATATTCAATGGGTACATTTTTTATGATGTAATAGGCCGACGTTTGACCACAACGAAGTTATATATGCGTCATAGCAAACTTTAACTATGGTAACAAAACTGAAATAGAATCAGTTGTTTCTGATATTTACTCGAAGGTTAATGTACTTTTGTGTGTAAAACAGAAATATTGCTAAAAACAAAGAGGTACATAATAAAAATTAAAAAAAAAACTGAAAACATCGACTTCAAAAAACGCAATTCATTTACTTGGATACCATTTTGCAGTTATTTTGTTATAAAAACCAAAGTACTACTAAAACGATTTTAATAAAAGTTATATGGAACTATGTATGAAGTATTAATTGTATATGGAACTATGTATGAAGTATTAATTGTATATGGAACTATGTATGATGTATTAATCGTATATGGAACTATGTATGAAGTATTAATTGTATATGGAACTATGTATGAAGTATTTATTGTATATGGAACTATGTATGAAGTATTAATTGTATATGGAACTATGTATGAAGTATTTATTGCCCACTGAACAAAATAAGAATTATAAACAACAATTCCTAGTAGGCGAAGTAATCGTGTAAAAAACATACAACATACATTAAAAAAACAGTTGAATTGAGAACCTTCTTCTTTTTGGAAGTCGGTTAAAAAGGTACAAAACAAAGAGGAATAGCATTTTTTTGTTTTTTTTTTTTTACTAAAAACAAATACGCTCTAAATATGAACACTTTTCTTGTGTAATAAATACGACACAAAATTAAAAATAAAATATTAATTAAAAGTTTTTTTTTAAACAAGCTTTTATTTAAATGTTCTAAAAGGAAGAAAATAAATTTTATATTGATATAAATAAAAGCTTGTCGCGAGAACACAAACATACCTATATTTTTTTCAAAAGAACAAACTAACTTTAATTCTAAGCAAATGATAAGAACGCGTCTAAGTCTTTTGTTGGAATTAAATATTACTTAGTACTTAGATACGATGTTGTTTGAAATCTCGCGACAAGCTTTTATTTATATCAATATAAAATTTATTTTCTTCCTTTTAGTTTAGAGCATTTAAATAAAAGCTTGTTTTTAAGTTTTATTTTTAAATTAATATTTTATTTACTAGACTAAAAAATGAGTGCTTGTCAAGACTATTCAAACGAGTCCAAACTCGACGGTTTTATCTTGTTTAGTTTAGGAGTTCCTATGGCCACCTTCCGACGCCATCTTGAGACCCTAGCTGTCATGTAGCACAAGAGTGCTAGTCAAGAATTTTCAAACGAGTCCAAACTCGATGGTTTTATCTCGTTTAGTTTAGGAGTTCCGATAGCCACCTTCCGACGCCATCTTGAGACCAGCTTCATGGTACCATATTATTGTATTGTCACCGAAGTTACGTAAGTAAACCAAATTTCAACCTAATTTAACGACAGGAAGTGGTTCTAATTTAACTCGCAAGATTTGGCCCATACTAACTAGGCAAGTAGAATAAAAGCTTTTAATTAGTATTACTTAACAAGTAAAGTTTAGAAAACTCAAAAACCCTTGACAAATAAAAATGGCTAAATCGATTTTGATGAAACATAGCTAAGAACACTTTAGATAAAATCCCATTTCAAACAAAAACAAAATAGATCAAAATCGGTCCATCCATTTGAGAGCTAATACGATGCCACAGACAGACACACGTCAAAGTTACAACACCCTTCTTTTTAAATTGGGGGTTAAAAATAGAAATAATTTTGCTCAAAACATGCTAATAAAATAAACAATAATAAAACAGAGACGATGGACAGGATTTAATATTGCGATATGAAGTTAGCTTGTTTAACTAAACAGATCGGCTAGAAGCAGTGTTCGAGTGAAAACTTTCTCAAATCCGAACCAGAATTAAATAAAGTCAAATCAAATATCGCAAACAAGCGCCCGAGCGACCAACAGTACAATTCTAAACTGCAAAACCGCACGGGAACTGTCAAAAGTACAACTTGCTACAACTACTACCGGCTATGGGAGTTACTTTTACAACCGACGACACGACTACTAATACTACTACTCATTTTTCCAGTCAATGCTGAGTTGGAACCGGTTTTTGACAAAAACGGCAGTAGTTACTGTTCATTTTTAGTGTTTATATATTGTGGTTGTCTTTGTTGCAAATAAAAGTAAGTCTATATCATTGAATTTAACAACTTTATAATAATTTCTTTTGTATCTTTAGTACAAATCTTGCAAACCACATTTGAACAACTTCTTCAGGCACAAAATCGCTCAGGCATCAATCAGCATATTTCTCATTTTGTCGGTACGTACACAGTACACACGCAGTACGTACACAGTACACACGCAGTACGTACACAGTACACACGCAGTACGTACACAGTACACACGCACAGTAAATGTGGAACAGTTCTTGCAGGGATAACAAATTATAGTAAATAATCGGGAGTCGTTATTCGAAAGCCGTCGAAGCTATTTATAACCCCCGACCCAGAAAGTGGGGTGTTATAAGTTGGACGTGTGTATCTGTATATATGTACATATGTATAGCGTCTACGCAAGATATATGTGTCTGTCTGTGGCATCGTAACTCTCAAACGGATAGTCGGATTTTACAAAAAAAATTTTTTAAAGAGGTTTTAATCTAGATTGTTCTTAGCTATGTTTCATAAAAATCGATTCAGCGGTTTTTATTTGTCGGGGGCTTGTAGAGTTTTTTGAACATAGATTTGTATTTTATTATAAGTGTAAGAATTTCATCGTTTTAAAATTATTTTTATAGGTTTGGGATATATAGGTTTTCACGGGACAATTTTTTATTTAAAAAAATATAGGGGAACGAGACAGAAGATTGACGCTAGAGCTTTAAAAGTATAAATTGTGCACCGTGACGTCGTGACGTCGTGTCGTAAAGTGTAAGCAAGTGTTCTGCACTGGGTACAGCTGGGCACAAAAGCTCGTTAAGCAGTGCAAGCGGTACTGTCGCAGACAGAGTGTCAACTCGGCTGAACCGCGCGTGAATATGAGATTTGTGTGAATGTTATTTAGATTGGAAAGTTTAGAACGCATTTTGTAATGTAATGCGTATTGGGATATTTTTGTAAGCGTCTATCTTGGAAGTAAAAGCTGCAGGTATATTTTTGCTGACTATTTATTAAAAAAAATGACTGTATTTTTTTACTTTAATACTACTTTAATTACTTTAATACTAATATTTTAACCGATTTCCAATAAGTAATAGGTTCTCAATTCGAGTGTGTTTTTTATATGTTTGTTCATCAGTATTTTATAGGCCATACTTCAAAGATGATCCCATATAAATTTTATCTAAATCGGTTCAGTAATTTGGTTTTTATAACAGGATTAGTGGGAAAATATGTCATCCAAGTAAACGAATTGCGTATTTTGAAGTCGTGTTTTTTTCAGTTTTTTAACATAAGTTTATAATTATGTGTATTTTTAATAAATACAACAAAAACAATAAATAAAATAAATATAGTACAAGACAGTGTGCAAGCTTAATCAAAGACAAAAACGCATAGTTTCTTACTCAAATACAAAAACCCATAGCTTAGATAATCTGCCGGCTCGACCGGACACTAGTACCTTGCCACGCGCGGGAAGGGGTAAGAGTGACACTATAGAGCGAGATATACTATCTGTACTAGACACCTGTATATGCCTATACATGTGGACGTCTATAATAAGTGCATGTGTAAGCTTATTTGCGTTTTATTGCGTCGTAGCGAATGTTGGTATTTCATCAAATGTGTATCTACTATATAGCAGCGATTTTTTTAATGTTTGTACTGTCTTCTATTTACATACACCGCTTCTGTGCCAAAATGTGTAAAATAAAAAATAAAGTTTCACAAATGAATGGTTAAACACATACGTTATCTTCCCAACAGTCAGGCTATCTGGTTTTATTGAGAAACACAATAGAGCGTATCATGCGTACCTAGTGTCATTGTATCCGTACAGGGTGCCATGCGGGCGGTTAATGCGATTGCTGTACAATTACTTGCATTTACATGGTTAATTGAACTTTTTGGTACTCATTTATAGAGGCATTTTGTTGAACTAAGTACATCTTTTATAAACTCCAACCCAAAAAAGAGGTGTTATAATTTTTACGTGTGTATCTGTGTGTCTGTATGTGGCATTGTAACTCTCAAACGGATGGACCGACTTTGATCTAGTTTTTTTGTTTGGTAGATGATTTTGTCGAGAGTGTTTTTACCTATATTTCGTCAAAATCGATTCAGCCGGTTATATTGTCGTGGTTTTTCAGTTTTCTAAACTGATACGTGTTACCATTCATAAAGCCAATTACCATCAACGTTGCGATATGTGTGGAACCGCTGTTACGTAGAATATATACAATGACTTTCCATCACGTGGACGTAAAGTCTAAAACAAAATTCACGAATATAGTGTCCTGTGTTGACCGATACTCATATACCAACAATGACGAACTTAATACGTAAAGATAAAGATAAAGATAAAGATAAAGATAAAGATAATTTATTTGCATACAACACGAGAATTTTATACAACAAGTGCATAAAAGATGTTACACTAAATTTAGTCGCTTAAAATCATGTTGTGCCGATTAGGCGTACAAATGTCAGGTAGACAGCATCATGCACATGCGAAAAATTATATAATAATAATAATTATTATTTGTTATTAGATTAATACACAAACCAAAAATATCTATAATATGACAAAGCAGAAGCAATAAAAGATACACATAATGTCAAATAAAATTAAAATTTGTCATTTAAAAAATCATTGATAGAATAATAACACTTCTGCAATAACAATGCCTTCAACTTTTTTCTAAATAAATTACTATTCTGGTCTCTTATTGACTTAGGAATCTTATTGTAGATTTTAGGACCCATACATACGATGCTATTTTGCATCAGTGCTGTCTTTCCTTCATGTACGCGCCGTTTGTCTTGGTCGCGCCTATTTCTTACAGTAGTATCAGATAGTGTGGGGAATCGCTCCCGGTTTGTTTTTACAAAAAGGGCCGTTTCTAAAATGTATAAACACGGAAGTGTAAGAATTTTATACTTTAAAAAATAGGGCTTACAACTATCTCTTTTTTTGAGTTTAAACATTGAACGAATACAGCGTTTCTGCCTTTTAAAAATAATAATTTTATTTGTTGAATTTCCCCAAAAAATAATCCCGTACCTCAAAATTGATTCAACTAACGTAACGTAAGCCACTATATACTCGTGATTTAAAAACACCCAGGCTATACACCTATCGAAGAATAACCAGCCAGGAATCTTCATAAAATTAAAAATAAACTATTGTTTTTCTGTGTTTCCGGTTCTGAATTCAAAAAACAAATTTAACAACACCATGCTTATTGGTCGGGAACAACAGCCTAAAAATAGAACATTTTTCACCAATGGCGGGTGCGCTGGTGCTGGTTCTGGGATAATTTTTGTGGTATTTTCCAGCCAACGAATCTCGTCGGGGCGGAATGTGAGTATTTTCACCCGACTGCGTATGGAGGGTTATGTTTCTCGAGTGTGTGTATGTATGGATATATGTTTCTATATGACAGCCAACAGCCTAAACGGTTTGACCGATTTTGATGTGCGAGGATTCGTTTTCGCTTCCAGAGTGTCATAGTCTACATCTCTTGCAAAAATAAAAATAAATAGTTTTTTCGTAACCGCCAACGAAATATTTCGTTATAAGCAAGTGATTTTACTAGAATTATTCTTAAGAATGCGCATTTATAATCTTTTACAGCGATTGATTACAGTATGCGCGAGCGAGACGAACGATGGTCGGACTACGGACTCTTAAAAGAAATATCACAGAAACTTATGCTTAAATACGCAAAATACATTTCTTCTTTGCTAAAACAATGCACTTAACAGGTAAAACACTGCACAAATTGTTATTATCATCATTTCAGCCCTTATCGATCCACTACTGGACATAAGTCTCTTTATCACACCATTCTTTCCGCTCCTGCGCTGATCTCATCCAGCTCCTGCTCTCTGACTTATCGTCTCTCCACAAATTGTGTCACCCGTAATTATCATAACAACGTGTGATGTAGACGAGGTTTCCGTACAAATAGTTAACGTTTAACCGGGACACGAAGTCCGGGATTAACCTGTCTACGTGGGATTATCTGGGACTAGTGCGTCCCGGTTACAAACACACTTGTCCCGCTATTAGCCCATTGTTAAAGTAAGCGAATTGGTAGTTTTCAACTTAATATTCGTACTTATAAAATATTGAAATCTGTATTCTGTAATTTTTTTTTACCTGTGCGCTTAGCGTATTTACCAGTAATTTATTCAGGTTTCTATAATGACACAAGTCCAAGCTTACAATTTATTTATTTAATTAAATTTACAGTTATCTTTGCAGGATTACCTAATACAATAATGCAAGTCATCTTACTTGAAATAACTTCAATATGAGAATTGTAATATCCGAGAAAAATCTAGTTAATTCACAGACTTTTTTTTTCGTTACGTGTTTTTCAGTTAATTATACATTGAGTCAAATAAATAATTGTAGTGCCTCAACGAATTGTATCTAAAAACTAACTGACTAAAATCCACATGTTTTACTACATTAATATTTGAAATAATATAGTTTACGGAAATAAAACAGAGTGGCAACATTTTATTCTCAATAAATCCAAAAAATCTGTAGGTAATTAATAATAGATAGATAGTTTTTAGGGCATAATAATCCATTACACGCCGTTTGAAGTAATTTCAGTTTTTTTTATGAAATTATCTTAAACACCTAGTCTACAACTGATTGTGGTGTTTTTTTAAATGAAATAAATAAATATAAATAATATTTGTGGACATTTCACACAACGCCATCTAGTCCAAACTAAGCAAAGCTTGTACTATGGAACTAGATGGCTGATAGAATACTTATTATATACTTTTTTTGTTGTAAATATATACATATGATACATAGAAACACCTAGACACAGAACAAACATCCATGCTCATCACACAAATGTTTGCCCTGGGTGGGGATCGGACCCACGACCTTTCAGTTCAGCAGGTAGACGCAAACACACTACTAACTGAGCCACAAGGCCAGTCAATTGAAAACGTCAATTTAAATTAACGTTATTATAAAATAGTGTCATAAGCATTTAAGGAATTTTAATTTATTGGGCATATACAGCATGGGATTATATCATTATTATTATTTTTATCAATATAAACAAACAGTAAATAAGTTTAGCAAAACAAGTATCATAATTTGATCACTTAAGAACTATCTTGTATACGAGTATTCCACCTCGATATCACAGAGAACCCGGCGGCCGGTGCTCGCACCCGGTACTGCGAGTTGGGAACTTGTATTACAGGAACTCGAGGGCAAACTTCCTCGGAATCTGTACAATACTGGGCGGTGTTACCGCGGACTTCTATTGTTCCATTCCATGTTGCGGAGATGAAACAAAGATAAACGTTCATAATTTGTTCATTAAACTGAACTCAAGTTTGGTAATCGAGATAATCAAAGGACTATCTCTCTCGCGCATTGCCAGATTTTTAAAGTCGGTTATTTTGAATAACTTAGTTTTATTAACTAATAACTTATAATAATATTATAAAAGTGATAGTTTTTTTAATTCAAATATATATCTATAAGTTATATAGGTATATCTGATATAACAAATCTTCTTTATGGACTAGCTGCGCCCCGGGATTTCAGCCCCGTTGTGGTGAAAAACGACTTTGATGATGATGATGATTGTGTTAAGTAGCTTAAGTCCGTGTGCAGGTTTCCAGCTTTACAGGTTTACAGCTTACATCTTCGGTCCAGCCGTTTAGTCTTGAAAAGATAACAAACAGAGAGAGAGAGAGAGAAAGAAAGAGTTACTTTCGCTTTTATATTGTTGGTAACTAAGGATCAGGTACTTTTTGTTTCTCTTATGTATGATTTAGCTCATTTTTCCCTCATTCAAGTTTTAAAGGTTCTTACTTCTGTAATGCAAACGCTTCATTGGTTTACAATTAATAATATTGTACTTGATTCTTCCGTATATTTTCACAATTGTATCATTTAATTGTTAACAAAACATAAATAAACGTCCTAATAATCCTATCTAACCATAAACCGTCCTATTTACTATCACAACAGATTCAAAATGTAATAAACACCTGAAATGTGTAGAATATCGTCGTACCGCGCGGGTTCGGACCACGAGGGTTCGGACCGCGCGGGTTCGGACCGCCATAAACACGGGCTCTACACTCGTTACTTTATTTATCATCCCCAAAACAAGGGTGGTTATCAATTATTACCGTTGGGGAATGACCCGTAATATAGGTACGTCCAAATACAATATGGCCGTTGTAATACCTTTTGTAAGATATTGTTCGTGAGATCAGCCCCCGTATTCTGAACCCATTCGGTTTCGGAATCGATTCTATTTGTATATCTCCATCTCTGTCATTTCCATAGAAATTGGCAGAGACGGAGATATACAAATCGAATCGATTCCGAAACCGAATGGGTTCAGAATAGATACGGGGGCTGGTGAAATGCGACTGTAATACTTTTCGGATGAGTTTCATAAGATCTGGGTGTCTTTACATTACAATCCAATCAAATGAAGTATGTTAACATTATGTGCGTTAGATACATAAATGTGAAGATGAATCAAAGTAATAGGCGAATTTTATGAAGCTAAAGCAGCTCAAAATAATTATTAATAGGTACCTAATATACAAAAAAAAACTACATCAATAACAAAAATATTGATAAAAAAATAAGATGGTAAAAAAGTATGTCCGTACACATCGAGTGAGCATTTTCTGTCTATTAAAAGTTCAAAAATGGAAATCCGGCATTGGCGCACACAGGTAAACAGAAGATTAATATTACTTATTTTTATATATTAAGTATATTTTATATTAATAATTGAACGGAAGTCAAACAGTATTCCACTGTGCTGGTCTGGTACCTACTTATTTCCGTTATTTCCTTGCCTCAGAACATCTCCGCTTATCGTCAACTAAACTCCAAACAAACTCTGCCGGCGAACTATTGGTTAGGTATCTAGCCACAACACTAAGCTGGATAATATCTTAATGCTGAAGGGATGGGGTAAGCATTGTAGTCGATAATGTCGATAGTTTTGATAAGTTGCGTTCGGATTTTGGATTGACAGTATTGATAAATAATACTAAAAAGTAACTTTATGTCAAAAACAATCTTTAATATATATATATCTAAATGCTTAAATTATTTTATTCTTTAGTTGTCTGTCCCTAATTTTGTAAATTCTTGTATGTATTATTTGTCCCCGTTGTGTTATTTTAATAATAATAAGAAAGCGTGTATACTCAGAGCACTCACGCTCACTAAAAAGCTTCTTCTTGCGGCGGCGTCGTGTGGCGGGTCGCCCTCTTCCCTCAAACATGGTTGAGGAGAGCGATGGCTGGCACATGCGTCAACTCGTGAACGGGTGCTGCTTGCGGGAGCTGGACTGCTCGGCGTATACACGCATGCATGTTAGTTAAGTGTAAATTAAAATTTTGTCTTCCTCTTGCATAACTTAAAAAAAATGTAAGTAGTTATAAATGCATATATTAGTTCATAAAAGGCACGGACCCTAGAGTCTGTGGAGAATAAATTTGTTAATAAAAAAATAAAAAAATAAATAAAAAAAAATGCTTAAATCGTTAATGATTTTATTTGGACAAGCACGCTGCCAACCGAAATTTGGTAGCAATGCGCAAGTCTGTCTACGAATAAAAGGAACTTCATATTACTTTAATTCTAAATTCATTGTAGGTCGTATTGCTATCGACAGTGGCTCCATCCTAAGAGCGCAGGTGCACCACAGTTTCGATCAATTAGTCGATAAGCCTAAGTACATATCTATCCATACAAGCAAGCATTACAGCCATACACGAAACTCACCACATATTATATTTGAGTATAACCGTTTAGACTACAGGATGTAGTCTATACTATTTTATTAGGGCACTTTGTACTAAAGTAAGTTCGTATAGAATGAGTGGCCAGCCCTAGTGTCAGAGTGACCTGGCTTCACGACTGCTGTTAGCGCCACGAAATCGGATAACAGTTACGAGTAGAATATGGTTTTCTCCTGTTTTATGAAAGATGCGACATTTGCTCGCAAAAGATCGCGTGACAACGTTTTTCTTTAAAGCATAATTCTAAAATTTAATAGATACACATTTAAACATACATCCAAATAATATTTCTCCTTCTCTGACAGCCGGGCTATACAGATTTGAGTGTCGATCAGGATCCAAACTGCACGATTTGAAAGGAGTTTCTATTGGCGCGATATCCTTCGGATTACCATGAATATATTACTAGTCACCTCCTTGGCAGATAACTCGACAAGACATAGGCGGGCCACAGACTAAACTAAACGGCTGAACGGAATTTACGACTCTCTCAGATATACAAGGTTGCAGTTCCAATGTAGATTAGTCTGTGACATGGGGACAGGGTTAGGTGTTGTTAAAACTATGTGTAGGTAAGTAGGTCATTTCTATAGATTTAACGTATTCCTTACAAATATACAAGGATATAAATAAGATCTCAGTTTCAATATAAAATTATTAAAGTTATATTCAAAAATAATATTAAGACAAACAAGAAAGACCGCAGTGAATCTAAGTAAGATTTTCTCACATACTTAATTTTATTTGCAGTACCAATGAAACTGTCGCTCAAAAGCAAAGATACTTTATAAAATAAAGCGAAAATTGTGAAAATTCTCCGTGCGCTGGCTTCTGATGACAAAGTTTGTGCAGCGTTGAACCGCGGGAGGCGCTAGGGTGTACGTGTAAGTCATAGGAGATTTTCATGTTTTAACTGACTTAAAAAAAAAACGGCCAAGTTGAGATTTGTTTTGTACACTTAGGATTCCGTGCCTCCCTTTGCCTCTCCCCTATGCTTATTCAAGTTCATAGACCATGAAACTTTTACCTAACCAAAAACATATAACTTTCTACATAGTTGTAGAAATAATATTTGAATATTCCTACTATGTGATGAATCTATAAATCACCGATTTTCTGGCTTATTCTTTTATGTGCACTCTGAGAACTGGGGGGCAATTCAGTTATTCAAAACCGATCCGTAACTGAACCTTGTGCGAAGCATTTCCTGTCGGTTGCTATAAATTTTTGATTTCGTAACGAGCGAAGGACGTGTTACGTTTCATCAAATGTGTCAATTGTATGACATAAAAGTGACTGAATCAAAAAAACTATGGCGGCCGACGGGAAACGCTCCACATGTGGTTCGGCTATGGAGCGGTCTTGAATAATTGAATTGGGCCCCTGGAGCTTGCTTCTTATCAAATTTTGAAATTTTGTGATTATAGTTCAAGGTAGTTTAGAAATAGACATGTATTTTTATATTAGCTACTACTTAAATAGTCTACATACTCCTGAAACTGGTTACTATTAAGTATTAATTTATTCAATAATAGTCAGCATTTGTCAGTTATTTCATTCAAAGTACTCCAAGATATTTGTCCTAATTTTCTTGATGCATATGTACTTCACAAGAATGGAACTCCCTTCACCTTTCCTAAGAACTACTATCTTATATACTTATATGTCGAGTTGGTCAGCAATATTTCTTTATCTAGTTGTCGTACTCGTATACTATTTCATGTAAAATAAATCGTCGATTAAGCAATATTTGTTGATCGCTTGCGTTTTTACTTTGGACTATATTTAACCAAAAGATTAAGGAGTCAGCGGCGAACACGCTTCCTTACTCAGTTACGTTGCGTTTCCTCAGGGTTGCCACCTGCAGGCTACATAATGTATAAGGAGCTTTTATCCCCAGTCAGGTAATATGTTCGCATAATACTAAACAGAATTACGGTTTTACTTTTGCTCTTTTATACATTACACTGCATGGAGGTAACATTAATATGTTGAGGTGCTTTATCATCTTCTACACCACAATTACATAGCGAAACATATGCGTATTAACCGACCGAATAAATAAGGAATATTTTTTTCTGCTGTTTGAATGTAATTATATTATATTAAATTTTGTAGTCTAAACAGCATGACAGATTTTGTTGTGTTTATTACATTTGAATTTGTGTTTAACTCTTGAATATCATAGTCCAGACGTTTTAAGTATAACTTCAACAAATTACTTCTAAAACCGGAAAAATTATGTTTTAAGTTATGAGATTATAAATCGAAACACCTAGTCGTACTAACACAGCTCAAACATAGCTTAATAAAAATTGGTTCTTTTACACACGGTTAGGTTTTTTATAGCTAACATTGTTTAGTATTCCGGTTACAATACTCGTTTATAAATGTCAACCCTACGTCACGCAAACATCCGCAGCCCCAACCGCCCGATCAATCACAGCGCGCCGCGACACGCACACATCGACAGAGCTAATGTAACATTAGTACTCGCAATAAAGCGGTAGTGGTATCTCCGTGAATTCTACTCTAATATATCAAATGAGATTTTCTCGTAGATTCAGTGGTTTCTCTCATGTTATTATGTCTACGGGTTTTATTAGGGGACTAGTTATGACATTTGGGAAAGCTTGAAAATGTGTTTCCGTGATTCTTATCGTATACGTAAAAAATATAAAGCGAAATTAGTATTATGAGATTTACGATTCTAAACCATTTTACGATTGCAATCATCTCACATTTAACATATACATACTTAATAATTTGAAAGTTTGTATATTATTATTTATGTGTGTTTATTAAGCTTTTTATCCAATAGGCAATCCAATTCACGCGCAATACGAGACGCTCAACAAGATCGGCAACGTTGCGCAACAACGCGCGACGTTGCCAGCTTGCGCGCAATATGACGCGCTGCTTGTTGTTTGTTTCCTTGCAACAAACATGCAGTTGGACATCAAATGTTGTCAAGTGGAGACGTGACGCGCAATGCGAAGACAACGCTAGTTCCTCTGGCAACATGTAGCGCGTTAAATATTGTCTAGCTAGTGAATACGAGGCTTTACTCCTTCAAATGAAAATGGTTAAATGAATGTATATGTTTGATACGGCAATAGATTACACTAATATCCTGACATTTTATCCCGAAATTTACATAATTTTATGACCTGACGTTTCAAACTCTTTGCAGCGTCCGTGGTCACAGGTCAGACTAGACTTTTTTGTTATGAAAATATGAATTAGATTACAGAGTATATCTGACCTGGTGTGCATATCAAATAATATAACTTAGCAATACATTCCACACGACGCCGACGGTGGCATACTCATTCTCCGTTAACGATGCACACACCTACAACACGTCCTTAATTACCTTAATTCATGTCATGTCCTTACATTAGCTCCTAAGTAAACATGATGTAAACGCTGGTCGAAGATAAGGCACGCTGCCCCGACCTGCGACGTGGGATTAAACTAATATTATCTAAGGTATCACGTACTTTACAAGGCTTGTACGCGTAAGAAGCAAGTCATTTATCGTTGTAGGGAAACCCTACTTCTATATAACTAAAAATAGTAACAATACATACGATAGTCTTCCTTGGCATAGTGCGCATTGTCCGAAGGTTATTTACTCTGAAATCTCGACCACCGGTGGCTACAGAGCTTGCAATCAATCAAGCGGCAATCAATATTTTTTCGATAACTATATATATTTGTAATATTTAGTTCACAACTACGACAACTAGATGGCGTTGCGTGGCCTTAAAACACGCATCGCTACATTTTCGAAGATTACTTACTTAAATTATTAGAATTTTTGTATTTTTAAAACTCGTCAATAATTGCGCCCAGATTATATTTGCTGCGGAAGATCTATTCGGGAAGAATATTCCATATTTTAAGGCACGCACAATAAAGGTGAATTTAAAGCGTTTCGTATTTTTTTCACTTTGGATAGTTGAAAATTACACTTGGAGGCAGCACCCCAGTGAAATTTAAATCAAATTATTCTGACTAAATTCAAATAATTCACGCTACAATTCAAGATACCCTGAGAACTAGGTGCTTATCATTCGGGATTCGGAGTCGGCTCGCTCGCCGGCCCGCCCGTCGGCCCGGTAGGTAACCCGATAACAATTATTTGACAGGTTGATTTATCCGTTTGAATGTAAATGAACTAGCACCTGTCGACCCGTCTCAACCTATTCATATACCTATATCTTTTATATTTACATTTATCTCACTAAACTTCGGTTTTGATAGCGTTTAAACCAAGGATCTTGCTACTGCTAAATTGGTTGATTTTAATTCGGTTGGTAATAATTGGTTGTACTTAATTTAAACATTGATTCTAATAAAAATAAAAATCAATATTAAATTAAATAAAAATCTACCTTTAGTTTAAAAAAAATAGCCAAATGCGTGTCCACGTGCTATGTATAGGTTTCCGCTTCCGTAGTTCTGTTGCACATTCATCCCTTTGAGTACATTTTTTAAGTAAATTGATTATTATAGTCTTATAATGGTAATTTTCCTTTTAATTACGCGTTAAGTTCTTTTCGTTTATGTCTGCCATGGATGTTTTCACAATTTCCAACACTAACCATTTAGCCAGCATGTCTATGTAAACTGTGTCTGATAAAAATGTCTCCAAATCGCGTTTCAACTGGACCATATACGGTTATAACCCCTGCTCTCACTCACAATCAAATTAACAACAAAAAATATTCCCAAAAGCAAACCACGTGAATCTTCAAATCCATCCATTGTCACGCATAAATTCAAAGTAGCAAACCTGAAAGCGACCGTAATCCACCGACCCACTGCCACAGAATATAAAAAGTAGTGCGTATAACCACTACCCAGAAACTTTGAATAAATATCTCGCATTAGGTTACATGAAAACCGCATTTCTTTCATGCGGCCCTCGATCTGAAGTCGCGTCACGTCCGCCGCTTTCAATTGAGATACGAGGCGGGACAAAGGCGGGAGTTACGGCGTGTCATAAGATTATGGTTACTTTTAGTTTGATATTTTCATGGAACCGTCTATTCTTTTACGTTGATATTATAGAGGAGTGAATTCTATGATGGTTATTTATGACAGTATTCTTAAATGAATGTGGTATGTAATATCAATATACCATTGGAATTATATTACAATATCGCCCAAAATGCGACAAAATTGCTAGATCCATAGGAAATATCATCACATTGGATATCTGAGAGAAGATGTTGCCCTGGGGTTGACTACAAATCACTGGCGTGACGATATTGACGCACATTAAGAAGGTTAGCAAAAGATGGTATTGGCAGTAATATGTGGCAAGTTTTTGCCTTACAATGGAATAGCATAAGATAGACGAAATTAAACTTTTTTTATGTAGAAATAGATTTGCGCTTGCATCATTTCAAATCATTTATTTCATTAACAAATAACAGTGCATCGCAATACGGCACTAATCATCAAACTGGGAG
The DNA here is from genome assembly GCA_947563715.1 of Lycia hirtaria. Taxonomy (NCBI): domain Eukaryota; kingdom Metazoa; phylum Arthropoda; class Insecta; order Lepidoptera; family Geometridae; genus Lycia; species Lycia hirtaria. The sequence continues at coordinate 9,187,907 of OX387380.1, forward strand.
AATTTAATCACCCGTGTCTTGATAGATTAGTCATTCTTGATAGTGATCCTGCTTAAGTGCATGTCAAACTAACGTTAATTAGTACAATACAATTTCAATGTGTTTTACATTAAAAAAAACCTATAATGAAATACGTGCATTTTTTACTAAACAAATTAAGTTGTATTTTGCGGGTGTACAGACAGAATACTTGTATAATGGCAGGCTTAGCTCAGCAGAAAAGCTTAAATTAGAATGAGATTTATCTTGTAGTGTGTTTAGCAATATGTTGTACATGTTACCCTCTAAAATACCCATATAACGATGATTCAACCATTGTCAAAATATGGTATCAAACGGCTTTATGGCCGTTCATGATCTGCCTACCCCATAAAGGAAAATAGGTGTGAATGTATGTATTATGTGTTAAAAGCTACCAATGTGTCTATATTTAAGATAAATGCAGCAATTTTTTAGATTTTTAGTTTGATTCTTCAAACTAACAGTAATTCTAACTAACTAACTATTAACTTGATTCTAACAGCATTTAAATGTGAAAACCATGAATTTAGAGTCGTCACGCGTCCGTTTTCAATCGGGACGTGAAGGGCCGCGATCCGCGGACCAAGTGTTACGATACGGAGCGTGACATAATATTGCGCGCGTGGCACTTGAACTGTAACCACACCCTTACGTACCGTTGATGTTTTTGAAGTGACAATTACAAAGTAAAAAATTACTTCATAAAGCTGCATTTTTTAAGTAAAAACTTGTAGTAGTGTAGTAAAAGTTTTTGAATGGGACTGGTTTGGGCAAAGTCGGCTCGAATAGAATAAAGGAGCGAAAGGGATAAAGTCAAAGCGTCACTCTCAAGTTTTCATTGCTATCATGTGACACACACTTTTTTTTTCTTTTTTCAATTACAAGTAAGTCTTCACTAAGCTCTGTTGTTTGGATTTGAAACTGTATAAGTAATGAAACGTACAACTATCATTTTAGCTTTTTTAGGTAGTAACGTATTCACTGCATATCATTCGCAGTGTCCGCCGCGTGGCTACAGTTAGATATGGGACTAGGCGCTATATGACAGGTGTTTTTTTTAATAGGCGGTAGGTCATTTATAAAATTTGGTTATTAAAAATGACCTTACTTTACTAACTTTCTTACTGTATACGCTATAAATCCGTTAAAAGTTGTTTAAATAGCAATCATTATAAATTAATCATTTTGTTTTGTTTATCAAAGACTATCTCAATACTCAAATGATTAAATTGTCAACTTTCCCCCCAAATAGCTCTACGTTTGACCACCAACTTGCCTAATGGTAAACTACGATATATAGCCGGAGTTGGAGCATTTCAATCTAAAGGAAATCCTTGAAAAATTCCAAAAATATAGTCTTCAGGAAAACAAAGAAGGTGGCGGAAACCATTGGACACAGGAATCTTTCACTCATTTGCAGGACAAATCAAGAATATGGATCGAAATCGTTGTGTATGCATTTATGGAATTTGAATGAGAAATGGTGATAATAAACCAACATTTTGCTTTTGTTATAGAGTGGGGAGGGTGAAATAAAGTCGAGAAATTCATATTACATTATTCTTACTTTGTTAATCCACCCAAAAATAATACGAATCGCGAATCTCGAAATATTTTTCCTAACTCTATTAAAGGAACAAATATCACCGGAACTCGGATCGATCTATTTCCGATTGGATGTCAGGCGACGCGTTCCATTGCCGGTCCGCTAACTTATGTGCCAATATCTCCGTTAGTAAATCACCGATGGACCTCGAAGTTATGTATGGCGACGGCTGTTCTGTTATAATCGAGATAAATTGCTGTTGATACTGGTACTGAGTAAATTAGATGGAGGACGCCATCGGTCATCTTTGCTAGTTTGTAGTCTGGGCTGGTCACAACACAAGTACCTATCGGAGCCGTTAATGGTAAAATTTATGGTAAATTTTATCCTGTAAATATTGATGTACTACTTATCATTTTTGTGATAAGCCGTTAATTTACGAAAAACGTGAAAAAAGTCATATGTTTTCTTATAGTCATATTTTATTCGTCCTATCCTACAATTAAATTTTTTTGTATTTTAGTTGTTGTCTACATGTTTACCTATCTTAGGCCACAGCATCATCTGTTAATTTAATGAGATTTGAACCTTCGTCAAATAATTATAACTTAAAAACTTAAACAATCGACTTTTAAATACTTATAGATACAATTGGATGACATAGTTTTTTAGTTTTTTGTTTTATCAGTGTACTGAACTAATTTTGATAAAGTATATAGGACTACCTTTGATGTATGATCTACCAAAAAAAAAGAATCATCAAAACCAATCTGTAATTGGCGAAGTAAGCACGTAACCACCGGCCACACCGTCGCTTAACATCAGGCGAGTTGGTGGTCAATCGTAGATCTATTTTGCATTAAAAAAAAACACAGTCGAATTGAGAACCTCCTCCTTTTTGAAGTCGGTTAATAATACTGTCATATTTTCCCATCAAAAATATTATTTCGCACATCAAATTACGCACGTCAAATAAACCGAAAATAATACTCGCATAACCTCTGTAAATCTCATTCGGCGCTCCATTCATCACTAGTTCCGTCCAATTTCCGGCGACGTCTCGCCTCGAGCCTCGCCTCGCCTCGCCTCGCCTCGAGACTCGCCTCGCTGAGGAAACACGACGATCACTGACAACTACATCATTACGTACTTTATTTACCTTATTTACCTTATTTACTTTAGAGAGGGTTTGGTCAGCGAGCATTTTTCCCCGATCAACCCCGAGCCCAGAAATCTCGTTTCAGTTAGGCTCTTACTATACAGGTAGAGGATACCGATGCCGTATTCTAGTACCCCGGCACCACCGGGACGAAGGTGAAATACATGAGTGAACCATTTGAAAATTATAGTTTCTTAATTTCACCCCAGGATCGTTGCACCTTTAGTGAAACTACGACTGGCCTCGCAGCTGACTTCTTGCTAAGCCGTAGGTCGTGGGTTCGATCCCCACCCAGGGTAAACATTTGTGTGATAACATGGATGTTTGTTCTGTGTCTAGGTGTTTCTATGTATCATAAATATGTATTTACAAAAAAAACCTATATTATGTATTCTATCAGCCATCTAGTTCTCATAGTACAAGCTTTGCTTAGTTTGAGCTAGATGCTGTTGTGTGAAATACCCACCAATATTTATTTATTTATAACTCATAACTAGAGGCCAAGACCTTAGGCTTATCCATAGACAAAAAAAATTGGTTGTCTGTAAAGTCGGTTTACGGACGATAGTTTAACGTGACAACGTCATAACAAAACATTGATGAAATGCAAACGTTACAATGAGCGTAACGGGACAAGGAGTCATCCTTTTTCGTGCGTGCAGCCGGCGTTCATCGATTTATTAGACGTTGTCAAGTCAAAGTTTTAGGTCTTATCACATTGGCTTATCACGCAGAAAAACGTTTTCTTTTACTAATAGTGCGTTTTGTGTAACATTTTCCTCAAACGACGACAAAGGCAAACGCATCCTGCCATTTATTTTCTCTTAACCTGCACCCAATTACAACCCGAAGAAACCATCAAACAAACACACTTGTCGCACTATACTCACTCACAGTGACCAAACTTACAACCTTTCTAATAAAACAATATCGCTTGTTGATTGGTTTTGAAATGACAGACAAACAACGAAAACTGTTTTGTTAGAGACGAGTGTAATCTAGAATTCTATATATTTTCACGGTTTATTGTTTGTTTATAAATCTCATATTCTATCAACAGACATTCCAAGCTTAAAGTTATTTGTGGTGAAAAGCTCAAAAATTAAAATAGTCGCTAATATTAGTAATTAATACTTGCATATGGTGTGTTAGTAATGTTAGTGTAATATTGTATTAAGGTGGCCATAGTTCTATTAGCTATTATTATTTTCCTAAGTTTTCTGCTAAAACGAGCATACATAGTGGATTACCATGGATCTAGTATCTGAAATAATTTTATAAGTTTTATAAAGATTTAAATAAATAAAGTAAATAGTACAACCATATCTATATGTAGATAAAATTAGCATTTTGGTAGCTAAACTTTGTACAACAGATTCTAAATTGACTGCAATTTCAAAGAAATTGAACTTAATATTCAGACGAAATATAGCTTAAAGATTTTTTTAAATTTGTTTCTCATGTTTTAGCGCTATTAAGGTTTGTTTGAATATGGCAAAGTTATTGAACAGAGAGGAAAGTTTGAAAACTTGTTTATATTAACTCAATCTAAAATTGTCGAGATTGAGGTCCAACGTTTGAGGTAACTACATTAAGCTGTAATAGTTCTGGAAATAGAAAGGTTTTGAATTTGAATTTTGGATTACATTTCTAGATACACTACATACAAATACATACCATTGCATAAAGATGTTGACATACGAATGTTATTTTTACTATCTTCTATACGTTACAATAATTTGAACTTAATAATATTTAATTTTTAATATAAAGAGCAGCAGACATGACAGACATGTTATAAAATGGCCAATAAAGAATCAAATCAAATCAAATAAGCAGATAGCTCGCTTGATGGTAAGCGATAACCGTCGCCTCTTGACAACTGCAACATCAGTGACATTACTGTTGCTTTGCTAGCCCGGAAAGGTGCTTGTAGACACCCTTTCTAAAACGCTAGTTGTTGAAGCTCGGCGGGAAAATAAATTCCCAAATTCGGGAATTTCGAGGAAGGATATTCCTCGTTTTGCTTGTGTGCGGGAGGCAGGAGGGGGTGAATCTGACTGTATTATATTTCCAGTTATGGAAATGTGGGGGTGAGCTATTTAGAGGTAGAATATTTATGGTTAGGATTAGAATTAGTGGGGGTGAGCTTTTCGACGGTGTCGTGAAGTGCGATGGTGGAACTCCGAAGAGGGAATAAGAGCTTTCAGGGTATAGTTATTTAACTTCAATTAGTATTTTTATTTCATAAGTAATTTATGTTTGGAAGGAGGGTTTGACGTATTTTTTTTAAGTTATGTAACTGTCACTACCTCCACTGTACACATTACTGACAAATCACAGAAACAGGGGGTAAGAAGTAAGGATGAGGGGTAGAGGGGCTGGAGGCTGGAGGTGAATAGGGGGGAGGGTGATTGATGTTGATACCCTCGTCTGGTCCTTCGAGCATGAAGGAAACGAATCACGGCGAACAACACTCCTTGTTTTTACGTTTAGATAATGCGATGGAATAACACGCTCCTAAGACACGCGTGTTGTTAACAGGTTTATTTTTGCAAACTGAAATATTTTTTTTATTTTTTTTAACAAGCTTTTATTTAAATGCTCTAAAAGGAAGAAAATAAATTTTATATTGATATAAATAAAAGCTTGTCGCGAGAACACAAACATATAATTTTTTATTTTTTTTTCAAAAGAACAAACTAATTTTAATTCTAAGCAAATGATAAGAACGCGTGTAAGTCTTTTGTTGGAATTAAATATTACTTAGTAGATAGGTACGATGTTGTTTAAATCTCGCGACAAGCTTTTATTTATATCAATATAAAATGTATTTTCTTCGTTTTAGAGCATTTAAATAAAAGCTTTTTAAAAAAAAAAAAAAAAAATACTAGACTAAAAAAAGAGTGCTTGTCAAGACAATTTAAACGAGTCCAAACTCGACAGTTTTATCTTGTTTAGTTTAGGAGTTCCTATAGCCACCTTCCGACGCCATCTTGTGACCAGCTTTATGGTACCATATTATTGCATTGTCACCGAAGCTACGTAAGTAAACCAAATTTCAACCTAACGACAGGAAGTTGTTATAATTTAACTCGCAAAATTTGTCCCACACATACTAACAGGGCAAGTAGAATAAAAGCTTTTAAAAAACAGTCTGATAATGAGTGAAAAAATAAACTCGATCGTAACTGAAACCTATAAATAAAATTACTTAGATAAATTACTTATAATGGTCATATTAACAGTAAGTTTTATATAGCAGGATACATCCTTAATATAGAATAGACTACTAAATATAAACATACCAACAGACTTAGATAATGACGATTCAAATAACATCTAATTCGTTAAAATCCAGCAAGCCGTATAATTTACAAGATATGATAATACAGACCTATAAAAAACAATACTTTCAGTTGTTTTTAGTCGATCGGCCAAATTTAATCTAATGACACCTCACTATACAACCGTTTGTATTAAACTAAGCATAACATAGACAATGCTTCTAATAAATTTATAGACATTTCAAAAATTTCACATCCGACGGGACTTGAACCCGCATTTCCCAATCAGTACTTAGGAGCTCTTAACAGTGCGCCACGTGAGATGTTCGAAATTTCCGAACAGCCTTTTTTGCTTCAACCAATCAAGCGTTGGTGGCGCCACCTGTAACACATGCTTGATGCATGTACTGCATTACTCAGCCAGACCCTTAACAGGTTCCTCAAACTGACGAAAGGTTAGGAATTTAAGTGTGAAAAACAATTAAAAGGTGTTGAATAATGCTTCTAATGTGTTTTTTGCCATAAATAAATGTATGTTAAAAAAAATTGTTTCCATAAACGTATTATTAAAAATAAAAATTAAAAGCATTATCTTCCTTTCTTGAACCATGGCGTGGATAATGAAGAACGCCTAGAGCCACTTCTGAGTTCTGACTTACCTGCAAGAGCCTTTATACACAAGAATCATTGCTGTGATAATACTTTCAGGCGTGGCAAAAATTTATACACAAGAATCATTGCTGTGATAATACTTTCTTTCTTTTTTGCGTGGCAAAAAGCAACAGTCTCTCCCATTGAACCCCTCAGCCAGCTCCCAACCTCAGCCTCAGCTTATTATTAAAATAATATTAAGTGTAGGTAGCATTGAAAATGCATAGAAATCTATCCAGTGAAGTGTCCGTCGCGGGACGGACACTACACTACACTTCATATTCCCCCGCTACCATGTGCCCGTGTATCCCCCCCTGGATCGTGCAGATAGGAGCCGTGCCGTGGCGCAAATCGCGCGTCACCCCCCCACTTACGGCTTTCCACGCTATTTCACACGTTTTCCCGGGGAGTGTGACGACACACACACGGACGGGGAAATTAACGAATCTCACATACGATCACACGCTACCTAATAGGACTAAGTATTATTTTTATCCATGTACCCAGGAAGGAGAGATATGTTTTTCGGATGCATATGTATTTTTTTTTATGTAGAAATAGGTTTGCGCCTGACCGCCAACTCGCCTGATGTTAAGCGACGTTGCGGTCTACGATGGAGCGCACTTACCTAGAAGAAACCAATTCACTCGCGATTTAAAGACACCCAGATTATATCTATCGGGAAAGATCCACTCAGGAAGCGTATTCTACATTCTAGCAGTCCGCACGATGAAAATGGAACTAACGCTAATGTTTCTTTATTACCTCTTGTAGTTTAGGCTTGACCAATTTTGATGTGGTCCTTTATTTTATAAATTTTCTCCTGAGTGTAATAGGTGTCATATTTTGGGATGTAAAATTAGGTTGTAGTTTCCGTCATAATTATAAGAGATTTGACATAATGTATCATAAGACATAACAAGTTTGTATTCACATAAACTTAACATTCTGTTTATCAAAATCAGTTCAATGATTTAAAAGAAAAACATATGAATATACTCAATGATGTATATATTTACAATAAAATAGAATCTCATTGAAAAAATTGATAAAATCTCATTGAATATACTTATTACGTAAATAAATTCATATATTGACATTATTATACTAATAAACATTCTAAGGGGTTAGACAAGTGGCTTAATTGGTAGTGTGTTTACGTCTACCTGCTGAACTGAAAGGTCGTGGGTTCAATTTCAGTTCCCAGGGCAAACATTTGTGTGATGAGCATGGATGTTTGTTCTGTGTCTGGGTGTTTCTATGTATCATATGTATATATTTACAAAAAAAAAAGTATATATGTATTCTATCAGCCATCTAGTTCCATAGTACAAGCTTTGCTTAGTTTGGGCTAGATGGTGTTGTGTGAAATGTCCACAAATATTAATTATTATTATTATTAATTAAGTGAGCGCCAGTAGAAAAAAAATATATGATTGATATTAGCTAACGAAATGTCACGTGACGCCACTTTACAGTTTCTTAACATTTCGAAGTGTAAGCGCTTGTAGATATATTTATTTTATATATTTATTTTATATGTTTATATATTTTTGCCAATTTTCTAAGTCAGCAGAATCTGAATCTAACAAAATCACAACAACGGTGTAGTACCTACTTAGAATAAAACATAGTAACGTAAATGTCAATTTAGTTTAGCATTGAAATTTTAAATATGAAAGTAACAAAGCATTTTACAAGTTTTCGTACGTTACTCTGACGGCGGGTTACCTATCTAGTGTTCTAAACTCGTTGCCCGTGTGTCCGCGAGAACCGCGAACTCCAGAAAACATAGAGAGTGTGCGTCGAAGCGCAAATTATTACATTTATTCTATATCGAGTCCTGGATCCGCTCCCCTCCGCTCGGATTGGCTTCATTTGATGTTTTTATCTGCGGCGATGTCGGCGGGTTCGCGATAGCTGATAACGGAAACTCAGCTTGTTAGGATTTGCAGACTCAACAGGAAATATAACGTGAGTTGCAGGTGATGTAATTGGATCTGTAGAATTTGTTTTTTTTATTAGATACATGATATAGATCTACGATCAATAACTCGCCTGATGGTGACGCTGTGACCGAAGATGGAGTAATACAGTCCAGCCAATCACTAATGTTTCGTAAACGTAACGTTCGTAAACTACAAACATAAAAAATAAAATCGTAAAAATAAACATTTTGGCTGTAGTTTTAATTATAAATAATCTTATTTACAATATAAACTATATTAAAAGTAAACACTATAGGTATACAATATGTCTAAAGACATAGACATAAACTTTATTATGCCAAAAAAGAAGAAAAAAAATAGATAATTAACAACTAATAGAATAAACATTATATCGGCATTATATATAATAAGTTTATTGTTATCTGTTAGTTTTAGATTTTTAATAGTTTTTATAATAAATAAATATCATAATTTAATGATAGAGACCTTAGGAAAAGTTGTGTACTTATTCTAATGTGTTATTTATGTTGTTAAATGTGCATTTTAACTATAAAATGTCTAACTATCCCAAGCCCTTATATCCCATTCCGATAGTAGGTACTCGTTCGTTAAATCCGTTCTCTAGCCGCGGGTACATCCCCGTCGTCGACTCGTCGTCTCTCCCCACCGAGTGACTGCTAACTGTTCGGTCATTGGCGACGAATCGTCAAATTGGCGGTTATCTTCGGGTTCTCTTTGTGTTCTCGATTTATCGTCTTTTGAAATACGAGAGTGAGTTTATTTTTGTGGGGAAGTTAGTGGCTGCCAATCTTATACGGATTTATTTTGGTAACATTTTTATACTTGTTTAAAAAAACACTGATTTTTCTTCTATTTTATGATAGATTGGCGCTTGACTGCTAACTCGCCTATGTATAAATGTAGCATATACATATATATAATATGATCACTTATCTAAATCATACTTACCGAAATGTATACGATAACAAGTATGTGTCTTAAAATACATTTTATAATTATTATTTTAATGAATTCTTATTCCATGAATAAATTAATTATTGTTATTGAAAATACCTACCTATATTTAAAAAATCAATATAATATAATATGTGTACGTAAAAATCCGTGAAATTTATTTAATTTCAATGAGTAAACATTTTAGATACCTAAAAAATCATTATTGCTAATGATGACTGGTTTTTAGGGTTCCGTACCCAAAGGGTAAAAACGGGACCCTATTACTAAGACTTCGCTGTCTGTCTGTCTGTCTGTCTCCAGGCTGTAAAGGGTAAAAACGGGACCCTATTACTAAGACCTGTCTGTCTGTCTGTCTCCAGGCTGTATCTCATAAACCGTGATAGCTAGAAAGCTGAAATTTTCACAAATTATGTATTTCCGTTGCCGCTATAACAACAAATACTAAAAATTAAAAAAAAATATTAAGGGGGGTACATACAATGAACGTGTTTTTTTCGTATTTTTTTGCTCAATATTAAAAACGGTAACAGGTAGATGCTTCAAATTTTCACAGAATATTTACTTGTATATTACCTTTCAAAATAAATAATTAAATAACAATAAAGTAAATATTAAAGGGGCCCCCCTTTAATTCCCATACAACAAACGTGATTTTTTTGCCGTTTTATATGTAATGGTACGGAACCCTTCGTGCGCGAGTCCAACTCGCACTTGGCCGGTTTTTCTAACTTAATTTTGTTTTTGTTTTTCTAACTTCCTTTCCATATTATGTAACATTATATTTTCTTCTCTTTGTTATGTACATACTTATACATGTACACTCTAATGTAATTTAAGAAGTAAGTACTGCATTTATTTTGTTGTTGCTGTGTACACATGTTTAGGAATACAATCTAGTTCGTATGTTTTATCGTATTTCTATTGTTAATATTCCAATTGTATTCTGTTTTGTGTGCCTAAATAAATAAATAAATAATATTCGAATTAAGAAAATGCACTGATCATTGCAGAAAATAAGATAATATGTACAAACTGCCTCTTGGTCTTATAGAAATTGTGTAGTTATATATATATATATATATATATATATATATATATATATATATATATATATAATTTCACTTTTTTATAATGAAATTGGCCAACGTTTGACTACAAGATAACCAAGTTGTATTTACTAGGGAACACCGAGGCTGGAAGTGCGTTAGCAGTTCTTACTAAACAATTACCTATATTAAATAAAAGAAAACAAAATAACCAACTGCAGATAAGCAGTTTTTGCAGTCTAATTTACGATTTCGTTACGCTTGATACGCTGTTGAGTGTACAAGTGCGCATTCTTTAGAATAATTATAATAAAATCACTTGTTTATTACGAAAAAGTTCGTTGGGGGTTACGAAAAGACGCATTTTATTTTTAATTTTTGCGAGAGATGTATTATTATTATTAAAAAAATATATAGCAAGACGAATCTAACAACACTTCGTACAACAAAATTGGTCAAGCTTTAATAGGCTGTAGGCGATCATATAGAAATATACACACATACATACATATATACAAACAAACATACATACACTCGAAAACATACCTATCCTTCTTACGCAGTCGGGTAAAAGAGTCCCGAAATCGCTTTATGCGGGCTTTTTTACGCTTTGTTTTCCCACCTAGTTCACACATCTTCCAAACTTCAAAATAATGTCTCTCCTTTCAGAATTTGAATTTTTAACCGATTTGAGCAGCATGCAAGCATGCTTTATTATCAGAATGCATTATGCGCATGCTAGATATGATATGCATGCTACTCGTATTAAAATTTCGTCAATGCCGTCGAAAATTTTAATATCGCCCATGCACACTTACGAAATTTACATCAGAAGCAACGCTTCTCCTCCCGAGACTGCATTTATTAGAAACAATGCGGTATCTTTACGAGACTTAGTTGCTACAATAATTTAATATCCGAAATTAAATGTAAATAGATGCGTTTGTTTGTTATTGTATTGTGACGTTAAATTCATATTTTAATTAGGATAGTAATATAAGCTACTATTAAGCTAAGCTGTTGAGATGATGGTGGTAGTTATATATGGAAAACTGAATAACCGCATCTTACTTTGGATAAAATTGTGATACACACAGTTAGTTATTAAAACAAAAAGACTACTAGCCGTTTTTTATGTTATATCTGATTGGGTTTTTCTTAAAAAGAAATCTTCAAAATCTATTTACAATTGGTAATAAACTATATTTTCATTTATTAAAAGAGGTTTTCTTAGTTATATTTTTTTTGAGGTTGACCAAAAATATTTAGTCGTATAAAAATGCATATGAAAAATTACCCAAATATAAGAAAAAGGAAAATGAAACAATCACAGATAAGTTCGAACGAAGGAGCTAGTCACACTAGTTCTATTTTACGACAGGTGTCTGCCAGACGGAGGCGTACCCCCCTCCCGGCAGGTTTCGTGAATTATTTATACGTGCCGTTAAAGACACGGCTGTAAAAACTTTAGGTGATCTCGGTATCACTGATTTTATTTTACGAGCGTGGTTTACTGGAGTAGCGCGAAGGAGGAATAAACCCGGTACTGAATTGTTTGTTTCTCTGATAATTGAAAAGTTTATCGAAAAATAAACGGTTATTTTATGCTTGAGATGTCTATGATAACGTAACTTATAAACAACAATCTTTACAATGGATGCAAGCCACTTCCAACAGGTTTTTCAAATAGACGAGGAAGACTTATGTACAGGAGTAGACTTTTCCGTCTTCAGCTACATCGTTGCTTAACATCAGGCGAGTTGATACAAAAAACTTCGTATTGCGATAAAACAGTGAAGATTATTTAAAAAACATTTTTTTTTTTACAAATGGAATTGTTTTAGAGTTCGTAGAGTTTATTTTACTTTTGATTTACGATTGATCACCAACTAACTTGATCTTAAGCGACGATATAGCCAAGGATGGAGCTAATTAATCCAGAAGATATTCACTCTGCTTCGAAAATTTAAAGATTTTATAGCTCTTAAGAAACAGAGAAAGCAGCCAAGAATTCGATTCCTGCGTATGTAGAACGTGGATTGAAATCGTTGAGTACGGATTTTCAGCATGTAATAATGGGTGGTAGTATGCCGACTTTATTTTTTCAGTATCTTAATCCATACAAACACATAATTCCAAAGATGCACAAAAACAGAATATATATTTAAGAACTAAAATTTAAATTCATGTTGGAAATGTAGAACACCCAAATTGAAAAAAAAGCAACAACATTACCTAATTACATTGCCTGCATGTATGTATTTTACACCGCTTTTTATAATCCGGTCTAAAAAAGTTATTCGGTCCTCGATATTATATTTCCCTAGTTAATTTACTTTACGTTTGCGGTATATTTCTGATTTTATTAGTTTTCGGCTTCACATACCGGATATCTGTTTCATGTTCGCGAATAATTGCCGATAGGTGGTCGAATGAGAGGTATTTCGGGATTTTATGCTATAAAGAGTTTAGATTTATGTAAATAAAGGTTTGCGCTTAAAGAACATCCAGAAACATATTCCAAGCATTTACTGCTGCTATTTTTGTAAGATTACATTTTTATGCGACTGAGTGACGAAACGAGCAAGTCGATAGTCCAATTTTAAATGTCGCACTTTCACATTACATGTCATCCCGATCTTTGAACAGTGCACACTGATTGGTAATGATCTGTGTAGTCACTCTCAAAAATATTAGATAATAAAATAGAGTAGATATAAAAAAAAAACGAAGATGATGATGAAATATAGACTTGTATCCGCCTCCAATATTATTTCTATACCTTTTATAACGATAGGTTGACCCGTTTGTTCGTAAAATGGAAGGTACGCTCCATCCTAGACTGTAACTATTGCTTAACACCAGAAGAGTTGACGATCAAGCGTAGGCCTATTGTCGAATAAAAAAAGGTAATAAACAGTCAGAGAGAAAGAGATTTCATTGTTAATTCATATTTTATTATTGTTTACTGAAAAAAGTCTTGTAAAGTACGAGTAGACACTTATTTATATTTCAAAAATACTAATTTATCTTTTTTTGTTGCAGGTACTTAATACATGCTTCGTGGACTTGAAGTAATATGATAGATTATCAATGGGTATGACGAAGTAAACATACAAACATAAACATTAAACAATATGTATGTAATATGTATGTATGTACAATATTGTATAAACATTATGTACATGTTATACGAGTACATACAATAAATTCAAAAATGGTTTTATAACCAAGACGGAAATTATTATGAAAACTGACGTGGTTGCTACACATTTTTATTTGAACAAAGACCGCCGTATGCGGTTGACACTATAGTCGGAGAATTCGGCTCAAAAATAGACGTGAGTAACCCGTTTGCTCAAATAAAAAACCGGAAAAGTGCGACTTAGACTTTCCCACCAAGGGCTCCGTACAAACTAGTAGATAAAAAAGGGAAATTATATATTTTTTATATTTCCTTCACAAACCGAAAAATATATATCGTAAAAATATTTAAAAACCTGATCTAAATTATGAATATGATCTAATTTCTGTACTATCAGTTTATTATTTGAAAACAAAATAACTACGACGAAATACGATTGCCTAAAAGAAACCAATTTCCTTCCAATTTATCCTAAAAAAAGAGCAAATCTTTTGACGTGACAACGTCTAATAAATCGATGAACTCCCGCATGCACGAAAAAGTATGACTCATTGTCCCGTTACGTTACGCTACTTGTCCCGTTAGTTGTTACGTTAAACTACAGTCCGTAAACCGACAACACAGATAACCAATTTTTCAGTAACTGTACCTATCCGTTTCAAAATATATCTTGACAGGGGGCTCTTATCTCTACCACTATTGATAGAGCCTGACTCTACCTTGCAAAGTTCTCGAAACTAAGATGTTAGTTGGCGGCGAACAGACAGACACACTGATAACGCGTAACGGTTAACATCGGGCGGAAGTCGCGGATGTAGCCGGAAGTACGTGGGTACCGCTCTACATCGGCCGGGGGGCGGCTCATTGATCAGCAAAGTTAACGTCACTTACGTTAAAGTTTGTTTGTAAGATTAGCTGTAATAAACTTTGTTTCTGTGAGGTATAGTTTGTTTGTAAGATTGGCTGTAATAAACTTTGTTTCTGTGAGGTATAGTTTGTTTGTCTGATTGGCTGTAATAAACTTTGTTTCTGCGAGGTATAGTTTGTTTGTAAGATTGGCTGTAATAAACTTTGTTTCTGTGAGGTATAGTTTGTTTGTAAGATTGGCTGTAATAAACTTTGTTTCTGTGAGGTATAGTTTGTTTGTAAGATTGGCTGTAATAAACTTTGTTTTCTTAAAGTAGCTTAGTTATCGTTATTTTAGTCAATCATTTATTTTTACTCGATTGTGTAAGAGGGTTATGTTTTTCGTGTGTATGTATATATTATGTATGTGGGTATGTATGTTGCTATATGATCGCCTACAGCCTAAGCGGCTTGACTGAGTTTGACGTGCGAGGCTAGACATAGGCTATATATTTTTTGTAAATATAAAAATACATTTCTCGCAAAATAAAATCATAAAATACGTTTTTTGTAACCTCCATTGAACTTTTTCGTAAAAAAACAAGTGATTTTACTATTATTATTCTAAACAACTCGCATTTATAATCTTTTATAGAGATTTTACGCATATTTTCTCACAAAAAACGTATACTCAACAACGTACCGAGCGTAACGGAATAGTAAGTTAGACTGCAAAAACTGCTTTTCTGCAGTCGGGTATTTTGTTTTCTTTTAACATAGATACTTGTTATTAAATTATCTCGTAAGTGTATCCGTTATTTGGAAAGTCTATTGTAGAGATATTTAATTAAATATTAGTTAAATTTAATTATTTTTTATGCAACTACGAGAAGGGTTATGATTTTGAGAGTGTATAGATATTGTAGCTATGTCACATATGTTTCTACTAACTCCTCATACGAGTAAGTTATACGATTTATAAAAATACAATTTAAAATAATAATAAATGAAAACAGAACAATGTATTTTATTATAATAAATGTATAATGTTGCAATTATAATAATTATATAGAGTATCTGAAAATTGCATATAAAAAGAAACCGAAAACACAGTATAAAATACGTACGGTTAAAACTAAGTTATCGTAGAATATCTAAGTTCAATTACTTCCACCCTTACCTTTTCTCAGACAGCCAATTCAGCTGACTCCAATGAAGTGAACTTACCCGTAGCTTAAACTCAGTTAAGCCAAGTGAACTAAGCTCAAGTTGAAACGCATCAGAAGATTGTCTCAGCTCCGTTTGCAGACCATCAGTCGCACTTAACCCGAACTTAAGAGCAGTTAAGTGAGGGGACATTGATTGCATATATACTGGATGTGACATTTAATATAATATCAAATTTATATATTTCAGTCTGGGAGGCACAAGTGACCTTATTTTGTCGTTAGGTAGACAAGTTATTTTTACATAAATGACAGCTTATCGGTGCGCTGATTTGATACATCCGTGCGTGTGTTCTGAATTGGAATTTTACATTAACATTTTGATGCAATGTTTAATTTGTAAAAAAATCGATTAAATAGTTCGAAAGTTTGAGAGGTTAAAGATGAAATTAATGTATATAAAATGTTTTTTTTAGATGATTTTAACATTTTGTACATTTATTTTATACGTACTCTGCTCATAGTGCTAGGTTGTGAGTAAGTTACCAAAAATACTAAGTTAGCATAAATTATAGCGCTTCCAGTGATATTTAAGTCTTCGCAGCTAATTAAGTGAGGCGAGTTAATAAATCTGTAAGTTTGGCGACAGGAGATAGATCGCGGACACCGGATCTCAGACAATTTATGTTCTTCAAGATTTGTCTGAAAGTGCTGTTTTAGCACTTTTATGTTGATATTTTAGTGATTTACCAAGATTTTATGGAAATTAGGCACTTTTAATGCAATTATACAATAAAAAGTGCTAAAAAATGCACAATATATTATGCAGATATGTCAATGGAACTAAAAATAGTAATATTTATGACAGTGATTTAAAAAATATGTCAGTTTTTACTTCAGGCAGTTACACGTAGTGATTCAAATTGGCGCGCTAATAAGCTGTCATTTATACGGAAAAAACCTGTCCAGTCAAAAAATATTTAAAGTCAATACTTTAGCAGTTTAATTAACATTTTCCCGTCTTTTAGAGTCAGATTCTAATTTCAGGTATTTTAATTATCTGAAATTAGAATATATCATATCTCATATATATTTTTAGCTATTTAAGATTAGTTAGTCATTTAACTTTTCATCGTATTTGACAAATAAAATTATTTACGCCAAATCTTTTATACGAAAACGGCTAACCACTTACTTCTTATTTTCTGAACCAAGTTTTCCGTTTTTCCGCCGTCAAACAAGGCCGTGGGGAAGACCCGCGAGGCGTTTAGGAAATGAAGAGATCCGGTCGCAGCCGCGTCGGGGGATCCCCATTTATTCCTGATGCGTCAATGCCTTGGGGCAACATCGCTATACCTAAAGATTTGGGATATAAACAACCGGAAAAAATTGGAGTTAATCTAGAAAAATATAGTATTTTTATGTAATTCAGTGACTTATTCACTCTTGACCATAACAGTCATCTATCATTCTTTCAGCATTGCTTTATGACATCTTGTTTCGTTCAGGTTATTGTAATTTCCACCATAAAACCGCCGCTAAATGGATAGAAGATTCTTTATTCTTTATACCTTAGCTACAACAATAATCTTTAAGAAAATATAAATATTATATAGTATTAAGTAATAACTAGAGAGAGAGAGAGAGATTAATTAGACCACGCAGGCACACAATCACCGAAGTCGAATCCGACAAAAACACTAGGGTAAAAATGTCCCGTGACACCTGTCGACAACATGTCAAGCGAAGTTGAGTAATTTCGATTGACATATCTGCCGACATCGCGTGATTTATGTCGGTAGCGACGTCAGGCGAAGTCGTGCAACTTCGCGAAACATCATTTGACTTACTGGGACATCACGACATTGTGTTTCACAAGGCAGGGGAGGTGTTGTTGTTGGCTGCGGCGTACGTAATTAAAATTAAAAACCAAAGAAAAAAAGAACACAAGATGGAAAGTCGGTAGTTCAATTATGGAACTTAAATTTTCAGGCATGTCGAGCGAAGTCTGGTAACATCGCGCCACTTCACTCGACGTTTAGTCGCGCTATGTTGACAGACATGTCGAGCGAAGTCTGGCAGTCTGGCAACGTCGCGCCACTTCACTCGACGTTTTGTCGCGCTATGTTGCCAGACATGTCGAGTGAAGTCCAGCCACTTTATCCGACGTCGCTGGCGACACGTATCGTAAGACATTTGTTCCCTAGTGTATCTCTGGCTTAGTTCTATCAAGAAACTTGTTGCTTATGAGCTTCTTAGCACTTTTCTCAAAATTTTAAATTATTTTTAATTGCAAATACACAACTTTTAACGAATTCAATGGGTAATAATCATAAAAACCTAGATTTTTTTATATTATTTTAAGCAAAGCATCTTTGCGTTCCATTTCCTTAATGATGCCTTTTAATGTCAACTGCAGCACCGTCCGTAGAAGCAGACGTACCCAACCAAGCTTGAACCGTAAGCTACCGTAGAGAAGTATTGCCAGTATTCGAAGTACATAACGGTAGTTAGGGTAATTATACATCGCTGGAGTGTTGCCAGGTTTTGCACGAAGCGGCACATTTTATTATTGGCCTTTTGTATAAATTCAGTTATATGCAGTTTGTATTGTATGGATCGTGACACTTTGCCAACAGTATATTTTATGAAATAAAGTACATTTTAAGTGTTTGAAATAAAACCTTGTACGATATTATTTATAATATATGTAATATAATCGTGTATGTAATTGGCCGAGCGAGCGAAGCGTCTCTGCATCAACTGGCCAAATTTTCTTTCGTCTGTCAGTTTGTTTGTATGTTCGTACTCGCGTACAGGGCGTAATTTTGAACCAATTTTGATGAAACTTGGTGTATAGGTTCTATGGATTTTTTTTTTTGTCGTCGGCGATTTTTGAATAGAGAGGTGGTTCCCATAAAAAGGGGGGAAGCTTATTGCGGCGTTAATTACCAACCGATTTTAATGATATTTGGTAGGTAGGTAAAGTACATAATTATTACAACTTGTGGTAAAAATGAACAGAATTGGTCAAGTGGTTGTCGAGATATGACAACCAACTTCAGATTAGTCTAGTAAAAATAAATCCGTTTGTATGGAGCCGATCACAGTATTTGCAACTGGGGGGATTCTTTGAAATTATGATAAGAAAATAGCTAAAAATAATAAATCAACAATAATCCCCGATTTATAGACTAGCTGCATTCCGCGGTTTCACTCGCGTAGTTATGAAAAACGGTAATGATTATGATGATGATAAGTAGCTTATGACCGTCTTCAGGTCCAAAGCTATCTCTATACTCATTTTCATAACGATCGGTTTAGCCGTTTGAGCGTGTAAAAATTAGCTTTTATAATGTCATTATGAAATTGTGTCAAATGTATTTCAAAACACCAGTACATTCATTTAAATAACAATATAAGTTCTTAGTTGTCTTTTATGTTGTCACAAATCTTATTTTTACTAGACTAGATTGCGTGTAACAGTGAAGGCGCGTCGATGTGCTTGATGCATTTTAGCGCTGGATAATTTTCTTGATTTTACGTTTTCTCCATTAATAAAATTATTATTTCTTTTTATAAGAATATACTTTGTTTTTTTAATTAAGGGCATCTAAACATATCCTATTTTTTGTATTAATTGTGTATTAAAATTAAATTGATCTTTCAAGGTGCTTAAACTTATGGAAATAATGTTTTTTGACCGTGAAATTACGTCTGAAAAATCACTTAAACCAAACTTAATCGAATTGCGAAATCGGACAAAATTTTACATACGGCCTCCTATGCCAACTTTATGTAGGTATTATATATGTACAGATGATCCAAGGTGATCTCCAAATAAGCTCTCTCGCGAGGTCTACTGTTCGTAGAACTACTAGTTATTCACTCGCAATTTGAAAACATCCAGAGTTTCTTTTATTACCTTTTTACAAATTTATTTTACGAACTTATGCATTTAATCGAACGTAATAAATAAATATACAATTGCATATTCGTAACAAACCAAGTTCAATAAAGTGAAACAAAGCGGCGCCATGTTTCCCGTTGCCGTTCCGTGTCGTATTTTGAAAATAGAACCGCTAAAACAAAAAGCGCGTACAACGATTTGTTCCGGTCATTACCCCTCGAGCCCCATAATTCCCCCTAATACGTTATTAATCCGCGCTTGGATTACGGTATCAAATTTATTTTCTTATAAAGTGGGATTACGGCTTGAAAAGAATAAAAAAAAAATTTACGCGCTGTTAGATTCTATCTTGTATGTGCAATTCAAAATGTCTTCTGCATGACATTGTGAAGCTTGGTGGATGTGTCAACTAAATCCACCAGTGGATCTTCGACAGTGGATCCTGGTGCATAGAGGAAAATTTAACAGGACTTATTTGTCATTGTCGTAAATGTCTTCTTCTTCTTTTTTGCATCGGACCAGGCGATTTTTTCCAGTGTCAAGTATTGAGTTATTTTCAAGTTTCTTGAATAATACAAGTTATATAATGATTTAGTCATAGTCCAAGTCACGTAAACAGTCATTTTCAAATTTGAGTCTTGCCTCACTAAAGTGATGGTGACTTTACTAAGAAGCTTCTTTGGAGTTTTGCTTCACTCACGCACTTGATCGAACACTTAATGAATAAAACACCACCATTTTTATCGCATTAATATTCAAAGTACTAATACGCGTTTAGGAAAAAAAAACAGAGCTATAACATGTTTCTATGACGTTTCCGCCAAAAACTCCATTCATAAAAATGTCGCTTTTTTATACTAAAAAATATTTACTTAAAATTCATAATTCGATGAAGTACAACGTATTGTCTGAAGGTAACACAATTCCGGAACGGACTCTATGTTTAAAATTATCTGGTACCTATAGTTGGACAATTATGAAGTATATAGACAGAAATAAGTTTTAATGAATTAGCAGGTTTCTTTTAAATTATGTGTAAATTAAAGAAAAACATTAAAGACTTAAGAAATTATAGCGCTGTATAGATGAAAAATATCCGAAAAAATCGAACAATCACAAAAAAATGTGACGTCGATATTTTTATTCCAATAATTATTTTTTTCTAAATAGTAATTTAATAGTATTTTAATAGTAATTTTTCTAATAGTAGTTTGTCTAACCTTGCGCTTAACACCCTGTATGTAGATTATATAATTTTCATTTTTTTTTATTTTTTTAACAGCCTGTTTATACAAACTGTCCCACTGCTGGGAACGGGCCATCTTCTCATTGTGAGAAGGGTTAGGCCATAGTCTGCCACGCTGGCCAAGTGCGGGTTGGCAGGCTTCACACATCTTCAAGATCATTGAGAACTCTTAGACATGTAGGTTTCCTCACGATGTTTTCCTTCACCGTTTGAAGTTGGCGGCAATCAACAATACGCACATAACTTCGAAAAGACAGAGGTGCGTGCCGTGGGATTCGAACCCAGGACCTGCGGATCGCAAGTCAGATGGTCTCACCACTAGGCTGCCGGAAACTTTCATATGCTTACTTAATATTAAAAATACTTGAAATAATAAAAGATACATGGCATTCAGCTCCGACACCCTAACTTGAAGCGGCTCCCTAATTTCAGCAATTGTACTAATTGCTGATTTTCTAATTAATCACAAGAGAGTTATTTGATTAATGGGTCTCCAAAGAGGGAGGTAACCGGTGGTGGGGGGGGGGGGATTCCCTCCTCTTATGGGGGGGTATGATTCAGTGATTTCAGCCGAGGGTAGGTTTTCACTTTAATTAGTGAGTAACTCGAGTTGGGTCCGGGGATTTCTTCCAGAGGTTTTGTGACGGACTGTTATTTTCATTTTTAGCCATTTTCTGTCTTAGTTATTCTTGAGACGTCCCTGTTATTAAATTGTCGCTACGTTTCTTACATTTCCTAGTTAGATTCTTGTTTTATGTAATTAATTGAGAACCTTCATCTTAAGACAAGATTTAAAATGTAATTGGTATTTGGGAATACTCGAATGAGAATATATTCGCTTTAGTTCTGTTGTCTCCACTTGTTGTCCACGTGTTGTCGCACTTTTTCCAGAAGTATCTAGCAGTATTCAACTGCTAAGAAGTGGTATATAAACATTATTATTTTCTGATTGAATGGCAATGTTACCATCAAAATTTCTAGGTATAAAGTGATTTAACGTATAAAATGAAAGAGTGACTCATACTGCATTGCAACGTATAATTCTAAACTATTGAAATAAAAAGTTATAGATTGTGTTAGATTTATATGAACATTGGTGACGCTCAACATTATACACGCTACTTGCTTATCTCGTCACACAGTTGTATAAAACGCTTTATCTTAAAATAACGTCCTTATCCATTGACACAATCTTCTATATCGACGACAAACTCCCATCCGCCATAGAAACCGGAGGTCAAATGAGTGACCACAAAACAAAAGTAGCCAAAATAAACCAAATGCTCCAAAGAACTGCCTGAAGATATCCTCATAAAAATTACGAGTGATAGCCAAATGGAAATGGCGCCCACCAGCTGATCTGAGCCCTGAAGAGTGGAAGCTGCAAAGGAAGCCCAGGGGGCTCAAGGCGCCACCGAACTCTGGAACATGGCCGGGCCGCCCGCGCACACACGCGGGGGCGGCCGGCACGAGCCTTGCTTTAACGGACTCGAACGTAGCCTTAACAAGTCTAGGCTATTCGACCTTCGGGTTACCTCAAGGACTTTCGACTGGTTCTCAAACTTTTTCGAGTACGTTCCGGTTATCCAAAGCCGGATATTTCGGACCGGAAACTGGGACGTGGGAGAGATTCATGACCAAAGGCATATGTTGCGGATGTGGCGGTGATTGGACCTTCTCGGGGGGTCTGAAGGTGGACCTGGACAGTTCGGAGTATACGGGTTACAAATACTATTATAATAAACCGGGTTACAGAGTGAAATCGCGCTCGTGTGAGGACGCTAGATTTTTGTATGTAAATTTTGTGCTACTGGCGGAGTTCCGGTCCTTTGAAAAGGTTAGTGGTTTTTTAAATATTTTTTTTCATGTTTTGTATGCCAAAAACCAGTGAAGAACATTTTATTTATTTGAATTGAATATTGGTGACATTAAAACTGAGTAAAAAACTAAATTTCAACAGGATAAAACTAAAAAGGACAAAACTACTGTTTTCATGATTTTAATATTCTAAACACTAGAAGTTTTTTTAGATGATGGAAAATAATGTTTCAGGCATACGTATGTAGACATATCCAATTATTTCTGCACAGCCTTTCTTTACAGCCATAACCTTACGGTAACGTACTACTTACTTGAACAACTTTTTATAAATTTTCTATTTAATTTTCTACTATCTGTGTGGACACATCGTTAACACATCTATAATTAATTGCCGAGTGTATTAGGGTTCCGCGTGAATATTCATGGACCGTAGGGAAAGCGTGTGACAGGACCTTTTAAATTAAACACGTTATAGGGTCCCGTAAAGCTTGTTAGCATCGCGTATGGTTGAGAAAACAGGATAAATAAACATAAAATCAATTTAAAGCTTAAATTGAATATTTAGTTGTTTTTTCATAATTTATATCTCCTCTTTTTCAACAAAACATAATAATTATTATGTATACAGATATTCAAATATTTATAGAACTAGCGAGTATCATTAAAAATAACTTCTTAATTTTTTTCCACGTTTCCATATTAAAATATTCCATTTTATATTGACTTTATCCCACTCAGCTATACATGTGAACAAAATTTAATAGAACGATACAGTTATTATTGTCATAGACTGTTTCAATTGTATCATTATTTTTTCGAGAACTAAATTTAATTAATTGTTCGTTATTTCTACAACGTTACTACTACTTTCTACGTTCAAGGTTGCCTGGAATAGATTATCGCTATTAGTGATAAGACCGTCTATTGTTTCACTAGTATTTAAGTCCCTTTTTGCTATGTAATTTGTGTTTTAGTTAAGGTGTAAACAAGAGACAACAAACAGTTTATCTATCTATCTATCAACCACAGCGTGACATCCACGGGACTTGATACTAATTTAAACATAATTAAAAAAGTGTTTTTTTTTTTTTTTTATTCAAAAAATATCGATTCTTCACACATGATGCCATTATTATAGTAAAACAATCTCTAAATAGTTACTAGTCGAAATCCGTCAAACTAATAAGTTGTAAGTACATGAATACCTTCCTACTTATGGTCCAAAACTTTACTTTCCTTTGATAGTCTGGTAAAATACGTTTCCATTGAATGTCGTTTCCTGTAACCATTTCGCTTAACTTTAACCCATATATGTAACCATACGTAAACTAATTAAACAAGCCCCAATCCTTAACACTTCGGCTGCCAATCACCCGGTCCTCACAACCGGGTGGGTATTACGGCACCGAATTATCCATTCCAATTTACACCCTATCTTCTCACGTTAAAGTTTAAATTCAACTGGATTAAGCAAACATTTTAAGTGTGCTTTTATTATACGGAATTAATATTTAATATGTGCATTGTAATTTATAAAGCCATGTATATATATGCTGCCACCCTTGAATTCACTGTGTCGGAATTTTGTGTATGAATAAATAAATGTTTATGCTGGAAGGAGGTCTTATCATGCAAAACTCTGCATGAAATGTATCTTTATTAAGAATTTCCTTTTTTTTATTCCAAAATAAGTTAGCGATTGACCGCCACCTCAACTGATATTAGCGACCTTGCGGTCTTCAATGGTTGCATTGAAAAACAAAACAGACATAAGATATATTTTTTTATTAAATATTGAGAAAGATCCACTTATCAAGCTAATTCTACATTTTATTAGTACACAAAACAAAGACAAAACCATATATAAGAAACATAAAAATAAAATCTATTCTAACCCTCACATATTCGCTTTTAAAACCTTCAAGTAAGTAAGAACCATTCATTTTAACGTGTATGAGTATGTCGTCATAAGCTCACATTACATAAGCCATACCCTTAACCCACATACGGGCTGAAAGCTCATCTCGTCCGCCCCCATTCTCGTGCACCGCAAATTGCTCTGCTCGCCGTCATTCTGGCTAACCCCAACCTCAACCAAGCTTCGAGCCTAGTTACACTCAGTTCTCATAAAACTCGACATGTCATTTACTATTCAATTTTAACTGATGAAAGCGAAATCAAGACAACGTATCTACGGAGTATAACTATGAATATATTTTCAGGGGTCATTGTACATATATAAAATTATAAATAATTTTAACTATGATCATGAATTGCAAAAAAGTATCAGCTGCTCCGCACATTTTATCGAAGGTCGATTAACTTTTTGTATGGAATGCAATGAAATTAATTTTTACTTGGAATGAATTTCTGGATGCAAGCCGCTTCCAACCGGTCTTTCTGGAAATCCATGGGGGAGGCCTATGTCCAGCAGTGGACTTCTTATGGCTGAGATGATGATGATGACGGAACGGGCGAATTGTTTTTCGCAATTTCTATCGCAGTTAAAACAAAAGATTAACGTTTTTGTAAGTATAATGATACCTTAAACCATATCATTCGTGCATTGTTACACTGTACGCATAACTTTTTACTACATTTTCTGTTATATGCTTTGTACTGAGTGAACGATTTGTCTGTAAGGCTGTCAGTCTTACAGACAAAGTACACTCTAGACTGATTCAAAAAATCAGCTGGTTCCGGTTATGAAGAGAATGAAAGAATTTCTTGGTTGGGGGTGAAATCGCAAGATACGGCTACTTTAATAACAGTAATGGTTTCATTCCACGCTTGAGAGTTAAGTATCGTTATGTACTCCAACATAAGTTTCAATCAAGCAAGTTGACGCTGAAAGCTCAAGCACAGACCCTATTGAGGGCGTGCTCGTTATCGCAGGTGGACGGCTCGTGCCGTATCCGGGCAAATCCGGTTACAACCGGTTACCGCGGGCCGGATTACGCGCGTGATCCGGCTTTGCAGTTTGAGACTTGATTTATATACTCGGCTTCTCAGCTTTTTACGAATATTATGTTGTTTTGCCGGATTATATTGATTTATGTTTTGTGATTGAATTCCTCGTTCGGGGTATAAAAAGTTTTGCATGACAAAAAGGCAGTTATTGCTCGGATTATAAGATGAGCTAAATAAAAGCTCTAACTATGGTAATACAAACCTATCTTGTGGTTCCTTTTCAGTAACATTTCTGTTAACATTTTTAGGGTTCCATGCCTCAAAAGGAAAAAACGGATCCCTAATAGGATCACTTTGTTGTCCGTCTGTCCGGGTGTCAAGACCTTTATCTCAGTAACGCGTGAAGGTATCGAGTTGAAATTAAAACCATATACGCAGATCCATAGTATCTTGCCGTAGAAAGAAAAATAAAGTTTCTCAGTTTTCGTAAAAAAAAGTTGCAGCCGAATATGTCGTAAAAAATGCACATTTCGGCACTCACAAAGGAATCTAGAACCTAGAACTATGAAATTTGGCAAGAAGCATTGTGTTATAGTACACATATAGGAAAAAGTCCGAAAACTGGTCATTTTTAATTAGATCACAAAAAATAGGGTCTTTATACAAGGAATCCAGGTCTAAATTTTAAAGTGAATTAAGCGTATCATGTGGGGTATCATATGAAAGACCTTAATTAGCATAAGTTAAAACAGGTTTTTAAATATTTTTACGATTTATATTTTTCAGTTTATGAAGGAAAAATATATGATTTCCCCCTTTTACCTACTAGTTTGTACGGAACCCTTGGCGGAGTCTGACATGCACTTGTCTAGTTTTTTTTGTTATTGATAGGCTTGCTTTCGACTGCCAACTAACCTGATATTGATTGAGATTATAGATTACGAGTAAAATGAAGTACGCTTATTTAAAGTACACGTATCTTCCCGATATTTTATAATAATTGAGAGAACATACTCACTGCTTTGTTTCATAGTCAATTTTACCTCGCTATTAATAATTGATATTAAATAGGGAGGTACGAATAAGATAAATACAGAATAGAAAAATAACTATGTTAATGATTTATTTTATGGATACAGTAGAAATAACTTCTCTTTAAATAAAAAAACATGTAAGTAAAATCAAATCAAATTTCTATGGAACCATACATATAAGTTTTATTTAATACTTGTTTGATTCAGTTCGACGATTCTCTTAGAAGTTTCTCGATTTACGGTTGCAAGATGTTTGAATGATAAACTACGAAAATAGAGCGTTTGCGGTTGTTATTTATTTGAAAATATGTCGTAAATATCAAGGCGCTTGGATTAAAGAAACATTTTGCTGCAATTTTACAGAAAACAAGTTAAATACTTACTCACATAAAACTCCCACAACTTTTTAATCTGTACCACACCAAACTACAAACAAAGCTCAGAGATTAAATCGCGACTCCTAAGTATTATTTCAGAACTAAGATCTTGTTTCGGAACGCTTCGAGACAAGCAAACTTGTTAATCCCTTATCCTGGAACAGAATCAGAGTCTTCTTGCCAAGGGGCAGGCTGCCAACTCGTGAAGTTTATAAAATGTTTCAATTTGTATAACGGTTTGTTAATATATTTTTAATTCTTATAAATGCAGCGATTTTTTTGTTTGTTATTAAGCTCTTTCATAACGCTTTGTTGCCTACACTGTAACGAAATCCAATGTAAAAAAACTGAATTTATTCAAAATTTGTATGAAAATTATAATAAAATTAACATTTTTTTAATCAAACAAATATGTTAAATATTAAAACAAAAAGCTAAAATGAATAAAGCATGACACCAACAAGATCTCTCAAATGAAATAAACGCGTCAAAAACTCGAGCCTCCTAACCTCCGACATATTACACACACGTCGAGAATACGAAGCCCTCAGACGTGCTCGCTTAGACAAGCACGCTTG
Organism: Lycia hirtaria; assembly: GCA_947563715.1. Taxonomy (NCBI): domain Eukaryota; kingdom Metazoa; phylum Arthropoda; class Insecta; order Lepidoptera; family Geometridae; genus Lycia; species Lycia hirtaria. Next base: position 9,215,577 of record OX387380.1, read on the forward strand.
CTCGAATTATTAAATACAATACCTATTAGTAACAATTCCGCATACGCTTTGTATGCTAACGGGCGCGAGCGGCGCATGCATGCCGAAATGGCACGTCCGACTGACGCGCGCCGTCTTATCCGGTATGCTTTTGGTACGCTGAGACGTGTAGACGCCCCTTTAACAAAACGGTCGCTCGGTTTACTTCATATTTTGTTCTATTATGATGATTTATTTTAATGTTTGTAATTATGTGTTAAATAAGTTACAGTAATCCCCGTAAAATAAGTTATGGTATAATTTATTTAATCTGTTATTATAAAATTATGTTTTTTTTTAATATACTTAACAATGATGAAACCATAAAATATAGAAAATTAGTAACTGTTGTTTGTCCTTAATTTGTATTCTTTTTACCTGACCGACATAAATTAAGTTTTTTTGCTTAAGTTGATTTAGGTACATCTATAGGTAGGTAAATTTAAATTGAATCGATTGAACATTTATTATACTAGTATAATATATGCATATAAGCTCAAATAAAACAAGCTCTTTCACAAAATGTTTTTCAATCCATTACCGGTTTCAGCACAAAACTGAATGCCGAAATCACAATTAAAATGGTTTTTCATCGAAGTTCCATTTATGATACAATCAACGATCGTAACTTGGACATAAAGCGAAGCGCGCACTCACCGGTAATCGATCTCAGTAACCGAATTATGGCAATTGAGTCGAGTCTGCGACGGCCCTTAGTAATTTGTGGCGTTGAGACTTACGACTGGAAATGTAATGTCATTGCAATTGCAATATGATCCACTGTCTATGACGAAACTAGTTTTTATTTATTTTTTGTTTCAGCTACTGCTTTAAATTTTAAAGTGAGTTATTTTCCCTTACCTTAAAATATGTTTATTTTATAAATACTATTCAACATACTTAGTTCTCAATAATAAACAAACCAATACTTTGATTTTTTACCACTCGCTTGAAGGTAAGCGATGGTGTAGAAGAGGATGGAGCTCCATGATCTAGAATATGACTGTTCACTCTAGCCTTGAAAATCCCAAGTTTGTAGTTCACTGAAAACATAAATCAACAGAAAAAAATCGTACAAGTTATCCTACTCATGGAAAACGTTAAATATATTCTTCTCTTTATGTTATAATAATATAGTTAATTAAATATATCGCGAAAGGTCAGAAGTAAAAGTGGACAGCCAGCTAGCTTTGTAAGAAGATTGGCTAGAAATAAAGCCCAAATGATGGCAGTCTCGAATTCCAGCAAATTGCGGAAGTTTGTTTTTAATATTGTCTGTATTTATACGTTTTCTTTCGTTTAGTGAGCATCACATTACAACAAATAAATTATTAAAATAGTTCATGAACACAGTAATCAATGTAAACATACCTACATTGATTACCGTGTTCTTTAACAGTGCGATATGTATTGTTATCATTTGTTGAAAGTAATTAGACACTTATCATCAATTAGCTAGATTACACAGTATTACATTTATTATTAACCTTTATAATAAGGAAAAATAATTTAAAAACAAAAATTCATCTCCATCCATATCGGCCTTACCGAAAAACGTTACTTAACTTTGATCAATGTCTCAAATTTTCTTTCTTCTTTCCGCACGTGTCATTACGTGTGAAAAGTTGACAAAGTATTTTGAGCAATGCTTAAATTTGTGTAACATTTTTCGGTAAGGTCCTTAGTGACAAAATATGTTAAGCTTTCTCTGCTCGACAATACTACAAACCAATTATTTATTACAATGGCCAGGTTAAAAAATATTTATTATTATGTACGCGAGACACATGAGATGTATGCTAAACGAAATAATAAAGGAACATATATAAATATAAACGTGAAAAACATGACTAGTAACATGACAAGTTGAAAACATAATAACAAACTTTCAAATTAAAACGTAAAATAATAATATGTCATTTTTCAAGTAATAATTTGAGCTTTCATATCGCTCAACATATCATAGAGTTTGCTTATAAATTACGCATAAAAATATTTCCAAAAATAAAACTGTCCACAAAATGACAAATGCGGTTATGCCACCTGTTAAATTATGCAGAAACCGCGCGGAGCCCGCGCCATTTTGTCCGGCGATGTCCGGTTAAGGTTTTAATCCGGTACATTAGCCATTCCGACCGCGCGCGATCCTCCTCGACCATAACCGGTTCATTCTGAACGGTGATCCGGTCGCACCCGGTTACATGCTTCTACGCACTGTATACGTTTTATTTTTCCAAAATAATACTTAGTCTGGCCATAAATACTGTTACAGTTAAAAATAAGAAAGATATTACATTTGAATTTGGAATCTGTCATTTTTATACGATTGTTCATTGTGTTTTCTAATTTTGGCGCCAATACATTGTACAATATTTTGCGATATTAAAATGGAGTGGGGTGATAAAGAGAACCGAATCGCTGTGATTGCATTACACAAAGTTGGTATGGAGCCAAATGCAATTTTTAAAACTCTCCATACGCTTGGTATTAGTCAAATGTTTGTGTACCGGGCTATTAATAGGTACAATGAGACCTCCTCTGTTTGTGACAGAAAAAGATCTGGCCGTCCACGTAGTGTTCGTACGAAAAAGGTGGTCAAAGCAGTAAGGGAAAGAATTCGAAGAAATCCTGTCCGAAAGCAAAAGATTTTATCTCGGGAGATGAAGATAGCACCCAGAACCATGTCGCGTATTTTAAAAGATGACTTAGGACTTGCAGCCTATAAGAGACGCACTGGTCATTTTTTAACTGATAATTTAAAAAAGAATAGGGTTGTAAAATCGAAACAACTACTGAAGCGGTACGCAAAGGGAGGTCACAGAAAAATTTTGTTTACGGATGAGAAAATCTTTACAATTGAGCAACATTTTAACAAACAAAATGACCGTATTTATGCTCAAAGCTCTAAGGAAGCTTCCCAATTAGTCGACAGAGTGCAACGTGGGCATTATCCGACTTCAGTGATGGTTTGGTGGGGTGTTAGCTATGAAGGAGTGACTGAGCCATATTTTTGTGAAAAAGGTATCAAAACATCGGCACAAGTGTATCAAAATACCATTCTTGAGAAGGTAGTTAAGCCCCTTGACAACACCATGTTCAATAACCAAGTATGGTCCTTCCAACAAGACTCGGCGCCAGGTCATAAAGCTCGGTCCACACAGTCTTGGTTGGAAGTGAACGTTTCGGACTTCATCAGAGCTGAAGACTGGCCGTCGTCTAGTCCTGATCTTAATCCGCTGGATTATGATTTATGATCAGTTTTAGAGAGTATGGCTTGCTCTAAACGCCATGATAATTTGGAGTCCCTAAAACAATCCATACGATTGGCAGTGAAGAATTTTCCCATGGAAAGAGTGCGTGCTTCTATTGATAACTGGCCTCAACGTTTAAAGGACTGTATTGCAGCCAATGGAGACCACTTCGAATAAGCTTTTATATTTTAAATTGTTTTATATTTATGTATTAAACTAACACACTGTAAAAGTAATAAATATTATTTGCAATAAAAAAATATTTTTTTTCTTCATGACAATATTTATGGCAAGACAGGTATTTATCTATACACATTACACATAAATAAGTGCTTACTGTATTATCAAAATAAAGAAACTAAGACTTCATCATAAAATTTTAATACTATATATGGCCGCCATTTTAACCTACTTCAAATAAAATATAAATATAAATAAATATTTGTGACATTTCTTACAACACCATCTAGCCCAAACTAAGCAAAGCATGTATTATGGAAATAGATTGCTGTTAGAATATATATAGGTATACTTTTTTTTGTAAATACAAATACATTTTGGTATATACGTATGATACATAGAAACACCCAGACACAGAACGAACATCCATGCTCATCACACAAATGTTTGCTCTGGGTGGGGATCGAACCCACGACCTATTATAGGTTAGCAAGCAGTTATACTGCCAACTGAACCACAAGGCAGGCAAAGCAGGAGTTTATCAATTCTTATCGTATATTTTTATTTTTCAAAAACGTATAATGAGTCGATGAGAGTCTTTCCTAGAATCGATTACGCAGTTAAGTTCACAAACATACCAACAAATACAATAAAAAACACACTGAGATTTTATCTTTAGCATTGTCCGACGTGTCGCGACTGAAGACTGAAGACGAACCGGGCAATTACCATACTTGGGGCTTGAAACGCAAAGCTGAGGAAAACCTATCTACTTGTATATCATTAAAAAAACAAATAGACACAAAATAACAAACACTACAAATACGCCAAAAGTACTATATATCAGGTAAGTACATACATTTAACAATGTATCATTTAACCACACACCATGGACGGCGGGGGTCTTTGTCCAGCAGTGGATTTCTTGTGGCTGAAATAATGACGATGAACGTTATTTATATTTATTTATTTATAGCGTTCAGAAAATAATTCCTTGTGTGGATGTCTTTGATAGGCCAAATACATCCAAATATTTCAAATATATTTCAATAGCAAATATTTCAATTCAACAATTAAATATGAGCCCAAAAACAATTGAATTCAGGAATTTCTCATTCTAAATATAATATACAACTGAAGCATTCTTACAGTGTAGTTATACATCCATATGACACAGTTGCACATCCTTTTGGCCCAGTTGTAGCGACCGCATAGTCAGTCGCAAGTCGTGTCTCCACCAGTGAGTACAACCTCACCCTGGTACTTCGCACCCGAGTGGCGGTAGCCGGATAATTCTCAGGTTAATTCTCGACATCTTGACGTATCAACTGATTTGAAAGGGTTTTATTAAATTAGCATAAATGCCTCCGAAATGTAAGTAGGCATGACATGCTCTCAGATTGTAATTATGCGACGAGAATTATTCAGGAAGAATAAAATATTTGGGCTTCGCACAGGGCGGGGTACTTGGTCCCACACATTTTACGTTGTGTGACTTGTATGTCATTAAAATGTAGTCAGTGAAGTTACTATTGCAAAAATATGGCCCATAAAGCTTTATCTATCAAGTTTAAAACTTGGAGACGGTGTGTCTGACAATATCTCAACCATGGACAGGATTATTCTTACCAGGAACTTTGTAACACTAAATCGACATTTAAAAGGATTATTTTAGGATAAAGCACCAATATCACCATACTGTATAAATTTAAACGTATAGTTATCTAAGGCGAGAGCTAAGATTTTGAACTACTTTTTTTAATAAATAAAAACTCTTTATTCGTCATAATCATAATTACTTTGACATACTATTATGCAACAATGTCAAAAAATACAATACAAACAAATAACTCTGTTGTAAATATCTCTGTTTCCTGAGACCTACAATCTTGGAATTTTCAAGGCTAGAGTGAATAGATAGTGTAACGATGATGATGATGATGGTGAAATTTCTAGAAGGAAATGCTCCACGACTATTTAAATAAAGAATCTCGTCAACATTCTAGAAAGTTCGAAACAAATGATAAAAACAAAAGACGAGCGAAAAGACGATCGAAATTGAACATTCTGGAACGAAACAAATGACGAACGAAATGACTATCGAAATAAAAGCTTCTAGAAGGTTCTGCGGGGTATATAAGGAGCTTCAGTCGCGGACAGAGGGCAGTTCAGATACGAGTAGCATACAGGAAAGAAGAAAAAGTTACAAGTGAAAGTGAAGTGTTGAAGTGAACAGTATAGTGAAGAGACGTTATAGTAGTAGTGTGTTGGTCGGAACACATACTCTATGTGTTTGTAGCGCGTCGATTCTGTAACTATTGTCGGTGTTTGTGTTATAGACTGTGAGTGCTCTGTAGAAGACACCACGTGTCAAGGAAATAAACGGGCTTGAATAACATCGTTGTTTCCTTCCAATCCCCATACCCACTTCCCGTAACATTATCTTATGTATGGACGAGCTCCATCCTCGGCCACACCGTCGCTTAACATCAGGCGAGTACCAACTCGCCTGAAGTTAAGCGACGGTGTCAATCGTAAAAAAAGCCATTTTATCTTGTTTTTTTTAACGATTAAAACAGTAATACAAAAGTAGCTTTCTTATGAGATACATAATGATTTCATAAAGTGACTTGCCCTGAAGTATGAAAGTATACACATTAACATTGATAATATTAGGTACTTAAGTTCTAGAATGGTACTGAAACTGGGGATTGTACTAGGTTTAAAAGTTTACCTATGTAATGATTTATTTATGTTGTAGAATAAACTATCTGAAACTAGATCCATGAACGAGCTAGTTTATTACACCATCGGGCTTGAAAAACTACTCCTCGAAACTAAGAGAGACGTAAAAGTTCTTGAAGCGGAAATACTATAAAATGTTTTTGAAAAGCTGTTCTAAAACTAACACGTAAAGAAGAAAGTAATGTAAAGATGTAAAAAAGTTCAAAGTTTTAAGAGTTCAAATTTTATCTGTTCAGAGTAAATAAGTACACGTTTTATTTTATTTCTAAGTAATAAAAAGGTTTTGAGGAGCACATTTAAAGTCCAGTATTAAAGTAGTACCTAATATATGAGCACATTTAAAGTCCAGTATTAAAGTAGTACCTACTATATCAGCACATTTAAAGTCCAGTATTAAAGTAGTACCTACTATATGAGCACATTTAAAGTCCAGTATTAAAGTATATGTAATTTGACTTACGAAGAATTGTTATTCGTAGAGTTCTAATGACATTTTGTTATTAGTTTATTTTAATAGATCATATAGGGATCGACGCAAATGGCCAAGAACGCAAAAGACCATTTGGCCTTTTACTTATTTAAAAAAATATTTACTCGAATGGCCACATCAGCGAGAGGCCAAAAACGCAAAAAAACATTTGGCCTTATGTTTATATATATATTAATAAGATATAATAATTATAGTTTTAAAAAACATTCTATGTAAATTTTGACTGTAATAAAAAAAATATACTTAAATAAACAGACAAATTTACTGTTTAAAAAAAACGTGTCGGTGCAACTCTGCGATTCTAAAATCTGACCCACTTCACTCAAGCATCCAATAGAAATATTTACATTTTTAGAGATTATTCAAAAAGTTATAAATCAATGTTTATAAAATAATTATTAGAGAACTTAAAAGCTTTCTCTATACACCAATTTAAGAAACACAAAAATTGGTTCACAAATGATGGAGTAATTCATGTACATAGCACAAAAAAATATAGGTACGGCACGAACAGATAACCTCCTCCTGTTTTGATGTTGGTTAAAAACTGCATGCTGACTTCAAAATACGCAATTTCGTTTACTTGGATGACATTTTTCCAGTTATTGTATTATAGAAACCGATACCGAACTGATTTTGATAAAAAAAATATGGGGCCACCTCTGAAATATTACCTACCAAATAAAAAATAATCATCAAAATCAATTCATAACTGGCGAAGTAATCGATGAACAAACATACAAAAAAAAACATACCTACAGTCGAATTAAGAACCTATTTCTTTTGGGAAGTCGGTTAAAATTAGGACCTCTAATACTGTGCTAATATTTTTAATTAAATGTTTTTGATTTTGTATAATATAACGTAAATCCATCAGGTAGGTGGGTAGGTTAGGTACACAATATAGAATTATTTACCTAACCTATCACTTTGCTTTGAAATAAAAACAGCAAGAATATTTTCTACGTAAGTGCAACTGTAGTCGCAGCCATTAAAAATATAATAAAGGTGTGATACAGCCCTCTAAAGTGGTAAGGTAGTCATATTACCGGGTTAGCGAGTCGTCAGGTATCACAGGACGCCGGGTCACCTGTCAGGCGGCGAGAGTATCTACTTTGTATCACTTTAACGACGCCTACAGCGCCAGCGCCTTTGTAACGCACCTGTGTATCGCGCATAGAGTAACGATGTAGATGGGACAGAAGTTCGAATGACACATAGTATTCACCTATAGTAGTCACTAAAACGAAATAAAGGAACTTTGTTATTTACAATTGTATTTAACTTCTTGTACTAACTAATTGTGGTTTTATACTAGAGTAGTTAGCTAATAATAGTAATTTAGTTTCACATGTACTTAAATTATCGGTTGCAAACGACACAAATATGGAAATACATATTTCTGCTAATACCTAGATCCTATTTAAAAAAAAATTGCATAAAAATGACAATATATATATATTTTTTTATCATATTAGAGGACGACGAATTTACTAAATATATAAAGCAAAGATTAAAACATACTGCCCGACTAAGATTGTGAAATAGAGATTTTATTAATATTAAGTAAATAGTATTCCTTAAACCACGTACCTACTTTATCTGCGTCTGTATTCTCGCATATTACTAGATACATAAGTAATAAAATACTAAGAAATATAATTATAAGAAGTAAGATTAGAAAAATACTTCATCAACAAGATACAAGCTCTTAAATAATGAATGAAAATGTAAATTGAACAGTGGGTAATGAACGCTGAAAGAGAGTGATGCGTGAAAACCGCGGTTGGTTCGGTCGTCCGTATGTTGCGTAAATTATTTTGCACATTATTTTATTACAATGAAATAGTAATTGATGAGGAGTGGAAATAATGGTGGTATTCACAAAATAAAGGAAATCTATGTGTCTGTTAAATTTTAAAATAACTTAGCTTCATTTTAATTATTTAAAATTTTACATTATAAGAATCGTTGGCCACCGATCTTCCATACAAATGGGAAAAAACTATTTCTACCCCTAAAAATTAACCAATTGTGATGGTTTTTTATATATTATTGGAATCGTGCCTACTTATGAATGTAGTAGGCAAAGGCTTGCTGAGGCAATACCTACTACATAATTATGGGAAGATAACAATTCACGGAATACAGGTGTTTGTTTACAACAAATCTGTACGTAAGAAAAATTGACAATAATATCACATTTCTATCACAGGAAATTCAATCTTGATTCAAATAATATTTCATGCAGAGAAATAAAATCATTTTTTTTTCACTAGAAATGGTATGAATGTATGAAAATTAACATGAATCAAATTCAAATGTAAAGATCTGTGAAAGATGTGAAATATTGTCCAGTTTCCTTAAGCATTTTCAGTTAATTCATATCTTGAAAAAGTGTAGTAACTCGTGATTGCGAACTTAATTGGTATAGTCCCTTAATATAATCTTCAGAGCGTCTTCTGCCTTAAAGGCTCATTTCTTACACGTCTCTTCGCTTTAATTATAAATATTATTCTTTGCCCGGAACGTCAGAATAAAAGTACTGAACCGAAGCTGCGTCATAATAAATCTGTTCAAGAGGGCAGCTCAAGATGAGGGGGTAAATCCCCCCTCTCCCATCTCCTTAACGCGTCTCCTCCATCGGTTACAATGTAACGAAATATTGTTCTAACATAATTAAAACGTTAATAACGCCGTTTTAATAACGACTAAATTGTATCTCGTTAAGTTAAAAGTATTTTTGTTCTTAATTAGATAATAACGGAGATGCGGTTAGCGATGTTACATCGTTTTAAGGAGAATGCGAAATTATAATTAAATTAAGAATGCTTTTTTACTTATTTCATTCATATAAATCGGTTGGTTTTTGCAAAACAAAGAAATAATACAATTTAAAAAATCTAGATTGCCCTTATATCATCATCATCAGTCCACTGCTGGATATAGGCCTCTCCCATAGATTTCCAAAAAGATAGATTGGAAACGGCTTGCATCCAACGTCTTCTTGCCACTTGTATGTGTCGTGGCTACACGACATACGCTGCGCTGGTACGCTGCGCTTGCCCCGCTTCTCTTGCACCTAATAATTGTAAAAGCGAAAGTTAAGTTAGTTAAGCTTTTTGTGACTAAACACCTGAAAGAATAACAATGCTACAACATTCTGTATACATGGGGAGGCCATATAATAGTTTTTCTGTATTTAAAATGCCCATTTTCATTAAAATCTCTGAAAATGCATTCGGAAAACAGCAACGGAATATAGACAGTATGGGATATTTCCAAAATATGAGGATGAGCTACTGGACAACGTTGAAAAGTGTGTTGATGGAATTTAGACGCTGGAATGAAATCTATGGATGGAATTCTTTGCCGCCATCTCTGTTTCCTAAGAACTACAATCTTGGAATTTTCAAGACTGGAGTGAATAGGTATCTTCTAGATCGACGAGCTCCATCTTCAGCCACAACGTGGCTTAACATCAGGCGAGTTAAGGTCAATCGTAGATCTATCTAACATATAGAAAACAAGCTTTCAAAGCAATCTCCGAAAAACCAGCGGCAGGATGTGCACAGAGAGACCGCACCCTCCAGCGGCAGGATGTGCACATAGAGACCGCACCTAGGTAAATATTTTTATAAATCGTGTTGAATTACATAAAATGATTCACGTGTTCGTCAAATAGTATCTAACTTCGAAGTGTTCAAGCTGGTACTCTTATTTACTGCGTAGACTTCGAAGTGTTCAAGCTGGTACTCTTATTTGCTGCGTAGACTTCGAAGTGTTCAAGCTGGTACTCTTATTTGCTGCGTAGACTTCGAAGTGTTCAAGCTGGTACTCTTATTTGCTGCGTAGACTTCGAAGTGTTCAATCTGGTACTCTTATTTGCTGCGTAAACTTCGAAGTGTTCAAGCTGGTACTCTTATTTGCTGAGTAGACTTCGTCTTTTGTGGGAAAACTAACGAATTTACGAGAAATCACGGGTGAAGCCAGGGTTATCAACAAGCTATAGAAATTCCGTAAAAATATTATCACAATGTTACAAAATTGTGTAGTGAAGTGACGCAAATTCCGCTCCAGAGATTGACTTCTATTTTGTAACGCCAAGAATCTCGGAGCTTTTTACGGAAATGAAATTTCAAATATTAAAGTAAGTTGTAAGTACCTTATTATAAAGTGTAGCCTAAGACAAAATTCAGACGTAATAGAATTCGTCTGTCTACCTTGTGGCTGGTCGATTTGTGTTCTACCTATATATTCGTGTACTTTGTTTGTTCGAGAACAGCCTAACATTTTACCGATGTATCTAATCAGTTTTGTTCTATTCAGTTAAATATAAAAGGTTTATATGAGTGCTACTCCATACTCCAGTGAACAGCGGACGTTCGATCAAACATTTTGCATGCATAACGAGTTTTTAATTAACGCACAATTGAATTTTATCTGTGTCCTGCCCGCGCTCGAAGCTTGATTGATTATTCCATTGCTGAAATGTGCCATTGATTCCGATCGGTGATTGTTTTTCTGGTAATATTGCGGTGATAGCTCTGAATACTCGTAGTTCGCAGATTAAAGAGCTTACCTTTTTAGCATCACATGGTATTATTGTACAACAGAGAGATGATTCTGAAGAGTGAGCCAAAATATGAAGATTTATAAAGACTGCATGAACTTTAAAAAAATCGTCGCTTGTAGAACTAGAAAACAACATCAAAAATATTTGACAAAAAATTCTATTTGATCCAAGTCAATTTTTCAAAAATGATTTTATGTATTAAATTAACTTCGATTAAATTGAAATTTTTGTCGAATATTTATGATGTTTTTTTTTCTAGTTTTACAAACGATGATTTTTTATAAGTTCACGTAGTTATTTTGTATCTTCAAAATAGTGGGTATGCGCGAGCGAGACGGATGATGGTCGGACTACGGACCCTTAATCGTTACTCTTAATAATTTATGAGTTGAATTTTATTTGCTGAATTTTGTTGACTGAGCGACCACTGAACGACCACTCGCACAAAACCGATAGGTTTAGTAAAAATATCAGTAGGTAAAACACCTACTCTTCAAAGAAATCCTCACAAAGGCGTTACTTTACGCCGTGAGAGATAAGATAGGCTCTTCCCTTTATTATAATAACAAAAAGAATCGTTCTGCACATATTGGAGAGCCTACTGTGCTCACAGAAAATAATCAGACAGTAGGATACACTAACTGTATTTGATTTGACAAATGTTGTATCAGTTACAACGTCAAATATCTTTCCTGTGAGATTAAAAAGAAATTAAGACTTTCTCATATTTACTAATATTTCTTTATTTATAATTATTTTAAGGACATAAGTAATTTTAGATGCATTTTTAGGGTAAGAGGAAGAATTGTAATGTAGTTTGTAGTAAAAGAAATGTAGTCGAATTGAAAACTTTCTGGTTTTTGAAAGTCGGTTTAAAAGTGAGCAATCTCGCTATTTGAAGTATTAAAATAAGACAAGAAGAAGTTATCGATGGTCCCATCGATGCCTAAGAAGAATGCTTCAAACTTTTTGTAATCACAATCTGTGTAAATATGTATAAGTTTCGCAGTGTATTTTCGTTTCTGTTTCAAATTTGAATCAATATCAAGATTGTACAAAAAAAAAATACAATAATTTTTGCTGTACAAACTTGATTTTTATACAAATTTGAAACCAAAACACATCTCTTACACTTCAACAAGACTATCAGAACGTAAACCAATTACATTTAAAAAAATATCTTTTTATTGTTATATGTTATTCTTAGAATAGTTCTAAATAACATCTAAAGTAGGTGACGTTCTGTTGTGGTTTCTGTGTGTTATTATAAGCCCTTAATATCAGGAAGGTCTCGCGTGGCGCCGATAGCCTGGGTAAACAACATCAATATTGCCTTGTGGACGTAACGTCGGTAGGACTAGGGATGGGGTACCAAATCGAAACTAAAATAATATCGATGATGTCTATTATTGTCGATAACGTAATAATAAATTACTTAAGTTTTAAGTTTTTTAGAGTATTTATGTTATTTTTTATTTGTTTATATTTATGTTGATAAAAAATAGTTTTAAAATGAATGAGTGAAATAATTACCTAATATTATCATTTTTCATCGCATCTTCATTTTGAGGTTGTCTGAAAGATATCGCATTTAACTTTGTAGCTTTTATTTGTTACTTAAACTATTATTGTAAATTGTTAACAACAAGTGCATAGTTTATCTACTCTAAAGTGCGGTAATGAGTGAGTACTTTGATGACATTTACGTCTTTGACTTATCTTCTTGTTTTTGTTTAACAAAGATATATTTCTGCAAAATTGATCACATAATGAAGAATAAAACACATTTGAAAGTTTTTAACTAAATCACGACCTATCAACATTAAACTTTTAAGATTTTAATTTACAAATGAGCTCAAAGTATTAATTTTTGAACTAGAAATATATATATATCATATGATAAATGTTATCCTGTAATATATTTTTATGTTTCGTAGATTTTTTTATATATATCGATATTTATTTTATCGACAAACCCACCACTAGCCTAAGCCGGAGCACATTGGCCAAATCAGGACGTCTGTGTGCGCAGCCCTAGCTCTCATTACTAGTTGTTTATTTAATCCTGACCTTTATAGAATTATAGGATTTTGTGTGAGGAAATAAGGATCCAGTTTGCTTGCAATTTTATCACGGGCTACATTTTTATATGACATGCAACACTGGACAGTAAAATCGCCAATACTTGTAGTCTAACTTATGTATGTATAATATTTATCAGCAATATTTACTACAGCAATAGCAATATGTATATGTATTTATCTGAATTACTGTACTTTGACATGTATCTTCTTAGATATAAATAAACAATAATATATTTATTTTAATATCCAATATCTCATTTATGACATTTAATTTCTTTTGTGCACTCTGATTATGACTTTTGTTATTGGACTCGCGTAGCATTCACCTTTTTACTAAACATGTTTAGTAAAAGAGTGAATGGTGCATGTTTATTTATCATTAGTGTAATTCGTAGACTTATGCGGTAATAATTTGATTAATAAATAAATAAATAAATAAACTACTATGAACCATAAAAATACATGTCGCAACGTGAAAATCTTATAAGCAAACATTAGTATGAACCTCATAATTTAATCTTAGTATGATGTATGTCATAATCTAACCTCAGTATGAATAAGCCAACCTAAATCAATGTATGACAAGCTTCACAGGATAACCTCTATATGAACTTCTTCAGCCAATATTAAGTGCAGTAGTACTCTAGCGTGAACCTCATATGCCGATCTTAGTATGAACGTCATGAGGTCAAAGTATATTAACCTCTTCAGGTAAATCAGTACGAACGTAATAAGACGACCTTAGCATGAACCTCATAAGCTTACCGAAGTATGAACTTCATATGCGAGACTTAACTTGTCTTGGCTAGCACATTTTGTCTACGCATCTCTCTTCTTTTCTCTCTCTTTCTTCCGCAACATATCAGTCTCTCTCGGTCCACCTGATTGTTACCGCTTCACAAACGGCTTAGCCAATTTTAATGACAGAAAAGGGAAGCCATAACTCCTATAGAAGGCTTTGCATCATCAGCACAGGCGAAACCGCAGAGCACAGCCAGTTTATAATAATATTAATTAATCTAACTTACCATTCCGCAATGTTAACATAAACAGAAATATTTATCGTCCGCAGCTAGCGGTTAAGAGGATCAAAGGGGAGGATTAGTTCCCCATCTGCGATGCCCTTAACTAATAACCGCGCGGTCGCCTTAACTGAGGCTCGCGGCTTGTAGCGGGCTCAGATTAATTCTATGTGGGAATAGTTTCACCAGTTTGGAAATTATTTCTATCGCGTATATACTCTAATATACTTACGTGAAGGTAGTATTGTTCGTTGACATACATTTTACAGCAGCACTGTGCATACTTTCTCACAAAACGTACACTCAATTGCATGTCGAACAGTTTGTTTACGCAAATTACATTACAAAGACGAGCTCATAATTTCTGAAACTTTTAATTTTAAGACTATATCGTAGCGTGGCTGTCGGTGTCGGACAGACAGACAGACGGACATTTTCATCATAGATACTAAGGTTAATATTTGACGCCTATCATATCAATTTAGAGAATAAATTAACTGTAACAAAATAAAAAAACAAGCTGCTACAAAAGTACTCTTCAAGACGAATCAATCGAACCCAAACTCGATGGGTTTATCTTGTTTAGTTAAGAAGTTCCTATGGCCGTCTTCCGGCTCCATCATCAAAACAGCTTCATTGTACCATATTATTGTATTATCACCGAAGATACACATGCACATCAAATTTGAGCCCAATCAAATATTGGGAAGTGGTTCTAATTTAGCTTAAAAGATTCGTGCTGAACACACATACAAATATTAATTTACTCCTTAATATAAAATGTTTTTATTTTATTTTACACACAGCTGTAAAGTATTCGGATCACATACCTTAAAGCATAAAAATAGTGTTAAGTAGAAAACTTTGCTCCTGGTCCAAACGTAGAATCCTTCGCTTACTCCAGACTCAACTGTCAAGCAACCTCAGTAAAGTATAACTTTCTAGCCTGGTACAACAAACAACTAAGACAATAGATATATTTACGTAGTTTCAGCTATATCGCAAGAAATAACTTGAAGCTACTGGCGATATCTGACATCTACCGCTCGATGCTCATTAATTTACGACTCTTGTTCGCAAACTATCGCCATATTAAACCTACAATTGTAATCTTTCCGCTGTGAGCTTTACAAATCGGCCAACTCGTAACTACTACGTTAAAGTCGTGTGTCGCAAACGTTGCTACGTTTGCGCGCTTTACCGTCTTTTGTTAGTAGGGCTGTCACATTTCAGTACTCTGAGCCCTGACACGTTTTCACTGATGACGTTCTAAATTTTTCGGTACATAGCTTCATGCTTTATCAAAAGCTGTCTCAGTTAAGAAAATCTCGGCTGACACACCCCAAAAACTTAACCTCCCAACTAAATGTGCCTAAATTAAAATATGAAACGTCAGCAAACGGTTGAGATTTCAACAATACTTAAGTAATGATGGACAACTTCAACGCCAAAATGGTTGTACATATTTTAACAGAAATTTCATTCTCGATATTGTTTTATATCAAATCTATTTTTCCTGTAATATATTTTATTGATCCCTTGTTAAAATTTCACCTGAACTCACTACAAATTTTTCCAACTTTAGAAAATTTTAAACAATACGACAACACATACTTTATAGTCTAGATAAGAAATCGAATCAAAAGGAGCCTACACTATATTCGTAACCAGATATGTTTTTCTTTTACCCGCATATATTTTAGCGTCTTGTCCATTTGGCGCAACCCTACTCCATCCCGGAATGAGTAAAGCATTTGTCACATGATCCCGGCAATTCTTGGGCCACTCTTACAAATTGTCCTTTTACGTCAGCCAAACAGAACTCTCGGTACATCTACAACTGTATCCCACTTTTGATGTGTTACGTTATGTGTGAAAAAAAAAATTGCGATATGTATTTTCAAGAGGTTTTGTGATCTTTTTATTCGTAAAAGAGTGCTTGCAGATGATCCATATTTTTTATTGAAATAAATTCACTTTATTGTACAATATTACAGTGCGAGTTTTAAGAATATCTAAGACGTGTAAGTCGCTGCGCTATTATTATCACCAACGCTAACATCGGTAAAATATGTGAACTCAATATTGTTTCTTTGTCCTCAGGACCTGCAGTCAGAGATCGAGACCCACCGCGATGTGTACGCATCGCTCACGGGGACAGGCCGGCGGCTGCTGGGCAGCCTGTCCTCGCAAGAAGACGCCGTCATGCTGCAGCGGCGGCTGGACGAAATGAACCAGCGGTGGCACCATCTCAAGGCGAAGAGTATGGCCATCAGGTTGGTGTTGGAATCTATAGCATTTGTAGAAAATATTATATCACTTGTAGTTTTAGAATTTTGCAGAGCATTTACTTAAAACCAAGATGTATTCCGCATTCCAGGGTAATTGTTTTAGCGGAATTTCTGGATATAAGATTTCACATGTAGTAAGGTAAAATCAGCCTATTCCACATTTTGACGGTACGCACAATTGTTAGATAAATGTTTGATTTGGATGGAAACCTACGACCTATAACTTAAAATGCATACATACTGTACACTGAACTGTAAGACCAGTGGTTGTAGGAAAAGTGTCAAAAATGTACCGATGTAATCGTGATGGGAATGTCATTGGATGTAATAATGTTTTCCCGTTGAAATCTGTATTTGAAACACAGTGACGAAAGTTTCACAAAAAGACTAAGTGACTGTAACCACAGCATTACAAAGACATCAGTCTGCTGTTGCCACGCGGTTAATTTACATACATAGGTATATGAAAAAGTTCTAAAGGATAATATTTGATCAGTATACGTACATTGAGTACTATTATAGGTGACGAAGATTGCCGTAATCTAATCCCATCTACGTGTGAACCGACGTGCTAGTATTATCGAGTTAGGGTTGCCACTTTTACTAATTAGCCGTTAAGGCGGCTATTAGACAAAATTATTAGAGTAAGGCTCATGCATGTACGCTAGAAATATTTGAATTATAAGTATATAGAGGAGTGCACTAGAATTTTAAGACTATTTTATGCTTTGTTTAATGTGTTAAAATATTACGAAGTTATTGAAGTTGTTTTTGCCTCGTTTAAAACATGATCGTTTTGGTGATGTCAGAACATGACAGGCACACTCACTACGTAATTAGGTATGCTTCTGTGAGCACTGAATACATTAACATTACAGATGAGTGAGCGAGAGGATGGCTAGGTCCCTAGGTCTGCAGTTTTTAGTCACCTACGCTACATTCTTCTACATTTATCAACATTCAGTTTTTTCACAAGGACACATCTGTTGCAACGGTTATCAATTTTACGATATACTTGCTGAGATCCAAAGATTACGCATAAAATCACGCATATTTTTCCTTAAGGAATAGACAGAGCATTAAAGAAAAGGGAACCATTTGACGCTACAGAGGAAGAAGTTCTTCCTTCTTAGGAGGGTATTATAGAGATGGGCAATGTTGATATGTGAATCAGTTAGGTTACAAGTCTTCGACTTTTATATATATATAGATAATACTAGCCATAGATAATAATAATTCTATTTTGAAACTATAATTGCGGATTGCAGTAGCTGCGCATACCGACTATTAATTACATTTTAGTCTGTAGATTCGTAGTTACCTGTAGTCACTGCCTTGATCCGATTTCGCCGCAGTACGCGTAGACGGCCGTCGCCAGTAATCTGTTTGCCGTAACGTGGCAGCCCTGCGGCGGGTACGGTCGCTGGCGGCCGCCGTACGTACGGCGAATCTGCGGTCATTGAGTTATTAGGCTGCTGTAATCTGATACTGAGAGATGAGATGCGGTGATTTGATAATACGGCACAACTTAGTTAACCATCTACGGTCTACCTCGTATTTCGGAGATTATAGTGTCACCGTGCAAAGTTGTAGCTGTCTGTTTATTTAGTTTTTGCTTGATTTACTCGTTAAAAAGGTCCAATTTGCTAACATCTAAAACTTTATTAAATCAACATAAAAGTAAAAATTGTGTAAGTACTTTCCATATATTCTCACTTTCGTTCGCAAGACGTTAGTGACGTCTAAAAATAATAGCTCAAAACACTAAGAAGTTAAAACTTTGTACTTAATAAAGCTGATTAGTTTCTGTCTCGCCATTTTAGCATCAAATAAACTAAATTTATGACTCTTTCGTAATGGGAGCTTAATTACGAAAATACAAACGGATATTTGTCGAGCAATATTTTCAAAACTCGTTAAGAATGTCTGAGACTACAGGTAAGTATGTCACAGCCAATAAACCAAAAAAATAGCCTAAAAGATCAGCGAGTTGAAGCTATAGATTGTAAGGTATATATGACGGAAGATCTATGTTCCGCAATAAACTAGTGTCTAAGATGAAGAGGTGATAATACTGAAGCCTAAACAACACCATAGACAAAACGTAAGCTAATAATAAGTATTTTGAAATGATCTATTTTACAAAATAACACAATAAAATAAGAGCGTGTAACAATCAGCATTACCGTTCGGAACACTGCATCACATCCGAGCGCACATTTGTAAACGTCACGTGACAAAAAAACCGTTACTTCAAATGACAGATTGCAAATGGCGACGTAAAATGTGCGCGAATTTACTAAAATGGCAACAGTTTAGCGAACTAAACGAATTGATGGTTGTTATTTATGTTGTGGATCTATTTTATATACCTATATTGGCGTAACTGTACAATACAATACAATACAATTTATTTTTCGTACACTTTTTCATACATTATGTACTATTGAATGATATAAAACAATTTACGTCAGCAGTTTTGTAGCAAATAAAAAACCGGACAAGTGCGAGTCAGACTCGCTCACCGAGGGTTCCGTACAAACAAAATAAAAGGGGGAAATCATATATTTTTTTTAATTTTCCTTCATAAACCGAAACAAACATCGTAAAAATATTTAAAACCCTGTTTTAGTTTATGTTAATGAAGCTCTTTCATATGATACCCCACATGACACGGTTAAAGAACTTAAAAATTTGGACCCTCATTCCTTGTATAAAGACACTATTTTTTTGTGATTAAATTAAAAATGTCCAGTTTTCGGATTTTTCCTGTATATGTACTTTAACATAACGCTTCTTGCCAAATTTCATAGTTCTAGGTCAACGGGAAGTACCCCATAGGTTTTGATTCCCTTGTGAGTGTTGAAATGTGCGTTTTTTACGACATATTTGGCTGTAACTTTTTTTTTTACGAAAACTGAGCAATTTTATTTTTCTTTCTGCAGCAAGAAACAATGGATCTGCGAATATGGTTTTAATTTCAACTCGATACCTTTACGCGTTCCCGAGATAAAGGTCTTGACACCCGGACAGACGGACAGACAGACAGACGGACAACAAAGTGATCCTATAAGGGTTCCGTTTTTTCTTTTGAGGTACGGAACCCTAAAAAGGTTTAGGTCGGGGTTAGAGTATACTTACACCATTCTCCCCTCTGCACCCCAGCTAATATTCAACTGATTTGTAACCGTCCAAGTATTAAATTTTGAAGTTAACAAATTCTACCAAAAGCATTTCACAAATTCGTGTACCAAAAGGGGAACAATTCGGGATGTTCCGAAGTTCGGCATCCGAGCTATGCATTCAAAGGCAGGCTTCCATATTGCATAATCTTGGCTTAAAGAGAAACGGGTTGAAAACCTTTGCGAGGAATGCGTTTTAATTATTTCGTGAGACCTATATGAACAGATATAAGAGACCAGACTGTCACTAAATCCCGATGATTCAAAGTCAAAGTTTTGAAATGGAAAAGGTGCAAAGAGGTCGCCAATATTACAAGCACAATAAATTACAATTACAATCGTGTAGCAAATTATTACGCTTTTGAAAAACGCAATTTGATTTTTTCTATTAATTTTTTCATAATATATTTATTTTCACTTTATCTCATATAACCTAACCGAATTTTTCATGACTTTGCTTTTCTTCATCAAAATCATAGTCTCTTTCTTTTGTTTTTTTTTAAATTAACTTGAGAAGGAAAACTATGTTATATGTAAATATGTATGTCTGTTTTTATATTATCGCCTGTAGCCTTGCGATTTAACTGAATAAATTAGACTTAAGTATAGTTATGTTTCACCTTTACACTGATTACTACACACGCTAATCAACTAATCGTATTAATCAATGGATTCCACATCACATCTTCTCTCCCTTAAGTCCATCAATGGATTTCGATTTAACTTATTTAATCTTTAATAAGTCTGAATTCGGAGTGTCATGACCTATTTTGTAGTCTAGTATATATTTCGTTTTAATAAAATTACATCAAAATATTATTTGATTACTGAGTTAGCGTCATACTTGGAATCCCTAGGTGGATCAGGATCCTACCCTCCAATATCCCATCACGAGCATGCGTGACACAATAAAACGCCACTGTTTAGCGATGTGATCGCGACATAAAACAAGATGGCGGTTTTAAAATCACTTTATTGTCCTGTTTTACGTCTCTCGAATAAAACGTGGCCGCTTCTCTCCGTAGACACTCCACGTAATTGCCTATTTCAATGGCCGATAAACTGTCCCGTGTTTTGCATTTAGATTTATTTAGATTGAGGTTTAATTTTCAATGGTTTGCTGGTTTTTACATCGGCCTCGAGAATGTTTGAGATTTTATAATGGAATTCGTTAAATACCAATGCTGCCGTGCCATCATAATTATCAACAACATTGTACAATTTTTGTTCTACGAAGCAATTATAATCGTGGGTTATAATATTATCTAACTGGATCGTATACGTCATCCCAAATGGAAGAATTCACGTATCCCTCGAACGGATAGCTGGTTAGCTTTTGCTTGAACACCTAGTCTAGACCATTTGAAAAATAATAGAAATGGTAGCCTAATAGCAGCTAACTCAAAAGTCTTTTTTTCATAAAATATTAACATAAACGCTTTTCTGTCGAAACGCGCCTATTTATTTTGTTTCTTCGATAACGTAGATGTAGCTAGTTCATTCAACGGGCGGTTTAGGCGTCTCACTCCGCCTAACTGTTCGACCGGCAGGTGGAATTCGACTACTATCTGGTGGAAACTTTAACAAACATCAACCCTTCGACATCATAAATCATTTAATTCTTGTTTATTATACAAAACCATAGGCACCAAACGAGTAGTTTTCAAGAAAAGAATCAAGGGATTAAATAAGTTAAAAGTACGTAAAACTAAATCACAAAGATATTAAACTCGTTTCTCCGCCAAGAATCTCCTTTTGTGAAGCATTGACATTCAATGCGCCGTTTTTAACCAAAACGCATTCTTTTGAGATTGAGAGCTCTGTCCCTGCAATAAGCAATATACCTAATTTAATGCGATATCTCCAAGCGTTTCGGTAAATTTTATATTCTAATCCGAGACAAAATCCTAGCTCGAATTTATTCGATGCACTGATGCCAAATTACATTTTCATACAAGCCTTTTGTAAGTTGAGCCAAGTTTCTGATTACATTCTTCGGAGACCTTGGGTAAATGGGATTATCTTTGCTTTTCTTTCGAAATAAAAATTAAGTGTTTTGAAAGTGTAGGAATTTGACCATTTCAAAATGCATTCAGAATTTTATTTAAGATTAGTTTATTATAATTGAGAATCATATGATTATACTGCGAAGTTCAAGAGACGAGGACAGTCGTAATGAATTACCAGCAGCCTGTCAATTTCTTTTGGGATTTGGCCTTTTGGTCCACTGGACTTTGTGGCCCAGAACGTAATATTATGTGTATTCGTGTCATCCTAAGCTTTGAAATTTCGATTTCAATTAAATCTGCTGCAAGATGAGGCGCTTTCATACGTTCTCACAGATGCAGACCGCTGATGCATAAACATGTTTGCCCAGGTGCAGCTTGCACCTGGGCAAACATACTAAAGCCAGATGAAGTTAAACATTTTTCCCTCAAGAAAATACTGCACTACGTAATTAGTGCAAAACTTGTTGAGGAGACATGTAATACAGCGGCGAAATATAAATAAAATATAAGTTTCCGCAGCCTATCTTTATATTGTTGGACTTGGTGATAATAGACAAAATCTCGCTTTACATTAGACCTTCATATCTTCTGTTCCAGGAATCGACTAGAAAGCAACGCAGAGCACTGGTCGGCGTTGCTTCTCTCGCTTCGAGAGCTGACCGAGTGGGTTATCCGGAAGGAGACTGAGTTGAATGCGCTGGCGCCACCCCGGGGCGACCTGAACGCGCTGCTCAAACAACAGGTTCTCAACTTTTGCAAGATAATAATAATAACGCAGGGGCGGCTTTGTGGCCAGCCATCGGTGAGTGGCGACACCGCGTACCCCGATGTTTCCTTGGGGCTAAATGAGACCCCTGACCTCCAGCTTGCCTTAACCGGCCGGCAGTGTGGTGGAAACTGCAAGAGCTAAGACCCTAAGCTCCAGGGTGGAAGTGTTAAAGGACATAACGCCGCTAGTAGCTCTCAGTGAACGCGCAGCACACCTCTCGACACCCTTAGCCACCCACACCGATGTTGCTTCTCCGGCGCCAATATGCGGCGCCACTATGGGGGGCCCATTTAGTGGGTGGCGAGTCATCACCTGCCTCAATATTTTTGGATAATGAGACAAAATAGGCAGGTGCCGATATCTCATTCTGATGCTCCCACACAGAAGTACCTTATCTTACTCACTGTGTGGGAGCATAAGTCAATAAACTAGTTTTATAAATCATAACCATTTCATTTCAATAGCCCCGATTTGTCAAATTCCATATTGTACAATAGTTCCATCATCCATCCACATATCAAAACACTGTATTTTTAATTTTTTGTAAAGGGCCTCTCAGTGTTGGCTTAGGCTCCACTGATGCCCATCAAAGGACCTGGCTACGACCCGAGATTTAAAATGAATAAAGAGTCATAATAATAAATTATTATTATTTATTTAATGGAAGTGACAGTGGGCAGTACACAGATATAAGATTTTCGGCTTATAGAGCCGAAAAGTTCTCGAGTGGATGTACTGGCAAGCGCAGCGTAAGATGACCAGCCCCAAGATGGACAGATGACATACAAGTGACAGGAAGACGTTGAAGCCACATCCATTCGGTCTTTTTGTAAATTCATGAGGAGGTCTATATCCAGCAGCGGGCTTCTTGTGGCTGATATGATGATAATGATGAATATCATAATGAGAGTTAAGTTATATTTCACCAAACAAGAGTTATTATAACTATTATATCAGACATTTTTGTAGGTCCCGTAACGCAATTGTAAGCTCTTTTCTGTGTTTTGGGTAATCCCAAGTGTGACTTTTGTAGCGGTCGTATATTAGAGTATATTAATACCTTGTACACGACCTGTAATAAAACTTTTTAGATTAATTATAAATGAATGAATTATGCCAGGCCATCGACCTGGCTCGGTTAAAAGCCGCCTCTCAGCCGGAGTCCGGCGCCTGGCTTCACGCACTGCCTTAGCCACACTTGGGCACGCTTTTAGACGACAACTCCGTGAGGGCGGCCGCGACTCTTCGTCTTGGTTGCGATATCTGCCAGCCTCATACGTGCATTTGTGGTGCGCGTGTGCAGGCTAATGGTCATCACGGATTGAGCCCTACCCGTAGCGTTGGTCGAAGACCTCGGCGTCACGGTATTAATGACCTTTTACAGCGTGCCCTCGTGTCGGCCGAAGTACCTTGTGTTCTGGAGCCTACTGGTTTATCCCGTACTGATGGCAAGCGGCCAGGTGGTCTTACGCTGGTTCCATGGCAGAGAGGTCGCTGTCTCGTATGGGATGCAACGTGCGTATGCACATTTGCATCCTGCCACTTCCCGTCCATTCAACAGGTCGCCGGTGCGGGAGCGAAGACAGCCGCTAAAAGAAAACACCTCAAATACTCCTGCCTGGAACAGGCGTACGATTTTGTGCCGTTTGCCGTCGAAACGGCCGGACCTTGGTGCTCCGAAGCCCGGAAATTCATAAGCAAGCTGCGGCGGCGACTAAGAGAAAGGGGTCGTGACCCTCGCTCCGGGTCATATCTGATACAACATATTTCTCTGTCGATACAACGTAACGCAGCCAGTATAATGGGGACTTTTCGGCAGGGCTCCATAAAGGGAACTCTGTTCGATTAAATTGACATATTTTCTGTTTATTATTGACATGTATCTTTAATATAAGTGACGATTGTTTACAATTTAAGACTTGTGTAATACCTGAATTATATACAGTAAAATAAAATTATGGATTAAAGATGGTTATAGTTGTATCTCTGTTAATGCATACCCTGATGATTCCAGGATGACCACCGCGCATTCCGCCGACAACTAGAAGACAAGCGTCCCGTGGTAGAGAGCAACCTACTCAGCGGGCGACAGTACATCGCCAACGAACCGCCCCTGTCTGACAGTGACACTGAACGTAAGCTCCATCATCATCACCCGCTAACTGTATCATTCACCAACATTTATGATGTTTTTATCTTACGACTTCACAATGTGCATGTATCTTAAGATTAAGTTAAGAATAGATTTGTCCCAAAATTCTGACCTGTGGTACATTTTATTTGTTTTGCTGATTCTTGTTGATTGCTTCCTATGTTACCTACGTCTAAGCAATTTTTAAAAGTTTACTTTGAATCCCTTTTATAACAATTTCGTGTAACATATCATGATCATAACATATCATCAATAAGGCGGAAATCGAGGCGTTGAGAGAAGATATGGTTGTGCGTATGAATAAAGCTCTAGAAGCTGTGTCCGACTGGGGTGACGAAAATCTCGTCAAATTCAACGCCAACAAGACTCAAGCCTGCCTTTTCTCCGCCAAAAAGAGTGAGTTTCTTTTGTTTCCTACTTTCCGAAACATATCATTGGCAGACCGTCTTGAACTGCTGGGACTCACGTTAACCCCAACAATGAACTTTAAGGGCTACTTTTATCTAAGGCTAAACTGGCTAGTAAAAAGCTTGGCATCATTAATAAGGTTAGGCGATACTTCTCACCGGGACAACTGCTTCATCTATATCAAGCACAGGTCCGATCGTGTATGGAGTACTGCTGCCGACTTTTTGATGGATCAGCCAAGTATCAGCTGGAAGCTTTAGAATCAGTGGACCGGCGAGCTGTGAGGTTAATCGATGACGATAAACTAGCTGCCAAGAAGCTACTTAGTCTTGAGCACCGCCGTAAAGTAGCATGTCTGTCTATTTTCTACAGGATTCATTTCGGGGAATGTGCGCAAGAGCTTCACTACCTAATTCCACCCTTCCCATTTCACTACAGGACTAGCAGAAAGTCGGCGAATTACCACCCATTTCTCGTTGAAATGCCAAAAATCCGTACTCAGCGATATCGATCCACATTCCTGTTGCGTACTGCACAAGAATGGAATTCGTTGCCGCCATCTCTGTTTCCTGAGACCTACAATCTTGGAATTTTCAAGGCTAGAGTGAATATATACCTTCTAGATCGACGAGCTCCATCCTCGGCCACACCGTCGCTTAACATCAGGCGAGTTGGTGGTCAATCGTAGATCTATATTCTATAAAAAAAAAAAAAAAAAATATGAAGTAGCATGACTGATTCAGTATCAGAAGTCCTTGTTAAATCTACAAATATTGCTGAACATTCATATATACTACCTAATTAGTTGTCAATTTTTTGACATCACAAAAAAATCTCCATTATCTGACAAATATATTAAAGTTAATGCAAAATTCATCGTCATCTTCATAGCTCATTTATTAGCATAAGAATATAACTAGAAGAAAATAAAGTAAACGCCATTTTGTGCTCTATTCCGCTATGTAGTGGTATCGAAAATATATTTTCAAAATTTAAGAAAAACATGAACGACTTAGTCGGCAACGACAAAGTTCCTTAAAAAGATTAAAAAAAAAAAAACATAGGTAACCTTAAAATAGTAGCAAGACAAGTAAATAAATTAATCAACACAGATATCAGATCGAGAATGCAAGTCTGTAATTCAATCCAATAGCAGCTATTTAAAGGAGGTCAATATTCAGTTAGCACAAAAGAGTGAATGAATAAACGAATGAATGAACGGAGTGAACGCAATTAGAATCGAGCCGAGTGCGCTAATTGCGAATTCCGTACGCCGATGGACGGCCAGTGTTCAATCAATCTGGAAGAGGGGAGGACTTAGGGTGGGTGCTTTGGGGGGCATACTCCATGTAGATAATAGTTTAAACGTTCTAATATAATATTATCGTAATGATTTCTTTCTACAAGACAACAAAGATATGTATGTATGTACCACATCGTAAGTTTTCAACTTACATAATAGTAAATAATGTATTTTTAAGAATATAATATTTAGTTTTATGCTGACTGAAAAAAAAACTAGCTTCAAAATACGCAATTCGTTTACTTGGATGGCATTTTTTCAGTTTGTAGGGTTGCGTACCTAAAAAGAAAAGGGAAAGGGTTTCACTCGTCTTGTCCGGTTTTTTTGTTATAAAAACCAATGTGCCGAACCTATTTTGATAAAATTTATATGACCACCTACCAAACAAAAAAAAAAAAAGAATTATCAAAATCTATTCATAGTAAGCGGAGTAATCGCTGAAAAAACATACAAAAAAACCATACAGTCGAATTGCGAATCTTCTTCTTTATGAAAGTCAGTTAAAAACCAACAACATAAGTTTATTACAAAAATAATTTAAGATAAATAGTAAAATATTACACAAAAATAAGATACTTAACTAAAAGATTTTGTATGTATAAATAAAAAAATAAAAAAGTTAAATATAAGTTGTTTATTAGAAAATTTTTGGATTAAATATCGTTAACTGTAAAAATTAATTAATTAATGAGTTATATCAACTGTATTCTCAACTTTTACTGAAACTGTTATTTTTCCATGTTTCCAATCTGACGGCAAAAGTGTTCGGTACTTATGCCCCAGCTTATCTCTTAGTTCAGCCCAGGAGACAATGTTCAAGGCGCCTTCCAATCATTCAGGAGCCGATTGATTGCTCGTCGATTATGTTTTTGTGGTCTATGGTTTGATAGGTATGATTGTCAAACTCTATGATTTGAATTCATTGTTCCTTCTTTTTCGCAGGAAAGGGAACATTCTATATATTTTTTAATTCTGTTAACGAAATTTTTAAGCTTAAAAGACAGCCATCCTTTAATGGGGTCATTGTATTCATCATTATGGTTACACCCCATAATGTGGGGAAAAAATTAAATTTAAAAATGAACTATTTAATACCTGTATGAAAGAGCTTGCTAAATTGCTAACTCAGATTTAATTTCATTGTTAACGACGTGCACGCTCTGTACAAATACAATGACCCCATCAATGATATTCCATCATTCATCATTGAGAACGATTATACTAGCCTTCTTCCAATTATAGATTATTAGTGGAAGGCATCGAGGTAGATACTAGTTCAGTGACAGATGAGAGTCGTCGTCGCAATATGCGCATAGCATTATGCAGAGTCACGCTGGTTGTGACGGAGCGTTAACTAAACAGCCTCGATCCATATAGAGTACCTAGTTATTTCTATGGCGTAAAACTCACCTTTTATCTTAATCAAACCAGTTCAAATCGCTGCTGAACGTGGGGCTACCCTAAGGATACCACCCAAGCAATCTTCGGCTTTTTGCTCTTAGTCTTTGTCATTTGCTTTACTTTTATGTGCGGTCTATCATATATCAGAACGTTTCACATTGTATTTTCCGACTTATGGTCTTATTAACAAATCTATTTCTATAGGACTACCCAAGGGCGTCGCGAGCCCATGGCCCAGGGAGGGGCAAGTAAATATTATGGAGGATAAGAAAAATATAAATTGTAGCTACAGGTACAATTGTACGGCCTTAGGACTTTGATTGCTTTGCAGTTGGCTACATTTTTTTAATCTCTAGGGGTGGGCAGCTGCCCCCCTTGCCCCCTTGGCGACGCCCTTGGGACTACCTACATTATAAGTTTAAAACTTTACACCCGCGATCGAGAGATGCTTTTTATTGTATACCTACATCCCAAGGATGACACTTTTCCTCGCGATTAGGTTCTCCTTGATTTTGACCATCAACTCCATAAGTCTACACTACACCACTACACATTCCAAATTTCGTGTTTCTAGGACCAGCGCCTATACAGTATCTGCCAGTTTGTCATTCAGTCACTCAGGACAAAGCTCTTTATGGGGACCATCTCTGTTAATTCTTCCACCACCATTTTGATCCAATCCTAAGCCTGTAAATGTATCTACAATTAACACGAGTACGTCAACGGAAGACAAATTAACGTATTTATTCTCTAATAAGTACATATATCTAGACACAGAAAGCGCTGTAACATTTCATTGAAACAGCGCTATAATTCAAGGATACGGCTTGCTTAAGAATGTAGGAGCTATAATCATTCGATTATCAGTGATTTATAACAGAATCTTGTAATCCTTGCTCCGGAGTCCCAAAACCATAACAACGCCCTTATTGCTCCCATTCATCCCATTTGAAGAAGTTAACACTGTAAAAGTTCAATAAAAAACCTCGACAATAAAATCGGGTAGTCACAAATCGACGTTTTATCGTTGAAAGGCGACTTCGCCCGAAGTTACCCGAGCGTGCCCGAACTTAAATGCGTCCGTTCCGCCCATTGGCCAGGTCGTAAATTTGAAAATGGAACCGAGCGAACGGACCAATGGTGGCTAGTGACGGTTTATCGGGACGATGTCCACCGGATCCGGGTTATGATGGACGTTATTTATGTTTCATTGGTTTTTTGTAATTTTAGAGGTCTTTTCGAATGTAGCATTGTTTGTGGAGTTAGCGAATATGGTTCGTACAAATGTGCAGTACAATTATTTACATATTTTACAAGTAGATCGAAGATTAAGATTAGATTAACTCGTTTGATGATAGGGAATGCAATCTCGTTTTCGCGAGATCTCGGCCTTTTTTAAAGAGATTGATCTCGGAAGAAAAAAGTGCGAGATCTCGCGAGCTTAACGAGATTGCACTCGAGCATAAAAATGTCTTATTCGAAGCGTGGACGTTACATTTTGTTAATTAATCTGTAATATCTAATGGATCTACTGAGTAGATATAGTTTTATTTAATTGATAATAATATCTCAGTTTAATAGTCAACTCAACTTAGATAATAAGTTTTTTTTTTGACTTCTCGTTGTTTTGTTTGTTATAAATGAACTGTTTTATTACTATATTAGATTGTTATTCAAGGGGCTAAAAAGACACATTGTAACTAGGTAGATTTTTACTCCCGAGCTTTAGCGAGGGAGTAAATAGAAACCGAGTTACATGGGGCTTTAGCGCCGTGTGTTACTCTACTTTTCACTACGATTGCGAGAAAATAAAATAATTCAATACAATAATTATAAATAAATATTTATTTAAATAAATAATAAATAAATATTTGTGGACATTTCACACAACACCATCTAGCCCAAATTAAGCAAAGCTTGTACTATGGAACTAGATGGCTGATAGAATACATATATACTTTTTTTTGTAAATATATACATATGATACATAGAAACACCCAGACACAGAACAAACATCCATGCTCATCACACAAATGTTTGCCCTGGGTGGGGATCGAACCCACGACCTACAGCTTAGCGGGTAGACATACTACCAACTGAGCCACAAGGTCAGTCAATTCAAAGTTTATTTTATTAAAAATGAAATGTACAATTTGTACAATTCTGGATATTTAACGAGATGTTTGCAAAGAGAATGTAAATATATTCCAAAGAGATTATTCTACTTTGAATAAAGACTGTTTCCTGTATGTAGGCTCTTTGGAAACAGATAAATTAAAAAAAAAATACTTTTTCCCCTAGAGCTTAAAATTCTATTTTTTCCCCGCTTTAGTACGCTACAATGACGAACTTTTTGAGCAAGAGGAGTGAAAAATGATTGTTGTTTGATATTAGAAGAGAAGACTGGTTGTTTCTTTCATTTGTTATTTGATAGATACATACGTCAAAGTTTACTACTTAGAAGTTAATTAAAAAATTATAGACAGATGCGTCAAACGATGTTTGATGAATAAAACTTTATTGGAAAAATTCGTGAAAATAAATGTTTATCTTATAATACTTATAATTATTACAATTTTTTCTTAATTTATTCAAATATTGAGATTGTTTGCGAAAAAACACACAAAACTGGCAATCTCGCGAGATCTCGACATTGGCGAGATCTCGCAGTATTGTTATTCATAAACTCGCGGGATCTCGCTTGAGCCCCAATCTCGCGAGATTTTTCCATTCCCTACTTGATGACAAGCGATGGTGTGGCCTAGGATATAATTCGTTGATCTAGCTTGCTAGAAGCCTAGATACGAGTATCTATTTTACGACTGACGAGATTTAAAATTTCATTCTCCAGATCCAAATCCATTCAAAAGCGTTGTATAGTAATGCAACGCTTTTGAACCTATATGTATATCAACTAGATAAA
This sequence comes from Lycia hirtaria, assembly GCA_947563715.1. Taxonomy (NCBI): domain Eukaryota; kingdom Metazoa; phylum Arthropoda; class Insecta; order Lepidoptera; family Geometridae; genus Lycia; species Lycia hirtaria. The sequence continues at coordinate 9,246,381 of OX387380.1, forward strand.
TAAATCAGAGTTTTTATAATTCCTTTTTTTCGATTCGCATAATATTTTAATTCGATTTCCAATTAAAATATTGAGCAATGAACAATTCCGTTTAAAAAGATATAATTTTTTCATCGTTATTAATCTATTTTCGATCAAAGGACTTTCTTTAATTAAGCTATTCTCTTAGATTCATTTGTAATAATCGCTACCGTTCGAATACTCCTGCTTCTTTAATGAAATTCGACTTTTTACCCGACTGCGTAAGAAGGAGGGTTATGTTTATCGAGTTTCTATATGACAGCCTAAGCGGCTTGACCGATTTTTATGTGCAAGGTCGTTGTCGTTAGATTTGTTTTCACTTCTGAAGTGTCATAGGCTATACTTTTTTGTAATAATAATAATACATCTCTTGCAAAAATAAAAAATGCGTTTCTTTTTCGTAATATCCAACGAACTTTTTCGTAATAAACAAGTATTTTATACTAGAATTACTGTAAAAAATGCATATTTATAATTACATTATACATTGGTCTAGACATTTGTTGTTTTACTACAGAAGACTTTAATAGTACAGGGGCCCGATTCAGTTATTCGTGTTTTGTGGCGCGTTTCCCGTCGGCTGCAATAGTTATTTTGATTCAGTCACTTTTATGTCATACAATTGACACATTTGATGAAACGTAACACGTCCTTAGCTCGTTACTAAATCAAAAAAAGATAGCAGCCGACAGGAAATGCTTCGCACAAGGTTCAGTTACGAATCGGTCTTGAATAACTGAATTGCGCCCCCCCCCCCCCCCCACACACCCTGTTTTACATACATAAACATTATTTTAAGTTTTCTTGTCAAATGTTTCTTCGCACTTAAGCGCTAAGACACCAAATAATTAATAAATGTACCTACATAATAAGTTTCACAAGAAGATACGTCCATTTAAAATACGTAAATTTTATGACTCATAATCCACCCAAATTGAACAGAATATAAAAGCAGTGTAATTCGAATAGTATACACTACTCAAGTTGTATTGTAGGTATGTTTGTATCGACATATCCGGCCCCTAGTGATGGGCGCATCACTCACTCGGGTGGTTTATCGTATCGATGATCGCGCTCGGACCTCACTACGTCTTGTCCGACATGAAATGGAAGACATGTTGTGTAGCTGGGAATATATCGATGTTATTTTTCAGTTTCAGCCCTTCAGCTACAAGCGTATTTAAAAGCGTCGTATTTTTTTCAATGTGCTTTTAATAAACTGTTTTCTGTAGGTTACACTGTAATACGATTGTTATATAACAGGTTACGATTTGAACCCTGTGTGGCAATGTAATGCGCTCGTCACTCTGAACTATTAGAATTTAAAAATTGTTAAGCCTGGAAATTTCAATGGAAATTGACCTTCAATCCGGTACTCAGCAATACTTTGTGGTTGAATAACGATAATGTCTCCCCAGGTGGAGCTTACAGCAAGAGTAATACGTAATATTTAACACTACCTACCACTACATAGCATGTTATCTCCATGTATGAACACTCTCATTCAAAAATCGAATGTGTACCAAATCATCTCAGAATATATTTACCACTAGAGACTAATTTTCAAGCGAATTTTAATCCCATTATTGATTAAATTTACAAAAAAGGTACTTCGAAAAGGTAATTTCAATCGGAGCTCTCGTACATTCAACAAACTCTCCGTAGATCTACGGAACGTAGACCAGGTAGCTTTTATCTACCTAATTCTCGGAACGTAGAAACTCGCATTCATCAGAGTTAATTAGCTTTCTATTCAATAAAATACTGAAAACGAACATGAATGTAGTAAAATTCCTATTTGAAGGGTTCTGTACATTATAAATCCAAAAATACGAATTACTGATAATAACTTGAACTAAGCGGTTCGCTTCCACCTTACTATTGCGAACCCCTAGAAAATAGATGCTTTACCACCGTGCTTGATTCCTTTATACATTGCGTCGCTTCCATCAGGCGAGCTGAAAGTCAAACATAGATCTGTCCACAATAAAAAAAAATGTTAAATGTATGTAACACTATGCTCTAGCATTACTTAAATGTTTCTAAACCTAGAATAGACAAATTTATCTTAGATAAAAGTACGATCTGCAGTAATAATTCAATTTAATCTCTTCTCCAGATGGAATCCTAAAAACACAAAATGAATACGCTTTGAGATAACATTTCTTAATTAGGGCATGTTTCTGAAATCTTAAAGTCAGACTGGTGAAGAAACTCTTTCATTACGTTCAGGCTAGGATGGAGCTCGAAACGGTCAATAACCACTTAGGTGAAAATACTTTTTCAGACTTTTAATATTTTACCTTTTCTTGACAATACTGTAGGCGATGGGCTGACCCTCTGTACCCGTCTGATACTTTCTTACAATATTGTAGGCGATGGGCTGACCCCCTATACCCCTCTGATACTTTCTTACAATACTGTAGGCGATGGGCTGACCCCTTGTACCCCTCTGATAGATGGGCTGACCCCCTGTACCCCTCTGATACTTTCTTACCCCTAATACCCTCTCCTTGCTATTTACGGCCTTACCGAAAAACATCATTACGTGCCAGCGAGAAGTTGACAAAATATGTATAAGCTTTGTTTAAAGTTAAGTAACGTTTTTTGGTAACCCCGTAAAATCTTTTAACCGCAGTTAAATGTAGCCTCCAACGGCCTCTTAGCCTTGAAAATAGGCTTGAATTTATACATGTATGTATGTATGTAGATATGTATTATATATATGTATGGCAGAATAGATTGTTACCAATATATAATAAAAATCCGCTAAATATTATGGAGATATATTCAGTTTAAGTTACAGCAGCACACTGAGTAGTATATTCTCAGCCAGGCGTTGCAAGCAAAGGTTCATATTTCCACAGTGGAAATGGTTCTAAAAATATATATCCAATTTCCTTTTGCGGTAAACAGAGAGTCTCTACAAAACTTGCTACGATCCTGACACATCTGTTTCGCTTCAAATACTTTTGTTAGTGTTTTCAGACACGCTCCTCGATGGCGAGTACTTTTGACTTGACCATTATCTGGAAGGTCTTCTCTTTGCTCGTAATAGTTCTTTTGTATGATAATATTTGAAAATTTCATATATGATAATTATTATTTTTGATATTTTTAACCGATTTCAAAAAGGAGGTGGTTCTTAATTAGACTGTTTGTTTGTTATATTACTTCGCCAATTATGAATTGATTTTGATGATTCTTTTTTTTTTTTTTGGTAAGTCATACTTAGAAGGTGGCCATATAAATTTTATTAAAATCGGTTCAGTACTTTGGTTTTAAAACAAAATAATGGAAAAATATTTCATCCAAGTATTAAACGAAAATGGGAATTTTGAAGTCGGTTGAATATTTTTTTTTAACTACAATTATTTTGTAATGAAAATTTAAACTCGTGTTACTTTTATGAACGAAATTATCTACGAGATACATATGTAGATGACATATATAATAAAACATAGACATAATCGAAAGTATAAGTTGTTTTTTAATAAAAGCACTTGACCGTTAAAACAATCAATAGTTATTTAAATAGTTAATAGTTATATACATATTGTGGTCCAAAATGTTAGTAGTAATTACATCTACACAGATAGTATTTTAGAAATTATTCTAATGTGGTCCAATTCCTGACTATAACGAAAAAAAAAAACAAAATGATTTAATTCTTTTTTTTCTTTTTTTTTCTACGAATGAAACCTTAAAGGTCCTGGGTCCTGGTGGTGTCTGACCTGACACTGTAAAGAAATATTTCACTGAAAATAAGTTTTATCCTAAATCTGTGGAAAATTTCTCGAGGAAGTTACTCTGAGGAAATTAAAGTAATCCTCGAGTAAAGTTTGAGGGTTAGGGCCGCCTCTGGTATGAGGTTCAGTTAAATGAGTAAGTTCAAGTTAACTATGTCGAAGATGTAGAATTATTCAAGTTCGGTGTGATCGGTACAGTTTCCTGGAAGACATTGGTGAAATAAGGAAAACGTAAATAATTGAAGCAAATCGCGCTTAAAACATTACCTGGCAATTAATTATTTAATTCGAAGATTAACAACAAATCAACCTTTATGCATTGTCGTCACAATGTTAATAAATAATATTTTTTTATAGTAGCAGTCACAGTTCATATACATAAGACTGGCCTTACCTACCTACCTGCTGAACTGAAAGGTCGTGGGTTCAATCCCCACCCAGGGCAAACATTTGTGTGATTGATGAGCATGGATGTTTGTTCTGTGTCTGAGTGTTTCTATGTATCATATGTATATATTTACAAAAAAAAAAAAGTACTATGGATTCTATCATCCATCTAGTTCCATAGTACAAGCTTTGCTTAGTTTGGGCTAGATGGTGTTGTGTGAAATGTCCACAAATATTTATTTATTATTTAAGTACATCATTGATTCCCAAAGTGGTCTACGTTGGGTACGTAAACTTCCATAGTTAGATCTAATCTTCACATTTTGTGTCAAATATGGTAGAAATGTAGGTGCAGGGGGTCCACCGGAACCAGCAAAATTTTGTAAGTGATCTATAAGAAAAAAGTTTGGGAACCTCTGATATACCTACATACCAAATTAATGTTTATGTTAGTCTCCGCGGGAGAAACCGCGAGGCGCTGCTAGTTTCCTTAATAAGCACATCTATACCGACACAATCGTTATATTTTCTTGTAATGTATCCAAACTCAATAATATTGTAAATAATTTACAATGCACTTTTAGATAGATATCGCATAATTATTCAATATCTTAAATTAGCATACCTATTGTTGGTATAACTGTTACCTATCTGTTATTTAAGCTGTTGATTTTCTTACAAAGCAAGCAGAGTAGCACCAAAGATCATGAGTCCGTTTAACGCAACTTGTGGCGATTGAGATTCTTACAAGATGTGCTAACTTACAAATACTATGGTAGCTTGTGATTATTTTGACAACCCTGTCACTTTCAATTCAATTAACACATTTACATAATCGCCAATTACTCAAAAAAACTCTTCTGGAAAAACGGATTACAAAGCGCTAACAGATGTGGTAAAATTGAAAAGACTTATTTTCAATTTCTTTTCGCCCAAGTACAAATCCTGATGGATAAGCTAGTTCCTCGCCTCCCGGCGCAGCGAGTGCATCCGGCGCACTGCAAGCCCTTCAGGGCGGAAGTAACGACTTAATTATTAAATTCCCGCCCGCCCAGGCGCCCACCGTCACGCTCCAGATACTAAGTGGGCAGAGATGGGCAGATTTTTACCTTCCGACGAGAATTGGATCTGTTGTGGATGTTTTTTTTTGAAAGATTTTAACGTGATAATCTTTTTACCCCCCTGCGTAAGAAGGAGGGTATGTTTTTCGAGTGTATGTTATGTATGTATGTAGTATGTATGTATGTTTATATAAGATCGCCTACAGCCTAAACGGCTTGACCGATTTTGATGTGCAAGGTGTCGTTTGATTCGTCTTCACTTCCATAGTGTCATAGGCTATATTTTTTTTTAATTAATAATAATACATATTTCAATTAATTCATGGTATTCCCCGCAGCGTCCCGCGACAGCGAAGGTGACTCACGCGGCTACCGCTCTGCAGAGGAGCAGGCGCGGGAGTTGGCGCGCTCCATCCGACGCGAGGTCGCCAAGCTGGCCGACAAGTGGAACTCGCTGGTGGACCGCAGCGACGCCTGGGGGCAGTGCCTCGACGACGCTGTACAGGTCAGCTCACTTACAATACACACGCATTTTGATTCTTAAGGCGCTATCCACACATATTATGGCGACGCCACTGATACTGCAGTTATCTCTATAAAAAGGGACCGTTCAGACAGTCTCAGAATTCAGTAGTGTGTCGGACATACTTACTTGATGACATTGTGTGAAAGGTCATACATACATTAAAACACTATTTGTTTTTTCCCGTCTGGGTTGGAACCTCAGACTAATATGGCATGTGTGGATAGCGCCTAAGTCTTTGTATTAAATGCTATTTATCTAAACATTGTTGGTGTAATATTCTAAACGCTACATGGCATGAAATAGAAGATCGAAGAGTTGAAAACAGCGCCATCTAATGTAAAATAATAAAACTTCAATAAGTTCGGTCGATGAAGCTTTCGAAGCTTTAATGATAGTGTATGCTGTATTCGTAAGATGGCGTTACTCGTTTCAAATTTAGCGTAATTCTTTATTATAAAAAAAATTTAAAGTACTTTTGTATTGCCCGTTAAGTAATAAGTTACAATACAATACAATACAATACAATACAAAAACACTTTATTGACACCATAATAAAATAACATTAGGTACATAATTAAGGCGTTAGAAAGGTACAAAAGGCGGCCTTATCGCTAATAGCGATCTCTTCCAGACAACCTTAAGATGTTAAAAGAGAAGAAAAAGTAAACGCTGACGGTGGTGAAATCACATATGAAACAAGGCTTATGGATATATATATATATAAACATAAAATACACTACATACAAATAGTACTTACATATATAGGTATATTATATACATACTAATAAATATAAACTTACATAGACTAAACATAAAATATTGTGATGTGAAGGAAAACCGAGTCAATGAGTTAAGGAAAGATAATAGTTTCTGATCTGTGTCCTAAACGATTCGATGCTCTGGGCACGTCTGATGCTCACCGGAAGAGCATTCCAAAGAACAACAGCCCGTACCGAGAACGAAGATCCATAAAACTGAGTAGAATGGGTTGGGGTAGAGAGAGTTAAATTGACTGATGACCTGAGATTATTATCATGAGTGTCGCAGGTGAAGGTAAAACGTGAACATAAGTAAGAGGGTGAAGAAGGGTGAAACAGAGTTGTATAGAGAAGAGAAAGTATGTGAGAATCCCGGCGAAGACGAATAGGGAGCCACTTGAGCTTATTTCGAAAAAGAGAGACATGGTCATATTTTCGGAGACCGAAAATAAACCGTATACAAAGATTCTGGAGACGCTCAAGCCTGTCAAATTGCTCCTGGGTCAGTTACCTACTTTATATAATGTCAAATTATTTTCTCAGTATAAAAAATGAAGTTTCATCTTGGGAAGTCATTTTATACACCTATAATTTTACAAAGTAGGTACCTATCGTGGAAATTATTAATTATGCTTTATCATTGTTGTGGCATCCTATACTAAGCTACTAAGAAATGAAGTCATTGTTCTCACCATTATTAATTATCCAATTTTTACTATGAACACTACTTTGTAATTGTGAAAATAAAATTACCTCCGACAAAATGTACGAAACAGCTGCTTTTTGGAGTTAGTAATAATAGGGAAGAGTTCTTAGACTGTGTAGTATTAACATTCGGTCCTGTCTGTTCTATCTTATAAGTCTTCGGTTGCATCCCTCAGTAAAAGTTATTGATACATACATACATAAAATCACGCCTGTTTTCCCTTACGGGGTAGGTAATGCATTATTATTATACCAATAAGGCCGTTTGTCAAATTTGACGTGATTAGAGGGTAAAATGGAGGAGAGAAAGTATTAGAGAGCTAGAAGGGGATAAGAGGGTAGGATGTAAAGTTATTGATAATATTTAATAAAGATATTAACTAAAACAATCTCCTTGCGGTTAATACAGAACAGAGGTATCCAAATAACCAAATATAAATAAATAAATATCGTTCGAAAACATTGATCATGGTAAATAAACTTCAAAATAGTAGATCATTATTATTTGGTCTAGGTTCTATCAAAAACTCACCAACTTTTGACAGTCTAATTTCTAAACAATCTTTCTCTAAAAGAGCAGGCGAAAGAGTAGGAAGCAATTATACAACGACATGACTCTATAAAAGCATTTGATAGTAAGCTTACAGAACATCTGAATAGTGAGATAGAGTCGTCATCTGTGAATGCAACAATACGCAGGAAGCACGCACCGTTAATGCGAGCATTTAGTCGCCTGACATGCGCCGCACGCGCACCCAACTGGAAAGATCACTCATTTCATGGCGAGGAATGTAATTTATACTGTATTATTTTTATATTTTACAAGTAATGAATTATAAATCAGTGCTTAAAAAACTTATTAAGCTAAACAGGTTTATTGAAAAGAAAGATAATTATGTAGGTACCTAATGTATCAATCAATAACACTTTATTGACACCACTAGTAATAAGACAATAAACACATAAGAAAATAGCACAAAAGGCGGTCTTATCGCTAAAATCGATATCTTCCAGTCAACCTTGGTATGTGTTGGAAAGTATATGTAAAGGTGGGTGGTGGTGTTGATTCATGAGATACTCATCGACAAATTAAGTTTAAGAAAAGAAAATAAATATTTTTAAATAAACTACTTAAACTTACTAAATAATAATACATACATACATACATACATACATACATAATTATAGAGTTAACACATAAACTTTATGTATTTACTGTATTATATTAGAAAATACTTTTCATTTGATACCTATTGTTTGTGGCGGCGGCCATATTGAATTTAGAATGATATGTAATTGTATTGCCATCTAACTAAAGGCGTGTACCAAATATTATAGCAATCTGTCAACGGGAAGGAGGTCAAATTTCGATTGCTAAATTTGACCCAAGAAATAAAACAACAAACAGGGCAAGCCAAATAAAACCATTTAAAAATTAGCGATGGAATTAATTGCGAAAGAAAGATATGAGCTATAAGGGATACGGATTAGAATATTCTTCGTTTTTCTTTTAACATAGATACTTGTAAAACTATATTATATTAGAATTATTTATTTACTTTCCAACTTGCAGTGAACAAATGAAAGTTCCCGCCAAAACTGTGCCAGTTCCAATCATGTATATAGCGGAGACTCCATCAGGGTGACCGCGGATGGAGAGTAATTAAAATAGTTCCGTGATTTATCCAGCGATACATCAGGGCGGGCGGGACAGCCGCCTGGCCGCCCAGCCGGGCGGAGCCGGGCGGACGGGACGCCCGCCTGATTTTACTATTGTGGAATAACGTAAATACAATTAGTAGCAAATAAACGAATAGACGATTTTATTTAAAGTATTCCTTTTTTTTCAATTAATATTTGTTAGAAATACTATTAAATTATATTAATTAAATACACAAAAAAATTATACTCAATTATGAAAACAAACTCAACAATATCAACTAAAAATATTAGATAGAAATTAGGTAGTTTTTTATTTATTTAAAATTCGGTTCATCTTGATCGGCAAGAAGGTACTTATTGTTTATTAAACTCATAGATTCATAGGTTTCTTCTAGGCAAGCGCACTCCAACGTAGAACGTAACTGTCACTTAACACCAGGTGAGTTGACGGTCAAGCGCAAGCCTATTGTCGAATAAAAAAAAAAAAAAGATTTTTACGTTTGTCATTTACTGGAACAAATGCCGTATGATACTTAATTAAGGGTTGTGTGAAGACAAAGTTTTTTTTAATACATTTTAGATCTACGATTGACCAACAACTCGCCTGATGTTAAGCGACGGTGTGGCCGAGGATGGAGCTCGTCGATCTAGAAGATATCTATTCACTCTAGCCTTGAAAATTCCAAGATTGTAGGTCTCAGGAAACAGAGATGGCAGCAACGAATTCCATTTCATTTCATTTTTTCTCTTTTCATTTCCAATGTCTTTAGTAGTTTTAATATCATTACCTACCTACTTACTCGATTTTAAAACTCTCGTCATCAGGTAATAATTATTTTTGATGTGTAATACCCATGAGTGGAACACCCTGCCGCGTTCTCTGAAATATATTTAAACTGAGCCGTGTCTTCCATTCTTGGTCACAATGCCGCTTACCATCAAGCGAGTTGGTGGTCAAACATATCTACTTTGCCTAAAAAAATATAATAAGTAATGCAATGTACACTGGCAATGTATACTGTATAATATAATTTACGTGAATGTATACCTGAAACGCTATAAGATTCTACGTACGTATTCTGGAAGACCTTTGAAACAGTATTGAAGTAGAAACGTAGCTGGAACTGAAATCCGTGTGCTTTGCATGTCGATAACAATGCCGCGCTTCGTTATCGACTCGTTACGGGACCACTTGCGATGAGTGTACTAGGGAGAGGACACAGTGATAAAGATTTGTATCGATAATATAAAATATCGATATTTTTTGACGTGACAACGTCTAATAAATCAACGAACGCCGGCTGCACGCACGAAAAAGTGTCCCGTTACGCTCATTGTCGAGTTCAATTTTATTCATAAAAGTATTCAATCATTTCATCAATGTTTTCAAATTCAAATTCAAAGTATTTATTTGCAGAGACATGGGTGAAAATGCAGATGTAAAGTTATGTATATAATAGTGACCACCACGCTCTAGCACTATGGCATGCAAAATATATAGATGATATTAAAACATTACAATATTTTAATTACTAATTTCACTTCGCAATGTAATAATTATTTAACAATTTGTCATTTAGGAATTCCTGAATAGAATAATATGTCTTATCAATTAATAATTTTGTGATGACGTTGTCACGTTAAACTATCGTCCGTAAACCGACTTTACAGACAACCAATTTTTTGGTTGTATTTTTTTCGACTCCCGTTATTATTACGATTTGTTAGAATAAGATGTAGTTCCGTGATTATCAATACTTGCTGGATGTGTATTGCTTAAGTTTCATGATAGATGTGGGTTCCTGTCTCAAATCATTATTTAACAATTCTATAATGCTTGTAAAAATCTTCAGCCACAACTTCGTTAATTATTAGGCCAGATAGGAGTTTTTTTATTTATTGTTGTCAGATCTTAAAATTGACTAAATCATTCTTGGTTATGTATTATAACGCCTACAAAGCACAGCTCAGAAGTTTATAGAGAAAATACCTAATTAATTGAGTACAATCCACTGTGCAGTTTCTACAAACCTTGAATGTCCACTTTCGCTTGTTACTGTAACTACATGCGCAATTACTCTCTTAAGTCTAGACTTATGGCTGGTAAAAGTGCTCGTTAAATACTTCGGTAGCTGGGATTAAATTGATTATAAGCGTCTTAAGAAATACCTTACCTTTCTATACTTTATTGAAAGTTAAGACTTTGTTGCCGTTAAACACGCAAAAATGTATTGGTTCCAAAAAAATACGCTTTTTTTAAATGTTTATTGAATGACAAACTTTATTTTCTTTTATTATTATTTAATTTACATTGTCTCTCTACTGGGCCAAGGTTTCCAGCAATTGTATTGAATTGCTTATAAATATTATTTTAATCATTATCGACGTGTAAAATAAGAACAACATAGAAATAGACATCTATAACAAGTTATCGATAACGAAATGTGTCCTCACTATAGGATCCAGTGGTTAGGATTCGGTTCTCGTTAGTGCAGCTCGGGACGCTCCACTTTTACACAAATTTATACATTTTCCTCTCTTTTTCCATTTTTTTCTCATGTTTTATCCGGTTTCTCCGCAGATTTTGAATTCTATTTCTAGTCGTTTGTTAGCGTAACTCGCGAGCTTCTGTATACCTTTGATGTGTTTTAGTTGCCGTTTCTACATTGGGATGATTTTCCAATTTTTCAAACATTGTTGAGAGACAAAATTTCATGTATGATTTTATATCACACACAAGTACATGCTGCTGTAGTGACAGTTCTGACTAAACGTCAAGAATACATTTGTGTAATTGTGTATCGGATCTGTATGATCGTACTCCACCCTGGCCTTCCTTCCATTCAATGATTAGAAAAACGAACAAAGTCACTTTAATTCACGATGAATATTTAAAAAATCTGAATCGAAGAATTTATTTAGAGAATTTAACTAGTGATTTTATTATATATATATATATCAAAAACGATTGCCTACTTCTCACCTGACAAACAGAGGACTAGCTATATAGCCTGAACTAGTAAAAATAATATACCTATATAAATTATATTTTACCTAACTTAATTTTTATATTTAATAGTTTTTTATATGTACAATAGTTTTTATAAATAAAATTATTTATTTATTTAATCTTTGGTTCCACTATTACTATTATTACTCCTAAATGGCAACCCTCTATGCCCTCTATCCCTCTAATACCTCCTACTTCCATTTATTTTCACATACATACTACTACTTTCATTTACTTTTTTACTTTCCATTTACTTTTTTATGTTTACTTTTTTTTTTTGTCAAGTGGCGTCAAACGGACTCATGGTCTTTGACATAATTATAGAGATATATATTTTTTTGTAAGATAAAACACACAACAGAGAATAAAAAATCATACACACAAAATATACTTTGTAATATTTATATCATAATCCGCTATGTGTATTTTCTGCCTTACGTGTAAGGGAACATACATATGCGTGATTATATATGTATGTATGTTTATATGTCATCCCTTGCGCATGGGTTCAGTCAGTGTTCTACCGTGAACTAGATTTCACCAAAGAGCTAAATTGACGAGCACTCCCAGTTTTATCCTTTGGCCTGTTTTTATTATTGTTCGGTTTCAAACAAATTCCTGCTGTTTTATCTCTTTGGAATTTGACCTTTTAGGCGTTTAAAAGGTTTTAGAAATGCCACTCTCTGTGTCGAAAAATGTTGAATATTGTTGGATTTTGTATTGGCATTTTGTTCTTTTTTATTTGGAAATTATTTTTAATTGTTGAAATGTCTACATTTTAAACAAATGACCGGTTACTTACTTCTATTTTGGGTCGTAATCCCAGACTGTAGTTTCAACTACTTTTGGCTATCTTTTTCAAAAGAAGCCGCGCGAACGTTACTCCCGGCGAGACGTCTCGACCTAGGTCAAAGATGATTTAATATCTTTCATTGAAAATGCGGAACATAAGATGCCATATTTAAACAACTTAAATTTTTCTATCTTACCTACCAAGATCTATTTAGATTCTGATGTTATTAATAAATATAAGATAAATACTTTACTTTTATTTCACATCAGTACTTTATTTTTGTGGCTATCTACACACATATTCCATACTTTTACCCTTCTACAGGCTCAAAAAACGCATCCTCAGCTCGTTTGTGGTACGGCGCCCTACGCGCGTGTTTTCGCATACATTAACTCAACCTGTGTGTACTGTGCCTACATACTGTACACTTATGTACACTATTCTCTACACTGTGTGCTGTTGATTGGACACAACAGTTGTGTAGCGTTCTTTACATTGCGATTATTTATATGCTGCTATATATTCATATTCATTTATTTTCGGTAAAACCGATTTAGACGTCAATATATAGTTATATATAGTTTGACTTATTGTATACTGGCAAAGGTGAAATGTAACATGATATAAAACATTTTGTTACAACATTTTCTTTTTAAACAGCTGATCTTATCTCAATATAATTAAGGTAAACTGTAACACATATCATAGAGCTTAATAGTATAGATAGCGCATCTGGAACGAGAGAAACCATGAGACGAAGTTATGTTTTCAAATAATTTGACATAGCTTAGACTAAACGATTCTAATTATTTATGCGTACCGCTTAGTTGTGAATTATTTATGCGTACCGCTTAGTTGTGAATTATTTATGCGTACCGCTTAGTTGTGAATTATTTATGCGTACCGCTTAGTTGTGAATTATTTATGCGTACCGCTTAGTTGTGAATTATTTATGCGTACCGCTTAGTTGTGAATTATTTATGCGTACCGCTTAGTTTTGAATTATTTATGCGTACCGCTTAGTTGTGAATTATTTATGCGTACCGCTTAGTTGTGAATTATTCATTCGTACCGATTAGTTGTGAATTATTTATGCGTACTGCTTAGTTGTGAATTTTTTCCCAAGCTAAACTCATACTAGCCGGATATATTTAAACATTATATCGGTAACCATGTTATTTTTAATCGACTTTTAAAAAGGAGGAGGCTCTCCTTTCGGCTGTAATGTTTTTTGTATGTTTGTTCAGCGATTACTTCGCCAATTATGAATTTATTTTGATTGAATAATCAAAAAAAGATTTTTTTTGTATGTCCTACATCAGAAGTAGTCCCATATAAATTTTATTAAAATAAGTCTAGTACCTTGATTTTTATAACAAAACTAGATGACCCGGTGTACCTTGTATCACCTATCCTAACGACAGTCGTATAAAACTCTCCCTTCGCTAAAAATTAACACTTTTCTAACTTTTCTCACCATTTAAACCTTCCCTGAACTACGACAAACATTTCAAAACCAAAATCAGCTAAATCAGCCCAGCCGTTCTCGAGTTTTAGCGAAACAAACAAACAGCAATTGATTTTTATATATATAGAGATAGAGATATAGAGATAACTGGAATAATATGTCATCGAAATAATAGAATTTCGTTTTTTGAAGTCAGTTTTTTTAGACTATAATTATTATTTTAACCCAATGTTGTTCCACTAGAAATGTATAGGAATTCGCTAAAAGATACCAAAGTAAATAAATAGGTATCAAATAATTTAGTACCTATAACTGTCTTACAATTTATAGGATATCAACTTTCCCTCTACTTAGTTTACCATTTACCTAAACAACGTAAGTGGTTGGCGGCCATATTTACGAGCTAGCTCTAAGATTGAGCACTTAATAAACAGTTAGGTGTGCGTATTACCGTGAATCCTATAAATCATTATCTATTGTAGGGGAGGAAATTACAGCAATAAATACTAGTAACGGGACGGCAGTTAGGTTATATTGGCGGTAAAGAGCCTTTGGTCGCGCCGACGAACTGCCGATACCACGTACTTGTTGCTACTTGCCTACATTGTTTCCATTTAATGTATTGGTTGCGTGACAGTAAACACTTTTTTAGGGTTCCGTACCGATGTTGAGCGACGTTGCGGTCTAAGATGAAGCGCACTCGTCTAGAACAAATTCAATCGTGATTTAAATATATCTCGTTAACAAAGACGCACAAGTGTTTTGAACCAAAGCGCTTTGAAATATCAGCCATAAAATAAAGTAGTTGCATGCTTCTAACCGCATAGAAAATAAGTGGCCAAGACCGTGTCGAGACACGCGTATAGTAGGGTTCCGTAGCTAATGCTGTTATTTAAAAGAAAACTTCTTGGCGAGTATTTTTTGTTTAGACTGCTTTGCGATAAGGTCAATGACCTCGGTACTATTGAAACTTCATCTTATTACAAACAACATACGGCAGACAGACGGACGGACGTGGTGAAATTATAAGTTTCTCGTAGTTACAAGGCAGGATGAAATAAGTTCATGCAGAACTAATGCACACTCTCCAAAATGCATCCGGTAAAAACCGATAAGCTAATGACTTTACAGCGATGTTCTAAGCTTTAGAGTTAGCGTGAACAAGCGAGCCGCCTTTGTTTGTTTCTTAGCAAAGTCCTAACTATATTATTATACCTATAAATACTATAAAAGTGAAACTAGCTCTGTCTGTCGTCTGTCTGTTTGTTGCCTCTTCACGGCTAAACGGCTGAACCAATCGTTATTAAATTTGGCACAGATATTCTTTAAAACCTGCAGAAGGACATAGGCTATATTTTTATCATCAACATCACCGTTTTTCATCACTGCGTGGGTAAAACCGCGGGACACAGCTAGTAAAGAATAAAGGAACGTGATTAAAATTTCCTCCACTATCCAGATCTGTATCAGGCCCTCAATTGAACCAGTCGCAGTGTTGCGCCTGCGCATTGAAAGATATAGGTAATTATTATGGCAACGGTTGCATTCCGCCACTGTGCAGTGGAATTAAGATGAATGATCTTCATTTCATGAGAACTTATGAATTTAACATCTTTTAAATTACAATTTCACTAAATAACTATTAAAATACCCGTTATAATAACTATATAGTTGATTTTTTTTAATATTTTACTCTGGTAAAACAGATATTATTATTTTATAAAGAAACTCTCTGAACCTAAAGCAATGGATATCATTTGGACAAGCATGCTCCAGCCTAGATTTGGTCTACGTTCTGGTGAGAATAAAAAGTGAGCCCATTCTACATATAAAAAAAAACTTAAACATATTTTTCTATTGTAATTAAACAACTTTTAACGGATAAAACATACGTGATAAATCTGTTAAAATTATTTAATTTTATTGAGCAATAATCGCGAAAACCATAGAAAATCATATTTTTCACAATATTTGCATATTAAATTAACATGTATTTTGTTTTATTTCCAGGTAAGGATTTGGTTGATTGTAATATGAAATGCAAATATCGATAACTACGCTGAAAGGTAAGTTAAGTTTCAGTGGCTTAAATAACTTACGTCACTTGAAAATATTTTCATATAAAAAACATCCTCTTTTACACGAGGTCGTTTAAAAAAACACTAAAAATACAATAAAATTATTAATTTTATGTACTTTTAATTACCTCTTTATTAATATTTTCGTTCAACAATAACTAAGTTAGGAAATTAAATGCACAATAAATCGTATTTATCTGAGCCATGTATCAAATAGATCCAAATTTTAATTATTGTTCTCAAAAACAGCTGATCGTGCGTTTATTTTAATTAATTAATGATTATAATTACGAACACAACGAGTACAATATAAACGCAGGAGAAGGTAAAACAGTTACAAAACTTAGGACATATAAATATTAACTAACTAGCTGAGCTTCGTATCACCTATCAATTAGTGGACCCGATATTTTCTCAACGTTTAAACCTTCTCTGGACTATGACAAACATTTCAAAACCAAAATCAGCTAAATCGGCCCAGCCGTTCTCGAGTTTTAGCGAGATAAACGAACAGCAATTGATTTATATATTTTTAAAGATTATTAAATTTAACTCAATTTAGTAAAATTATTTAATATTTCCAAAACCCCCGATAAAAGATTTGACTTTAGTTTTGTTGTACAAACCGTATACAGTAATAGATAAAGTTTTATTGTTAGGATCAATGACTTTCCATCACGTGGACGCAAAGTCTAAAACAAAATTCACGAATATAGTGTCCTGGGTTGACCTATAGCGATACTCATGTACCAACAATGACGAACTTATTTTTTTTTTTATATAAAGACTCCATGTCGCCGCGCTAAATGCTAATTTAGACTGAGAAGTCTAGAGACGTCTATTTTGCCGCTTCGAATTATTTTGAAAATCGAAATTATTTTAATCGTTTAAGGGGTCTAATTAGACTTTAATGAGCTCGGACGTTTTTGAGGACTGACGCTACATCCCATTGATACTTTAGCAAAGGTTAGCATTAAGAAGTAGTAAATTTTAATTAAATACGAGTACTTTAAAATTAAAAATGTAAACGTTTCTCTCTTTGTGAAACATAAATATACAGAAAACAACGTATAGATTGTAGGTTTCTAGGATTTGGACATCCTTAAGTTTTAGGACTTAAAAAAAGAAGGAGGTTCTCAACTCGATTGTATGTGTTTTTGTTTGTTCAGCGATTACTCCGCCAATTATCAGTTTTTTTGTGTTTTTTTGTTTAGTAGGTATTACCTCAGAGGTGGTCCCATATATTTTTTTTGTCAGCCCTGTTTGTACAATCTGTCCCACTGCTGGGAACGGGCCATCTGCTCATTGTGAGAAGGGCTAGGCCATAGTCTGTCACGCTGGCCAAGTGTGGGTTGGCAGGCTTCACACATCTTCAAGATCATTGAGAACTCTCAGACATGTAGGTTTCCTCACGATATTTTCCTTCACCGTTTGAAGTTGGCGGCAATCAACAATGAGCACATAATTTCGCAAAGACAGAGGTGCGTGCCGTGGGATTCGAACCCAGGACCTGCGGATCGCAAGTCAGACGGTCTCCCGACTAGGCTGCCGGAAACTTAAATAGGCTGCCGGAGACTTATAAGTCCCATATAAATTTTATCAAAATAGGCTCAGTACTTTGGTTTTTATAACAACATCACTGACAAAATGTCATCGAAGTAAACGAATTGCGTAATTTGAAGTCGGTTTCGAAGCCAATTGCAATCGAACAATTTTAGTTAGTAAAAGATTAGATCAGTCAGTCCGTCGGGCTCTCTCGTTACGGAGTGATGTAAGTCACTGACACAAAATACATTGTGTGTTTCAGTGCGGTTGAACAATTAATTTGTGGTAGTTCAACAGCTGCCGGTGGTTTCAATCTATAAAACATTTGTACGTATGTACATCTATCATACTAACTTATTTTTACGTACCTACGCTCTTTACTTTTTAACCGACTTCCAAAAAGAAGGAAGTTCTCAATTCTCAATTCTTATGTTTTTAGTATGTTTGTTCTGCAATTACTCCGCGAATTACGAGTTGTTTTCGATGATTATATTTTGTTTGGTAGGTAAAATACCTCATAGGTGGTCCCATATAAATTTTATCACAATCGTAGTACTTTGATTTTTTTAACAAAATAACTGAAAAATTGTCATCCAAATAAACGGATTGCGTATTTCGAAGTCGGTTTTTTCAACATCAAGATATTATTGCGTAAAACTAATTCCGTGGGTAATTATTTGCTACATATTCTGACTTTATTCAAACTTGCCGAAAGACATGTTACGCTAGTTTTGTACAATATTCATTCAGTTTAACTAGACTTTTTGGATACCTAAAAAGGAGGTCTAACTCCAGTAGTGGACCTCTTATGGCTGACATGACGGTAAAAATGCAAGGGAAGTCGAGAGACGTAGCTACTATAAAATGTCGCTAGTTTGCACGGCTGAACGAATTTGAATGAATTATGGAATTTGAATCTACACTTATCCCGAAAGAGTTAAAGGTGATCAGATTTATTTAGTTACCGTGGATGAAACTGCGGGGCGCAGCTAGTCAGACTAATAATATAAACTCCATTCACAACTAGGGCCTAGTAAAACTAGGGTTTTATCGATCGTAATCCAAAAGCCTTACACACAAATGCCCACAATTTCCATTCATCCCCCCCCCCCCCTGGTCCATGTGGAAGCATGGCGACACACCGCCAATCGGTTATACTAATAACTTACGCCATTAATATGGTAATGGGCGCACAGTGGGCAGAATCGCTTGGAGCGAGGCCAAAATGGAATTGAGCGTTTTTTCCCGTCGGCGCCTCGGGGTTGCGGTGCCGTGCAGGGGTTAGCGCGTCGTTAGCGGGTTACTGGTGCGAAGGAATTTAGATTTGAAAGATATCATTTTGTATCTTTTTATCAGTGATGCTTTAGTTACGTAAAAATTATTTATGTACTTGTGACTTTGAGAATGTTAGACCTCAGATACACAAATATGAGCGGCAAATATTCGTCTTCTTCAAATATTTCAGTATACATAATAATAAAGAAATTGGAAGCTCTGATATGAAATATGACAATAAATACGCATGTTCGCCGAATTTGGATTACAAAATATAATAAAAACTCAAAAGGTTGTGAATTTTGTGTTATGAATAACTGTTTGAAACATCTGTAATGTATTTATATGAAAAGGATTACTGAATTCTATGAAATCTATTGCAAAAAAATCGAACGTACACCGTACGAATCGTACGTCGTACGTTTCCTGGAAGAGATCGCTTGTAGCGATAAGGCTGCCTGTTGGGACACTAGTCTATTTAAGTCCTTAGTTATTACTTTTAAGGTGTGTACAATAAAGAGTTCATCTCTCTATCTGTCTACGTACATTATTTTTTATCTGAAACATTAGCTTATTTTGAAATTTTAATATGTAAGTTTTTTTAAATTTTGAATAATATCATTTTATTAATAATGCAAAATCTAAAGAGCTTTCAGCAATGTAAAGTACCCCTTAATAACTTGAGTGAAATCAGATGCTCAGTTGTGAGTCATTATTAAAGTATAGTCATTATTTCAGCTTCAATTTTGACCTAAACTCCATCAAACACTATTCAATCAAAACACCGACCCTGTATCAGATTTAGTCGAGGTAGCCACCGGCCGGCCCACTGTGCGTCGCGTATGTCATCAATACAAAGATTATGTACATGCAGACAGGCGAGCATCGCCCCCGGCGTCCGGCCGTTGCCACGGCAACCTCAATTATTTACCGGTCTACCTTCCCCTAATAATGTTAGGGGAGGCTGTTGGGTTTTAATTTATTTTTATTGGGACGTGAAAATGTGTGAAATTGAACTTCTGTGTCTGTTTATCGTACCTACATACCTACTTATATAGCGGTGCAAACACAAAGTGAGTTCTGATTTCTGTTCAACACTTAGGTATATTTTTTTATAACCCTTTCACAAGACATTTGATTATCCTTTAAACTTTTTGAAAATGTGATTTGTAAGAAGGCTGAGCATTTGACAATAAGTACGGTATAGTTGGAAGATAATTAAGCACATTTAGGTACACGTGGAATAGAGACTGCTCTCAAAGTAGGTACCTCATATATATATATATATTTTCATAAATTCGTTTATTGAGATAAAAACGGAAAAATACCAATTACAATTATCTCACAATATTCAAAAATTATTCTTAAACAATTCATGTCTTAACATTAAGAAATATTCATTATATAAATACAATACCATTTAAAATGTCATTATAAAAATGTCAAATGGGCAATACGCCTAGCATGTCAATACAAAAAAAAGATATATCAAACAAAGTAAAATATACCGTTCGGGTAAGTACTCAAAGTACCAAGTCAATAAACTCAGAGGTTACCGTCAAAATCCAATGAATCGTCAGGCTTTTTACACCTGTCCCATTGATCCATGAAATGTTCACAGTAAGTAAAGGAGGTACTTAAAATAGTGTTCTTAAATAGTCTTAAAATAGTCATGAGACCCTTGGCGGTAGATTCTCAACTGATGGTAACTCCAACCAAGCATTAAAAAAGTACTAGTATTCGGTTTTCTCAATATTGGAGCTAGATGTCGCTTTCACTGTTTTCAGAGAGCTACAATCATGGAATTTGAATAAAATGGATATGATTCATTTAAAATATCTTTTAGACCGACGTTCTATATCCTCGACCACACATCACTGCCTACTAGCAGACGAGTTCATAATCAAATGTTTAAGAAATCTGTTTCTAGTATTTTGACCTCATTGTTGTGATTTTAGCCTACAGCCTATCTCTTTTAGGGAAAAAACCGAACTCTGCTACGTAAGCTATCACCGGCACCGATATAAAATGGACGTACCTTTACTTGTGTCGCCATACCCAAAAGTTCCCCATTCCGTCCTGTCCCCCTAACTAGTCCAAAACTGCCCTGTGCGCGAGCGAAGCGAGCAGACCTGATTATTTATTCAGTGCACTGTAAGTGCCACTCATAACAGTGTCTTAATTAACCAGAGCTGAGAGACGCTGCAGCGGAGGGAGAGGGCTTGTTCATAGGAGGTAGCGAGAGCGAACACGATACTAAACGAGGGGTTTTATATGTTCGATGTAGGTATATGTGTCTGTGCCATTGTGGCTTCTAAACATATAAAACAATTTTAATCTATAATAATTGTAATTAAGATGAATGAAGAATAAATAATAGTGATTTTAATCTACTAATCTATTTTTTGTTTGAAAATATATTTGTGAGAGTTATGTTCCACAGAATCTGTTTTGCCGTTTTTTATATTGGTTTTTATTTAAATTATGTTTGTACTTTTTGTGATTATGTAAGTACGTCGTAATTGCTTGCTTGTCGATTAAATGATTGCATCATCGATCGGAACATGTCTCATCTAACTAATACCAAAGATCCTTTTATATAGTAACTAATCATATCATATATAGAACGACTAAAATTCACATTTCAGACGGATACGGTTAGTCCGATAGTTTAGTGCCGCTCCCGCCCTCTCACCAAGGCCGGCTCCTCTCCAGGTTTGCATTTTGCCCGCTGCTCATAAATTCATAATTAAATAGGGAACTACCGGCTTTCCTCGTTACAGAGCTGAATTTTATTTAATTCTCCTCCCCCCGAATCCCGCGCGTACCCCTCCAGCTGTCTGACAGATCACAGAATAAATAATACTTAGTGGGGATCTAATTTTGAGATAAATTGCGAAGATGAATTGCTAAATGTGGGTAACCTAGTAAAATTTACGTACCTAATATTGGAAAGGATGTTTCTGTGATGAATATTTGTATTGACCAGATATTACGGATAACATATCTGACGTCCTATGATTTTACCAGACCTTTACAGAACAACAAAATAGATATTTAATTATTTATTTATTACTTAAAGATAATTAAAATGCGTAAAATAAGGACTTTTATTGTCAAAACTTGCTAGCTCCTCGCAATTTCCTTTTTACAGCCATAACGTTGAGTAGTTAGGTATTATAGAACCTCCTTCCGACGTTATGTCGTTATTAGATGTTACGTTTACTTGCCCGAGATCCTGTTTATTATTATTAAAATATCATATATAAATGTGGTTTCGGAGCAAACAGGCCAGTTTTAGTAAGATTTGTTTTTGTTTGATAGTCAACTTATGTACAACCAACTATTAGGTAACTGGCTTGTTGTTCAAACGCCGCCAAAAGTTTTTTTCTGTGTCTCACGCGTATCAACAGTTTCCAATATATAATTACTATATAAACTTAAAAAATATTAAAATTGGGTATCATTATTATTTATCTAAACAAGTATCAATGTTAAAAGAAAAACAAAATACCCGACTGCAGAAAAGAGGTTTTTGCAGCCTATCTTACGATTTCTTTAATACGCTGTTGAGAGTACGTATTTTGTGATAAAGTATGCGTACAATCGCTTTAAAAGATTATTGCGCATTCTTTAGAAAAAATCCAGTAAAATCACTTGTTCATTACGAAAAAGTTCGTTGGAAGTAACAAAAAACATGTGTTTTTTTATATTTGTGAGAGATGTATCATTTTTATTACAAAAAAATATAGCCTATGACACTCAGCAAGTGAAAACGAATCTAACGACACCTCTCACATCAAAATCGGTCAAGCCCTTTAGGCTTTAGGCGATCATATAGAAACATACAGATATACATACATACCCACATACATACATACACTCGAAACACCCCCCCCCCTACCTCTCCCTCCCTTCTCCCCTCTCCTTACCTTATAACACAATTATAATGGAACAGTTGTCGGTGATTTTTTTGAGGTAGGAAATAGGTTTAAACCTGTTTTACCCGTTCCCGCGGGAATCCCGAGATAAAAAGTATCTTATGTGTTAATCCACATTATAAACTACCTGTATGCCAAATTTCAGCCAAACCCATCGAGCCGTTTTACCGTGAAGAAGTAACAAACTGACACAAACTTCGCATTTATTTTATAAGTGTGAAGTGTGATGTGATTTATTAGCATTTCCTATTCCAAACTACAATAAAACATATTATATATATTCATAATCACCGTTAAAAATTCTTTATTTTGATACCACCTCGATGTATTTTGAAAACATATTTTTTTTTTACCCGACTGCGAAAGAAGGAGGGAAACTTCTTTCGTTATCAACCCTCCCGGGTTGATAAAAAAAAGAAGTTCATTATACCTTTTTAATATGTTTATCTTTTATTGTTACATAGTAGACAGAAACACAAGTGTGCAGCCAGTTCGATCATTGATTAAAATACATAAATTGAGTAAAAGTGTCGGAAGCTGGGAGAGAGCCAAGAACTGAGACAACACTCGAAGCTTGGGTACTATTTGGAAACGCTGGCTGCTTAGTAGCTGTATAAGGATGCCACTATTATTGGCTGTTCGGCTTATTTATTTAGTTACAAACATTTTAATAGAGCGCTGCCTTAGAATATTAACATGTAAGAACGGAGATACGTCAAGAATAATAATAACTAATATGTAGTTTAAATTCTCAATGTGAACTTGAACTGCGAGTGAAGAAAGTGAATGAAGCGGTTTTTGGTCAGTGGGTTGTGTATTATGTCACCGTGGTAGAGGGTCCAAGTTCGAATTCCAGTAATGAGTTTAAGCTTTTGTTAAAGAAAAACTACATTCTTGATGCTTGTTGCACAGGAGTGGAATTCTCGTATATTTTGGAATTTTCAAAGCTTGAATGAACAAATGTCTTCTAGATCGTGTTCCATTTTCGGCCACACCGCCGATTAACATCAGGCGACTTAGTGGTCACATGTACTTAGATTTATTCTGAATAAAAAAATAAATGTCCATCATGAAAAGATGAAGCTTTTAGTTTTGAAGAGAGTTATAGGCTATAGTAAAACACCTAGCCTTTAATTAAACGCCATAAAAAGCTGTTTAAGTGACGTTACGCGTCACCTCCTCCTATCATACCTGTGACATCATCATTATATGGTTATTGTCGTGAGGTCATCGACCCCGAACATACTCCATAGTAACTGTCGCGTATTCTGCGGTGGGAGTGTCACAGGATGCGCGCCAACAATGCCTCTCTAGGGCATTGGGTTCGATTCCGGGTTGGGTAATAAATAGTATATATTAGTATTGTCGCAATGGCTGTGCTAATTTGTAAGCTGGTATGCTCATTGTTAGAAATTTATTAGCGTTTTACGGCTTCACAGAAATGTACCGGAGCTTTATACCCGACTGCGTAAGAATGGCATTTTTTATATTTTTCGAGTGTATATATGTTTTGTATGAGTGTACCCGAATATGGGTGCCCAATGAAATATGAAAAAAATTACAAAATAACATTTATTAGTTTTTTTAAGTACATTTTATTACATAAATTATATTGTAAGTTATAGTGTAGAAGAACCATGTTGGGAATAAAGGCTTTATTTATTTATTTATTTTATATATGTTTTTGTTATTAACTTTTATAGCCTACACAGCTTGACGGATTCTGAAAGGCCTGTAATCAACATTTTCTTGCTGGTTGTATGACGTCTGTCCGCCTTGTGGCTGGTCGTCGGGCGACGTGTTCCGAGAAAATATTAATTTAAAACAAGAAAACTGAAAAAAATCTCGCAAAATTAACAACATGCGGCTTATTAGGGGAAAAAACTTTGTAAAAAAGTACTATAACACAAGTTACTATTAAATATGATAAGAAAATTACATATTTCCAAAAGAGAATATTCTTAAGTTTGTGAAGAAAATAGTGTTATTTTTTATTTTATTTTTTTCAACCGAATCTATTAACCATGTCATCCACTACCCTTATTTTAAACGTCCCACCGAGACAGCTTGTCGGGACAAAGTCTGTCCCGACGGCGCGGGGCGGCGGGACGTTTAAATACGGGTATTTAAAACTTGTTTATACTTGATTTATTAGTACGAAATCTATCGCACTACGGTTACTATTGGCAAGTGACCGATGCGATACCCAATCACACACGCTAAACACCCGACGAAAATGAAAAGTAATGTCTCTATTTGCTTTGCATACATAATAATTACTCTCATATTACATCTATTACATGAAGATCTTAGCGCCCATTTTATTTGGTCTGATTTTCCATTTATTGCTTCGTAATATAAATAACAGCCATGTTTCCATTTGTCCCGAGGAAAATGAATTCCCGTATTTTTAGGGTTCCGTACCTCAATAGGAAAAAACGGAACCCTTATAGGATTGTTGTCTTTGTTGTCCGTCTGTCCGTCTATCCGTCTGTCCGTCTGTCCGTCTGTCTGTCCGTCTGTCCGTCCGTCCGGGTGTCAAGACCTTTATCGCGGGAACGCGTAAAGGTATCGAGTTGAAAATAAAACCTTATACGCAGATCCATAGTATCCTGCTACAGAAAGAAAAATAAAATTTCTCAGTTTTCGTAAAAAAAAGTTTCAGCCGACACTCACAGAGGAATCAAAACCTATGGGGTACTTCCCGTTGACCTAGAACTGTGAAATTTGGCAAGAAGCATTGTGTTAGAGTACACATAGGAAAAAATCCGAAAACCGGACATTTTTAATTTAATCAGAAAAAAATAGTGTCGTTAAGCAAGGAATGTGGGTCGAAATTTTAAAGTGAATTAACCATATATCATGTGGGGTATCATATGGAAGACCATAATTAGCATTATTTAGTTAAAACAGGTTTTTAAATTTTTTTGCGATGTATATTTTTCGGTATAAGAAGGAAAATAAAAAAAAATATGATTTCCCCCTTTTATTTTATTTATTTATTTATTTACTAGTTTGTACGGAATCCTCGGTGGGCGAGTCTGACTCGCACTTGTCCGGTTTTTTTTTTATCACAAAGAGCATTAATTGTCTATTACAGGATCAAAAGAAATCTGGCATCGCTATCTTACACACATACCATTTTTCTCACGGGTAAAAAAGTTCTCACAGGTAAAAACCTATGTCTCTTGCACATAAAAATATAGTTTAACATTTCATTGAAATTTATGCAAAGTTAGACTAACCCACGACTAACCGATGGGCATTGCTTCGCCCGCGCGGTTCCATTCATGCCACTTCTCACGGGGTTCCTCACGTTTCGCTTGTAATTCAAGCTGCGAATCGCTTGTCAGTTTGTTTACATTCTGAATTGATGAAAGTCCTAGTCTGTTTCTAGCCTACTGCATCTGTAGGGTCCATGGTGGGCTACATGTGTTTTTTTTTTTTTTTTTTTTTTTTTTTATCAGCCCTGTTTGTACAAACTGTCCCACTGCTGGGAACGGGCCATCTTCTCATTGTGAGAAGGGTGTTTCATACCTCTTGGGTTTTCCATTTTAATTACTGAAAACATGTCCCTACAAAGAATCCAACGCTTTTTTTATAGATTTACGATTGACCACCAACTCGCCTAATGTTAACAGACGGTTTTGCCAAGGATAGAGCTAGTTGATCTAAAAGATATCTATTCACTCTAGATTTGAAAATCAATGATTTATTATACGTAGATAGGTTTTCCCCGTCTTTGCGTAGCAAACCTCAATCAAGGTAATCGCCCGACTCGTCTTCAGTCGCGACGCGACACGTTGGGTAACACTGTTAGACGTTTTGTCGTGATTTATAAGCAGAGATAATGCCATGCTGATTGTTAAGAAAGTGCAACACCAAGATATATATATAGGGCCAAGATACTAAAAGGCCTTAAGGATACACAGATATACAGATGCACAAACACACCTCTTAAGTAGAGGTGTTTTTGTGCATCTGTATATATCCGTTTAACAGCTCTATAACAGCCGTATACATATCTGTATAACAGCCCTCTTTTTGGGTCGAGTGTTAAAAAAATATGATTTCACAATACTTTTATATTGTCTTTTTGAATGATGGAGTCAAAGAGTTTACCTTCCTGGTAGGTTTACTGCCGTCTACCGATCCCTCCAGCTCCAACTAGTCCAGTCTAAATTCCACATCTATGAGACAGTGGGTGGTACCACAATCATAACTCAGAAACTAAATACACTACAATATGTCTACAAGCAAACTGTTTTCACTTATGATTTTGTGAAATGTTATTTTAACTTAACGTTTAATTTTAATTGAAACCTTTATGTGAAACTAGGTATTTAACCCCTATGTAATTTTTAATAAACTCTTAAACCTAATAGAACTTTTTCGACACAAGCTTTTATTAACGCAGTAAGGAATGCTTACCATCGTAAGCACTGGGTATGCCCAAACTCGATGGGTTAACTTTTGTGAGTTCCCATGACTATTTTTGTCTTCTATATCTTATGAATAACTCATTTTAAGTATATTATATACATATTTTATTTAATAATCTTATGTTAAATAAACATTTACTACAACTAATATGATAAATCATCATCTCAGCTGCAAAATTCCACTGGTGGATATGAAGCAGCCATAGATTCCCAAAATGTCGTAATGGAGCGACTTGCAACTAGCGTCTTCCGATGTTAAGAAACTTAGAAATCGTTGAGGAGTGTTCTCGCAAGAAGACAATCGGGCAATCGTAGCTGCTGCATTGTAGAGCAGATATCATGTTTGGTGGTCAACATTGGAGCTATTTAAAAAATATCATATTCATACTGACCTTTGAAAAGTTGTCTCACAGGGCACCAGTCCTAGCTGTAGGTCAAGTCCCTTCTATAATTTTGTTGTGTCATCAGATCTGATGAAGCATGCAAAATTTCTAATCCGTAAATTTAGAGGAAGGGGTTCAAATTTTCCTTGTAAAATTTGTAAAGTTATTTTTTTTTAAAGGAAGGCTTATTTTCAAAATTGATTCATGTAATCGTAATCGATACATCAAGTAATGAATTCCTTATCTCCCTATTGTTCACCACATAAAACTGCACATCCACGCAAAAAAATCAACGCCCTTGAGCCCAGTTACTTTCATTCCTAAACCCGTTCCGTTCGCAGGAATCCTGAACGTATGTACGGCTTTCTGCCAAGATCACGCGCAGGACTTGGCTTACAATAAATATGTAAATACGGTGAGTGTGCGCCGCCGCCGCCAGCCAGTGCCATGGCGTCCGCTAGCCGGGCGAACGCGCCCGTGCCGCCATCTTGAAAAAAAAAGATTTTTTTTTCAAATATCCGAACGTCACGTGTGTGCAATCGAGAGTGCAATTCGAACTTTTTTTTATCGACGTTTTTCTTTTCTTTTTTTTTGTGTAATACGGTTCCGTTATGCGTGATTTATTTGTATACGAGTGTTTATTAATTTGAACTGAGGATTAATTATGTTTGTGTATGTTTGTCGGTCTCATTTCTAATAGGCTTATCGTGTTACTGTAACTGTTATCTTCTAATGGGTCTCGTATGTCGATGTATTTGCCTACTTGATATTTGAGCTTTGACGGAGCTACTCAATAAAGATGGTTATTAACATTTGATTAAATATGAAGCTTACATGAGATAATTGGGAAAATTGTTTAATATTAAATTAGCAATTTTCTAATTAGAATATTTTACAGATTACATTAAAATACGTCCAAAAATATTTTGTAAGTAGATTTAAATTCGCATAGTCTGTTTTTTTTTTATTAAATCCAGTTATAATACAATACTTTTGTGAAAATTTAACAATAATTTATTTATTTAATTACTAAATATTATTTAATTAAATAAATATTTGTAGACATTTCACACAACACCATCTAGCCCAAACTAAGCAAAGCTTGTATTATGGAACTAGATGGCTGATAGGATACATATATACTTTTTTGTTGTAAATATATACATATGATACATAGAAACACCCAGACACAGAACAAACATCCATGCTCATCACACAAATGTTTGAAATTAACAAATTAACCGGAAAAAACTCACGATATTAATCGGCTAAAAGAAAAAAACTTATTACTTTATAAAACTACTATTACTTAGTAGTTTTAGTACCTACAGTGAATAATTCTTTAAATTAATCTTTAATTTTTATTCATCATCGTTACTTTCAGTATTTGGTTGCTTACTGCTGAATAGAGGCATCTCAATATGCATTTTGTTTGTTAAATATTAATTAACTAAATTTAATGAAAATATATAATGATAGTTGTCGTAGCAGTTACTTAAATATTATGTTGACTACAAGAAAAAAATATTAAAATTCATGGTTGCGACGCGACCATTTAGAATATATTGCGGCCGAGATGACTACAAACCCACAAATCTTGTAACAAACACAGTAACCCAAGACTTACAATAAAACCCTTAAAAATGTTCTATTCTAGTTCAAAATCCCAAGCTTAGCCCATTTAGAAGCTAACAAAACTCGAGTTTCGTGAAGCAATGCCTAGAATAAATCTAAGGCGAGACGGCGGGACATCCTGGCGAGGATTTATAACTCAGTGAGATGTTATTCCAGTATTATCGCCACTCGGCAGGACAGCTAGTGACTCAGATGATGAAGCAAGCGCCAGATGGAAAACTCCAACAAGAACTGTGTTGCTAAAAGCTTTGGGAAGCTGGAAGATCTAGGTCAAGTATTACCAAAATTTGACACAGATTATTTAAAAAACAGTGATGGATTTACTATGGTCATCATTAAAAAATACTAAGAGTGATCCTGAAAGCCTAAACAGGTTGTAGCGTGAGTAGTGATGTTCCTTACAACCTAGCAAGCGCAATAGGATAGGTTAATGTGAAACACATTTATAACGCGACTCAATGATTGTTAAGAGTGAATGAGTGAGTTATGGCAAATTTAAAAAATATATGGTAAAGTATTTTATCATCGTCTACCAGATATATCTATATTTAGAAGTTTACTCAAAACACTTATTAGAAATATGACTCACCACCGATACAGTAAAAAAGTTCTTTAGATTTTTTTTGTACAGAAATTTACAATTGATTAGATTATTAATGTTATCATAATCGAGTCATAGTCAAAAAAGAAAAATACATCGAAAAATATTTTCCATTTTCATTTTTTTATTCTATCTTCCCCCATCTTAAAGTTGTCCATTTGTATGTTCTCTAATCTTATGCGCCGGCGCTGGTGGCGAATCATTCGTTACAGTACAAGTTTTGCATATCACCGCTCCTCCTCCAAACCTGCCTTTATTCTCGTCCAAGGGACACGAGTCTTGTGACTGTACATCGGTATTCGCTTGCTTTGTTATATATTTGGATCACACCTGTTCGTTATTTACGTATTTATCTGCTTAACCGAGCGAAACGAGGTCTCAAAGCAACCTAGACATTTTGAGATATTTTGTATGTTTGTTTGTTCTATGATATCTTAATAATTGTTGATATGATCTTCTTGAAGTTTTGTAGACAAGTAGTTCATTATAATAGATAGATATATAAATGAACTCTTTATAATAATAATAATCTCAAAAAACAAAAACAGATATAAAATTTTATAATACAATAATGTAATACTCATATATTGACCAAAAAAGAAATATACATACATATTTATCGTTTCTTTATTTCATGAACACCAACCTTATACCCTGTTTATGTATATTCTTACAACTAAGGCGAGTTTGACGACGTACCAAAGACGCACGTAACATACGTAATTATAATACATACCAACGCTTGAAAAACATAGCCCTCCTTCTTGGATAGTCGGGTAAAAAGAAAGTAAATAATAGTAAATTTAATTTCAATTATCAAAGCATCTTTAATAGGTCATTATGTCAAATTAGTGTTGATAAGATACCAGTCAAGTCATCGTTATCGCAAACGTAGAGTTCATTGAACTCAGTCCAAATTTGAAATTTTGCTCTGACCATACGGCTATCTGATGTTAAAAATATTCAACAGTTTCCACGTGGGTGGATACAATCTAGAGCAGATAATAAAACAGACAAACTGTCACACTGATCTTGCAAATAGGAAAGTAAGTATGTCTTTGTCGTGTGTTTGTAACATGTCGCGAATGAAATCGATATTTTCAAAATTTTGTTTTGAGGTGAGATAATTATGATTATTCCAATTGTGCAATGGCATAGTATATCTGATAACAAGAGAATTATCTAAACGTGCAAGGACAAAGCTGAAGATAGAATTTCTTAAGGGCCCCAGATTAGGCTAGGCCTGCCCTGTCTTTTGAAATGAACTGACTTCGAATGTCACATAGCAATGCAACAATTAAAAATTATATGTGGCAATACGCTGCGCTTGTCACTCTGTGATACATTCACAAAATCACGCTTATTACCCCTTAAAAAGTAGGCAGAGTATCAAAGACCATGATGTGGTTTGACGCCACATTTGACCGCAGTTAGAGGTTTAGATAGAAGGGAAGTAATAGAGGATTAGAGGGTAAGATTTAACGATGGCTTAACAAGGGGATAGCCCATCGCTTACATAAACGTCAATTGCCCCGTAGCTGGCTTGGAGATATGAAATCTTAAATCTCATTATGCTCATACATTGCCAGTTTAGATGTAATATTACTGCAGAATGCTCTAGTTCAACCAAATCATAAAATCCTCAACGCAAGTGAAACCGCGTAATTAAATACGTACAAGTCAATAGAGAGAAGTAAAAAGCACGATAAACATAGAAACGAACGATTAAGTCCACGACCGTCGAAAACGTAAACCACGCCTGACTCACTTCTGTAGTTTATATTGCACTTCCGGCTTCACACATACACACACACACACACCATACACACAACCATACGAACATCATGCAGAGGAATATTATCGGTGCCTTATAGTACAGAGACTGGTAAGGGTAGGACTAAGGTGTATTCAGAACAGAACCGGGGGCAAGACAGATATTACTATCTCTCTACACTAGCTTTTAGTATATTCTTTTTAACCGATTTCTAAAAAGAAGGCGGTTATCAATTCGTCTGTATGTTTTTTTGTATATTTGTTCACCGATTACTCCGCCAATTGTGCATTAATTTTAATGATTTTTTCTTCAGGGGTGGTCCCATATAAATTTTATTAAAATTGGTTCAGTACTTTGATTTCCATATCAAAATAACTGGTAAAATATTATCCAAGTATCCAAGTGAACAGCAAGTCGCAAAATATATTTTCAATGTCAGAACAAAGGTTTATTTGTAACTAATCGAACCATCTACAATTTAAATAAGTATTAACAACGATTTGTGTATAAAAGTAATCCTAACACACCGATGCTCCCCCCGCCCTGCCCTTAGTACGTCCACATCTCAGCACTCACAACACTATATGAACACCATTCAAGCATGCACGAGGGTTACGTAGTCCATACAGCTACAATGAATGGCTGTAGTTAGCTTTTTACGGCGCCATTGCTTTAATGACCGATATTATCGAGTACTTTTACTGCTCTTCTAGTAGGTAGCATTTACCACTTTTTAATCGAATTTTTTAGGGTTATTTCTTGATGAGAATTAAAATAAAAACCGGACAAGTGCGAGTCAGACTCGCCCACCGAGGGTTCCGTACAGACTAGTAGATAAAAGGGTTTTTTTTTTTTTTTTATATTTTCCTTCATAAACCGAAAAAAATATATGATAATTTTTTTTTATCAGCCCTGTTAGTACAAACTGTCCCACTGCTGGGAACGGGCCATCTTCTCATTGTGAGAAGGGTTAGGCCATAGTCTGCCACGCTACTATGTCTTGACACCCGGACGGTCGGACGGACAGACGGACAACAAAGTAATCCTATAAGAGATCCGTTTTTAGGGTTCCGTACCCCAAAAGAAAAAACGGAACCCATATAGGATCACTTTGTTGTCCGTCTGTCTGTCTGTCCGTCTGTCCGGGTGTCAAAACCTTTATCTCAGGAACGCGTAAAGATATCGTGTTGAAATTAAAACCATATACGCAAATCCATATTCCCTTGTTGCAGAAAGAAAAATACAATTTCTCAGTTTTCTTAAAAAAAGTTACAGCCGAATATGTCGTAAAAAACGAAAATTTCGACACTCACAAGGGAATCAAAAGCTATGGGGTACTACCCGTTGACCTTAGGAAATGCATTTACGCATACACCGCTGCCTCGGGGGGAGCGGCGGGTTATGTAGGACTCGACACCAGAGTGGTGCCCCTACCGACTAAAACCTCAAGGTGTTCCACCTTAGCGCCTTGATATCTGTACAATATCAAAGCTGCAGGTACGCTTCCGAACTCCACCGCAGCACTTCCCGTTGACCTAGAACTATGAAATTTGGCAAGAAGTATTGTGTTTGAGTACACATATAGGAAAAAATCCGAAAACTGGACATTTTTAATTTAATCACAAAAAAAAAGTGTCTTTATGCAAGGAATGAGGGTCCAAATTTTTAAGTTCTTTAACCGTATCATGTGGGATATCATATGAAAGAGCTCCATTAGAATAAGCTAAAACAGCTTTTTAAATAATTTTACGATATATATTCTTCGGTTTATGGAGGGGAAAAAATATATGATTTCCCCCTTGTATCTTCTAGTTTGTACGGAACCCTCGGTGGACGAGTCTGACTCGCACTTGTCCGGTTTTATTTTTCTTTTGAGGTGCGGAACCCTAAAAAACGTTTTTTTGTTAATGTGACTGAATGAGTAAATTAAAATTGTCATTTTGAATTTGTTTTTGTAATTCTGTATTAATGTCAGGACAGCTGGTAATATGAAATCTCATAATTTAGAATTTGTTATTCTTATTGCTATCTGATAATTTTCCCCTCAAAGATTTCATAGATCGAGTTTTTAATCTATATTATTTATATTCACTTAAGCTGATCAGTGATCAGCCTACATCTTCTTTGAATGAAAAGAAAAAAGTACAGCACAATAAGTTACTTACTTAACAAAAATTTCTAACATATCGAATCGAACGCGTACATTCTTGCGATCCGTCGTCCCACTTCTGAGATTTCGCGAGCTTCCTTGCATCCTTCGAACATAACAGACCTGCATGCAAAGTAACGCAAATACTCGTACGTTTAGGGTTACCACGTTCGCGATTAAAATTTTTTTTAGACATTACATACTCCACTCCTAGACCTAAGCTGGCGTGTTGTAACAACACACACACACACACACACACACATTATATAATTCACATTTATTTTAACTTACTTACTTACTTTTTTGCTATTTTACATCTTGCAAACAGCAATGAGAACCGAGTATCAGTCTGAATTTGAATTCAAATTGCAAAGTAAAGAAGAAATCCAGGTATTTCCCTCCTTATCCTTCCTATTTACATGATTCTTGATAGCGAAATTATATTTTTTTCACTTCAAACTTTAGAGCTTACTTGTCTTTATTGTAAGTCAGAGTTGCTAGAATGTAGTCATTGGACGCCTCAATTATTAATTAAATAAAAACAATTGTTTCAACTTTCATCATCAACTTTCAACTTTATTAGGAAACAATAATCTAATTAATAAATAAATACGTAAATATCAGTTATATTTCTGTAATTTTGTTTTATGGTTTTTAATAAAATTTATATATCAGATTAAAATTTCCAGCAAAACGGTAACCCTGTTCTTTCATCCACCATCTTTATTCCGAGCACATCGCGTCACATGTCAAACGATTTGTTTTCACTGCTCCTCGAGAAACTCACTTTCTGGCCAGTACGCGGAAACGCGCCCTATTTCTGCTATTTTAGCTATTTTCCAGCCTGAAACGGAACGCATTGAGTAATGATGCTCTGAAAAGGATGTGGTAACATTAACGAGGCTATTTTCGAGATTTTGAATTGACTATTTATTGCACTGTTACGTAATTGTTTTTTTATTTTTGTTTTCTCTTCTTTCAATATTTTTTGTTGCTAATCCTCATTGGGTTCGATTCAGAAATTCGCCCGTGATACTTTTTAATATGTATACTTACCTAAAATTATTTTTTTAATAAATATATACAAACGTTTTAATATTATAAAATGATTAAAACAATATTTATTTTTGATAATTACGATACATTTGTAAATAAAAGTCCAGTCGTGCAAATGATCGCATGTTTGTATATTTCAAACAAAATAACAGTTATTAAAATAAATATTACTCTAAGTACATTGTCATAATATTTTCATCAGGTAGACGTTCTCAAATTTATCAAAAGTACCTTCAATAACCTCAGACCTAAAGAAAAATAACGCGCGCGCGCAAGACCGTAAACCCTATTGCATTTTTTTTTATAGACAGTGCGAGCGCGAATTCTACTCAGACCTACTCTTTCGTGTTCTATCAAATTAAAGAGAAAGTAGATCTAACAAAACAAACTTTAAATTCAACTATGGCACATCCCTATTTTATTCTTCTCTCTTTTCTACCTTCATATAGGTCCTATATCTATATTAAGCAAGTCTTGTGTATGTTAGAATGTAGGCATGTCTACATACTTGTAATCTAAATTAGTAGCTCACAATGTCGCGCTGCGCCGTGATTTAACGACACGCAAAAGAACACCAAGTGTTCTGACATTTGTAAGCGTAGTCGAAGATTTGCAATTTTTTCTTCCTGTATTAGGGATTGGAGTCTCGCGGTTTGCACATTTGCCATTTCTCAATTTATTAATACTTTTTAGTACAAGACATTTTTAATACCTAGTGTAAAAAAGTGTAAGTAATTACAGTCAAAATAAAGTGAAACAATCACGGTAAAGTTCTAACCACAGCTTAAATATATTGAACTATTAATGGTGAACTTTACTAGAAACTTAAGTATTTCAGACAACATCAAAAGGCATGTTCATCGTTTTATTTCATCTGGCCACATTTATGCATGAAATCAAAGAGTTAATAAATTACCATTAAAGAAAAAAATTCTTTCAGGATAATTTTAATTTTGATTACAGGTGTTATTTTATAATATTTGAACTAAATTGTTTTGGTTCAAATGAATTATGTGTTTTATGGAAGAGTCAATTAAATTTGTATATTTAAAATAAGTACATAAGTAGTTATCCATGTTTTAAACTTATAATAAAAATACAGACTGTCTTAGGTTAAATAGATTTTATAAGCGATAAAACTTAATATTGAAGCGAAGATAAACTATTTTTTTCAAATAAATTAAATTTTGAAGGCAAACTAAAAGCCTTTCTCTGTTAATAAAACACAAATGGCTTTCAAAGCCTCAATAATACACCTATTTGGATACAATCCAATAAACATTTCTCTCTATCGACACCTAACAATAGGACAAAACTAAGCCCTAGATTTCCACAACTAAGAATAGACCGGTAACGGATGAAGTCAGGCCAGTTCTCCCGCTGCTACCTCCAGAAATAGTAAGCACTAAACCACTAATTCTGGCCCCGGTACTTGTGGATAACTCCGATTGAGATATTGCGACTTTTATTGCCCATTGCGTGGTTTGTTTGCCAAGCTGGAGCCCACTTCCTTTTGCGCCAACAGTCTATACTGCGCTGTGAGTTGTTATTGAAAAAGTGAAGTGGTATTCTATTGCTGGATTGGGAAAGTCTGTTATATGGAATCTAAGTTGAAAAATAAATCTTCTGGTTCAAGTTAAAGTTGTGTTATACAAGCAACTTTTTCCCGCGCTTTTAAATGTCATCCCACAGTAACCGTTAGTTTTCCTGAATAAAACTACATCTAAACTTCTCCACCGTCATCGCCGTCGCTTAACATCAGGCGAGTTGGTGATCAATCGTAGATCTATCTTGCATAAAAAAAAAAAAAAAAAAAAAAAGGGAAAGAAAAAAAAACAAATATAATAAAAATCCATAATTATAGGCGTTATATACTTATATAACTAAACACACTAACTTTCAAAGTTATGTTTTTACATGCATCTTAATAGCTTCGCTGCATATTAAAATATCCCTAATTTTCTGATCCCTTTCACGAATCAATGATGAAAAACGACGACAAGAAATTTTGGAACAAAAAATAGTGTTTAGTAAACGAAATATAGGTACATGAAACTCATCCACAAATCTTTCTATAAATTTATATGAATGAAATAGATGTACAAGTAAGTAGGTAATACTTCTTAGTTTTGACCGACCTGCATGAGTTGTCACTTATTTCGCTTTTATGACGTTTCTACGTCAAGTAACTAAACTAGTTGTAGAGTAGGTCAGAGTTAATGAGATAATTACTATGTGTCCAAGAGATACTTAGTGAAAAGATAACCATGGATGTATCGTCACAAAAGAATGTATGCGTACATCCGACTGGGTTCACCGGATTTTGGTCGGATGCCTAGAGCTAATCAATGAGTGGCCAGGGTGAAAGCTCTCTCTTTGGAAACGGCAGACTTTTGAAAAGTCGGCTATTTTCCGAAAAACTTTTATGGTCCTTGTATCAACTGGCAATATCATACAGGTTATATTTTGCAACCAATCATGACTTAACTTTTGGTACAAAATTTTAAAATTTATTTTTTTTGTCATCAGTAATTTTTGATCGGCGCATGTCCCTCAAAAAATCTTCTCCGCCGTGACCAAAAGGGCAACTATGATTGTTATATTATGATGATTATCATGATTATTGTATTTTGTAATTAATACATAAATTGATAACCTACGGGGTACCTATTATTTAGATACCTAACTGCAAATTGCAAAAAGTTTGAAAGTCGAATCAAGTTTTACCTAAAATAACTGAAACATTTAGTTCGTCTGGCTTTAATTGAAGCTCTCATCAGAGCATCCTGCCTGAGGCTGGGTGGAGCATGACGAATGCCATACTCACGGCACCATTAGTCCTTGGCTTGGAAATCTGTCTGCCTATACTTCGCCCGCCGTCGCGAAAATAAGTAGCTGTGTTCTTTTATCAAGTATCCGTGTCTATAATTTTGTCAGAGTAACCGTGTTTCGCAATTTTGCCATGCTAATTTCGTCCAGGTATCTCAGACTATAATATACCATATAATTATTCATAATAGCTATGCAATCAAGACTCCCTAGTGCAATGCATGCTCTTTAGGTGGCGCTGGCGTCAGGTTCAATAGAGTGATAGACAACCAAACCGATTGACAACTAGCAAATTCTTTGTGATCGTCATTGTTTATGATAGTTTCCTTTAGTCAATGTTTCCTAATATTTTATATAACGAAAACAACAATTTTCAAAATAGAAGCTCTCATTTGTCGCATCTTTAATACAAGAAAATTACATTACATTGAAATTCAAATTTTTAATGCGTGCCGCACAGAAGTGGAACTCTGTAACGCGTCTTCTATTCCCCGAACACTACTATCTTGGAATTAAAAGGCTAGAGTGAATAGACGTCTTTTAGATCGAATTTCTCTATTTAAAAAACACAGGCTCTACGTTGCACTCTACAATGCAAACATTTTTAAGTATATAGAACACTATATACATAAAATGTTTACTTTGGTACAATGACGTTATTATCTTATGGACACAAAGTCTAAAACAAAATTCACGACGTGTCCCGAGTTAACCGATACTCATATACCGAAAATGACGAACTTAAAGATTTTGATTTAAACTCTGTCGCCGCGCTAAAGCCTAATTTCTATTAAAAAGTGTAGTGACATCTATTTTGCCGCTTCGAATTATTTTGAAAATCTTATTAATATTTATTATTTTAATCATACAAGTGTTCTAAAGCTTGCCGATTTAGCCTCATTGACTTCGGACGTCTTTGAGCGCTGACGCAAAATCCTTGTCGACAATAATATCGTTGCTTTGGTAGATATTTTAGATTTGCAAACCAAAACTAATCCCAATTCCTTGCCACTGATTCACCAGAAGCACCAACTATTGTCTCTCCAAACACAATCTTAGCCTTTGAATCCTCATCCTATCACAAACATGACTCCCTCGTATCTTGTTTGCCCAATGTTAATAAATCGACACCGAGCTCTCGACAACAATATTATTTACCTAACAACGCGCTTATCATAACCTGCCTTAAGTAATTCAACATGACAGATATATTGTATAC
Source organism: Lycia hirtaria (assembly GCA_947563715.1). Taxonomy (NCBI): domain Eukaryota; kingdom Metazoa; phylum Arthropoda; class Insecta; order Lepidoptera; family Geometridae; genus Lycia; species Lycia hirtaria. The sequence goes on from OX387380.1 coordinate 9,285,448, forward strand.
AATGTATATAATAAATCATACAGAATATTAATTTTATACATATATTATACATATCTGGTTGAAAGCTCCGTGACTCCACGCTGTCTTTGTGATGGTAGCCGACGTGCTTGGATTGCTTTGAATTCATATTTTATGTGAAGCAACGATAGCTAATGTTTTTTTTTAATAGATCTACGTTTGACCACTAACTCGCCTAATGGTAAAGATGGAACATGTCAATCTAGAAGATTTACTTACTTTAGCCATGAAAATTCCAAGATTGTAGCTTTCTGAAAACAGAGTAAGCGGCAGGCAGTGCCATTCTTACTCAGTAACTATCAACAACATGTTTTTTAAAATATAAATAATTCTGGACTGGGAGAAAAAGAAAGCATAAAATGTACCAGCTGATTCTCTTCTTGGGCATACTGTAGTCCACTAATGAACTTCAGGGAAACTGACCTTTATTTAGGCGATGGGCTGACCCCCTGTCGCTGCAAACCAACATTTTGTATATCCTGCTAATTCTCCCTAACTCTTTATATCTTCTTTTCCATTTAAGCTGCTAGCCATGGTCAAATGTAGCGTGGAACGGCCTCATGGTCTTTGATCTCGTAAAAAAAGTAGGCGTGATTTTATGTATATATGTACAATATAAATAACAACAAATAAACAGACAGATCACTTGATATTAATGGCAAGAGATTACGGCTTCTAGCTTCACTCCTGTGCACCAAGAAGTAAAATCGTTGTGTACGGAATTTTGGCAATGGGATAAAAATTATCAGTAGGCATACGACTAGCTACTATCAAAGTATTTCAGTATAAAAAATATTTCCGTCTGTCCGTAGGTCCCGAAAGCTTCCCGTATCTTGTCCTATTCAGATCAGTCGCTAAAGCATGACAAATTGCAGTGTATTTACAGCACCATTACTCCAGGACTCATTCCGGCGAGTTCACAGCTTTCTCGACAAAACGAAAAATTGGGATGTGACGTAATTTGCAACCAAGATGGGAATTGAAATTAATGACCTGTTTTAAATAACATGGACATTCGTTTAGGGGTTTTAAAAATAAATGATATGTATACCGAGGATATATGTGATAGAGATATTATGAGCTGTACATCACAAATGCATTTATGGTACAGCGGCTGCCAACCAGGGGCTTACTGCCCGAAAATGACTGGCTAGATCCCTAGAATGAATTTTTGACAGATTGTACAATCTAGCAATGAATATCGCAAGAGTTGTCAAAAATTCACTCGGCTATTTCAACTTTGTGCAGATGTTTCACAACTCCGCCAATGTTGCGTTTCTGATAACATGTAGGTTTTAATCACACGGAGATCTTGCATATCTTAAAAAATATATGTAAGTAGTTAAAAATGCATATATTAGTTTATAAAAAGCACAGACACCGGAGGATTAAATTTATTAATTAAAAAAAATATGTCGGATGTGTGTCCGGAATATAGCTCGCCAAAGGTGAAAAAAATTGCGTGCATCCATAGACGACAGTATCCGCTTACCATCAGACTAATCGTTTGTTTTCTGTTCAATTTTTATTAATTCATCTGTCAATCAATATTACTTAATTTTATTTCTCTCAGATGTCTACATTATTACACAAGCACGATAACACGCATCATGTCACGCTACGTGCTTTCTATCTAGTCGTAGTATAATTATTTTCAAGTAATTAGTATTACGGAATAACAGTTACACGACTCGGTGTTCAATGAAATTATTTATTATTATGAAACTAGAACTGGATCGAAAATGTACTCTTATTTGATATACATATGTATTTAGTGACTTACCGTTAACAGTTCAGGATAACATACGTACCTAAATCAAAGTAATTAAGTGATAAAACAATTAAATTTGTACTTACCAAATTGTTTTGTGGTTGAAACTTGTGATAAATTTATTCAACGACCATACAAAATTGTGACAAAAAGTACCCAAATTGTCTAAGTGATCTTAGTGTTATTTTTGCACCAGTTTTTTCACTAAAAGTAAAGTGTATCATCAATGTTAAGGTCATCAAAGTTTAATAAGTAAAAGTTTTTCACAAATTTCTACAAACTTAGGTGAAACATAACTTTATCACTAATTTCCACAACCAATATAACAGAGTGACCAATTCTGACAAGACTAAAGTGAAGTGTCATCATCGATTACTGTGATAATATAATTTAGCCATCATTTCCGTTACTATTTAAAGTTAAATTTTGTCACTAACTCTGTTAAAGTGTATTATTATATCTGCAACGCAAACCTGAAATCAAAATGTATCATAAGTGTAGTTTTGTCACCAATTTATGTAACTTTAGTGGAAATTTGTCACCTATATCTGTGACATTGTAATTTTGTCTCCTAAATGACACTTGTGTAGTGATAAAATGAAAATGCACCTGCAAAGCGACATCTCGTGTGAGATCTCGTACTCCGCGTGCGAGATGGAGAAGGTGCAGGTCTCGGAGGAAGCCGAGATGCTCTACTATGAGCTCATCAGTGCTCTGGAGGAGGAGGAATCGGTAAGCATCTTATCTTCCCACTGTTTTGGTTGCTAACCTACAGGCACTAAGTAATAGTGTTTCAGGGTAAAATGTGACTTATATGTACTGTGGTCTAGACTTCTAGAGCTCAAACTCAATTTCACTTAAATTTCTAGATACAAATTTAGGTGAAATTGAGTTTTAGAGAGAAAATATACACCTAGCAAATAAATAATTTAAGAAGGATACTAAAGCTTTTGGGAGACTGAAAATTCATAGACAATTTAAGTCTTAAACGTTTCACACACGACGCAGATACGATAATATTTTATCTGCGTATAAAAACTTATTTATCTGATTAACCAACACACTAAACATATACGATAATATACGAGACGATACATTCAATCAGAATCCTTCAGACTGAGTACACTTGTTTTTTGGTACAGATAGTTTTATACGGGGTGTTGAAACAAAATGAGTTCGCGTTTTACGGAACAAACGCGTTTATTGCTTTTTGATTTATTAGACAGCTCATCAGAAGATGATTCTGATATTGAAATTGCTTCTTTTATGTCATTTAGTTTGTATTCTTCTACATCCGTGTTCCACAAGCACGGAAATTTTCTAATGCTTTTTATTATATGCTCCATTTCAATTTCAACATGCGCACGTCATCCGCACACAAACAAAATTGGACGAATGAGTGAGCGGGAGCGAATGACCAGCCGGCGTAACCCGGGCCGGGACGTTCCCTCCCCTCTGTTTCACCGCAGACCCTGCCCCTGATTCATCCTGTATCTACCTGCAGATAAAATATTTAACAATATTTGTATCTGCAGATCTTAGAATATATAAAAATACAGAAACCGTGAACATGCTTAGAACTGAAGCGACAGAAACTACTCATATATAGAGTAGTTTGAAGCGCGCGATCAGTTGCTCTATGAACGTCTTAACGAGTGGCAAGCTTTGTTGGTGTTAAATTTAATTCAAATATGCCGTCATGTGTCGTTCCTACGTGTAAAAACACTGCTGGGGTGAAAAAAAAACACGATGGGATAACATTTCACGTGTAAGTAGCACAATTGACATTATCTTACGTATTTATTTAATAAATTGTTCGGTCTTTGATCATCGTAGAGAAAGAATCGTCCATTTTGTTGGTGTTGCCAATATCAACGTTTTGATTTTCCTTACTTTTACTTGCTACCGATTTTTTTAGTTAGTAGTTTGTAAATTAAATGAGTAGGTATTTAAATAAATTTTTATCCGATTAAAAATTAATTGGCCAAGTGCATGTGGAGTAGCGTTCAGGGTAGCGTTTCATAATTGCAGTTCACCCTATATGGACTTAGAATAGAACTACTTGTTTGATATTGTGAACATATTGATTGATTTTGCGATTTAAATGGATTTAGTGCGAAATTTTTCTTCAGATATTTTGTTTTTTTTTTGTGGTGGTAGTCTGTATCCGTTAACTTATAAAGCCTACTAGGGCCGTAGCCAGGAATTCATTTCAGGGGGGGGGGGGGGGGGTTCAGCAATGGACTTGGGCATAGCTTATGGTTTTTTCGCGAAAATTGTATGTAGTGTGTAGTAGTGTAGTGTTTTTATAGTAATATACTATAAAAACACTACTAAAATTTTCGCGCTCGTTATGCTTTGTTTTTTATATTAGTGAACCCAAAAAAATTTGGTTAGTGGCTATTTTTAGTTAATTATATTATTTGCTCATATTAGAAAGTTCACAGTACTTTAATGATCAATACAAATATAGATCAATATGAAACAATCATGCGCGAGCGAATCGAGCGCGAATCTTTTTTTTAGTAAAATGATTGAAGCCTGGAAGGATTTTTGATAATGGCCAGGATTTCGGGGGGGGGGGGGAGGGGGTAGAACCCCCCAAACCTACTTAGCTGTGACAGGTTAAAATAATGCCTAACCTTTTAAGCTAACGTAATAAGATACAAACACAAAATAATTTATTTGACCGATTAATCCGAATAGTAAGTCAAGAGAACAGTTATAAAAATAATGATATCCGTTTAAGAAAGTAAATATTTTATTTTAATATATTTTTATCTCCACGATTTACCACAGCAACGGGTAAATAATGCCTACACTAGCAACATTATGCGGGTGAGAGGTGAGAAGGGTGCGGGACGATTCTTTTGTTTTTGGACACAGCACGGATTTTGTAACTGCATCTGGACGCGCCTTCTGTATTTTTCTATATTCTAAGCTGCAGATGTTATCTGCAGATACAAATATTATATAATTGAATACGCAGATAATAATCTCACTATATTTCCATATATGTCGGTGCCCACAGATACTTTACGATAAAATATAAATTATCTGCGCCGTGTGTGTTAGTTCATAGAAAATGTATAGAGAGCGATATTGAAAGATATACGCTCAGATATAGATATCTTACCGTATCTGCGTTGTGTGTGACCCGCTTTATTTTTCTGCCATTGTCGATTTAGTCCAGTCATGTCCTGTTAGTTTGATCAAGTCCTGTCTTGTTTGTTACTTTAGTTTAGTTAAAATTTAGTTTAATATTAGTGTCCTTGTAATAGACTCAGTGTCAAATCAAGTTATAACCATCCCTTCTGTTAAGTAGCCGTGCTCTCACAACAACAGCAAACTCAATAGTTTATTTTCAAGTTTTGATGCGAAACTTTAAAGATGTAGGCATAACTACGTTTTGACAAGGACATTGATTGATGACATCAAGTCCCGTTGATTGGCCACAGGACTGGTTTGAGAGCTGGTGACCAGCTGATCAGGGCATTCACACTTATTTTGCATGTGAACAACATTGGTGTTGCCTTATACCTAACATTATGGAACTTGTTTTCTTATTATTTACGGATTTTACGCCTTCCTGTTTTTGAGTTTTATCACCTACACGACAAAGAGATTGACATGGCAGCAGTAAACTGGATTTGAGAAGATATTTTAATCCCCCGTACCTATATGTTGAAACAAACAACCACATGAAGACATTCAGGGAAACGGCCATTTAGGAAAAAGTGTCTACTTATTTTAAAGGCGTTTATTTATTTATTTCATTGTTACACCAACAAAGCCACCACCAAGACAAATCAAATAAAAATAAGGTACAAAAGTGAGATGCATAATGAGTGGCACTTCAATTACAGGTATAAGCTACATGCAAGAATTTATGCAGCACATTTACTTAAACAAAACTTAATTATGATTTAATTGAATTTACAGAAAAAAAATACAAATAATTTTGACAAATTGAAAGTTCTAATTTCTTTAAACACATTAACATTTACATTATAAACATGGCGTTTGACATAAACATTATAGAACCAGTCCTAACTAGGTCTAGTTAGTCAGAAAATTAGATTCACTCAAATCTTTTTAGTATTTGATACAAGGGGCAGTAATAAATGAAATATTATAATTTTATTATTGTAGGTACTTAATGAAATTATTTTACTCGACATTATGAAAGGTAAATGATTCGTATAAATTATCTTCGCCTATTACTGTTACGCCTATTTTATTATCTTTATAAATTAATACTGACTTGCGATCCGCAGGTCCTGGGTTCGAATCCCACGGCACGCACTGTCTTTTCGAAGTTATGTGCGTATTGTTGATTGTGACGGTGAAGGAAAACATTGTGAGGAAACCTACATGTCTGAGAGTTCTCAATGATCTTGAAGATGTGTGAAGTCTGCCAACCCGTACTTGGCCAGCGTGACAGACTATGGCCTAACCCTTCTCACAATGAGAAGATGGCCCGCGCCCAGCAGTGGGATAGTTTGTATAAACAGGGCTGATAAAAAAAAATAATATAATATTCAATGTTATCCTGACCTACAAAGTGGAAATACCCGCTCACCCCTCTGTTTATATAATAAACTTTACGTACACCTCAAAACAATTTCACAACGCCATGTTCGCCCAAGAATGTCATTAAACTATCACGTACCACCGCGCCGACGGATTTGTCTCAACAATTGTGTGACTCATACAACCCATACATACTTACAACAACGTGACAGACACGCAGACAATGTTATATGTAGGGTTGCCACCTATACAAATATCGATCTAGTTTTTAGTACTCAATTACCTTACTTACTAGTATCCTTACCTTACCTATTACCTATCATTATGTATAACGTTTTCTTTTTGTATAATTACACTAAGTTAAAAATACATGATATTTGTTTATAAAAAAAAATTACCCCGATCTCGGTGGAGGTGAATATTTTTTTTAATAACAAGTTTTCAGTATAATTATTATGAAACACTATAATTTAAAAATGTCTCTGTAATATCTTCTTTTGTTCCTGGGATGTTTATAATTTGTAGCGACACACGTAGAATTTTAAAAGTATATTGGGGCCAATTCTGTTACACACTTAGTAAAATTTAAACTACATTGATCGATCTAAAACGCATTGTAACAGCGATAGTAAGAAAAAGGAGGCACGCATTTTAATAACAAAAATAGGTATATGGTGGTCAAACTTTTGACCATCTGGTCAAAAGTTTGACCACAAGTTTGCCAGGTGATATCATTAATTTGTTCTTCGGTGTGACAACCCTATTCTCAGCTGTTCGAAATTCAAATTTCGAATTCCCTGCGCCTGAGCATAGTGAGCATACGACTCTGACAAATTGCTGTGACGCCATCTAGCTCCAAGCGTGCCTTTTAATTGACAGGTGTGAAAATTGCTGTCAAAATAGAGACATTTGTTAGCCGGGAATGTGACTGTAATCTGATTTATTTATAATGAGGTCAAATATGTGAGCTTGTATCTTGTATTGCTATTTCTTTGTTAATTTTATGAATATGTTGAACAGAAGATAAGATAACGTGTTTCCGATGAGGTCCAATTCTAAATCAATGTGATTGTGATAAAGGTGATATGTACAAAGCAAGAGTACTTTTTCGACCTCATCATCCTTTCTCATCAGGAGATTGAGGTTCTTATGAAACCGAAACACAGGTCTAGCTTGTTGTAAAATGCCTTTAATACCCTTTATGATCAGCTACAAAAAAGTCAAATATTTATGGGACCAACTTGGGAGCTTTCTCTATATACCAATTCACGAAATACATAAATTGGTTCACGAATGACGGAGAAATTCGTGTGCTTACATAATAATAATAATAATATCCGGAGGTTCCTCTCTCTGTAGCCCCTACCACCGGCAGCTTGAGCCCCGCCCCGCTGCCGGTGGCACCCTAGTCTTAAAAGTTTTTTACAAATGAAATGAAATGAAATTTATTTGCAAGAATGTAGGCAAACAAGGTCTTAGAAATTAATTGCAATTTTCCATTACAATCGATTATTTCTGATGTGCAAATATTTGATGTTGAACAATATTTATGTTTCTTTTTTTATAATTTTATATTTGTGTTGTAAAAAATTTAAAATTAAGATTGTAAATAAGTAAGTGAGATAATAATAAAAAATATACGCTGCGAATTGATAACCTCCTCCTTTTTTGAAATCGTTAAAAAAAGCTAATAAACACCTCATAACTTCAAGTGAAACAAGAACCATGTTTAAATTGTAAGAGGAGGTGTTTAGGCATAGGTTAACAAATCAAACATTTGGTAACACATTACCACTTAACACAGTCCAGGTACCACATGTGGGTTCCGATACACAAGCCGCACAATTCTGGGAACTACATATGGGCACTACTTTGGTAGAAAAACAATCCCGGACTCTATATAACGATTTAAAGTTTGAATGGGGACTGTGACAGTGTTAGTTGATCCATCAATTCACTAGCAATAATATTAGCAGCACCATTATTGTAACGTCTAACGTCTACAACCTGTAGACAGCCGTTACTGTCAACCGCTGGTTAACTGATGGTGCAACAGGGCCTTGGGAGGCGCACCCGAAAACTTTTGTTGCCGATTGTAAAGCAAAATAAAATGTTGTTTTCTTTCTCTTTCTATAGCTTTCTTTTCATCGACTTAATTATTGCCAGTAATGTCTGTGGCGTGTATTATTTTTAAACTTTTTGAAAGTTGTGCGTATTTCTTCCCACGGTGAAATTACGGCTCTTTTGCTTTTTTAATAATTCTTTACGTTTTTATATTTTGAGACACAGATTAATATTATTAATAAAGTTATAGTTTTCCCAAATTAATTACTAATAGGTACGTCTCTTGTATTTCATAAGTTTTGGGGAAACTGTAGGTACATAGTTTTTCTTTCAGTTTCACTTTCAATTAAATAACAGCACTTGTTACAACGCAATAAAGCGAAAGTCAGCTCGCACATACCTACACTCAAGTCAAACTGCAGACACTTACATAGTGTATGTAGGTTGATATGTTATCTTTTTGGCGCGCGGCAAATGAATTGTCCGGGTAAACCGGCATGAGGCAACAAGTATGTAACTACTTGTGCCATTTAAACCTAATACAGAGTGTCTAGCAGAGTACTTGGCAGGACGTTATTGCAAGCCTTATTACGATTTTTATGTAGTACTTAATAGGTTTGCGCTTGACCGCCAACTCCCCTCATTTTAAGCGACGTTGCGGTCTACGATGGAGCGCGCTTACCCAGGTTATATCTATCGGGAAAGACCCACCCACGATAATAAGAATATGAACTTATCAGCACTCAATAACTTGTGTACTTCTAACGAGCAATAAGGCAGGGGTAGAATGGGCAACTACGGTGGAGTCCGCGTCTTTCAAAACACCAACCAAGGAGACGGCACTGTTAAGGCCGCAATTGCAGTATTCGACAAGGATTTGGACGTTGTACAATACCCGGATCTTACTAACAACAACGTCGTGGTGGTGAAGATAAAGACGCGTGTATGGGAGATCGTAGTTGCATCATTTTACTTCGAGCCCAGACCGACACCCATTGAACCCTACCTACAGCACCTAGCGAAGATCAAAAGGCAACTTAATAGGCGAATCCTAATGGGCGGTGACGCGAACGCAAAGAACTCCTGGTGGTGTAGCCCAGTAATGGACAACAGAGGCGAAGAATTGGCCGGAGTCCTGGAGGAACTCGACATGCAGGTACTCAATGTGGGCTCCATACCGACTTTCGACACCATAAGAGGAGGAGTGCGCTACACTAGTTATGTAGATGTCACAGTGTGCACGCTGGACCTGCTCGGCCTCGTGGACGATTGGAAGATTGACGAAGGCATAACGACATCGGATCACAATACAATTTTATTCAAAATTAAATTTATTAGGTCGAAAGGAAAAGACATAATCAGGACAACACGAAAGTTTAACAGTAAAAAAGCAAACTGGTGCCATTTTCATGAGAAAATGGCCCAGTTGCTAATAGAAAATAAATTACAGGTCAACGAAATTAATGAAATTAACACAAAACATTTACTAGAAGAAAAAGTAGGAAGTTATATGGAATCAGTTAAATCCGCCTGTGAAAGTAGTATACCAAAATTAGAAAATAAGAGTATTGTTAAATTACCTTGGTGGTCCGATGATCTAGCCAAACTCAAGAAGCAGGTCGCTACGAGGAAGCGCAGGATCCGGTGTGCGGCACTAGTCCGGAGAGCGAAGGTCATAGATGAGTACCTGCAAATAAAATACGAGTATGAGAGTGAAGCCAAAAAAGCTCAAATTGCCAGCTGGAAGGAGTTCTGCGAGAAACAAGATCGCGAAAATGTATGGCAAGGTATCTACCGCGTGATTAGTAGAACAGGCAGTAGACAAGAAGACATACCACTCACAAAAGATGGCAAGACACTCGACCAGAGAGAGTCCGCAAAGCTATTGGCAGAAGCCTTTTACCCCGAAGATACGCTGTCCGGAGAAACAGACCAACACATGAGTATCAGAATGAAAGCTGAACAAGTAAACGTACAAGACCATAATGCAAACAATGATCCGCCATTTACCTCTGCAGAACTCATGTGGGCAGTCAATAGTTTCAATCCCAAGAAGGCCCCTGGCTCCGACGGCTTTACCGCAGACATCTGCAAACGAGCGATTAGCCAATCTCCAGACGCTTTCCTCGCACTGGCCAACAAATGCCTGGAACTGGGCCATTTTCCCGCACCATGGAAAGAGGCTACCGTAGTCGTATTGAAAAAACCCGGTAGGGAGAATTACTCGGAGCCAAAATCCTATAGACCCATAGGTTTGTTGCCAGTCATGGGGAAAGTGTTGGAGAAGATGCTAGTGGGCCGAATGAAATGGCACCTCCTCCCCAAGATGAGCCCTCGTCAGTATGGTTTTACGCCGCAAAAGAGCACCGAGGACTCCCTCTATGATCTAATCGAACACATCAACATTAAAATAAGACAAAAGAAACTAGTAACTCTTATATCATTGGACATAGAGGGAGCCTTCGATAGTGCTTGGTGGCCAGCCATACGACTGAGGCTAGCGGAGGAGAATTGCCCATTAAACATTCGAAAGGTGATGGACAGCTATCTGGAAGATCGCAGAATCAAGTTGAGGTACGCGGGCGAAGAAGTTGAGAGAGCCACGACCAAGGGATGTGTACAGGGCTCTATAGGCGGTCCCATCCTTTGGAATCTCCTCCTCGACCCGTTACTGAAAGGCTTACAGCGGCGCGGGGTGCACTGCCAAGCTTTCGCCGACGACGTGGTATTACTCTTCTGTGGAGAAACAGGATCAGAGGTACAACAAGAGGCAAATGAAGTACTCGAGTATGTTCAGCAGTGGGGCACGAGAAACAAATTGCGATTTGCACCGAATAAGACCAACGCTATGGTCATTACTCGAAAACTAACCTATGACGCCCCACGGCTGAACATGGGAAGAATTCAAATACCTCTTGTCAAGGAGCTAAAACTTCTGGGGCTCTGGATAGATGATAAATTGACTTTCAATAAGCACGTTGCCCATATATGCACGAAGGCCGTAAACATCTACAAACATCTGTCCAGAGCCGCCAGAGTGAGTTGGGGCTTACACCCCGAAGTGATTAGGATGATTTATGTGGCAGTCATCGAACCTACGGTCTGCTACGCGGCTGGTGCATGGGCTCAAGCTACGAGGAAATGGTGTGTCCAGAAACAGCTAAACGCGGTCCAGAGGGGCTTTGCACAAAAACTGTGTAGAGCCCATCGTACCGTCTCTTTGAACTCGGCACTAGTGCTGACCGGAATACTCCCCCTTGACATCAGAATAAGAGAGGCAGCCGCATTGTACGAGGCTAGAAGGGGAGTGCCCCGGCTGGCGCTGGGAGACATAGAGATGGAGCGAAGAACCGCGTTTGCAGACACCCAACATCCAGCAGAGAATATCGTCCGGCAATTCATGTGCCTGGAAAATGCGGAACAGCTAGAACAAAACAGCGGACACACAGTTGCGATCTACACGGACGGCAGCAAAATTGAAGGCAAAGTCGGAGCGGCATTGTCTCTTTGGAGTAATGCCGCCGAAGCTAAAAGCCGGAAATGGAAGCTGTCGCCCTACTGTACCGTGTACCAGGCGGAATTGCTGGCGATATTAAGAGCGATGGATGAAATCCAGGCAAGCAAGGCCCACGACTTCGGAGTTTACAGTGACTCACGGTCCGCGTTGCAGACTGTAGTAAACGTCCGCTCTTTCCATCCCCTCGCAGTCCAAACTCGCAAAAAACTGGCCAAAACATTGTCACAAAACAAGACAGTTCAATTGTACTGGATAAAGGCACATGCGGGATTGGAGGGGAATGAAAGAGCGGACGAACTCGCAAAACAGGCAGCACTTAACTTAAAGACAAAGCCGGAATACGATAAATGTCCGGTCTCATTCGTTAAGCGCCAAATCCGCATGGAAGCGCTTGACGAATGGAACCGGAGGTATAAGGAATGCGAGACAGGATCGGTGACAAAGACATTTTTCCCAGACGCGATAATTGCTTACGGAACTATAAGAAAATTGAAGCCTCAAAGCATCTTGACCCAAATCCTCACGGGGCACGGTGGGTTCTCCCAGTACTTGCATAGGTTCAAGTTAAGGGACAACCCGTCGTGCTCATGTGATCCAGATAAAGATGAAGCTCCACTACACATTCTGACAGAATGCCCCAAATACGCGTATGAAAGATACAATGTGGAATGTGAAATGGGTGTAGACGTAAAGATTGAAAACCTGAGTAAGATAATTAGGGATAAAGATGCAATAGACATATTCCTAAAATATGCAGTAAAAATATGTACCAAAGTAATTAATAAGAATAGATAAATAAGTAATGCTTATTAACATATTGTATTATGTCAAATATAGCATTGTATAAAATAAGTGAAAAAAAATGTGAACTATCCTAAGTTATTGTAAGTAGGTTAAGATAGAAAAGAACTATTGTCAAAAATTTAAAAAAGATAAAGTAAGCTGTAAATTTGCGTCCCTGGCGTGAAAGAGAACAAAGATAGATAAGAATCCGGACGACAACCCAGTCCGGAGAGCAGGAAAAAAAAAAAAAAAAAAAAAAAAAAAAAAAAAAAAAAAAAAAAAAAAAAAACGAGCAATAAGTAACAAGTAATTGTTATCGTCGCGATCGGTAAGTAATCGCGATCGGTCGTAATCGCAATCCGCACGTGGGCGAATGGAGAGCAGCGCACGCGCCTGCAGCGACGCGACGGTGCATTGACTCGCACTTACTGCACTTTACCCCAAATCAGAGCGCGATCTATCCAGGAAATGGTCGAGCGCCCTTCGTATTTTAGCTCAAGTTTATGCCTGATTGTACATAGGTATTGTAGTTTCTGCCCACGATTATCCGATTTCCTCGCGATTTTAGAATAATATCGGAAATCCAATTGTTTATTATAATTATTAAATAATGTATACGATTCAGTATCTATTGATTAGCGACAAAATTTGATATAAAAAATGTCTTCTTTTTTTATCTAAATGTATGTTTTGTAACAATATCCTATTTTTTTCGAGATAGGTAAATACTTTTTATTCGGTATTAAATAAAGAGTTTAATAACATACAACTCAAAATGTGGCGATATATTTGGACCGTATAATTTTCTTATATAGGTATATTAACATTAGTAAGGGGTCATTCATTTATTACGTAAGACGATTTAGGGGCTGAGGGGGTTCGACCATGTCTTCTTACTAGGGGGTGGGAGGGAGTCTTGATAGTTCTTACGTGAGATCACAAAAATTAAAATAAAAGTTAAAATTATACTTTGAAAAAGCGCGGGCAACCGCGCGAGTGCCGAAGTGCGCTTGGATGTGTATATATATAAGTACAAATAAACATTCCTAAAAATTGTTACTTTGAAAAATAAACATTAAGTACAATAAACCAAACGTGTATAATTTTTTTCCTTTAGATTCTTACGTAATAAATATTACACAGGGAGGGAGGGGGTCGGCCTATTCTTATTTTTTCTTATATAGGGGGAGGGGTTCAAAAACTGTCAAAAATAGTCTTATAGAATGCCTTAGAATGTTTTATGCAATTTTAGAATACAATTAAATACAATACAATTTTATTTGTTCCAACGATGTTATATCGTATTAAATTGATGCTTTATACCGTTTTCAATTTGTAAAATAAATCTTATTTACAACTTTCGCAATAGAACAATGCCTTGAAGAAAAACAATACGGGCTATCGTAAAAACGCCTCTTAGTCAGCCTTTAAGCTCCAGCTTTTAACAACCTATATCACAGCTCAAGTAAAGTGTTTTCGATCCTATTTTGTAGACGTAATATGACACAGTTTACGTTCTTAAGAATTGGCAGTTAAGACATTTTACGTCGCAATTTCAAATGCCTTATAAAATCGCAAGTGCAAAGAATGTTGTTCAAGTTTAAACCTTAATCTCGGGGACTTTTAAGATTGATTTAGTTTAAGCGACATTTTTAATAGTTATCGGTTTAAACGCCATATGTATGGCCAGAATGAGTGAAGCTTTGATGTTCTAGTGGAGATATTTTTTATTTGAACTTTATGTTTCTTTTATTTAGACCTACCGCGAAACTATCGTAACTTAGATAGTAAAATTTAAATATGTAGGTCATTATGAACGAAAGTGTTATTTTTTTAACAATAATAAAATCATTCTAGGTTCTTGGTTAGCTAACTACTTTAAATCATATGTTGTATAATCTGTTCCACCAATCCTGTTCAAAAATGAATGAGCATAATACTAGGCTGGCGACCAATCATCAGCATCATTATCATCATCTCAGCTACAACTGATATCCGATTTTTTAATCAGCCCTGTTGGTACAAACTGCCCCACTGCTGGGAACGGCCATCTCCTCATTGTGAGAAGGGTTAGGTCATAGTCTGCCACGCTGGCCAAGTGCGGGTTGGCAGACTCCACACATCTTCAAGATCATTGAGAACTCTCAGACATGTAGGTTTCCTCACGATGTTTTCCTTCACCGTTTGAAGTTGGCGGCAATCAACAATGGAATCAATCAACAATCAACAATTCAATCAACAATGGATATAATCTGAAAATCATCACTTTAATTGGTTCCCAGTTTGTTAATTCTTCATTCATTTTTAGACACGAATTATGCCCATACCAGTAGATAAACTTACTTTTCCCAGTGTTCCCAGAATATCATGTAATGGTACCGTAGACTTCTAAATGATACATAAGAGCCAGTACCAATTTCTAAGATAGGTATTCTTTCACTTCGTCGCTTAAGATTTGGTCAACTTAACTTGGATAAACAGGTTTGTTATAAGTCCATCTAATGCTTAAATGGATTAACAATTAATTAACACATCTCCATCGCCACTTTGCAAAACGGTCGCATCTGTTATTTACAACACAGCTTTTTTAGCCAAACTGTCTTTATAAGACAGGATTTATGTGAGCAAGTTCCAAGTGAGTTTTTCTTCAAGTCCTGTTAGTTTACTATCTTGTAGTAGTTGTAAATGGAAGTAGGTGTTATGTTAATGAGAGAGCCTTCTAACGGTTTATTTTTTGCTGTAGGTATTGAGTATAAAAGGATGATGTGTCCACATCGGAAGTTTAGACATTCCGATGACTCCTTTAGTTCCTATTTTAGTCTTTTTGATTCGCGTCCTCAAAACTTCAATCAGTTAAAATTAGATTTTCTACAAGCTTTATATTAACTTGTATGGTTAGTAAAATCTAAAATTGCAAGATAAAAAAAATGTTAACTACTTCTTTTTAAATTATTGGCATTGTTTTGTATAGGTACTTGTTCGACGCTGCAGTTTTTGTCTTCTCTTCGTCAACACCTTGTAGAATGGTCATGAAATGTATGTGCATTTTCAAATTTTTATGTGTTATTTACATGAACTACTGATACTGCAGCCGAGATTATCTCACGATATAATTCCTCAACACTATGCAGATAACATTTTACATTAATTTTAATACACGGTATGGTGTCATTTATGACCCCCGACCCAATAAGATGGGTGTTATAAGTTCGACGTGTGTATGTGTGTATCTATATATCTGTATGTCTGGCTGTGGCATCCTAGCTCTCAAACGAATATATCAATTTTGATATAGTATTTTTTTTGTTTAGAATAAAATCTTATCAAGCGTGTCCTTAGCTATGGTTTTATCAAAATTGGTACAGCCGTTTTTTTTTGTTGGATGTTTTTGAGTTCTCTAAACTTATACTTGTTAACTTATTCAAACATGAAAATCTATCAATAGGTACCATATTTTTCTTCATAAAAGATTATTTAAGAGATATTACTTTATACTTATCTTGATGTCCTATTTTTGGAAGCACGTCAAACCTCTTCTCCTAGTTTTCCATGTTTTTACGTAAAACTACTGATCAATTCTAATCCTAGACATAAAATACTACACGCATATCTTGTTGCTACAAGTTACACTAACAAATAAATGTAATGTATGCTACGTGTATAGTTTTAATAGGCCATAATTACCGTCATAACTATCTAATATAACTGTATATATAACAAGCCATTACATCTCAAATATATGTTGTCTGTTGATAATTAAATACTAATCGAAATTACTGTTCAGTTATTAAATGCATTAAGCCACTTGAAGCCCGTTAAGTTAGTACTTGTGACTCTTTACGTACGTTTACAAATAAATGGTCGGTAAATTCGATAATTCATTTTACAGCATAAAATTATTGATTTTATCTGTAACAAATTAATTAAAACTCCACATAATAATTGTATAAAATTAATTAATTGTATAAAAATTAATAGTTTTGTAATGTTTACATCGTGGCATAGCACCAAACTATGACAAGTTCAAAGAATTCTATTCAACTGGCTGAATGAATGAATAGCCAAAGCATTTTTGTAAACAAAACAAAAAAGAAGCGCATTCGTAAACAGGAAGGTGAGAACTATGCATTTAACTTTGAATGTAAACATAGAGTTCAAGGCCAGTGCACACTAATGAAAAATTATAAATATTTTGTATGGTTAGCGTAAAGTGTCTTAACTGATCAAATCTGACACATGATTTCTCACGTTGAGTTACGTTTGATTCTTGTTGATTGATGTCTTGATGATAATTTATGTTTTCTATTGATTATACTTTTTGTTTGTAATCTAAACAATGGGACAGAGGCTTTGTTCTACTTCCTATGTCTGTGGCATCGTAGCTCTCAAACGAATAGACCGATTTTGATGTAGTATTCCGCTGTTTTATTTTCGTCGGTGGTTTTAAGTTTTCTAAACTTAAACTTGTACCTAGTAACGTCCACTTGTCCAGTGTGTACCCACCATTAGTCACGGGGTTGAATGACCACCCGTTAAGTGGAGTAAATAAACCTACATTGTAAACGTTCAAACAAACAGACCAAACTGTGGTGTTCATTGATCAAAATACGATCTTGACCCTCGTGGCTTCCAACTTACCACTGTGATGTTTACGTTTTGTTTGTGTAATGACTTGCTCTGTGACCACTTACTTTACTTATTGACATTTTTATGTGTTTTCTAGTAGTTTTTGTAATATAATTCGAAATATATAATACAATGAAAAGCATTTACTAATTCAAGATAATCAGAGGCGTCTTTAGCAAGTCTCTTGTCAAGTACAACCAAGAACTGTTAAATAAAGTATATTTAGTATTATGTTTATGTTTCTTATGTAAACATCATATCTCTCCGATTTTTCACCATTCAATGCCCACCCTTTAAGTACCTTTAAGTTCCCCCGAATTGTCGAATTGGCTTGCGTTTTGGCCGATTGGACTGTTTTAAAAGAAAATAAATTAAAATAATTGTAATATAATAATAGATCTTCAAATCGTGAGAATTTGTTTCTTCTATAGTCAAGTGCGCTCCATCGTAGACCGTAACAGTCGCTTAACATCAAACGAGTTAGCGGTTAAGCGAAAGCTTATTGCTGAAAAAATATACCGTAATGAAGTCAAGTGTTTTTAATTACGCAATAACGTGTACTATTTACATTAAAACATCTTAATAAAACGAAAAATGCTTGCAAGATTAAGTTGCAAAAATTGCGTTTTTTCGCAAAATGTTACGAAACACCGTTTAATCAGATAACAATCTGTGTCACAACGCCGGTATAAAGTAATCGGCTGACAACTCACGCCTGAGCTCACAATATCCATAATGTATTTGCAGCGCCACCTATAGCCAATGTATTGCATTTTACAAGCTGTCGTGAAATGCGGCAGTGGCGACGCGTGGAGGCGGCTTGCGACACTATTGGACTTGATTTGTGCGGCGCCGCCGGTTAGGGCGCGATTTTGATCGTCGCATCGGTTAGCGATTTTGATGAAACAGAAACAGAAACAATTTTGTAAATAAATGCGTTTTATAAATTATATTAACTATTTTAAATAAATGCGTTTTATAAAATATATTAAATATTGAACTAAGAACTCTTAATTCTTAAAGTTTTTGCAAAATATTATTGATTTCATGTGATAGGTTGAACAATATTTTATGTCTTTTATTATTGATTTGCTGTTACTTTATTCAGTCAGATGTATAATTTTATTTAAAATAAAGTTTTTTTTTTTGACACAAAACTACACACTAAAATTATGTAATAAAACATGTTTGTTTTTAAATGTAGGAAGCTTTTACAGTATTTTTTACAATAACTTAATCTAAACCCATAAGATCTGATCAAATTGACTTTATTTTTATTTATCTTGTTTTTTAGGGTTCCGTACCTCAAAAGGAAACAACGGAACCCATTATAGGATCACTTTGCTGTCCGTCTGTCCGTCAGTCCGTCCGTCCGGGTGTCAAGACCTTTATCTCGGGAACGCGTGAAGGTATCGAGTTGAAACTAAAACCATATACGCAGATCCATAGTCTCTTGCTGCAGAAAGAAAAATAAAATGTCTCAGTTTTCGTAAAATAAAATTACAGCCGAATATGTCGTAAAAACCGCACATAGGCCCCATATGCCAAATTTCAAAGATCTAGGTCAACGGGAAGTACCCCTACATCCCGTTGACCTAGAACTTTGAAATTTGGCAAGAATCATTGTGTTAGAGTACACATTTAAGAAAAAATCCGAAAACTGGACATTTTTAATTGAATCACAAAAAATAGTGTCTTTATGCAAGGAATGAGGTTATGATGGTCCAAATTTTAAAGTTCTTTAACCGTATCATGTGGGGTATATCTAATATAAAAGAGCTTTATTAGCATATGCTAAAACAGATTTTTAAATATTCGTACGATGTATATTTTTCGGTTTATGAATGAAAATATAAAAAAAAAAATGATTTCCTCCTTTTATCTACTAGTTTGTACGGAACCCTCGGTGGGCGAGTCTGACTGGCACTAAAAAGAATCGACGTGCAGGGAATATAAGAAAAAATATGGCCTGTTCTCTGTATACATGTATATTTTCAACTAATAGAACAACAGACGATATTTTATTTTTTATTTCACCATCGCTAAAAATAAAAAATAGGCGGCGAGACGTTGTCGTAAAAGTTAACGAGTTCCCCCGAGCTACCCCTGAGTTAGATATCAAATCATAAACTACGTTATCTTACATTAACATTGTGACAACCAGTGGGAGGTTTCATGTATCCATGTACGTTTTTTCCTTCTAGGACAAGTCGTGTGATGACGGTTATCTTGATAATTTTAAGTTGACAAAATATTTTATTTTTACTTTTGACAGGCTATGCAGCTTATGTTATTCCTACATGCATACCATTTTAGGATATACATTTATACGGTTCTAACATGGTTTGTTTGTACATAGGTATTATGACATGATTATGTATGCTTTTATTGGGAATATTTGAGTTATGTGCTTACCATCGATATTTTAATATCTCGATAACTGCTTCTGAATTTTATTGCAGCCAAATTCCATTGTGCATTTATGTCTTTTCGATTTATGTATAAAATTATCTGGGATATTAAAAACTATAATTCTATATTATATAATTCTATAATAGAAACATTTTTGCTTAGTTACTAGATATATTTGAAGTGTTTTTACAAATTTATAGACCGTTAAAAAATGTCATGTCCTGTCAGATGTGAAATTTGGAACTGTCTATAAATTTGTGAATTTTTTAAGTTAAAAAAAATATGTTAAAGGTACACGATAAAACCGTTAAAATTGTTTCATTTCAATGAGTAAGAATCGCGTAAACCTTAGAAAGTGTTTTATACATTTAGTTTGTTTAAAAAAACTGTCATATAAAATGTATAATTCATAAAATATACGAATAATGCAAGAGAAGTAAAAATGATAATTTCGTGCAATATTTCATTTATTTTTAGTAGATACAAAACGTATCATACAAGATGTTGTAAGGAAACCCTACTCTAAACATGGCCCGACACGCACTTGGCCGATTGAATTATGATATTAGGATTTGGCAGGCGCAACAGAACAGATTTATTAACAGTTAATAGCATTGCTATGGGTTTGGCACTGGATTTATAATTACTTACCTATTTATCACGAGTTTTTTATGTGTTTTTGCATAAATTATCAGGCTTTTGAGTTTTTGCTCATTGTTTGAACAGTGGATGTGCGGTCTGCTTCACACTCACTGAACATGTCTGTGTGTTAGATAAATATCAACATTGACTTCACTAGAGTTCATCCACATCATAGTCATCATCTCACTCAGCCATAAGAAATTCACTGTTGGTCAAGCTATTCAAAACGCCCAGTTAGGTACCTACCGCGCAACCTGCAACCAATGTCTCCCTAAAAACAATGTCTTCAATTTATTTATTTTATTTTATTTATATTAAGTAGTTAGGCTACGTAGGTGATCTAAATAAGTGGTTTGTTGTACGATGAACGAAATAGGTATACTCGTAGATCGTAAACCCTTAAGATTACAAACTTATTCAGCTCGACTTTCCCTATGGTAAGTAGTAACGGTAAAATAAACCACTCGAAGTCGGATTTTTGATGTTTCTTTTTTCTTTTCACAAGGAATGTAATAGTTATTTTATGAAAAACAAAAACATTTTATGTACACAGTTTAACACATTCAGCTAAATAAAATAAAAACTATCATTTTTTTTATTTTTTTATCAGCCCTGTTTGTACAAACTGTCCCACTGCTGGGCGCGGGCCATCTTCTCATTGTGAGAAGGGCCATAGTCCATAGGCCATAGTCTGCCACGCTGGCCAAGTGCGGGTTGGCAGACATTTATTAAATACTATATATTTTACATACGTCCAAATGGACGTAATTTCGGTTTTTTCTTACTCTTTAGTTGCCTTAAAACCAAACAACAAGACTAGATCAGTTTCGAAAAAAATAACCACAACCAATATGAGATAGGCAAAATGATATCTAGCAAATAAATTCGCCCCCAGAAACATACAAAATAACCTAATAGACCTAACCGCAATAATTTCCTAACAATTAAATATAACGACCAGAAGTGTGATTCCCGGGGTAAGCCTGGGAAACTTGTACATAGTATCTCCTGTGTTTTGGTCGGGATGCGGGGCCCTATCTGTCCGGGACATCTAGAACGGGGCCCGGGTGTGCCGTGCCCGATAACCGCTCTCGGACTCTCTAAAAACTTATTATATAAACCGGTTATACGGTTATCCGGTTAAAGTTGAAACGCACCAGGATATAGTGCACGTGATGTTACTATAAAACAAAAGTAGACAAGTACATCTTTTTGTCTTCACCCATTCATTAAAGATGGAGGAGGATCATTGACATCATCATCATCTCAGCCACAAGAACTCTACTGCTGAACATAGGCCATAACCATACGCCATGGATTTACAAAAATAAATAAATAATACTCACATTTTGAAACGAAATCTCTGACAACCGTAGTTAGTTTACAAAGTAAATAAGTCGCCATGTTTGAGTATTTTCTTAAATGTGTTAAATAAATATCATTAATACAAATAATTTAGGGCCTTACAGTTGGACTAGTGGTGAAAACAATGACTGAATTTTCGGCACAGTCCTTTTATTTTTTATATATTTAATATTATTTACCAATTTTCCCGATAATTGTATCGCTAAACTCCTAGAATCACGAACAAGCATCATCGTTTCATAGTAGAGGATATACCATAAATCTGAAGAAAAAACTTCAATTCCACGTACATCGAACTGTCAAGTTATGGAATACGCTTAGTTACTTCACGATAGAAATAACCTGGGTATCTTTAATTTGCAAGTGAATTGGTTTATTCTAGGTATGCATGCTTCTGCGTCGCTAAAATCAGGCAAGTTGGCGGTCAAGCGGAAGCCTATTGCTGGATTTAAAAAAAACCTGGTGTGTATTGACCCTCGCCGGGTTATCCCGGATAAAAATCTCGTATTGTGCGTTTGACGTTTAGGGAGGATGGCGCGTTGTGATGTTGTCTTTTATTTATTTTGTACGGTTTAGCTTTCATGTTATTTCCGGGAGCTACCGGATGCTTGCCATGTGACAGATTTGAAAGTACACAATACATGACATAATATTGCGCTCATAAACCAAAAAAGTATGACAAACTTCGCTTTATATTTCAACATACAAAACCAAATAAGAATAAGATTCGTATATAAAAATGAAGACGTCGGTTCCATATTTAAAAAAATATTTTTTGTTAAAAAAAATATATAACTCAAGATTATTACGAAATCTAGATTAAACTGCCTATCTATATATAATAATAATAATATAAGATATCTCAAGATTAGATATCTTCCCATCGTCCCATAATAAATCCCACTTTCACCTGAAACTGATTAAATCAGTGCACAAAATGAACGATCAAAGGTGACCAACTTCTAAAGCACGATTCACACTGAATTGCCCGTCATTCATGACGTAAGAAGAGTATCTGTCTGTAACATCGTAGCACCCAAGCGGTTGAACTAACTTTGATTTATTTCTTTGAAAACTCGAGCAATTACTCGAAGGCGCCTGAACCAATTTGGAACATTATTTTTTAAAAGGGTATCCCACGTGGTCCCATAGAAATTTCATCAAAATCAGTTCAGCAGTTTGATAAAAAAAAATGGGCACTTTGAAGTTGGTTTTTCAGTTTTTAAAACTATAATTAGGTACTTGTCATTCCATTGATTGATGTGAATCGTGCCGTATCCCCGAGCAGCAACTTCGTGAGCGGGCCGCTACGGAACACTAGTCGGCTATCGTTTCATCTCACGACAGGGAAACCAAATAGAGTGCGCCCGTAACTCTAATTAATTCATCTTGTTAACATCGGAAGGTGAACTACTTCCAGATAGTCGGGTAATTTTATATTTATATGATAGCTGCGTCTCATAGTTTTAGTCTAGAATATGAAAGGTTTCTATTCCTAGTGCGATAAAACTATGAAGTGAAACCACAGGGCACAGCGAGTGGCTCTTGCTTGTAACTACTTGATTAATTGAGACATGAAGTACGACCCCTATGTTTTATAACCCGGCAATTATCTTCTTTACTTGCTTCTAACTACATGTCAGATGTCGGATATATTGATCAATAAATTTCAAAAATTAACCCTTATTAAATAAATCATTTAGGATCTTATTTGAATAAGTCAGAAACTTTTTATAATTGTTTTTTGTGTGCATATAGTCTGCTTTAGATCTTTTAATATGAAACAAGCAAACTCAGAAAACACCTATTAACTCTAATCTCTCTCTCTCTCTCTCTAATCTTCTAAACCTGAAAGACCCATATTTATGAGAAAACAACGGTTTTCTCTTCCTTGACTGTACGAAATGATAAGGCTAGAGTGAATAGACATCTCCTAGATAGATGAGATCCATCCTCGGCCACACCGTCGCTTAACATCAGGCGAGCTGGTGGTCAATCGTAGATCTATCATGCATAAAAAAAAATATAAGTCAATGTAAGTTAGGACAGACCTTAGGAATAATTACAATGTAATTATATAGTATGACTATCTACTTGTCCTTTTTTCAGCACAGGACAAGTAGAAAGTCGGTCTCACTAGTGCCTACCTTCTGTTTTTTGTTTCAGAAAGCAAAGGGTGTGTAAGGTCGTAAGTTCTGATGCAAATTCTCCGAATTTAATTCGACAGAAATTTAACTGGCTCCCTACTTTACGGCTGTATATAATTGGTGTAGGTTAGGCTAAGCATTTTACCACAATTTAGTTGATTTTATGATACGCTGTATTTTAGCACATCTAGCCTGAAACAGGTGCTGGCCCTCAAACAAAGCTACCAAAACGCACAGACTTAACCACAAGTTTACTCAATCTATATAGTATATTAGAAGGAAAAACCAACAAATAAAGTTAAAGAGGAAATATAATCGAGCTTATTCTATTTTTAATACAGAACTTAAATATTTCGAGAGAAAATATCGTATCCCGGCATGAAACTCGATAAAAGCTCCTTTTGAGCACCGCGGCAACCGTCTATCTGCCGCTGTTATTTCCTGTTCCAAATCAAAAACCCCCTCCCTCTATTTCCGCCCTAAAAATATGCCGACGGCTTATCGACACAATCCATCTGAGCCAGAATCCGATTCGACGATTTTTCGCCGATTTTTCTCCCAGAGAATATTATATCCCGTATTTCCTAAACGCGTACATGCCAGCCTATCAGATGTCAGAATGCGTATTTACCTGGTGAATGGTACACGCGAGGGAATTCACGATGATGTCGAAATATTTAGGAGTAGGCATGGGGGGTACGGAACGGGGTACGAGTATCTATCTACATCTCTAATGTGGGTATTTATAACGGGCTGGGGGCGATTGTCAAATGTTGAGCGTTTTTTCAAGTGTTTTTTTAATCAAATTCAAAAAGGAGAAGGTTCAATTTGAATGTATGTTTTTTATGTTTATTACCTCATAGCACGTCATTTATACATCAAAATCGATTGCAAGGATATATTTATATTTTCATATTGGTCCCATAGAAATTTCATCAAAATTTGTCTGGTATTTTGGTTTTTAAAATAAATTTGCATGATTTGAAATTGGTTGTTTCAGTTTTTTAAAGTATATTTATAAGGTATTATATTATTACTATAATTGCTACTTTTTCTTATTTATTACTGTATTTTTTATATAAATAATTAGATACTAAAACACTTTAAACTATTTTATAAGAAACTTTTCAAATCGTAAAAACTTTGTAGTATTATGTTTCTCCCAAATGTAGTTCAAATCCTTTCGTTTATCTGAGAAATTGTATAGAGACTCTTAAAACTATTTATTTTACTTTTGGTTTTTTTCCTGGTGCAAAGGTTGGCTATTGCCATACAGCGTGGTAATGCTGCTTGCATTATGGGCACCTTTCCACCAGGGTCGATGCAGGATGGGTTTCAATTGACAAAACTGCGTAAGGATGTAGAATATTATTCTTTTTTTAAACAGTTATAAATTACCAAAACTCAAACCTCCGACAAATAATAACGGCAGAATCGGTTTTCATGAAACATAGTTAAACCCCGCTCGATGAACTCTTTCAAACAAAAAAAACTAGATCAAAATCGGTCCATCCGTTTAAGAGTTACGATGCCACAGATAAACTCACAGATATACAGATTCTCATTTCACATTTATAACACCCCTCATTTTGGGTCGGGGGTTAAAACGTAGAAATATTTGCATTTTTTTTTTTCTTTTAAAGTTATATTTCAGTTAATACAAGGTCAGATAGAATGAAACTAATGTAGAACCAGTCTGGCTACTAGCAACCTCATACACATGATGTCAAACTATGAGTACCATACCATAGCTACTGACTACATAGATGCCTACGGCATACGGCTTCAGGTAGCCTAGGTAATATGCCTTGCGATAAATTGTAACCACAAGTAATAGGAGACGGTACGTAATATACGTAATATGAAGCCGATGTTTGTACGGGAAGCAGCACTGCCCCCATCGACTTCTATAGATAAGTGTCTTCTATAGATAAGTTGGTGTCAAAACGAATGTGTCAAGTAAGATAAAAAATCGCAGTTGACGATCAAGATTTACATAATTTTAGATGTTAAATACTTCCGATTCGATATTTTGTCAACTAGTTACTAGCGTACAAGCGCACGGATGCATTGGGTTGAACAGATTTCGCGCGGATGGAACATTCCATCACAAAATCGTTTATGTGACGTCACAGTCGGTACCAAAAAAGTGGCACGCAAGGTTTTCATATAAATGAAGTCGCATGCTCCATCTATTATGTCTGTGCTGCCCCTGTATGCCCTTACACTTGGAATATCGTCGGTCCGGATGTTTGTTTATTCGGAGTTTGATAAGTGGTGAGCAGATTTTACAGTTTCATTGAGTATTTGCAAATAATCAATGAAATTGTAAAATCTGCTGAAATGAAATTGAAATTGGTGGTTTTTCAATGGAATTGTAAAACCACCATGGTGGTCCTCGATTTTTGATAGGGATGTTTCCTTTATAAATGGGGAAGTGCTGTGGCGTACTTTTAAAGCTGATTTTGTTAGTAGTTGGTAGCAATATTGATCTATCATCTATCTATTATATCAACATAAAAAAACTGTTAGGGATAAGCATCTAATAATACTATTCGTTTGCTCTTCTCTCTAAAAATGCTGAATACTTATGGGAATATAGGAAGTGCAGCAGTAGAATGCGTGCGCGCAGGTAACCCGACCCTCCTCGCGAGGTGACGGGCTTGACCGCCCTTACAAGGTTAGCTGGCGTTGGAGGACGTTGATAATGGGCGAGCATTAGACGGTTCTTTTATACTAAACTCGTTCTTTGCACCTCTACAATTGTCTAGACTAGATTTGTACGTAAGCAAGTTTGTTAATACTATTCGTATTCGCTATAAATGTAATAACTGAAATATAACTTTAAAAGAAAAAAAAATGCAAATATTTCTACGTTTTAACCCACGACCCAAAATGAGGGGTGTTATAAATGTGAAATGAGAATCTGTATATCTGTGAGTTTATCTGTGGCATCGTAACTCTTAAACGGATGGACCGATTTTGATCTAGTTTTTTTTTTGTTTGAAAGAGTTCATCGAGCGGGGTTTAACTATGTTTCATGAAAACCGATTCTGCCGTTATTATTTGTCGGAGGTTTGAGTTTTGGTAATTTATAACTGTTTAAAAAAAGAATAATATTCTACATCCTTACGCAGTTTTGTCAATTGAAACCCATCCTGCATCGACTAAAGATACTTTTTCAACAAACACTACTTACAACTTCACGTAGAATACAAGTCGAAGAGTAGGTAACCTCAACATTCCAATAAAAAAATAACCAAATGTTCATCTATTTCAGCGCGTGCGCACGTTCACAACATCCCTCGACGAGCTCGCCGGTCGCGTGCAGGCGTCAGAAGCTGCGCGCTCCTCGTGGCGAGGGCCTGGGGACGCCAGAGACGCGCGAGCGCAGCTGGACGCCGTGTCCCGCGCCAGGGCGCAGCTGCCGCCGCTCAGGAGGCTCGCGGACGAGCTGCACACCCAGGCGCAGGCGCTGGCCAGGGACAAGATACAGCTTCCTGATCATCTGTTGGCGAGGCTGGATGACTTGAACACCAGGTATGTGGGAGGCTTCGTTCATTTTAACTCTCAGTTTCCCTAATTATAGCTATTAGGCAAGGGATTCTATCGAACATACACAAAAATAAGAACAACTAATATCAATTCAATCAAGAGTAGATACTTACTCTATACTATTCAATATCTTCAATTAAACAAGAATCAACTAAATAGGATAGCTGTGTCGTCAACCATATTCATAGTCCCAACTCCTGACAAAAGTGCCTTGTCAAATTTAATACGTTCTATCCATAGTCACGTCTCAGTGAAATGATCAAATACTTTCTGAAAACTTCTATGGAATAATCCAGAAACTGACACTTGTCCACGTAATTACCAAGAAACCTATAAAAAAACTTAGTCATGAGTGATTGACTGACTGGAAACACAACGTAAGCTTATACTGCTGGTCCTAAATATATTATAAAATTTGAGATAGAAAAGGAAAATGAAAAGAAAGTAGGTTCTCTAGGTATATAATTGCCTCTCATTATTTGAATCACATTGTTGAATTTTGTTCTCTTACTCCAGGGTGGGAGCGCTATGCGCGGGCGGTGAGGAGCGAGCGAGACAACTAGCAGGCGTGGCCCGGGACGGAGGCGCGGGCGCGGCGCAGGGCTTCCTAGCTGGCTCCGTGGAAGCACCCTGGGAGCGGGCTGTCACGCCGGCCAATGTACCTTACTATATCAAGTGAGTACACATATCACGGCACCACGAATGCACAAATACACAAAGTTATAGATCCACCACTCTAGAGGATCTACTTCTTTAGAAGATAAACAGGACATGGTTGGCATATTCTACCTACTGCTACTGCGCAAGAATGAAACTCTCTGCTGTATGCCATAATCTTTGTAGTTGTAAATAGTTCTAAATATTTTATTTTGAATTTTGTACTGGTGTCCTACCACTTTTGCTGTGTTTACTATTACCACCCATTTGTGATGAAATTCCGTACTCAGCGATATCAGTCCACATTCTTGATGATTCCTACTGCACAGAAATTGTTTTTTTTGTCGCCATCTCTGTTTCCTAAGAGCTACAACAAAATTTTCAAGGCTAGAGTGAATAGTTTCTAGATCGACGAGTTCCATCCTCGGTCACATCGACGCGAAATATCAGGCGATTTAGCGGTCAATCGTAGATCTATTAAATATTTAAAAAAAAACCTAAGGAAATGCCACACCTACCTACTCGTATTTGATACGGTTAGATTAGATTATATTCGGCGATTGGGTAAGATGGTACAGACAGGATGCACAATGAAGCCTGACCCACGCAATTTATAAAGACAACTTCCAACGGCATGCAGAATACTTATGTAACGATGTTATAGCGGTTTTGTCAAAAATGTTGTATCCTTACAATAAATGCCCCTGTATTCTTCGCCAGCCACGAGCTAGAGACGACCCACTGGGACCACCCGAAGATGATCGAGCTGATGAACTCCCTGGCAGACCTGAACGAAGTGCGTTTCTCCGCGTACAGAACCGCACTCAAACTGAGGACTGTGCAGAAGGCGCTTTGCAGTAAGTAACCCTGGGGAATTACACAAGTGACATTCTAATTTTGTGAACGCCAGTAGAATAGAAAAGTAAAGGCTATACCGAAAAACGTTACTTAACTTTAAGCAATGCTTAACATAGTTTTCAACTTCTCGCGGATACATAGTGACACTCGCAGTAAGAAGACAGAGAATTTAAGACGTTGATTAAATTTAAGTAACGTTTTTCGGTAAGGCTATTCATGTATGGGATTGACATTAGCTAACGAAATGTCACGTGACGAACAGTTTATACATTTTCTAATGTAGGTATATCTCAATTAGCTGGATGGAAAAAATTCGAAAGACTTTTGTAGTTCACACTTTTACAGATGAAATCAATGAATTTCCATCACGTGGACCTAAAGTCTAAAACAAAATTCACGAATATCGTGTCCTGGGTTAACGGATACTCTTATACCAACAATGACGAACTTTAGATTGAGAAATCTAAACACGTCTATTTTGCCGCTTCAAATTATTTTGAAAAACGAAATTATTTCATTTGTGAAAGAGGTCTAATTAGGCCTCATTGAGCTCGGACGATTTTGAGGTTTGAGGATGAAATATTATTTACATTAAAGCTACAACTGTATTCTGTCTCTCTTCCAGTGCACATGCTACAGCTGCCGGCTGCGCTGGAGGCCTTCGACAGCCACGGACTGCGCGCGCAGAACGACCGGCTCATCGACATACCGGACATGATCAACGTACTCACTACGCTCTATGAGGTACGACCGGACGTCGAGGTCGTGGCTACTTACCTGAGGGATATGTAAAGCATGCTAAACCCACATGAACAAAACACTCTCATTTACTAAATAAGAGGACCAATAGAGTTGATACTGCGGCATGATCCCAACCCGAGCTGTATGATCGCGATCCAAATTGACTGTGTACGACCTGTACTGATTTTTCTGTCAGAAAAAAATACGTGATTTATGTGTTTTTTTCTGTGCTCGTTAAAATAAAATAAAAATCATTACGTCACATGCATTCTCACCATTAGAGTGTTTAATTTTATCGTGGCAAAAAAAGAGAAACTAACGTCTCGAAGTATATACCTACTACGATGGTATTCTGTGGTCTCCGCTGAACAAAATAATGAAATAAGTAGTTTTCTAGCTGAGCCTCTGTGGGCATCGCTACCAAAGAGATTATAACATACCACTGATCGCTACGTTATAAGTTAAATTGCTACGCTTCAGTTTATTCAATCTATTTTTTCGATCATAAAATCCCTCGTTTGCTCTGGATTCAACTGTCAGGCAGATATAATCTTCATCTTAGTGACTACAAGTCTACAACAAATAAATATCACAACTAACACAAATCAAATCGAATACATGTTTTCTCCAAAAACTTATAAAATATTTGTAACTACCCTCATTTTTAAATAAGAAATAATAAGACACTGTAGGTATATGTCCAATGGTGTGATGGGGTATTGTCGTGGTAAGTAATACTTGTTTTACAAGCTGCTAGTATTCCAACCTCCGACTGTGTCACAAACTATTACATCACACAATGGAACGTATTTAGCACCTACATAGGAAGAGAACACCTAGAAGGTCCCTTTCTTTAGGAATCTCACTACCTCTCCAGTTGTGTTTCGAGATTGTTAACCCATGGGAGCGTGGTTCCAGGTGATAGCCGCGGAGAACCCGAGCCTGGTGAACGTGCCGCTGTGCCTGGACCTCTCCATCAACTGGCTGCTGAATGTGTTCGACAGCCAGCGCACGGGACAGATCCGAGTGCTCAGCTTCAAGGTCGGACTCGTGCTACTCTGCAAGGGACACCTCGAGGAAAAGTACAGGTAATTTTGTCACATGTTTTTATCGCAATAAAAACATTGTCTAATGTCAAAGAATTAAATGTAAACTAGAACGGTTTCAAACATCTAAGCGGCCGTCAAAGCTCATCACCGCTCACGTCACTGTTTAGCAGACAATTTGAACAATAAAGATGACACTGCTCTGCATTTGCGATGAACAAAGTGAGTGTTCAAAATATAACATCTAGTAAGTTCCTCGTAGTACTTATAAATCGCTGTCTATTGTATATTTTTTATTCGAAAGTGGGCTTGCGCTTGACCACTAACTCGCCTGATGTTAAGCGACTATGGGCCGAGCCGGCACTATGTTAATAGTGTTGATGTTTTTCTGCGCAGGTATCTATTCAGATTGATAGCAGACCCGTCGTGTAGAGCAGACCAAAGGAAACTCGGATTATTACTGCACGACTGTATACAGGTTAGTATTTAATGTGATAAAAACATAAACGTACATAAACTTTGAAAAAACAAGTACATATGTAAAAAAAAAACAACCGACTGCATAACCAACCTTACTCACTCGCTCTATCCACATTAGATAGATAGATAAACTCTTCTTTTCTTCGGCCTTATCGCTAATAGCGATCTCTTTCAGGCAACCTTAATTTATCATTACATTTATCTCTCTGAGTAACTCACTTGATACTGATGTGATGATAGCAGAAGATACTAGAATCTCCATAAAATGGATCAATATTAAATGATACTAATAATATTCCAGGTTCCTCGACAACTAGGTGAGGTAGCGGCATTTGGAGGCTCCAACATCGAGCCGTCAGTGAGGAGTTGCTTCGAGCAAGCTTCCGCTACAACCAAAGAAGGCAACAAGGGAGGCACCCTCGACAGGAAGGCTGGAGGTAAGAGCTACGCAGCAAGGCACACCTGTAAAACGACGTTGATACTATAGAGGTCAACCTCTACGTAGGATTTTCTTTGTCTGCCAACACTGACTACATTCCCTTAGCTTACTCGGACCGACGTGTGAAATGATAAATAATGCGTATAGAATTCGTTTAGGGTCACAATAATCAGTAACCCAAAAAGTCCAGTGGCCCAAAATGATTAGTCCCAAAAGGTCCAATAAGCTAAAAGGTCCAGTGGACCATTACGTTCAGTCTCCGGCTTTGTCGGTAAATAGCGATATCGCGTATCCTTATTCCATGAGGTTAAATGACATTGACATTTGACATTTTTATGTTTGTGACAAAGATAACTATAATTAAATAAAACATATACAATAAATAAGCGAACGTTTTTGTCCCAAGCCGAGAAATGAGACCCTTGATTTGGGTAGTAAAAATCATGACAGCTAAAAACCAAATGTCCAGAGAGGAAGTCTATCAATAAGGTTTAACAGTTGTCCCTGTCATCATAAAAATGTATTCCAGAAAAAGACAAAGAAGAGTCTAAAGAGAAGACCCTCGAGCGCGACGCGGACGGCCAGCTGCAGCACATAGAGGCGTTCCACTTCCTCCAGTGGCTGCAGAAGGAGCCGCAGTCCATGGTGTGGCTCCCCGTACTGCACCGGCTGGCGGCTGCGGAGACGGCGCGCCACCAGGCCAAGTGCAACATATGCAAGGAGTACCCCATTATTGGATTCAGGTGAGACCTGCTAATGGCGGACAACGGGAACAATGTAGATAGTTGTGGCATTGTCCCCCACTGGTGGACATCAGCACAAATTTTGAAACAGGTGTCGTCTGTCCATCAATGGGGTCACGGAAGGAATCTATAAATATAGATAACGCTATATTTATAGATTAAGGTTCACTGGAAATCTGTCAAGGAATTGCCTTAAAACTAAAGCCGCCATTGTACATAAGAGCATAATTAATAAGATATTTATTTTTAACTAACACTGTTTGTCTCTCTAAGTCATTCTCTCTAAGTCTCTCTCTCTGTCATTGGATTCACTTCAAATTATGGTCAAAGGCAAGCCTTGTTTAGATAGTAGCTTCTTTAATTTGTCTGTAACTATAATTATTCGTGAACAATATTAAGAACACTGTTTGTCGCTCTATGCATTGGATGCATTTAAAGTTATGTTTGTAAACAAGCCTTGTGTTGAAACCAGCTCTCAACTGCTGATCAAAAATTATAGCCATAGTAAGTTTTCAAGTTATAGTGTCTCAAATCATTGTAGTTATCTGAACCCATAATCATTGGATTGTGATTTATTTAAATCGCAATCCAATTATATCAATCACGTTTCTCATTCTTATGATGTTATTTTCTAATTGTCCAGGTACCGTTGTTTGAAATGCTTCAACTTCGACATGTGCCAGAAGTGTTTCTTCAGCGGACGGAAGGCCAAGAACCACAAGCTGACGCATCCCATGCAGGAGTACTGCACTGCGGTAAGAACATATTTATCTTATTATAACTTTATAACCACTTCTTCTCTTCTACTCTTCTTTTCTAATTGATTTATTAACATAAAATAACGATTAAGAAAAAAACATCAAAAATCCGAAAGCAGAAGACTTTACGATCGCGAACTACAACTACGCATCCTGGCAAATCGCATACAATAAGTCTGCAGCTCGACCACCGTCTAACTCACTCATTTTTGAAGATATAAAATAACCAAATGTACAGAAAACTAGAAAGTAACATCACAAGGTTTCATCAAAAATGTCACTTTGACCAATTTAATTTTCATATAAAAATCATTTTTACATTAATAACTAATTTGTAAAAACATTGTTATGATAATTAACTTGGATCAAAATAATAGTTTTATCAAACCTTTGTGATGTTGCTTTCTAGTGTTCTGTGGAACGATTTTTTAATAAGAGCAATCAGTCATTATTAATCTTCAAAAATGTTAATGTGTGAGAGCGAGACGGACGATGGTCGAGGTACTGACTCTTAAAATATTTTAAATTCTATGCATTTCCCCCACATCATTCTAACCTACCAATGGTGCAATGTTCCAGACGACCTCCGGCGAAGACGTCCGCGACTTCACCCGCGCGCTGCGCAACAAGTTCAAGTCGGCGCGCTACTTCAAGAAACACCCGCGGGTCGGCTACCTGCCCGTGCAGACCGTTCTAGAAGGTAATGTGTTCATACATCTCCCCCTCCTTTTTATATCATTCGAATGGGGAAGTTTTAAAGTCACACAACGAACTACGGAGAGGGCTATGCTCGGGGTTTTCGAATCAGAATTAAAGAGATCCGGAGACGTACGAAAATAACCGACATAGCACAGTGCATTAGCAAGTTGAAGTGGCAATAGACAGGGCACATAGCACGTAGAACTATCGCTCATAGGACCGAAAAGTTCTATAGAGGAGACCACGAATCGGCAAGCGTAGACTAGGAAGACCAGCCAACAAGAGGACAGAAGTCCTCATACATACATTTTTTATTTATTTTTTCTCAGCCATTACTGTCCCACTGCAGGGCAAAGGCTCTCTACATATTATAATATTATTGAATTATCAATTATTATTATTATTATCGAAGACTCAGAATTAATGTTGTACTGTACACTGTTTATTGAATTTATTTGACATCTAACTATGGAGTTCTAGATAACTATTTGTATTTGTACAAGTGGCAGGTAGATGCTGGATGCAAGCCGCTTCCAACCGGTCTTTGTTGAAATCCAAGGGATAGATTTATGTCCAGCAGTTGACCTCTTGTGCCTGAAATTATTATGATTATGAGGTAATTTTTGTAATTTATTTATCTGGCGTAATTTTTAACAATAGAGAACAGATTTTAGAAAATATTTCTCTAACTGCCTAAAGATTTCTGTAGCCGTGGTTGATATGAAATATTGTTCTATACGATAATTGTTGCCGTTTCCAGGAGATGCCCTGGAGTCGCCGGCGCCCTCGCCCCAGCACGCCGGGTCGGGCGCGCTGGCCGGCGAGGACATGCACTCCCGCCTCGAGCTGTACGCCTCGCGCCTGGCGCAGGTCGAGAGGGGAGCCACTCCCGGACCTGACACTCCCGACAGGTATGTACCCGCCCTCATTGTTACTAATCACTATGAGCTGCTGTGCGTGATGTGTGTGAGTGAAGGTCTCTTAAAACGCTTGCTTAATCATCCATCTCGCTCGCGCATACCACATTTTTTGGATTTCATAATTTCCGGTGTAAAAACCCCTTATAGTTTCGTCATGTCCGTCTGTCTGTCTGCGACTTTTAAATCAAATACTTTTTGTACTAAAAATCTGTAATTTGTTATGGACATACATTTTTATCACAGCAAATAAGTCGTAGAATAAAATCTTTAAAAAAAATGGGGTACCTTGATGTAAAGTGGGGATGAATTATTTTTATCATCTACCCCATCGTGTGGATTGTTGAATAGGTAATCAAAACAAATGTGGTAGTGTAAAAACTAATTTTCAATTTAGGGATCTGTTTCCTTCAAAGTAATAATTTTTGTTAGAATGAAGCGTGTGTCCCCATCTCTCCCTCTTCTACCGGCTAAGCGCTGGACTTGCAGACCTGATTTTTTAATGATAATAGCATACCATGATGAAATTAAAATGAAAACTATCATGGTTAGTCAGTAGGCTTATTTAAGTAATAGTCGACAAGCTTTGCTTAGTTTGGGGCTTGATGGTGTTGTGTGCAAATGTCCTCCAATATTTATTTATTTATTACCTTAAAAAATTTTGTTACTTCGTGAAGTAAGAAATGTGTGACGAATTTCAATTTGGTCTGCTTATATCTTCAAAAATGTTTGTATGCATAATGAAAGATTTATGATTTGCCAGGCAAGATGTCTCATAACGCAAACGTTATATTATCGAATATAAAATGTACCTTTTAACACAGTTCCATGTAAAATATTCCAGCGACGAAGAGCACCAGCTGATCGCGGCGTACTGCCAGTCGTTGAACGGTGGAGCGGGCGAGGAGCCGCCGCGCTCGCCGGTGCAGGTCGTCTCCATCATCCACCGCGAGCAGCGGCACGAGCTGGAGGCCATGATCAGGTACGCTACAGGAACCTGTCATACGTTACCCAACTGCGCAACATATGGAGAGATGGATGTATGTATGTATCTGGGTATGAATGTTTCTAAAATATTATCTCATAACTAGTCTAAGCGGCTCGACCGATTTGATGTTTGAAATGTAGTTAGACTCATAGGCTATATTTTTTGTAATAATAATAATACGCTCTCGCTAGATAGCTGGATCAAGGGTCGAATACAAAAAGCAGTCATCCTAACACGGCGCGCATTGTCAGGAGATTCCTCAGCTTGTAGCCCTTACCGTCGACACCTTGAGCTCTGCTCTGCGGCGGCACCCTTGTTTTAAGTTTTTTTTTTACAATATTAATGTTATTTTTATAAATTTATATTTTCTACTCTAAAAAAATTAAATTAAGAAATCAAAGAAATAAGTGGTATAATAATCATCATCTCAGCCATAAGAAATCCACTGCTGGACATATACCTCCCCCATGGATTTCCAAAAAGACCGATTTGACGCGGCCTGCATCCAGCGTCTTCCCGCCACTTTTATGAGTAATAATAATAATAGTATGGGTAATACGCAAAAATAAAAAATGCCTTTTTACGAAAAAGGCATATTTTTTTTTTTACCTCAAATGAATTAATTTGATATTTTTTCTTCAACATCTTTATGCACTTCATCCAACTCCTCAACTCAACTCAACCTCCTGTTTTTAATATTGTAGAGAGTTAGAGGAAGAGAACGCGAGTCTTCAGGCCGAGTATGAGCGCCTTAAAGCCAAGCAGACTCCAGGATCTACTCCGGAAGATCAGCAGCATGGGCTTACTGACAACAGAAATGCGCCTGTCGATCAGGTATGGAGTAGAATATGAAAAACAACTAATATACAATAACAAATTCTTGATAATATGTTTGTAACTTTGGCAATAAAAAAATATTTATTTTATTATCTATTTTTTGTGATTTGTTTCTTTCTTTTATCTGTTGATGAAGCAAATGTCGAAATTGTAATAGATGGTGGCAAATGAGAAGAAAAAATAATATTGTGTTTTTTATCTATTTATTTAAGAGTAATATAAAAGCTAGTTCGTATGTAATGTCAGGACATGATGGCGGAGGCGCGTCTGCTGCGGCAGCACAAGGGTCGGCTGGAGGCGCGCATGCAGATCCTCGAGGAGCACAACCGGCAGCTCGAAGCACAGCTGCAGCGGCTCCGGCGGCTGCTGGACGAGGTTACAACACACATTATATAGCTCACTAACAGATTTTATGCCCGTGGTTTTTATCCGTATCTTCCTCTCTGTCATTTACATTCAGGATAAAAGAGATTACAGATATAGATTCCGAACCCGACCGATTGTGAACACGGTTCATTATGGCTATTCACAACTTCTCGGATCCGGATTCGGGTCGGAGACTATATCTCCATCTCTATAATTTTCATACAGAATGACAGAGATGCAGATATTATGGTTTTCGATGAATCTGAGAAGTTGTAAATATTTTTAAAATGCTGTAAACGTCTAAGTAACTAAAAATATTCAAGTTAGAATATCGTCTATAAAATTAAAATTAAAGTTCTATAAAATTCGTCTCGATCTTTCGATTTTGCGTGAACTTTCTAAATCAAACAAATTTCTAAATATTACACAGGCGTTTTCTTCTCTAAAACTCCTAGCCTAATATTTTTATGAGAATAAATCACCCTTCTCGAACACTACTTCCTTATTAATTTAAACTAAATAAATGTGAATAAAGAAAGTGAATATTTCCAGCCGGCGCAAGGCTCCCCACCCGCCCGCACCGGCACCCTGCAGACTCGTTCCGTGACCGCCTCGCAGCTCGCTACCGACTCGCCCGCCAAAATGCACAACGGGCTCTATCACGAGTCACAAACTAGTAAGTCCACTACATTTCTTCATGAACTTGGGTAGGCTTTCGACACTGTAACTGGTATTTTTATCAAAACGGAATTCTGAGAAAAATATTATTAATATTCAATATTAAGTATAATTTTTAGGATATCTTCAACGATTCCATTTTAAAGTTTGTCCTACTCCATTAGATTGGAATAAAATGTAATTTTGTAAGTACCTACGCAGATTGGTGTACCGCGAGGTAGTCTTCTTGGTCTCACAATCACTCGCTAAGGGAAACTTAAA
Organism: Lycia hirtaria; assembly: GCA_947563715.1. Lineage (NCBI taxonomy): Eukaryota > Metazoa > Arthropoda > Insecta > Lepidoptera > Geometridae > Lycia > Lycia hirtaria. The sequence continues at coordinate 9,323,349 of OX387380.1, forward strand.
GTTTTGTTTAAAAATGCAGGTTTGGGTTTTATAGGTATTTTTTTATTGGTGTTACGAGTCAAGCAAGGGCTTGACTCGTAAAACATAATACTAAAGAGATTTCTTAGCCGTACATACTGATGAATTAACAGAAAAGATTCACGATTCAAAAAACACAATTTCTGATTTATAAATTCTTATGACTACCGGTAAAATAATGAATTCCAATTATTTAATATAAACTTTAATACCTACTTGCAATACAAATACAAGAGTTTCGGGTTTTAACCGACTGTTCATAAAAAGATGGCGGAGGCCGTTGGGGCCCGGGGGCGGAGCGCGAGGCCGAGCGGCCGCCGCCGCCGCCCCATAGCGTCCACTCCCTCATGCACTGCGCAGGTCAGCCGTGTGAAAACCCACCTTATTGTCATAGCTATACAGTTCAGTTTTACAGCTTCGTTTTAGGTGCACTGACGCTGTTTTTCGCGATTGTTTTAGCCAACGCTTCTATTGTATTAAAAATTTAGAGTTGTTTTTATCGCTATTGTTGATTTTTGTAGGCTAACAGCTGATTTCTATATTTAATCTTAATCTATTTAAAATTGAAATAAAAACATTATTTGAAATTTATGACCTTGCGATCTGTAAGTAAATAGGATATTGCAACAGATTTTACTTCAAATAGATTAAAATCTTAAATAATTAAGAATGGATTAAGATAGAATATTGGAAGCGGCTACATTGTACAGTTTCACGTTTTTCTCCTCAAACAAATAGGTATTTGTTGATTTTGTCCATCGTTGTTCGAATTTTGCATGAGTTTTTGCATGGTTGTTTATCTACTACTGTTCTCAATTTGTACCTAATCGTAATCTCTTCTTCTGTTCATGCGAACAATTAACAGGACGCATACCTTGAGGTAATATTACCTATTTATTCATAATATAAAACAGAACCAGCCTTGTTAGCCTTTATTGTAGCAACACTGGTGTGATGTTTGTTTTAAGAAGATACGGTAAGGAAATATGGACTCAAAGCTTCAGCCCGCCTACTTTGCGGAATAAAAAGAATGTGCTAATGCATTTTTAAATAATTAATATTATTTTTTTTAATTTCGCAGATGACCTCGGCCGTGCGGTAGAAGAGTTGGTATCGGTGATGACGGAGGACCAGCCCAATCAAACATCACCACCACAATACACCAACGGCAAACCGGCGAACAACGAATAATCCCCCCGGTCCCGATGTGCATGGTGCTTTCCCCACTGTGTTGCAACCGGAAAAAACAGCAACACTTACAATTTTTCGATTTGGCAACACTGTTAATTCGAACCAAAGATTTTTATGCTGTAATGGTATTGCTTTGGGACCTTCCTTTACTTGGAAAGGTAATCTTCAATCTGGTTTGACAAAGACGCTATATAATTTTACTGTGAATTTTAAAGTTACTAAAATTATATATTTAGGCAAAATTCACTAGTGTTTTCATTAGCTTCGTTGTCAAATCTGTAATGTAAATAACCCACTAATTTTCGACTCATCACTAACATACCCGCACTTACTGTACACATTGATCTGCCTTTATTTTAATTGTGAATTCTATAACATTCCATTCCCATCCTCTTGGGCTTCACCGGTCGGGTTCGGGGGAAGATTCTAAAGAATAGATGCCTGCAAGGACCAGCTATCGGGACTAACGTGTCGAGCGACCTTAGTTCGTGTTAGCTGTCTCAGACGAGCGATAGTCGTATGCAACGCTTATTGTACAAATAAGGGCATGCCATTGTTGCAGTACGTATCGTGATTGAGTCGACTTCTTATTTTCTACCATTACTTCCATCTATTTCTAGAGTATCGCCTTACAGAATTTTCTACTATTTTTTGTTTCTCCCCCTCCAAGGTCCCGGCAGTGTTGCCAGAACGGAACGTTCCAACGAAAAAGACATTTTAACGAGCATTTATGTATAATAAATCGTACCAAATTCGATATAAAATTTTGTAATCGTTTAAGTACATATCTTTTAGTACAATCTTCATACTATCATATCACTTCTTGTATACTTCCATATCATTTTTGCTGTGTATAAAATTAACTGGCACGTGTATAAAATATCACGAAAATACGATGATAAGGCGGTGGCAGTCGTCGATCTATGTTAATCGCATTTTTTATAAAGACAGCTTTGAAGGTTATATTTTTGTTACTAAAAACTACCAATATTATTGTTACATATGTAGTAACACACACAACAACACGCAACACGGACATTTTAAACGTTAGTTGACAATGACAGCGTCTGTATAGTCACACAGGAACAGTACCGAGTAACTATTCAAAGCTTTAATCATGTTTAGTTAGCATTATCTCTGCGTTAACATTTTAGAAATGCAATTTGAAGATGCAATACCGGACGATGGCCTACGTTCTAGTGGAAAACGTATAGTTATTAGATAGACATATCGAAACAAACCATATGCCATATTATTGGTCGTAGTTAAAAGATGGATTCGTTACAACAGTTTCGTGTAGTTTGTAGGTATGTAGAAGAAAAAAATGGATAATCAAAGCATGTTATTTACGTACTCACGTACAATTTATTATCATGTTATCGAAATATATCGTTAGATCATGAATAATCGATGCTTCTACGCAAATTAGTGTTTCCTTTCAGTGATTCTTCTTAGGGCTGAAACCGGAATAGGCTACTATCTGATGTTGTTGTTAAAAACTGACAAAAATCCAATAAAGTGAATTAAGAACTATCAGTCACATATTATAATATTTTGTAGTATTTATCATATGAGAATAAAACTAAAGATGATTCTCTATCTATATTCATACCGGCTGTAAAATGTACTGATACTTTAAGGATTTTTGTTAGTTGAAGAAAAAGTACAGATAGGTATTTAATCGGTTTTTGTCGTTAGTGAATATGAAAATGTATCCGAACTTTTTCACTATTACCAGGGCGTGACACGTTTGTATGTTAGACACCATTATAATGGATGGGACGATTTTTATGCCCCGTTCTAGTATTTTGACGATTTGTGTCTAGTAAGATGCTGCCTACCTTTTTAGATAAGATTTATGAAGAGACGACTTTTATACGAATGTTAAGTGAACCTGTTATTAACTTTACATTATAAGGACTTCCGATTTAACCTCTTGGTTATTATTTTTTCCTTTGTCGATTTTGCGGTAGTTAAAATTGCTGCCGACTGGCAACAATTTATAATTATGGTGGATTCGCATGTTACTTAATCTTTTTCTTTGATAATTTGGCTAATATTAGAATTTAAGAGAAAAAGCACAATATAATTATTATTTTAACGAAAAAAAATCTACACTAATATATTGTTAATAATTTTATTTTTTTGTTTAATAAATATTAGCTTCTGTTTTTGAAATTAGATACGTATATTTTAACACTGGCAACTTTATATAAATCTAATATTTCGGCATTTATTTGTATAATTATTTTAATGCGTTTATGATGTTTTAGAAGTTAAATCCAAATAAACATTCTGCATAGTATCTTGCAGTTTTTTTTAACTTTTTCATTTGATAGTCAATCCTATGATGACAATAAAGGCTAGCTGGATTGATCTAAACATTTCATTATTCACGGTAAGTAAAGAGTACTGCAGAGGGTTACGCTCATGTCTTACAGCGATGCAAAGTTGGCTCGATGTTGTTTCAATTGTTTTTTTTTTTTTAAATTAAGATTGTGAGACTAAAGTTCAAATTTTAACAATCGCTTCAACTTTTGTATCACTCTAAATTGCAGATCAAGTATAGATTTAGAAGACTCCAACACCCCTGACAAAAAAAACGGCTAAACTGATTTTGATGAACATAGTTAAGAATAATGTCGATTATAAATGTTCTTACAAAAAAATAGACTAAATCGGTCCATCTGTTTGAGAGCTACTAGGTACGATGCCACAGTTAGACACACAGGTATTATACTCGTTAAACTTATAAGCCCCTGTTTTTTGATAACCGCAGACTCAAAAAGAGAGGTTTATAAGTTTAACGCAAGATAAAAACAGGCACGAACCAATTTTGCATTGCTTTATGAAATGACCGTAACAATACCTAAATCAGTAAGTACAAGTATTTATATTAAAATAAAAACAAAATACGGGATTGCAGAAAAGATGTTTTTGCAGAGTAACTTATGATTTCGTTACGCTTGATTCGCGCTTGAGTGTAGATACTTACGTTTTTTGTGAGAAAGTATACGTAAAATCGCTGTAAAATATTATTAGTGCGCATTCCTTACAATAATTCTAGCTAGTTTATTACGAGTTCGTTGGAGGTTACGAAAAAACGCATCCTTTAATTTTGCGAGAGGCGTATGATTTATTACATAAAAATATATCTTAAGACACTCAGGATAAATCTAACGACACCTTGCATATTAAAATCGGTTAACCCTCCTTACGCAGTCGGGTAAAAATATTCAGCGCCTAAAAAGGAGTTGAGATCAAATTAGAGCACCAAGCATTATTATTTTAGCGGCTCTGCTTGAAATTACCGTTTCATCACAAGGCGTCAGCTGCCTGTACAGTAAGTGAAGTGAAACCTTAAGTGAAATTGTATTTTTTGTTTATTACTACTGATGATAATATCAAAATATCTAATCTAAAGTGGAAATGGCAGCTACCTGCATGTAGTTACTCGATTTTTAGACATTTCCCTGCAGCTTTCAGCTTGAAAAATGGAAACTCACTTATGGCCTCACTTCACTTGCGCGGTCACTTGGTTTAGAAAATCGACAGGTTGATAGCGATTCTCGTACCTATTACGTAACAAACTGAAAAACTAAAGCACTGAATCGAACTCTGATACAATTTCTATGGGACCAATCTATTTTTTTTATTTTATTTTAAGATCAATGATGTATCAATCTGAAAGTATATCCCTTCAAACCAAAGAATTTAAATGCGTATGTAAGTACATAATTATAAATCGTTCTTTCAAACAAAACACTTTAAAACGATTAGTAATGAAAACACTTGAGTCAGTATAGTACTGAGGTCATTGACTTTTTTGCAAAATAGTCTAAACAAAAATACTCGCCAAATAGTTTTCTTTTAAATTACACCATTAGCTACGGAACCCTACTTCATGCATGTCTCGACACGGTCTTGGCCACTTATTTTATAATAACACCTGTTTGTCTTTTGAAGATCTAGCTCAGTAGGAGTATTCAGAATTCATTCGGATTCGGAATCTATATCTCCGTTTGTCATTCTCTAAGGAGTCTAAGGACAAGACAGAGACGGAGATATAGATTCCGAGTCGATTCCGAATCCGAATGAGTTCTGCATAGCTGTTCACAAAGCTCGTATAAACTTAAAAAAAAAATATAATTAAAATCATAGGTTAATAGTACCCTATACTAGCGCCGTAGAATGCTAGTGCTAGGTGCTTTGGCTCAATTTATTTTTCTTATTTTTACACATTGTTTATTGCAAATGTGTAAGAAATACAATGTCAACAATCAACATCAAGAAAAAAATGCTTTCCCGCTAATTAAATATTTTTTCCTAATCAGGAAAATTTGGCGTCACACGTCTTATATGCATTTGCTTCAGGTACTTACTTTACCTGATGATTTTACTCCATTCTTTTCTTCTGGGAAATTAAACAGGAATGTTTACAAACGATGGATGGATAAACGGATAATGGTCGGAGAAGAAGGACACAAAGGAAGGATGGGAAACATGAAACATTTTCATCATTGTTATTCCGATTCATACACACAATATTGTATATCTAAGTACAATATTCACGGTATTATTAGGCCGGGAATCCCAGGAAAAATAAAAAAATACCGGACAAGAGCGAGTCAGACTCGCCCACTGAGGGTTCCGTACAAACTAGTAGATAAAAGGGGGAAATCAGGGGGGTATATTTATTTACATTTTCCTTCATAAATCGAAAAAATGACATCGTAATTTTTTTTAAAACCTGTTTTAGCTTGTGCTTATTAAGCTCTTTCATATAAAGTATTTTAAAGTGCTTTAACGACATGATACGGTTAAAGCACTTTAAAATTTGGTCCCTCCTCCTTTGCATAGACCCTATTTTTATCCGACTGCGAAAGAAGGAGGGTTATGTTTTCCGAGTGTATGTATGTCTATATGAATGTATGTATGTATATTTCTTTGGCACGCCCTAGAGCCTAAACAGCTTGTCGTATTTTTATGTGAGTGGTGAAAATCACCGACAACTGTTCCATTATAATTGTGTTTTAAGGTAAGGAAAGGGGAGAAGGGAGGGAGAAGTAGGGGGGGGGGGGGGGGTGTTTCGAGTGTATAAATGTATGTGGGTATGTATGTATATCTGTATGTTTCTATATGATCGCCTAAAGCCTAAAGAGCTTGACCGATTTTGATGTGAAAGGTGTCGTTATATTTGTTTTCACTTGCTGAGTGTCATAGGCTATATTTTTTTGTATTAAAAATCATACATCTCTCACAAATATAAAAAAACGCGTGTTTTTTGTAACTTCCAACGAACTTTTTCGTAATAAACAAGTGATTATACTAGATTTTTTTCTAAAAAATGCGCAATAATCTTTTACAGCGATTGTATGCATACTTTCTCACAAAAAACGTACACTCAACAGCGTATTAAGCGTAAAGAAATCGTAAGATAGGCTGCAAAACCCTCTTTTCTGCAGTCGGGTATTTTGTTTTTCTTTTAACATTGATACTTGTTTTGTGATTGAATTAAATATATCCAGTTTTCGGATTTTTCCCTATATGCGTACTATAAAGCAATGCTTCTTGCCAAATTTCATAGTTCTAGCTTAACGGGAAGTATTCCATAGGTTTTGTTTGATTCCCTTGGGAGTGTCGAAATGTGCGTTTTTTACGATATATTCGGCTGTAGCTTTTTGTACAAAAACTGAGATTTTTTTCTTTCTACAGTAAGAAACTATATATAGATCTGCGTATATGGTTTTGATTTCAACACGATACCTTCACGCGTTCCCGAGACACAGGTATTGACACCCGGACAGATGTACAGACACACAGACAGACGGACAGCAAAGTGATCCTATAAGGGTTCCGTTTTTTCTTTTGAGGTACGGAACCCTAAAAATCAATGAATAATACTAATATTTGTAAACATATTGAAAATCCCGATTCCCGGGATTACCTGGGTAAACAAAAAATATTTCCCGATTCCCGGGAACGCAAAATACCCAGGCTTACCGAAAGCCTACTTTTTTATTTAAAAATTGAGCACCATAGACTCCAGGATCCATGCTTTTTATAAACTAATACATTTTTAGGGTTCCGTACCTCAAAAGGAAAAAACGGAACCCTTATAGGATCACTTTGTTGTCCGTCTGTCCGTCTGTCTCTCTGTTTGTCCGTCTGTCCGGGTGTCAAGACCTTTACCTCGGGAATGCTTAAAGGTATCGAGTTGAAATTAAAACCGTAGATCAATCAATCAATCAATCAAATCTTTATTGCCACATTATGTACATAATTATGTTAAGATGTTGTTTTAACTGTTTGGTAATTACATAATGACCCTAGTAGGGTGTTGCAATTTTGTTAGAGCGGGGAGATTTATTCCATATTTTCTGTCTAATCTAAACAATAATTAATCTAATCTATAATTCCATATTCAGTAATCAATAATGTTCACAATGCAAACAATAGTGATGGGACAATATGAAGCGCTGGCAGATTTAATCAATAGTAAATGTTTTATCATGTAAGTATTCATTTAAATTATAATAAGCTTTTGATAGCAATATTTCTTTTAAAGTTTTTGTAAATTCGCTATAGTTTTCTATTTCCTTTAAGTTTAATGGGAGATTATTATAGATTTTTATGGTAGATGAGTGTGGCCCGGAGCTGTGCAATGCTAGTTTTGATGATGGTACAATCAAATTATGTTTATAGTTTGGCCTGACTGAGTAGCATCTGTTGTCAGCTACTTTTTTAAACAGTTGTGGATATTTCTTAACAAATTTACAATTTTCTAAAATATATATGGATGTCAGAGTCAAAATTTTATATTTGATAAAAAACGGTCGATGGAAATTTGGTACACTTATATCCGGAAGTTTAATATTGGCGAGAATACGCACACATTTCTTTTGAAGTGTGAAAAGCTCGTCGGCGTTTGTACTGTTGCCCCAAAGTATTATTGCATAGTTGAGCTGTGAGAAGCAGAATGAATAATATGCTGTTAAGGCTGTGTTTAGGTCAGTTGCTCGCCGTAGCTCTCTAAGCGCATATGTGAAACTTGATAGTTTTGCCCTTAGTTTAGAAATATGCTGTTTCCAATTTACATGAGTGTCAATATCTATACCTAATAGTGTGGCTGCGTCAACAAATTCTAATTTATTATTATTAAATTTAAAGTTTATGTCAAGGGGTGATTTTTGGTGAGGTCTAAATTGCATAAGTTTAGTCTTAGAGAAATTCAAATCAAGGTTATGGTCATTCATCCAGTCAGTTATTTTATTAAACAGGTCACTTAGTTTCTGATTTAGATTTACATTATTATTACATGATGTCATAATAGTTATGTCGTCCGCGAAAAGTATACAGGATTCGTCAAATATTTTAGGGAGGTCATTTATATAAATTAAAAAAAGGATGCATCCGACGACACTCCCTTGAGGGATGGAACTGTCAATTTTGATTGGTATTGATCTAGCTACATCTATCATACCGGTAGTAGCATCGAAATGTTCAATTTCCACACATTGTTCTCGACCTTTTAAATATGAGCAGAACCATTCATGAGCTAACCCGCGTATGCCTATACCGTCTAGCTTTTTTAAAAGAATGTCGTATTGGACATTATCGTACGCTTTTGTCATGTCGAGCATCATAGCAATTGCATATTTTTTATCATTCATAGTGTTTAAGATATTGTTAATTAATTTATATACTGCCAATGTCGTAGATCGATTTTTTCTGAACCCATACTGGGAGTCATCGAAAATTTCGAATTTTTCGCAAAAGGAGTTTAAACGCGTTTGCATCACTTTTTCGAAGATTTTCGAGGAAGTAGGCAGCAGTGCTATAGGCCTATAGTTCTGTAGTTCTAATTTAGACTTTTTTTTATATAACGGCTTAACTATCGCTATTTTTAAAAGGTCCGGAAATGTACCTTCAACGAACGATTGATTTATTAATAAATAGTACGGTAATGTTAACTCTTCAGCGCAGTATTTTATTAAGACTGGCGGAAGTTCGTCTATGCCGTAGCTATACTTACTTTTCAAGTTTTTTATTGTCGAGTATACTTCGTATGGTTCGACCGCTGATAAGTACATCGAGTTATTAGTAGGTGAGTGTACAGGTCGGCCGCGCGCCGCCGCCGTGGGCCCTCCGCCGCCGGCGGCGCCCGCGTTTCCTATCTCTGTGAAATACTGGTTGAAAATATTTGCAATCTGTTGTGGATTCGAAATGGTTTTATTATGTATTTTTAACTTTATATTATTTTTAGGTTTTTTTATGTTTTTATTTGTGCGTTCTTTGATTATTCTCCACATTGTTTTTGTTTTGTTTTGGGAAGTTTTCATTTGTCTTACGTATTCATGTCTTTTTGATTTGTTTACTACGGTTTTTAATAATTTCACGTACGTTTTATAATAACTTATTAATGCGGGATGTCTACTATATGTGACGAGAGACTTGAGCAATCTTTTATTCCTACAGGAAGTTTTTATACCCCGTGTTAGCCATATACTTTTTTTGTTTGTGCTTAGTTTTATAATTTTTTTAGGTATACAACGATCTAATATTTCTCTTAGAATATTGTGGAAACTTTCATAATTTTCGTTTATTGTTTTGTTTGTATTCATGCTTAATATATCTAGCCATTTTATATTTTTTAGTTCAGTTTTAAATTTTTCCATATTTTGTTCGTTAAAGAGCCTTTTTTTAATTTTCCAGGTTAAAGACTTTCTATTAGAATCTAAGACATTTTTTATTGTTATATTCGTGCTTAAATGATCGGAAAATCCATTGTCCTGAACCGAGACGCTTATTTTATTCTTGTTACAATTTGAGAACACTAGATCTAGGCAAGTGGCAGATTTTTTTGTGATTCTAGTCGGTTGATTAACATACTGATAAAAATTATATTCACGCATCAGATCTAGTAACTTTTTCGAATCTGCAGTTATGTCCAAAATGTTTATATTGAAATCTCCACCGATCATTATATCCATCGACTTATACTTATTTATCAGTTCTAGAAGTTTAATTAATTGATTATAGAATAAATCGCCCCGCTTGTAGTTGTAATATATGGTTATTAATAATACATTGATTTTATGAATTATAATGGCACTAATTTCTACACAATGTTCAATTGATAGGTTCGCTATATCTGTTATTTCGGTGTACTCGAAGTCGTCTCGCAGGAATATAATCGTCCCTCCTCCTTTTCGTTGGTACCTACAGAATGCGGCAGCGACAATATATCCGGCGTAATCTATTAGTTTTAGTTTGGCTTTGGACAGCCAGCTCTCGGTTACACAAAATGCATGTAATTTGGAATGGTTTTCATTTAAAAAATCCTGTACAGTATGACGTTTTCCATAAAGACTTTGCATGTTCTGGAATGTGATATTAAAATCAGTGTGATTAGTAGTTACGAAAGTTGTGGTTTTGTGTTATATCCGAACTTATTGTTGAGTTTGAAATCGTATTATTCTTGGAGTCATGGTGTGTCGACATTCTTAGTGTTTGTCCCATTGGAGTTAGTGTTGACTGATTTTGCACGTAAGTCTGGACAATTTTACCATCTATGATGAGTTTGTTATTTCTTATTAAAGCGTGTCGGCCATCGAGTCGTGCAGCATGAAGTTGACTCTGTAGGTTTTTTCTTTGTTGTAGGGCTGAGTTATTGAGGAATTCTGATATCGATAGGGTTGTGTTTTTAAAGAACCGGTTATTTTGTATTATATATCTCGACATCTTTTTGCTTAAAAGTTCAATGACTATTGGTCTTCGTACTTGGCTTTTTCTACCTAATCTGGTTAGTTCTTCAATATAACCTGTGAGGTCTACGTGCAAAATGTCCTGAAAAATTCTAACTATTCTATAATGTAGTTCAGCTTCTGTCTCTTGTTCATGTTCTTGTAAACCGTATAGGACTATTTTCTTTGACAAATTATTTTCTGTTACGTGTGGTTGTGTGTTATTCGAGTGTGAGAGTAACTGCTGCATCTCCTCTTTTAGTTTATTATTCTCTAATTCTAATGTATCTATCTTTCTTGACAGTATATTTAGTTGGCTTTTTATGGTTGAATGCTCACTTTTTAATGTTTCTGTAATCCAATCAATTTTTAATGTTTCTGTCTCAATTTTTAATGTTTCTGTGATCCATAGTATCTTGCTGCAAAAAGATACATAAAATTTTCAGTTTTCTTAAAAAAAGTTACAGACGAATATGTCGTAAATAACGCACATTTCGACACTCACAAGGGAATCAAAACCTATGGGGTACTTCCCGTTGACCTAGAACTATGAAATTTGGCATGAAGCATTGTGTTAGAGTACACATATAGGAAACAATCCGAAAACTGGACATTTTTAATTTAATCACAAGAAAATAGGGTCTTTATGCAAGGAATGAGGGTCCAAATTTTAAAGTTAACCGTATCATGTGGGGTATCATATGAAAGAGCTTCATTAGTTTAAGCTAAAACAGGTTTTTAAATATTTTTATGAGGTATGTTTTTCGGTTTATGAAGGAAAATATAAAGAAATATATGATATCCCTCTTTTATCTACTAGTTTGTACGGAACCCTCGGTGGGCGAGTCTGACTTGCACTTGTCCGTTTTTTTTAAACTAACTTTTTTTTGTAACTATTATAATAAAGCCTAGAATTAAGTGTTTTAAATATTTGTTGTTATATCTAAAAAAGTTTTATTACGGAATGATCCAAATAAATTTATTTTTTTGATATGATTGATTACTAGAAACCTGTGAACCTGTGATTAATAATTTAGAAATTAATTAAGCTTAGAAGACTTAGTCTACATGAGGCGAGTATTTGTACCCAATATAGGAGCCAAAAAGTTCGTCATGAGGGCGAGGAACAATTTAAGAGAATTGGAATTAAATATATTTCATAGTCCATGGTGTGATAATCGTTCAATTATTTACACGTTCAAAATATATAATATATACCTACACATCATCCAACCGAACACCGAGTAGATTTAAAAACAATTCAGAGAATTTGTTACCGTAGGTATAATAGTTAATATTATAAGTAGTATATTATTATATAATTAAATTTCTTGCACCGCGGTATTTAATGCAAGGAACATTAATGCGGTATGTCAATGCCAGCGCGAGCGCACAGATTAACTACTAGTTTGTAAGCGACGCGCGGTCGTATAGGTGCACAGAACATTAAGGTTATTTGCATGCACTACGTTTGTGTGTTCCGTTGCCGTGCCGTTCGAGTGCATGGAGACAGCAATACCTAGACCAAATACTTAAAGTTTAAAAACCTCGTACGACAACAATTCCCTAAGTTGCCCCGATTGACTGTACGACTTTTTCGTTTCATGTTTCCCTGATATACGACTATTTTTGTAGCAGATGTACGATCACCCCTTTTTATATCTGGCAGCCCTGCGGCGCTCTTATTCGGAAGAAAAAATGCTAATGTCATATTGACAAACCGTTCAATTTGAAGTTTTCGAATTTTTGCGGCTTACGGATTATTTTCTCAATTTTTGTTTCTTTGAATTAAAAACCTGAAAAGCTGTGCATAAAGTGAGTTAAAACTGAGTAAAAGAGTTTGAATAGTAGCTTCCTACATAATTATTCCTAAAAATGCCCGTGGACCAAATTCAGTACTCTGAAAGGTACACTGATGACGTTTATGAATACAGGTAAATTCTCCATAATTCCACAACATTTTCATTTAAAATCTTTTTTAACACAACTTACAATTCATTATATTTAATATCATTATACATTTAAATTACTGGCTAGGAAATGAGCAAACCAACTATTTTTGTAACTTTGTGTCAATATGGAACTTGACTTATCTGCTAACATTCGAACTTGAAAATTGCATGGATGTAGATATTAGGCACTATAAAATTTATGTTAGGTACAAATGTTATCTTAAAACATGCGTATAAATGCTGATTTGCTTGTGCTATCTACTCTTAGACCTTCGCTTTTCTTAGTCCAATTATCAATATGATAACCTTGTCTAGAAAATTAGCAAGATTTAGAGCAGTGGAACTGTTATCAAAAAATATTTGATGCAAATATCACTTTGAATTAGCTTGATTAGTAGTTGTAGATTGAAAGTTACATAGTTGTAACTTTGAATCTTTGCTCAGTATTTTAACTGTAAGTATCTAAAGATTTTCCGTATTATAGGAAAGTATTATTTTTTGGTAGTATTAAGTTTTAGTGTAGTAGTCTGTTACATTTTACTCTAGATATATTATCATGTTGCTTGGTTGTTGTCTATTTTGCTGAAGCCTGGGGGGTTGATAAGTGATGAGACACAAGATGGTACAAGTCTAATTTATTAAAATAAATCTCAAGCTTATATATTAGTGTAAACATGTAAATATTCTAAAGGTGACTTATCTCTCTACCTGCGTAATCATGCATCTACTATCTACATAGCATGAACACTAAAATACATGCCACATCTATAAAAGGAACAAATAAACAGCCAACACATGAATTTTATGAATGTAAATTTATATTAAGTAGAGATTAACAGCAAAAGTAAGATTTAACAGATTCTCCCCATCTCTGGCATATTTTATACACAATCTTGGCAGATAGGTCACTCTTTTTACAGTTGAGAGAGCAAGGCAAAGGTCAAAGGAATATTGAAATAAGTTTTTTTTTTTGCACTAAAGGTTTGCACTTGAGCGCCAACTCACCTGATGTTAAGCGATGTTGCGGTCTACAATTAAGCGCACTCACCTAGAAGAAACCAATCCACTAGATTTAAAGACACCCAGATTGTATTCATCGGAGAAAATACACTCAGGAAACTTATTCCACAATTTAGCGGTCCCTATGATAAATTAATTAAAACGTTTCATTCGGCCTTGTGGAATATCCCCCATGAAACGATGACGCTTTTTGGTGTTTCTAACCATCCAATCCAAAAAAGACTTTAAAAGGCTTTAGTTTGCAGTATAGTATCTCCTGTTTTTATATTCTCGTCCTTGTAAGCCTAATAGATTACTTAATTACTAATAATAATTTTAATATTCCATTTCCAGGCATGTGATTCTACCGGCAGACATTGCTCGTCTCGTGCCTAAATCTCACCTCATGACGGAGACAGAGTGGAGAAACCTTGGTGTACAACAAAGTCCCGGCTGGCTGCACTTCATGGTCCACAACCCCGAGCCTCATGTGCTGCTGTTCCGGAGGCCGAGGACGGACATACAGACTGTGAATGGATTAGATAGCAATACGAATGCGGCAGTTAAAGTATGATATGTAGTTAGAAGCGTTAAACTAGTATAAAGCTGGGAATACTTGTCTGGAACTGATACTATAACATAGATGTAGCTTAAAAACAATTTTTGTTTTGGTCGACAAAGTATGTAACATAAGGACTAAGGTTACAAGATGTATTTATTTTATTATTTTTATACTTTGTAGTTGATGAGGTTTTGTTCACAGCTTATTTATGCTGATAAATGCCATGGGAAAAGAGAACAAATTTTATGATTGTAGAAAATCCAACTCATAAATTAGTTTATTTAACAATTTTAATAAAAATCATTGCATGTTGTTTTCACTTCTACAGACATGACAATATGTATTCCTAGCTTTATTTATATAACATTATAATTTATACTAGTGTTGGAGCTCCCATGACTGTCTTATGATGTAAACAGGAGTCCTCATTGGTCATCAGTGTGTGTGATTACATTATGAGATGAGGAAATCGAGCTCTGTCTATATATCAATCGATTGTCAATGTCTATATTCATGTTGCACTATGCATAACGTTTATTTGGCTGCTTCAACAGACCACCAATATGATATACCTGATAGATTTTAATTACTATCATAAATATGATATTTTCTTTAAATTAACATAATGATATATGAGTAAGATTACAAGGAGCACAGTGACTAGTGCAGTACATCAACACTCAGAGTATTGAGGTATTTAAAAGTTAGGTTAATAAACTGAAACAAGCATTATACCTACTTACCATCAAGAGAGTGATTTGCTCATTCTGCCATTGTTGTATATATATATTTTTAAAGGGATTTGTTTAAGATATGAAAATACTCGTTCCTATTATTTCTTACAGTTTCATCTTTATATTAAATGTCTTTAATTTTGACTATTTTTCTAATTAAATTTGATAGTTATTAACTTACAGCTATCCATTTCTAACCCATTAAAGGAAAAGAGAAGCAAATGTATATACACAAATACTATATATTTATATCGAAATTCTTGACTTAAACTTGACTTAAAACTTTGAAACTTTGAACTTAAATTCTAACTTTTTCGTCAGAATGCATTCTGTCCAATTACTAAGGGGAAGATAAAAGTGGCATTCTGAGGTTGCGGTCAATACAACTCCAAACTGAATTATTTTAAAAACATGGGAACTAAAGTTACCTACTAAGTTACTAAGTTAAACATAGTAATAAAACTAATTTTATTACTATGTTTTTGGCATTTGCTAATGCAAGATCTGAAGATGTAAATTCATATGATTTGACACAAGTGCGTAAGCACAGACTAGGTCTGTTTCTATCGAGTCATGAACTTGGCAGCTGTTGCAGCAGACCTTAGGGCTTGTTTACACGGGGCGTTGTTCGGCGCGCTTGTCGTCGCGTTGCGCTGTCATATCAAAATTAAGTGCGCATCGTGCTTTTTAGGGTCCCGTAGTCATCTACAAACCCTTATGGTTTCAGCATGTCCATCCGTATTCTCGCGGCTTTTTGAGCAAAGCCGCGAGACTACGGACTAGTACTAGAAAGCTGTAATTTAACTATCACAGCTAAATTGGCTTTACAAGTTAACGAGTACAACTTAAAAAATGTACTTAGAGGAGTAAGAAATGAAGATTTCATGCAATTTTTGTTTAAATAATATAAGTTACACACACACAGTTCACAGTATCAAACAGGAGTTTGATATAAGTTTGGTGTTTAAGTTCACATAAATTATGATGTGAAACTACGGAACCCTACTTTGAGTTTGGCACGACACGCACTTGGCCGTCGCTCGCTTCGCTCGACGCGTCGGGTGAGGCCCCACCTTTGCCTGAACGAGCTCTAATGTATACTCATCATATTTCACCCATGGCAGTCATCGAACAGTCAGTATGAATTTAATATAGCTAGTATATTATGTCGCAGCGCAAGACATATGGCGATGGTATTATAGGAAAACCCCAAGTGAAGAAGCTTGTGTTGTCCACTGAATGCCCCTACGAGTAAATATTTAACTTTCCATATATTGCTAATGTTTAAATATAGATGATATTTATTGCTAAATTGCGATGGGTAATGAGAATGGGACTGGTCCAGCGCCATGTTGTGACGTAATGGAGTAATTTTTTATATCTAATAAATTACTTTATCGCAATACGTCACAGCCACCGTGATTGTCTGGATGTCTTAAAATAATTGTGAGTGAATCGGCATCTTCTAATTATAAATATAAGTAATTAAGTCTTTTAGCGTGCACTAAGCGGAAAAGCGTACAAGGTGTCATAATATTCTCGGAGTTATTGAAGTGAGTTGAAATGAGAGCTAGTCTTATTCTCATTTTAATCGCATTATTAATGTATGTGTTTCTCTATATGTCTTAAACAATTCGCATTGACGATTAATGAAAGCTCCTATGTTAAACAGACTTTAAAATTGTGGTTCTAGACTGAATTTTGCATTTGTTTACCTTTTGCTCAATCAGTTGTCTGATTTCAATGACTTTTGTTTTACAAATACAGATACTTTATTGATTAATATAAAAATTTACAAGTCAAATGAACTACTTTCTAAATTCGAAAAATAATATAATATTAAGGTAAGGTACAGTAAGGTACTAGAGGTACTTATAAATTTATATTTGCAAGATATTCCGTTACGTCATAATATGCCCTGCTTTGCAGGAATATTTTCAGTTTATATTAATAAATATTTACAATAATATTTAATATTTTTAGACATAGTCCTATAATTTTATCGTCTTTGCTTCATTTTTTTGTTTGGTGACCAACCCCAATGATATTATTATTTTATTCCGATGTGTGATCATTGAAGCCATGTAACTATTTCAGTTATTCAAACTATTTGTATCAAGAGTACGAGCTCTCATTGTTTGTTAGAGTCTGTATAGTTAGAGAACTGATGTTGGTATTGAGGGCGGTGCTGTCCTTATTCCATTGTGTTGTTCAGTCGAGACCACAGAATACAATAGTAGTATATACCTACTTCAAGACGACTTTATGTAAACAGACACTAATCCATTTTAATGTGAGAAAGACTGGTAGAAAAATACAGACTTCAGTGGTTGACTACATTTATGTTTTTCAACCGACTTCAACAAAGGAGGAGGTTATCAGTTCGACTGTATTTTTTTGTTATGTTTGTTACCTCATAACTTTCGGCTGGGTGAACCGATTTTGAAGATTCTTATTTTATTTGAAAGCTGGTGCTTCCCGTGTGGTCCCATTTCATCCATTTGGTCCGTGTCGGTTGGTTTGGTATTTGGTTGAAGTCGGTTGCTTCAGTTTTTTAAACTATAATTATTTTTACTTTACGTAATATTGTGCCTTGTATGCATTTATATATACAGTGATATAAAGTGCCTATAATTATATGAAACTATGGTAAAAGATAACTCACAATAAAGTACGCTGACTTCGTAAAATCAGACTTAAATTAAAGACAGTAAAAATCACAATGACAGACTGTTTTAACTATAGATATAAATTTTTGAATTCATTTTAAAACAAGTATAAATTTATAAAACTCAAAAACCTCCGACGAATAAAAACGGCTAAACCGATTTTGACGAAACAAAGAAACACACTCGATGAAATCCTCTTTCATCTAAAAAACTACATCAAAATCGGTCCATCCGTTTGAAAGCTACAATGCCACAGACAGACAGATACAAGCGTCAAACCCATAACACCCCTCTTTTTGTGTCGATGGTTAAATATTGTGATGTTACACAAAATGTACTAAGTTGAAAGGCTTTTGTTTTTATAATTGTGCTTATAATAATAGTAACTTTTACTACGGGACCGACCCTGAAATCATAAAAAGCAAAACAAAAATTCTGTTATGAGTGGCAATACAAATTTTCTTCTCTTTTTCATGATTTCAGAGCTGGTGTCGTCTCATAGAAGAATGCATTTAATAAGCTTCTTTCAGCTTAGTGTATGGTTTCTGTGTAACTCACCCCATGATTATTTAGATTCACGTATTTATGTAGGGTTAGTGTGAATTGAGCTTTATAGGTACTATACTTACGTTAAAAATGAATATTGACTTTGAATTCTAAGTAGCTTAGCTTATTAAGTTTCGTTTAGTTTAATATGTTAACAAAATAAATGTTTATGTACACTTATTTGTTGTATTTATTAAATCATCATCATCTCAAGCCACAAGAATTCCACTGTTGGACATAAACCATGGATTTCTAAAAAGACCGGTTGGAAGCGGGCTGCATCCAGCGTGTTCCTATGAGGTCTTCTGTCCTTGTGGCTGGTCATCCTACGCTGCGCTTCCCGGTGCATGGTATCCACTCGAAAACTCATAATAATTTTAAATACATTCTATACGAGCTTCGTAAACATGACTACCCAGCGACAAAGCTATATTCATATTCAAATATTTCGTAAAGCCAATTTACATGTCAAATGGTATAATTAAAATAAGATAAGTTGGATTGTATGTCAATAAAATTATCTACATACACATGTATTATTATGTCAAATTAAAAAAATCATCATAATCATAGAAAGCTTGCTCAACAAGCCAACGAGTCAGTTTAGCTTTGAAGCTCAACAAAGTAGGAGCCGCTGTAACGTGAACAGGCAGGTGATTATACACGTCGGGGCCCATGTCATGGGTGAGATTAGCACGTTGGTGAAGTCAGTCACCAACGTGCGGTTGATAGCGGTGAGATTGTTCGCACTCCTCGTGGGATAGCGATGGTTCTTACCACAAAGCTCGAAAGAGTCTAGGTTAGTCCTCACGTACATGGCAACCTGCTTTATGATTATAATAATCTATACAACCTGTCTGAGAATAAAATATAAATAGTATAGATCATTTTATACAATCCATAGGTTATTACTATCATGAAAACGAGCCTCTCTACTCCTGGGTATGTTTTCTTGTATCTTTTCACGCCTGTACCCATTGTTATGAAATTTGGTACAAACATAGCTGCGATCCTGGAGACGGACAGAGGCAACATATTTTATATCATCACGGCTTTTATCATTCGTGCTCCGTGGTGTGACTCGCGTTGTGATGATCTCTGTAACAAATTTCATAACGATCGGTTCAGTCGTTTTTTACCCGACTGCGTAAGAAGGAGGGTTATGTTTTTCGAGTGTATGTATGTTTGTATGTATATTTCTTTGGCACGTCCTAGAGTCTAAACGGCTTGAACGATTTGGATGTGAGTGGTGTAAATAAACTCCCTAAAACAATCCATACGATTGGCAGTGAAGAATTTTCCCATGGAAAGAGTGCGTGCTTCTATTGATAACTGGCCTCAACGTTTAAAGGACTGTATTGCAGCCAATGGAGACCACTTCGAATAAGCTTTTATATTTTAAATTGTTTTATATTTATGTATTAAACTAACACACTGTAAAAGTAATAAATATTATTTGCAATAAATTTTTTTTTTTTTTCTTCGTGACAATATTTATGGCAAGACTAGGTATATATATATATATACTTAGTCTGGCCATAAATACTGTTACAGTTAAAAATAAGAAAGATATTACATTTGAATTTGGAATCTGTCATTTTTATACGATTGTTCATTGAGTTTTCTAATTTTGGCGCCAATACATTGTACAATATTTTGCGATATTAAAATGGAGTGGGGTGATAAAGAGAACCGAATCGCTGTGATTGCATTACACAAAGTTGGTATGGAGCCAAATGCAATTTTTAAAACTCTCCATACGCTTGGTATTAGTCAAATGTTTGTGTACCGGGCTATTAATAGGTACAATGAGACCTCCTCTGTTTGTGACAGAAAAAGATCTGGCCGTCCACGTAGTGTTCGTACGAAAAAGGTGGTCAAAGCAGTAAGGGAAAGAATTCGAAGAAATCCTGTCCGAAAGCAAAAGATTTTATCTCGGGAGATGAAGATAGCACCCAGAACCATGTCGCGTATTTTAAAATATGACTTAGGACTTGCAGCCTATAAGAGACGCACTGGTCATTTTTTAACTGATAATTTAAAAAAGAATAGGGTGGTAAAATCGAAACAACTACTGAAGCGGTACGCAAAGGGAGGTCACAGAAAAATTTTGTTTACGGATGAGAAAATCTTTACAATTGAGCAACATTTTAACAAACAAAATGACCGTATTTATGCTCAAAGCTCTAAGGAAGCTTCCCAATTAGTCGACAGAGTGCAACGTGGGCATTATCCGACTTCAGTGATGGTTTGGTGGGGTGTTAGCTATGAAGGAGCGACTGAGCCATATTTTTGTGAAAAAGGTATCAAAACATCGGCACAAGTGTATCAAAATACCATTCTTGAGAAGGTAGTTAAGCCCCTTAACAACACCATGTTCAATAACCAAGTATGGTCCTTCCAACAAGACTCGGCGCCAGGTCATAAAGCTCGGTCCACGCAGTCTTGGTTGGAAGTGAACGTTTCGGACTTCATCAGAGCTGAAGACTGGCCGTCGTCTAGTCCTGATCTTAATCCGCTGGATTATGATTTATGGTCAGTTTTAGAGAGTATGGCTTGCTCTAAACGCCATGATAATTTGGAGTCCCTAAAACAATCCATACGATTGGCAGTGAAGAATTTTCCCATGGAAAGAGTTCGTGCTTCTATTGATAACTGGCCTCAACGTTTAAAGGACTGTATTGCAGCCAATGGAGACCACTTCGAATAAGCTTTTATATTTTAAATTGTTTTATATTTATGTATTAAACTAACACACTGTAAAAGTAATAAATAGATATTATTTGCAATAAAAAAATATTTTTTTTCTTCGTGACAATATTTATGGCAAGACTAGGTATATATATATACCTTATATTCAACAGCGCATCAAGCGTAACGAAATCGTAAGTTAGACTGCAAAAACATAACCCTCCTTCTTTCGCAGTCGGGTAAAAATGCTTTTCTGCAGTCGGGTGTTTTCTTTTTCTTTTAATATAGATACTTGTTCATGATAAGGTAATAATGAACAGACAGACTACAGAGTACTTTCACTTAGAAGGTAGGATTACTATATAGTAAAACTAGCTGTGCCCCGCGATTCCACCCGCGTAGTGTTAAAAAGTGGTGATGATGATAAAATGTACGTTATTTCCTTCTCCAGGTCCTAAGGAATCGCTGTGCCAGATTTCATAATGATTAGATCAGACGTTTAGCCGTGAAGAGGTACAAACAGACAGACGACAGGTAGAGTTATTTTGTTTATTTTTATTTTTATTAATTGTTAGAATTGGGATATCCTGTTTTATTATATAGGTAGTTAGGATGGTATTATTTGTTGTGTTATTGTGTATTGTGTTCCCTAGAGCACCAACTCTATGGGACCTAACTCTTAGAGCTGTTCTACCCATGGTAAAGCAGAACAGCTTAAGCAAGAGTCTTTCAATTCCTTACTGGTCCCTTGCTCTAACTTTTCTGACAGCGTTTATAAATTGATATGTCGGTCGCATTGATAATTGTGATGTCTTGTTTGTAAATAAACCATTAGTTCATAATCAATAAAATAGAATTTAATTATTTTTGTTACAGATTTGTTATTGCATGTATGTAGGTATGTATATATATATATATATTTACTTATATTAATACCTGATATTAATTATAGTAGTATAATATATTTTTTTTGTTATATCTATCTATACGAAGAATAGCTCCGTTTTGTGATACAGAGCAAGCCCTCGAAAGCTCTATTGCGGCGTTGGGGGCTGAAGGCCATCCACAGGCCCGCAGGTAGGCCGCCGGCTAGGGCGAGGGAAACACAGTTGTCACATATAGGTACAGATTTCATTATTTGATCACACCGCCGCACCTTTTCGTACCATTAGTCAAATATCACTGAGGAACACTGGCCTGGGCACTCGCGCGTACGATGGTTGCCGACACGCACTCCCGTGACGTCACGGACACCGGTCTGGACGGGCGAGGTTTTGTCCGGTTCTTAAGCGTTCCGTGTCGTCGGCCTTAGACACGCGCGGAATCGAATTTTGACAACTTAAGAACTTTATTTGAAACTGTAGTGGTTCCGTAGATTAATAATATACTTTAATTTATTTGAAATTTGCATAGTATTAGGTAGTTTGTGATTTTATATACTTATTGTTTATTACTTAATTATTTTATCTCAAAAATTAAGTTTATTTTTTATTTTCAAAGTGACGCGCTAACGCAACGTCACATATTTACGTATTCACGTATTTAGAAGAGTTTTTAATATTAAAAATATTTGTTTCGTTTTTTATGTTACAGGATCCACTAAACAATAATGCAAAAATACATGATAATAAAACAGTGAAAATGGAAATAAAACTATTTTTATTTACATAATACTTAGGTAGGTACTTGGCCAAATATAAATAAGTTTATACAGTAACTTAATAATAATTATTAAAATTAAAAGTGCCGGAACATGTGCTAGAGGAAACAATCAGACGCTACGCTCGTTTTAATTTAACTGGCACGTTCAGCAGTCTCTTGACGGATCGCACGAGTAGATAGAGCATCGTGGCAGCAGCTGCCAGTAGCGCGAGGGCAGCCAGCGCCACCGCCGCCCACAGCTCCAGGTCCAAGTACTCCGTCCAGGCCATGTTGGCCCCGCGCGCGCGCAGGTGGCTGGCGCCCCGGTGTCGGAGCACGTGCTCCGTCCACCACACGGCGCGCTCCAGCCCGCTCTGTGGCTGGTCGCGTATCCTGTCCCGCAGGTCGATCAAATTCTGACGGTAGCTGTAACAGAAATACGAATATTATTTACTTAAAATCTGGGGTACATTTTGGTGTTGAAACAAGATACTATCTGAGACTGTGAAAAACCGCGCGCGGCGGACAGGCTTGAGGTCGTTTCGTACGATACACGTATTTTATATACCAAGACACCGCCACATCTCTTTTTATTTTCCAACTGCTGTAGGACGTAGAGAATATGTTATAGTTACGAAATAGTTTTTTACTAGAAGTGTATTCTACATCGTTAGTATAACAAAAAAAACATACTTCGTTGAAAGAAACTGGAATAACCTTCTTCAAAATGCGTAGATAATTTTGTTTTAAAATAAACCGAAAAAATCTACTGAACCGATTTTGATAAAATGTATATATTTATATCGGTCTATTCTGAAAGTAATTTTATCCTTTCAATTTTTTTTTAAATCGGTTTATAAATGATGGAGCTACGTGGTAACAAACATACAAAGAAGATAGTAGGTATAGATAGATAGATAGTCGAATTATTGAGAACCTCTTCCTTTTTTGACGTTTTATATAAATAAGTATATAAAAGGCATTGACCCTGGAGTCTGTGGAGATAAACTTTTTTTAATAAATAAAAAAACATTTCTTACCGATTTTGATGAAAATTTGCCTGTAACATCTGCGCAGCTAAATTCTGCGTAAAATATAAGGATAAATCCGTAAAAAATTGTTGCAGCTAAATTCTTTGAAAGAATATTCCCGTATGTAACTAATTATGTAGTACAATAAACATGTCTTAAGCTACTGCTTATGTCTGTATGCTGCTTGCACGAAAAATAGATGTCACGTCTCTCTGTAAGTTCAGAAATACTTATATTTGATTATGTTTCTCACCTAGGATCATTAATCACCGTGTTAACAGCATTCCCCAATTTATCTGCAGTGAGGTCATCCATGAGGAGACCGACTGCGATCTTGAGTGCTACGTATCTTTCCACATTGAACCACTGGTCTGCCCACATTGGGATCCCTACTAGTGGGACGCCTCCGGTCATAGCTTCATCAAAAGATTGCAGTCCTCCTTGGGTCACGAATGCCTTAATTTTCGGATGTCCTGCAAATTTAAATATTATGATGAGATAAGTATGTATATAGATATGTAAGTTTCATGTATTTGTAAATTTGAACGATCTTTAGAAATTAACTTCAACATATTTTCGATTGCGACCTTCTTTACCTATAAATTCAATTATTTTTAACCTCCGCCCCAAAAACAGGGGTTTTATAAATTTTGCGTGTGTATGTACGAGTATTTATGTACCTAGGTATCTCTGTGTCTGTCTGTGGCATCGTAGCTCTCAAACGGACCGATTTTGACATAGCTTTTGTTTGAAAGAGGATTTCATCGAGAATGTTCTTAGTTATCTAAGCAAGATATATTATAGTATATTTACTTATACAAATTAAACATATCAGAGATTGAGAGTGAAAATATAATTCGTAATTTTTACTACAACAGAATCGACATCTTTCATAACTTGTTCTTATTTTAAACTTATCGAATGTACATACATATAATAAGTTTTGTATCTAACACTTTCCCTCATTCAATAAGTCGGTTAATTTGACTGTAAGCCCAAAGCTTTACTTAGTATAATAAGCCTTGGCCTAGGCATTCCTTTTGTCATAAGGTCAGCTAACTGATTTGTCGTATCTGTTCTCAATACATTAACAAGTCCTTCCTGGACTGTTTCTCTTACAAAGAAATGCCTTGTCCGGATGTGTTTTGTCCGCTTGTGGAATTCGGGATTATTCGCGAGACGTATGGCAGCTTCATTATCAACTTTTAATGTAGGGATTCTGTCCAAAGTTGTAAGTGAGCTGAATACTCTCTTGAGCCATACAAGTTCGCGAGCACCTTCACTAGCCGCTACTATCTCAGCTTCCGTTGTCGACAGTGAAACTGATGGTTGACGTTGGCTTAGCCAAGAGACAATTCCTCCAGCAAACAGACATGCAATTCCCGTTGTGGAACGTCCAGTTTGGGGATCTCCTGCGTGATCTGCATCACTATAGCCTTCAAGACCATCAGATACGTCATGTGCCGAATATTTTATTCCATATGACAACGTACCTTTAATGTATCTCATGATACGCTTAACACGGAGCCAGTCTTCGTACGTTGGATTTTCTAATTTCCTAGAAACTACTCCAATTGCATAAGCAATATCTGGTCGTGTACCTGTCATGAGGTAGGCAAGCGAACCTACTGCTTCTCGATAGGGAAACTTAGTTTCTTCAAGATCCTTCTTATCTACTTTCCCTGTTTCAGTAGTTCTTTCAATTGGTGTTGATACTGGGTTGCAATCCATCATACCAAAACGTTCTAACACCTTCTTTGCATAGCATTCTTGTCTAATTACAACGCTATCTTTTGTTTGTGTTATTTCTAGCCCTAGATAAAATGATGCAGGCTTAGTAGTGATCTTTAGAGTATCACTTAATTCCTTAAGGAATTGATTTGCCAGATCTTTATCTGTTGCAGCAACGAGCCCATCATCGACGTACAACGTTATCAAAATTTTCTTGTCACCATACTTCTTTGTAAACAGACAACAATCAGCCGAACTTTGTTCGAATTCTTTCTCCAGTAAAATCTCTTCAAAGCATGAGTTCCAACATCGGGGTGCTTGTTTAAGTCCGTACAAACTTCGCTTAAGGCGACAGACTTTTGACGTACCGTCGTTAAAACCATCTGGCTGCTGCATATAAATTTCTTCTGTTAATTTTCCGTTTAAAAATGCAGTTGAAATATCAAATTGAGCCAAATATAAATTTTCTTTGGCTGCAACGCTCAATAAGGCTCTAACTGTGGCCATCCTCGTAACTGGACTGAAAGTCTGATTATAATCAATACCTTTTCGTTGCTTAAATCCTTTTACTACAAGCCTCGCCTTATATTTGTCTATACTACCATCTGGGTTGCGCTTAATTCTAAAAACCCATTTACAAGGTATCGCTTTTCTATTTTTTGGTAGTTGACAAAGCGTCCATACATCATTCTGCTTTAATGAGTTTATTTCATTCTGCATTGCATTCATCCATTCAGGTTCATCTTTCCTGCTTTTTGCTTCTTCATAAGTTTCAGGATAAACTTCTGTATTTATAGAACATACATAGTCCTTAAACTTTTCAGGTCGCGAGAGATTAGCTCTATCACGCAAATCGTATTGCGTATGGGATGTACTACCCAATAACGACGGCTCGACAACTTCTAACTGTTCGTCAGCGTCAACAAACTCTTCATTTGTACTCTCATCATCTCCAGTTTCTGGTAGGTACTATTCTGTATCTATCTTCATGAACTTGATCTTCATCAGCTCTTTCTCCCTCTAAAGCGAGTTCATGCTCTTGTATAGCTTCTCGTATGAAAGATTGGTTATCTCCCTCTGATTCTATGGGTGTCTTTGTAGATATCCTGAATGAATCTACATCAGTTTGGAAAGTTATATCTCTAGACCTCAATGTCTTCTTTCCATCCCAAATACGGTAACCATCATCATTATCATATCCTATAAGCTTACCTTTTATAGCTTTTTTATTAAGCTTTCTGCGTTTTTGTTTCGGAATATGAGCAAAACATTCACTGCCGATAACTCTTAAGTGGCTTATTTTAGGCTTCTTCCTATGCCAGCTACTTTGCTTGGGCCTGTCCTATTCAGCGCATACGCAGCTGTGTTGACAAGTTCTGCCCAAAGTATTTGTGGTAGCTCTTCTCTTGCATGTAACATAGATCTCGCCGATTCAACTAAAGTTCGGTTTTCTCGCTCGCTACATCCATTTTGTTCAGGAGTGTACGGCATTGTTAGCCGTTGTTGAATACCATATCGTTGAAGAATATTTCGTACTTCTTGGTTGTCAAACTCACCTCCGTTGTCACTTAAAATTGTCTTAATATTGTATCCCGCAGTCTTGACTTCTTGTAACATTTGAAGAAATTTGTCTTTAACTTCAGACTTGTTCTTCATGAAGTAGACCATACGATAGCCGGAGTAGTCATCTTTAAAAAGTACATAATATTTCAATTTAGAGATACTGTCTACGAAGGGACCGCACACATCGGTGTGAAAAAGCTCTCCTATAGCTGTTGCTCTTTCCCTCGTTCCAAATGGTTTTCTGTGTGACTTTCCATAAACACAGCCTTCACATTTAACCTTGTCAGGACTCAACTCTATTCCTAACTCTCTCTTTAATAAGCGGAGAACATGTCGTTTGTCCTGATGAGCAAAACGCTCATGATATAACTGTAACAAGTTAGAACCAGTTACTGCATCACTTCTATGGTCTTTGGTTTCGGAGGCATAATAGTCTTCATATCCAATTTATACAGTCCTCCATACTGAGACCTTTTTCCTACAACCTTAGTCATGCCATAAATATCTAACTTGCAATCTCTAGTTGTGGAAGTGAATATACTGTTCTCTACCTTATCTTGTGCTGCAAGTGGTGAGAAAAGATTCTTTGTTAGATATGGCACTAGCCATACATTGTTAAGAGTGATTTGTTCTTTCTTGCCACTGACGTTTGATTCAACTTCAACGGTACCTTTTCCTATGACGGGAATGATACTACCGTCCGCAGTTGAAATGGTGTGATCCGTGTCAAACTCATGAAACTCTTGAAAAATATCACTTCTTACTGCAATGTGAGTCGTCGCTCTATTGTCAACATACCAACTCTCCTTATCTTGAGGTTGTCCGTTGGAGCAAGCATTCACCATCAGTGAAATGTGTTGCACTTGCTTACTTGTAGAAGCAGCTGCTGATGTGGGCTTAGGCGGCCTCCCGTCTTTGATCCACTTTTTACATTTCCGTACTATATGCCCTTTGCCGGTACAATAGTTACAGATCAGCTGTTTCTCATTACTTTGCTTCACATTCTTCTGTATATTGCGTGTTGCTACTAAAGTCTCCTGTTTAGAGTCTTCTTTACTTCCGAGTGCTCTCTCAAACGCACACAGGTGACTAGTTAAGTTATCAACTGTCCTTTCACTCTGACTTAGTAATGACCAGCTCGATTTAAATGCAAAATATCGTTCGTCTAAGGTGTCTAGAATTTTACAGATCAGGAATAAATCGGGCAGCTTCACGGTCGCGTCACTTTTTGTGATTGCTTCATTCAAGTTGTTCCAGATATTTTTCAGTTTTGACATATGAGTTGATACACCATCTTCCTTTTTATATTGTAAACTAAAGAATTCCGCATATAAATTGTATGCTTGATCTTCCGACTGTCCATCAAATAATCTGTTTAATTCTTTCCAGACATCTTTTGTCGTATTAAAACGCATCACTTTTTTCAGTGTCTGTTCAGTCATATTTGATGTTAGAATGAGCAGAGAGCTGTACTCGACTTTTCTATACTGAGCAATGGCTGCCTTATAGATGCCGATTTCAGCGTCACCAGCTCCTTTGGTAGGGGCAACTGGCTCTGAAAGAGTACCTTCCGCTGCTTCCATAGCGCCTTCTACTCCTCGCAACATGATAGAAATTTTGTATTTCCATGTAGCCCAGTTTTATTTCCCTTCCAAATTACCGATCTGAACTTTCGACGTGAAAGACGTAATAGTAATTAATTATAACTACAAAAAGTAATTAATTATAACTACGTAAAGTAATTTTTACTACAACAGAATCGACATCTTTCATAACTTGTTCTTATTTTAAACTTATCGAATGTACATACATATAATAAGGTTTGTATCTAACAAGATAACCGTTAATAACATCGATTTTAATCATTAACCTGATATATACTTATTAACTTAATTCACATCACTTTCATTTCACTTTTAACGCAACATACTCTGAGCATGTTGACTTGTTTACTGCAAATGGAAATTTCTTTAAACTGTATGCATGTACAAAGTTCTTTAAAGTTGCCTAATATGTTGTTTTTGAATGGGATGGGCTATAATTCAATACTTGTTATACATAAGCTAGTATGAATTTCTTCGTCTTTTATTTTTTGCTACTATTATGATCTTACAAGCAGACTTTTAGGGATTCTATAATGAGCTTGCTCGTTACCAGTTTTGTTCTTTAAGTAGTATCTATATTCCTAAATATGTACCAAATTTTTTTTTGTGGCAAGCGCCTTTATTAACTACAACACAACAATATACAGACTCAACTTACTAAACTACTACACAAAAAGCACATCGATCACCCCAGACCGATAAAGGTCTAAAGATAATCCAAATGCTCAAACCCACTACCAGTTGGCAGCGTACCCAGCATGCTAACCGCATTGCCACGTTGAATGGCAATGCTTATGCGTTGAGCCAGATACGCGCCAGCATTTTGGTCACGCGTCGCATCGTTCAGGCGCTCAGATAAATTTTTGAAAATGAGATGAGCTCCCGGTCCCCACGGACCCAAAGTTTCGACACCAAACGGCTCAAATATGTAACCTCTACCGAGATTAACATATTTACGCCGCTTGTGCTGCTCCGCCGAATTAGCCGCAGCGCCAGCCCTACTCCGTGTCTCAGGAAGATGAGACGGTGCCAAAGTATCAACGCACGTGGCGTCCCATACAAGGGGCCGTCCGAACTTCCATGGCACAAGCGTCATCCCGTCAGGCCTTTTACCATCGTCACGCGCAAGACCGCTCGGTTCGAGCACAACTGCAACATTGGCGGTGGTAAAAGCCCGGCGGATGATATCATTCAGGCTCGCGTGACGACCAATTCGACCAGAGCTTCTCGAGCATGAGAGACCGTGGTGGCCGAGTTGATCAACTGCAGTACCACACTGGCAGATATGGGCCTCACAACACCTTGCTCCTAAACGCAAGCTGACTGCTAGACGAAATGCAGTTGGATCTAAAAGGCAGCCAGTATTAAAAGATGGCATAGCTTGTAACCAAAGACCCGATCCCAAACAGAAACTGCAAGAATACGAGCACGATCTGCGACGCTAGTACACGTATCTGAAAGAGAATTCCGTGCTAGTTCACAGATCGGCCGATCCCACAGTCTCTGCGACGATAACGTCCTGGGAAAATCGGTATTTGGACAAGCCAGCCTCCAAACAATCTGGGCCTCGTCCAAAAAAGCAACGACTACAGAATGGCCTAAAGATGGAGCGAGAATTTTTTCTACTAATTTATGAGTACTATGAACCGAGGACAAGAAAGACGGTAAAGCAACACTCGAAATTTTGCGGACCCCTAAGCCTCCTAGCTGTACAGGTAGTGAAGCTTGTGACCATATCCTGTCATTCATGTCAACATTCAAAACCGATATCAGAGTTTCCTTTACGACATTGTCTAAGCTCAAAAGGAGCTCACCGTGTTTCCACAGTGGACTACATCGTAAATAATACATAAATTTCGGAACGAACAAACAATATTTGATAATTGTAAACGCCATGTGGGCGTTTATTTTGAGTAACCTAGAAGAGGCACTCTTAAAATTTTGATTTTTTTCTTCAACAAAACATGAAAAAGATTCATCTAATATCGGTGAACCCAGAAGGCGAAGAGAAGAAAATCAAAACTGAGCGTCTGTATATTAGTTGATGATAGCTTAGGTCCTGACACCGACCTCAAAAATAGTTGGTTTACGTAGCTATAGACGCCCAGTTTTGATTTTCTTCGAGTTAAGTATTTCTTTCTTTTCAGTTTGAAGTCGGTTTAATTTTTTTAAATTAATTTGTATTGTATATCTTTTATTGTATTCTAATATTTATAAAGTTATGTAGGTAATTCGTTTCGACATAAATCTATTTAATTAATTTTCTGACCGCTTGTTTCCTAATTGCATGTTGTCGGTGCCTATAATTATGTTAGCATTTAGCTCTTTAACTTATGTTCATGTGTTACCTATAACAATGTACGAGTAAGAATGTATAACATGTTGGTACCCAATAAATAAATAAATAAAGATAAAACCGCGCGCTGAGCGAACTTTGCATCTCTTTATGAAGTGAGACTAACCACACTAAGTTAAAACAAACTCAGCAAAACTAAACTTTGCAAATAATAGTTATTTATTGTACGAGGCTGGAAAGTATTTTACGTTCGAGTGTCTGACAGTTGAATGAGAGCAAGCGAAGGATTCTAGGTTTGAACCACGAGCGTAGCGTAGAATCTGAATTCTAGTGTAGAATCCTGAGCGTAGCGATGGATTCAAGAAGACACGTGATAAAATAACTTTACAGCCGAGTGCAATACAAAATTTTTCATCATAATCATAATTTATTCATAATCATTGTTACATGTCACATTCTTAGGCGTATATAAACTAATACAGTAATCGTATAACAGGTACGATAATATACCTGATTACAATTATATACATGTGATTAATATCGAATGTATATTCTACACTATAATAAATAAAAATTCAATAAACAATTGTATTATTATAAAAAAACAAAATGTAAATCGCATAATTAAAATGAATTATGTCAGTTATAAAAAATAAATAACAACGAAAACCATGAATCAATCAATAATTAAATTTTACATGTAATAAACTCTTCGTAGCTCTAAAACGTCTGTTCCACAAGCCAGCGCCTGAGTCGCGTTTTAAAACTTTCCATAGTAGGCGCTAAGGTAATATTTTCCGGCAGCTTGTTATACACAGCCGGACCCATTACATGGGTTGATTTGGCTGACCTTTCCAACAGTCGAGGTACCTCCGCGAGCTTGTCCCTGTTGCATTTACGTTTACTTTGCAGTGTTTTGTAAGAGGCTTGGTTTAATCTGACATATACCTACCGCGACTTGAAATATGGCCAGTGCTGGCAATGTCAAGATCCCATCCATCCATCTTAACATAGCGAGGAAAATATTTAGTTAACCTATTTTCTTTAGTGGAAAGATCACTTCAGCATTGTATGCTACTTTACTGCTGATCATAAAATTACATTATAATCACGTAAACTCCCTTTCATGTATCCATTTCATTAATTTTAAGCATTATTTTCAACAAAATGTACGAAAATGAAAATTACATAGTACAAAGTTTTTTTAATAAAATTTTATTCTTTTATTACATTAGGCACAATTCGCATAGGTAATATTGTTCTTCACACATTCATACCTTTTTCGTGTAAATGGTTGTAAAAATTAAAAAAAAAATGCCAAGAGAAAGTAAATTGTACATTTTTTATTTACATTTTACGTAAGTACACAAAATTTCTAAGTTTTTTTAATATAAAATTTTGTGCTTCTTTAAGCTAAGATACCTCTTTGAATTGAACTAGGTATTTGTTTTCATTTAGTGAAGGCATTGTACAAAAAGGTTAGAAATATTTTGTATTGAAAATGTAGAGCTCCATCGTGTTCGAATTTTGAAATTACTTTCCACCCTAGGGGGCAAAATGAACTTTTCTACGCCAATATTAGTCTTGGAAACCTAACTTTACGAGCTAGTAAGATGAAAAAATAATGATATAGATTGTCACAATAGCAAATATATTGAAATTATTTTCTTAACTTGGACGTTCCAATTGAATCGTGAAATAAATACCTAAAAATATGGTACGTACCTAAACATAATATGGAATTTGTACTATAACTTCTTATGGTAGGGTAAACCGCATCGTTACGTAACGCGTTACAGCGCCAGTCTGACTGCCTAGATTAGTTTGACTGGCCTTGTGGCTCAGTTGGTAGTGTGTTTACGTCTACCTGCTGAACTGAAAGGTCGGGTTCGATCCCCACCCAGTATTCTATCAGCCATCTAGTTCCATAGTACAAGCTTTGCTTAGTTTGGGCTAGATGGCGTTGTGTGAAATGTCCACAAATATTTATTATTATTATTTATTTATTAGTTTAAGTTATCACTTCTGTCGGGCGTCCCAAGACGCACACGTTTTTTCTATGTTAAAATAGCTCTAAAGAAGACCTTTACATTCTTTAAAAACTTTAAAAAGATCTTTAATTAAAATGGGTAGACACTGAAAGTGTAGGAATCGTAGGTATTTAGTTACTAAAATGAAATAAGTCAAACAAAAAAATAACTCACGCAGAAGATCTGATTGTGGCAGCCATTTAGCCACTTTGGTATTATTCCCTTTGCCGGGCAGCTCATCGTAGTCCCATTTTATCAAAACATCGTATTCCAGTCTTGCTAATCCATTTGTTATGGCTTGGATCTTTTCTGGTGACAACGTCGATGGACTTACGTTGGTGCCCAAGCTAAAGTACACCACTCCTCGTTCTGACGAATCAAGATATGCCTTGAGATCCTGAAACGTACACAATAAATTGAGTTTTCATTCCATCTCGGAAAGAGTAGTTTTGCTCTTCAATATCTGAGTGCAAAAGCGGTTTTTATCCTCTAGAGGATAAAGTAAATTCAAATTTAGAACATGTGTGCACTGAGTTTGTGAATTCAAAACATCATTAAACCTAATTACTTCTACCTCCATGGTGCCGAATTTATCATAGGTACAACCTTTTTTTATAAAATTAAATATTTTGTAATTAATGAAATTGATGTAGTAACTAGTAAAATTGATATTGTAACAATGAAAATACTTAAGCATGTAAGTGTAAGCTACTTGACTCTCATATTTGTAGGTATGTGGTAAAATCATGTTTGATCGATATTAACGCTTTGACATCTGCACCTGTACACATGTTTTGACAAATAAATGTATCTTTATCTTTAATTTGTTAAAAAATCAGACTCGGAACCTTTTTGGAGTACTTTTATAAAAAAAATTGCTTTACCATTTTCTTTTCACGACATATTGTTAAAATCTTAGGTTAAAAACAAGAAATTGGAAAACAAGTGAAAAAGCTAAAAAGAGTGAATCTAGCGATGAAGAAGTTTATTTGACGCTAACAGAATTGACTGAAACTGTTAATAATGCGCAAATAAGCTTTCTCCCTCAACAATCACGGGAGAAGTATTTGAAACAGTACGATATGTTTAACACGTGGCGACTAGCTAAAGGAGCCAAAACTTTCTCCGAAAACGTTTTGCTGGCATATTTTACTGAATTATCCGAGACCAAGAAATCAAGCACTCTATGGAGTACGTATTCTATGATAAAAGCAACAATAAAGATGATAAAAGACATACATATCGACACCTATCCTAAATTAGTGGAATTTTTAAAAAGAACCTCATCTGGTCATCAACCATTATACCTAAGTGTTATTTGTTATAATTTAAAGATTATTCTGTAATACTTACCTACCTATCATAATGTAGTAGTTAAATACCTAAACTGAAATATAAGTATCTTGTGATTGTAAATGTTTTTTTTTTTGCATTTAGTCATTTCCTCGCTGAGGTGGGATGCAAAGTTACGTGTTGCACTCGAGTGGAAAGATTTTTCACCTCGTGCTCTTTCGATTCCCTCGCTAACGCTCAGGAATCTAATTTTAGAATCCTTCGCGTGCTCGGTCATCAAAATTGATAACGCGGTTAAAAAGCAACTTTTCACTCTTGTATAACAAATAACTATTATTCGTGTGTACTTTAGTAAATTCTCAACATGTCAAAGGAAAGATTATTATACAAGTAATAGTGCTATTACCTCGGGTAACTCGTTCTGAGCTTTTTGATGTATACCTCCGATGAACACTACTCCTGGTGGTACCGGTCGATTATATTCCCAAATGGGATATATATTCACAAAGAACATGTGAACGTTGTTACCCAATTCTTCCAAGGATGGTGTGTCAGGCCCGAATAGTCTTTTAACAAGAGCATTCTCTTCGACTCTAAGAGTATCATAAATTCTTTCAACTTTATACGCAAACCACAATGAATTTATTTTATCCAAAATCGACATGTCGTTCAACTTCTGATACCAAAAAATAGGATAAAGTAATATCGGGTATAATTGTGCACCGATTACGTGATAGCTATTATGATTTCCTCCTAAAGTATTCATAAGAATGATAGGAGCTTTGAATACGTGAGACAAAGCTTGACCAGCTTTCGAAAGGCCTTCTACTATGATTAGATCGAAGTAAGTCTTCTTCTTGATCAAGTTTTGTACTTCAGGTGTCAACATCTGCATTTCGAATGATTTAGTGACAAGCGGTACCAGTTCGAATACTTGCCGGTATCCGTCTTCGAATTTGCCTTGCGTCATTTTCGAATTCAAGACCCGTTCTCTCAAAACTCTGTACGAGACATCGTGGGTGTCTATTTCGGTTAAGTTTTGTGGAGTGTTTCCCTTTGGATACATAGGATCAGTGGTTATGTAGACTACTTCATGGCCCCGTTTGAGAAGTTCCTTGATTAGCGGATAGAAGACCACTTGGTGACTTACAGATGGACATGGAACGCAGACTAAAATTCGCGACGTTTCGATAAACGTTAAGAACAAAATATTGAGCACTATCATTAAATACATTTCGTTTTAGTAATAATATTCTTATATTCATTCGACTGTCTAAGATACGTTTATTGAAGTAATGACAGCTGATGATAAAAGCTTCTTATTTATATTGATATAAAAACTGTTCAGTCAGTTATCAGCATGTGTTATCTTGAATGACTTGAACAAATTTAAAGTCATGATGACGTAAATTCGTGAATGTTTAGAAATACTCTGTTTTACGCAATCGATATTTGTCATTGTCCCAGGGACACGAAATGTAGTATTTAGATTAACTATCAAATAAAAACGATTACTGTTATTATAGTTTTGCGACCTTTGTTTGTTTAGTTTTGTTTTAGTTAAACACCTGACGCAACAGAAGTGGAACAATTATGCCAGCGACCCAAAGATGTGCTCCGTTATTTTAAGGAGCTTGGCTGGTTTGAGTAGACTAGCGGGGGGAAATGCACAATACACCCCAAGCGGGACGTCAGTGCAGGTCTTATCACCCCCACTTCAAATTAGAATTAGATATCTTCTGTCCACCTTGTGGCTGGTCTTCCTACGCTGCGCTTGCCGACTCGTGGTCCCCATTCGAGAACTTTTCGGCCCCATCGGCCGTCAGTTCTACGTGCTATGTGCCTTGCCCACTGCCACTTCAACTTGCTAATCCACTGTGCTATTTTGGTGACTTTTGTACGTCTACGGATTTCTTCGTTTCTGATACGATCTCACAGAGAGACCCCGAGCATAGCCATAGGGCTATGCAATGAGCTATGGATAGCCATAGCTCGTTGCGTGACTTTGAGCTTACTTATAAGGCCCATAGTAAGTGACCACGTTTCAGTGCCATATGTCATCACTGGTAGCACACACTGGTCGTAAACTTTCGACTTGAGAGACTGGGGTATATTGGACGAGAAGACGCTTCAGCCGTGTTGGATTCGAAAATTGACCTCTCTCGCAAAGTTGGACCTGCCTACCTTCCATATATTGCTAATGTTTAATTAAAAGTAATATTTCTTGCTAAATTGCGATGGGTAATGAGAATGGGACTGGTCCATCGCCATGTTGTGACGTAATGGAGTAATTCGTTTTTATCTAATAAATTACTTTATTGCAATACGTCATAGCCACCAAGATTGTATTGTATCTAATCTGGATTTCTTAAAATAATTGTGAGTGAATTGGCATCTTCTAATCTACTCTACATCTACACCATATAATAGTATAATAATAATATTATAAAGAGGAAAGATTTGTATTTTTGTATGTTTGACAAGAAATCACTCAAAAACTACTAGACCGATTTCAAAAATTCTTTCACCATTAGAATGCTACATGTTTTTTGAATAACATAAATTATACTTAGTATTGGAAAAAAATAGGGATTCTTACTAAAACTTCAATAATGTAACACAAAGTGTAATTTTTTTTGCCATAAAATGTCTTTCATCGCATGCGCTACGCAAACTATTGATGGTAGAACAAAAAAAAAAATTCTACAATATTAAAGAACATACCAATATCTACAAAAAACGTCATGACGTCAAACGTCAAACGTACATAGCATATCCAACTAATATTGTTATGCCACTTTTTTACATATAAAAAGTTGATAGAATTGCCGACCAAAATCAGACCGTGTTATCCATACCTTGATATTAATCCTTATCCAAATAAATTATTTCGTATTCAGCACTATTTCAATACCTGTAGATTACTTTTTACCCGACTGCGAAAGAAGGAGGGTTATGTTTTTCGAGCGTATGTATGAATGTATGTATATTTCTTTGACACGCCCTAGAGCCTAAACGGCTTGACCGATTTTGATGTGAGTGGTGTCAATAGATTCGTCTTAGTCGTGAGAGTGACACTGGGTACATCAAAATATAAAATAAAACAAAATTAAGGATATTTGGCGGCAAAAAGTAAACCCAATAATATTTTTTTCAAAATACATCGAGTGTACTATTAAAATAAAGAATATTTAACGGTGATTATGAATATATATATATTACTTATATGTTTTATTGGAGTTTGGAACAGGAAATGCTAATAAATCACATCACACTTCACACTTAAAAGTTAAAATCAATGTTAAAAGAAAAACAAAATACCCGACTGCAGAAAACAGGTTTTTGCAGCCTTTTTTCTTTACGCTTAATACGCTGTTGAGTGTACGTTTTTGTGAGAAAGTATGCGTACAATAGCTGTAAAAGTTTATTGCGCATTCTTTAGAAAAATATCTAGTAAAATCACTTGTTCATTACGAAAAAGTTCGTTGGAAGTTACAAAAACACGCGTTTTTTAATATTTGTGATAGATGTTGTAGCGATCAGTATCGCTACTGTTATTTAAAAATCTTCTTATAGTATCCTTCATGCATTCCAATGTAAGGTTTCACAGTTTTCCGATGACGATTCCGCGAAGCAACACAACTACGTAGAATTCTGAGAACAATAACACTTATTTATAACGTCACAATATTCACTGTTCTTAGTTTGCTCTTTCTTTTCAATATAATTGTTACCTGCTTGAGTTTATGTCCTGTTTTTAGTAATTTTGTATACTGAATTCCGAAGTCGGTTTGTTTACATTATTTTCTGGGGTCGAGCGAGAGTAGATCGTAGATTTGACGGATGACACTGACAGCCACGTTTCGCAAGACATCGACTGTTCTAATTGCAAACCATAAAGGCTAAGTGTCGTACCGCAAAATACTATCTTCTCTCCAAGCGAATCTATTCGATGTTTTTAATCGTCTGTGTTTTTCATATTTAATTTAAGAAAGCATTTCAGCAGTGTTTTCCTTAATGCTAGTTTAGCATTTGTTTTATAATGTCAAACAAATTGGTTTCGGACACTATTCTTAAGTATTTTTTATTTTGTAAACTTATTAAAAAGAAAACTTAATCGATTACCGCATCGACTGAATGATTGAAAGCGAAACATTTTTTACTCGACGGAGGGACATCCCACCACTATTGAGATGAGTGGACAGGAGTCGAAATGGAGATTTGGAATATGGCTTACACTTCCGGACATCGGCTGAAGAACACCTCTTTTTACTGAAGATCAAAAAAAGGACGCTTCGAGGAACGCAGGCGTGATCTCGCCCGAGGAGGGCTGAGCGACGTCCACAACCTAGTTTCTGAGACGACCTTTGGAGAACCTGAGGGGGCGTGATGAGACATCCCGTTGTCTAGGTGGTATTTTTTATTCCCGAGGATCTCCGTCATGGAGCATCCTTCTTGACGATCAGCCCGCCATTAGCCTGCTGTTCAGGACGTCGTGGAGCGCCCAGCGCCCGACGTCATATTTCCACGTGCGTGTCTATTGACCGCATGCTCACTCTATCTGCGAGGAGCTTACCATCGGCGCGTGCTTTGACCCGCCGATTTATCATCACCGTCAAAAGTGAATCTCACGTGAGTAAAGCGATCGATCGATTTTTATTTGCGTAAAATGGCCATTAGTGTAATATCTGTGCGCGTTCGGAACCTTTTGTATCCACGCTTACAACGTTCTTGAAGAACTTTAAACCGTATTTTTGTAACTAGAATTTTTGTAACCTACATTCAACCTATATCATGATATTTGCTAAATATAACCTTCATTATTAACTTCAAAACTTTTGTTTCTTTTGTGAGCTAAAACCCATATGTAAGCCGGCCGAACAGCAAGAGGACCCTTGAACTAAATGTTCAATGGCTCTCCGCTGAACCCTATCTAGGTAACCTTTTTTATCTACTTAACTAAGTAATTCTTTTTTTACTTTTTGTAGCAGTGCGGAGAAAATCTATTTTTCACCCTCACTTTTTCCTCTTTCGAGGAAGAAGTCTTTTTTTTATTATTATTTTTTGCACGCTACAATGTATGATTTTTATTACAAAAAAATATAGCCTATGACACTCAGCAAGTGAAAACGAATCTAACGACACCTCACATCAAAATCAGTCAAGCCCTTTAGGCTTTAGGCGATCATATAGAAACATACAGATATACATACATACATACACTCGAAACACCCCCCCCCCTCTACCTCTTCCTCCCTTCTCCCCTCTCCTTACCTTAAAACACAATTATAATGGAACAGTTGTCGGTGATTTTTTTGAGGTAGGAAATAGGTTTAGTCCTGTTTTACTCGTTCCCGTGGGAATCCCGGGATAAAAAGTATCTTATGTGTTAATCCAGATTATAAACTACCTGTGTGCCAAATTTCAGCCAAACCCGTCAAGCCGTTTTACCGTGAAGAAGTACCTAAGAAACTGATACAAACTTCGCATTTATTTTATAAATGTGAAGTGTGATATGATTTATTAGCAATTCCTATTCTAAACTCCAATAAAACATACAAGTTATATATTTACATATATTCGTAATCACCGTTAAAAATTCTTTATTTTGATACCACACTCGATGTATTTTGAAAACATTTTTTTTTTGAGATTACTTTTTGCCTCCAAAAAACCTTAATTTTGTTTTTTATTTTTTATTTTGATGTACCCAGTGTCACTCTCACGACTAAGACGAATCTATTGACACCACTCACATAAAAATACGACAAGCCGTTTAGGATCTAGGGCGTGCCAAAGAAATATACATACATACATACACTCGAAAAACATAACCCTCCTTCTTTCGCAGTCGGGTAGTAAAAATAAACGCCGTCGCGCCGCCGCGCGCCGTGGCCGGTGGCACCACGCAGCGTAAAACGTTACGAATAATACCTACTCATATTTGAGCAATATTCAACATATTTTATTAACTTCTCGCTGACACGTAATGACGCTTGCGAAAGAAGACAGAGAATTTGAGGCGTTGATGAAAGTTAAGTAACGTTTTTCGTTAAAGCCGTAAACTTCTTACATAGCGTGCACTGCGAAAAGTATTGATAACAGAATAAAATAATGTGCAAAAATATTAAAAAACATGTCAATATGTACAAAAAAATGCAAAAAGGCCGAATTAATAGGTCAACTGGGGGAGTAAATTTTGAGGATTCTAGGGTTTTGATGTTATGTGTATAAAATGTAGTATTTAGGTTAACTAATACATATAAACGTATACTTTTACTATATATAGTTTTGCGACAGGGATAAATTAAGGGGTTGAAACGGGGAGTAAAAAATTGAATGCAACGTTCAAAGTTTTAATGATAAGGGCATTAAGTTTTTTATTAAGATTAATTAACAGATAGATGAAAACTGCTACTATAGTTTTGCTGCTTAGGTTGACTAAAGGGGTTAAAAGGGGGGAGTAAAATATTGTATGAAAGTTCCGTGGTTTTAATGTTTTTTTTTTAATTTAATTTTTATCTCCACAGACACCAGGGTCCGTGACCTTTGTCATAATTACAAACTATTGTTTACTAATTATCGTTACGGGAAAATTATTTAATTTTAATTTAAGTTTATTTTATTTTAATTTCAATGGTTTTAATGTTAGGGGCACGAAATTTAGTAATAAACGAATACTGTTATTATAGTATAGCGACAGGGATGAATTAAGGGGTAGGAAACGGAAAAAAAAATTATTGTATAAAAGTTC
Source organism: Lycia hirtaria (assembly GCA_947563715.1). Lineage (NCBI taxonomy): Eukaryota > Metazoa > Arthropoda > Insecta > Lepidoptera > Geometridae > Lycia > Lycia hirtaria. Next base: position 9,364,400 of record OX387380.1, read on the forward strand.
CATGGTTTTAATGTTGGGGATATGAATTCCAGTATTTATATTAATTAAAAGATGCAAACGAATATTGTTATAATAGTTTTGTAACGACAGGAAACATGGAGTTGACACACCCTAAAAGATTATATGAAAGTTCAAGGGTATTAATGTTAGGGACATGAAATGTAAGATTTAGATCAAGATAGATAGATAGATAGATAACTCTTTATTAAAAGATCACAGTATGTATACACAAAAAAAGATACATAGAAAAATAAGATTATATCTAGGCTTTTAATTGGCGGCCTTATCGCTTAGAGCGATCTCTTCCAGGCAACCATGCACGGATTGGAAAGACGGTACAGATAGTGGCCTTTGAAAACTTAACTAAAATCTAGTATACAGTACAACAAAATTACAATAGGTACCTATTTATGTTATAGGAAATAAAATATCTCTTAAATATTAACTATGTGCTTATATATAAGTATATGTATACATACTTACTAAATATCAATATAAAGATAATACATAAAGATCAACTATTAGATATAAATGATAAATTAAGGGTTAAACACGGGGAGAGGAGAGTTAAAAGATTATAAGAAAGTTCCAGGGTCTAATATTGGGGTGGGAGTGGGAAGGAGAGCTGGCGTGAGTGAGGCATTAGTGTAATGGATGATAGCGTCACGGGAGTGGGATGAGAATGGGATAAAATAAGCGAGGTGGAAGAAAGTGAAGCGTGAGCGATGAGAGTGGATGAGATTACAGCGAGAGGGGTGCGATTACGGTGAGTGCGGAGCAGGAGTGAAGTGGGAGTGAAAAGGGAGCAATAGACCCGGACTGGGAGCAAGGTGGAAGCGAAACAGAAGCGGAACAGGAATCAGGTGGTAGTGCAGTAGGAACGAGGTAAGAGCGGGAGAAAAGCAAGGTGTGAACGATATGAGTGTAGGATAGGAATGAGAGTGAGACGGTAGTAGGATCGGAGTGAGGCAGGAATGGGACAAGAGCGGAATGGAACGGGGTGGGAGCGAGGTGAAAGCGGAACGAGAACAAAGTGAGACTGGGACAGGTGCGAGGCGGAAAAACAGAAGCGGAACGGTGTTGGTGTGTCAGTCAGGTGGGATGCAGGAACGGTGAGTCGGGTGGGGTGCGGTGAGAGCGAGGTAAAAGCAAGATGTGAACGGTATGCGTGCAGGAGATGAATGATAGTGAGACGGTAGTAGGGTTGGAGCGAGCCGGGAACGGAACGGGGTGGGAGCGAGGACAAAGCAAAATGAGAACAAAGTGGGAGTGGGACAGGTGGGAGGCAGAATCGAGAGTGAGTAGGGTGGAAATGGAGTGAAAGCGATCTGAAATCGGTAAGAACGGAAACAGAAACAAGTTGGGAGCCGAACGGTAGCGGGAGCGGAGCGGGGCGAGAAAGGGATGAGAGTTTATTTTTCATTGAAATATACATACATATATACAAATATAATATACATAACATAAATCTATGCTAGCACTGACTCGACATTAATAGATTGGGTCAGAAGTTTGGTTGAAGCAGGACGGAAGTGCAGTGCGGCGAGATTGAGTTAGGAGTGAAACACGAGCAGGGCAGATGCGGTACAGGAGCATTAGCTTGGCGGCGGTGCAGTGAGTGCAGGTAGGAGCGTGACATGAACGATTTTCTTACGCGTACGAAGTCGCGTAAGAAAATCGCGGCAGCTAGTTTTCAATAGAGAAATATTTGAATAAAATTTGTTATTAATCTCCTGCTTTCTTCGACAAATGTCATTTTCCGGCAAGGGGTTCAATTTGCCGTCAATAAAAAAATGATATGATATGATATGATTGATAATTTTATATAAAAAAATACACGTCATAATAGTATTAACATATAAAAATAAAATTGTTCAATGTTAACAATCATTACAATTTTTTTTTTTTTGAATTAATTATTAAAATGGTTAAACATCTGGTCAACAATCTAACAATGGTCTTAAACATCGTATTATAAAGAAATAATAATAATAAATAATAAAATAAAAATGATACAACAATATGTCAGAAAAAAGCAATAGTAACAATGTCAAAGGTAAAAATTAAATATAGTATATATGTACATATATAGTGTGTATAGTATATATGTGATATTAAAGCTAACCACTATTACTTAATTTTAAATCTATATTCTTTTTGAACATTTAGAACGTTGACTAATCTCGTAGCTCAGTTGGTATAGTATGTCTACCTGCTGAGCTGTAGCTCGTGGGTTCGATCCCCACCCAGGACAAACATTTGTGTGATGAGCATGGATGTTTGTTCTGTGTCTGGGTGTTACTATGTATCATATGTATAATATATATATGTATTTACAAAAAAGTATATATGTGAACACATTATATACTTTTTGATATATATATATACATATGTTATGAAGGAAAATATAAAAATATATAATTTCCCCTGTTATCTACTAGTTTGTACGGAACCCTTTGTGGGTGAGTCTGACTCACACTTGTCCGATTTAAAAAAAATATTAAAACAATTTTCTAGAGTTTTAAGTACCAAAAAAAACATTGTCAAGAAAATGTAGAAAACTACATAAGGTGAAAGGGTCTTTCTGAATAGATGTCTTCTAGGTGTCTTCAAATCGCAAGTGAATATGTTTCTTCTAGGCCAGACTGTGCTCCATCGTAGAAAGTAACTGTCGCTTAATGCCAGACGAGATGATGGTCAAGTGCAGGCCTATTTTCGTATTAAAAACAATTAATATGTCTCCTGGTCCATATCTACCCATTGATCTTGATAATAGTAGTAATTTCATTTTCAAATAAAAACTACGGGTCACCCACGTCCGCTTTGAGCCGAAATATCCGACTATAGTTTCAACCGCATTCGGCGGTCTTTTTCAAAGGAGCAGCACACATGTCACTCTCGGTCGGTGACGCGCCTTGCACTGCGACGTGCCGCTCGTGCCGCACGTGATGTCATCGGTTGCAAAAGGGTTAGGGTGGGAAGCTGGTCGTCTTGCGTCGGTTCAGCTGAAGTGTCCTCTTCTAGAACTCTCGTGAGTGTCAGGAATGTTCCAGCAAGCGGAACTCACAATATCACCACCAGACTCACGATCATCCTCCCGAGCTCCATGAAGGCAAGGTTTCCAAGTGGGTGGTAAGTGCCATCCCCCATTTCTGATAAAGGTCGGTCGTTTACTAATTTCTATAGCCTCCCTGACCTTCCGGGGCACAAACAACTTCTCACGTGCCAGGACCTTCACCTTATCAAATCTAATGTAGTGCTGCGTGTCGGAGGTCAGAGCATGCTCCGCCACCGCAGAACTGACGCTGTCCAGATTCTTCATGCAGCGTATGTGTTCTGTGAGTCTGGTGGACACGTTCCTCCTCGTTTCGCCGACGTAACACTTGCCACAATCGCAAAAAGTTATGAAAAGTAAAAAAAAAGTAGTAATTTCATGTAGGTACTCGTACCTATAGGTTGACAGGAAGCGCTGGTGTGGTTTCAAAGTTCATAAAATCTTCCATTCTTTATCCCTTGTACAAACAGTAATCATAATATGACCTTTTAAATTCAGATTCTGTGATAAATCTGAAAATGTAAACACATGAACAAATATGACATATTTCTGTCATTCTGATTCATCCAAGCTCGGCTTACTTTCATACACATAATATCTGTTTACATATTATAAGATTTAATTAATCTCATAAATACATACCTATTGATATATCTATATTTTGATATGACGACGTTGTGTACAAAAAAAATAGAATATCTAGAAAATACACTTGAATTTATATTTATAATCTAATTTATATTTTAACAGCGAAATTAGGTAGGTCTGATTTGTTGTCTTATTGTTACCTGTCCACAGTTATACGGCTCAATGTTTATTACAACACTACTTTTTTTAAAGATGAATCTGAAGAATCTGGGCCTATTTAGTCCAGATTCTTCCTGTCTTAAAATGGAAGCTGGCAGATTGTTCTATTCCTATTTGTAGGACTATTTCGTTGCATGATTGTGTACTTTTGGTTTAAAGCGTGAAATGTCTATCATGGAGGCTGTAAAAGACAAGCATTTGAAGATGGGGAGAGAAGACTCGTATCATGAATGAGGGGGGGTGAAGTACGTAACTGTATTGCACTATACGAGTATTTATTTTTCTTACTGATTAATTAATGATCATAATAGGGCTGGTTTGGTATCGTTTTCGTATAAAATAAACATGAGGAAAACTGTTTTAATACCTGACAGGTATAATTTCTCACAGTTTTCTCAATAGTATAAAAATAAGTCATTATTTTTTTTTTAAAAGTTTCAAAACTTTTTTATATCATAATGATTTACAAAATGTTATAGAAATTTCTCACTCATGTAGGTATTTATAATTTATAAAATATATAGCTGTTGCATACTTGTTTTTCAGTAAGCTGTAAAAAAAAAACTTAAATAGGTAGTTGAAGTATGACTGCGTAACTCGCGTTCCCATACAGTGAAGGTTTGGAAATTCCACAGATATACCGTCATTTTACACTTTTCACTTTTTTCACTTTTCATTACAAGCATTCTACAGTAATTGCTTAGTAGGTATCTACACAAGTTACTGTTTATCACCTTATCACCTTAGTGTTTTAAAATTGATGATTGAGATTAGATTAGATCAATATAGAAAATAATACATTTAGGTATGTGTTAGCAACACAGTGTTACTTTTAAATAAAATAATATTTGGGGAAACAATTTGTATGTATAAGTTCACATACTTTTTAACTAACTCCTCTAAAAATAACTACAATAACTTTATAACAACTAATAATATTTATTCTTTAATTCATAAACTAATTTCATACTTAAAACATACTTATGTAAGATCAGGATTTTGATGATTATCTTCTGGTGATCTGAAAAATACTCTCTCTAGAATCCTCAGAAAGCTATATTTATAACTTCAGAACCCTGCAAGCTTTATTTCGAGATTTGGCACGTAATCTCGATTAACCAACGATTAATTGTTTAAATTAAAATAATTAAAATTTATAGAGTTACAACCAAATCGATAGCTCTCATCGTTTGCTCGTATGAGAGGTGAAAAATTATGTATGTACGAGTATGTATTATGAACGTCAATTACAAGAGAGTGACGACCAAAAATTTCGTCATTGGAAAACAAAACCATCAAATAATTCATGTACAATTTAGTCAATTCTTATAAGATTCCAACATGAATTCAATTGGAAAACATCTTTTACCTTTGAAAAAGTCTTATATACTTGCATTTATTATATATATATATTCTTATATATTAGACGAATATTGGTTGGGATGGGGACATAGTTTAACAAACAGTTTTGTAGTCTTTAATTCAGAGTCTAATGAATATACTCGTACTCATGCATTTAATTATCTCTTTACTCGATATTCCGCGACACATTGAGTAACCTTTCATTTGACATTACAAATCGGCTTCTCGAGCGAGATGAGATCCTAAATGAGTGCCTTCTTTGTTGTGGGAATACCAATTCCTATATAAATTTCATATTCATATTCATTCATATTCATTTATTTCTTGCAAAACAGGTGAAACAGTAAATACTGATTCTAAAATATTAATTATCAAGGCCCTCTGTTTTCGCTAACATAGCATGCAAGTATTTTCATCATTAGACTTTTATATCTACACGTACTTTCTATTGCAGCACCATCACAAGTGGACACACATAAAACTTGATACAAAAAAGAATACAAAAAGTGCCGTTACTAATTTCTAAGCATATACAATACAATACAATACAAAAATACTTTATTGACACCATAGTATAATGACATAGTATAATGATTAGGGCGTAAGAAAGGTACAAAAGGCGGCCTTATCGCTAATAGCGATCTCTTCCAGACAACCTTTAGAAGATAAAGAGAAATATTTATATAAACGCTGACGGTGGTGAGATTACACATGAATAAATCTTATAGCTAAATAAAGATACATAAAAATACACTACATACAAATAGTACTTTTACATATATAAGTATATTAAATATATATAATAATAATAAAGATAAACTTACATAGACTAAACATAAACTAAGCAAATATTGTGAAGCGACAGAAAACTGAGTCAATGAGTTAGGGAAAGATAATGGTTTCTGATCTGTACTCTGAACGAGTCAACACTCTGCGCACGCCTGATGCTCACCGGAAGAGAATTCCAAAGAGCAACAGCTCGTACCGAGAAAGATGATCCATAGAATAGAGTGGAATGAGTCGAAGTAGAAAGAGCTAAATTAACTGATGACCTCAGATTATTAGTATGGGTATCACAGGTGAAGGTAAAACGTGAACTTAAGTAAGAAGGTGAAGAAGGGAGAAAAAGATTTGTATAGAGAAGAGAAAGTATGTGGGTATTCCGGCGAAAACGAATAGGGAGCCACTTGAGTTTATTTCGAAAATGAGAGACATGGTCATATTTTCGGAGACCGAAAATAAACCGTATACACAGATTCTAGAGACGCTCAAGTCTATCAAATTGCTCCTGGGTCAAATCTAAGTAGCAAGCGTCAGCGTAGTCTAGAATAGGGAGAAGCAAAGTTTGTGCTAGCGAGACTTTGGTAGCTGTTGGCAAGAAATTTCTAATCCTTCTTAACGATGATGCTGAAGCAAAGAGCTTGCGCTTAATAGACTGCAGTTGAGGATTCCATGTCATACAACTATCAAAAATGATTCCCAGGTTTTTGACTTCAGAACTATAAGGGACAGTGACATCAGCAAACACAATTTTAGGGAGCGATACATAATCAATTCTAGAGATCAATCTAGAGCTTCCCATAATGATGGTCTGTGTTTTTGAGGGGTTAACAGTGAGTCCATACGATTTACACCAACATTCAATGCGTTGAAGGTCGCTGTTTACAGACATCACTGCCTCGCTCAGACGATCTACAGAAGCTTGAGAGTAAATTTGGAGATCGTCAGCATAGAGGTGGTAGGAAGAAACAAGATGAAAAGTTATAGAATTGATAAAGAGAGCAAATAAGAGAGGAGAGAGAACGCCACCCTGTGGAACACCGGAACTAGTATCACACCAAGAGGATATGATGTCATTGATGACATCGATACGTACACGTTGCCGGCGCCCATACAGATAACTGCGAAACCAGTCAACGACCGCAGGAGATATGTTAATAGAGCGGAGAAGGGCAAGAAGGATATCATGATCAACGGTGGTGAAAGCATTGCTAAAATCGAGCAGTGCGAGAACGGTGAGCTTTTTGTTTTCCATTCCCAGCCTGATATCATCAGTTATTTTAACAAGTGCAGTCACTGTGCTATGACCGGAACGGAATCCTGACTGGAAGGGGTTAAGGAGATTATTGCGGTTAAGGAAAGAATTAAGTTGGAAGTGGACTAAGCGTTCAAGGACTTTGGAGAGGAAAGGGAGAATGGAGATGGGGCGATATTCGGATAAATGTTTAGGGTTTGGTTTTTTGGGAATAGGTACTATTTAGGCTTCTTTCCAGCAAGAAGGCACAACACTTTGTTCGATAGAAAAGTTCAGTAGATGACAAATAATACTAAGAATTTCATCTAGTATCGGAACTATCATCTTACGACTAACGTTGTCACTGCCAACTGCATTGGAGGAAATAGAGATTATGCTCTTTTTAACATCACTGGCGGCAAATTGACTAATAACAAAAGGAGAGTGATCGGGTGTAGGTAGGCAAGAAAGATAGTTAATAGTGGCAAGTTTGTCATTCATATCAATACTGGATGACGAAGAAAAATTTTGATTTAGAGAATTGACATCAAAGTCACGCTTATTAGAATCTTGGCGAGATTTCCCAACACCCAGAGATCGTAGAAATTTCCAGACTTTTGCTGGATCACCGTTTTCAACATTGTTATGGATATAGTGGCGTTGCGCATCCCTACACACTCTATTACAACGATTCCGCAAGGCTTGAAATTTCTCTTTATTCAGGTCATTTGGACAGGATTTCAATTTATTCTTAGCTGCTGCTTTTTGATGCATCAGTTTTTTTATGTCCTCAGTCAGCCATGGAGCGGGTAAATGCTTTAATTTGACTGCATGCAGAGGAGCGTGAATGTCATACAATTGTATTACCTTGGCATTAAATAAAGCTATTTTGTCGTCCATGGAATCGGCATTGATTACTGACGACCAATCGATGTTACTAGCGTCATCACGGAGCTTTTGTAAGTCAATAGCACCAAAGCTGCGCTGCAGAAGGGTTTTAGGCTTGTTCCTAGGAGGCCGGATTTTGTAGGATAAGTAGACTACATCGTGGTAGGACATATCATGTAAAGTTTGAGAAAGTTGACCATGTTTGGCGACGTGCTGAAGTGAAGATACGAACATAACATCAAGAAGGGAAGGGACACAATTAGGGAAAAAGTGAGTAGCGTTAAGAGGTAGGAAATGCAAGTTACTAGAATTAATTAGCGATTTTAGTTTAGAGCAGCGAGTATCACTCTTAAGCAGGCATGTATTAAAGTCTCCCATGATTATAGTGTGAGGGTATAAAGGAAGAAGGTTTTCAAGTAGATTTTCGAAGGAGGAAAAATAGTCAACATTCCTATCAGGGCTATAATAGACTCCTAAAAGGATTTTTGTATGATAAAGGACAAGTTCAAGAAATAGGTGCTCACCAGCATTGACAGGAGGAGGCTGCGCAGATGTGTTTACAATTGAGTAAGGAATAGAAGTTCGCAAATAGATGGCAACACCACCACCGGACCTGCCAGTCCTATCGTTCCGAATGAGAGTGAAGCCAGGAAGTGAGTAAGAAGTAGAAGGAAGGCAAGGCTTTTGCCAGCTTTCAGAAACAAGTATAGCGTGGATATTATTATTGTTAAGTGACGCCAGCATCTCAGGATAGTGGGCCGGAATACTTTGAGCGTTAATATGCAGCACGTTTAAGTTCTTAGGCACATCAGAAAAATGATTAGTGAGAGTGTCACCCAAAGACGGTATACTCACAAAGCTATCATCAGATCCAGAACCACCATCAGACAAAGATAAAAATAAATCGTCATTACTAACTGTGTTCATCACTTGACATTAAAAGAGTTAGCCAATCGTCGGTGCTAACTGCTTATAATGGGTACGTTTCATCATTACTTAGATATGGAGTTATATTCTGGGGCAACAGTACTGAGAAAGAGTCAATTTTCAAGGCACAAAAGAAATGTATTAGGGCAATTTGTAAGCTACGTCAAAGAGATAGCTGCAAACCGTATTTTATAAGCCTAAAAATATTAACCCTACCTTGTATTTACATATATGAGTGTGTAGTGTTTGTGCGAAATAATATTAACCTATTTTCAAGTTTAAAAGCCGCAAGACATAAACATAAACTTACCGGGCTTAAACGCAATACAGCGTTACTTGCGAATAGTGTTTTTTGTATGGCTCCTGCAATTTATAATCATTTACCATATGAAATAATTAACACAGACGAGCCACGAATATTTAAACAGAAACTAAAACGCTTTCTCTTAGGAAAAGCCTACTATACTATAAAAGAATATTTAGCGGACAAATTTTAAATTCAAGTACATTGTATTTTTTTAATATATTACTTTAGTTTGGTAATGCTATTGTTTATTTCACTGACATTGCTTTTGATCATTTTATTTTCCTCTAACATTATATTCAATTATTATTGACATAAATTTAATACTGCTACATTAAAATTATTAGAATTAATTATATTTTGACATTAAGCAATGAAATTGACATAATACATAATTGAAATGTGAGTGTAGACAATAATTTATAGGTATTTAACTGACGGTCTTTATATTATTGTTTATATATTTGTATTAGTTTTACTTGATATTATCTATTACTTTATTTTTCCACTGACATAGGTTTTGTTATAAGTGGCATATTACTTTCTGTTATATTTTATCAATATTATTAAATAATGAGATGTGAAAATAATATTTCACGTGGTAGTCTGGCCATGAATGCACAGCCTTATTCTGGATATGACGTTTCGACCTTGACAATTTGTTAATTTTGTTTGTGTTTATTTGCATGATTTCGAGATTGAGGGTAATTTTTCTGTTTGTAGTTTTTGTGTGTGATATTGTTTCCCGTTTGTGTTTCATATAAATGGATGATTTCTAAGCTGGTAAGGCAGATATAAAGTCTATGTAACGCCTAATTATATTCGGTTAAACAATGTATATAAAAATAATATGACAACAATGTACCTATACAATTTTGCACGCCGGTAAGGCAGAATATGGAGAGCTATGTTTTTTACCTGATGTTCCACCTACTGTACCCATATACGCAATAAAGACATTATTATTATTATCTCATTTATTTATATACAATCTTAATTCTAAATTTTTTACAACACATATATAAACTTATAAAAAATAAACATAAATATTGTAAAAAACTTAAAACTAGGGTGCCGCCGGCAGCGGGGCGGGGCTCAAGCTGCCGGTGGTAGGGGCTACAGAGAAAGGAACCTCCTGACAATACGTGCCGTGTCTAGGATGACTGCCTTCTGTATCCGACCCTTGACCCAATCATCGAGCGAGAGCCTCTTGAGATGTTGGTCGAGGCTCTTCGCTATGACACCGTTCACCGAAACGACTATCGGGACAATGATCGTCGAGTCAACATCCCACATGGCGGTTATCTCGTGAGCCAAGTCAAGGTACTTGCTGAGCTTGTCCTTCTCGGCCTTCACGAGATTCTCATCATGTGGGATGGTGATGTCAACGAGCACTGCCCGGCGCTGAGACCGATCTACGATCACGATATCAGGCTTATTGGCAACAATAGTCCTGTCCGTGATGATAGAACGGTCCCAGTAGAGCAGAGCACGGCTATTTTCGAGAACTGGCGCTGGTGCGTACTGATAGTACGGCACCTCTGACTCTACAAGCTCGTATTGAAGGGCAAGTTGCTGGTGGATGATCCTGGCTACTTGGTTGTGTCTGTGCAAATACTCGCCGTTAGCAAGATGTGAACAACCGGAAATAATATGTCGGAGAGACTCTCCGGGACGGTGGCATGCCCGACAGATGTCGACCGTACCGTCCTTCATGATATATTTCCGATAGTTGTTCGTCTTGATAACTTCATCTGCAATTGCACAGGCAAACCCTTCAGTTTCCCCAAAGAGGTCACCGAATCGTAGCCAGTTCACCGACGCAAGCAGATCTACATCAGGTCCTGATAACACCCTGTAGAACCGCCCGTGCAACTCCTTGCCCTTCCATACGTCCTTGCGGTCTTCGATGCTGAGCACCGTTGGTTTGCGCCAGTTATTATTATTATTATTATTCATTATCAGTTTTCTAAAAATATTCTATATTATATGTATATCTATACATATAATATAAAATTAAATAATAATAATAAAATATATATACACTTATTAAAAATTATATAAAAACAATAAAATAAATTAGTTACTTGTAAATAAACAAATACAACATACTTCAACTGCCAGAGTATGTAAGAAATTTCAATACGTACTATTAAAGGCATAACAAAAAGATTTAAACTAATGTCTTAGCCTAATTATACACATTAACTTAGATTCTATACAATGTAAAACAGTAACATTTGCGGGCCAGAATGTATGTACTTGAAGCGAAAGAAAAAAAAAAAAAAAAAAAAAAAATACGACGTTGACGTCATTCAAGCTGTCACAAATGTCACTGTCATTGGCCAAGTAATGCATAATGCATTGTCAATGTCAATGTTTTCAACAATACATTTTTACAAGTTTTACCTTCACTTCAGAAAAAACATAAACAGAAGCCAATTAATAAATATCTATGCATATAACTAATCACAACAAGTACAAGAAAGGCGATTGACACTCATTAACGCGGAGCACGCATACAACGCTGAGTTCCATTTGTATGAGAGACACCTATGAAAGGAAAATATCTATTTGAACTGCGCCGATGCGGCCAATGCTGCTCCTCGTTTTGGTCTAGACGCAGTGGCAGATTCCACAGTCTTCTTGGATAAACCTGACGGAGGAGGCGCCGGATTCGGAGACACTTCGCCGGCGCCGGGCTGAATCTTTTGAAGTTCGACAATGCTGCAGATACGGTGGCGTTTCTCATCAGGCCCGTTGATGTAAATATACCCATCACGGGTCCAACAGCTTATACTAAATTACATATACTAAATTTTAATTAACGTTAACGTTTTCATTGGAAATGTCAACAAATTTAATCTTTAAAACCATGAAATGTCATTTAATAGTACCATTGTCAAATAAAAATAAAATAATTTTTTTTACAATATTATGAATAGGATGTCAAATGAATTAGGAACAAAAGAAGAAGATTAATAATAGTAATAGAATCTCAAAATCAAATGTCACAGTGAAATTAAATGTCAAAATAATTGAACAATGTCAATTTGATATAATATTAATTCTAAGCGTCATATATAGAATTATGATTCAATTATAAAGACATTAATAAGCATTCTTTTCATCAGTCAATGGTTTTTCAACTTTGAGATCTTTATCATTCAAGTAGTCATCAATACTATAATATACTTTGTCAACTATCAGATTCGTTAAAGCCTCTTTGAAAACACTGACATCATTCTCAACTCTTATTCCAGCAGGAATGTTATTAAAAATCATAGGTAACATGCAAAAGATGCTTGTGTGTAAAAGGTGCGTTTTAGAGTCATGAAGACTTAGCTTATTTTCTTTATTTCTACCAGGTTTCTTCTGTTTGAATAGATTTGGATAGGTTTTAGGAAATACTGCAACCTCAAGAATGTAAATAGAGGGCATAGTCAATATTTTTAATTCCTTAAAATGGTTTTTGCATGATTGTCTCTGATGCAAACCTAGCATTGCTGTTATGCAACGTTTCTGGGCTTTGAATGCTATCTGTTTGTCGGTAGAATTTCCCCAGAAAATGATTCCGTACCGTAAGATTGATCCAGTGAATGCTCAATTTCGATAGAGAATATGACGCAGAGTAAAGTCTTTTTGAGATGTTGTCGATGTGTAATTTCCACTTGAGTTTGTTATCAATCGTTAATCCTAAAAATTTTATAGAGTCAGTTTCATTAATAGTATTACCTATTCAAGTATGATTATTCGTGCGTAGTACTTTACTCTCACACCCCAGCTTTTGTGGCGCTACTGGCGTGAAGTAGCGTGTAGTGGTTATAAGAATACCAAATACCTACCCAACTCACCGTGAGTGCAGCACTCACGCACAAGCACGCACACGCAAGAGTTAGCAGCGTTTACAAACGCCTGTAAGAAAAGTTACAGCACACTTTTCTAGAAACGTATTGAGACTTGAATTGAGACTATTGAAAGATACTTGCATAGCTGGGATCCGTTCATCTCTTCTAGCGATGCGAAGCTGGCTCGCGCCCGTTATAGGTAATGTAATCCTTACCTCCTAGATCTTAAAAAAATGTTTTGACAATGCCAAAAAGTAATATGTAAATGTCACATAATTGACATAATTCATTGCATCATAATTCTGAGGTTATACCTATGATTTGTTGAGGATTCTAGGCATAGATTTTCCTCAGAATAAACGATAATTTTACGGTCCTATAGTGATCCAACAAGTATAAGTTAAGAAAACTCAAAAACACCTAACAATAATGGCTAAACCGATTTTGATGATTGCTAGGAACACTCGACAAAATCCTCTTTCAAACAAAAAATTAGATCTAAATCGGTCCATCCGTTTGAGAGCTACGATACGATACATTACATGTCAGACTGACTCAGAGGTATGCAGATACACATGTCAAATTTATAACACCCCTCTTTTTAGGTCGGGGGTTAAGCTTTAACGCCGTTACCAAATTTGATGTGTTAGATGTCTTTATATTCACCTCTGTAACAATGAACATAATCATAATAGAACAATTTTATTTCATATTATTGCTTTTTTATATTATAACAATATGTTTATTTATACAAATAATAGAAAATGACTAAAGTTACTAAATAGAAAATTACTTTTTATGTATTTGTACATATACAAAGGTATGTAAAATGTCCATTAGCTTTTGTAGGAATGAGATTTTATGTAGGCGTTAAAATATTTTTTTATCTGGTACATGTTTTTACTTAAAGTACATAAATAGGTTGAAACCAATCCAACACTTCTTACTTATAAACGCTGAATAAGCGCATTTTAGTTAAACAATGTTTTGTTCCGGTTTCGCGCGTGACAGTTCCCGGCTGATAGAAAGTGACAAGTTCTTATTTAGTGAATAAGATTTTAACATATGTTTATAAGTAAGACGGCAAAAATGTAAAAGTTATATATGTGCTCTCTTTGAGTAGTGCAATTTAAATCGGCTTGCAATGATGCATTTCGTGTCTCCACATCTAAGCATGCTCTCCTCTTCTAACAACACAATCTTTCTACCTTTGTGAAGCTGGCGGTGAGGTTTGCCTATACCGGTCTGCATCTTCTTAGATCTGAAAAAGTTTTTTTAAATCAGCTGAAGCTTTTTATGTAATACTAGATAGCTAGCTAAAAAAATCCGCATCTTTGATTTTTCTCGCCGGTTGCGACACATGGCAGACATCATTTTTCCAATATTTCGAAAATTCTAATTATGTACGATTTACTAATACCACATTCAGTGCTTTGTTGCTTAACATCTATTAAATTGATCTGACTCACTTCATTCAAAATCCTGCTGTACCCTAGTTGAACCTAGCAGTAGTGGAACTATCAGTCCGAAAGCAAATAAACCATTTTGTGCAAAAACTAATCGATAGGTTTCGTGTTTTAAAGAAAATCCAATATTTTACAGTTTTTTACCTCTAAGCTATAGATCATCATCATCATCTCACCCAAAAGAAGTCCACTGCTGGACATATACCTACCCCATGGATTTCCAAAAGGACGGGTTGGAAGCGGCCTGCATCCAGCGTCTTCCTGCCACTTGTATGATATCCTCTGTCCCCTTGTGGCTGGTCTTCCTACGCTGCGCTTGCCGGTTTGTGGTCTCCATTCGAGAATTTTTCGGCCCCATCGGCCGTCAGTTCTACGTGCTATGTGTCCGCTGTGCTATGTCGGTGACTTTTGTACGTCTACGGATCTCTTCGTTTCCGATACGATCTTGTAAAGAGACCCCGAGTATAGCCGTCTCCATAGCTCGTTGCGTGACTTTGAGCTTCCTAAGTAAGTGACCACGTTTCAGTGTCATATAGCTATTATATAGAGAAGGTTATATGCATATTTTAGGATTTGCGGGGTTACCACAATCTTATAACTTTGCCCTTTGTCTAGCTTTCTCAACTGTAGTACGTACGAGCGAGACAAAAAACAAAGTAATTTTGAAATTAGAGTGCTTGAACTCTTGTGGTTCGAGGGCAGATGAGACCAATACAATTTAGGCCAGTCGTCCATTAGGTATGAGACATGAGTACATTATTGGTATCGGATTATTAAATCATTAGATACTTAAAAATTATTACGAGTATCGTACAGATATGATATAGACATGAAAAATATTAAAAAAAAACGATATCTTTTAAATTGGCTGAGGAATAAGGAAAATATATGTTTTTTCTAATTCCGTCGCCAATATAAATGATATCTGATTAAAACTTTTTTTCTAAATATTTCTCCTCTCTAAATAAACAAATTTAGCTCTTACTTTTCTAATATCCCTACTCAGTGATTTTATATATTTAAAAAGCTTGTGATGCGCGAGAGAGATAGCTGCCAACGATACACATGCGGCGGTAAACTCAAATTTCAAACAGTTTTTGTGGCCTTGTACCCAGCTCGGTTAATTATTGTAAGTATTCACAATTTTTGATATTTTTATTTTCACGTCAAATTAACTAAGTATCAATAATGCACCTCGTTATTTACATATCGATCGTGATCGAATCAGAAATGAAGAGATACGTAGACGTACAAAAGTCACCGATATAGCACAGCGGATTAGCAAGTTGAAGTGGCAGTGGGCAGGGCACATAGCACGTAGAACTGATGGCCGATGGGGCCGAAAGGTTCTCGAGTGGAGACCACGTACCGGCAAGCGCAGCGTAGGAAGACCAGCCACGAGATGGACAGACGACCTCATACAAGTGGCGGGAAGACGCTGGATGCAAGCCGCTTCCAATCGGTCTTTTTGGAAATCCATGGGGGAGGCCTATGTCCAACAGTGGACTTCTTATGGCTGAGATGATGATGATGATGATGATTTACATATCCCGAGAAGTTGCTTGATTTATTAAAATTGGGTTACTAGGTTAATATATTATGTTACATGATGTAGGTAATTGGTAAACAGAATGACATGATAAAATAACTTTATATTATCGCAAACATTATTATCAATTACAAAAAATACCTGACTTAGTTACAAGGACAAAAAACTATTTGAAATTTGAATTTCCCGCTTTTCCCGTTTTTTTTGAATTTATCACCTTAAGTAAATATTATGTACAGTATACTTAGTCTGGCCATAAATACTGTTACAGTTAAAAATAAGAAAGATATTACATTTGAATTTGGAATCTGTCATTTTTATACGATTGTTCATTGAGTTTTCTAATTTTGGCGCCAATACATTGTACAATATTTTGCGATATTAAAATGGAGTGGGGTGATAAAGAGAACCGAATCGCTGTGATTGCAATTTAAATGCAATTTTTAAAACTCTCCATACGCTTGGTATTAGTCAAATGTTTGTGTACCGGGCTATTAATAGGTACAATGAGACCTCCTCTGTTTGTGACAGAAAAAGATCTGGCCATCCACGTAGTGTTCGTACGAAAAAGGTGGTCAAAGCAGTAAGGGAAAGAATTCGAAGAAATCCTGTCCGAAAGCAAAAGATTTTATCTCGGGAGATGAAGATAGCACCCAGAACCATGTCGCGTATTTTAAAAGATGACTTAGGACTTGCAGCCTATAAGAGACGCACTGGTCATTTTTTAACTGGTAATTTAAAAAAGAATAGGATGGTAAAATCGAAACAACTACTGAAGCGGTACGCAAAGGGAGGTCACAGAAAAATTTTGTTTACGGATGAGAAAATCTTTACAATTGAGCAACATTTTAACAAACAAAATGACCGTATTTATGCTCAAAGCTCTAAGGAAGCTTCCCAATTAGTCGACAGAGTGCAACGTGGGCATTATATGACTTCATTGATGGTTTGGTGGGGTGTTAGCTATGAAGGAATGACTGAGCCATATTTTTCACCATGTTCAATAACCAAGTATGGTCCTTCCAACAAGACTCGGCGCCAGGTCATAAAGCTCGGTCCACGCAGTCTTGGTTGGAAGTGAACGTTTCGGACTTCATCAGAGCTGAAGACTGGCCGTCGTCTAGTCCTGATCTTAATCCGCTGGATTATGATTTATGGTCAGTTTTAGAGAGTATGGCTTGCTCTAAACGCCATGATAATTTGGAGTCCCTAAAACAATCCATACTATTGGCAGTGAAGAATTTTCCCATGGAAAGAGTGCGTGCTTCTATTGATAACTGGCCTCAACGTTTAAAGGACTGTATTGCAGCCAATGGAGACCACTTCGAATAAGCTTTTATATTTTAAATTGTTTTATATTTATGTATTAAACTAACACACTGTAAAAGTAATAAATATTATTTGCAATAAAAAAATAATTTTTTTCTTCGTGACAATATTTATGGCAAGACTAGGTATATAAGCTATACATACTTTTTCGCAAAAACGTACGCTCAACACCGTAATCAACGTTAGGGTAAGGGTAGGGTAACGTTTTATGTACTACGAAAGTCGTTATTATGCAGTCGGGCACCGAGGTATTTTGCAGATTTTCGTTGATTGACATTATTATACCTACAATAGGTATTAGGACGTCACAATCGCAAGTAAAATAGAGTTTTTCTAGACAAGCTCGCTCCATCGTAGACCGTAAACGTCGGTCAAAACTAGCAGGATCGGTCGTCAAGCTAAAGTTTCCAATTATAAAAAAATACAAATAATCGGCCAAGTGCGAGTCGGACTCGCGCACGAAGGGTTCCGTACTATCATCTTTAATACTACAAAGTTTAGTTCTGCTTATAAAATAACGAGAAATCAACGAAATTCCAAGTAGTAAATTGCAAACTTATAGGTAGGTTTTCGATACACATCCGGGCAGCACGACGACGCTCGCGCGAATACGCGCGGTTATGGCTGGCTCGCTCCGTGATGTTACCTCCCCCGCTACCCGCGCGGCCATTGCTTAGCAACCGCCTCGCGCTCGCGCCACCACCACACCGCGGCGCGGCGCTCGCACCACGTTTAGATGCACGGATTATTTTCATTTTGTGAGTTTTTATGTATTAGATTTGGTATTTATTTTTATAGTTATTATATTTCTAAATATTTACTTACAAATATTCAAGTTTCTACCTGTTAATTAAGATCGAGTAAAAATTACTTTAAAATTACGTTTGTTGTATGGGGGTCCCCCTTTAATATTTACTTTATTGTTATTTAATCATTTATTTTGAAAGGTAATATACAAGTAAATATTCAGTGAAAATTTGAAGCGTCTACCTGTTACCGTTTTTAATATTGAGCAAAAAAATACGAAAAAAACACGTTTATTGTATGGGGACCCCCCTTATTTTTAATTTTTTTTTAATTTTTAGTATTTGTTGTTATAGCAGCAACGGAAATACATCATTTGTGAAAATTTCAGCTTTCTACCTATCACGGTTTATGAGATACAGCCTGGAGACAGACAGACAGACAGACAGACAGACAGACAGCGAAGTCTTAGTAATAGGGTCCCGTTTTTACCCTTTGGGTACGGAATCCTAAAAACAACCATAGTACCACAGAATTCGCCCTATTACATAGGACCTTGCATAGTACAATATAAAAAAAATCAACAGATGTTTCAGTTGTAGCATATTTCATTCTCTTTGGTTGCAGTATTTGTGCCTGTTTTATTTCTTTTTTATGTTCTATTCTCGGTTGCCAGTTCGAGTGAATTCTTTTTGTTATGGGCCGTTATGGTAGAAGTATTCATCTCTGATTGGTCTCTGACAATCTAGTAGGCTAAGGTTAATTCAATTCACATTATATCACAATGTGATATACCTAATGAAATTCCATACAACATTACAGCCCAAGGGCGTAATGTAGTACTTTGGACCGTCTGTAGGTACATGATAAGAAAAGGAACATTATTGGGCAGGTGGTGCGAAAAAATAATTTTTCATCCCATCTATTCGAAAAGGACGACTTGGTTCGCCTTTAAGTGCACCCAAAGGTGGTGTTTTCTATAAGAAACTTTTAGCGGGCAGTAAAACCTCTTTATAAATGCGCCGCAATTATCTTTGCCGCGCACTTTTTGAATTTGGAACATCTTAGTGTTCAGCGCCAAAGAAATCGAACGCAAATATTGTTTTTTTTTTTTTTTTTTTTTTTTTTTTTATTTATTTATTTAAGACCAACAGCTTATTTACATTTTTGGAACAAAAATACTTAATTAATAAAATTAGCCATTAATAGGTCTATCTTAATAATTTCTAATGAAATGGGCGGATATAAATTTAAACTAAAGTTATCATCGATGAAAATATAAGTACAGACATATAAGTAAGTCATCATCATCATCTCAGCCATAAGAAGTCCACTGCTGGACATAGGCCTCCCCTATGGATTTCCAAAAAGACCGATTGGAAGCGGCTTGCATCCAGCGTCTTCCTGCCACTTGTATGAGGTCATCTGCCCATCTCGTGGCTGGTCTTCCTACGCTGCGCTTGCGCTTGCTTGCTTAAGTAATATTATATAAACATATTTTTATATTTACACTTACATACACACTCACTAATCACTTAAAATATGATACAAATACCTAAGTTATATTATGATAGCAATATAGCATAATAGGTACTATAGCTGGATAAGTTTAATTAATTTATTACATAACATTCTGAGTTAACAACTGAACAATTTGGTGCCTAAATTTGTGTCTAGGGGTGTTAAATATATCTAAGTTTGAAAAATGGTTATCGTAAGTAGTACACAAACGAGGAATGGGCGCATTTTTTGCGTATTGTGTAAATCGGACACCCGACGAGAAAAGTTTAGTATGGCGTGTTCTTTTTCTAGGTACATTGTATTGGATAGCTGAGAGTAAGGCTGGTGCATCTAGGTGACCATTAATTATATTATACAGTAACATCATGTCCAATAGAGTACGCCTGTCTTCCAGAGTCATGAGTTTGTAACGAGTGCAACTGGAATTATAATCTGAATACGAGCGAGTTCTGTAATTTAGATGTTTAATAAATTTAGCTTGAATTTTCTCGATTTGTTGCGTATAAGTAATGTAATACGGAGACCAAATACTACAGGCATACTCTAATACACTGCGAACATATGCAAAGTATACGTTCTTTATACAGTTAAGATCAGAGAAAGGTTTACATGTGCGCAAGACAAACCCCAGATTTCTGTAAGCCTTTTCCACAATAGTATCAATATGTTCTGTCAACGTAAGTTTATTGTCAAGAAGGACCCCTAAATCTCGCACAATATTGACTTTTTCTATATGGATATTATTTAAACTATAAGAGAACATAACAGGCGTGATTCTACGAGTGAAGGAAATTTGCTGACATTTACGTACATTTACTGTTATATTATTGACTGCATAATAGTGTTCAAGTTTATGTAATGTATTCTGGAGAGCGATACAATCTCCTAAGTTAGTAATTTTACAGAATATTTTTTTATCATCAGCGTACATAAGGTGGTTGACAGAATCGAAACATGTATAAATATCGTAAATATATCCACCGTACATAAGAGGTCCAAAATGCGATCCTTGAGGAATTCCGGAGGGTATATCAACAAAATCAGATCGATATCCCCCGACCACTACAGCTTGGGATCGTTTGGTTATATATGATTTCATCCATCGCAGGAGGTCACCATGTATTCCCAGTCTCTCGAGCTTTGCTATCAGGATGATGTGATCGACGCGATCAAAGGCCTTCTCAAAATCTGTATAAATCACATCAACCTGACCGCCACGCTCCATACTAGGTAATACATACTGAAGAAACTCTGCTAAATTGGACACCGTGGACCGACGCCGCATAAATCCGTGTTGTGCCTGACTTATACTGTTTACAATTGTACTGTACACCTGTTTATAAACAATCTTTTCGAAAATTTTGCTAAAAGTATTTAAAATAGATATTGGACGATAATTTTCAATTTTAGACTTAGTTGACTTCTTGTATATTGGCACTACGTTAGCCTCTTTCCATTTTGCTGGGAATGTGCATTCACTTAAGGATCTTTGGAAAAGCAATCTCAATGGATTTACCAAACTTACAGCACAATTGCGTATGAATATTGGCGGTATGCCGTCAGTACCAGCTGATTTGCTTTCATCTACTGTTTTTAGTAATTTCAGTATTTCGTTTTCGCATACATTTATGCAGCTTATCACTCCAGAGTCACTACATGTAGGTAAATTCAACTTAGATACATCATAAGATGTCGTAGGTTCGACAAATACGCTCTTAAAGAATTTGTTGAACCCGTTGCAAATATTCGCCCCATCAGTATACACTTCTGAGCCGAGCGTCAAGGTTTTAGGGTAACTAGATTTACCTCGTTTAGACTTCACATATTGCCACATTTTTTTAGGGCAGACTTTTATAGTCTTCTGTATGTGTGTAATATAATTATTGTATAGGTTATTCTCTAAACGTTTCGCTCTGGCACGAAGTAAAGAAAATTCCAAGTAATCTAAATGATTCTTATACCTTTTCCATCTTTTATGCATTTTCCATTTTTCTTTAAGTATTTTTTGTAATGTGTTATTATACCATAAAGGATATTCGCTAGTATTACGTTTAACTTTATGCTTTGGTATAAATATGTCAAAACATTTATGCAATTCAGTAGTGAAGCAGTCAACAGCCGAGTCAACGTTTTCACAGGAGTTCAACAAATCATGCCAATTTAATTCATATAAGTAACGATTTATCTTTTCAATTGTTTTCTATTCCTAATAAAACTGTAACAAAAAAAATCATAATTGCGAAAATGTCTCAAATGTAAATATACGTTTTTAGTTGTTTTATTTAGATACTATTTAATTTCAATTTAGTTGTTTCTCTATGTTTTATTAAATAATAATATTACAAAAAAATAAGAGGCGCCTTTTATTAGGGTGATGAAAAGTAGAGTGTATCACTCGGGCGCAATATATATTTTTGGCTCGGGCGACGTACTTTGAATCCCTCACTACGTTCAGGATTCCTTCACTTCGCTCTGGATTAAAAAAGCGCCCTCGCCGTAAAAATATTATTTTCATCTTACTAGCTCGTAAAGTTAGTTTCCAAGGCTACTATTGGCGTGGAAAAGTTCATTTTGCTCCCTAGGGTGGAAAGTAATTTCGAATTTGGAACACGACGGAGCTCTACATTTTCAATACAAAATATATCCAACCTTTGTATAATACCTTCACAAAATGAATAAAACTAGTTCGATTCAAGGAGGTCAAGGAGGATCTTAGCTTAAAGAAATACTAAATATTATATTAAAATAACTTAGACATTTTGTATATTTACGTAAAATGTAAATAAAAATGTACAATTAACTTTCTCATAGCAGTGTTTTGAATTTTTAGAACCATTTACACGAAAATGGTTTGGATGAGTACCTAATGAAGAATATTACCTATGCGAGTTGTGTCAAGAGCCTAAAAGAAGAAAGAAAATTGAGTTAAAAAAATCTTTGTACTACGTAAGTTTGTTGTAAATATTGTTCAAAATTAATGAAATGTGTACGTGTCAGTGAACTCACGTGATTATAATGTAACTTTAGGACCAGTAAAGTTGCATAAATGCCAAGCGGATTTTTCTACTCGAGAAAATAGGTGAACTAAAAAATTTCCTCGCTACGTTAAGATGAAAAAATTTGTATTGCACTCGGCTGTAAATTTATTTTATCTCGTGTCTTCTTAAATCTATCGCTACGCTCAGGATTCTACACTAGAACCACTCGCTGCGCTCGTGGTTCAAACCTAGAATCCTTCGCTTGCTCTGGATTCAACTGTCAGACACTCGACGGTAAAATACAACTTTCCAGCCTAGTACAATAAATGACTATTTCACTTCAGTGGCTCAAACATGTAGGTTTTGCTGCCTGAAATCAGTGAGCAAAATGCGATTTTGCTCACTGAGTGAGACAAAGTAACTTTTTAAATATTTTTTTCAGAAAGCCGCGAATATCTTAATAAGCCTTGGGTTAATCATACAATTCGAAACATTCACACTCTATCTCTTTCCCGCCATTAGAAAGAGAGAGAAACAAAGACCAGCCCTTTCGAAGTTCCGATTTTGAATTCGACCTCAAAGACAAACACGTTCGGAATTTCGTACTAACTAAAGAAATTTTGCAAAAAGATAATTATGTTTTTTAATGTAATTTATTGAATTTTTTACTTATTGTTATATTTAAACGAAAATAAGTATTTACTGCAAATAAAACTGATATTTAACCTGTAAATATTTATTATCTCCTAAAGTGTTCTCGCTGCTGAAGTGAAAAGTTATGTGTATTATACGACAGCAAAGTTTTTTGCATCTCGTGCCTTTGAATCCCTCGCCAGACTCAGGATTCAAAATCAGCACTCGCAGCAAAAAACGACTTTGCTGTCTTGTTGCACAAATAACTATTTGCTCCCTTATGATACTATTATTATTGTCATACTTACTTACCTAGTCAAATTAAAATTATAAACTATAATATTTGTATTAAAATTATAAGTTCAGGAATATGTGCTTAGAGGAAACAAATCAGACGCTACGCTCGTTTTAATTTAACTGACATGTTCAGCAGTCTCTTGACGGATCGCAGGAGTAGATAGAGCGTCGTGGCAGCAGCTGCCAGTAGCGCGAGGGCAGCCAGCGCCACCGCCGCCCACAGCTTCAGGTCCAAGGACTCCGTCCAGGCCATGTTGGCCCCGCGCGCGCGCAGGTGGCTGGCGCCCCGGTGTCTGAGCACGTGCTCCGTCCACCACACGGCGCGCTCTAGCCCGCTCTGTGGCTGGTCGCGTATCCTGTCCCGCAAGTCGATCAAATTCTGACGGTAGCTGTAACAGAAATACGAATATAATTTACTTAAAATCTGGGGTACATTTTGGTGTTGAAACAAGATAATATCTGAGACTGTGAAACATCGCGCGCGGGCGGACAGGTTCGAGGTCGTTTCGAAGTGTACGATATCTTTTTAACTTTTTAACCGACTTCCAAAACACGTTTTTCTTTGCAAAAGTGTCAAATGTTGTGCATGATATGCTGTTTTTACGAAAAATATGTGCAATGTCTTTGTATAATAGAAATATATATGATTATGTTTCTCACCTAGGATCATTAATCACAGTGTTAACGGCATTCACCAATTTGTCTGCAGTGAGGTCATCCATGAGGAGGCCCACTCCAATCTTAAGTGCTACGTATCTTTCCACATTGAACCACTGGTCTCCCAACATTGGGATCCCTACTACTGGGACGCCTCCGGTCATAGCTTCGTCAAAAGATTGCAATCCTCCTTGGGTCACGAATGCCTTAATTTTCGGATGTCCTGCAAATTTAAATGATTCGATGAGATAAGAATGTATGTAAGTTTTATGTATTTGTAAATTTGAACGATCTTTGGAAATGAATTTCAACATTATATTTTCGATTAAGATCCTATAGACTAGATGAGGTTTGGATAAATCAGAGTTAAAGTTTTAACTTTGTAAATAATAAATAAAGATTGTAACAATAGAAAAATATTGAAATTGTTTTTTTACATTAGAAATTCCAAATAAAGAGAAATAAATACCTAAAAGTATGCTACACAGACATAATATACGGAATTCGAAAGGTGTTTTTTCTGTGATAAAATAGGTCTAATGAAGACCTTTAGAATTAGAATGGGTAAATATAAAAGTATAGGAAAACTTAGGCATATAGTGAGTGAAATGAAATAAGTAAAAAAAAACTCACGCAGAAGATCTGATTGTGGAAGCCATTTAGCCACTTTGGTATTATTCCCTTTGCCGGGCAGCTCATCGTAATCCCATTTTATCAGAACGTCGTATTCGAGTCTTGCTAATCCATATGTTATGGCTTGGATCTTTTGTGGTGACAACGTTGATGGACTTACGTTGGTGCCCAAGCTAAAGTACACCACTCCTCGTTCTGAAGAATCAAGATATGCCTTGAGACCCTGAAACGTATATGATAAATTGAGTTTATGCATGTGTCCTTAAACAAATTCTCAACATGACAAAGGAAAGATTATAATAGTGCTATTACCTCGGGTAACTCGTTCTGAGTTTTTTGATGTATACCTCCGATGAACACTACTCCTGGTGGTACCGATCTATTATGTTCCCAAATGGGATATATATTCACAAAGAACATGTGAACGTTGTTACCCAATTCTTCCAAGGATGGTGTGTCAGGCCCGAATAGTCTTTTAACAAGAGCATTCTCTTCGACTCTAAGGGTATCGTACATTCTTTCAATTTTATACGTAAGCCACAACATACTTATTTTATCCAAAATCGACATGTCGTTCAACTTCTGATGCCAAAAAATAGGATAAAGTAATTTCGGATATAATTGTGCACCGATTACGTGATAGCTATTATGATTTCCTCCTAAAGAACTCATTAGAATAATAGGAGCTTTGAATACGTGAGACAAAGCTTGACCAGCTTTCGAAAGGCCTTCGACTATGATTAGATCGAAGTGAGTCTTCTTCTTGATCAAGTTTTGGACTTCAGGTGTCAACATCTGCATTTCGAATGATTTAGTGACAAGCGGTACCAGTTCCAATGCTTGCCGGTAGCCGTCTCCAAAGTCACCTTGCGTCATTTTCGAATTATAGACCCGTTCTTTCCAAGCTCTGTACGATACATCGTGGGTGTCTATTTCGGTTAAGTTTTGTGGAGTGTTTCCCTTTGGGTACATCGGATCAGTGGTTATGTAGACTACTTCATGGCCCCGTTTGAGAAGTTCCTTGATTAGCGGATAGAAGACCACTTGGTGACTTACAGATGGACATGGAACGCAGACTAAAACTCGCGACGCTTCGATAAACGTTAAGAACAAAATATTGAGCACTATCACTAAATACATTTTGTTTTAGTAATAATATTCTTACATTCATTCGGCTATCTAAGATACGTTTATTAAAGTAATGCCAGCTGATGACAAACGCTTGTTATATATATTGATATAAAACTGTTCAGTCATTGTCAGCATGTGTTATCTTGAATTATTTGAACAAATCTAAAGTACTGCTCATGTAAATTCGTGAATGTCTACTCTGTTTTGCGCAATCATTATTTGTGAATAGTTTGGAGGTCAATCACGACATTATTTGATCTTCAAGAGCGTCGCCAGCCCATGGCCCAGGGGGGTCAAGTTAATATAGGCTTAAAATTTGGTACTTATTTATATAACAAAGTAATATAAGTTAAGTTTATATAAGCCGTAATAACTATGAGAACGATGATAATATTATTATATTGTAGCCTATGTACAACTCCAAGTTCTCAGCTATAGAGACAGAGATAGAGAGAGAGACCTGCTATTCAGGTTTTCCCAGTGCAGGGACTACAAGCACATATAACAAAATACTTGCTTGGTCAATAAAAAATATTCGTTTTTTTTTTGTACTTTCGCTTTTATAATAAAGGAACAGGATCATATGCAAATGCCAATAAATATCCGACCATTTTAGCAAGTTCCTGAGATTTTTGCAGATTTTTGCCCTTAGCAGGAAGTGAAGCGACAGGCTCTTGGCTCAGTGGTAGCACGTCTGCTTTCTGTAGGTCGTGGGTTTGATCTTCACACAGGACAAATATTTCTGCGTGTGTTTCATGGATGTTTGTTATTAACCTGGGTGCTTATAATACTTAGTCTGGCCATAAATACTGTTACAGTTAAAAATAAGAAAGATATTACATTTGAATTTGGAATCTGTCATTGTTATACGATTGTTCATTGAGTTTTCTAATTTTGGCGCCAATACATTGTACAATATTTTGCGATATTAAAATGGAGTGGGGTGATAAAGAGAACCGAATCGCTGTGATTGCATTACACAAAGTTGGTATGGAGCCAAATGCAATTTTTAAAACTCTCCATACGCTTGGTATTAGTCAAATGTTTGTGTACCGGGCTATTAATAGGTACAATGAGACCTCCTCTGTTTGTGACAGAAAAAGATCTGGCCGTCCACGTAGTGTTCGTACGAAAAAGGTGGTCAAAGCAGTAAAAGAAAGAATTCGAAGAAATCCTGTCCGAAAGCAAAAGATTTTATCTCGGGAGATGAAAATAACACCCAGAACCATGTCGCGTATTTTAAAAGATAACTTAGTACTTGCAGCCTATAAGAGACGCACTGGTCATTTTTTAACTGATAATTTAAAAAAGAATAGGGTGGTAAAATCGAAACAACTACTGAAGCGGTACGCAAAGGGAGGTCACAGAAAAATTTTGTTTACGGATGAGAAAATCTTTACAATTGAGCAACATTTTAACAAACAAAATGACCGTATTTATGCTCAAAGCTCTAAGGAAGCTTCCCAATTATTCGACAGAGTGCAACGTGGGCATTATCCGACTTCAGTGATGGTTTGGTGGGGTGTTAGCTATGAAGGAGTGACTGAGCCATATTTTTGTGAAAAAGGTATCAAAACATCGGCACAAGTGTATCAAAATACCATTCTTGAGAAGGTAGTTAAGCCCCTTAACAACACCATGTTCAATAACCAAGTATGGTCCTTCCAACAAGACTCGGCGCCAGGTCATAAAGCTCGGTCCACGCAGTCTTGGTTGGAAGTGAACGTTTCGGACTTCATCAGAGCTGAAGACTGGCCGTCGTCTAGTCCTGATCTTAATCCGCTGGATTATGATTTATGGTCAGTTTTAGAGAGTATGGCTTGCTCTAAACGCCATGATAATTTGGAGTCCCTAAAACAATCCATACGATTGGCAGTGAAGAATTTTCCCATGGAAAGAGTGCGTGCTTCTATTGATAACTGGCCTCAACGTTTAAAGGACTGTATTGCAGCCAATGGAGACCACTTCGAATAAGCTTTTATATTTTAAATTGTTTTATATTTATGTATTAAACTAACACACTGTAAAAGTAATAAATATTATATGCAATAAAAAAAAATTTTTTTCTTCGTGACAATATTTATGGCAAGACTAGGTATGTATAATAAATGTAAGTATTTACAAAAAAGTATTCATATATTTTCTCGGTCATCTAGCTCCCATAGTACAAGCTTTGTTTAGTTTGGGGCTAGATATTATTGCGTGAAAATGTCCTTCAATATTTATTTGATACTATACTATCAAAATATATTACAATAGCATCTTACTCCTACAAATTGAAAGTAACAGTGAAAAATAAAAATAATAAAAACTACATAAACGAAGTCCTATATCCACAGTAATTTTTTTTTTATTTGAATTTAAATTATGGAGTCTAGGTAGGTTTTTGCAAGAATGTATGAGTTAAGATATCATCAATTCAGCCACGAGACTGCTGGACATAGGCCTCCCTCATGGATTTCCAAAAATACCGGTATAAGGCGGCTTGCATCTAGTAAGTAGATAAGATAAGATAATTTGGTTTGTGGTTTTCTATCCATTTTGTGATTAGTAATGATAATAAATATACGAGATTTATAAAAACTGTAACAGTTTAGCGAGTAGACATTCGTTTCACGAAACAAGAATCTCACCTTGTTTGAAGCTACACCTGCGGCTTTAGCGTTAGAAGGTTAATGCATGCCTAAGGGAACCTGTGTGTTAGTTCTTACAGTTTTCAAAATGTTTGAAGTCACTAAGTGGGGCGGTCATCTGATCTCACACTAATATAAGAAGAGGCTTGTGCCTAGCAGTGGAACAGTTTAGGAAACAGATTCAGTGATACCACGGCAACACCACGTGACTAGTGCTCTTATCAGTGATAACAGCACGCGGCATGCGGACGTCTGCCGCCGTGGTGCACCCGATGTGTCTCAAATCAACCGTAACCGTATTATATCGTAATAGTGCGAACAACGAACTATACTTTTGATCAGTAACTTATTAATTAATTAGCTGTGCCCCGCGGTTTCACCCGCGTAGTAACGAAAAAAGGGGTTTTGATGAAATCGAGCCCTATATATCCATCTCCATTTTATATACATCATTAGTCAGATCTCAACTAGAATACTGTTCCTCCGTTTGGGAACCGATCTTTAATGTTGATAAAGACAAAGTTGATTCGATCCAGCGACGATTTCTAAGACACTTAAGTTCTAAACTGGGTTTAAGGAAAAAACTGCCTGAGTATGAAGACCGACTTCACCATTTCAAGTTTCACAGTCTCATTCAACGACGTAAAACTTCCGATTTATGCTTACTCCATAAAATTTCGAATGGTTTAATTAGTGAGGAATTACTCATGAATTTAGAGTTTGTTACACGGAAAAGGTCTAAACGCAGACCCCAAACGCTTTTTAATATTCCACCGACTCATAATAATGTAGGACGTAATAATCCACTTCATCGTATGTGTGAAAATTACAACGAAATCTGCTCCGAACTTGACATATTTCAACTGAACTTGTATAGCTTTAAAATAGTACTTCACAAAATGTATAATATCACCATTTAGTCTGATGTTGTTATTTTAATGTCTTATTATGGTTAAAAGCTGTGTACAATATTTAGATTAACAAATTTATAGTGTCTTTATAAGGATTTGTTTTTTTTAAGTTAATAGGTTTGGTTTGTTAATTGCTTTTGTACCAAAATAAAATAAAATTTGTACTTAAATAAAGTAATCGGGTAAAGTAATCACATGGGTAGTTTTTCTCCGAGTCGAATTAGAAAAACCGCAACTATGACAACTATGACCTGTCTAAAAGTTGTTTAACATTTTTATAAGTTGAAACTTTTTTTACACTATGTTTTGTCCACCATGAGTTGTAACTGTGTGTATATATTTTTCTTTCTCATAGTTATATTCTATTCTTGATAGCTTTCATGTAAACTTAGTAGCAATATGAAACTAATTGTCATAAGCAAGAATGGAGTATACTCACCCATGTTTATGGTCAATTTGTGTTTGTGCTTTACTACTCTTGGCTTCTATCAGTTTTTAAAAAAATGTTTTTTTTTTTCTTATTATGTTGAAATAGGTTCGTGCTTGACCGCCAACTCGCCTGATGTTAAGCGACGTTGCGGTCTACGATGGAGCGCGCTTACCTAGAAGAAACCAATTCACTCGCGATTTAAAGACACCCAGATTATACTTAGTCTGGCCATAAATACTGTTACAGTTAAAAATAAGAAAGATATTACATTTGAATTTGGAATCTGTCATTTTTATACGATTGTTCATTGAGTTTTCTAATTTTGGCGCCAATACATTGTACAATATTTTGCGATATTAAAATGGAGTGGGGTGATAAAGAGAACCGAATCGCTGTGATTGCATTACACAAAGTTGGTATGGAGCCAAATGCAATTTTTAAAACTCTCCATACGCTTGGTATTAGTCAAATGTTTGTGTACCGGGCTATTAATAGGTACAATGAGACCTCCTCTGTTTGTGACAGAAAAAGATCTGGCCGTCCACGTAGTGTTCGTACGAAAAAGGTGGTCAAAGCAGTAAGGGAAAGAATTCGAAGAAATCCTGTCCGAAAGCAAAAGATTTTATCTCGGGAGATGAAGATAGCACCCAGAACCATGTCGCGTATTTTAAAAGATGTCTTAGGACTTGCAGCCTATAAGAGACGCACTGGTCATTTTTAACTGATAATTTAAAAAAGAATAGGGTGGTAAAATCGAAACAACTACTGAAGCGGTACGCAAAGGGAGGTCACAGAAAAAATTTGTTTACGGATGAGAAAATCTTTACAATTGAGCAACATTTTAACAAACAAAATGACCGTATTTATGCTCAAAGCTCTAAGGAAGCTTCCCAATTAGTCGACAGAGTGCAATGTGGGCATTATCCGACTTCAGTGATGGTTTGGTGGGGTGTTAGCTATGAAGGAGTGACTGAGCCATATTTTTGTGAAAAAGGTATCAAAACATCGGCACAAGTGTATCAAAATACCATTCTTGAGAAGGTAGTTAAGCCCCTTAACAACACCATGTTCAATAACCAAGTATGGTCCTTCCAACAAGACTCGGCGCCAGGTCATAAAGCTCGGTCCACGCAGTCTTGGTTGGAAGTGAACGTTTCGGACTTCATCAGAGCTGAAGACTGGCCGTCGTCTAGTCCTGATCTTAATCCGCTGGATTATGATTTATGGTCAGTTTTAGAGAGTATGGCTTGCTCTAAACGCCATGATAATTTGGAGTCCCTAAAACAATCCTTAAGATTGGCAGTGAAGAATTTTCCCATGGAAAGAGTGCGTGCTTCTATTGATAACTGGCCTCAACGTTTAAAGGACTGTATTGCAGCCAATGGAGACCACTTCGAATAAGCTTTTATATTTTAAATTGTTTTATATTTATGTATTAAACTAACACACTGTAAAAGTAATAAATATTATTTGCAATAAAAAAATATTTTTTTTCTTCGTGACAATATTTATGGCAAGACTAGGTATATATCGTAAAAGACCCACTCAGGAAGCGTATTCCACATTCTAGCAGTCCGCACGATGAAAGTGGAACTAAAGCGTTTCCTATACCTACGATATCATTGATATAATAGTAGATTGCACGTAGATTGTTATACAAGGGGCTAAAATGACCCATGGAACGAGGTAGATTTTTACTCCCGAGCTTTAGCGAGGGATTAAATAGAAACCAAGTTACAATGGGGTTTTAGCGCCGTGTGTTACACTCTACTTTTCACTACGATTGCGAGAAAATAAAATAATCCAATTTATCCACCTACAATAATTCAAAGTTTATTTTATTAAAAATGAAATGTACAATTGGTACAATTCTGGATATTTAGCGAGAATGGAGTTTTGGCGGGAATGTCTTAGTAACGTGTTGTTGCTTTGTTTTATTTTCCTAAACTTGTGTTATTTTGAACATTAATGCTATAAAAATGGTGGTGTTTTATTCATTAAGTGTTCGATAAAGTGCGTGAGTGTGGGCAAGTGAAATAAAGCAGTAAACCATGTGATTTTACGTTGTCGGCAAAACTCCATAGAAGCTTCTAGTAAAGTCGCCACCACTTTACTGAAGCAGGACTCGACTTATAAATTGACTGTATACATGACTTAGATTGTGACTAGAACATTTACAACTTGTTTTATTCAAGAAACGAAAAAATCCTAATACTTGACACTGGCAAATGCTTTAATACGGGTCCAATACAAAAAAGAAGAAGAATTTAGCGAGATGTTTGCAAAGAGAATGTAAATATATTCCAAAGAGATTATTCTACTTTTAAATAAAGTCTGTTTCGTGTAGGTATGTAGGCTCTTTGGTAACAGATAAAAAAATAATTAAAAAATACATTTTCCCCTAGAGTCCTAGAGCTTAAAATGCAATTTTTCCCCCGCACTACGCTACAATGACGGACTTTTAGAGCAAGAGGAGTGAAACATATTTATTGTCTGCTGTTTATTGATAAAAATTTGTAGTCCTTCCACTGTTTTCAATCAATCTTATTTACTTTTGAGTATAGACAGATTGTTAATATTTGTTTTTGAACAAATTAACTTT
Source organism: Lycia hirtaria (assembly GCA_947563715.1). Taxonomy (NCBI): domain Eukaryota; kingdom Metazoa; phylum Arthropoda; class Insecta; order Lepidoptera; family Geometridae; genus Lycia; species Lycia hirtaria. The sequence goes on from OX387380.1 coordinate 9,397,119, forward strand.
TTACATATATTTTTAATAGTTGACTACTTTATTATATTTTTGTCTATTTAGATATATCGTGTTTCTACCTATATTTTATAGAATAATTAAAGTTATAAAATAATTATGTAAAAGGGTGTCGAATTATGTTATCTTTGCCAATAACATTTATTTGAATTGAAATTACTAAGACAGAGATTACCCGATTGCAAAATATAAAAACTAGACTTTGCCCAAAGACTTACTGTAAATAGGGCGAATTCTGTGTTCCTAACTATGTTCATGCAAATAAATAAATTTTAATTTGTGTTTGACCGACAACTCTCCTGATATTGTGACCGTTGCCGTCTTCGATGGAGCATGCTTTCTTCTAAATCGGGCTTATAAAGTCGCGACGATGATGTCTTGTGGAGAGACTTGTAGCCAATTGCTGATTTTCTATTCTGCAGTAACGATCGTTTTTTTTTGTTTTGACTGTGTTTTTAGGTCTAATGGAGTCAGTCAGCATTGACTATTGCATTGATTTGTGGAGTGATGTTGAGTTGCTGGTGAAAGAATTTGCGGAATGATATTATTTGGGAGTTAAGGAGGTTGTTAATATCTATGAGTCCTCTGCCCTCTATTTGAAAGAGTTTGAAAGAGTGAGCCTTTTGACACTCGACCGGGAATGACGCTTCCCGTATATTGTCATAGCTGTATTTATAAGTCTCTGTAACTTTATTGGAATACTTATAGATCAGAATATGAAGATCCATATAAAATATCCCGTATCAATCAAAAATCTCATATCACTTTTTCGGTAGGTAATAATGACGGGTAGGATGGTATTTGACGGATGAAAAGCGCACTAGCCTGTGCTTCGATTAGTTCCCTTGGTTCTTTGTGCTAGTTTCTTACTTCCAGTCACATGGCTCGATGGTTTTGTCACCAATTTTCCATCTGCCCAAATCTTGCATTTTGCGTAGAAGTTGTGACGGCTTCTGATCGCTGAGGTCCATTTTTGATAATAATCTTTGAAATTAACACTATAATCATCTCCTTGCTTCTCCTGTGCTAAAATTTCATCCATTTGCTCGATCCATAGTCGAGGTTGGCCCCTCCAAAACTCCGGAATGCGGTTTAAAGTGGACCTCCGAAGCTGCTATTTCCAAAGATCCATAACTGCAGCCTGATTTTCACGGCGATGAAGCCATGCTGAACGTCTTCTTCTCGTATTATCACTCGACACTCGGGGTCACTTATTTGCCAAAGCCCCAAAACCCGATCACTGCAGTTACTGACGCCAGGCGAAACCCTCGAAATTTGGTAACGCGGGGTCACCAATTTGCCGGGACCCCATTGGTTGGTCTTGATGCACGCGGGGTCACCAATATGCCGGGACCCCATTGATTGGTCATGATGTACGTCGGGGTCACCGATTTGCAGGAGTCCGGAGGTTTGGTGATAATGAACACATGATGGTATCGGTCTAATTTATTGTAACAAATAACTAAGCTTATATACTAAGTACTACGTGCTAGAGGCCTCCTAACTATATCAGTCATGCTCTTATTATCTATGTTAATGTATTCTAAAGATGACTTATCATACTACATATAAGCACGCATCACGAACACTAAACTATGTGGCTACAGAAGCTACTACACCGACAAGAGCTATGTTCTTAAATAATGTATGAATGAATGAACTTATGAAACTAATTTTAGACTATTGAATTATGCCAAAGGAGTATCTTAATAGCGGGATAGAAAAAGTGTGTAACGTTTTTGTAGTGCTATTTGCGTTTAGGTGTGTATTTTGACCTCACACAAGTGGCGGGAAGACGCTGTTTGCAAGCCTCTTCCAATCGGTCTTTTTGGAAATCCATGGGGGAGGCCTATGTCCAGCAGTTGACTTCCTAAGGCTGAGATGATGATGATAAGTATTTTACGTGATCTTGACTTCAATTGTTCTTCCAGTATTTTTTTTACAGACTTCAAAACTAGTTTTAGTCTTTATTATTACAGAATTCAAAAAGAAGGAGCTTAGCAATTAGGATGTATAATATGTTTGTTTATCGCATGTTTGCATCATTAATAATATCACTCATAATATTGTCTCGTCTACCCCATCGTATGGAGTATCGATTGATAGGTAACAAGTTCTATGTTAAAAGAAAAACAAAATACCCGACTGCAGGAAAGCAGTTTTTGCAGTCTATCTTCCGATTTTGTTACGCTTGATACGCTGTTAAGTATACGTTTTTTGTGAGAAAGTATGCATAAAATCGCTCCGAAAGATCATAAATGTGCATTATTTAGAATAATTCTAGTAAAAAACTTGTTTATTACGAAAAAGTTCGTTGGACGTCACGAAAAACGCATTTTATTATTTTAGCGAGACATGTATTATTATTGTTATAAAAAAATAAAGCCATTCTGGAAAAGAAGATGAATCTAACGACACCTCGCACATTAAAATCGGTCAAGTTGATTAGGCTGTAGGGCCTGTAGGCGATCATATAGAAACATACATACATACCCACATATATACAAACATACATACACTCGAAAAACATAGCCCTCCTTCTTAAGCAGTCGGGTAACAAGATAGATAATTTGCAACAAAACTAAAGTAAACTTAACTACTTATAAATTGAAATTATGAAAGTATCATAAGGAATCGATGATTTGTATTTAGGCAATATGTGAAACACAACGATATCGCGATTTAACTTTACCTGTGCTCCATCTAGTAGCAATGCTTACGTATTACTTATTTTAGTATTTCTTTTTCTTGTAATTTTAAGTTAATATAGTCTTGTCTAATACATGTACATATAACATGTGTGCGTATACATACACAAATGTATATTATATTTTTATTAATTAGTAAGGATTAGTATGGTGTTAAAACTTTGTCTCCCGTTTGTCTCTGTGATATGTTATATGTTACTCATCTTCACTGACAGGACTTGGCTTCCCCCTCCCTCTTCCCCTCTTTCTCTTCCTCACCTCCCCACCCTCCCTCCCCCTTCCCTCTCCCCTCTCCTTACCTTAAAGCACAATTATAATGGTACAGTTGTCGGTGATTTTTTTGAGGTATGAAATAGATTTAATCCTGCTTTACCCGTTCCCGCGGGAATACCGGAATAAAAAGTATCTTATGTGTTAATCCAGATTATAAACATAATGTAATAAAAATCATACATCTCTCACAAATATAAAAAACGCGTGTTTTTTGTAACTTCCAACGAACTTTTTCGTAATAAACAAGTGATTTTACTAGATTTTTTTCTAAAGAATGCGCAATAATCTTTTACAGCGATTGTACGCATACTTTCTCACAAAAAATGTACACTCAACAGCGTAAGTATTAAGCGTAAAGAAATCGTAAGATGCGTAAGCTGCAAAAATCTCTTTTCTACAGTCGGGTATTTTGTTTTTCTTATAACATTGATACTTGTTTATGTTTGTTCCCTGATTACTCGAAGACGCCTGGATCGAATTGAAAAATTGTTTTTTTTAAAGGGTATGGTACTTTCTAAGTGGCACCATAGAAATTTCATCAAAATCGGTACAGGAGTTTTATTTTTAAAACAAAATTGCGCATTTTGAAGTCGGTTTTCAGTTTTTTAAGCTACAATATAATTACTTGTAGTGTAGTAAACTGTAAATATACCTATTACTCAGCATATTAACACAATATCATATAAATTATCTTTGAATTATCAATCTATATGGCGAATAGCTTTGTGATATATACATAGGTATAGCGCAAGCCTTCAAAATCCCTTGTAAGAAAGTTTTTAATAATAAAATTATTTTTTTATTTGTTTCGTTTATGGTTGAACGTTTCACATGCAGAAATGTAATAAACAATAATCCACTAAAACATAGTAACAAAACAGTGAAAAATATCATCAAGATATGTTTATTTACATCATTCATACTTACCTCATCACAAATAAAAATTATAAACTAAAACTGTATTAAAATTATGAGTACAGGAACATGTGCTTAGAGTAAACAAATCAGACGCTACGCTTGTTTTAATTTAACTGATACGTTCAGCAGTCTCGTGACGGATCGCAGGAGTAGATAGAGCGTCGTGGCAGCAGCTGCCAGTAGCGCGAGGGCAGCCAGCGCCACCGCCGCCCACAGCTCCAGGTCCAAGTACTCCGTCCAGGCCATGTTGGCCCCGCGCGCGCGCAAGTGCCTGGCGCCCCGGTGTCGGAGCACGTGCTCCGTCCACCACACGGCGCGCTCCAGCCCGCTCTCTGGCTGGTCGCGTATCCTATCCCGCAGGTCGATCAAATTCTGATGGTAGCTGTAACAGAAATACGAATATCTGGGGTACATTTTGGTGTTGAAACAACATAATATCTGAGACTGTGAAACATCGCGCGCGGGCGGACAGGTTTGAGGTCGTTTCGAAGTGTACGTTAAGTAGCGCGTAGCGCGTAAGTACGTTAAGTGCAAGACCAAGACCGCCATATCTTTTTAACTTTTTAACCGACTTCCAAAACACGTTTTTCTTTGCAAAAATGTCAGATGTTTTTACGAAAAATATGTGCAATGTCTTTGTATAATAGAAATATATATGATTATGTTTCTCACCTAGGATCATTAATCACAGTGTTAACGGCATTCACCAATTTGTCTGCAGTGAGGTCATCCATGAGGAGGCCCACTCCAATCTTGAGTGCTACGTATCTTTCCACATTGAACCACTGGTCTCCCAACATTGGGATCCCTACTAGTGGGACGCCTCCGGTCATAGCTTCGTCAAAAGATTGCAATCCTCCTTGGGTCACGAATGCCTTAATTTTCGGATGTCCTGCAAATTTAAATAATTTGATGAGATAAGAATATATGTAAGTTTTATGTATTTGTAAATTTGAACGATCTTTGGAAATTAATTTCAACATAATATTTTCGATTAAGGCCTTATAGACTAGATGAGGTTTGGATAAATAACAATTAAAGTTTTAACTTTGTAAATAAGTAATAAATAAAGACTGTAACAATAGCAAAATATTGAAATTGTTTTTTTTTACATTAGAAGTTCCAAATAAAGAGAAATAAATACCTAAAAATATGCTACACAGACATAATATACGGAATTCGAAAGGTGTTTTTTCTGTGATAAAATAGCTCTAATGAAGACATTTAGAATTAGAATGGGTAAATATTAAAAGTATAGGAAAACTTAGGCATTTAGTGAGTGAAATGAAATAAGTAAAAAAAAACTCACGCAGAAGATCTGATTGTGGAAGCCATTTAGCCACTTTGGTATTATTCCCTTTGCCGGGCAGCTCATCGTAATCCCATTTTATCAGAACGTCGTATTCGAGTCTTGCTAATCCATTTGTTATGGCTTGGATCTTTTCTGGTGACAACGTCGATGGACTTACGTTGGTGCCCAAGCTAAAGTACACCACTCCTCGTTCTGAAGAATCAAGATATGCCTTGAGACCCTGAAACGTATATGATAAATTGAGTTTATGCATGTGTCCTTAAACAAATTCTCAACATGACAAAGGAAAGATTATAATAGTAATAGTGCTATTACCTCGGGCAACTCGTTCTGAGCTTTTTGATGTATACCTCCGATGAACACTACTCCTGGTGGTACCGGTCTATTATGTTCCCAAATGGGATATATATTCACAAAGAACATGTGAACGTTGTTACCCAATTCTTCCAAGGATGGTGTGTCAGGCCCGAATAGTCTTTTAACAAGAGCATTCTCTTCGACTCTAAGGGTATCATAAATTCTTTCAACTTTATACGCAAACCACAATGAATTTATTTTATCCAAAATCGACATGTCGTTCAACTTCTGATACCAAAAAATAGGATAAAGTAATATCGGGTATAATTGTGCACCGATTACGTGATAGCTATTATGAATTCCTCCTAAAGAACTCATTAGAATAATAGGAGCTTTGAATACGTGAGACAAAGCTTGAGCAGCTTTCGAAAGACCTTCGACTATGATTAGATCGAAGTGAGTCTTCTTCTTGATCAAGTTTTGAACTTCAGGTGTCAACATCTGTATTTCGAATGATTTAGTGATAAGCGGTATCATTCCCAATGCCTGCCGGTAGCCGTCTCCAAATTCACCTTGCGTCATTTTCGAATTAAAGACCTGTTCTCTCCAAACTCTGTACGATACATCGTGGGTGTCTATTTCGGTTAAGTTTTGTGGAGTGTTTCCCTTTGAGTACATCGGATCAGTGGTTATGAAGACTACTTCATGGCCCCGTTTGAGAAGTTCCTTGATTAGCGGATAGAAGACCACTTGGTGACTTACAGATGGACATGGAACACAGACTAAAATCCGCGACGTTTCGATAAACGTTAAGAACAAAATATTGAGCACTATCATTAAATACATTTCGTTTTAGTAATAATATTCTTATATTAATTCGACTGTCTAAGATACATTTATTAAAGTAATGACAGCTGATGATAAAAGCTTGTTATATTTATTGATATAAAACTGTCCAGTCAGTTATCAGCATGTGTTATCTTGAATGATTTGAACAAATCTAAAGCCATGATCATGTAAATTCGTGAATGTCTACTCTGTTTTGCGCAATCATTATTTGTATAAGAATAGTTCGGAGGTCAATCACGACATTAATTGATAATATCTATCTAGGTATGTTCTTGTTTATCATTTTCATGACTGAATAAGAGCCAAATTTTTATTGTAAGCGATATTTTGTTGTTTTTTTTTAATTAATTAAATATAAGTAGGCTTAAAATTTGGTATTTATATAACAAAGTAGCTATGCCCCGCGGTTTCATTTTCGCCGTAATAACTATGAGGACGATGATAATATATTGTAGCCTATGTACAACTCCAAGTTCTCAGCTATAGAGACACAGAGAGAGAGAGAGAGAGAGAGAGACCTGCGATTCAGGTTTTCCCAGTGCAGGGACTACAAGCACATATAACAATGTGAAATACTTGCTTGGTCAATAAAAAATATTCGTATTTTTTTTTGTACTTTCGCTTTTTTATTAAAGGAGCAGGATCATATGCAAATGCCAATAAATATCCGACCATTTTAGCAGGTTCCTGTGATTTTTGCAGATTTTAGCTCTTAGCAGGAAGTGAAGCGACAGGCTCATGGCTCAGTGGTAGCACGTCTGCTTTCTGTAGGTCGTGGGTTCGATCTTCACATAGGACAAATATTTCTGCGTATAATGGATGTTTGTTATTAACCTGGGTGTTTATAATATGTATCATAAATGTAAGTATTTACAAAAAAGTATTCATATATTTTCTCGGTCATCAAGCTCCCATAGTTCAAGCTTTGTTTAGTTTGGGGCTAGATAGTATTGCGTGAAAATGTCCTTCAATATGTATTTAATACTATACTATCAATAGTACATTGTTACCCTAGGGGTGAAAGTAACTTATTTAGTCCCGAGCCCGAGACGGGGTTTGGCGCACGAACGAAGTGAGGGCGCCAATAGTTCGAGGGACTAAATAAGTCTTTAACCCGAGGTAAACACTGTGCTTTTCATTACGAATACAAGAAAAGTAAAAATAAAAACACGAATTAGCTACAGAAAAAATGAGTAAATTTTATTTTACATAGATCAAAAACTTTGGTAAGATAATTTTTATTTACAGTTTATAAAATATATATTCTTTAATCAATACTTATCTATATGTTATTTCAATTTTACATCGCGCTGTAATTGAGTGGCTTTAAAGAAAGTTGGACATGGCTCAATAGAAACGTGAAAATAGAAGTAGTTTTTTTTTTATTTGACAGCTGGCAGTTGAAAGCGATTCTCCTTAGGGCTGAAAGTATTACTTTCAACCCGCTCCTCAGGCAACTTCAGACCTACTTTCAGAGTATGAATAATGAAAATATATTACAATAGCATCTTACTCCTACAAATTGAAAGTAGCAGTGAAAAATAAAAATAATAAATACTACACAAACGAAGCCCCATTACCACAGTAAATATTTTTTATTTGAATTTAAATTATGGAGTCTAGGTAGGTTTTTGCAAGAATGTATGAGTTAAGACATCATCATCTCAGCCACAAGAAGTCTACTGCTGGACAAGCCTCCCATCATGGATTTCCAAAAATACCGGTATGAGGCGGCTTGCATCTAGTAAGTAGATAAGATAAGATAATTTGGTTTATGGTTTTCTATCCACTTTGTGATTAGTAGTGATAATTAATATGTGATAATAAATATACGAGATTTATAAAAACTGTAACAGTTTAGCGAGTAGACATTCGTTTCACAAAACAAGCACCTCACCTTGTTAGAAGCTACACCTGCGGCTTTAGCGTTAGAAGGTGAATGCAATCCTAAAGGAACCTGTCTAGTTTTTAGAGTTTTCAAAATGTGTGAAGTCACTAAGTGAGGCGGTCATCTGATCTCACACCAAGAAGAGGCTTGTGCCTAGCAGTGGAACAGTTAGGAAACTGGCTTAGTGATACCACGGCAACACCACGTGACTAGTGCTCTTATCAGTGATAACAGCACGATGCGGACGTCTGCCGCCGTGGTGCGACCCAGTGTGTCGTCATACATCGTAATAGCGAGAATAATGAACTATACTTTTGATGAATAACTTATGTGCCCCGCGGGTTCTCCCGCGCTAACGCAACATGGTGATCATGAAATTGAACCTCTGCGCCTCTCCATTTGTGCATATACTTATAAGCTGAGCGCACACTAGCTGACGACAGGGGCAGAGGATTTGCCAGAAAGAAATTGCGAGTTTATGTGCGTATTTATCTAGCAGTCACAAGGTATGTATTCCAAAGCCCAGACACCGATGCCGTGACATCGAAACGGAGTTTCCCCCGCGGCATCAAAGAGGACGCCGGGGCAGAATGCGCTTGCAGGCGCCGGGATGCGTCGGAGCGTATATGGAAACCCATCCAGTATTCAAAACCCCAGTTCTTCTGAGATGCGGGAGGATTTACTAGCATTAATTCACATAAGTTACCTTGAAACATTCCGCTATTCAGCGTTGCGGACCATCTGTTCGGGTAGCGTTTCCGGAGTTGTCAAGTTTTCATAATTAAATCGCATTCTCTACTCAGATTAGATGTTGTCATTAACAGTTTATCAGCGCTTGCTTTACTTATCTGAATACTTTAAACAAATATATATGCTATAAATAAACTGCGTAACAATATGTTCAGACTAACAAAGTCTCGGACTTGGGTCGGAGGAAGTATAGACGGAACAAAAGAAAAAGCAAATAAAATAAAAATAAAAACATAAGTACCTGTTAAAAAGGCCGTAGGCAGGGGGGCAGGCACCCCCCCCCCCCCCCCCCCCCTTCCTATCCTGGCCATTATCAAAAGTCCTTCCTCTCCTTAAAGTTATTTAATATCTTTTGTATTTTTGAGCCATGTCAGTACTGTGACAACATTAACAGCAAATTAGCATATGAATACCTATAAAATTTGATAAAAAGTTATAAAAAATTTCGCGCTCGCTTCGCTGGTGCCTGATTATTTCCAATTATTTTTACCCGACTGCGTAAGAAGGAAGGTTATGTTTTTCGAGTATATGTAGGTGTGTATGTGGGTATGTTTCTATATGATCGCCTACAAGTCTAAAAGGCTTGACCTATTTTGATGTGCGAGGTGTCGTTAGATTCGTTAGAACTCCAACGAGGTTTTTCGTAATAATTAAGTCATTTCACTAGAATTATTCTAAATAATGCGCCTCTATAGTCTTTTACTTTTTTATTTTATCTATACGCATCTAATTTAACATAGAAGTACTGTGGGCTCACTAATACGAGAAATTAAGCATATTACAACTTAAAACTTTGTGTTACCACCGACTTGGCCACGCAATAAAGAATAAATACTTATTTTGCCAAAGTCGGTGTTTGATCCTGAACATTATTACGTTCACCAACACTATAATTTTTTAAGATTAGATAATATAATACTCAACAAGTCAGCAGTGTGTAAAATTGCTGGTAATGATGAAGGAAATGTGCGCTAAATCGTAAACATCGATATGAATGACGTCGTTGTATGATTCCAACATTTTCTATAGATAAATAGCGTGTATTGTATGACGTTTAAATATTTATAGTCAGTAATACAATGACTATAATTTTGGTGTCTTATATTATTTTGTTCCGTCTATTTCAACATTTCATGCGTTAATAAGCAAAAAATGTTACGATTTTATTATGATTATCATTTGATTATATTACATAACATAATAAAGTACAAATGATAATAATCAAAATAGGAAAGGATTTTTGATAATGCGCTAGTGAAGCTATAGCCGAACCGGGGTCTGTACCTCAAAAGAAAACCGAAACCCTAATAGGATTCAAGTTGTCCGTCTGTCCGTCTGTATGTCTATCCGTCCGTCCGGGTGTCAAGACCTGTATCTCGGAAACGCGTGAAGGGATCGAGTTGAAATTAAAACCATATCTATACGCAGATCCATAGTCTCTTGGTGCTGAGAGAAAAATCAAACTTACAGTTTCATAAAAAAAATTACAGCCGAATATGTCGCAAAAAACGCTCATTTCGACACTCGCAAAGGAATCAAAGCCTATGGGGTACTTCCCGTTGACCTATAACTGTGAAATTTGGCAAGAAGCATTTTCATCTAATACACATAGAGGCAAAAATCCGAAAAATGTACATTTTTAATTTAATCACAAAAAAATGATTTTTCTTTAATAGCAAGCTATCTCTGAGCATCAGCTATTTTCATCCGACTTTTGAAATTTTCAATTAGAAATGTGTATAATTATTATTTATTTTATACTTTTTGTTAATCTCTTTTGACATTTTGTCCAATTCGAGAATTTAATTTAGACCCATAACATTTCTATATAAATTGTGACATGTATGATTTTGACATATTTATATTCATTTATAACATTAATTTATATCGATGAGTTCTAATTATGTAAGACTGGAAGTCGTAAAAATTTGATAAATATTTTTTTAAATTCTAATAGTGTGATTTTAAAAATGTATGAGACTGACATTTTTTATTTGAAAACAGGCCTGCGCTTGACCGTCAACTCGTCTGGTGTTAAGCTACAGTTACGGTCTACGATGGAGCGCGCTTGCCTAGAAGATCTTTTCACTCGCGATTTGAAGATAGACAGATATTTGTGCTTATAAGTATACTATAATCTATAACGATTTTTGTACGTACGTATTTTTTTAAGTTGCCTTTCCACCTGTGTTCATTCAAATAAATTAATTTAAATTGGACTACGTGTTTGACTGCCAACTCGCCTGATATTATGACCGTTGCCGTCTACGATGGAGCATTGTTGCCTAGTTAAAAACAAGGTCCAAAGTCATGCTCATATAAATGTGAAATTGTCTAGAAATATTCGGGCTAGAGCGTGGTTGTCTAGAAATAACTGTACCACGTTTCATAACAATCGGTTTGGCCGTGAAGACGTAACAAAGACTGAGACTGAGTTACATTATAGGATCTGGATGGTAAGTTTTATTTTAACTTAATTTTCAGCTCCACTTACACGTGTCCATGACCTTTGTCAGATTAACAAAGTAGTGTTAAATAGTTTAGGGAAGATTACAAGATTAATTTTGGGGGTTTTGGCGGGAACGTTATGGAAACGTGTTGTTGTTTTATTTTAATTTCACTTGTGTTAGTTTGAACTTTAATGCTATAAAATGGTGGTGTTTTATTCATTGAGTGATTAATCAAGTGCGTGAGTGTGGACAAGTGAAGTAAAGCAACTAAACGTGTTTTTTCGTTTCAAAAACGACTAAACCGATTTTGATGACATTTCTATGGACATGACATTTTCCTTTTTTTAAGTTTATTTATTTTATTTACCTAAGATATATCTACAATTGACCACCAACTCGCCTGATGTTAAGCGACGGTTCCTTTATGATTTCGTTCATCTTCTAATGCTAACGTCGCAGGTATAGTCTTGAAAAGAAAAGGAACACAAGAAAGTGGTCGAAGAATGGATCTAATAGGCAACGTGCTAGATCCATTATTTGATACAACTTACATGTTGAAATTGACCGATAAAGAATCTGATAAGATTTTTAATCAACAAGTATACCTTAACCTACATATGTACCTATGTTTTAACCTACGGATGAAGTGAAAAGCTAAACAACATTTTACATTTTCAATATATTATGTATAAAAATATATTTTTAAGAACATACTAGACTGGTGCATTTTAATTGTATGATTTCATTTAATAGAGAAAAAAAATATTTTTGAGAAAAAATTGTAAACAATTGTAACTGTTGGGACTGTTTCAAATCCACATCCTGTGAAGTGGCTTAAAGTGAAATAGTAAATTCGTGATGAGAAAAAAATTAAGTTGAGTGGAAAGTATTCATACATCAAGAATATCATCCTTTGTATAAATGTTTCATATATGATAACACAATATTGCTTAGAATAATCTAATCATTTAACTGAATGTTGTGAAAAATGCGATAACTGTTTAATTAGTAATAGGTAATAAGTATTTATTTTCATGTTGTATAATGCCGATACATCGGGGAAGAAAGGTCGTAAGGCCAAAATTAAATATTGAAACTTTATATAGAATTTAGAATAAAACTATATCATTAAGTCATTTTCGCCAAATGTGACTCTTACGACATTTCTTCCTCGAAGTATCGATGTATAATTTATTTATGTCAAAAACAGTAAAAATACATGTAAAATATATATACATTTATTTTTGCTGCGGTGTATATAAATCAATATATAGCCGAACAAATTCTTATCTATCTAGTCTTATTTCTATTGATTACTATCTTTGCTATTTCTAAACAGTATTTTACAAAAGGCTCTGTACTGTGTTTGCTAGTTAATAGCTCATTTAAATTGTCTCTGTCAATTTTCGCTCCCAACTCTTGTTCCACGTTGAATCTCTGCCGCGAATACGCTGGACAGTTTATAATGACGTGCAGCACGTCTTCGATGGCGTCTGGCTCACAGTTTAATTTAGATTTAAGACCCATGACATTTCTACCGTAATGTATGTTTTGACATATTTCTATTATTTTTAACATTAATTTACATTGATGTATTCTTATTATCTCTAGCAGTTGTTGTAAAGTGTGGCTTGATGTATTTTGAAACTGTAATAACAATTAGTGTGATCTTATAAAATATGAGACTTATATACTTGTACTTATATGCAATTTACATATATTAAGTACCTATGTATAACGATATTATACATAGGTACTAATATTTAATAAGGTGCAATACCTGTGTTTAAGCAAATAAATTAATTGAATTTGTGTTTGACTGAAAAGTCGCCTTATATTGTGACTAGTCAACGATGGAGTATTCTTTCTTAGTTAAAAGACAAGGTAGAGTAGTTTTAGAGTAGTTTTTTTTATTTATATGTGTGTGAATATATATTACTTTTTCTTAAAGTAGATTATTAGCTGATAAATATATTATAATACATATGTAAAATATACGCGGATAAATTTGATTAATTTCATCATTTTACTTTTTTATAAAATTTACCATAGTAAACTTAAAAGCTTTTAAACGGTAATAGAAAATGACGAAAATAATGACGAAATTAGTACAACATTGACATCAATAACAGAATGGCTTAGAAATAATAATTAAAAAATAAATATGGACAAAACTTATGTAATGAATTTTAAACTGAGACATACAGAAAGTGACAAACTTAACATTGACTTTCAAGGTAATAATATTAAGGAAATAAATTCAACCAAATTCCTAGGATTAATTATTGACAACAAGTTAAATTGGAAATTACATATTGACAATGTCACTAAAAGACTGTACTCTGCCTCGTACTCCCTGTCTAAACTAAGAAATGTCGTAAATATACATACATTAGTTACAGCCTACCATGCACATGCAGGGTCAATCATGCGGTATGGAATAATGTTTTGGGGAAACTCTACCGATAAGCAAAAGGTCTTCAAAGCTCAAAAAAGGTGCCTTCGAGCAATGTTAGGATTAAAACAGAGGCAATCATGTAAAACTCATTTTAAAAAACTAAAGATACTAACAATGCCTTCAACTTATATATTAGAGATTGCAGTATTTGCCAAAGCCTACCCAAACCTGTTTAAACATAAAGATGGTGGTAGATACAATGAAGGTAAACTATGGTTCCATAATTCTAAAACAAAACATTTACACACAAGTGTCTTCTGCATGATACCATTAATTTTTAATAAGATTCCTAGCGAAATAAGGGTTGAGAGTGACATCAACCTATTTAAAACAGCTTTAACCAATTTATTGATGGATAAGGTATATTACAGTATTGACGAATTTCTAATCGACAAAGATCTTAAACCACAGACCATGAATTTAATTTAAGTAGTTCCTGTTGTTTTATTGTTAATTTAGTGTTGTTTTCTGTAATATAAAATAATCTGCCATTTTTTTATAGAAAATTTGACATACTTTCAATATTCATTAACATCCATAACAATTTGACATTTCATTTAATTGACATCGACTATATTAATTGATTTAACGTTTATTCAAATCTTATGATGTATGTGTTTTGCTTGTTTGTATGTCATGATCAATTAATGTATTGTTTACTATTTTAAAGCTAAATCTACTAAACTTAATACCTACTTGCACGCTTTTACAGCAAAAATAGAGGGCCAGATGTAATTATTATCATAAGACCACATGTTTGTACACCTATTTTGCAAGAAATAAAGAATTATGAATTATGAAAAACTTAAAAAAAAACAAAGTTGATTTTCTATTCGTGGAACTGAAAAATATACTGAGGAGACTTGAGTAACTTTGCTATAGTTTGTTTGTTGTAACATTTTATATTATCTACTTATTACAAATAAACGTTTGTAAATAGGGTGTGGAATTCTGTGTTTCATTTTTCACAAACATATTTATGATATCTGAATCTATTTATGTTAAATTGGGGAATTCTGGAATAATCTCGTATCGGTAAGCTACCTATATATAAATATACTGGTAGGCAGTGAACTAACCGACACACAAACTAGACTATTATCCAATGAGTCGACCTCGCCGTCTGTAGCAATTTTTTCAATGATACGCCCTTTGCAGTGTGTGGTGACCACACGCCAAGAAATACAGAACAGCATCTACTGAAGTTCTGCTATCAGGAAGAAGCAGGAAGTATTCAATTCAAAATAATCAGTCAAAAGAATAATCTGACACATGGTCGATAATGTGAGGATAATCAATTGATCGGTGATCTCCACCGAAAGGTAGGAAAATCAATTTACTGTAACGAGATTTTATCTATAGAGAGGTTATACTCATTGAATATGATGTAAAAGCATGGCAAACCTCAGTTCCCAGCACTTTCGAGGATAAGACATATTCGTAAAGCCTTTTAGTATCTTGGTCTTACAGATCTTGGTGTTGCACTTTCTAAACACACAGGATGACATTGTCACTGTTCACAAGTCACGGCATGCGTCTAACAACGTTGCCCGACGTGCCGCCACTGAAGACGAGTCGGGCGATTACCATACTTGAGGCTCGCCACGCAAAGCCGGATAAAACTTATCTCTACATCATTGATTTTCTGTACATATCCTCCTAAAACGTTAGAACAATAGCAATGTATAAGCGGCAGTCGACACAGCGATAAGTATAGCGACAATTAACTTGACTAACTGAAAAATGCTGCTCGTGCAAAATGTACGCACAAAGCAGGAGATATAGTCATATGGCGCTTTTTATGGTTCAGTACCCAAAGGGTAAAAACGGGACCGTATTACTAAGACTCCGCTGTCTGTCTGTCTGTCCATCCGACCGTCCGTCCGTCTGTCACCAGGCAGTATCTCATGAACCGTGATAGTTATACAGTTGAAATTTTCACAGATGATGTATTTCTGTTGCCGCTATAACAAAAAATACTAAAAAACAGAATATAAAATAAATATTTAAGGGGACTCCCATGAAACAAACGTGATTATTTTGCTCGTTTTTGCTCGATATTGATAACGGCAACAGTTAAGTTCACTTAATAATTAAATTAAAATAAAATAATAAATAATTAAATTAAAATAAAAGTAGTATCTAAGGGGGGGTGCTTTTTTTGCCGTTTTTTAGATAATGGTACGGAACCCTTCGTGTGCGAGTCCGACTGGCACTTGGCCGGTTTTATTTATTGTAAGTCTATGTCGAATAGTGCTTAGGTGGGTGGGTAGTGGGTGGGTGTGGAGCTCCAATGTTAAGCAATTGACGGACCGGTCGATCTTCGGATGGGTGACCGTGAGTGGCATTTCTTTCTGAGCATTACATTGGGTCGGATGATACGTTAAATTGTAAGTCCCGATTGTTTGTTCTTAAACATCGAGTAATCAGCAAAACAGCAGTCTTCAAGCCAGGTTAGAAGCCTTAAGGCGGCTTAATCACTCTGATTCAAATGTCCACACAGTCTATACGAACTTACTTTTTAGTAGATAGATACTGAATTGGTTACGATGATAATTAAAAAGTTGCTCCCAAATTCGACCGCCGTTCGATAAGATTTAGATACAATACAAATTGATTTCAAGACCTTGTAATCTACGATAAATATTTACTAAGACTTTTAAACAAATCAGCCCAGTTCAGCTTACATGCCTTTGTTACATTACATGGAGATTATGTTACATGGATGGAATTACATCAACGTGTGGGATTTCAACTTTCAACACGTCATAGCCCTTACTCGTACTATGTTCATACCAAAGCTAATACAAAAGTATTTTTTGTTACGCTCCTAAACATTCAAATACGATCTACGAATTAAATTAACCAGCGCAGCCATTTAAGTTGAATCAAACTTAAGAAACTTACGATCCGCGTCCAGTGGAAAACCATAGCCACCTGACCGGGGCTCCTGCGTCGATCAGCGCACACGCAACCTACTCTCATCACTCACTCAGTGTAGATACAGACGTCGGAGCAGGAATACCATGACGGAGATCACACTTCACCTGCTACAAGAGCTGTTGAGAGAGGATTACCCTGATGTTCTCATTGAACAGTTTGAGGTAAACTTATTACTTCTTAGAATAGCGGCCTTACTGAAAAACATTACTTCAGACAGACGTCGATTATAGTTATATAATCGACGTCTCAAATTATCTGTCTTCTTTCCGCAAGTGTCATTACGTGTCAGCGGAATGTTGGCAAAATATGTGGTGCATTGCTGAAATTTAAGTAACGTTTTTTGGCAAGACCCTAGTTGTCTGTGTTGAATTTACAAACTCTGGAACTTAGTAACCCTTTTTCTCTTATTAATTATGAATATTTTAATGAAACGATGGGTTGGATCAAGAGTTTTGTGACGAGATGTGGTTGAATGTTTAGCCTGACGATCCTGAACATTTTGTTATATATTAGTAAAGTATAAATAATCGGCCAAGTGCGAGTCGGACTCGCGCACGAAGGGTTCAGATAGACAGACAGACAGACAGCGAAGTCTTGGTAATAGGGTCCCGTTTTTACCCTTTGGGTACGGAACCCTAAAAATCAAATTAAAAATAAAGAACGCAATCTCTTGACATGTAAATTCCATCTATACTTGCTCATAAACTTATATTAGGCACTAGATGAACGTCAGTGTTCTTCCCAGGGAGCTCCCGGATCAAATCGAGGCGATAACTACACTTCAATGGTCTACCGAATCACCTTAAAAGGTACCAAGAAGCATGTAGAACCAGATGGTTCTTCGGAAAAAGACGAACCTTGGGAAGGTTCTATCATCTATAAATGCCTTCCAGAAAGTTTAAGCAGACGTGAAGCTTTCAAAAGTGATGAATTGTTCTGTAACGAAGTAGCGTTTTACACTAAAATTTGGCCAGCAATGTGCTCATTCCAGACTTTGTGGAATGTCAAGCCTTTTAAAGCTATCCCGAAATGTTATCTAGCGAGAAATGACTGTGTAATTTTAAAGGATTTGAAGCAGTATGGATTCACAATGCCAGATAGAAGAAAAGGTCTCACGATAGCTGAATGCTACGTGGTATTGAAGAATTTATCACAGTTCCATGCGCTATCGATGGCCATGAAGAGTCATAATGCTGAGAAGTTTTTCGAGACGATTAATGAAAAAGACGGGATTAATGAAGGTAAGTAAACGTATGAGATAATATTTTACCGTCAATAAGTCCGCATTTAAGTAATAACTCGCCTTCGCTTCTTGTCATTCGACGTTGTAATGCAAGACAAATCACTGAGACGTTTTATATAAATGCTTAAAATATATCCTTTAGAACTTTAGACACCTTGATTACCTTATATAGTGCTGGCGATGATTGCCGCAAGACTTGATTGTCCTTTCCTTAGGCATTGTTGCAGCAGACACGTTGCAGTAGCGATGCCTACGAGAAAGTATTGATGTGAAAAACGATATGCACTGCTTAGAATTATTTAATTATATAAGTATGACGGACTATTATGATTTTATTTGACATTATTTTATTGTATTATTATTTTTCGTTGACATAATGATTATTAATTTACCATTTGACATTTTTAAGTATATTTACCTATAGTTTGGTGACATTTTTTTTTTTTTTTTTTTTATTGTATTGTTTATGTGGAATGAATGATTTAAATTTAATGAATATTCTTTAAAAAATTGCAGAAAAAGCATATGCTTTTTCTGCTTTTTACTATATGAGTTTTAATTACCTGCAATAAATGTTTTTTTTTATTTATTTTTTTATAGTGCTATTCAAAGAAAACAATATGGACTACTACCGAAGCTACTATCAAGAAGCAATACAGAATGCCATTCACTTAGTCGAAGAGGAACTCAAAGATTCAGACACAAAGGACTTTTATTTGGACAAGTTTCGAAGGTATGGGACCCACCTTTACTCTAAAACTGCACACTTCAAGCTGTCATTGTTCTGAAAGAAACAAGAGTTAAACAAAAGTTTAAGCACAAAGCCTAGAAAAGTGCAGCTTTTGAATGGATAATTAAATTAAAATTAAATTAGGCGCTGTTGACAAGTGCGTAAGTTTGAAGAACTGGTTGTTTCGTTAAAGGTTCTGTTCGGAAGAAACGTTCTTCCAGATGATGGTAGAGATAGTGAAGCCCAGGGAGCCGTCAGCTGTCATCTGTCACGGTGACTGCTGGACTAACAACTTCCAGTTCCGGTATGCAGGCTGTGATATAGCTGAAGTAAGTAGTTCTATTGGAGAAACGTTCTTCCATATTTATAACAGCGATAATAAACAGCGACACGATACGTCCGTTATAAGTTGTTCAATTTCAACAATGAAGTTAATTGTATTAATTAAGTTATTTGTATACCTATATAGTATTTTGTGAAAGCGTTTGTCGTGTCTCAATTTTTGTAAAACATATAAGTAAAGGTTTATTTTTAATCCTTGACTAAAAAGAAGGGTCTTTTAAGTTTGACGTGTGTATCTGTAAGTCTGCTTGAGGCATGTTATTTTTTTTTTGTTTAATAGAGAATTTCAACGAGAGTATTCTTATAATATTCCTATATTTCATCAAAATCGGTTCGGCCAATTTTTATAAGAGGTTTATTTTAGTTTTCTTAACTTACTCTTTTAAAGTTACAGGTAGACTGTTGCAATTGTTTTCCTAAACTCTTGTCACTCTACAATGGACAATATTTAGATAAACTTAATCAAAAATTCCAGATAAATCATCTAGATAAAAATTAACTTGTTATCTTTCCAGATGTACCTAGTAGATTTCCAATTAGTACGCTACGCTTCTCCAGCTCTGGATCTGGCATATTTGATATACTTGTGCCTCGATCGCGAACAAAGGCGTGACCACCTGAACTCCTTACTGCAGTACTACGTGGACGAAATGCATGCATTGTTGGTGAGGACTTGTAATCAAGAAGTGCTGGAAGGGAGCTTGCGTAAGGATCGCCTGAATGAATTGTGAGTATAATAATACACTTAATCTCATTCACCATGGAAACTAACGTGGTTTTCACTCATTATCACGCACTCGTGTCTGCTTTAAGTTGAAATATCCGACTATACTCTGAACTGCATTCTGCGTTCTTCCGACGGCCAGTTTCAAGAGAGTGAGGGTGGCCTCACTCTCTTGAAACCACGCGCTACGTGTGTTGCGAGGCGCGTCACCGACGGAGACTGATGTTTGCGGTATTCCTTTGTAGAAGACCGCCAAATGCGATTGAAAATAGTCACGGACAATTCGACTAAAAACAGACGTGACCGACATGTAAACAACTTAATCTCCCCTGACGTTTTTAATATTTACCAGTAATGCAATTTTGTGGAGAATATTTATAATGAAATGGTTCAGTGGATAAGCAAGTTGAAGTGGTAGTAAACAGGTTAGCACGCAGATGAGGCACCATCTAGCACGGGGTAGGATGACCTGGATACAAGTCGCTTCCAACTGGTCTTTTTGGAAATCCACGGGGGAGAATAATGATGTGGTGGATATTTTAAAAAGCGTTTTATTTTCGGATTGCATTTTTATTTTGTGCTTATCTCTGTGTAGCTATCGTAATGATCTGATCAGAACATACATGCCCCTGTATTCAGAACACATTCGGATTCCGATACCAGTAAATAATAATCTGCAGCTGGGCAATACATTTCTAGGGTGAGATGGTAGCTAGTCATTATACAGTAAGACACTAAGAAACTTTAAGTAGGTACCTATTTAAAGTTTCATTTATTCCAGGATACAATGGGAGTTCAAGTTCTGCGCGCCGTTTGGGCTAGGCGTGGCTCTGGACATGTATCCCATTCTGACCTGCGATAGCAATGAAGCTCCTAATGTTTATCAAACCGAGGTAAGGCCTGGTGTATTACCAGACTTATTTATTAAATGATTATAGTTTAAATAACTGAAACAACCGACTTTAAATTGGGCATTTTTTTTAAACCAACTACTCAACGGTTTAAATAAAATTTGTATAGGACCAATCTGAAAGCGTATTCACATTTCAAACAAAAGAATGTTTTCAAATTGACTTATAAATGGCGGAGATATGAAACATAAAAACATAAAAAAAATACAGCAGAATTGTACATCCTTCATGTTGAAATCGGTTAAATAGGATTCTTCCAACTCAAAACGTTACGTTCTTACTTTTCCTTCATATTTTTGTTTCCATGGCATTTCTTCAAGACCGACGTATTTTTAACCGACTTCAAAAGGAGGAGGTTCTCAATTCGTCGGAATCTTTTTTTTATTTATTATTTTTATGTATGTTCCCCAATTACTCGAAGATTGATCTGATAAAAAATGTTTTTTTGTTTGAAAGGGTATACTTCCCAGGTAATTCCATAGAAATTGTATCAAAATCGGTTCAATATTTTGGTTTTTATAACAAAATAACTGGTATAATAAACGAATTGCGTATTATGAAGCCTTTTTAGGGTTCCGTACCTCAATAAGAAAAAACGGAACCCTTATAGGATCACTTTGTTGTCCGTCTGTCCGTCTGTCCGTCCGTCCGGGTGTCAAGACCTTTATCTCGGGAACGCGTGAAGGTATCGAGTTGAAATTAAAACCATATACGCAGATCCATATCTTGCTGCAGAAAGAAAAATAAAATTTCTCAGTTTTCGTAAAAAAAAGTTACTGCCGAATATGTCGTAAAAAACGCATATTTCGACACTCACAGAGGAATCAAAACCTATGGGGTACTTCCCGTTGACCTAGAACTCTGAAATTTGGCAAAAAGCGTTGTGTTAGAGTACACATATAGGAAATAATCTGAAAACTGGACATTCTTAATTTAATCACAAAAAATAGTGTCCTCTACGCAAGGAATGAGGGCCCAAATTTTAAAGTGAATTAACCGTATCATGTGGGGTATCATATGAAAGAGCCTCATTAGCATAAGCTAAAACAGGTTTTTAACACATTTTTCGCCCCTGCAGACCCTTCACTTCAGCTGGTAACCAAAACCTTTTAGGTGAATTTTGATTAAGTACAGAGTGGCCGCGCAAAGCAACGTTGACTGCCTCAAACGCCGGCGGTTTACTAACTACTACAGAATGAACAGGACGCTCGCTCGGATCCGAGTGTGAGGTGCTGCTATTATAGCCCCACTCCACTCGGATCCGAGTGGTGAGCAAGGAATGTGTTAAATATTTTTACGATGTATATTTTTCGGCTTATGAAGGAAAATATAAAAAATATATATTATTTCCCCCTGTTATTTAGTTTGTACGGAACCCTCGGTGGGCGAGTCTGACTCGCACTTGTCCGTTTTTTTTTAAAGTTATTTAAACAATTAGTTGGGTACTTGTTATGTGGAACTATCAATGGCATAGTTACCTACTACCAAAGTGAGTATAAAGTACTTAAGAGGCGTATCTTCCATAGAAAAAAAAATGTATGAAAATATTTCAAATTTTGATTTGAGTCGAAATGTATGGAGTTTAGATCGAAATTCTCATTTCAATTCATTGTCAATTTGATTGTTTTTATTCGCGCTACAGGAATGCTAATGGGGTTTGGCCATATTGCCTTTGTCAAGTATAGATAACTTAATCATGCCTCAGGAAAGTGGTGATGAGTTTACCCGACGATTTTATGGTGGTTTGTGGGATGGATAAAAAATACTTTACCATTTTATTTAACTTTCCAATATACTGCACGGAAATAAAACATATACAAATATTGTAGAAAAAAGTATTAAAAGGAATTAATTACATAAGTATGTTAAATTGTTATGACTTTTCACTTGCTCAAATAAAGAGAATATTCACAGTTGCTAAGTACTTTTTACGTACTCATAAGTTATTATTATTACATTAAAAAGTGCCCAAAATGACTAAAAATGAACATAATTAAATCATCTGTGGTTATCAAAGTCCATCCAAAATTTCATGCCTAAGTTAAGTACAAGCCGCTGTGGAGTTCCCTAGTGAGGAAACAACCCAAGCTAAAGCATCAGTAATTCATGGTGTTAGTATATAATTATATATCTGTACTAACACCGTTCTTATGCCAATAGTGTATATACGTTTCTCGGAATAAGTGACAATTATTATTAAAAATAAATATTTTTGGCGGGAATGTAAATATTTTGTCGTTCCCGCTAAAAACCCTAAACCCAAATCATCAATTCTGTCTTGTCGCTTTGATCCTTCCGTCTGTTGTTGGAAGAATGGACTTTAGAGACAGCAGCCACCGAAGATAAAAAAAGTGTTGAAGTCTGTGTCAAACAGTGCAAATGTCAATTTCGGACCAAACTCCATACATTATACAATTTCTATGGAGTTGCGCCAGGCTGTGTACTACTATTAAAGTCTTCTGTGGTTTTAGTCACACAGTCTCATATCATTCAGGTCTGCATAGACAATCTTGGATTTTGCTGTCTTTCTAACAATATTGGGTATATATTTGTTTTACTCAAATTATTTTTATTAACACATTCTATATCTTCAGGATATCGGAGCCAGTAGTTCCGACATCGTCCCGCCGGTGCCGGTGTGGACCACCAACGCAATTTGCAGGCGGAAAATGACTGATTTGGTTCAAGAACTTGCGGATGCTCATATTATTTAGTTATCAGAGATCTAACGAATATAGGGTAATGATCAGATACAAAATTTACCCTGCTGTATTAGCAGGATCTAATCAGCAACTAGCTTATTGGCCTAAGCATTATAAATATCGATATCGATAAAATACATCTCTAAAATTAATAGCAGTGAAGCTACTGCTTTGATAGAATTGATTTATTTAACAAACTAGTATATTTTTAGTAAGCTTGAGTTATAAGTACAAAAGGGCCCAATGGCTCGAAGTGCTTCCGAGTATCAGACCCCTATTAAGATAAGATAAGCTTGAGTTATTGTTAGCTAATAAGTCTTGCCGTGTGGTACCGGCTTAGAATAGTACCTCCCCCTCTCTTCCCGTGGGTGCCGTAGGAACCGGCTAAGGGAAATACTATCAGAGATGGGCAGCAGCATCCTCTGCGGAAAACGATATCTACTGCGCTCGCCAACCCGCATGCCAAGCGTGGCGAGTAATGGCAAAACCCCCCCTAATGAAGATTAACAGAAAACCAGGCCCCACGTCCCCGGCAGCTCCGCTATTCCGGACTACGGTAGCGGTCCCGGTCACAGTGGAGAAAGGGGTGCTAAGAATCTCCGGAAGAGATCCGGCTACCACCCCCTGCATAAACGACGACTGGCCCTGGTAACACACAATATTCGCACGATGAGGAAAGACGAGAAGCTAGCTGAGCTGGAAGAAGAAATGAGTAGTTACATTGGGAAATTCTGGGGTTATCAGAAGTCCGACGAGAGGGTGAGGACACGATAACTCTGAAATCCGGTAACCTACTCTACTACCGGGAGGGCGACCAACAGTCCCAAGGTGGTGTCGGGTTTCTCGTCTACAAGTCCCTTGTTAACAACATTCTTGCTATCGACAGTGTATTGAGCAGGGTTGCGTACCTGATACTCAGAGTATGCAAGAGATATTCGTTGAAGGTCATCCAGGTATACGCACCGACCTCGGCACACTCGGATGATGAGGTGGAGGTGATGTATGAGGACATTAGTAGGGCCATACACACTTCTGAGACCTATTTTAATGTTGTTATGGGGGACTTCAATGCGAAGCTGGGCAGAAATGTTAAAAAGTGAGTTGAGAGTGGGGCAATTTGGATATGGACAACGGAACCCCAGGGGACAGAGGTTGACCGACTTTCTGGAGAAAGAGGGACTCTTCATGACGAACTCTTTCTTCCAGAAGCCACCTCGTAGGAAATGGACCTGGTTGAGTTCCGATGGTTCTACGAGAAATGAGATAGACTTCATCCTGACCACCAAGAAACAAATATTCAATGATATCTCTGTGATCAACATGGTTAAAACCGGAAGTGATTACCGAATGGTACGAGGCACTTTGAATATTAAACTTGAGAGGTCCCGCATGATGAAGTCTACACTCCGACCCACTCGCGCCCATATGCAAAACCCCGAGAGCTTTCAGCTCGAACTATCAAATCGCTTCGAGTGCCTGGAGAGCTGCGCATCGCTGGATGAGATCAATAACAGGTTTGTGGAAACTGTCCGTACGGTGGGTGCGAAGTTTTATAAACCCCATCGTACAAATAGACCGCAAAAGCTCTCGAGCCATACACTTGACCTCATGGCTGAACGACGCCCATTGCAATTGCAGACTTCCGGTGATGCCGAGTCATATAGGCGGCTCAATAGACTCATATCAAAGTCTATGCGACACGACATCCGTACCTTTAATACTAATCGTATTAAAGATACGATAGAGCGGAATAAAGGCTCCAAAGTGTTCGCAAAAGACATGTCTATTGGGCAGAGCCAGTTGACGAAGCTGAAGATGGAAGATGGCAGTTTAGCGTCGACCAAGGCAGAAGTCTTGAGGGAAATCGAGAGGTTCTATGGACAGTTATACACATCGGTCGCAAAACCTGTTAGCAGTTTGGGAAAAGATCCAAGAGCCAAACTGACACGACATTATACCGAAGATATCCCGGACATCAGCCTGTACGAGATTAGGATGGCCTTGAAACAGCTCAAGAACAACAAGGCACCGGGCGACGACGGAATTACATCACCTAATACTGATAATATGCTGAAAGCTGGTGGAACACGGGTACTGAAAGTCCTTCAGAAGCTCTTCAATTCCGTCGTGCTTGAAGGTACAAACCCAGAAGCATGGTACAGAAGCGTGGTGGCGCTGTTCTTCAAAAAAGGAGACAACACTTTGCTGAAGAACTACAGACTCACTCTTCTGAGCCATGACTATAAGCTGTTTTCAAGGGTCATCACGACTCGTCTTGAACGCAGGTTTGATGACTTCCAGCTTCCCGAACAAGCCGGTTTCCGAAAAGGCTATAGTACCATAGACCACATCCACACGCTGCGGCAAGTGATACAGAAGACCGAAGAGTATAACTTGCCCCTTTGCTTAGCGTTTGTGGACTATGTCAAAGCCTTTGATTCGATCGAGACCTGGGCGGTGCTTGAGCCTCTCCAGCGATGCCGTATTGACTATCGGTATGTCGAAGTGCTAAAGTGTTTGTACAACAACACCACCATGTCAGTCCGAGTACAAGACCAGAATTCAAAGGCAATTCCATTGAAGAGAGGTGTGAGGCAGGGAGACGTTGTCTCTCCGAAACTGTTTACCACCGGTTTGGAAGATGCCTATAAGCTTCTGGAATGGAAAGGGCTCGGCATCAATATTAACGGCGAGTACATCACTCACCTTCGGTTTGCCGACGATATAGTAGTCATGGCAAAGTCGATGGAAGAGCTCAGTACGATGCTCGAAGACCTCAATAGAGTTTCCCAAAGGGTGGGCCTCAAAATGAACATGGACAAAACGAAGGTTATGTTGAACGTCCATGTAGTGCCCACCCCAATATCTGTGGGGAACTCCACTCTTGAAGTTGTTGACGAATACGTCTACCTAGGACAAACGGTCCGAATAGGTAGGTCCAACTTTACGAGGGAGGTCAATCGTCGTATCCAACTCAGCTGGGCAGCGTTCGGGAAACTTAAAAGCGTCTTCTCGTCCAATATTCCCCAGTCCCTCAAGTCGAAAGCTTACAACCAGTATGTGTTACCAGTGATGACATACGGCACTGAAACGTGGTCCCTAACTATGGGCCTTATAAGGAAGCTCAAGATCACGCAACGAGCTATGGAGAGGGCTATGCTCGGAGTCTCACTACGAGATCGAATCAGAAATGAAGAGATACGCAGACGTACTAAAGTCACCGATATAGCACAGCCGATTAGTAAGTTGAAGTGGCAGTGGGCAGGGCACATAGCACGTAGAACTGATGACCGATGGGGCCGAAAGGTTCTCGAGTGGAGACCACGTACCGGCAAGCCCAGCGTAGGAAGACCAGCCACGAGATGGACAGATGACCTCATACAAGTGGCGGTAAGACGCTGGATGCGCTGAAGCCGCTTCCAATCGGTCTTTTTGGAAATCCATGGGGGAGGCCTATGTCCAGCAGTGGACTTCTTATGGCTGAGATGATGATGATGAATAAGTCTTATAGCTGCATGTAAGCAAAAGTAACGTATCAGAATCCTGTATTTGAGTTTTAGCTATAGTAACTGACTCTAAAGAGGTTAAATATCTAGTTTAAAATTTATATAGTTAAATGAAACATTAGTTTTCCACTTGGGTGTATATAATTTATTGTATTTCATTTAGTAAATAAATACATACTCGTACAATAAGACATTGGTGTTAAATCTTACAAATAATGTAATATAATATCTAGGCCCGAACGAATATATTTATATTTTGTGACATTTGACAAAGATCTATTAAAATCATAATATTTCTTGTACGTTTAAAAATATCAGATCATTTTATTGACGACTTTGTTTTAAAATATCTTACTATTCTATATAATTATCTTATTATTTTATGTAATATTTAGTACATTATTCAATAAAAATGACTTCGATGTAACTGGGATTCGTATTTTAAAGATAATCAAAAACCAGATGTGTTTTATTTGAAATCAAAATACCACACATACGTATATATATACACAGGTAAATTTCTGTTTGTTGTTAGTACAATTTCGAAAATCGCATTTATATCGATATTATAGTTAGTAGTCGATAATTATGATTATCGATATCGATACGTCGTATTGCGTTCCGTTTCAACATGCCTCTAAAGATTTTCCTTTCTACATATTCTTAGCGAATAGGTATCGTAAGAAAAGCGGGATCTTTTTGTTTATTTCTTTCTTAATAATTATATTTTATTTATTTCGTATTAAGTATAGAAGGTTAAGTATGGTATAGCTCTTATACAAGAACCCTATCTATAGAAAGGCCAAATAAAAGGCTTTGGTAGTTTAAACGGTCGAATTTATTCACACTGTGCTACTAATGATTCAAGGACATGCGTTTACATCAGAAATGGTGTAGATGCCGTGCCCTTGAATTCTCTATGTTACAGGGACCTGACAGCTGTCAAGGCCCAGGAGGGGGCAGGACGAGCTGTAGTCGTGGCTGCAGCTTACCTGCCATATGAAGAAAAGGAGCCTATTTCGCCAATGCTAGACGCACTTGTGCGTCACGCGGAGGAGAAAAACCTGGAGCTCGTGATCGGGTGCGACGCCAATGCTCATCACCTCATGTGGGGCAGTACGGACACTAACAAAAGAGGGGAGAAACTAGCTGATTATCTGGTAAGCTAACCTTTGCTAATTCCTAATAAAGGCAACAAGCCAACCTTTTTCAATGCTGTAAGAAGGGAGGTAATTGATGTAACTATGGCCTGCAATAAGGCATTTGGTAAGATTTATGACTGGCATGTGTCGGATGAGGTTACACTTTCAGATCACAACTACATATGCTTTAGGTACAGGAGTGGACATATCAAATCCCAAACTGTTCGCAAGAGGAATCCCAGGAAAACTGACTGGGCATCTTATAAGGAAACATTAAAGGTAGAGCTGGGAACCCCAGGAAGCAGGCTAAACTCTATAGTGGATCTTGAACTGGAAGCTCAGCGTATTGCGAATGGCATAAAAGCAGCTTGGATAGCCAACTGTCGGGAGAGTAAACCAAGAACCCAAGTGGAGCCTTGGTGGACACCAGAAGTGGCTAACATGCGTAAAGTAACAAGAAAGCTTTTCAATGAGGTCAAAAACGACAAAGCAAAAACGAAAAGTCAAAAACGACTTCAATGAGTATCACAGGGCCCTAACTGAGTACGGAAAAGCAGTAAAAAGGGCGAAGAGAGCGGCCTGGAGAAGACAATGTGAATCCATTAGTAAGATGCCCGAGGGTATGAGACTAGCAAAATCAGTGGCTATTACTAAGGCTAATCCGCTATCGACTGTAAAGGACGAAAACGGTATGCAAACAGAGTCGGATGTAGACACGCTAGGAGTAATGTATAAAACACACTTTTCAGGGAGTATTCACTCAACAACAGATCAACAAGATCCTAACTGCCTAGAATCCTGGGAGGTGAGAACCTTCAAGAAAGACTGGGAGGTGGCTAAGAAAGTGGTTGATGAAGAAAGATTGAGGTGGGCCGTGGGATCCCTGAAACCTTATAAGACGCCGGGACCTGATGGCATATACCCAATATTTTTACAACAAGGAATCTCCATACTTAGTCCACACCTATGTAGACTACTTAGAGCCTGCATAGCTTTTGGATACATCCCTAAAGCATGGAGACTGGTAAAAGTGACGTTTATTCAAAACAAAGGGATGTCCGCAAGGGGGAGTATTACCACCCACACTGTGGAGCCTGCTAGTAAACTCCCTTTTAGTATCTTTAAACAAAGGTCCAATTATGGCTGTTGGGTATGCGGATGACATTGCCATCCTTATAAACGGGAAAGTTCCTGATACGGTATAAGGGATAATGAACAAAACACTGAGAGATGTACAGGAGTGGTATAATATAAAAATTACGTACGGGCTTACGTATTATAATAATTTCAATATAACAGATCTAATTATAATAACTAAATCAGTCATTGAAAGTCATTGCTTGTTGCTCAACACTTTCCTCTGATTAGAGAGTACTAATTTTCTTTGAGAATTAACCGTATCATTTGGGGTATCGTATGAAAGAACTTAATTAGCATAAGTTAAAACAGGTTTTTATATATTTTTACAATGTATATTTTTCAAGGAAAAGGAAAATAGAAGGAAAATATAAAAAAATATATGATTTCCCCCTTTTATATACTAGTTTGTACGGAACCCTCGGTGGGCGAGTCTGACTCGCACTTGTCCGGTTTTATTTGAGAATTAGTCGGCCCAGCCTCACTGTATCTTTAGATCTTGAAGCTGATCCGTATCTGCATACGGTATGCAGATACGGATCAGCTCCATAGCTCCATATCTCCATAGCTTTACTACGCATTGCTGTACCGCTCAGGTTACTCACATGTGTTTGGTGGGATTCCATAGTGTAGGGTAAACAACACAACTATAAGTTAAAACCTTAATTCAAATTTCAACTAACTAATTAGTTAACTACTAATTGCTAATTATTAATAATGGCTCAATAAGCTACGAGTCATAGCTAGAAGTAATTTGTAAAGAATAGATAAATATTATTACGATAATCAGCATGGAATTTCTGTTCTACTTAGCATAGCGCACTTACATACTTAGTGTATAAAAGTTAAAATCTTCATAGATTAATCACATTTTTAACAAAAGTAGAGTGGTGAAGTGTAGTGAACTGAACAACATCGGATCGCCATAGTGGTAATTTTGTATTTAACTTTTCCATATGTTTTTATTAGCGAATAATAATTTTATATAAAAGTGTATTTCATTGTTGCAGAATATTCAATATATTTGAAGAAAATATTTATAAACATTATTATGATATACCTACTATGTCTATCCGTATCATATCCGTATGAGTGTCTGATATCGTACAAGTCACTTGAACTAACTTCCTTGCCGGATAAACACCTTTCTTTCGAAGTCTGTTGAAGTCGTTTACATCAGGTAAACAATTCCTAAGTTCATGAAAATCTTCGTCTTTCAAATTTTTTGCCAACTGATCGAGACTACATGACAAAAATTTAAAAGAATCTACAAATCGCAAGCTCACTTTTTGGTTGTTTATTTTCAATTGTTTAGAAAACAAAATATATTTTTCTTTATTTTGTGGTATCAAATTGATTTCTCCATCATCTGAACTGAGAGCATGGACAATTAAATGAACATCATAATTACTGTGATTATGCAAAAACACGGATATGACGGTATGAGGGGATATGACGTGAAGGACGATTTTTTTTCACATATATTTCATGTGCAACGCCTCTGAAATTCCCAATGTGCCAATCGAAATCTAGAATTATATCTCCGTTCAAGTTAAGTATAATCGCAAATGTTTTTCAATTAGCTATTTTGTCGTTGTCTACGTCTGAAAGTGCCTTAGGAGTCTTTTGAATACAGTTATTTCGACATATTACTTTTAAATCGTCTTCTAAGCGTGTCATGAACTCTTGTGCACAGTTCGGACTACTATACGTATCATATTTATAAAATTTTTCAACATATGAACATTTGATGTAATATCCAAAACTATAGACTTCATGCTTTTGAACGTTATTTGTGTATGGTTTTGATTGGCCATTATTACATGTTTGTATAGGTTTTAAAAATGCTTCAAAATCTGCATAGACAACAAAGGGGATTTTCATAGTATTCTGAAAGTTATCAAATTTTATTTCATCATTTGATACTGCTTGAACAAACCAGTTTTTTTAAAGTTTTCTCATTGTTAGGTAATTTTGTTGTAACGTGTGAGCAATCATGTTGTTGGTGTCTCGTCAGTCTGGCTCTGGTAGAAAAACTAATTAAACACCCATCACATATATGAACAGCACCGTCTCTGTTAGTTATTTGCTTACTAACTAGTCTAGATAAGTTTCTTGTAAAGCAGTAGTGACCGTTTGTTCCGTTATGTATGTACAAAAGATTTATATGAGTATTTTGACGACACTTAGTAAAATGAAGTGGACCAACGTCATGTTTCTTTGGCTGGCTGACATTAACACTTATATTATTTTGTTTCTCTATTTTAGATATTTTTAGCGTAATATATGAAAATAGTCTTATTAATTCACTGATTTATATAATCCATCGCATAATTACGCATATTACAAGGTCACGGTCTAGGTACAAGGGGCACGCGTCTCGCCGCGCGTGTCGTCACAGGCTCTCTCCGTGGGTCTGCCCTCGCGCCGGCCTCTCGCTGTCAGGCACCCCGCACCCCGGGACTGCCCCACCGACACAGCAGTGCTAACAATATATCTTTCAATTTTACTGGAAATGATACCCCATTAAATGTTAGTTTATTCGAATGCATACTATAATGACGATGGTCGTCCAGAGTTTATGGTTACTGAATATAACGCAAAAAGCAAAGCCTATTTAAACCATAAATTATCCAATTTTTTTTACGTTGATAACTGCTTGTTTATCTTTAATAGCTTTGGGTAGCTTAATGTATGAAGTACCAAGCAGATGACTAAATTTATTTATATTGACCTATATGTTTTTAATTTTAGACATTAAAAAGCATAAATCGTCTTTGATCGACTCAAGAAAGATTTCAGCTGTTTGAAAAACTACGTTAGATTGCTCTTTGCTTTGACTTTGTATGAAATAATACGTTTTCCGAAAGCTGACCCTACAATAGTTACATTTTCTAGAGACCTATCACATTCAAGAATATTATTTTTATGAGTAGGTATTACTTTTTACATGATTTGTGAAATACCATTTGTTAATTAATATATTACATATATCACATAGTACCTTTTCTATACTCGTATCATTGGAAGTGGACACTTCTTCATGTCGTGATCTCTTTGTTGCAATATTTTTGCCGCCGTCATCCGCCTGAATTAGCGCTCCGTTTTAAGGCGCGACGTTTGTCTTGACCTATTTTATCGGGGTGTGATAGTCCCAGAGATGCGATTTATTTGAAATACTTCTATTTAAAATGCAAATACAAAATGCAAAATACCTATTTTGTATTTTGCATTTTTAATATTCATTTCAAAATGCAAAATACTAATAAAATAAAAACTAGATGCACAATCAACCGAAATAAATGGCCACACAATTCACAAAATGGAACCATGGCTCTCTTTTCGTTAGTCTAATTTTTACATTATTTAAAGTTTATTATTCACTTATTTATTTACCTACAAAATAAAAAAGTAAAATATTTACCATCTTTAGCAGCCGGTACCCCTTATTTGCGGCCAGATTTAATTAGACACCCCTATATCATAATAAACAGAAAAAAAATAGCTTTAATGTGATATATAAATAATAAATGTACATTATGAACGTATAAACGTCCCAAAATTATACCTGTTTACACTTGGCTGCAAAGAGGTGGGGCTAAGTGCGCGACGCCACCCGTGATTTTTCAGTCTTTATATACCTATATTACTGTGAAGTGGACGACATTTTATTTAAATAAAACCGGACAAGTGCGAGTCAAACTCGCCCACCGAGGGTTCCGTACAAACTAAATAAAAGGGGGAAATCATATATTTTTTTTCTTTTTTTTTTTCCTTCATAAACCGAAAAATATACATCGTAAAAATATTTAACACATTCCTAGCTCACCACTCGGATCCGGAGAGGGGCTATAGTAGCGGCGCCTCCCACTCGAGCGAGCGAACGTTTGAGGCAGCCCTCATTCCTTGCATAGAGACACTATTTTTTTGTGATTAAATAAAAATGTACAGTTTTCAGATTTTTTCCTGTATGTGTACTCTAACACAATGCTTCTTGCCAAATTTCAGAGTTCTAGGTCAACGGGAAGTACCCGTTACGTTGTAGTACCAGTATTGTTGTCACAATAGATCTGTAAAGGTCGCAGTGACCAGCCGGGGCTGCCAAAGCCCATTTGGCCCCCTAAAAAAAAACCCCGTTACGTAAGTACGGTTTTGATTCCTCTGTGAGTGTCGAAATGTGCGTTTTTACGACATAAATTGGCACCCTAGTAGATATATATCCTCCTAATCATAAATATGCGTAAAAATTTGGTTTTTAGCAAAAATTCGATTCGATTTCGAATTCGATTCGATTCGATTCTGCAGCCGGATCTTAGACTATAACATCCTGTGGAAAATCATAGCCACCCGAGTGCGGGGCTCTTGCGTCTATCAGCGCACGCGCGTCCTACTCTCATCACTCACTCACTCACTCAGCGTAGATAGAGACGTCGGAGCAGGAATACCATGACGGAGATCACACTTCAAGAGCTACAAGAGCTGTTGAGAGAGGATTACCCTGATGTTCTCATTGAACAGTTTAAGGTAAACTTATTTCTTCTTAGACTAGCGCCCATGAAAAACATTTCTTAACATTGATCGACGTGTCAAATTATCTGTCTTCTTTCCGCAAATGTCATTACGTGTCAGTAAAAAGTTGACAAAATATGTTTTGCATTACTCAAATATAGGTCACCTTTTTTTGGCAAAACCCTAGTTGTCTGTGCTGAATTTGCAAACTCGGGAACTTAGTAACCTTTTTTTCTGGGGGTTTTGGCGAGAACGTCTTAGTAACATGTTGTTGCTTTGTTTTACTTTCCTAAACTTATGTTATTTTGAACATTAATGCTATAAAAATGGTGGTGTTTTATTCATTAAGTGTTCGATCAAGTGCGTGAGTGTGGGCAAGTGAAATAAAGCAGTGGAACGTGTGATTTGACGTTGTCGGCAAAACTCTATAGAAGCTTCTAGTAAGATCGCCATCACTTTACTGAGGCAAGACTTAAATTTGAAAATGACTGTATTCGTCACTTAGACTGTGACTAGAACACTATATAACTTGTATTATTCAGAGAACTTGAAAATATTTCAACACTTCACACTGGCAAATCGCTAATTGCGGGGTCCAATACAAATAAGAAGAAGAACCTTTTTTCTCTTATTAATTATGAATATTCTAGTGAAACGATGGGTTGGACCAAGAGTTTTGTGACGAGATTTGGTTGAATGTTAAGCCTGACGATCCTGAATATTTTGAGTATTAGTAAAGTATACAAAAACAAATAAAAAATAAAGAACGCAACCTCTTACCATGTAAGTTCCATCTATACTTGCTCATAAACTTACATCAGGCACTAGATGAACGTCAATGTTCTTTCCAGGGAGCTCCCGGAACAAATCGAGGCGATAACTACACTTCAATGGTCTACCGAATCACCTTAAAAGGTACCAAGAAGCATGTAGAACCAGATGGTTCATCGGAAAAAGACGAACCTTGGGAAGGTTCTATCATCTATAAATGCCTTCCAGAAAGTTTAAGCAGACGTGAAGCTTTCAAAAGTGATGAATTGTTCTGTAACGAAAAAGCGTTTTACACTAAAATTTGGCCAGCTATGTGCTCATTCCAGGCTTTGTGGAATGTCGAGCCTTTTAAAGCTATTCCGAAATGTTATCTAGCGAGAAATGACTGTGTAATTATGAAGGATTTGAAGCAGTATGGATTCACAATGCCAGATAGAAGAAAAGATCTCACGATAGCTGAATGCTACGTGGTATTGAAGAATTTATCACAGTTCCATGCGCTATCGATGGCCATGAAGAGTCATAATCCTGAGAGGTTTTTCGAGATGATTAATGAAAAAGATGGGATTAATGAAGGTTAGTAAACATATTATGAGATAATAAGTCCGTTTTTGACTTATAACTCGCTTTCGCTGTTTGTCATTCGACGTTGTAATGCAAGACAAATCACTCAGACGTTTTATATATATGTCTAAAATATTTCCTTTAGAACTTTAGACAACTTAATTACCTTTTCTTATAGTGCTATTCAAAGAGAACAATATGGACTACTACCGAAGCTACTATCAAGAAGCAATACAGAATGCCATTCACTTAGTCGAAGAGGAACTCAAAGATTCAGACACAAAAGATTTTTATTTGGACAAATTCCGAAGGTATGCGACCCACGGTACCTTTACTCTAAAGCTGCACATTTCATTCTGTCATGGTTTTGAAAGACGGAGAGAGAAAACTTTAAGCACAAAGCCTAGAAAAGTGCAGTTGTGGAGTGGAAGATATCTACATATGTTGATTGAATGAAAATTAAATTAAGCGCTGTTGACGAGTACGTAAGTTTGAAGAACTGGTTGTTTTAATTAAAGGTTCTATTCGGAAGAAACGTTCTTCCAGATGATGATGGAGATGGTGAAGCCCAGGGAGCCGTCAGCTGTCATCTGTCACGGTGACTGTTGGACTAACAACTTCCAGTTTCGGTATGCAGGCGGTGATATAGCTGAAGTAAGTACCTACATAGTTCTAAAGGAGAAACGTTCTTCGATATATATATAACTGTGTGTGTAGCCTGGAAGATATCCGCTGTCACCTAATTCGATGACTTCTATTCTGACAACCTAGTCACTTTTGATGTACTCATGAGAATTTAGCTGAAATTAGCGATTTTATAGCAATTCGGAATGTAGACCAGCAATCATAGGCTTAAACAAGTG
Source organism: Lycia hirtaria (assembly GCA_947563715.1). Lineage (NCBI taxonomy): Eukaryota > Metazoa > Arthropoda > Insecta > Lepidoptera > Geometridae > Lycia > Lycia hirtaria. The sequence continues at coordinate 9,433,115 of OX387380.1, forward strand.
GCAAACGTTTTTATTTCTACAAACGCTTACGCTTTGAAATGCTAAGAAACTGTGACGCGCCGTCACGTGACATTTCGTTAGCTAATGTCAATCCCATACATTTACTTTTCTATTCTACGGGTGTTTACGAATGCCACTAACATATAACTCTCCAGGGCCTCGAGGCTGCTATTTGAACTATCACTCGTTAACCATTCGCTGATACGATTTATATACGATTACGCTGATATATTTTACGACTATTTTGACTGGAATAAACAACAATGCAATTATATTATTAAAAAAAATATGTAAAAATCCTCAACTCTTGTCACTCAACAATTGACAATATTTATAATAACTTATCCAAACATTCCAAATAAAAATAGAAATTAACTTGTTATATTTCCAGATGTACCTTGTAGATTTCCAATTAGTACGCTACGCTTCTCCAGCTCTGGATCTGGTATTTGTGATATACTTGTGCCTCGATCGCGAACAAAGGCGTGACCACCTGGACTCCTTACTGCAGTACTACGTGGACGAAATGCATGCATTATTGGCGAGGACCTGTAAACAGGAAATGCTGGAAGGGAGCTTTCGTAAGGATCGCCTGAATGAATTGTGAGTATACAGCTTAATTTCATTTACTATGGAAACTAACACGGTTCTCACACATTATTAAATGATAACTATGGGTCAGTCACGTCTGTTTTGAGTTGAAATATCCGACTATACTCTGATTTGAATTCGACGTTCTTCCGACGACCAGCTTCCCACCCCCACCATCTTGAAACAACGTGACGAGGCGCGTTACCGACGGAGACTGATGTTTGCACTATTCCTTTGCAGAAGATCGCCAAATACGATTGAAACTAGACACTGATATTTCGACTAAAAACAGACGTAAGCGACCTGTAAACAACTTAATCTCCCCTACGTTTTTAATATTTACCAGTAAGTCAATTTTGTGGGGAATATTTAAAATATGATGTGGTTCAGTGGATAAGCAAGTTGAAGTGACAGTAAAGAGGTTACATAGCACGCAGATGAGGCCGATTTTTTTTCGAAAATAGGCACGCATTGTCTGGCACGGCGTAGGACGACCAGCTCCAAGGGAAACAGAGGACCTCAAGTAGCATGAAAACGCTGGATATATTACATTAAGATAATAAGGCGCCCTTCTCAACTAGCTCACTGCTGCCCATCACACACTGTGCTCAGAGACAATGTGCAGTTTGCAGCAATGAGCTATGTAAGGGCAGTCGAGCCTCTCTGCGACCGCGGTCAGCATGCTGTTATGACTCCCCCGCATCCGCCGCACGAGGGAGGCGCACCCCGCACCACGCACGCATTGTTGCGTAGAAACAATCGACGCGCGCCTCCGCAAACATGCCTGATGCACTACAATAGCGGGGGAGTCCCACCAACATCCTGAAAGCGTTGTTGTACTGTACACGGTGAGCGTTGTAAGTCTTTTGTGTATATCTAATCCACAGGCTGCAGTTACGTAACGCTCATTGTCCCGTTACATCATCATCATTTCATCAATGTTTTGTTATGACATTGTCACGTTAAACTATCGTCCGTAAACCGACTTTACAGACAACCAATTCTTTTTTCAGTTTTTTAAATATAATTATTAAAGTTTTATTTATTCCAGGATTCAAAGGGAGTTCAAGCACTGCGCGCCGTTCGGGCTAGGCATGGCTCTGGACAGGTATCACATCATGTACTGCGACAGCAATGAAGCTCCTAATGTTTATCAAACCGAGGTAAGGACTGGTGTATTACCAGACTTATATATAAATTATTATAGTTTAAAAAACTGAAACAACCGACTTCAAAATTAGCAGTTTCGTTGGTTCACTTGGACTCAATGGTTTAATAGTTATTTGTTATGCAAGGCTGCAAAGTTGATTTTGGTGCGAGTACTTGTATTGAATCCTGAGCGTGGCGAGGGTTTCAAAGGTACGAGATGCAAAATAACTTTGCTGCCGAGTGAAATATGTACACAATTTTTCACCTCACTTCAGGAAAACGCTAGGTGCAAAAAAACAGCTTAGTTATAAAATTTGTGTTTATTCGTTTTACAACTCGTTTTATTCGTTTTTATACCAAAAGTCCACTGAAAATGCATTAAATACTTATTGAATCGCCTGCCAATCCGTTTGTGTCTCAATTTCATTGGAGACACAAACGTATGGAACAGAAAAGTATGGAATAGAAAGGTTCGAATTTTCTTTCCACGCTAGCAGACAAAATGCACTTTTGCACTCAGGTTTCTAATGAAAAACAGAATCTTTCCGAGGTTGTGAGGTGAAAATAAAATTTGTATAGGACCAATCTGAAAGTGTATTATCATTTTAAACAAAAGAATTGATTTTCAAATCGGCTTATAAATGGCGGAGATATGAGGATATGCTGTAGCAAACATAAAATAAATACAGCAGAATCGTTAGCATGCTTAATTTTGAAATCGGTAAACGTAGGGTTCTTCTAGCTCAAAACGTTACGTCCCCACTTTTCCTTAATATTATTGTTTCCATGGCATTTCTGCAAGACTGACGTATTTTAACCGACTTCAAAAAGGAGGAGGCTCTCAATTCGTTGGAATCTTTTTTTTAATTAAGTATTTGTATGTTAGTTCCCCGATTACGCCGAGATCAATTTGTTTTTTTTTTTTTAATTTTGGTCCCATAGAAAGTTTATCAAAATCGGTTCAGTATTTTGGATTTTATAACAGAAAATATTAACGAATAAGTAAGCGAAACGCTTATTATGAAGCCGTTATTTTTAGTTTTTTAAACGATTATTTGATAAAACTATCAATGACATACTACTATTAAATTCTTCCGTGGTTTTATTCTCACAGTCTCATTAATTTAAATTTGAATATGTTTTCAGGATATCGGAGGCAGTAGTTCCGAAATTGTCCCGCCGGTGCCGGTGCGTACCAACAACGCAATTTGCAGGCGGAAAATGACTGATTTGGTTCAAGAACTTGCGGATTCTCAGATTATTTAGTTATCAGAGATCAGCTTTTATAAATATCGATATCGTTAAAAGCTTTATAAATATCGATATCGTACACACACACACATACATCTCTAAAAATAATAGAAGTGAAGCTACTGCTTTGATAAAATTGATTTATTTAACAAACTTGTAAGCTTGAGTTATTGTTACCTAATAAGTCAGTAACGTATCAGAATCCTGTATTTGAGTTTTAGCTATATTATAGTAACTGACTATTTAAAGAGGTTCTATAGTTAAATTAAACATTAGTTTTCCACTTGGGTGTATATATTTTATTGTATTTCTTTTAGTAAATAAACACGTAGGTACTCGTACAATAAGACATTGGTGTTAAATCTTACAAATAATGTAATATTATATATCTAGGTACGAACGAATATATTTATATTTTGTGACATTTGACAAAGATCTATTGATATTATAATATTTCTTGTACGTATAAAAATCAGATCATTTTATTTACGTCTTTGTTTTAATATATCTTACTATTTTATATTATTATCGTAATATTTAGTACATTATTCAATAAAAATGACTTCGATGTAACTGGGATTCGTATTTTAAAGATAATCAAAAACCAGATGTGTTTCATTTGAAATAAAAATACCACACATATACGTTAGGTACGTATGTGTGGTATTTTGATTTATAGGTAAATTTTTGTTTGTTGTTAGTAGAATTTCGAAAATCGCATTTTTATCGATATTATAGTTAGTAGTCGATAATTATGATTATCGATATCGATAAATCGTATCGCGTTCCGTTTCAACACGCAACGTTATCTTTCTAAAGCTTTTCTTTTGTACATATTCCTAACGAATAGGTATCGTAAGAAAAGCGGGATCTTTTTGTTTATTTCTTTCTTAATAATTATATTTTATTTATTTCGTATTAAATAGAGAAGGTTAAAAAAATCACATCTGGATTTTGAAACCCATAAATGACTCCACAACTTACAATTTATGTAAAACATGGTAATTTAAATTAAATACCCGTACTAGCTCGTGGCACATTAATTCAGATTGAACATACTTCGAAATTAAATAATACCTACAATAATCGTATAAAAATTACGTACGGGCTTACGTATTATAATAATTTTAATATAACAGATCTAATTATATTAACTAAATCAGTCATTGAAAGCTTCAGATTTTACGTTGAGATTCTAGCACCTATATTAATCTGAAGTTTCCAATAATTTATTATTTATAAATTGTTAATACATTTTATATTCATACTAAAATAAGACACTATTCAAAGGCACTTATTGTTACATTAAATTCTCACGGACAAAACACTTTGTTTTTTTTTATTTTAAATAAATAAAATACGGTATTTTAAAATATTTTATCGTGAATTGTCGCACGTGTGATTTCAATATCATTCGTCAATTTTCTAAAGTATTTTTTATCGAAAATTATTTTGAATAGCAGCTGCAGTTCATGTTTATCAAATAGCGAATTATAAATTATTTGTTTTTTAACTAAAAAAAATATCGTTACACTTCGCCCACTATCGCACTTAATTGACATTACAAGAAGTTCAAGTTATCCGTGGCACCATGCTCACTTTTTATAACAACCATATAAAGAGGCGAAGACATCGTCACTGAGCACATACGGCGGTATCTTGGTACCATTTTTTTGTTTTTGCCCTGGTAACAACTATCAATATCGTAATTAAAACATACGATATAGTGGTTCAACTCAGTATTCTTAATTTTATCATTTGATTAACATGGACTACAGAGAAAATGATAATCAACTTTTTTTTTCGCAAAGAGTAATGAAAACTAAATTCGTATCAACTGAAATACAAAAACAGTTTGTGTGACTTTCTACAGCACTTTCTAGCACCATTCATTTGACACTGGCTCTCAAAACCTGCTGCGTCGTTAAACCTCCTCTTCCTTTCGACGCTTGAGTGGGTCTCATAAAACCTGACGTTTTCGCTGGAGTCTTTAACGGAGGTCTAGCAGTTCCCACGGAGCTTCCACTGGAAGATGATCTAGAAGCTGGCATCCTTACCACTGGTTTTGGTACTGGTTTTGGAACGGGCTTCGGTGAAGCCGGTGCCTTTTTCACGGTAGCTACCGAAGCAGAGCTATTCAAAGAACTTCTAGAGCTTCTTAAAGACGCCCGTGAAGTCGATCTTTCAACTCTCAAGGAGCTCGCTCGTTTCGGAGTTGTTATTCTTTTGGGGTCTAACGGCGTCCGTGGAGGTGTCCTGGTCTCTTTGGTGGAAATTTTCTTTGGGACTACTGGTGACTTTGATTTCGGAATCGGAGAGTCACACTCCACATTACAGCCCGATGAAGCTCCTTGTGACGCGCTTTCTGAATTCAGACTTTGCGTCTCTTCGAAACCTTCATCGTTTAATTCATGCTCACTTTTTACTTTTGGAATTCTCGGAGATGTTGTTCTTTCAGGAGCTTTTTCTGTCTTCTGGGCGGGTCCTGTCAATCTATTTCTATAAGCGTTCCTTGACCAGACTCCTGTAGGATTCTCAGTTGGTGATTTTAGTTCTCTGATAGCTTTTTGAACGTCTTCTTGATTGATAGAAGTCTGCCGCCTCATCCTCAGGAAAGGTTTAGGCTCTTTGGTCGGTGCTTTGTCAGTGCTTTGGTTTTTTAGCCTATCCTGCCAGCGTTTCAATCTGTTTTCTTTTTCGTCCTTGATGACTTCTACTGGTTTCACAGGCTCAGCTGGAACTTCGGCAGGGTACGATGCCTGAATGTCTAATTTTGACGGTCTAATTACTTGAGTTTCAGCCACCAGCTCTGGTGTAAATTCAGGCTTCTTCTCGTCTTCTGGTGAACTCGAGTCCGTATTTCTCTTATAACGTCTCGTTCTTCTAGCTGCTGAAAATCTATCGAATTGGCCGTCACCTAAAATTTCTTGGCACAAGTCTTTCATTTCCGCTGATGCTTTTTCGCTTAGGTTTTGTTTAAATGACGGTTGGAACTTTCTACATGGTTCTCTGTTAGGCGGTGGATTAAACATCTTCCTTTGAGCCGGTGGTGTTTCTATATTATCAGAGTCTATTTCTACCTTATCTGACCTTTCCACATTTTCTAATATCTCTGGTCTGTCCACCCTGTCGAATTTTTCCAGTCTTTCCGGTCTCTTCACTCTATTTAATCTTTCCAGTCTCTCCGGTCTTTCCACTCTATCTATTATTTCTAGACGTTCTATCTTTTCGGTATTGATGTCTTTCTCGTGTGTGACCGTGATATCGGGTAATTTCCGTTTCTCTTCTTCCGTAATGGAGACCAGAGGTTGTGGAGATTCTATTTGTTGCCGTGATCGCTGTCTTCTCAATCGTCTCATCTCTTCATTCTCTTCCGTCTTCCTCCACGGCACTCTACTGTCTTTCTTTTTCGGTTGGACATCTGGAATAAAAATAATGTTCATTACATATTCAATTTTTAAAATATGAACGGCTTGATAATTGCACATATACTACAGTATGAATGAAATAAATATTGTTGTTGTGCTCTGACTGGATGAATGAAATACCTTCTACGGCCTCGATAGTCTTGACGACGTCGCTGTCAGGCAGCACGGCAGGCCTCCACTCGGCGCGCCCCTCCGGTAATGGCTCGAGGGTACTGCTTCGTTCGCTCTCTGTTAACAGTAAATGCACAAAATATGGAATCGGTCCCAGGTGTCACTATGTTTGAATCTCGTTTTGCTGGTTAGTAACTCATACCGGAGTCGTTTTCCAAGGAGCGCCGATTGGCCTGCAGTCGCCGCGCACGCTCCCGCAGCTCTGCGTCGCGTCGCTCTTCCGCGCTGTTCGCGCGCAGCCATGATTCGATCTTCTGACGCCATTCCCTATCAAAGGAATAGAGTTTATATTAGTATAGATATTCTGTAGATTACTGAAGCTTAGTAAAGATACTAATATTACTTAAAGTGTGCATTTTGGTCATCCAGCACTACCTTATTTTACGTTGTTTTCATAAGTGACGCAAATAATAAAAATTTATCTTAAACCATATGGTTAACCGTCGCTCTACGACCTCAACTAGGACTAGTCCAATGCGCTTGTCTATATCCAGTCATTGTCCACAAAGTTAGCATTAAAGACAACGTGTGCTGCAGTAGTTGAGTTCACTATGGACTATTTCAAATTGGAGCTAATCAACGCAAAGTTGAATCCAATGTATGGCGGCGGTAGAACTCGAGGCCCTATTTACATATTACTACGGAAATAGGGCCGCGAGTTATGTGCCTACCATCCTACCACAAAACGTTTAACAACAGTACACACTTCGCTAGTAGATTGCTATTGGCGAATATAGGTAATCTCTCTATTGAAAAGGTATTTTGAATTTTAGCTAATAACTATTTATCGATTATAAAAGCTATATTGTAAAACTTGTCATCAAATGCAGAACGTACAACTGGAAATTCATTTTTATCATTATCTTTGACATAAGGAGTCCACTGCTGGACATAGGGCTCCCCCATAGATTTATCTCTATAGATTGGAAGTTTATTTGCAAGGGGCTTGCATCTAGTGTTTTCCTGTCACTTGGTCATCTGTCCATCTTGTGGCCAGTTTTCCGACGCTGCGTATGTCGATTCGTGGTGTCCATTCGAAAAATTCAGCCCCACCGGCCATCAGTTCTACGTGATATGTGCTCTGCCTTAATGAAAATGAACATAGATGGGCACATGTGTACGTACTTAGGTTTGGCCGGTTCAGGCTGTGGGGCGGGGGAGGGTGGCGCGCGGGGGGAGGCGGGCCGCTCCCGCTCCCGCTCGGGGATCTCCAGCTTGGCGCGGACTGGGGCGCGCCGGGACCACGAACGATCTGGGGAAATCAAGCAGGGGCTGAAATTATATTTGAAGATTGTTTCCTGCTTTGTGCTCTGCATACCTGGACCTAATCTTTAGGAGGCAGCTATCTGTTACTAGTATGTTTGAGCATTTCGATTATTTTTAAACGTTGATAACTCTGGGCTACCTAATCTGCTGTACCTACATGAAGTTTGTATGTTTTATTGTAGTAGTATGTAAAGGTACTGTCTTACCTAATCCATTCCTATCCCAAATTTTTCATAAAATAAGTTAGTAATATACCAGTAACTAATTTGCCAATTTGCATTTGGCAAGAGGCGTGGACTAAGTAGGCTAACCCTTCTCAATTAAAAAATGATCCGTGCTCAGCAGGGTAACAGTTTATACAATCAGCTGCCTTATCGGCAATTTTTTATGACATTGAGAATATGATCTTCATGACCATTGTCAGACAACAGACAGCCATTTATTGGTGAACTTCATTGCATCCATCACCAGTCAAAAGGGTTATCGTAGCCCAGAGTAATTAATATCATAGTCATGATGACTATGTACAGTTACATACCAATTAGCCGATAAGCCAAGAGCACCGATTCGTAACCAACTTAAAAGGAATGAGAAACTACATTTGCTTAGAATCTCGAAATGTCCGCATGAAATAATGAAAATTCCATGAAATCTTCCTCGGTACTTTCACTAAAGCAGGTGGTTGTGATCAAAGAGAGCATCTCACCCAAGCTCCCCCAGGCGCTTCTCTCGCGCAGATCGTTAGCAGCAGGAGAGGAATGTCGCAGAAACTCCAGCAGCCCCTCCTCGTCTCCCTCCCCGGGACTCGCGCGACTCCGCCGCCTCAGGCTGCCCGTCGGAGTCACGTCTACATAGATTGGAATTGGTTAATGCTCAGAAGACACCATGAGATCCACTGGATTACTTGTGCTAGCTTGTGTGACTAGCTTCAACTTCAACCTTAGGCTGCGCCCCCATGTCATACGTCACGGTGCCGTGCCGGATGACATGGGGCCTTTAGCCTCATCATCGCGTGTCATTAACGCCATTGTTATCATCATCTGCACATACATTTTTCGCCAGTATAGCAGTTGTGACAGCAGGCCAGAGCCTCTCTTCAATAACTTGAAGAGCTGGGTAGGCTCGGGTGCATGCCGGTAGGGAGAATTGCACAAAACACCCCAAGCGGGACGTCAGTGCATGGCTTATCGCCCCCACTTTATGAATAAGAATAATCAACGCTTAACCTAAAACACTCAAACCCACATTTTGGAAAACCAGAAAGCCCATAAAGTCTCGTTATTTCGTTCCAAAGATCAGGAAAGCGTGGAGTGTCTATCACTCGATAAATAGCTTTTTAAAAAAACGTCTACCAGCAGGATTGTTCGTAGAAAAGCAAATGTAAAAATTCATAGAATTTTTTTTTTTTATATTATTCAAGTAAGAATCTACAAAACTGAAAGAAAAATTAATTTAAATAAGGATCTACCAGACCTCCAGAGGTCGAACTGGTGTTAACTGGCAGAGAGCCACAAAGAGAACTGGACATAGACCTCCTCCACGGGTTACCAAAAAGACCAGTTGGAAGCGACTTGTCTACATCTTCCTTTCACTTGTATAACGCCGTCTAACCACCTCGTGGCTAGTCTTCCTACCCTTTTCTAAGCACATATTAGGTATCATAAAAAAAAATGATTTATAATTATTTTAATATTTTTATGATTTTTCTTGTCATCACATAAACGCCGATTCCTCTCAGTACATTCTGAGCTGAGAGCTCAGTCTGTCCGGAGCAGTAAAGAAGCCCATACCAGGCGAAGGCTCGTGGTCGTGGTGCCTCCGCAGCGAGCGCCGCCCGAGCCCGTTCCGGATGTCCAGCAGCAGCGAGTCCATCAGCGACTCGCACTCCGAGACCGGTGTGCTGCACACACTGCTGCCACCTGAACCATGCCAACACTTGCTTTAAACGAGTGTGCGCAACAGCTGTACGGAATCATCATCTCAGTCACAAAAAATCCACTTCCAAAAAGATAGGTTGCGCACGGCTTGCATCAAGCGTCTTCCTGCCACTCGTAGAGTTTTCTGTCTTGTGGCTGGTGTTCCTACGGTGCGCTTGCAGAAGCGTAGTCTTCACTTGAGAACTTTTCGGCTCCATCGGCCGTCAGTTCTACGTGATATGTGTCCTGCCCACTGCCACTCTAACTTGCTAATACTCTGCGTATCTACTTGATATTCGTACGTATACGAATCTCTTAATATCTGATTCGATCTCGCAGAGAGATCCCAAGCATATGATAGCCTTCTCCATAGCTCTTTGCGTGAAAGTTGCTGGTAGGTAAAATAAATTACCGATAGTCTTGATCTTAGAGGCGGCGACGTCCCGCGCTCGCCGCCTGGCCGCCGCCTGCTCCTCGTTGGCGCGACGTCGCTCGTTGTCGCTCACAGCCGAACGGAACTTCGTGCAGAACTGAACGAACGTCTGGAGAGGCAACAACAAGTGAAGTAACTAGTCTGTTTACTTATAATTATATCGTGGTAACTTATGAAGAAATAACGTCTGCAAGTATGGTAATGCTATGGTATTCTGTGATTTCGACTGACCAAAATAATTAATTAAAGACGGCAGCACTCTCAATACTACATTTAGTGATCTAGCTGCTCAGACTCTAGCTGGAGCACAACAATTGCGACCTACAGTGTTGCCTATTACATTCTTAAAGTAAGATATATAAGAATGTAATAGGCAACAGTTTTGATTACGCTACCGGTTAGAAAATCCTAATCTAGACCGCGTTGATACATTTTGATGTAATAAAGACTAAATGTATGGGATACTTTTACCAGAGTCTGTTTGAAAAGAGAACTAATGTCGTATTGAGGACGATGTTGTTTTTTAATTATTGTTCGGTTTGCAACACAATTAAGACGTTAGTTCCCTTTTTTAACCGACTTCCAAAAAGAAGGAGGTTATCAATTCGGTCTGAGTTGATGAGTCTTGTGATTTTGATGATATTTGATGATTTGTATTTGCTAGATCATACTTCAGAGGTGGTCCCATATAAATTTTATTAAAATCGATTCAGTACCTACTTTGGTTTTCATAACAAAATAACTGGTAAAATATCATCCAAGCGCCTATAGAAAAGTGAACAGCAAGTCGCGTATGTACGTATATTGCGTATTTTGAAGTCGGTTCTTTCAGTTTTTTGAACTATAATTATTAAACGGTTTTGTTTAGCTTGCCCTGTTTGTTTGAAATGTTTTTCTTTCCAAACAGACTTTATTGCTAGCTTTTATTAGGGAAAACAGGAAAGAATGAACTCTGAAGAAAAGACATGCACTATTATAGATCAGGCGCTAAAAAATCTAGTGATAATAAAATTTATCTAATAAAATCTTTAAATACTAGTAGCAAAGTATTAGAGTGAAGGACCAAAAAACGTTCATTAATAAAGTAGGTACACGGATAACATGAAGAGATGCCTTTTAAAAATGGTGTGCAAATTACGATGATTCCCGTTGTCCCCCACTTCCGTGTCCACCACTGGTGGACATCGACACCTGTTTCAAAAAGTTGTTGTACCTTGAAGCACTCCTCAAGTTTGAAAGAGACAGGGTCCTCACAGAAGAATTCAGCGAGGTGTTTCCTGATGCTTTCCACTTCTTCCATATCTTTGTTCAATGCCGACACTTCTTGTTCTGCCACCTAAAATTAATTTATGCCAGGTAGTTATGGTTGGAAATGCTTTGGGTTAGGCAAAACCCGGAAAACTCTTTGCCTGAAAACTCCTGTACTCAAAGAATGGTCATTAAATTAAAAGTTCATATTAAAAGTCAACCCTAGCTGTGGTAGAAAGAGAAGCATAAGGAAGGAACTTACAACCACTCAAAACATCATAAAACATACGTAATAACGTAAAATACGTAATAACGTTAAATATAACGTAAAAACTTAAACCATTCGTTAGCTAAGGCTAAGATTATTTATTTATTATCTCAACTGATTAAGTTCACAGAAAAACGCAACTTCTAGATGTCAAACTTAAAACAAGCCCATTTTTAGGGTTCCGTACCTCAATAGGAAAAAACGGAACCCTTATAGGGTCACTTTGTTGTGTGTCTGTCCGTCCGTCGGGTGTCAAGACCTTTATCTCGGGAACGCGTGAAGGTATCGAGTTGAAATTAAAACCATATATGCAGATCCATAGTATCTTGCTGCAGAAAGAAAAATAAAGATTCTAAGTTTTCGTAAAAAAAGTTACAACCGAATATATCGTAAAAAACGCACATTTCGACACTTACAAGGAAATTAAAACCTATGGGGTACTTATGGGGTTGACCTAGAACAATGAAATTTGGCAAGAAGCATTGTGTTGGAGAACACAGGAAAAAATCCGAAAACTAGACATTTCTAATTTAATCACAAAAAATAGTATCATGTGGGGTATCATATGAAAGAGGTTTAGTAGCATAAGCTAAAACAGGGTTTTTATATATTTTTACGATGTATATTTTTCGGTTTATGAAGGAAAATATAAAAAAATATATGATATCCCCTTTTTGTCTACTAGTTTGTATGGAACCCACGGTGGGCGAGTCTGACTCGCACTTGTCCGGTTTTATATTTTATGGGATCAAATACGTACTTGAAGGAAGTCTCCCATCTGTTCTTTGATATCATCCTGCGTGTTGGGGAGCTGGATTTCTCTCTTCAGGCCTCGTATCCTGGTTTCCAAATTTTTGATCTCATTATGTAGCTGCTCCACGGAGGCCTTGGCTGCTTCCTCCAGCACGTGGGTGTCGTCTGCGAAGTGGATCAGGTCCTTGTTCTTACGTTCCGCTTGCTGGAAAATTGGGAAGGATAGTTTAGTATTTATTGAAAAGCCGAAGCTGAAACCGATTGTTTGATGTACCTAAGAACTAAAAACCGATTAAAACAGTGTTAACAAGTGGCGATTTGATTTTTGAAAGATTCTCAACTAATCAAGTTGTGATCTGTTTTAATATAGATAGATAGATAACTCTTTATTAAAAGACCACATTATGCAAACATATTTAAAAATGACAGTATTTATATGATTAGCTTTCAATATAACTGATATAGATCTGAAGACTATCTGTAAAATTAATTAAATAAATATTTCTTGGATCCCAAATTTGACTCAATTTTCATAAGAATTACCTACTTATAAATTTTAGGCTCCCATACTAAAGGTGCGGGAGCCTATTTGTGAGGCTATGGTGACTGACTGTCTGTATGTCGGTCTGTCTATCTGCTTATCAAAAAAAATACAGTTTAAAATCTTACGTAGCAACTCTTCTTCTTTTGAAATAAAGGTGTGGTGAAACATACATACTATGTCCTAGTCCTACGTATAATGTATTCTCTTCGACCAACATTTATTTTAGTAGAAGCTGAGAGAGAGAGAGAGAGAGAGAGGTTTACCATAGCAACATAGTGCATGAGATTCATTCCGGGCTTGTTAGCTCGTATGTCGGGCAGCTTCTGTAGGGAAGACAGCTTGACGCCCGCGGCACCGCCTGCGTACCCGCCCGCGTTCAAGAAGTTACCAGCTATTAGGGCTATATACAGCACCTCCTGCAGATGAGACCAAGGGCATAATACATAAACATATAGGTATACTGTATACTGTACAGCACAACAAACACTTTATTGACACAATTAAATTACAAAATAGTAAAATCAATAGAAAACGGCACAAAGAGCGAATACAATAATAGTACAATTAAAAGATATTATGGAACTTTCTAATAAATGAGGCATACTACAAAATTTATGACTTTGTCTATGACAGAGCTTCTTTAAGGAGATTGGAACCCGAATGTAATAGCCCCTAACTTAAATTTGCTTTTTGTAAGAAATTTACTTTGGAAATATAGACTGAATCCTACAAAAACTAATAAAAGTATCTTCCTTAATTACTCAAAACGTCTTAGAAAGATCATTGTTCTAACTAAACGGGCACAAAATAACTTTAAGATAAATTCATCTCATAACAAGTCAAAAACTGCATGGCAAATCATAAATAGTACCAAATTAAATTTACCTAAAGAAGCCATAACAAAAATTGAACAAGATAATGAAGATATAACGGATCCGATAGCTATAGCCAACGCATTTAATAATTTTTTCATAGATAAAATAAAACCGGTCCCTGAGTCAGGATATAAAGTGACTGCTAATATAAATCATAGCAAAGATTCTATGTTCATGGCACCAAGCACGCCACAAGAAATAAGCAAAATAATACAAAACCTTAAAAACACTAAAAGTGTTGGTGATGACGAAATCTCAACTTTCATAATAAAATCAGTAAGTGAGTATGTATGTACCCCTCTAAGCTATATTATTAATTTGTGTATATCCACAGGCACATTTCCGAGTTCTCTGAAAACGACCATTATTAAACCTTTATTTAAAAAAGACAATAGAGAGAAAATGGAATGCTATAGGCCCATTGCACTTATATCGATATTTTCAAAAATTTTCGAGAAGTATGTTTATAATGAGTTAAATGATTATTTAGAGAAAAATAATATTCTATGCAATGAACAAAAGGGTTTCAGAAAAAATAGAAGTATTAATATGGCCATATACGATTTCATTAAAAACGTCTTAATATGTATGGATAAAAGCACTCCGGTGTGCGCCATATTCTGTGATATGACGCAGGCGTTCGATTACGTAGATCACAGAATCTTAGCTAGTAAATTAGAAGCGTATGGAATACGTGGCAACGTTTTAGATTTGATAGAGTCTTACCTAGCAGATAGAATACAAATCACGGAAATCAGTCGAGTCAATCTTAACACGAAAGCAGAAGAAATATATAGATCGTATGAACGCAAAGTGGCGTACGGAGTTCCACAAGGTAGTGTCCTGGGACCACTTTCATTCATAGCATACATAAATGACTTGCCTAATGCTACATCTCAACCTATGACATTATTTGCAGATGATAGCACTATCACTGTAGCATGTAAAACACTTGACTCTTATGAAAACGATATTGTTAAATCTTTGACCTCAGTTATATCTTGGCTTGACAACAATAACTTAAAAATTAACCTAAATAAAACAAATATAATGCATTTTAGACAAAGAGAAACAAACAAAGGTAATATTAATGTAGCATATGACAATAACATTATAAATGAAGTAGAAAGCTCAAAATTTCTTGGATTATATATTGACCGAAAATTGAATTGGAAATCACAAATAGAGCACCTTTCGAAAAGAATAAGTAGCCAAACATATGCCATCGCCAAACTAGCTCGTACTCTAAATATAGAATCTTTACTTAAAGCCTACTATGGGTTAGTTGAATCAATTTTGAGGTACGGGATTATTTTTTGGGGAAATTCAACAGATAAAATTATTATTTTTAAAAGGCAGAAACGCTGTATTCGTTCAATGTTTAAACTCAAAAAAAGAGATAGTTGTAAGCCCTATTTTTTAAAGTATAAAATTCTTACACTTCCGTGTTTATACATTTTAGAAACGGCCCTTTTTGTAAAAACAAACCGGGAGCGATTCCCTACACTATCTGATACTACTGTAAGAAATAGGCGCGACCAAGACAAACGGCGCGTACATGAAGGAAAGACAGCACTGATGCAAAATAGCATCGTATGTATGGGTCCTAAAATCTACAATAAGATTCCTAAGTCAATAAGAGACCAGAATAGTAATTTATTTAGAAAAAAGTTGAAGGCATTGTTATTGCAGAAGTGTTATTATTCTATCAATGATTTTTTAAATGACAAATTTTAATTTTATTTGACATTATGTGTATCTTTTATTGCTTCTGCTTTGTCATATTATAGATATTTTTGATTTGTGTATTAATCTAATAACAAATAATAATAATTATTATTTTTTAATTTTTCGCATGTGCATGATGCTGTCTACCTGACATTTGTACGCCTAATCGGCACAACATGATTTTAAGCGACTAAACTTAGTGTAACATCTTTTATGCACTTGTTGTATAAAATTCTCGTGTTGTATGCAAATAAATTATCTTTATCTTTATCTGTATATTACTGTTGTATTTTCCTATTATTATTATTCTTTATTTTGTAACTTAAGACCAGTTGTACATATATACAATTGATGTTAATTACATTTTCATTTATATCTTGTACTTATTTAGATAAACTGACATTCATGTGTACCTATCTGAATAAAAATGAATTGAATTGAACAATAAGATAGCAAAAGCGATCTCTTCCATTCTCATTTGTGGCTGCTTGGGTTGGCGTGTCAGAAAACATATACTTGAATATTTTTGACTAAATGAAGTGAGGTCTCAAAGTCTACTAGGAATACTGGGATATATTGATAATTCGCGAAAGAGACCGTGTGTTTCTCTGCTATTACTACACCGTTGGGTATAATATATACGAGTATGACTTTGCCTTTCTTCAATTTTGCCTTTATTATCAATGGTTTCTTGACTTGAGTCTCTTGAGCTCTGATAATTCAATAGCATTGCTCGTTGACTTATAATAGGGGTCCTTGTATCAATTATGTGTTTGATGTTGTTTGAATTGGAAATTTGACAATCTACGTACTAGATCTCTTGAAAATACAAAGAGGTAGTATGCAATTAAAGCTCTCCTATAAGGTCCCGCCCAGTACCTTTGGTAAAGCAGAAAGCTCAGAGAACAAAAATCGAGAAAGTTTGTTCGACCAAAACGGCTAATGAATAAGGCAAGTGGATATAATACCTGCAAAGCTCTGGAGGACATGAGGTCATCTCCCGCGACGAGTATCGCGTTGATGGCGCTTTCCAAGTAGCCGGCGGTGGAGGACCACTCCTCCTTCAAAAGCATGCATTCGATACGGAGCTTGTAGCTGGAAACGATGGGGATATTTCAATATTTTGTTTATTACTGTAGAAGATTTTTATTTGTTGTCCTACAGATGGTTTAAGGTTCTTTTCACTTATTGTTACTCATCCACGACTATATCCTACACCCAAAAAATATATAAAACTAGCGGCGCCTCGCGGTGTTACCCGCGTAGCGATGAAAAACGATTATGATCATGATACAATATCATGCCTAAAAAATACCTATGTAATTCCCAAGGTCCTAAAAAATCGTTATACCAAATTTCATAATGATTGGTTCAGGATGTACATATATTGTAAACACAATAACCGTTATTATCAATGTATATCCTGCATATCCTCCGAATTAGCCTACCTACATCAACTCACCAGCGTTTGATTAGTTATGCCCCGCAGTCTCAGTATTAATTTTTATAATAAAACAGTAGATATATTTTTTCTTGGATGTGTCGCTAACTTGTTATTTTGTGAAAGAAAAGCAAATAATTTCTAAATTTACTAAGGATTATCAAATAGTTGAATTATTCGACTCACTTGGGCAGCTGTATCAGTTGCAGCAGGAACTTCTCAGCGTTCCCCAGCTTGTTGACGTCTCCGGAGAAAGCCTTCAGCATCTCGCACTCGTCGATCTCTGGCAGGATCTTCAGTAGCCCGCGGAGCTTCTCCGTGCCGATGTCATCGTGAGAGCCCTCGCGGATTAACTGGATTATGTCTTCGTTGGAACTGGAATAAAGAATTGTGCAGGTTTTGGTATAGGTTTCAAAAAAAACTAGATAATAAATTAATATCATTTTTATAATTACACACTTTGACCATATACGTCAGATATTTTGGCAGTAGAGGCTGGAGACAAAAACAGTCGTTTATCATAGAAGGGGCTTATGTTCAGACTTATGGTATATATAACTAGTATAGAGTCGAAAATTTTGGGCCGCCCGAAAAGTCCCGATATAATCTAACATGCATACAAATTTAAGCCATTTCCGGTCATCTATCATAGCCTGATCAGTAATGCCTTTGTATTTAATCTTTTGTACTATTTCCATTCGTCTTGTCTATTAGCGGCTTCTTATTATTCTTCTTATATTCGGCTTTTTATTAGCGATCCATCCAAGCTAGGTTTTTATAATATCTACCATAATTGTATGCCCATTTAAAAACTAGTCTATATTCAAGAACTGTGGGAGCCCCATTTTTGTGGCATACCTTCGGAACTGCTTTAAGAAGATGTTAACGTTGAGACTTCTCTTGCCATCGAGTAATGAGATCTCTGAAGATTCTTTCCTCGGTTTCCGCTCGCCCGACGTGTCGCAGATCGGACTTCGGCCGAGTCTGGGGGAAGAACCTGCGGAACCTGTTGGATGGATCTGAAAATAAAATATTATTTATGTCAAAAAAAAAGGTTCGTTAAATATATTCTTGCAGGATCTAACGACGCAGTTTTTCGAACTTCTAATGACAGTATGCCGATTATAACAGATGTTTTGTTAATTGCTACACAATTTCGTCGTGTAAGATAATTTACCTGCTGACAAAAGAGTCCTTCGATTTCGGTCCAGTCGAGCTCCGTTTTAGGCGAGTGCTTGTGACTTGATGCGACCAGCGACCAGATGTTGTTCTGTCCTATCACCTGGAACAAATTTATTATCAATATATAGACGTTCAATAATTAATTTAATAAAGGTAATACTTGTTCCCTCATTTACAAGTTCACTTATCTATTATGTTATTATATTTTTGTTCTTCTTACTTGGGTTTTAGTTGAATATATTTCATCTATTCTTACGAATCAGCAATGAACTTTTTAGTATGGAACTATTAATACCACAACTGGGCTTTAACATTAATCAGTACAATCTTCTGCTTTACGCTGATTCCAGCCATTGCTCATTGTAACGTTTATCATCACTTCATTGAGATTGCCTTCGTCTGATTGGCTCTAAATTGTTTTCATGACTTGTCTGTTACCAAGAATTAAATAAAACTCACTTTATTATTAGGTATCTTATTCCAATTAATTGTCTTCATCTTCGTCTTGGGTATGGGTGTCTCCTGCTGCGGCAACTTGATGTCTACCACGGGGACGGGGGGAGGTGTGGGTGTAGACGGTGGCGCGGGGGGAGGAGGTGGCCCGCACGGGGGAGGAGGGATGCACGGGGGAGGCGGGGGGATGCAGGGGGGCGGTGGGGGAATACCTGGGGAGAAGAAAAAGAAACAATATTGGTTAATATTATAGTTCGGTGCGTGCTTTCAGATATGGTTGAGAACAATGGTCATATTCAAACAATGTCCTGTTGCTAGTTAGTGCTGTAAGATCATCAAACAATGACTTTCTCATCACAACCAGTGCCATCGATGATATTATGTCTTCTTCTTCTTCCGGCCTCTTCCCATTTTTATTTGGGGTCGGCTCTCTTAGTCCTTCGCCAGAGACTACGTTTCTGGGTCGTCTGTGGGTCTATGTCATTGTTAGCAAGGTCTTTTTTGACAACATTCATCCATGTAAAGGGGGGTCTACCACGGCTTTTCGGTTTTGATTCAGTTGCAGCACCTTTTTTTTTTCTTCATATGATATGTATCCATGTTATTATGCCATCGATGATATTATGTAATAAAAGTAATTTTAAAAAATTAAACCGACTTCAAAACAATCTAATTAACTGATATGATGATGGAGAAATAACACGAAAAAAAATAAACTGGGCGTCTACCTAACTAGGTGCGTAACTCAACCATTTTTTGAGGTAAGTGTCAGACCTTAAATTTATCACTAATTTAGTCGTATACAGTGTACGTACCTACTTAGGAAGACGCCCTGTTTTGATTGATTTCGTGTTATTGAATTAATAACTGGATTATTGGATACTCACTCGGTGGCGGCGGTGGTGCCGCGGGTGGCGGGGGAGGGGGAGACAGCGCGCGCTGCAGACTCTGCTTCCTCCCGTTGGACATGTCTCTGTGTTGACACGTGCATCCCATCTTAGTCTGAAATATACAGGAAAAGATTTCAACATAAATACATAAGAAACTGTAAAAACTTACTTTGCTCAAAAAGTAAGCATTGCCATCCAACGTGGCAATGCTGCCAGTATTCTTGCCACTTTTCCCACTACCAGTGGACTTATTGAGTAAGTATTTATTTTTTTTGTTTTCTTTATATATATATTAAAAAATTACTTTTTTTACATAAAAACTAGTGATCTATTATTCTAGACTTGCAAAATATACCGTTCTTCCCACCTGCACAGAAACTGTTATGCAGATATCGTCACGTGTTCCTAACATCCGTGAAGGTAACAAATTAGTCACTACTTATTTAAATTATTTTGTTTGTTTGTTTCATATGAGACCCAAATAATTTTACAACGGGTACCTACAGTATATATCATTTCTTTAGTACCTATACCTACTAACTCAGTAAAGCTCTCTTTACGACAGAGGAAAATAATGATTTGCCATAAAAGCACTGTGTTTTGTATTAAACAAGTTGTTACTGATTTTTTAGTAATAATTATATCAAATATAAAAAAAAAGAATATATTATTTTTGTGAAAGGCGCGTCACCGACCGAGAGTGACGTGTGCGCTGCTCCTTTGAAAAAGACCACTGAATGCGGTTGAAACTATAGTCGGATATTTAACTTTTATCTTAAGTTTTACAATGGAGGATTTGTTTGAATTTTACTTGCCCGAATCCGTTTCGTACAATTGTCTGATTTCAGATATTTACTTGACACACAAGATTCTGATTCTATAACTTTCATGTTAGATTTCTGTTTATAATATACAGAAACTTTCGTGATACAGATAACAAATATTCGGTTATCAGATTATCAAATAAGGGTTCGGGATTTTGATAAAGTATCTTTTGAAAAAAAAAAAAACGTTTTCAGGGAATTGATATGCCATATTTCATAATTAGAATTGTATATACTTATTCTACCCATCGTTGCTCTGATAACCCACCTGGACGCTCGGAGCACGCAGCAGTTTGGCGGCATCTTCCCTAGACTCCAGCAAGGTGGCTCGATGCACCAGCGTCTCAGCTGTGTCCCACACGATGTCGCTAACTGGCTCCTTAGGGTCTATCCTCAGGAGATGCTGAAGGATGCTCAGGAATGGTATTTCTTGAGGAGTGTCTGACACCTGTAATATAAATACAATGGCTTAATATTACTTTGCGAAGATATAATGTTTAGTTTATTTAATTTGAAAGTGGGAAGACGCTGGCTGCAAGCTTTCAATCGGTCTTTTTGGAAATTCATGGAGAGGCATATGTCCAGCAGTGGACTTCATAAGGCTGATATGATATGATATGCTATTGGCCGAGCATCAGAGCCGTTTGAGGTCATATTTGACCGTCATTTGATATATATATTATAGATTTAGAGGGTAAGATGTAATTTTGGTTTGTAATGTGAGGGGGTCACCCCATTACCTACATAAATGCAAATTTCCCTCAAGTCCCTTGACCGAGTATTGCAGTATGCCCGGCAAAAAAGCAGCTGGCATACTCTGTGCTACTTTTTCTCTCAGTCCTATCTTTATAGAAAGTATCTAGCTGGCTCGATGATGTCACACAACAGTACCTGTTTCAGTATAGCGTAGAAGACGTCCAGGTGTGAGTTGAGGTTGATCCCGCCTGGACCCTGCGCCTCATCGCTCTCGCGTTGCTCCTCGAAGACATCGAGCTGGACACCCAGATCTGGGTGCGAGGCTGCTTCATGTCTGGAGGAAAACGTTCTTAATAAGTATCGTTAATAAAGTTCGGTAAGTAGTTGACTTTCGACTTTATGTTTGTGGGTTCAAATACCAACAATGAGATTAAGACGGCGAGAAAAGTGTCAAAGTAAAAAACCAAAGCATGTAAATGTGGCTTCATATAACCCATAAGAAGTCTACTGCCGGACAAAGGCCTCCCCCATTGATTTACACGTTTATATAATAAAATAAACAAAGAATATACCTAACATAAAAAATAACAACAGTAATGTACTGAGGAAGGTTATGTTGGCATAGCTTAATAAGTTAGACTATAATGGCACCGAAAATATGTTAGATGCTTTTTATATACTTACAATAACTTATTTGATTATTTTCTGTATTTGCGTAGATTTGTAATATATTGTAACTGTATAAGCACGACTATGAATTATATTATGAAAAGTCATTATTTTCGGAGAGGCCATTGGTTCCGAAACACAGTGTAAACTAGTTCGGAGCCAATGGGTTCACATTTAACATGTAAATATGTCTTTGATCGAAATAAATGTATTTGTATTTGTATTTGATTACCAAAAAGACAGGTTGGAAGCGGCTTGTATCTAGCACCCTTATCCACCCTATCCCTGAGTGGGTTTTTGCCAATAGATATAATCTGGGTGTCTTTAAATCGTGAGTGAATTGGTTTCTTCTAGGTAAGCGCGCTCCATCGTAGACCGCAATATCGCTTAGCATCATGCGAGTTGGCGGTCAAGCATAAACCTATTTCTACATAAAAAAAAACCCTTTGGTATAACAGGGTGATCGTGATCTGATATAACAAATAAAATCACCCAAAGTCTGACAGTTTTACTTGAGAGCCATACACCATCTCGGGCTGGAACGGTAAGCGTTCCAGCCCTTATCTTAGACCATACTATCATTTTATCCTATTTTTACCCTGGTGAACTAATCTTAGATTATTATCTAAGATTAGCTCCAGGATCCAACTAACGGCATGTTTCCACTGAGTAAACAAAGAACTAAAATATACGATGCTTTTAACTCGATACTGGAAGTGTTTAACTGAGTAATATCGGAATGAAGTTTGATCCTTATTTAGGCAGATAATTAAAAGCGTGAAACATCGTCTTATTCACGTTTTTCCACTTACAATCAGTATTATTATTCAGTGCGTCTCTCGGCCGCCATATTTGGCGTCGGATGCGCCTACGCAAGCGTGCCTTAGCTTTAATATACTGGATTATTGTACCCTTGGGCTTTGGTCAGTTGGGTATAGGGTTACCAGATATAAAACTAATATCTGTTTTATTAGGAAAGTTTTCTGTGGCTGAAACATTGGACATTTAACCGCAGCACCTGATGTTAAACTAACGTGTTAGATCTTAGTGCATAACACGTAATAAAACGCTCTCTCTTGAAGTGCAGGATGAGCCAAATAAAATGCAAAATAACCTGTACTATTA
Source organism: Lycia hirtaria (assembly GCA_947563715.1). NCBI lineage: Eukaryota > Metazoa > Arthropoda > Insecta > Lepidoptera > Geometridae > Lycia > Lycia hirtaria. The sequence goes on from OX387380.1 coordinate 9,456,016, forward strand.
TTATAAAAGCAAGAGTAGCTTATAGATGAGAGATTACTTAGTAATTTATTGTGATTAAATTACTTTGATTTGTAAGAAACTCTTCAAGTCTTGATACATTTTATGGTAACTTTTCCCCTAATTTATATCTTTGTTTCTCGATATTTTATCGTGAGATCTCGCTTCATCTGGTAACCCTGGTTGGATGTCTTCGAGGATAGGATCAGTCGGAAAGGATTGCGTTACCAGGAATATTTATTAATCTGGACAATGAAAGGATTGTTCGTGATTTCCTTCAGGAGATCCTAGTGTGAAGCCAAGGATATCAGATCATTGCAGATAATATAACATGCACCTACAAGCTTATTATTTTATAGAAAACTTATCCAATGTCTTATTTGACTCAAAATCATTAAATAAGAAACGTATATTTTTTTTCGATTTAGTACCTTTTTAGCTTGCTGTGTTGTAAATTAGCAACATTTGGATATTTTACTCGGACGTATTAATTATACTTAATTGTTTTTTTTTTATCGTACCGGACCTCTCTTTAGTCTTTAAAATTTAAAAAGAATAAAAGGTTAATATTTCAGACAACACCATTACGTCCATGCTATTCAGACAAATGTTTGTCTTGGATGAAGATGGAGCCCACAACCTACGGCTAGAAGGCTGACATAATATTACCAACGAAGCTGCGAGGCCAGCCTAAACCTACAAAGAATAGTGTAAAAAATCCACTATTATATTTTCATTAATTTCTCATAGCGCACAAAGTGCGTCGACTTGTAGATATTTACTTAGTTATGTATAGTTGCCTATACTACGCGCCTAACAAATGCTACCTGACCCCCAACTAATCTCCCAAATCTTTATTGCTAAGTATGTACATTAATTCGACCAGTTAGTCATTCAAAGTTATATGACCATAATCCGATTACGTTACGGTAGTTTTTATACGATTTTTTCCTCATACAAAAGACTTGCCGACTGCGCTGAGTGCAAAAACCTGACGAACGTGGACAAAAACTGCCGACGATAAAAAACATTGATTGACCATAAAAAAGCTATTGTCGATATACAAGAATCGACAGGCGACAAAAACGGACAATATACTGTAGTGTATGTATATACTATACATACTTATGGTTAAGATGACAGAGACAAAGAGCTTTATATAAAAAAATACTTATCAAGTATTTAAGTTAAAGAAAAGCAAAATACCCGTCTGCAGAAAAGCAGTATTGCAGTCTAACTTACAATTCCGTTACGCTTGATAATTATTATGCTGTTGACAGAACAAGCATTAGGAAAAATAACAATTATTATTAGACAAATAAATTAAATACTAGATATGTCATTTGTTTTTTTTTGTTGCCGTTTTTAAAAGTGAACCAATTCAAGTAAGTTTTTATGCTATTTTTGTTTTCCAAAATCTTGTATTTTGGGATGATTCTGTAATAAAGCGCAACACTAGTTTGATTTCGGCGGAATTCTGAATAGGACATCACTGGCTGTTTTGTAATGTTATGCGTGAATACGGCGATGCGTTTTATTACTATGTCTCCTTCATGTAAATAGGGCGAATTCTGTGTCTCCTTCATAAATTTCTACCATGTGTGTGTGTGGAGTAGATATTGAAAAATTTCTTGACTAGTTTAATTGTCCTTGACTTAGAACTAAGACTGGACAAAAAATAAAATGGTTCAATACGAATTATTAGAGTTAAAAAAACTAAAAAATCTGACTTCAAAATACGCAATTTGTTTACTTGGTATTACATTTTTAGGGGATGTTCACTTTGCTATTTACTTTTCTATAGGCACTTGGATGATATTTTACCAGTTATTTTGTCATAAAACCAAAGTACTGAACCAATTTTGATAAAATTGATATGGGACTACTTCTAAAGTATGTCCTACCAAATAAAAAAATAATCATCACAATCACTGCGCAATTGGCGGAGTAATTGGTGAACAAACATACAAAAAAAAATATACAAAAAGGCGGTTAAAAACTATATAAAGCTCTAGGTACAAGCAGACGACTTGCTTCGTGTTTAATTAAGAGCTCGATATTTGTTCTCTCCGCCTGTCAGCAGTGTTGCCATCGTTTATTTGTTGGTAAGTGGGTATCATTATCTTTATTGTCTCTTACCTTAGATTGTTGAGCGTGGGCAGGAGACCAAGGCCTGTAATGGAAAAAAAAACAGAAATTAGATCTACGTACTTAAATAAGATATCTAATTATACAGTCTCAACTAAGGTACAAACTAACTGTCCTATAATGTTTTATAAGGTTCTCGCGATTGTTGCTCATTGAAATTAAACAAATTTTAAACTTTTTTTTATTTTATTTTTTATTATTATTATCTCTTTATTTAAACTTGTGCATGGGTCGTTATTAGTATTTTTAATATACGCAATAAATCCGTCATTTTTTTTTTCATTTCATTAACTGTCCTGTGTAGCTAACACAGGACAGTTATTATATAAGTATAAATTATATTTTACGATTTTTTATCGGCTTCAAAAAGGAGAAGGTTAACAATTCAACTGTATTTTTATGTTTGTTACCGCAATATCTGCATCATTTAAAAACAGGCTTGAAAAAATCTTGTTCGAAAGGATATACTTTCAAATTCGTTCCATAGAAATTTCATCGAAATAGGTTCAGAAGTTTGGTTTTTAAAACAAAATTAAATTAAATTGAAAGAAAAATTATATTTTATTTTTACCATGAGGAATGAATGACGCGCTAAAGAGGAGACGTATACTCAGCAGTGGGTGAACAATGCTTGGTGATGAAGATGATGATGGTGATTGTGTAAATACACCATCACTAGTTTAGTTCTGTTTTTATTAATGATTAAATGTAACAAATAAATGTAAACTAATATAATTTTCCCTATTATCAACTAACCAAAAAGTCTGCGCACTGAGTATCGAGCTGTACCTAAATACCGAGTGACAGTAAATATTAAATTCTGTAACTACATAAAAAATACACATAAAAATATATTCGTACCAATAAACTCGTTCCTGAGCCGGATCCTGTCGGGCAGCCGCGGCGCGGAGATGATGAGACAGTTGATGAACGCCACCAGCGCCGTCTTGTAGTCGGTGGTGGCGGCGTGCTTCAGTTCTTCTACCACCACGGACAGACGGTACCGCTCGCTCTTCAACTCCTGGGGGACGAAGGTCTTTTGTTAAACTGGATGAAAGCATATTCACACTTGTTAGTATGTCTGCCTGCTAAGCCTGCTGCCTGCTGGTCGTGGGTTCGATCTCCACCCAGAGCAAACATTTGTGTGGTGAACATGGATGTTTGTTCTGAGTGTTTCTATTAGACATTTAGATATATTAGACAGTTCAAAAATTAAATTCAACATACGATGGCACGTAGACGTTTCACGTTTCTATGCCCTTAAATTCGAAAGGGGACATCATCATCATTTCCGCTGTAGTGTAAGTGGCATACCTTATACCGGTCGAGCGTGTCGACGGCCCGCGCGTACCCCTCCGCGTTGTAGACACATAGCGCCGACAGCAGCTCGAACACCTGCGGGTAGATTACTAATTTTTAGTGGGTGGCATATTGACGGCTGACATACGAGACATGACAATAGGGAATATGCATGAATTTTTAACAGACTTCCAAAAAGGAGGAGATTCTCAATTCGACTGTGTTTATTTGTATGTTTGTTAAGCGATTACTCCACCAATTATAACTTAATTTCGATTATTCTTTTTTGTTCAGAGGTGGTCCCATATGAATTTTATAAAAAACATTTTAGTACTTTGGTTTTTATATCAAAATAACTGGAAAAATGTTATCCAAGTAAACAAGTTGCTTATTTTGAAGTCGGTTGTTTCAGTTTTGTAAACTATAATTATATTTCAGATAATAGTTTTGATTGATACATTTATTTTAAAAAAGTATTTCGATTGGTCAGTGAATTTCCGAGATATAAACATTTAAAGTTTTAGGGGAGGGGAGGATGCTCTGTCCCTCTCTCGCGAAACAACCGTTTGTACTGAATTGTACGGTGAACATGATGACGTCATCTAACGCAGTCATGTGTTCTCTGTCCAACATTAAATTAAAATGCTTGTAGCTTTATTATTTTTAACGATATATTAATTTTGTTTTTGTGGAATGGATCTATTTGTGATTAGCCTTTTTATGACCAAATAAAAATAAATCATGCATATTACCTATTGTAACGATAGTCGATTCTCATATACGTATTTATTACTTATACATCTTAACTGACAAATTAATAAGAACGGGCTTATATGCTGGTGATACACCAGGCAACCTTATCGCTAAGAGCGATGTCTTCCAGGCAAACTTGTGATGTTCGAGTGTCATATGAGCTTTAGCTTTTGATAAGTAAATGTCTCAAAATCTATAGTCCAATTTTTCGTCTACTCCTGGAGGTAATCTAGGCAAGGTGCTTTATTACTTGTACTACTAATTGGGTGTGAGCTATTTAAAAAAAAACAAATCAGAAATAATTATTAACAAAAGTATGTACGTAGTCAACAAACTAATGCAAATAAAAAATCATGTTGTTTACATTTAGAGGTTAATATATTTTAAAGTAAAAGTAACATAATTGAACTGTCATTTCGACATTAAACGGCGAAATGTCAAACAGATATAGTGATAGCCTTAAAATGTTATCATGACCCAGTTCGAAATGACCTGACACTTGGGTCAAATTATATTGAAAACGGATGCTGACGGAAACTGGATGGTTTATTTACAAATCGTCTATCAAGAGACATTCTCTAGATAACTGGCAATCGGAAGCAATATATATACGAATAACTTGCTAAATTTTGATGCAACAAAAGAAAAGGACAATTCATTTGAATAAGTGTACAAGTGCCAAAATGCTCTCTTAAATCTGCTTTCTGTAGGTTCCGTCCAACAGTTTAATTTTTAAAGGTCATGGTCATTCTTAAAACAAAGACTCGAGGAGGCGGTAGCAGCTTTATATAATAACGACTCATCCCAACTTCCCAAGTCATAAGACGAACCTGAAGGGACATTGCATGACGGCTTATACCGCAGAAAGTTTGAAGGCGAATTTTCCGATACAAAGAAAATATAGAATGCCTTTCCTCAGAAGGTGTTCCCGTCGAGTTTCAACAAAGAACGTTTTAAAATGGGGTCCAAGCACCTCTCCGGGTTAGCAAAGCCACAGCGACGCTACTGAAGTTGTAGTTCTCCATAGGCAACAGTTATAGCTTACCATCAGGTGAGCCGTCTGCCTTTTTGCTTCAATTTTTATAAAATAAATATTTGTATAAATTTTTTGCAGCGTTTTATTTCGCCTAAAAACCTATTATACTCGTAGCTAGCAAGAAAACCAAGTGTAATCCAATCGCAGCATTCAGCCTGTAAAGCCAGGTGTGCTCATCCACAGACTGACATGTCAATAATGACATATACAGGCACATAGTAAAAAAACTATACAGTGATCCAAGACTTTGATGTTAGCGAGATTTACCGCACATACGCGGCAGTCCTGACCTGACGGATAAATATATAATCACAATAAAAGTGATTTTAATCATTAAAACATTTTATTTTATCTAAAAAATGTTGTATTTACATATCTGTAATTATACTAATTTTATCAACCAGAAAACCGCAAGTTCAGTTAGCGTCTCTCATTTGCGTGGTCACTTAGCTTACGAATTTGATCGATACATACATATTTTAGAAGCATGTTTTTCACGTGTCACAGCCCGCATGATAGCCCTTATTTACGAAGGCGAAATATAAGATGGACCCTCTGGGGCTAGCCTTAGAGCTGAATAGAAGACTCCGGGTTCTCAGAACACATACCGGAGTCCTCGGCATTGCGATTCGACGTCTCGGGACAGCAGGCATATTGTCCTAGCCTAGCACCTGGTAGCCTATAGTTAGCTTCACTGGATAGGTAACTGAATGTATTTTACTTGACTTGGGGCTTAGGGCTTGTAAAAAGTGAACCAGTTTTGCCATCATGGATGTTCACTCAGGATTGCGAGAGCGCCGTCGCATCCACAGTGAGAACAAATTGTGCAAGCGGGAAGATAAAGGTGCTCTTTCAGTCCTGACTCATCCTCCATGATTGGCTGGCGGTTTCCCTGGTTACCTGCTTCTTGACTGGCGCGGCGGGCGAGGTAAGCGCGGCGGCGAGTTTGCTCGCGTACTCGGCATGTTCTACGATGTAGTCCAGCCCCACTCGGCTCTCCATGCCGCCTCTGGAATACGAACAACGGGTTATTTACTGCGAAACGAGCGACTGTCTCCAGATGACAGATAAAACATGTACGAAACCAACAAGTCTAAGAGTTTGCTATATTCTTAAGATTTTGACGTCGACAAATCGTCCAAGAGCCATGTCGGAAACATGTACAGAACACCTACCGAGTGACTATTTACCCGACTGCGTAAGAAGGAGGTTTATGTTTTTCGAGTGTATGTATGTTTCTATATATTATTTGTAAAAAAAAATACGACTGGCAAAAATTTAATAATGGGAATTTTCGTAACATCCCACGAACCATTTTGTAACAGATTAACATATTTGCGTCGCTTAGCTGCGCCGTCAAATTAGCCACGCCAGCTCCGAGCACGGAGTACCGTATCTTATAAAGATGGGACGGTGCCACAAAGGATCAACAGCCGTGCCGTTCCACACAACGGCCGTCTCAACTTCCATGGCACAAGTGTCATTCCGTCAGGTATTTTAGAATCGACATGGGCAAGAATGCGCGTTTCGAGCACAGTTACAACATTTAGGTACTAACTTTTTTTAGAATTACTAGTTGAAACTTGGTATGATACATCCATCATAAACTACCATGTTACCTATGTTAATACAACATAATGTATGTGGATGCGCTACGTATATGAGGCGTGCGGACTGCAGGTGTGTATTGTGATGCAGCGTGCAAGCTCAGATCCTGCTCAGATAGCTTTCCGAGAACAGATCAATGATTACAAGTTGCAAGTGAACACAGTATGACGTGTCTCTTTAAAGCCTTTTTAAAGCTATGTATAGATATTTTATTAGTGATTATAAACTACAAATTGCGACCCGCGGCTTTATCGGACCGCGGCTTTATTTTATACGGAAGGCGGTTAAAAACTTAAAAAAACAACGACAAAATACGCAATTCGTTTACTTCGATGACATATTTTCCAGTTATTTTGTTATAAAAACCAAAGGACTAAACCGATTTTGATAAAATTAATGTAGGACCATCTATGAAGTTTGGCTTATTAACAAAGAATAATCATCAATATCAATTCTAAATTGGTGAAGTAATCGCTGAACAAACATACACAAAGCTGAGCTGAGCCAAGCTGAGCTGAGCTAGGGCCAGATTGTGACAAAAACATTACAATACGTAACATTACATTACGTTTTTTGTTACAATAAATTTCTGTCTATGTCTATGTCTTAAAAAAGTACAATGGAATTGAGAGCCTCCTCCTTTTTAGAAGTTAAAAACTACAATCGTGGCAAAGAATGGGAATATAATAGATACCCATATATTCCCATTCTTTGCCACGATTATAGTCCGACAAAATAATAAGATAAGGACGGCAGCGCCCTTAATGCAACATTAGTTCTCTTTCCGAACAGACTCTAGGTTATAAATAACCCTCCCTCTCTTTTGCTTCGCCGTAGTCTGGTAAAAAAAGAGCCGAAAAATAGATATCATAACTGCAAAATTACCAATAATTCTATCTTAGACAGAATTATTCTGATGCCATTACTCACTTTTGACTAAAAATAATAAGAATAAATTTATTTATATTGATACAAAATAAATAATTACATATGACAAGCTTTTTAGATGTTGTCAAAATTATACATTGTAAATTATAAGTTTAAGTTTTTACAAGGAAATAAATGTTTTTGAGTTAGTAGTAACTGAAACAATAAATTTTTGAACTTCTGCGCATTTTATTATATTATCCATTAAAGAAATACTTAAATAACAATATTAAAACTAACATAATAGATTAAACTAAATAATACTCAAAATAAATATTAATAAAATTAAGTAATCATGGGCATCATAGGCCTATAGATAGTTCAAATCAACTCTAGTTGATAGAAAGCCTCTTGGATTTTGGGAATCGTATCTGATTCTCGCGATACAGGTTACGTGCCTAGTGCGGGAATCAAAGTTTTTAAAATTATTTATATTCTTTCATAGACGTAATAAAAAAGATGTACTGAGAGTGAATAGTAATTAAGTTTATTATGTCTATGTAAATAAATATATTTTCATTTTATTTTTTCAAATAATTTCCAATTTCAGGCAAAGTGCTCAAATGCTGGCCGCGTTTCCTCGCGGGATGGCCAAGTAATAGTTGTACACGAGTGGTATACCTAAGGGTGTTAAAGTGGCGGCATACCTGTCCGCGACCTCACTGCGAGGTCTCCCCGATTTGGTCAGGTCGTCGAGACTGCTCCCTGCCCTTACGCAGCCGACATTGAATCGAGAATTTCTGATCTTTAACGGAAATGTACTTATTACTCGTTACTTTGTGACACTTATAGTTTAAATAAAAAGTTCTGTGTGAGCAGTGCTGTTCTGTTAAGGATATCAAATACAACATCTGTTAGGCTCAGTGATGGGTCCGTCGTAGAAGCAGAAGGTCTCTAGTTTTGGCCCCGACCGAGTAGATATTTAAATGTTGAATTTAAATATTTGTTCGGGATCTGTGTGTTAAGTTTAGTGTTGAGATAAATATTGATCTTGCGTATTTCCTTTTGTTTCGCAGCAGCATCTCCCACAGCCCTAACAAGGCACGGCCCTAGCCCTAACAAGGCACGGCCCTAGGCCTAGCAAGTAAGCACCGGTGAGCCCTTTACTCCACATGCTCGCTTGGGTCAGAGGTCGCTTTCACTGCCGACTCGGGAGACAACGCAACAATGCCTTTGTGCAGCGCTCACCGAGTTTCTGCATAATGTTTGTTTACCTCATTATGAATATTTTGGAAAGTCTAGCCGAGGATGTTGATGGGAAGCATAACTTTCGTAAGAGTTACAAAGTAACTGGAAAGTTATTATGGAAGGTATATGGAAGGTATTGGATTCCTCCTCCGCTCACCGGTCGAGCAAGACGTGTCGCGACAACCGACAAGCTAGCGCGTGAGCGTGAATCACTCGGCCGACTACCGTGCCGCTGCCCGAGTATTGGTGTTTGGTGCAAGTTATAAATTTTCCGCAAGTTACAATCTCACTGCTTGGGATCACAGCACGTTCTCCACGCAAGTACATACTCTTTACTTTTTATCGATCACATGACAGTTGCCCTTGTATAGTCATAAGGTGCCACTAACAAACGCAATAATTGAAATCCCAGTAAATTCTGCAGGCAAGAGTGCATCTTTGATCCCTTTGATCTCTTTCCAAAATGCCTACGGACTCTGATGTATCAACCGACAGAGAGTCAGGAAAGTCAGGAAAAACCGGAGTACATAAACGAAAGCGATTGTCAGATGGAGGAAGTGACCCATTAAGCGCGCTAAAAAAGGATCTGATCGAACTAATCGATGCAAAGTTCTCAAATCTGGAAACACATATAATTGAATTAAAGCAACAAAATATAGAATATTGTAAAGCTTTAGAATATATCTCAGCTAAACACGAAGAATTGAAAACAGAAATAGCAGTACTACAAAGAGAAAAAGAAGAGGATAGGAATTATATACATGAACTACAAAATAAACTGGAAACGTCCGACAAACTCAAAAAATCCTCTAGCATCGAAATTAGAAATGTCCCAAAAAGCGAATCAGAAAACAAGGAGAGTCTTTTAACGATGGCGTTTCACTTAAGTACAGCTCTGAAACTTGATTTAAACAAAACTGAAATTGACGACATGTACAGAGTAAACCCGAAGTCTGAAAAAAACTCATTCATACTTCTGAGATTCACAACTATCATTCGCAAAGAAGAAGTCATGAGAGCAGTAAAAAAGTATAACAGAGACCACTCTACTAAACTTACATCCCAACAATTGGGACTGTCTCAACCTTCTGTTCCTATATATATCTCAGAGCAACTTACATCTAAAACGAAACGGCTATTTTTTCTTGCAAGGGATTTTGCAAAGACATATAACTACTTGTATTGCTGGTGCTCACGTGGACGTATTCTGCTTCGTAGGAAGGAAGGTATGCGTCATATTCATATTAAAAGCGAAAAAGAATTGGAAGAACTCAAAGCTACTCAGAATACGACAGAGTTTTCTACCAAGATTGTATAAATTTCATAATACTTTTGGTAATTGCTTACTGATTATTTCTATTATATCTCTTAATAAAATCATGCCCACATTTGTAATGTTAAATTGGACACGTACACACTCACACATTTACACATACCACTGTTACTCATTCCTTACACTAATAACAAATCTTGTTATTGCTATTATTTTCCATCATTTAATTAGTTGTCATAATAAAAACAATATTATCTTAATGCTTACTTCCTCTAAATTGTGTACTGCTAATTACAAAGGAAGACCCAACTTTACATATACATTCTTTAATGGGTAATAAAGAGATTAGTTTGGAATTGGATAAGTATGAAATATCAGAATCATTCCAATGTGATATACAAAGTGCAAATAGACTTATGACTAGTACTAATACTACAAACAAACTTACGATAGCTTGTCAAAACATCAGAAGTATTGGCTACAAAATACCACAAGTAGAAATTTTACTTTCCCGCCTTGAATTCGACATAGATATTCTTATCCTCACGGAATGTTGGCTTAACAGCATAGATTTTACGCCGACCTTAAAAAATTATACGACTTATTGCTCCACCTTAAACAAGACTCAAAATGAGGGAGTTGTCGTTTTCATTCGAAAAGATTTAGCTGCGGATATTGTAGAGCCTCCTGCATTTGAAGCAAACTGTCTAACTATCAAACTTGGTAATGATACAGCCATATTAGCCATCTATCGACCGCCATCTTACCGCAAGCTTGAAAATTTTTTCTGTGCTATAAACTCTATTTTGTCTTCACTCTGCTCTTTCAAAAATATCATTCTAACGGGGGATATAAATATAAATATAAACAAAATATTTGATGAAGACTGCAATACATACTTGGATTTGATGGCCCACCATGAATTATTATCTGCACATACGTACCCTACGAGAGAGGGAAGTTGTCTGGATCACATATTTCTAAAGACTAAACTAAAATCTACTACTCTAGTGATAACTACCACCATTACAGACCATTATACGGTAGTAGTCAGTTTAAATAACCACAAACCGTCTTATATTAAAAACTACTCCAGTACAAAAATTAACTATGAAAATATAGAAAAAGATTTAGATGTAAACATACTTGAGTCTATATTAGAAATCAATGACGTTAATCAAGCTACAAAAATCTTAACATATGAGTTAACGAGAGTAGTTGATAAAAACACTAAAACTTTTAAAGTATCCTGCCGTAAAAGAATTATAGCACCATGGATAACAGCTGGCTTGCTTAGGTGTATTAAACAACGTGATAAACTGCATTACGAAGCAAAATGTGATCCAAGTAACTCCATCAAACTCATAATATACAAAAGATATCGCAACTATTGTGGTAACGTTCTAAAAAAGGTAAAATCAGATTATGACAGGAATGAAGTCTTGAAAGCAGGTAATAATTCCAAAGCTACTTGGAATGCAATTAAAAATATAGCTAACTTAAATTCTAAAAAAAACATAGACACCGACGATTCGCAACTATTTAAACTAAAAAATACTCCAAACGACTCAATTAACTTTATAAACTCTTACTTTGCCAACGTAGGAAAAACCCTAGCTGACCCTATCATAAGCAAAACTTGTCAAGATAAATGCTATACTTCATCATTACCTACCAATCGTGATTCTTTTGTACTCTTAGATACAGACCCAATAGAAGTAGAAACCGTTATTAGGAACCTTAAATCAGATTGCGCTGTTGGCTATGACGGTATACCGACAAAAGTACTTAAAATTACTAAAAATCTAATTATTCCTGCGATTGTTCATATAGTTAACCTTAGCTTTAACACTGGTATCTTCCCAGAATCATTCAAAACTGCACTAATTAAGCCAATTCATAAAGGAGGGGACAGAGGCAGTATCAGTAACTACCGACCTATTTCACTGCTAACATCACTTTCAAAAATTATTGAACGCCTTTTAAATAAACGCATAACTTCTTATCTTAATAAATATAATATTCTATCCAAACATCAATTCGGTTTTATAGCTGGAAAATCTACAGAACAAGCAGTAAATGAATTAACAAATTTTATCGTGCATAAACTAGACAAAAACAACAAGTGTATAGGTATATTCCTAGATCTTGCTAAAGCCTTTGATACTGTCTCTGTCCCCATCCTGATTGGAAAGATGGAGAAATTGGGAATCAGAGGAATTGCTTTGAAACTTCTATCAGACTATCTTACAAATAGAACCCAGAAAGTTATAGTAGGGCACATGGTTAGTGACGATGATAGTGCTGGATACGGGATTCCTCAAGGGAGCATTCTGGGCCCTACCCTCTTCCTTATGTACGTCAATGATTTGTGTGAATTAAAAATAAACGGTGGCAAAATAGTTTCATTTGCAGATGACACGGCTCTCCTATTTTCTGCGCCGACTTGGGAAGAGGTTAGGGATTTGGCAGAAACTGGACTTAATGAGGTAATGGATTGGCTCAGGACAAACATTCTAACTTTAAATTTAGATAAAACAAAATCTTTAACTTTCTCAAAATCTATAATTGGTCAACCTAAACACGATGAAGCCAAAATAAAAGCACATGTTTGCACAACCCAAAGTGAAAGGCTGTCATGTTCGTGTACTTATCTGGAAAGAGTCTCGTTCATCAAGTATCTGGGTGTGGTTGTGGATAATCTATTATCATGGCAGAACCATATCCAGGTACTAGTGGGACGAACTCGTAAATTAATTACAATTTTTAAACGATTAAGGTCAATTATTGAAGAAAATTTAATCATGAATATCTATTTCGCTTTGTGCCAGTCCTTATTAAGCTATTGCACTCTAGTATGGGGTGGCACTTACAAAACATACCTACTACGGGTTGAGGTGGCACAAAGGGCAGTACTGAAAGTAATGCTTAATAAACCTTACAGATACCCGACAGAAAAGCTTTTCAGTGATTTAAAAATTCTAACTGTTAGGCAAATTTTTATCCTAAAAACATTATTGCACACACATGTCACTTCAACATTCACAAATTCACCTCAAAATAAGCGCAGGACAAAAAGACCCGTTAAAGCAAAAAATTATTCCTCATATGTGGCAAAAAGGCATAACTGCTTCTTAGGCCCTTTCTTATACAACAAAATTAGTCAATATATAAATCTGCCTACAATGAAGAAAGCACAATGTAAGAATGAAGTAACTAAATATCTGATTAATCATTCTTATGAAAGCACTGAAGAACTTTTACGCATACATGAATACGAAGCATATAAACCTAAGTAACACTAATTGACAAAAATATAATAGCATCAACACCAACATTTTTTGGACGCACATACACCCCCACACTCTCACGTATGTGAGAGTGACACACACACACACACACATACACACACACATCACGCAGGCATGCACACCCGCCCATGATATAAAATAAAATAACAATATTACAATGTTTTCTGTTAAGCAGAAATAATTTGCCAATCTATTAATTTAATAAATATAATAATAATATAATGTATATCCCTATATGTACCCTATCTTAAATTTGCATATTATTAACAATCAAATTCTTCAAAAGTTAACCCATCAACACATTGAAAAAAAAAAAAAATGCATCGTCAACCAAACTTTCATAACTTGTACCACACACCATAACAAAACACTGAAGCTACCTTACTTTAAAAAATAAAATGAAATATTCAAACAGATTTTTTCAATATTCTTAAGATTATTAAAATAACAAGTATTATTTTAGGGGCTTTCCAAGCTATATTTGTGTATATTGGTAGTAAAAATATTGTTTCATTGTAGTTTCCCTTGTAGGTGCAAAATACGTTGTAATTGTATAATGTTATGGTATGTGACACAGTTGGAGGTTGGAACAGTAGCAGCTGTAACACAGGTATTACCTAGCACGGCTGCTCACGGAACACTCCACTGGCCAGATATACTATATTAATAGGATTAATTGTGCTTTGTTATTATAATAATTAAAATGAGGGTAGTTACAAATGTTTTATAAGTGTTTGGAAATAAATGTATTTGTATTTGTATTTGTATATTTGCGTTACGAAGAAGCACGTTTATGTTCCATCCAAAAATATTTCGACAAAGATGAATCTGAATTAGAAGTATAGGTATCTGTTTTTAATGTCTATTTTTCAGCACCCATCAGTGTTTATAACAACTAAAGAGATAAAGGAAATTGCAGGTGTTAGCTTTAAGCTTCTTAGTCTGACCAGTTAGGTACATATTAAGTATGTACCATAATTTTAATTACTGCATAGTTATTAAAGTCATATGTTTGTCAAACCTCATTGTGATCAGAATAATGGAAGCTACCTTATAATAATTTATGAATAATTTCCATAAAAATTAAATAAAAGATAAAATCCCATTTATTTTGTAAATTCATTTTTATACCAGTAATTTTGACCCCTCCTTGACTGTAGTTAGCAAAGTTGCCCCCATCTTTAGCCATAAAAAAAGAAGTTGAAGATTGAGCTTGAGTCCGCCTGTATTATAATCCAAGTACGCTGAAGGTAGTGATTCCGCAACAAAGTGTATGGTTATAGACGGTGGGCTCATTGATTCATTTATATCTCGGCTAAGTACTGCAGACGCAACCGGAGACTTTGTCTCAACGAGCCGCTTCCAGAGCGATGACCCACATTAGGCCCGACACAGACAGTTTTAGTATGTATCTACGAGAAGTGAGTTGTGATTTAGTTGCCTGTTAGGTAGGACAGTCATGTAGATGAGTAACCAGAACCTAATTTAATTGTGATAAAGCGCGGTAAAGTCTATTCCTTTTTTATACGTTTTATATGACGTCGTCATATAAAGCTTGTCGAATTGAATTGAAAATTATAGAAGTTTATTAAAAAGAGTGCAGCAAACAAGTACAATCTTTGCCTCATGTCTAACGATAACCGTCGCCGTTACCTCTATAGACATAAAAACACACCCAGCGATATGTGTCACAGTGTATCTGCAACACCTAGTGTCACTATGGTGTCACTAATGCTTTGTTTGCCCAAAAAAGGTCTTAACTAGAACGACATTCCACATCGTGGAAGAAACGTCATGAAAATCTAACAATGTAGAGTTTTCCGGAATCCAAAATATCTCGGGAGGCTTTGAAGGTGTTATGACATGCGGTAGTGAAATAAACTTCAAATTAGATGAAGCTCTTCAGAACATTTAGAGAAAAAAAGAAACGTAAAATTTTTAAAGAAACCCACTCTTCTTTACAGACTAATTGTATTGATGTTATTTGGAAACCTTGTGCTGACGGTTCTAGAGACTCATTTGTGTAGGGATGCGAGAGGCTGATGCTGGTAAGTCGGAGTACTCCTATAAGTCATATTATTGCGTGAATGAAGACATGAGGGAAAAGGGAGTGAGTCCAGAATATATGACGAATGACAGAGATGAATGGAGAAAACGTACATACTGTACCGACCCCACATAAGTGGGAACAGGGTAAAAAGAAGAAGAAGAATATTGCTTCCGTGAGAACTGCTGCCCTAGCATGGAAAGTCAATAAACCGTTTTTATCCTCTTTGCTATGTCAGAGTTGTCAATGTCAGTATATACCTACTTTATTTTCTCTTAAAGGTGGATAAAACGGTGAACGGTGTTTATCTACATTCCAGGCCAACATTGCAGTACAATTTATCGACTTCTACACTAAATTATAAGTCTGTATACACTGTCCATCTTAGTTGACTAACGCACTAAACCCCTTACCCATTGAAGTAGTAGTTCATACCAGACATTAGTGTTACGAGATATGTATGTCTGTTTGTACCGAGATCTGTGGGCTCGAGATATTGATATCTTCAACAGTTCAATGAGGTGTAGAAAAAGGTTCCTTTTTTTGTTGGTGTTTTTATAAATGTTTCATTGAAGAGTGAAGTGGCAGATGTGTCACATCGCGCATCAAAACAAAAAATGGTATACTTACATGACATTAATGATATTGATCATAAATGTTCATACAACATCCTTACC
This sequence comes from Lycia hirtaria, assembly GCA_947563715.1. NCBI lineage: Eukaryota > Metazoa > Arthropoda > Insecta > Lepidoptera > Geometridae > Lycia > Lycia hirtaria. The sequence continues at coordinate 9,472,280 of OX387380.1, forward strand.
TTTATGTAAAACGTGTGCAAGCAACCACTTAGCTTCATATTAAGCTAGGTATTTATGTAAAGCTTATTTACCATGCGCGTGCGCATTACATCTAGGTGATCAATCGGTTGCATAACCGACCGGTTTTCAAGGTCTCTGTCGATACCAGTTCAAGTGGCTTGACAATGAAAATATAATAATACAATTTTTTATCTAACAAAGTAAAATTGAGGATTAAGACCCTTACCAAAACGGATACATGAAACAGATATGACGAATTTTTGGAGTCGGTTAAAAACGGAATCAGACACTTAGATATTGGTATTCATTTTCACACAACGTCATCTAAATATATAACTCTTTATTATAAGACCACATTGTACAAACATATTAAAAAATGACAATATGACTATGGATAATCTTTCAATAGGCAGTCTTATCGCTTAAAGGGATCTCTTCCAGGCAACCATAATGTATGTCATCTAGCCTGAAACTAAGTAAAGCTTTTACTATGGGTACTAGATAACTGCTAGATTTGTTATATACCTATTTGTTTTTCGTATATACATAGTATTAAGTACACTATTTTTCTTATTTGTTACATAAAAACACCCAGACACAGAACAAAGATGTATTGCTCATCACACCATACGTTTGTCATGGTTGGGGATCGAACCCACGACCTACATCTTAAAAGACAGACATACTACCAACTGAGCTGCGAGGCCAGTCATTTATTTGCATATAGTCGCAGACGTAACAAATCTTGATTGTTTGATTGAGTGAACGAGGTCTCTGCATCAACTGGCAAAGTTTTCTTTCTTCTGTCCGGATGTTTGTTGCTACTCGCGCACAGGTCGTATTTTTGAACCGATCTTTACTGAACTTGGTATTCAGTTTCACATTTCATAGTTTTTTTGACGTCAGTGTTTTTTTATTAGTTTTTTTATTTCCCTCAAAAAGGGGAGAAGTTACCTGCGGCGATAGGTATTTACTGGTCAATTTTGATATTTGCTAGAAATGTTTGGAATTCGTAACAAAAATTGTAAATATGAGCAAAATTTGTCAAGAATTTGTAATGACAAAAGGCTCGTATGAAAAGAGGGAAAGCTTAAATAATACATATTTGGCAGAAATACTAGATACTCAATCCTGAATACCTAAGTGTTTAGAATATGAACAGTAGAACTCGTGAGCACAGATCTTTTTACCCGACTGCGTAACAAAGAGGGTTATGTTTTTCGAGAGTTTGTATGTATGTTTATATATGACCGCCTACAACCCACACGGCTTGACCGATTATGATGTGCGAGGTGTCGTTAGATTTATCTTTACTTCTTGAGTGTCATATACATATATTGTAATAATAATAATACATCTCTCACAAAAAAGTGTGTTTTTTCGTTAACTCCAACGAACTTTTTCGTAATAAACAAGTGATTTTATTAGAATTATTCTAAAGAAAGCGCATTTATAATTTCATGCGGTCATAAGAATAAAAGTGGCCTCACTGATCAGGCGAGTGCGGTGAGGCAGCAACACCATCCTGAAAGTTGTGTCAAAAGATCTCAATGCGCCTGCACTGAGGCATTTCACGCGGACAATGATTCCGCCAGGAATGCCTCGCAAGTAGGTACATGACGCAATGAGTGACTCACTGAAGTATTTTTATATTTTTCGTAAAGTAAGTAGTATAAGTACTAACCGTAGTTTTAAGCCCTTACACTTGTTACTAACACATTGGACCTTGATGTCTGTATATAAATTATTTTGAGTATGAATTTGAATAATCTTTTACACCGATTTCACACATACTTTTTCACAAAAACGAACACTCGACAGTGTTTCAAACATAATGTAATTGTAAGTTAGACTGCAAAAGTTTTTCTGCAGTCGTGTATTTTAATATAGATACATGTTGCAATAAGTATTTATTATTTCAAAAAGTTTGTGCTCGTGAAGTTTAATGTTAGTTATCATAAAAATAGTAAAAATTCTAACGCGCAGCTTTTTTCAACGAATAGGAAATGAGTCAGTATTTTTAAGACTTTTCACAGTGTTTTCCAGTTAAATAAGTCGTAAGTATTTAACGCGTAAAGCCCGGCCAAAGACCACTTCCTTGCAGTTACTTGGTGTTAAGGATGGTGAGTCAGGTTGAAAAAACAATTAGTTGCAGGGGCTTGGCTCTACAAATTGAACATTAGATTAAGCTTGAAACAGAGACAAAAATTTTGGTTATCGGTTTTGTCATTTTGGAAAACTAAAAGAGATTCGTTATCGAACTGACGTCATAGTCCATATTTTAGCAAACTGTATGTTATAAGATTGTGAGTCTGAGTACTTTTAAAGGACAACAATAAACTACAAAATAGATAATACTTTATTAAAAACCACATAATAACAAAATTACAGAAAGATAACATTAAGAACTTAGGGCTAGGCTTTTAACTGGCGGCCCGAAATAAGTATATAAAAAAAAAAAAAAAACTGATTTCTGCATATTTTGAATTCGATTTATTACCACGAAGTATTCTGGAATCTCTTCAATTATTTTATTAGTTAGGTGTTAAAATATTTAATGTATTTTTAACAAACATGTGAATTTTACCCATTTAAAAAAAAAAAAGTAATTAGAACGAGTTGTTTTTTACCAAAACATTGCACATTTTCTATTTTACTTTACAACTTCGAAGTTATAACAAAAATTCAAAAATAATAATACTATAAGCACAATGCTAGACTTTTATAATTTTGATCAGATAAAAGAGATTCATCAAGAGAGCAAAGAGAATTTGTTTTGTGCACGGTAAACGTTTCTCTTAAATGCTAGTTTTCATTTTATATTAGACGATATTAGTATAAATTGTGGTCAAACGCTCAACAAGGGAACTATAAAAAAATATGAGTAATATCTCTACAATATTTCTCGATTTCTCTTAAATTTAATCTTCAAACAGAATGGTCCAAGCGGACTCCGAAAGTCTCCTGCCAAAGATTTTCCTTATCATATTCCACCACTTCCTTTTTCTATTTGGTAGAACCTTCTGCGTCACGGGTGACTCACACCATGCTGTGGCTCCCATGGATGGCACAAAGGGACAGACTTACCATAACTACATTGAAGACCTATTGTTTGTATTTATAGTAATAGGGCTGCCTGAGCTATTGTTGTCCGATGTATGGTACGCAATTCGGTTATGATTATTTGATGATTGTAAAGTGATAAATCATGTTATGAAAATGATTTAATATATGATGTAATAAAACTTTTAATATAAAATTATATTCTACAATAAACTAATAAACTAATTTGATTCTAAATTAAATAAGTATCTAGTAATATGTATACCTATTTGTCGGTATTATATCAGTGTGATCATACTCTTCCGCATCCATTACTTCAATGTTAAACATTTATTTATCTGTTGTTTCCATTATTAACCCACGACGCAAAACGCAGTGTCATAAATTTGGCATGTATTTGTCTGTAGCATCGTACATCCCAAAAGAATGAACCGATATTTATAAATTTTCTTTAAAAATTGATTTAATCGCGAGCATCTGTTTGAACAAGGTTTTCTAAGGGTTTTGCGATTGTTTCTCAGTGAAATTAAACAAATTTTAAGCTGTTTTTTTAAACCCTTATAAACCGATCTGTTTTAATCGATCTATCTTTTTTCTTGTCTTTTATAAATCGATTTTCAAAATTCTTTTTTTTTGTATGAAAGGATATATCTAATTTCAGATTGGTACTATAAACATTTCATCAAATCTCGTAGTTTTGTTATTAAAACAAAATGGCGCATTTTGAAGCTTTCTTTTTAAACTATGTATAATTAATTATTGTTAGAATATAGGTGAATCTACGGGTTACAGTTAGTAGAGTTTAAAGTTGGAGTGATACTGTACGTGAACCCAGCCCTACAGACCGGAAACGTCATGTTCGTATGGAGTGCGTGAGGAGCCAATGACCTGGTCACCATGCGCGTGAGTGGATCCGCTATGGGTCATGGTTAAAGCTCATTAGTGTACACGGGCGCAACCAGGGCCTGGATTCTGGCGCGATCGATATTATATCTTACTGTCTCTCTCATTTAAAAAGTAAGTTAGTGATAGCAATGATATTTTGGGTGACAGTAAAGTAATCTCGATTGTCCTAGAATAAGAGACCATAACTTAAGAAGAAAAGAATAAGGTACCATAACTTGTCCAAACCTCTTTACGAGGATAGATATTTACCATCGGCTCGCTTGATGTTAGGATTAGATTGCTCAAATTATGCTGGATATAATCTAGGTGTCTTCAAATCGCGAGTGAATAGGTTTCTTCTAGGCAAGCGCGCTCCATCGTAGACCGTAACTGTCGCTTAACACCAGGTGAGTTGACGGTCAAGCGCAAGCCTATTTATAAAAAAAAAAAATTAAAACCACCACCGGAATTACACTGAAGTGTTTGATACTTGACGACAGATAAAAGTTGAGTTTTCCGGTTTCCTCACAAGTTTCTTCTGTTAGTGGCAATGATGATGAATATCATCATCATCTTCTTTGGGGGGACGACCCAGGGGGTTCAAGTAGAATTTCCCATCCCACTTGGTTATGCGTGCGTGTCTCAACACGCGCTTGGCCAAATTAGTGACCAATTCATGATGTGACTCACGCAATTCATTCATTGGTATTTTTATCTAAGAAACTTATTATTTCAAAAATAATTTAAGCACCCACATTGTGAATCGTAAAAATAAAAAATTGTTCAGATTTTATTAAATTAAAATTATATATCTTTTTATAGCGTTTTAATATTTTTTTATATTAAATTATTATTGCGACCATATGGCGTCAACATATTTGAACAAATGCGTCTTTTGTCTAACATCTCAAGCAGGAAGCGTGCTATACCACTTATGGTCGCATAGGGGCCATATACGAGTGCTATACGCCATATACGGTATATAACTAGCTCGACTAGCCTTGTGTCGGTTTGAAATGTAATAGTAACCGTTTTAGAGCAGGAATGCTGGCCGTAGTTTTAATACGTTGAGAAAATAACTAATTAAGCGTAATAAGGTTCTATAAATAAATAGTGTTTATTTATTCATTATTTTAATACAAAATTGATCGACTACAAAATGGATTAATTGCAAAAAACTAAACAGTCGAATTGCAAACCTCCTCCTTTTTGAATTCAGTTAAAAAAGTAAACATGTTTTTTTTCAAATATTTAGTTGCTTCTTAATAACATAAATCTACTTACAATTATCATGTGCAGAGTAACATCAGGATATCTGTAACAAAAACAAGTCTAGGTGAAACGGAGAAGGTAAATATTTACGTATTTACGGTTTGCTTTATCCAAAATTTTAACTATTATTTTTTTTACTTCGGAGTTATTACAAAATTTGAAGAAAAGCAAATCGTAGAGGCATAACCATTTATGATTTCGATATTCCTTCTTACGCAGTCGGGTAAAAAAAGAGGAATTCTCAAGATAAGATTTTCTCCTATTTGTATGGAAGCACGCAATAGTTTCTCGTAAGTAATGTTTAGGTGCACGGTGTCCTTAATTAGAATGGTGGGTGTGGCCTACCGGTGGGTCGCAGATTCGATTAGGAAACGTTCATATGTAAAGTAGGTACTTTTTGGTTTTGTATACTAAAAATAACAACATTTCGGTAACAATAAAGGAAATCCTACTACTTTTCAATAAAGAGAAAGTTGGATGTTTTCCTGTGGGTGAACGATTTTTAAGGCATGCGACGCCATTTGCTTGTACAAAGTTTCTCGATCAAATACCGAAATCCATTTATTACTAGTATTTATTATATTTATATATTATATTTTTTATTCTAGTTTCACGTCGGTTCAAAAAAATATTATGGATAACCAAATTCCAAGCGGTCCAGTAGATCCCAAGTTGATTGGCTATGCCATAAGCTAGAACAGACCGATATCGTAATGATCATTTTGTGGATTCAAATTCCATAAAAATCAAATTCAAATCTACTCAAATTGTCTACGCCAGAAGCACATACGAACCGAAGATACCTACTGAACAGATACTGCAATCATTTTTCATTTTAGGGAACTCTAAAAACAAACAAAATGTAATACATTAAGACCGTAAAGTGTGAAACTAATTAGTAATCATTTAATACATACAAACACACTAATCCGTATCGGAAACAGTGTGTTCCTATGTTTTCCGACCTCTCTCGAAGGTCACTACGCTCGTGACACTCGTTTGGGACTCCAATGCCACCTGTATTTACATACTACTACTAAATTGTATTTACTATCGGTTAGTGCAATATTTAAGTACTAGACTTGCTTATGACCTAGGGAAATAGATTGATCGTGACTAGACAATTACGGTGCGTTTCCTGAATGCAATGAAATACGCAGACTTTTTTTCGATTTAGAATATTTAGGTATCTAAAGTTTGGTAAAAAAAAGAAAAAAAGAAAAAAAAAATATATTTGGAAATTAAATTTATATTGCCACGCAGGTCCACAAGATGGACAGAAGACCTCATACAAGTGACCGGAAGACGCTGGACGCTAGCCGTTTCCAACCGGAGTTTTTAGAAATACATGAGGGAGGCCTGCCTATGTCCATCGGTAGACTACTTGTGGTTGAGATAATTAAATTATTATTTGACAGGCATGTTTTGATTAAGCTTTGCCGTTTTAGACTCCTATACTTTGGAGAGGTGCGGAGTATGTGGAACATCTTCTGTTAGGTTAGGTTAGGTTAGGTTAAAGCATTTCAATGAAACTTGAAGCTAACGAAATAAATATAAAGCCATTCCATACTTACTTCCGAAACTGAATTGTCATGTTTTATAAACGGCCCTACATAGGTATATAATATGGGAAAAAACCTTCCTTAGAATGAGAACAGATCAGCTGTTCTCATTCTAAGGAAGGTTTTTTTTTAACTTTACAGTATTTACTGGTAATCAATGAACACATATTTTTATTTTATTTTATTTATTTTTGTACTCGTATAATTACGATTTTTTATGTAGTTTAATTGAAACCTCTGTATCGCGCCTTATAATTACTTATGTACTGCACACAATTTTAGTCAAATTGTTTAGGTTTTCCTAATTGTTTAGGTAATCCTGAAAACGTTCAAACTATTCCACGCAATACCTCGAAAGTCAACTTTTCCTAGACAAGAACTGAATTTTATTTTGCAATATCGGGATTGGTCCCATAAAATATAAAACCTCTAAGGTACCACATACTAAAAGTTGTCCATAACGATGAGTACTTTTTATAGTATCGTTGAGTATACAACCTGTATACTTTGATAAGGCCTGTATATAAAAAAAATAACAAAGACATAATTTACTTAATTTACTCCCTATAAACCCACATTTCAAGTTTGAATTTTGTGAGTAGTTTATTTTGGTTTCTTGCCCTAACTACCAAGTATTTATATTTCATTGTGAACAAATACATACATGTGTTCTTGCATTTACATTAAAAAAGAAACAATTTATTAAATAAACCAGGCAGTAGAGGCCAAATAACGCCGGCGGCGCGCGCCGTTACGTGCCATAGCGGCGTCGTTACGTGCTCATGCGTGCCTAAGTAACAAACTCCCGGTGCCGCTGTGCCCACAGCCCAATATGGCACCGCCTTCATGTCGCGTTGCGTATGCCATAATTACCTGCAACTACCATACTCACACGCAGGATGCGCGCACGCATTTAGCTTAGCTACTGAAGATGCCGCCTTTAATTAATCTTGGTTTCTGGAGTACAGTAGTGCTATAAATATAATTCTAATATAGGTAAGTTGGTAAGTATTGACGTTCTTAAACAGGTTTAAAGGGAAAACAAATAATATGAATACGTAGACAACTGGCAACGGAAGATATACACTATATTTTCATACTGCCTTAAAACATAAAAAAAAAAACTTACTTAATTTAAAAAAAAAAACCTTTTAGTTACAATATTTTACCAATAGTGTTCCAAATGCTCACGATAACTAAAATAATCTCACACTCGAGTCTCGACAAATCAGCTATATGCCATTTGGGAATAACCCAAATCCCACGTTCAGTAATAATGCGTATGACAATAAAATTAAATATGATGATGTGATGGTGATGAGAAATGATCTGCATCTTTTAATACATCTTTTTCCCTTTTTACGTCGTCGCTTAAAATCAGGTGAGTTGGCGGTCAAGCGCAAACAAAAAATATATGTTACAATTTGGTTACAATACCAGGTTTCTGTCTTCACCGTCGTACCCAAAGACTTTGCGTAGCGAAAAAAATTGTCTGTGGTCATATCGCTAATGGTAGGTCCAAATTATGATCTACACACGTCAAACCAAATCTAGGATCAGTACATGTCTACAAGTAGGTCAATAGAATAAGCCCCACGGTAACACACATACAACATACTGTTAGGTGGCTGTGTGTGTTGACTTATTCTGTAACTGTGTGTTTGTGTGCAAACATGGCGCTTCAAGGATTACGGCGGCGCGGGCACCTAAATATTGGTCTCAAAATAGAATCAGATTAAATTATTACACTGTTTTTGCGCTAAAACAAAGATACGTCGTAATTTATCCATTAATCTTCAATGCTGAACTGGAACGAAAGATAAACAATGTATCAGCTGCTTCTCTTCTCTGGTATACTGTAAAGTCAGTTAAGGGACTTGAGGGGAAATTGGCGTTTATAAAAGCGATGGGCTGACCCCCTGTAAGCTAACATTTTATGCATTTTACCCTCTTCCTTCTCTCTAACCACAGTCAAATGTGTCGTCAAACGACCTCATAGTAATAGACGTGATTTTATGTATGTTGAAAGAAATTAATTAATTAATTCCTTTATGAAAGAAATCAATTATGTATCAACTAGTTTTTTTTTATTTCTTTTATCTCCACAACATCTTGACCGACCTTGATCATTTTCTAAATTCCTGGTTACAAAATCAAAATGTCACCGACGGTTTTTAGTACTTAATAATTTTAAATTATTCAATGTCGAAATAATAAAGTTGATCCTTATGTATAAATATTAATTTTTTCTTTAAGAAAAATTCGTAAATTGAGAAGAAATAAGGACAAAAATCTACAGTTTTTTTTTAAATTATGCTCATTTGAAAAAATAATCAACAGAATGATACGTCACCACGCCAAAAGCCGATCTACTCGTAATCCGCCACCGACCACGGACGCTGCAGTGTTTGAAACGTCAGGTCCTAAAATTATGTAAAATACACGCGATAAATCCGTTTTTTTTTTTTTTATTTCAATAAAAAAAAAAATAACGGATTTATAACGGAGTAACAAATTATAATCTTAAATTATACTACTAATAATCTGATAATTTATGTAAACCCTCATCAATAGTATTGTCAAAAGTTTATCTGCAAGTAAGACAGACATTTAAGAACCTAAATAAATACAAATACTCCAATAGGTTACGTGCGTATTTCGTCCTCTCCTTATTCGCGATGACGGAGCGCTTCTGTCGCCATTGTTTTTGCGTACGATTGTGTGCTAATCGAGTTTGTTCAACAAGGTTGCTCAATGGTAGGTGTTATATTGTTTTACAACTTACAAGCTCCTGAATTATATTAATTAATTACTACTTATGTAATCATTAGACACCTTAGTAAAATTTTGTTTAGAGTTTGTTTAAATATAGAACAGAATACGGGAACTAACCTAAGGTAATATATACTGCTATGGTATTCTGTGGTCTCGGTTGAACTAAGTAATGAAATAAGGACAGAAGCGCCCTCACTTCCACATTATTAGTTCAATAACTGAACGTACGCTCGATAGAGAATGTACGAAAATAATTATTTACAAAATACTGAAACAACCTTCTTCAAAATGCGTTTTTTTTCAATTAATAACCAAATCACTGAACTGATTTTCATGTAATTTCTATTGAACTAATTTGGAAGTATGTCTTTTCAAACAAACAAAAAAAGAACTTTTCAAATCGGTTTAAAATGACTTATTATTCGGACAAACACAAAAAAAACATACAATCGAATTGAGAACCCGCTCCTTTCTGAAGTCGGTTAAAATATTATTTAGTTTAAGTCCGAAAGTTTGAAAATAATATAAGTGATGAAAACATTGAATGATTATTATCGTTAAATGAAAACCTGAAACAACTTCTATATTACACAATCTTGCATGACATATTTTTTTCAGTTATTTGGTTTTAAGAACCAAAACAAAAATAATCTCTATATATATATAAATCAATTGCTGTTCGTTTCTCTCGCTAAAACTCTAGAACAGCTGGGCCGATTCAGCTGATTTTGGTTTTGAAATGTTTGTCTTAGTCCAGGGAAGGTTTAAATGTTGAGAAAATATCGGGTCCACTCATTGATAGGTGATACGAAGTACGCCGGGTCATCTAGTAATGAATATTTCTTTAGTCTGTAAAATACTATTAACTGTATGGGTTTTAATTACCTGAAATAAATGTTTTTTTTTTTAAACACTGAATATTCTTTCATAAAGCATCTATGAGATAATGAGACCAAACTGAAAGCATATCCTTTCAAATAAAACAAGAAATTCTAATTAGTTTATATAATCAACGGAGTTTTATAGAATGAATAATAATTTAAAAAAAAATAGCCGAATTGATAACCTCCTCCTTTTTTAAGTCGATTGAAAAGCGAAAGTAAGTCTCTTTTTCAGGGTTCCGTAGTAAATAAGGAACCCATATAGTTTCGCACTGTCTGTCTATCTGTCTGCTCGTCCGCGGCTTTGCTCAAAAACTATTAGTACTAGAAAGTTAGTAAGTAAGTATAGATATGCATATTAATAATGCCGAAAAAGTCGTAAAAATTTGCGATAACTTTTGTTCATTTTTCTTTCTCTGCTTTTCATCTTTTCACAACTAAACGGCTAATCCGATTGATATAAAATGTGCTACAGAAATAGTTAAGAACCAGAGAATTAAACAGAAGCTGAAACCTGATATATGAGAAACATAAATGTTAAGTGAGAATTTAAACATAATTCTCTCGTAAGTTAAAATATTGACACAATTAACAATAGTCCTTTATCCCGCGGTAGTGTAAGAACAATGCCTTGTTATAATCACTGCACATCTGTTGAACGTTTCCTGCTAACTTTAACTTTAACATGTTGATGTAACATGTTAAAGTTATAGTGCTTACTTACTTACACATACATGTTTTAAACCCGCGACTAAAAAGAGGGGTGTTATAAGAATGACGTGTGTGTCTGTGTTAGATGTGTTTAGGTGTGTATCTGTATATCAATGTGTCTATCTGTCACGTCATCGTAGCTCTCAAACGGATGGAACGATTCTAGTTTTTTGGTTGAAAGAGGATTTCATCGAGTGTTCTTAGCTACGTTTCATCAAACTCGGTTCAGCCGGGTTTTTTTTGTCGGGGGTTTTGAGTTTTCTAAGCTTATATTTGTTAGACGCTGGATGCCGCTTGTAACCGGTATTTTTGGAAGTCCATGGGAGAGGCCTACATCCGGCAGTAGAATTCTTATGGCTGAGATTATGATGATGATGATGATACTTGTTATTGTGATTTACTAACTTTTACCAGCCAAGTGACTAGAGCAGGTCACTCGCCTGATGTTAACAAACACTTGCCCATAACGGTCCTTCAGACTTCAACAGAAGATTTACCATAAAATCGTAAACGTGAGAATTATATTAACATTACCCTGATAATATTGCATTATATCGCAATTAACAATCGCATTAGGATTCAACCTGTCATGATAGCTGTAAGTTTTTTATAATAAATAATATAAAAAAATATTATTAATGTTTATTATAACTAACATTTTCATATTGCTTAATGCATTTAATAATATTTGTATAAATTATCTCGAGAATTTGGTTCCACGTTTCGTCACGTTCACTGGAGGTCGCTGAACTATTTTATAGTTGAATCTTATCAATGTGGGTTCAGGCAGGTTTGGGAACTTAGATAACAAGCGCATAAATAAGTAGTAAGTTTGAGATAAAATGCGTGAGCTTTTAAAAATGGAGAAATTCAATTGAATATGTAGAGTGTAGATAGAATGTATTGGTCGTAAATTAAAGTAGTTTTTTTTAAGTCTCATAGCATCTTCCCGCCGCTTGTATGAGGTCTCCTCTACACCTCGTGGCTGGTCTTCCTACGCTGCGCTTGCCGGTGCGTGGTCTCCACTCGAGAACATTTCGGCCCCATCGGCCTTCAGTTCTACGTGCTACATGCCCTGCCCGCTTAACTGCCGCTTCAACTTGTTAATTCGCTCAGCCGCTGTGCTATATTAGTGCTAAGTCGCTAAACATCAGGCGAGTTGGTGGTCAATCGTAGATCTATCTTCTATAAAAAATAAAAAAACAACTTCGGACAGATAAAAAAACCACTCAATTTGACAGAACGAAATTGTCAGATTCAACAAAACTTCATTTTTGGGTTGCCTTAACAGAACCTCGTAATTGAAAAGTACATATGTTAACTTAACTAATTGAGTCAAACTCGACGCATCTTTGTCATGATATCGGAAAATTCTAGTGCCAACTTTTCACCATCCATGGCTCCATTGTTCATAGCTTCATCGTTTCCTAAGATTTTGTTGTTCGGACAAACCGCTGAATTGAAAACGTAATTTTCTATTACAAAAAATAAATATATTTTAAATAATTTACAGAATTCAATAAAAACGATGCACAGGTAAGTAGGTGACGGCCAGAATGCGGCTTACTTACAATGAACTTGAGTGATTTTACCGCAGAGTCGTGACGCATGCGCGGCTGAGCCTGTTTTAATTTGATTTTTATTGCTCAATCAACTAGTAAATAGCATCTATAGAGTGTTAAATGGGATCTACCTGTATTAGCACTGAGCTAGAATTTTTTACATTTTTTTGGATTTGGTGGTCAAGTTTACTGGGTAAACGACTTGTTTAGCCAAGCCTATTTCGTCTCATGGAAAAAACTTTATGAATAAATAATTGCATCATACCACTCGCATCAGGCGGAACAGGTCGTCTTATGGTGATCTATGTCTTATAAAGCGGTATACCAACTAAAACCCTGGGGATGATTCCGTCTTAATACTTTTAATAGGGTCACTAGGAAGGGAGACCATAATCTTCCCTATACGGATTTAATGTAATTTTCCTAAGATTCATCACAGCACCTTTCCTAGCCAAGGTGAAAAAACTGGAACAACCAACTTCAATCTATGTAATTTTGTTTACTTGGATAACGCATATTTTACCGAAATATGTAATTTCATTTACTTGGATAACATATATTTTACAGTTATATCGTTTTGAAAACCAAACTATTGAACCGATTTTGATGAAATGTCTATAGGACCAACTTGAAGGCATATATATCCTTTAGAATTTTCAGAATCGGTTTATAAATGGCAGAGTTATGATGACATATTTTTACGCAAGATAGATCTACGATTTACCACCAATTCGTCTGATGTTAAGCGATGGTATGTCCGAGGATGGAGCTCGTCGATCTAGAAGATATCTATTCACTCTAGCCTTATAATTCAAAGATTCTAAAAAAAAAATACAACCGAATTGAAGAAGAAGAATTGAAGAACCTCCTCCTTTTTTAAGTTGGTTAAACCCTCTTGGTTACTTAAAGCTGCTAGGCATCGTTTGAATAAGAATCTTGTCAAATAGTACGTAGTAGCTTAAACAAACAGATGTCACTTTCGATCCCGCAGTGTTCCCACACGTGGGCGTGGGCCGAGAAAGTATGCGACATGTGACCCTGTTGACCTTGTATGACTATTTGATGTTTGAGTTCCGAGGAAAAATTACTACTGGACCACTTCACTGGCCCACTCCGAGTCATTTTGGAAATTATATTTTTGGTTCATCAATCCGTTTCCAAGTTTTAAGCTATCTCTGTACCAAATTCCATAACGATCGGTTCAGCCGTTTGATCGTGCAGAGGTGACAAACAGACAGAGTCAAGTGACTAAGATGCTTTTGTTGTAATAATATTATTTAGGATAATTAGGATTTGTACCAAGAATGAACAACTCTGTTTCATGATCTCTTCTTTCCCTCAACTACGAGAATTACCTTTGTAAGAAAATGTGTTGGTATATATACATATTAGTTAATTACATACAAGGTGAGAAAATAGATAGATTGATAAAGAAACTCATATTGTGCACAACATAAAAATTTAAAATCAAAGAAATTAATTAAGAACGAATGTGACAACTGGCGGCCTTATCGCTAATAGCGATATCTTCTTGGCAACAAAAAGGACATAATAGAAAATATAAAAATAAATAGTTTTTTTTTTAGACAGGCGATTTTCTCCATATCTCTTCCCTGCTCATTCACGATATTTAGTAAATTTTTACTTATCATATTCGTTGCGTAGGATTATTTGTATCCAGTACCACATAAGATTTCAACGGAGAAAGTAAGTATAAGTATATTATGGAAAAGTCTCGTTCACCCAAACATGGCAGCCATTGTGTGGGCTGGTAGACCTGCTACTCGAATTACCTACTATACGCACTATTGTCTCTAAAAACAATGTCTCCTCAACTGTTGACCTTTCTTACTGCTTGCGTACTTACGCTATTGTGGGAGGGCGTGCAAGAATGGATGAGGAAGACACGTTTGCCGTGTGTTCCTCATCCATTCTAAATTTTACAGTTGACGAATTCTATAAGAATATCACTTATTTTATGCCAAAAGCTGTGAGCGTTATAACTAATAGAATAATATGTAGCTTTACTAACTATAACAAATAAAAAACTATACTAAATCACTACACAAAAAAATCAAATCGATTACCCCAGACAGACAAAGGTCTAATTTCAATCCAATTACACAAAGTAGCTAAGTATAAGTAGCTTGTCTGTCTATTTTGTATAGGATTCATTTCGGCGAGTGTGCGCGAGAGCTTCACAATCTAATTCCGCCCTCTCTATTTCACTACAAGTCTAGCAGAAAGTCGGCGCATTACCACCTATTTCTCATATCGGGCCACGTTCTCGACGGGTGTGAATTTCGTCTAGATCGACGAACTTCATCCTCAGCCATACCGTCGCTTAATATCAGGCAACCTAATATAAAAAAAACTTAGATAACAATTGATTTTGATGCTTACTTTAAAGATCCCTTGTATGTAATGTTAATCAATAATATTAATAGACTGGCCTTGTGGCTCAGTTGGTAGTGTGTTTACGTCTACCTGCTGAACTGAAAGGTCGTGGGTTCAATCCCCACCCAGGGCAAACATTTGTGTGATGAGCATGGATGTTCGATCTGTGTCTGGGTGTTTCTATGTATCATATGTATACATTTACAAAAAAAAAAAGTATATAATATGTATTCTATCAGCCATCTAGTTCCATAGTACAAGCTTTGCTTAGTTTGGGCTAGATGGTGTTGTGTGAAATGTCCACAAATACTTATTTATTTATTTAATATAATCAGTAGTCAATAAATTTGGCAACATTTACTTACCTACATGATATGGACTTTATTTTTTCTTATTTAATCTACAGAAACACTCTCACTACTGCATCACTTTAAATACGACGTAAATTGACAAGTGTGGAGTACACTTAGAACAAAATACTTTTCCTTGTTGAGCCTGAGATGGTAAGTATAGCTTGTCCGCAAATTAAACCGACATAGATAAAAAAAGAATCAGATTTGCTTTTATTACAATACCATTATCATACTAGAGCTATTTAAAAGATAGTGGTCCCTCCTGACAGCACATTGTAATAGCATTGTATAAAATGTATTATAAATAAAATGAATTCACCTGCCTAAGGTTCAACATTAGATGGACCGCTATCTCGCTCGCACGCGATACTTGTTTTTAATATTAAATAGTTAAATGTTCCTTTCATCGATATGAGTATTTTAACTTTTATGAGAACACAATTACAACCAATAATTGTTATTTTTAACCGATTTCAAAAAGGAGTTGAATATCATAGAGTTTAACAAAATGGAAACTATATTAAATATTTTGTAATATAGTTTTCACGAGACTGAAACCAACTAATCAAATTATTAGCCATTAGCTTTAAATCTGAAAGAAATTAAATTAATGTCCCCGAGAATGGTAAGATCCCTGAAGAAGAGAATGTGAAGAGACGCATTTGCCCAGTAGTGGGACTGTCACAGCTAAAAAATTAAATGAATTTTATTTGTGGAAAAATATCACGTGCTATTGAAACACCGGCGTCACCCAACTCTTTCGACCAGCCTCCGTCTCGCTCGCGCATACCCACATCTTTGAAGATAATATGAAATGACTGAATGAACATATAAAAAAATCATCGTTTATAATACTAGAAAACAACATCACAAATGTTCGTCAAAAATATCAATTTGATCTAAGTTAATTTTCATACATAAAAATCATTTTTGCGTTAATAAAAAAAAATATACGAAAATTAACTTGTATCTAATTGAATTTTTTGTAGAATATTTGTGATGTCATTTTCTAGTTTTACACAGGATTGTTTTTTATAAGTTCATGCAGACATTTTATATCTTCAAAAATGTGGGTATGCGCAAGCGAGACGGACGATGGTCGAAGTACGGATTAACTGTTAGGTACTGAGGTTTCTGCTATGTCTGTGGGTTTCTGCAAATTCCACCAGATATCAGTTCGCAATGTCGGCTCACATCACGGACAGTATTCTACCGCATTTTGTGTGGCGCACCCACCTGCCTCCGTCTCGTGAGAATCTCGATTGCCAAATATAATGTAGTAATGTTTATCCGGTCTTCTTACGATATCCGATGCCACTACATAAATGTTAACAAGTTGGTATGTTTGTATTAGCACGGTTTACTGCTTTGTGTTTTTATATCAGTGTTTTAGGTGCTATTAAAGTGCTATACTTAAGTGTTTTTATAAGACGCTTTTAAATGAAAAAGTTGTTTGATTTTGTTTGTACGTGTTAGAGAGCTGATTTTGTAATTTTATAAACAACTGGCCCCGGATGCTCTAACTCGGTACATATTTTGATTGAACTGCGAATACGTGTTTTAACCAACTTCCGAAAATGAGGTGGTTCTCAATTCGACTGTATGTTTTTTTTTTATGTTTGCTACGCGATTACTTCGCCAATTATGAACTGATTTTTATTATTGTTTTTTGGTAGGTAATAGGTACTTGAGAGGAGGTCCCATACGAATTTTATCAAAACCGGTTCATTACTTTGGTTTTTAAAAATATGTCATCCAAGTAAAATAAATTGAGTATTTTGAAGTTTTTTAAACTAAGTATAATGATTATTACGTACAACTTCAACAATATTCTTCTTAATTGGGTTTTAAAATAATTACGCACATACATTTCAAACGCCTAATCAAATTAAGAGCGCAACTTAAGAGATATTTCAAACACAAGAAGTGACAAAAAAGGTAAAATTACCACTCTTGTATTGACAGTATTTACATTTCATATTGACACTTTCAATTGCTGTGTTTGTTTCGACATTAAGTTGGTAAATGTGGGTAATGAATGTGGGCAACAAAGAGAAACTTATTTACAAACAATACTTAGACGAGTACTTGTGCTAATTGAGCGTTAATAAATATTAGTTAATAAATTAAGGCACTAGGGGTGCATGCCGCAGCTGTCTCGCTCACGCAGGAGACAACCTGTTGTTATTTAGATATTATAATTAGGCAAGTCTCGCCCATCTTAAGCTTTTTCTTCACTCTAATGAAATGAAGATAAATATGAGTCCGTTCAACAAAATAAAACCGGAGAAGTGCGAGTCAGACTCGCCCACCGAGGGTTCCGTACAAACTAAATAAAAGAGGGAAATCATATATTTTTTTTATATTTTCCTTCATAAACCGAGAAATATACATCGTAAAAATATTTAACACATTCCTTGCTCACCAGTCGGATCCGAGTAAGGGCTATTATAGTAGCGGATCCGAGCGAGCGAACGTTTGAGGCAGCCTTCATTCCTTGCATAGAGACACTATTTTTTTGTGATTAAATAAAAAAAAAACAGTTTTCGGTTTTTTTCCTATATGTGTACTCTAACACAATGCTTCTTGCCAAATTTCAGAGTTCTAGGTCAACGGGAAGTACCCCATAGGTTTTGATTCCTCTGTGAGTGTCGAAATGTGCGTTTTTTACGACATATTCGACTGTAACTTTTTTTTGCGAAAACTGAGAAATTATATTTTTCTTTTGCAGCAGGATAATATGGATCTGCGTATATAGTTTTAATTTCAACCCGATACCTTCACGCGTTCCCGAGATAAAGGTCTTGACACCCGGACGGACGGACAACAAAGTGATCCTATAAGAGTTCCGTTTTTTCCTATTGAGGTACGGAGCCCTAAAAAAATAATCATCATCATCTCAGCCTTAAGAAGTCCACTGCTGGACATAGGCCTCCCCCATGGATTTCCAAAAAGACCGATTGGAAGCGGCTTGCATCCAGCGTCTTCCCGCCACTTGTATGAGGTCATCTGTCCATCTCGTGGCTCGAGCTTATAATCTTAGTATCACTAAAATAATCTTTTACAGTATCTATATATCAAATTTCACAGAGATCTGTTCGGTTGTCCTAACAAAGAGACAGAAATATTTTTTGCTTTCATTATATAAGTAAGTTAGGATTATACAAACCATAATTTATATCTATTGGAAAGGTATGGTGCGCCACCGTAGCGCCCTAAACGCTACTCTTAAGTAAGATTTATTTAACGTTTGTTATTAATAAAATAGTAATCTATTAGAATTATAAACAATAATAAAGTATGATATAGTATATATATAGCAAACAAGTGGCATAAATAATATTTTGAAATTGTACATTTTGTATTTGGAAATTGAGTTTAAATATTAAACCTCTTTTATCACTAGTAAACATTTCAGCTACAATAAGTCCCTGCTGGATAAAGGTTTCCTCATGTATTTCCAACAATTATAAGTATCAACTGCCATTTCAACTTGCTAATCCGCTGCTACAGATTCGATTGATTTTTGTTCGACTACAGATAGATATTAAATTAAGTAATTTATATTTTTAACCTTAACCTTTAACCTTATTCCTTTTCTCATGTTACTATTATTGTTCACCAAATTTAGATGAAAGAAATGTAAAAATAACTTACTCGAATCGACGATAGATGGCATCTGAAACAAATAAAATAAAGATTAGATTTTTTAAATTTAAGTTTTAGCTACACAGGGGTCCGTGACCTTTGTCAGAATTATAAACTATTGTTAACTACATATCGTTACGGGAAGATTATTTAATTTAATTGTTTTTATACGATGTTAAGGTGATGTTAAGCGACAGGTGCGGTCTACGGTGGAGAAAATTAAAGTAAATTAAAAGTAAATTATGGTATCTTTCTTTGAATAATTTACTTAATAAAATAATATAATTTAAATAAATAAAATAATACCTATAATAAATTTGCAACGCCCCACGGTTTCACTCGCTGCTCTGCAGAAAGTTTTCATTTTTCCATACCAAATCATGACAATCCAGATTTAAGCTACCTCCATACCAAATTGCATGTAAATCGGCGTAGCTATTCTCCAGTTATAAATGGTGAAACTAATACGACTTTGTTTTTATATTATGTATACCTATATATAGCAATAATTATAGTTTAGAAAACTACGCAAAATACGCATTTGTTTACTTGGATGAAATTTTTTCTGTTATTTTGTTATAAAAACCTAAAATACTGAACCGGTTTTGATTGAAAGAGGATTTCCTCGAGTGTTCTTAGCTATGTTTAAATACGTTTTTTTCGTCGGGGATTTTTCAGTTTTCTAAACTTATAATTACTTATTTTCACCCTTGACCACTCTTACATTACTTTTCCACTATAATCACCGGTTAACAAAGACATAATAAAAGGTAACAAACAACCAACTCAATAGTTCAAATCTTCTACTACTGCCACTTTTGTAAAGAAAATCCGATGGCAGCGCCTCCACTTCACAAGATAACTATATCCAGTCTGTAAGTAAGTATGAAAGAATGCTAGTACCAATGACCTTGTATATCGACCTTCACTTTCTCTTCGGCAGATACAATAATACCTATTCCTTATAAGAGATGTCCTTTAATGGTAGCATCACACCTTGCAGAGTACACTCAGCACCAGAAACAAGCGTCAACCGTAGTGAAGAAAAATAATAGCATGGGGCGGCGTAGAAGTAACTCTACGGCGTAGTTTGTGTAGTACTCAATTTTTATTTTGACGTCTTGCTCAGCACGCAATAAATATTTTTGTCGTTTTTTTTGTTGTTGTGAAAATCGTGACGCATTTTTCATACTACATAAGAAAACTGTTTTCTACCCCTAAATATTATCTAATTTCGATCATTCTTTTTATGGCTGGTACTATTAATGGCTATGCCTCTACGGTTTGCTTTTTTCATCATTTACATAATTTTTTTTTTGGATCTCGGAACTATAACGTAATTTAAAAAAAATAGTCATTTCTGGTTTAAATCAGATAAAATACAATAGATAAAAATTATGGATATCGGTTATTTTTAGAGGTAAAAACCAGTTATTATTGAAGACGCCGAGACGACGAGCGAGATAAATGCATGTGCGTAGTGTTGTAATGCAAAATCAGAAATTATAAATTATGTATATTCTACTGAATATGTAGACATTAAATACCTAAATCATGTGAAATAGAAATAGCTAGGCAATAATCCGATCTAGAAAGAAAGTAATTTTAGATTGGTACAACTAATGCTAATCTTTTATTTTCCTCACGGATGAAGTTGCTGGTATTTGTAACCAAGTCCAAGCCGTAATGGTATGCAGTAAACCAAACGGAGACTAGTCCAATTTTTATGAAATTCAAAATAAATCTTACATCCATTCAATCAGATCTCAAGAGACTCGATTATCTTTTATGTCTGTTTTGTGACGTGTTAGTGACGCTGAGTGTACTCACACGTTATGTTTGAAATGACATTGATTGCATCTCCTTATTTAGATTCGAATGAAAGTTTGGATAATAATTATTTGTCGACGATTTGGTATCGAAGAGGTTTCGTAATCTATAACAATGTTGAGATATGTAAGTGCGTCTGTATGTGCGGTTTGAATAATATTCTGATTACTAGTGAAGTGCGCTCCATTGTAGACCGCCATGTCGTTCATTAGCAGGCGAGTTGGCGGTCAAACGCAATAGTGTGCGTTTGTATGTGGGTATGAGTGTGCCAAATATAATTTAAATGAAATTTGGAATGATAATATCTTACACTTTAGATCAATATTAATAGAAAAGTTTACCGTGCACTTCTCCATACAATGGAGATATAGAGCATTCTCCGATTTCGATGATTATTTTTGTTACCCCCGCCCCAAAAAGAGGGGTGTTTATAAGTTTGACGTGTGTATCTGTGTCTGTCTGTGACACCGAAGCTTTCAAATGCATGGACCGATTTTGATCTAGTTTTTTTTTCTTGTTTGAAATATGTCTTAATCAAGAGTGTTCTTAGTTAAGTTTCATCGAAATCGGTTAAGTCGTTTTTTTGTCAAGATGTTTTTATATTCTAAGCTTAATTTTTTTCAACTTCTAAGTTAAAAGTACAAAATTGAAACAAGAATAATCAAAATCGGATAAAATGTGAGGTAGAAATTTTAAAACTTTCTTATGTTGTATGGAAAAACGTACGTACTAGCAAAAATTGAGGTCTCGAAGATTCTCTTAGCTGCTACTGGTTTCTAAAACAGTCTCGAAAAACTGTTTGATTTATTTAATTCCAAAATAGGCTTGCGTTTGACCGCTAACTCTGACTATTTATTGCGGACTACGATGGAGCTCGCTTTTTTTTTTTTTTTTTTTTTTTCAGCCCTGTTTGTACAAACTGTCCCACTGCTGGGAACGGGCCATCTTCTCATTGTGAGAAGGGTTAGGCCATAGTCTGCCACGCTGGCCAAGTGCGGGTTGGCAGACTTCACACATCTTCAAGATCATTGAGAACTCTCAGACATGTAGGTTTCCTCACGATGTTTTCCTTCACCGTTTGAAGTTGGCGGCAATCAACAATACGCACTTAACTTCGAAAAGACAGAGGTGCGTGCAGTAGGATTCGAACCCAGGACCTGCTGATCGCAAGTCAGACGGTCTCACCACTAGGCTGCCGGAAACTCCGGAGCTCGCTTGCCCAAAAGGAACCTATTCACTCGCGATTTGAAGACTTTTAGATCATATCTGGAGAGAAAACCCCACTCGTAGAAAAAGATCCATTTATCACAGACAGTGAAAATCATAATCAAAACGAAAATATTCAAAACTTAGGAATATATCTAAGTAACCTAAAAACAAATTTACCAGTTTTAAAACGAATTCCTCGCGGTGCTCGTATAAGTGTCGCCAAATGCCTCGTTGAAGATATTAGAAATGTTGTTTTACACAACACTTCTCAAAATTGGGAGCACTTGTTAACTTTTCCATATAGAATTCTCCATGTTTCGAAAAATCGTACTGACCAAACTTCTCTTACCAATAAAATAAAACGAAATTGCGAACAAAATTCTAAAATTGACCCTGATTTCTCCTTCACTATGCGTACTACATTTCGGTCACCATCTTCTTCTATCTGCTACCGATTGGTGGAAGATAAATTAAGTGAAGGGGATATCAAAGGTGCAGCTAGGCTTTTATTTTCCAGTGATACATTAGCACCAAATACACCAGAGACTTTGCTGGCACTCAAAGAAAAGCATCCACCAGCAGCAGCCGACCTAGTTCATCCTTTATCGGCTGGTTTTCCTGGGGAAGATGTTCTCACAGCATCTGTCCAAGACATAATTAATGCTATTTCTTCTTTTCCCAGTGGTTCAGCGGGGGGTCTCGACTCTCTTACTCCCCAGCACTTGAAAGATCTAACAAGTGCGGGTTGTGGTGAGATCGGTGACTCCTTACTTAAAGAGCTTACTTCTCTAGTGAATATAATGTTAGCCGGTAAAGTTACTGAACAAATAACAGAAATATTATATGGAGCAAATTTGTGCGCGTTGCTTAAAAAAGATGGTGGACTAAGGCCAATTGCTGTCGGCACAGTTTATCGTCATCTCACAGCTAAGATTTGTGTCAACCACATAAAAGAACCGCTCCGTGAGGAATTTCAACCATTCCAGTTGGGTTTTGGTTCACGCGGTGGTTGTGAGGCGGCGGTACACGCTTTACGTACTTTTTTAGGGCATCAAGGAGGTGAAGTGGTGCTAAAGGTAGATATCAAAAATGCTTTTAATTCTGTTGATAGAAATTCTCTTCTGACTCAAGTTAAAGACAAAATCCCTTCTATATTTAATTTCATTTGGCAATGTTATGGCAAACCATCAAAATTAATGTACAAAAGTAACGTGTTATCTTCAGAAGTAGGGTGCCAGCAAGGTGATCCTCTTGGACCAGCCATTTTCAGCTTAGTAATTCACCCAATCATTAAAAAATTAGAATCAAAATTTAATGTATGGTACCTAGATGATGGGACTCTGGGAGGCGATGTTAATACTGTTCTAAAAGACCTACAATTTTTAATTTCTGAATTTAGTTCAATAGGCCTGACCTTAAACTTTTCAAAATGTGAAGTTTTTATTCCAAATTTTTCTTCGATTCCAAAACATGAGACAATTGGCCTTTTTGAAAAAATAGCTCCAAACATTAAAGTATTAGGAAACAGTTCTCTTCGCCTTTTAGGGTCACCGGTTCTAGATGAATCAATTCAAGATTTTGTTGATGACAAAATTCAAAATTTTCAATCAGTTTCGGACCGCCTCCAAAAAATTAACACTCATATGGCCTATTATATTATTAGATATTGCCTTTTTGTCTCAAAATTTATGTATTCTCTTAGATGTTGTCAGCTTTGGAATCATTCTTCAGCTTTACAACAGCTTGATAACATCCTAAAGGATACACTCACCACAATTTTAAATATATCTTTTGGAGATTGCTCTTGGAACCAGGCTACGTTACCTGTGCGGTTTGGAGGTATCGGTATTCGTAAAATTTCTAGTGTTTCATTGCCAGCTTTTATATCATCAGCCTTCAGTACTGAAAAATTAGTGAGTGCTATTCTATCGCCTTCTATTCAGAATTTCAAAATTAGTTATCTCGCTGAGGCTGTAGAACGCTGGAAAATAGCTTGTCCAGCCCAATCCTTGCCCAAAATACCCGCTTCTCAGAGGCAGTGGGACGGGCCGCTCTGTGAACTGGAATATCAAAAGCAATTAAATTCATCAAGTTCTATCACAGAGCGTGCTCGTCTTCTTGCTGTTGCTCGATGGGAATCGGGGCTTTGGCTGCAAGCGTTACCATCTAAAAACATTGGCAATCTTTTGGACAGCAATACTT
Organism: Lycia hirtaria; assembly: GCA_947563715.1. Classification (NCBI taxonomy): domain Eukaryota; kingdom Metazoa; phylum Arthropoda; class Insecta; order Lepidoptera; family Geometridae; genus Lycia; species Lycia hirtaria. The sequence continues at coordinate 9,496,630 of OX387380.1, forward strand.
TCCGTGTAGCCGTATCCCTCCGTTTAGGCGCCCCTTGCCAAGTACCACACCGCTGCTCATGTGGTGACATGGCGGATCGGCTGGGCCACCATGCCCTATCGTGCAGTAAGAGCGCTGGGCGCATACCGCGGCACGCCAGTTTGAATGATGTCATCCGTCGGGCCTTTGTCAGTGCCGGCGTCCCTTCAGTCTTAGAGCCCAACGGTCTTATGCGAGACGACGGCAAGAGGCCCGATGGAATGACACTTATCCCTTGGAAGATGGGTCAGCCGATAGTCTGGGATGCTACTTGTGTTGACACACTGGCGCCGTCCCATCTTTCAGAGACTAGCAAACAAGCTGGTGCTGCCGCAACAAAAGCAGAAAACCTCAAACGGCGCAAATATGCATATTTAGACCGGATGTACATGTTTTTGCCGTTTGGGGTCGAAACATTAGGTTCATGGGGTCCAGCCGCTTAGAGTTTATACAGGGAAATAGCCAAACGCTTGGTAGAGGTGACAAGTGACCAGAATGCTGGCTCCTACTTTGCTCAAAAAGTAAGCATTGCCATCCAACGTGGCAATGCTGCCAGTATTCTTGCCACTTTTCCCACTACCAGTGGACTTTTTGAGTAAGTTTTTATTTTATTTGTTTTCTGTATATATATATTTAAAATTTTTTTTTTTTTTTTTTTAATAGTCTTAATGTGTAGATAGTTTGTAGTTGGTAATATGTAAATAGCTTTAAAATTAAATTGAATTATACTTAATTTATCACAGACACAATAAGTAAACTATATTTTTGTAGTTGGATATTTTAAGCTTTTTACATAGTATAATTTATTTACTTGGCCCCCCTGCATAGTTATTTAATCATTATATTGAAATATAACAAGTAATCGTTTGAAAAACTAAAAAAAACGACTTCAAAATAAGCAGTTCGTTTACTTGAATGACATTATTTCCAGTTAATTTGTTATAAAAACCAAAATACTGAACCGATTTTTATAAAATTTCTATGGGACCACCTGGAAAGTAGGTATACCCTTTCAAACAAAATAGAACGTTTCAAATCGGTCCAGGGGTCTTCGAGTAATCGGGGAACATACACAAAACATAAAAATAAATTTAAAAAAGATTCCGAGGAATTTAGAACCTCCTCCTTTTTGGAAGTCGGTTAATAATCACATTTCTGCATCGACTACTTTACACATTCATTTTCCCCAACACCCTTACTAATAGACCTGTCTCTCTCCTTCAGCCTCTAACATTTACTTTACCATGAGTAGTTCTTCTAAAACTGGTATATATAACAACCAGTGTAATAAGAGCTGTGCTTGTGTTCAGTTATGTAAATGACATGTTTAGTGCGAAGCTCAGGTTATGTTTGTCTGTAATTGGTAAAAACATCACGATCTCGCTACAGCTTCCTGTCTTGACGAATTGTTTGTACTTATACTAACATTGTTTGGGACGGAGGCTCCCAAACTTTAAGAGTATGTAGTTCATCCATCGTCCATCGTCCATCGTTCAACGTCCATCGAGATGGACGATACATGTTACATGCACCGACATGATGCACAGTTACATGCACCATGTTCACGGGCAACCCATGCATTTATGATGCATGTAACTGTGCCGAAATATCGAGAGCTCAACATTAGCGCGAACCACGGTAAATATCCCGTTAATAATAATATGTACTTTTAAAAATGTCCGTGATAGTTTCAAAAAGGATTGTAAACTTTTTAAATAGACCTCTCTTCACCCGCTCGTTTTTTCCTCTGTCGTCTGTCAAATGAGATTTCTCATTGAATGGCAAATGCTTCGTCTTCGAAGATTAGAAAATGTGCAGATGTTTATACGATAATCCTCAACATTTGACACTTTTGCAAAGAAAAACGTATCTGTGGTTCTCTGCGATTCTATAATCTGAAGCTCTTCACTCAGGCATCCAATTAAAATATTCACATTTTTAGAGATTATTCAAAAAGTAATAAAGTAATGTTTATAAAATAATTATGGGACCAACTTGGGAGCTTTCTCTATACATCAATTTAAGAAACACAAAAATTGATCCACGATTAACGGAATAATTCATGTACATACATAAAAAATACGATATGAATTGATAACCTCCTCCTTTTTTGAAGTAAGTTAAAATGATTTCGTTGATACGGAAAAGTATTCCGAGTTCTTCCGAGATTCCGAGAAATCACAAAATGATAATTACATAAAAAAATCCATCAATAAAACGAAAGCAATGTGGAAAGTAATAAACGGTGGTCAAAAGAGTATCCCAAACGAAAATATAGAGCTGAATATTAATAGTAACTTGGTTAAAAACCCACTTGAAGTAGCTAACCAGTTTAATAACTTTTTTATTGATCAAGTGCGACCTACAGCTAAACGGCAACCCACCAATAGGAATATAGTCAAAAATCCAAACTACAATACTAAATCTCTATTTATGGCCCCTACAATACCACAAGACATCAGGAAAATTATTATGTCCCTTAATAATACCAACAGTACAGGATATGATGGGATTTCTACACAAATTCTTAAGCAAGTTTCAAATTCTATTTCACATGTGTTAAGTCATATTATAAACTTGTGTATTTGCAACGGAGTATTTCCTGAAAAGCTCAAAAGGACTATAATTAAGCCTATTTTCAAGAAAAATGACAAACATGATATGAGTTCTTACAGGCCTATAGCGTTAGTCCCAATTTTGTCAAAAGTGCTGGAGAAAGTTATTTATAATAGTGTCTCAAATTTCTTTGAAATAAATAATTTATTTGCGAAAGAGCAAATAGGCTTTCGCAAAAACAAACGAATAAACCAAGCAATTCATAAGTTTTTAGAGGTTGTGATGACAAGTTTGGACAAAAACATACCCGCTTGTGCATTATATATGGACTTAACTAAAGCCTTTGATTACGTAGACCATACTGTATTATTAAACAAACTTGAAAGATATGGAATCAGAGGTAATGTTTTAAAGCTAATAAAATCATACCTTTCTAATAGGTTGCAGTGTACGCAAATAACTAAAATCTGTTCTAAGCTTAAAAAAGAATTAACCTATGCATCAGACTACAAGCATGTCAAGTATGGTGTACCACAAGGAAGCGTACTAGGTCCACTTCTGTTTATAATTTACATTAACGATCTTCCAACAGTAACAGGTCATCCGACTGTCCTTTTCGCGGATGACAGCACTGTATTATTTACCGGAATGAATAGTTCAAGCTTGCGAGACGAAATTAACAAGACGCTTAATGATTTAATACAATGGATGACTATAAATAATTTAGAAGTTAATCTTAGTAAGACACATATAATGACATTTAGGAATAAAATAAATAAATTAAATAATTTGGACATTGAATACTCTGGACATAAAATTGAATCTATTACGACAACAAAATTTTTAGGCTTGAATATCGACTGTAATTTGAATTGGAAATCTCATGTAGGAAATTTGATTAACAAACTTAGTCAGTACTCGTATGCATTGCATATGCTTTCTACAAGAGCTAGTAGGTCCACAGTTCTCGCAGCATATAATGCATATGTCTCTTCATCACTTCGGTTTGGTATCGTATTTTGGGGTAACAGTACAAGGAAAGAAGACGCTTTTAAGGCGCAAAAAAAGTGTGTTAGGGCCATCTGTGAGTTACGGCAAAGAGACAGTTGTAAACCATACTTTCAATATCTTAAAATTTTAACTCTACCCTGTCTATACATTTATGAATGTGTAATGTTTGTACGGGAAAATATGAATTTATACACAAATTTATTAAGTAAACGACATAAACAAAAAATTAATATCCCTGTTAACAAGACTGCACTGCTCAATAAGAGCGTAATATGTATGGCACCTATTTTATATAATCACTTGCCACAATGGCTAATTGAGATAGACCAGACGCAAATCTTTAAACATAGACTCAAAATCTTTCTTCAAGAGAAGGCATATTACGACACTGACGAATATTTGAATGAAAATTTTTGAAGTATTTCTGTATTGATATATAATCTGACATTTAATATTTGACATTCATAAACTTCACTTGACATTGTGACATAATTCTGACTTATTTACTTATATTTTAATTAATGAACTTGAAGTGACATGTATTTTATTTTTATTTTTTTATTATTTATAAACTGTACCATGTATAGATGGCTTTAAATCTGTATGTATTGTGTTGTGTATGCCGGGCGGATCGATTGATGAAATTGATTCACGTAATTGCTTCCTTTCGTAAATAGTGAATGGTGTTTGATAAATCCAGTGATATTCATGTACTTAGATAAATCGATTTATTTTTTAATTTTGCCTAATTTTGCATGCCGAAAGGTAGGATATGGCGGTCTCATGTTAATTTTATTACCACCTTTGTAACCCATATGCGCAAATAAATGAATTATTATTATTATTATTATCTTCTTCGATATAATATAGCATATTCATTTCCGTAAAAAGGAAACAACCAGATAGAGAGACAAATTTACTTTTAGTTATATTGATTATGATTTTAAGACTTGCCCAAGTTTCAGAACCAGTGGATTAATAACGCAGGTTTTCATGAGAACGCATTGTGCAAGTTCCATTGTTAATTAATCGATTTGTATGTTAATCAGTTTTTCTGTCTGTCCGTGTTATTGTAGGTCTTCCTTTATACATAATTATACAGTGTAGAGATAAACACGGGCAGAGGAGACCTTCTTGCGCTAGCTTCACGGTCGAATTACAATGCCGTGTCTAATCGTACTAAGCGAGTACCCAATATAGACAAGTGTTTTCTGAGTGTATACACTATATATTTATTTTTACTGCGAAAGAGCGAAACAAATAAATGTATCAACTAGTAAAATTTCCTTTCTTCTGTCCGGATGTTTATTCGTACCCGCGTACAGGTCGAATTTTCATTGAAATTAAACAATTTTAAACGTTTTTTTTTTTTTTCTAGCCATCATTAGGTCGTTTAAACCTACCTCCAAAAACAAACTACCTACCCTACTACCCCGGTTAACCTACTTCCAAAAAGAAGGAGGTTCTCAATTCACTGTATGTTTTTTTGTATGTTTGTTCAGCGACTACTCCGCCAATTATGAATTGTTTTTGTTGATTCTTTTTTTATTTCGTAAGTACCTCAGAGGAAGTCCCATATAATTATTTTTTTTATTAACATCGAATTTTATGAAATTTTATCAAAATCGGTTCTGAACTTTGGTTTTATAACAAAATCACTGAAAAAATGTCATTCATGTAAACTTCATCATCATCATCATTTCAGCCACAGAAAGTCCACTGCTGGACATAGGCCTCCCCCATGGATTTCCAAAAAGACCGGTTGGAAGCGGCTTGCATCCAGCGTCTTCCCGCCAGTTAAATAAGGTCACTTGCATGTAAGTAAACTTTATCTATATTAAGTAAACTGTATAATTATAAGTATAATTTCGTGGCCCTATTATAACTATTCGTCATTATCTTGATTTTGATATTATAAGGCAGAAATATTAACTAATAAAATTCTAAAGAATTTAGACTAGTAAATCTTGCGAGCACAGACTTTTAGATGTTTGTGCTGGAGAGGTATATTATCCGTAGTACTGATGTGTTAACTATCAATTAACAGGTAAGAAATAAAAAGGTACGCACAGGCATACATAAAAAATATTTACAAAACTTTTACAAAAACAACAGATTCACCAATTAATCAGCAAAAATACAAAAATACGATTACTGTAGCGTTATCGATTATAAATCTATTGCGATTATTCTGAATCATCGATTACTCACTAACAACTCTCACTCACGTACGCAATTGAGGGTCCATTCTGATGCAATCGAGATAACAACGGTCAGTCTCACTCGTACGACATTTATGACGTGAGAGAAGGAGATAATCTCGAGCGAACCAGAAGACTATCACTTAGCGGCTGATGAAACAATAATTTATTACTTAATTTTATAAACAATAGGTGATTTTTCAAGGAAAGTTGATAGTCATAGAATTAAGGATCATTTATTAAATTGTAATAATTTCAAAGATATGGGTGTGGAGCATCTTTCTATGTCAACTATTGTTATTACAGATTCTATTGTATATTTGTTGTAGATATTATCGTAGGTTAATTTAGCGAGAGTCCATTGCTATTTCGTCGATCAAATTGTGTGTGTGCTTTGAAGAAGGCATGCAGCATGAAGGAAAGACTTGTTTATATCGACATTTCATTAATATTTACTCATTTCATGAATTTTGTGATATTCATATGCCAGCAATGGCAAGTTCTGAAAATAAGTACTGAAGTACCAATTGCTGTGAGCTTATGAAATAATATATAATAGTTATAAATTAAATTCAATAATCGACTCACTTTAAATTGTGATTACTTTTTCAATAATGGACATTATTTTTTGGACTTTGGAAAAATTGTGAACACCAGAATAATCTTACTTATGTAATTATGAAATGCTTTAACTGTGTAACACCCATTGTAAAGTGACTTGCCTAATATGACAGACATGTCATAAAATGTATCTAAATAAATAATCAAAACAAAACAAAGATATGACTATAAAGGCGTTTTGTTTCCACAAAACGCTTAGATCAAGCTGCTACGGCATATCGATCGAGGATAAAGCCGATGCACAGCAATGTTTATACATGAAATTGTTTCGCTTGAGCATGAATATGCGAAATTATGTTACAGTCGACGATGGAGCTCACTTACCTAGAAGAAAACGATTCACTCGTGATAGTATATCTAAAAGCCTTGAAATGAATACTAAGTACCGACAGACGTACAGGCGCTATTTTTCATAAAGATAATTAAACTAAAAGCAATTCTGTAATCGGTATATCAACAAAGAATGCGGTGGAAGGTCGTCCCTTATCAGCCGTTATCAGCGCTTATCAGTGTTGCCCAACGCCACGTCACACGACACTGATAATTATTTCTTTGGTGATTATAGTTGCTTAGCCTCATTATTTTGGAAAAGCTAACGTATTTTAAAGAAAATGTTGCAACAACTATGTTACATTTATTTTCTTGCAAATCGATGGATTTCCAAATGGAGCAGACTGCTGGAGTTCTGCTTTTCAATAACATACCTTGTAACTTATGTTTTAACAATATGATAAACGGCCAAGTGCGTGTCGTGCCACGCGCTATGTAGGATTTCGTAGTCGCCCGGCACAATATGTGGATTTAAAGGGAGCTGTTCTGATATGTTTGAAATATTATTGTTGAGATTACTTAATAAAAGTTTTATCGTACGTAAGTAGATAAATTCGGCAAAGTACGAGTTTCACCCGCACACCGAGGCTTCCGTACTCTTATGCAGAACACTATATGTGAACGTGAATACTGTCTCCAGGGCTAATTACTAAACAAAATGTGCTTTATATCTAAGAATATTTATAACTTTACATATTTTCTACAGTAGGAATAGACTGAAATGCTAAGTGTTGATATACAACATCAAGTTCGAATAAGTAACCGTAACATACCTGTTTTCTTTATCTAATGAGATTTAACAATACCGTGTTTATGTCACATGACACCAACTGTCAACAGTGTCAACGGAACGTTCACTTGTCATTTTTCGTTACTATTTTTGTAGAATCAACAAAGAGGTTTTATCTCGACAATAATTTCCCATTTTTTCAAAAATTATTTACGCAATCTTGTCTCGAACTTGACCAGTTTTTAGTATTTGTTGATTCACGTCAAAGTAAACCGTACAATTTTGTACCTACTATCATTCAAAAGATACATCCGTAGACAGACACTTAGACAGACAGACGCTGGGCTGTAGCCTCACAAATAGACAACCGCACCCTTAGTACGGAAACCTAACAATGTAGAAATTCTGAAAGTTTCTTGAAACCTAGACAAACAATGGTATTCCATCTAAAAGCAATAGATCAATTGGCAGCGGTCGCGAAATTGGTCGCGTCGTACCGTGGCCTACATGTAAACACAGGGTCAGATGTGCTGAATGATGTGTGCGGGGTCAGCGACCTGGATCTGTAGGTATATAGTTAGACTAAAGTGAATAAATAAATAAAATAAATAAAGCTTTTATTCGTCGTAAATTAAATAAATAATTTTGTGGACAATTCACACAACACCACACAAGGCCAGTCAATTGTTTATATTTTATGGATAATATGAAAATACAGAATATTAGATATTATACAATATTGATAATTAAAATTTCATTGTACTGTCAAATTAATGTCAATAAATATCGCATATGTTGGCGAAAATTTTCTTTTCATGTCATTGTCAATATTGATAAATATTGATAATGACATCTAGGGAACATTTTCGATCAAACAAATTCTACGAATCTTGACTGATTTAAATTTCGATATGTATCCAAAGGTGTTAAAGTTACATGTTTACGAAAATACTCTAATACATATTCAACGTTGGGAGCCCTTAGTCGAAGACTGCAACAGGTATATATAAACCACGTCACACGTCTGACACTCCATATAAAGGTTCGCTATTCAGTGACACATATGCAAGTTGACCTCTGTATACAACACACACACATATGAAGTTATGGTTGTCGTCTGATTGCCGCTCGGTCGTGACGTCAATGGAATTCGAACGCTTGAACCCCGCAACGCTTATCTTATTGACAAATGAAAGCGCCGTGTCGCCAGTCCAACAAATGTCAGGGCGAGCGCGGGGAGCGGGTGAGGAACCCGAGATTAGCGGGAGGCGGAGAGTGTCCGTTCTGTATGTAATACTATTTATGTCTTCTGTGACCACGTCTATAACAGCTCGAGTGCATTCCTCGACCGCCCCATGTTACGAGAGTCGAACAATTCGTCATACATTATAATCGATATTACTCATGCATTTTAACTTCACTCAATTTAGGCCCTAGATTATACGGACGGAACAAACAGATGTGTCACGCGCTATTTTAAGAATACCTACAGCTATCGCTATAAATATATTACTAACCTACTTGCAAAATTATCTATTACAAGTAATTTTATTTACAGGAACTGAGACTGCGTTTACGACTAATTGGGTTTAATTTCAGCAAAACACACTCATTACACTCATTATTTAATTATTATTTTTGCAAGATTTTACTGCAATTGTATATTAATATTGTCGCCTTTTCTAAGTTACATAAGTAATTGAGTAGTTAAATAGTATCTACAAATTTATAGACATTTAAAAATTCAAAAATTTGTCTATAAATTTGTAGATATTTCTTGTGTGAACTCAAAAAAGATTCAAAATATCGAATATTTACAGACGTGCGACATCTCTCGTCAGTCTATGGAACCTGTAAAGGGCCCGGGTGAGTAATTGCACGCTTGAAGCGTGTATTACGGGTGGCGCCACCAACGCTTAATTGATTTAACTCAAATATGACTTTTTGAAAGTTTCGACCATCCCACGTGACACCTCCGTGGTCAAAATGGTAAAGGCTCCAGGTACAGATCGGCATATGTGAGTTCAAGTCCCGTCAAATGTGTTTAATTTTTGAACTGTCTATAAATTTGAAGTACGTAAAACACTCAGAAATATCGAAAAGTTAAGAAGTAATTTAGTAAAACTGTTTAATTAAAGAAATTAAAAGACATGTACAGTAGCTTAACTGAAAAAGTAAAATGATTCACCAAGTACTTTGTATGATATCATGTTCAAATTAATAGTTAACAATTTCCTGCAATTAGTTTACATGAAAATTAAATTGTAACAGAAACTTGTATACCTATATTGGAATATATAATGAGCTTTTCAAGTTAAAGTTATGTTATAATTGAATGATTATGATAAGTACGGTAAAATTAACCAAGATGACTGAATTATCATAAAGATATCTGCCAGGAAAATATCAGATATCCATGTTGTAACTTTCTTATAGGCTAGTTAGACTAAATTTGTAGTTTGAGTAAGTGATATTTTATATCATCATCGAATTAAGGTAGTTAATATATAGTGGTTTGTTGCAACAGTGGATTCATAGGAATGTTAAGTTAAAGCTATTTTTAACCGACTTCCAAAAAGGAGGAGGTTCTCAATTCGACTGTATGCTTTTTCAGCGATTACTTAACCAATTATGAATTGATTTTGATGATTATTTTTTGTTTAGCCTACCAAATAAAAAAGAATCATCAATCAATCATTCAGTCACACCATATACATTTTATCAAAATCAGTTCAGTACTTTGGTTTTTATAACATAATAACTGGAACTGAACTGGAAAATATGTCATCCAAGTAAGTGAATTGCATATTTTGAATTCAGTTTTTTTTTCTTCAGTTTTTTAAACTACTTATTAATATTTTGTAGCTCAGTGAAGAGACAAGCAAGAAATTAGTCGTTAGTCGATGTTTTATTTTGTTTTAGAGAGGATTTGATTGAGAGTGTTCTTAGCTTTGTTTCATCAAAATCGGTTCAGCTGTTTTTTATCTCGGTGGTTTCTAATTTTTAAGCTTACTCATGGCTACAGGTTCCATCTGCGCTATCTAATCATTGCGGCAGGAGCCCGCCACCGCCACGGTTGCTATATTTAGGGCGGCGCAGACGAGACGAGCATTCCGAATTGATTCCACAGTCAGCGCGGCCTTAATTTCACGAATTGGCGTGCCTATGGTGTTATGCAAAACAATGTTGATTGAACGCAATCTGAGCTCGGACTGGGCGTGCGTTTATAAAACAAGTATATAAAATAAAATAATAATAAATAAAAAAGCCTTTTATTTCTTACAAAATACACAAAATTCTCTTAAGTATTTTATAAGTTATTATTGTTAAATAAATATAATATGAAATATGTGTTGTGATATAATATATATATATATATATATATATATATTTTGTAAATATATACATATGAACACCCAGACACAGAACAAACATCCATGCTCATCACACAAATGTTTGCCCTGGGTGGGGATCGAACCCACGATCTTCTTCATCGTTCATCATCAGACTGCATTGATTTAAAAATGCTCAAAATCAGGATCACTTTCAATCAATTTCACGTATGATTTTTATCGCATGCGAACTGAGAATGTCATACGAGCGATTCAAAAATTGCACCCTAGTTATTCGCGACTCAGTGTGTGTGTGACGTCATCTTGACGGAATATTAGGAATGTTAAACTCGGAACATCTTCCGTCTAACTTATAAAAGCTGAATAAGCACATTTTAGTTAAACAGTGTTTTGTTCCGTTTTCGCGCGTGAGAACTCTCACGCGCGAAAACGGAACAAAACACTCCAAACCAGTTTAATTCTGATAAATACGTGGACATTTTAATTCTTGTGCTTTCACTTATTTTCAGTTGTAGAAGTGACAGTCAACTGAACCAAAAAGCAGCGCTGATAAGATTGTGAATTCAAGCCTGTGCAGTACAGGGGTGCGATTTTTTTATCACTCTCTCAAGACTGCATACGTAAACGTGTATCATTCGAGCGAAATCAGAAAAATGGAATTCTTGAAAAATCACATCACTCGCTAACGCAGAGTACTCATAACCACTCGAATTCTAATTCTGTCAATAAAGAATTTGACAGCTAGGCTTGTTTTCTCCTGTGAAAAAATAAATAAATATTTGTGGACATCTAGCCCAAACTAAGCAAAGCTTGTACTATGGAACTAGATGGCTGATAGAATACATATATATATATATATATATATATATTAAGTATTTTATTTTCCATACGTTTGAATTTTATTTGCTTAGTCTGCAAGAACCCCTGTATGGGTAAAGGCCTCCTCCAAATATGTCCATGTTTCTCTATCTTGTGCTATTTCTATCCACTGAGAACCCGCTGTTCTCTTGATTTCATCTTCCCAGCGTGTTAATGGCCTTCCTCGACTGCGTTTGCCTGGTGGTCCGTTCCACATCGTCGTAGTGATGGTCCATCTCTGATCTGTGAGCCTTGCCACATGGCCTTATAAAACAAGTATATCCATATTAAAAGAACAAGTTCAGAGAAACGAATTCACCCAAAAAACCGGCTGAACCGATTTTGATGAAACATAACTAACAGCACTCTCGACGAAATCTTTTTCAAACAAGAAAGACTAGATCAAAATCGGTCCATCCGTTTGAGAATTACGATACCACAGACTATGTGTGTCTACACAGATACACACGTCAAACTTATAACACCCATTTTTTTGGGTCGGGGGTTAAAAATACCCAAATACTTACATAAGAGCGATTTTCTTAGTAGGCATAAGTTACACTTGCATTATTGATATGATATGGATTGTACATTTTTGTGAGAACGTATGCACAAAGACTGTAAATTATTTAAATGATCATTCTTTAAATAATTTCTACAAGATCAGTTAGTTATATATTATGAAAAAGTGCTAATTTTATTTTTTGTAACATTTATATTATAAAAAAAAATAGAACCTGTGATGCTTGTATGGTACTAAATCCGACAAAGTACGAGTTTCACTCGCACCCGAGGCTTCCGTACTCCTTTGCATAACACAATACCTACATGAACATGAACACTGACACCAGAACTAATTACTCAACAAAATGTGCTTCAAGTATTATATCTAACAATATTTGTAACTTCACATATTTTCTACAATAGGAATAATCTGAAATATTAGGCGTTCAAATACAATATCTTTTTTTTTTTTTTTTTTTATGTAGAAATAGGTTCGCGCTTGACCGCCAACTCGCCTGATGTTAAGCGACGTTGCGGTCTACGATGGAGCGCGCTTACCTAGAAGAAACCAATTCACTCGCGATTTAAAGACACCCAGATTATATCTATCGGGAAAGACCCACTCAGGAAGCGCATTCCACATTCTAACAGTCCGCACGATGAAAGTGGAACTAAAGCGTTTCGTTCGCGTTTTTGGGATATCCACCATGAAACGGTTAAAACAAGTGTTACAGACCTACATATTTTCTTTATCCAAATAGATTATACACTAACGTTTCCTACTCGTTTAAGTTTATGTCACATGGACTGTAATGGACATTAGACACTAACTGTCAACGAAACGTTCACTTGTCATTTTGACGTGACAACGTCTAATAAATAGATGAACGCCGACTGCACGCACGAAAAAGTATGACTCATTGTCCCGTTACGCGTTACGCTAATTGTCCCGTTACGCTCATTGTCCCGTTACATCATCATCATTTCATCAATGTTTTGTTATGACGTTGTCACGTTAAACTATCGTCCGTAAACCGACTTTACAGACAACCAATTTTTTTGTTTCTTTTTTTTTATTGAATCAACAAGGTTACAATAAATTTCCATTTCTTCAAAAGTTATTTACCCAAGCTTGTCTTGAACTTGGCCAGTTTTTAGTATTTGTTGATTAACATCTAAGAAAACTCTACAATTTTGATACTTGTATCTATTATCGTTCAAAAGATATAGCCGTTTAAGTGTTGGCCAGACAGACAAACACCTCGACACTCTAATAGGCGACAAACACCTCGACAAACCTCTACTAAAGAAGCCTAAAAGCTATTTTAACGACACCTCGCCAATCAAAATTAGTGAACCTGTTTAGGCTAGGACATATTATTAGAAACAACATTAAAAAAAAAAAAAAAAAAAAAATACTCTCCGAAAAATATTACTCTCGTCTTGCGCAGTCAGGCAAAAACATATACATGCGACATTACGCGAAATGAGATTATAAAACATTTTTTTGCGTAATTCCACGTCTGTAGATAACGATCCGGCGAGATCGTCCAGCCAGATAATATATTTGAGTTACGATAACAGGATATTTATCTCAATAATACATACATTACACACGATATAATTGGAATAATTAATCATGTTCTTGTGAGCATGGAGCTGGAATGTCGTTGTTTCGTAATTAATATTTAGAGATCTCTGCGCGGTGGCGTACTCGCAGATTGGTTTGCAAAATGGTGAATCGTTGGCTAATGGCGGTTGTTAACTGTCAATCTCTGATAAAACTGATATTTTCACTATATATTGCTTGCTTGGACTGCATTTCGATATGGCAATGTTATTTCATAGTAGCTCAAAATTTAAAAAAAATAACTAAAACACAAAAAAAAATGTATAATCGGATATAACTGATGTCTATTGAAAAATCTGCATAAAACGGTTTCAGTCAATTAAAAACCCAAATCGAACAACGTTTTGTACGCCATAATACGCGACATACTACTAAATTGCAAATAATACAAATAGATAATATCTTCGTGAAGGCCGCGAAGGACAAGCTCAGCAAGTACCTTGACTTGGCTCACGAGATAACCGCCATGTGGGATGTTGATTCGACGATCATTGTCCCGATAGCCGCTCAACGTTTACATAGCGAAGAGCCGCGACCAACACCTCAAGATGCTCTCGTTAGAGGGTCGGGTCAAGGGTCAAATAGAAAAGACAGTCATCCTGGACACGATGCGCATTATCAGGAGTTTCCTCAGTCTTAACCCCAACCACCAGCAGCTTGAGCCCTGTCCCACTGCCGGCATTAAGTTTTTTATAATATTTTTATTTTTTTAAACTTAGATTTAAGAATGTAAATAAATATAGAGGGCTAGTAAATATCAAAAGATTTTATTTAGAAATATCAATACAACTTTCAAAAATATTTCTAATTTCATACAGAACCCCGATAACTTCGTAGGAAAAGAAATGAACTCATCTTAATATTCCAAACGGAGTGTTCAACCTTGAATGATATATAGCTCAATCTACCACCTGTTTTAACAGCAACAGACAAACGATACGAGAGATCGATCGTTATAGATCGGTTCTGATAATATTAAAGAGCATTTGATCACGCAAGCCAGACAGATTGACTTTCATTTAGATATATGAGCGTAGTATTTATATAGTGGGCACGCCTTTCTAGCCGACTGCGCAAGAAGGATCACGTTTTTGGTATGTACCTTATGTATATTTGTTAGTATACAAGTTACTATTTTAACTCTTACAGCCGCATCTTACTCTAAGGTACATCGTCGCAAAATCGCTAATTTATCGATATTTTACCCGAGTGCGTAAGAAGGAGAGAGATAAAAACATATTTTATCGGATTCATTTCGGTGTGTCTGAGTTACATGATCTAATTCCCCCTTGACCGTTATACTATCGAACGGCTAGAACTTGGAAAAAACGTTATCGATTCATGGTGGTTATTCCAAAAGCACGAACGAAACGCTTTAATACCACTTTTATTGTACGCACGCAAATGTGGAATATACCTCCTGAATTAGTCTTTCTGATATTATTATCTGTTTTTTTTTATAATCGAGTGAATCGGTTTCATTTAGGTAAGCGTAATTCAAGTAGCTGGCAATCATCTACCTAGCCCGTGGACGTAGTCACTTAACATCAAGTGAGTTCGTGGTCAAGTGCAAGCCTATTACAAAAGAAATGTCTCAGCGGCTTGACTGATTTACGTGTGTTAAAGTCTTTACTTTCCGAATGTGATTTTTTTTTTTTTTTGATAAATAATAAATTTATTTATCTTAAATATTTTTTTTTTTTTTACTTTTACTAGTTAGTAGATACCTAAGTGTGGAATCATCATCATCATCATCTCAGCCATAAGAAGTTCACTGCTGGACATAGGCCTCCCCCATGGATTTCCAAAAAGACCGATTGGAAGTGTGGAATAAACACTTCGAAAATATCGAACAAATTCAGATATTTGTTAAAAGTTGTTGTTTAAAAGAGCTTTTATTATGCGGTGTTGCTTAGATTATAAGACACGGAAATACTATAGTTTCTAGGCTAAGGCTGTGTTTCTGCTGTAGCGGACCGAATATTAGCTAAGAAGCTAAGCAATACATTACCGTAACTGCATAGCCTCATGCCTTGAAAATTGTTCTAGAAGATGTGACAGATTGCTGTCAAATTTATTACAATTTTATTATACTAATCACTGACCTCAATTATTTTTTTTATGAAACTAGACAAGGTTTTCGCATACAAATGACAGCCTATTGACACGCCGGCGCCTGAAACGTCTCTTAAGAGTCTACAGACAAGTTGTCACAGATGTCGACACGTATTTGATACCTACGTGATTTTGCGTCGTAGACCTCAAAAGTTTCCACGGACCGTGAAAAATTTGCGAGAATTTTCTTGAAGAAGAAATTTAAATATTGTTTTGTAGGCTACAGCGCCAAGCGATTATCAAACAGGATATGATTTGACAGCCGGCCTGAATTTTGGATGGCCGATAGGGCCGAAAATTTCTCGAGCGGAGACCATACGCACAGCGTATGAACAGCACAAGTGCAGCGTAAGAAGACCAGCCTCGAGATGGAGAGATGACTCATACAAGTGGCAGGAAGAAGCAGGATGCAAGCTGCTTCCAATCGGTCTTTTGGAATTCCATGGTGGAGGCCTATGTCCAATAGTGGATTTGGTATGGCTGAGATGATAATGATGATATACAGGTCAGTGGTTTCAGCGAAAAGCACACGTCTCTCTAGTACCGTACATGTGTAGGCGGGCGCCATATTCGCAACACAAATAACCATATAACACCCATTTAAGTCATTTAACATGTTTGTCACGTTCCGCTCTCCGTATGTGACAAGTCGTTTAGACATTTTTTAATCCTCGCATGCCATTTAACTGTTCAAAATTAAATGTAAGCTTAAGAATAGACTTGTTCCGTGAATAAAAATATTTTTCTATGCTTTTTTTGCTTTTTCTAAGGTTCTTTTTTACCGACTTCTAAAAGAAGGAGGTTAACAATTTGGCTGTATTATTTTTTTCTTTTGCTTGTTACCGCATAACTCAGCCATTAATAAAACTATTTCAAAATATGTTTTTATGTTTAAAAAAAATGTTTTTATTTGGAAGGCTATACCATCAGATTAGTTCGATATAAATTTCATTAAAATCGGTCCAGTAGTTAAGTTTTTCAGTTTTTTAACTATAATTATTAAGAAAATTAGTAAAGAGAAGTTGGGGATCAAATCAATACCTATATATTCGTCTCTTTTCTTTGTATTGAGATGTTTTCGACTTTCATGAATATTTCAAGTGAGTCCAGGATAGTAAATAAGTCGTTAAATCTTAAACTCTGGTCATGTCTCGTAAAGTAGGTAGTGGTTACTTTAATGGAGGTTTTTATTAAGTTTTGTCGACTTGTCATTGAAATTATTACTACCATTTCTACATTATTAATATTCAAATAACACCAAAATAAAATAGAGCGGTAACATTTTTTCCATGTTCCCGCCATAATTTCATATATTAGTTATTAGTTTTAACTGTAGTTAAAAGGGTCATAGTTTTTCTAGTAGCTAATTTGAGAAGAATGTCATACATTGGAAAGGAGATCTTATCTCCGATCAAATACTAGGATTAACTAGATTATCTCAGATGTAGGCCACTACATGTCCTTATACAAAGGAGTTATGGGCTATTTTCACCGGACATGGATACTTGCCGCAGATTATACAGCCACTGACCTGAGGGGTCGTTGACCCGTGATATATTGCAGACGACGTCGCAAACTTTTTGCCGACGGCGCTAATATAACATATGGAATGAATGACTTTGACTGGCCGCACAACTCAGTTGGTAGCACGTCTGCCTTCCAAGCTGTAGGTCGTGGGTTCTCCAGGACAAATATTTGAGTGTAAAGCATTGTCGTTCATTCTGTGTCGAGAGTTTCTACGTATCGTATGGTATATTTATAATATATAACTATGTATTTAAAAAAGTGCATTATTATTATATCAGTACGTCATTTTCATTGTACAAGCTTTGCTTAGTTTCGATTTAGATAGCGTTGCGTGAAAATATCCATATATATTTATTTATTTATAACTCTTACTCTTCTTACCAACAAAAAGAAGGTTAACAATTCGGCTGTTTTTTATTTTATTTGTTACTACTTAAAGAACACCGTAATTTATAAAACAATTTTTTTTTGTCTGAAAGGATATATTTTCAAATTGATCAGTATTTTGGTTTTTAAAACAAAATTGCGTATTTTGAAGTTGGTTTTTCAGTTTTTTAAACTATAATTATTTATTGTGACTGTGTGATCAGTTGACTTCATAAATACACCGGTTTAATATTGAATATTATTCCAGACAATAAATATAATGCCATCTTAGAACGTGTTTCGCATTCCTATAAGTACATGTTTCAATAGCTATGTAGTAACTATGTAATTTGTCGGATTATCAAATGCTTATTTTACAAACTCCGAAGTACATCCAGAGCTCGGTGACATACCGTATAGTCCGAAAATTTGATCTTGGGCATCATCTTACAAAACGTTATTCGGATTACCGCGAGTGTATTGTAATTCGATGTATGCTATGGTCTCAACATACTCAAGGTTACCAGTAATTCACACGTGCTGGTCACGAAGTTTGGTGCAACGTGCGTTGCACCACGCTGCTTCTTACTCGTGTTTATTGTTTGACATTGACACTTATTTTGTTGCTGCTTCACCTAAATACTTTATTTTCTTAGTTACATTGCTCGAAAAAATCAAGAAACATTTCAATACGTTTTCAACACACTTTCTCGTAAAGTGGCCCTTATTCAACCGTTTTTATGGCCGAAAAGTATCCTATGAAACACGCGTGCTTTTGACTTTTCTATTACGCACTGGTGTCTTTTGTTTACAACCAATGCAAGGGCACCTTCTGTCGTGGACATTCCAATTATTTAATTGATTTATTTTTACTTTTTATTACATTGACATTTTAAAATTTTGACTGACTGGCATTGTGTTATATTATTATTATCATATTTCCTGGCGAGCTCCATCCTCGGCCACACCGTCGCTTAACAACAGGCGAATTGGTAGTCAATCGTAGATCTAAGATTAAAAAAATATTTCCAGTAATACTATCATGGCACTTTTTGCTGTCTTGCCCAAGAAGCTATCATTAATATGTGAAAATCCTGTCCAGTTTAATCAAAAAATAACCGAGGTCAGCTTGTTATTCCTATCGATCTCTCTCATTAGAATTAGGTTTGAAAACTTTCGAGTTAATGTCGGAAACCTACTACTAATACTTATTTTTAGGGTTCCGTACCCAAAGGGTAAAAACGGGACCCTATTACTAAGACTTCGCTGTCTGTCTGTCTGTCTGTCTGTCTGTCTGTCTGTCTGTCTGTCTGTCTGTCTGTCTGTCTGTCTGTCTGTCTGTCTGTCTCCAGGCTGTATCTCATAAACCGTGATAGCTAGAAAGCTGAAATTTTCACAAATGATGTATTTCCGTTGCCGCTATAACAACAAATACTAAAACTTAAAAAATATAAAATATTAAGGGGGGTCCCCATACAATAAACGTGTTTTTTTCGTATTTTTTTGCTCAATATTAAAAACGGTAACAGGTAGACGCTTCAAATTTTCACAGAATATTTACTTGTATATTACCTTTCAAAATAAATAATTAAATAACAATAAAGTAAATATTAAAGGGGGGCTCCCATACAACAAACGTAATTTTTAAGCAATTTTTACTCGATCTTAATTAACAGGTAGAAACTTGAATATTTGTAAGTAAATATTTAGAAATATATTAACTATAAAAATAAATACCTAATCTAATACATAAAAACTCACAAAATGAAAATAATCCGTGCATCTAAACCAGTGTTTCCACTTTTAGGGATTTCGCCCTATTTTAGGGCGAAACTATGTATTTCATATACGACTTAGGGCCTTTTTTTTTGCATCAGGGATTTAGGGTAAAAAATAACTTCATATGGTAACTCTATTTTTTCTATGCTCTATGTCTCTATCTATTCGGGGATTCCCCAAATTGGTCTATTTATTCTGTGCTCTACTCTGTAAGGGGATTCTCCAAATTAGTGTCGTATTATAATCCGACAAATGTTAGTTTACCTATTCTATAGTACTAATTACGTAGGTTGTAAAGACATGATAAATTAACACCATAACGGATACATATTTATTGTCGTTTGTTGTATTTTCAAACGGCTGCGAACGAAACCACAGCAACTAGTTTTATTACGCACGTGTTTTAATGATCGAAAATGGAAGACCAGGGTGATGGTGATGGACGTGAGCAAGTACCTTCTTCAAGTTCTCAAGATCAAGATAAAAGAGGCAAGTCAGCCGTTAGTAAAAAATATGTGCAAAAATTTAAAACGTCTTGGTTAGAGCATCCAGATTTTAAATCTTGGCTAAAGAGATCAGACAAAAGCGAGACAAAAGCTCGCTGCAAAGTATGTGATTGTGAAATTGTGTGTGGAATGTCTGAGTTACTGCGGCACAAGACGAGCGCTAAGCACTCTAAGCAAATGGCAGTTATATCACAAAGTGGAAAAATCACAACTTTTTTGAGCAAAAATCAAAATCATGCTGCTAAGACATTAGAAATGGAATTGAAAATGTGTGGCTTTCTCGCAAAGCATGATCTGCCTATTTCCTTAATAGATGATTTTATGGCTCTTATGAGAAACTTGTTTCCGGAATCGAAATGTTTAGAAGACGTGCATCTTGGAAAACAAAAAGCAACAAATATTTTACGCCAAGTCACAGGATCTACCTATAAACAAGAAGTTATAGATATAATGAAGAAAAACTACTTCAATATTATAATTGACGAAACTACAGATACGTCTGTGAAAAAGCAGCTGGCAATAATAGTAACATATTTTAACAATGTTACAAAAAAAGTGGATTGTAGGTTTTTCGATATGATTGATATAATTGACGGGTCAGCAAAGGGGATATTCCATACATTGAAAGATATATTTGCAAAACATGAAGTACCAATTCATCATGTTTTTGGATTCACTTCTGATACGACAAATGTAATGATGGGAAAACACAATTCAGTTCAAGCCTTACTCAAAAAAGAAATTCCACATCTTGTCGTTGTAGGGTGCTCATGTCACCTTATTCACCTTGCAACATCACATGCTTCCCGCAAACTGCCTAAAAATTTAGAAGATTTGTGCCGTAATATACCAGCATATTTTCACATGAGCCCGAAACGAACCGAATCACTGAAACAGTTCCAAGATTTTCTGAACATTGACCATCATAAATTGCTAACCGCAGCTAATACAAGGTGGCTGTCACTTCAAGCATGTATCGATAGGATACTAGAACAATATGATGCCTTAAAATTATTTTTTACAGAGGCCGTTTTTCAGGATCCCTCTAATACAAATGATTCCATACTGACAAGTCTTAATAACCCATTCAATGAAGCATTTTTACATTTCATGAGTTATGTCTTCTCCGTAACAAATGAGTTTAACACCTTCTTTCAATCAAAATCACCTCAACTTTACATGCTGCCTGAGATGATTCGAAAGATGTTACATTGTTTTCTGTGCAACTTCATTAAAAAACAGCACCTCAGCCCTGGAGATCTAAGCCATTTAATGAAAATAGACGTAACCAACCCAGAAATTCACCTAAATGACGAGAGCATTTATGTTGGGTTGGGAGCGTATGCCATTCTACAAGATTTAAAGACGAAAGCTCCAGAAGAAGAGGTAGGAAAATTTTATACAAATTGCCGGGAATTTTATATGGAAATTATTTTGCAGATCCAAAAACGATTCGATTTAGACGAGAAGCTTTTTGGTTTGTTAGATTATGTGGATCCTAAGGTGGCGCGGAATTTTGAGAAACAATCTATTAAAGATGTATTTGACCATTTTGGATTTTTAGTCGCAAAATGCAACATGCAAAAAGCTGATAATGAATGGAGAAATCAGGCTCTAATCGAACCCAAGTATTTTGGAGTTGATGATGAAGAACAAATAAAAATAATGCCAGCTGAACTTTACTGGAATAAGGTACTAAGCCTGAAAGACAGAAGTGGTAATTTTTTATACGAAAACCTCGAAGTGGTAATATCTCTATTATTAGGGGTTCCATCTTCAAATACAGAAGTGGAAAGATTGTTCAGCATCCTGAAAAATATTAAATCGGACAAACGAAACAGGCTGACCAATGAAACCCTCAACGGAGTTCTACACACCAAATTAGGGATGCTAGCTAACAACTGCTCAATTTTGCAACCAACTATGGCTATGGTCAGCGCCGCTAAAGCGTGCAGAAGTAATGCTTCGGCTTCCGACACGTCCTAATAAAACATGTTTGATTTTTTGTATTAAATTAAAATATGTAAAAAAAACTTTGTTTTTAATAAATAAAATTTTGCGCCCTAAAACAGGGTATTTCCAAAAAAAAATAGGGATTTTTAGGGATAAATTTCAAGAAATTTAGGGCAATACCAAAATCTTAAGTGGAAACACTGATCTAAACGCGGTGCGAGCGCCGCGCCGCGGTGTGGGGTGGTGACGCGAGCGCGAGGCCGCGCGGGTAGCGGGGGAGGTAACATCACGGAGCGAGCCATAGCCGCGCGTATTCGCGCGAGCGTCGTTGTGCTGTCCGGATGTGTATCGAAAACCTACCTATAAGTTTGCAATTTACTACTTGGAATTTCGTTGATTTCTCGTTATTTTATAAACAGAACTAAACTTTGTAGTATTATAGATGATAGTACGGAACCCTTCGTGCGCGAGTCCGACTCGCACTTGGCCGATTATTTTATTTACTGTTTTTTTTCGAGTTAATCTCAAAAAAAAACTCTATGTATAAAGAAAAAAAAATATAACGAAAACCGACTGTACCTACTCATAGCACGAAGAAAATTTAGTATAAATATGTTGTAAGATTTTTCTTTTTAAATTATCTACCAATATTGTAAAAGTAGGTATGTGTGTGTAACGGTGTGTGATGTGGTTTACAGTTTCTTTTTTATTCTATAAGATTTTTAAGAGGTGTTTTATTCAGATATAAAATAAATAAATAAATATTTGTGGACATTTCACACAATACCATCTAGCCCAAACTAAGCAGAGCTTGTACTATGGAAACTAGATGGCTGACAAAATACATATTATACATTGTGTACGTTGTAGTTGAATGATATTATATTTTATTTTTTTGTAAATACATACTTATGATACATAGAAACAACCAGACACAGAAAAAACATCCACGCTCATCACACAAATGTTTGTCCTGAGCGGGATCGAAATCACGACCTACTCGTACGTAGCAGGCTGACATACTACCAACTGAGCAGCAAGCCAATTCATTTAAAACATCAAAATCGTAATAAGTTTGTTCTATAAATATTTTTTTATAATATATACTCAATTTTACATCACACTATTTGCTGATCCCAGCTTATGTAATACACATCCTAAAAACGCACGACAATTTTCAGCATCTCATGTGCTGTCTTTGCTGCTAAATCGAGCGCGAGTGATTTGACTCGAGTCAATTAGCTTAGATTAGTCTCGCCACGCAGAGCCAAGTTAAATCGTATCTAGTTTAACTATATGACGCATCTGTTTTTATCCCAAAAAATAGTCAAAACGAGTAAAGAAGACAGCAACTGTGGGATCAGTAAACGATGTTTCCAAGGTCAGGGATTGTTATGCAAGTGTGGCGCGCGGAGAGAATCGGTACAGCCGAGCGACGAAACAAACAATGAAATAAGTAACACTTAGGTGAGGATTTTACACTTGATTCGAGACAGTTGTGTACATGACTGTACCTACATATTGCGCATCATCTTTTTTTTCATCGCGAGCTGATCCCTAACATGATCAGGGTTATTTATTACATTCTAACTATACTATCTATTCTACTTACTAACTTTTATTTTATTTTTTATCAGCCCTGTTTGTACAAACTGTCCCACTGCTGGGAACGGGCCATCTTCTCATTGTGAGAAGGGTTAGGCCATAGTATTAGTAGGCTTATTAACTTTAGATTTACATTATCTTAGATACATACATTTTGCCGACTTCAAAAAGGAGGTTAAAATTTGACTGTATTTTTTTTTATGTTTGTTACCGCATAAATATAGTACATACTAATTTGCGTCACCGTTTCATGGTAGATATTCCAAAAACCCTAACGAAACGCTTTCATCGTGCGGACTGCTAGATTGTGGAATATGCTTCCTTAGTGGGTCTTTCCCGATAGATGTAATCTGGGTGTCCTTAAACCGCGAGTGAATTGATTTCTTCTAGGTAAGCGGGCTCCATCGTAGACCGCAAGTCACTTAACATCAAGCGAGTTGGTGGTCAAGCCCAAACCTATTACTATATTAAAAAAAACTCTGTCATTTATGAACTGTTTTCGAATATATATTTTTTTGTTTGAAAGAATATATTTTTAGATTAGTCCCATAGAAATTTCATTAAAATCGATTCAGTAGTTTCGTTTTTAAAACAATATTTCGGATTTTGAAATCGGTTGTTTCAGTTATTTTTTAATTATTTTGAAGAGTTACTTAGTATAATTCACGATCGCTGTAAGGCAAGCGAACCCGTAGAACACAGCTAGTTGCGCGCAATAACCCTAGACGGTTGTACTTTGTACTTGCGACCATAGACAGAGCCGTACTTAGGTGCAGTATGGGAAAGGGCGCGCCCTATTAGGGCATCAGTTTCCATTGAGATTTATGTGATAGGGTGCAGCGGACCACAATTGGATAATAAGCGATTTGTCGGCTCGTTCCATTGCTAGTTACTACTACTTTTGCAATATTTTCTATTTCTATTCGTTTTCTGCGATTTGTTACTTAGTTTATTAAAAACATCTTTCACCTTTGTTGATATTTTCGACTTGCACGGTTCGAAAAAAAAGTTCCCGCCAAAAAAGCAAAATGGCGCGCTCCGTTGACAGGTGCACATTCGTTCGGAAACGCGCCCGGCACGCGGCTATTTCCGAGCGTGTTCCTTTTTTAAACGCCACCCATGCGAGAGCGTGACACTTGCACTCGCGTCCTTTTGCCGCGTGGTCGGCGTACACCGGCTCATTAGATCTGGAATTGCTTCTATTTCAGCGAGGTATGTGCGAGGTAGGTGGTATGGAATCTGTCAAATGGAGCTATACGTATTGTAGAAGACTTTTGGTGTCTTAGATTTTTATGCAATAGATCTACGATTGACCGCCAACTCGCTTGATGTTAAGCGATGCTGTGGCCGAGGATGGAGCGTGACGATAGAAGATGTTTATTCACTCTAATCTTGAAAATTCCAAGATTGTAGCTTTCAGGAAACAAACTTCCTGTGCATATATCACGAACATGGACCGAAATCATTGAGTACTGATAAATTAAACAATTCTATAGTTTTATTAGTATAATCTATGTAGCTACCACCCCAAACGTAGATTGAATAAGTTTCACTAATAATTTATAAAATAATAAGTATTCATCCAATATTTTGAAGTCTTTTTACACTTAAGAATTTTTTTATATTTTATTAGGTAATCATATTTTTGATAATTTTTTTTCGTAAAACGTTCAGTATAAAGTCGGCATGCCTCCTCGGCTTAAAACAAACAATAATATTGGTAAAGTAAGAAAGGAACACCTGTGCACATATCGCTGGTGACTTCTGCGACACACACAAACATAACTACCTTCAAAACATTATTTATTAAACACTAGTTTAATAGTCACCAAGTGTGTCAAGTACTAACTAATACTATTTGACAGACCTCATGGCTAGGTGGGTAGTACGTCTGCCTCCTGAGCTAAGTCGCGGGTTCGATCCCCACCCAGGGCAAACATTTTCTGCTGAGCACGGATTTTTGATCTGTGTCTGAGTATTTAATATATATAATATATTTATATTCATATATTTATAGTATTCTATCAGCCATCTGATTCTCATAGTACAAGATTTGCTTAGTTTGTGGTTAGACGGTGTTGTGTAAGCTATCCTCCAATACTTATTTATCGTTTTAATTTTTAACCGACTTCCAAAAAGGTTCTAAATTCGACTGTATGTTTTTTCTGATACGCGATCACTTTGTCAATTATGAATTGATTTGGATGATTCTTTTTTTTTTGTTGATGAAAGTATGACCTACTTTAGACTGACTTGCTGGTCCCACAATATATAAATTCTATCAAAATCTGTTCAGTACTTTGGTTTTTATAACAAAATAACTGGAAAATATGTAATCCAAGTAAACGAATTGCGAATTTTGGAGTCGTTTGTTTCAGTTTTTTAAACTATAAAATTGTTAAAAGTATAATTTTAACCGCAAATAGTTATGTATTTATTGTACTAGGCTGTAAAGGTATATTTTACCGTTGTTGGTCGAATCACTATAATTTATTATTATTTTATATTTTTATCTGCTAGCTGATAATGATTAGCTTAGAACATGCATCGATATTTTAAAAACCAGCGCGTAATAAATATTATAATCACTTTTAAAAATATATATTTTTTAAGAAAAGAAATCACCGGATAAAGCCCTTGTTCGGTTTTAGTATTTCAACTTATTTGTTAATTCATAAGCTGTAATCCCGAATTCCTGACCTACCCCAAGCGTGTCTCTGTCTGTTTCCTATAAAGAGGATTAGAAGATTCCGTATATTTCGGATGTTAAACAGAGATAGGCGTATAAGAGGAAAAGAGAAAGTAGTTTATTTTGGGTGGCGTTAAGACTGATATATTTTGTTATAGTGCTGGATTACAAAATGATGTATAAAACATTCAAATCAGAAGAGAAAATTAAAAATGTATCTTACTCCTAAATTAATATTTTTAAGTATAAATATATATACATAATTTTTATTCTGGATAAAAATATATAAAATTTAATTATATCGTCATTGTTGATATTTAATGTTATACAGTTGAATAATTTAGGTGTTTGACCTATCTAGCCAGCAAATTACATAATATTGGCAAGAACTCTTGGTCTGGAATTGGTTCTGGATCTAAAGTGAAGTTACTGGACGCAGGGTAGCTGATGATTGTTTTTTTTTTATAATTACAATGTTAATAAAATAATTACAAATTCCATATTTACTAATTTGTCGTGAGTCAGACAGACGGGAGGTTATTAGGAAATGTATATCAAAATATATTTATGTTAATATAAAACACAAAACCCGAAACAAAACAAAACGGAATAGGTTTTGATGAATCATAGCTAAGAACACTCTTGATGAAGTCCTCTTTAAAAAAAACAGAACTAAATTAAAATCCGTCCATCCGTTGGAGAGCTACGATGCCACAGACAGACACACAGATACACACGTCAAACTTATAACACCCCGATTTTTGAGTCGGGGGTTAAAAAACGTTGCTGCAAAGTTGAAACTGTGGTAAACTATGTGAAGGAAAGCTAATAGCACGCAGAATTTATGGTCAATGGGATCGAAAAGTTCTCGAGTGGAGAGCACGCACAGGCAAGCATAGCGTAGGAAGACCAGTCACGAGATGGACAGACGACCTCATACAAGTGGCAGGAAGACGCTAGATGTAAGCCAACTGGATGTTGGTCTTTTTGAACCTTGGGAGGCCTATGGCCGGCAGTGTACTTCTTGCGGCTGAAATGATGGCGATTATTCCAGAAACAGAAATACTCGTAAGTAATTGTTTCAGTTTATAAAGCATCATTGCGTATCTGCGGTCGGCCACTTGCCGCTATATATAAATTGTTTCAGCTCTTGGCGCCATCTTACAGATAGTATTTAATCATACTAGTGGTTTATTCCATTTACATTTTATTTTTGCGGCTGAATTGGACGTAATCGTTGATGTTTTATACCTATTTATTAAATCATTGTTTAAATATGTGGGAAACAATGCTGTTACTAAATTTAGTTATGATTTTAAACAAAGTCATCGATATAAATGTTAAGGATTTGCTGAACGCGTGCAGCTATCTCTCACTCGCATCACAACCTTTTTTTTACCCGACTGAACGAACCTGATACGAACTGAACCCGAACCGACTATTTCGTGATAAACACGTGATTTTACTAGATTTATTCTAAATAATGCGCATTTATAATCTTTTACTGCGATTTTACTCATACATTCTCACAAAAAACGTACATTCAAAAGTAATATACAAAAATAGTAATCAGTTATCTATTATATATAAAAGTAGTAGTTAGACTCCAAAAACTGCTTTCCTGCAGTCGGGTATTTTGTTTTTCTTTTAATACATATACTTCTTAACATATAAAATCATTGAATAGGGATATTAGAAAAGTGAAAGGCGAATTTGCTTATTTAAATAAATATAGGATAAATATTTAAAAACAAGTTTTACCTTTTAAATTCATTTATCGGATATTTAAAAACATAAAATATTTTATAACAACTTAAAATATTATTTCTTCTAAATAGTTGACTAGTTTATAATTAAATATACTTTACTACTACTTCTTTTAAATTAGCCGAGGAATTGCAGAATACATAAAGGTTTTTTCAAAATTCCGTCGCCAGTATAAATGATATCTGACCAAAATGATTGTACATATATACATATGTTTAAAAATGTTGTGATGCGCGAGAGAGATAGCTGCGCGCTTTAATCTCCACTTTAATATTCATTCAAATTATTGAAATTAGACATCGTGCTTAGGAATTTTTAAACGCCGACCCAAGAAGAGGGATGTTATAAGTTTGTTAGTCTGTGTCATCATAGCTCTCAAATGGGTAGACTGATTTTCATCTGTTTTTTTTTTGTGTCATTGAGGATTTGATCGAGCTATGTTTGATCAAAATCGGTTTAGCCTTTTTTTGGGAGGTTGAGTTTTTTAAGCGTAAACTTGTACTTTTTAAAGTGTATCTCTGTCACTCTCAAACTTGATAAATAATTATACTTATGCAAAAAAAGACTGAATGACAAACATACAAAAAAACATACAGTCGAATTGAGAACCTCCTTCTTTTTGGAATTCAGTTAATAAAGGTTTTTTGATATAAACTTAAAATATACTTGCTAGTAACAATTCACATACAAGCCAATGAGAACTCTAGAAGATTGTGCTTATTTGACGTTTATGATTAAGACGGCTATACCGTAGTGAAGGCTAATAAAAAAACGTGTAATTTACTATTGTGTTTAATACAGTAACTCATGTTAATATACGCAACAACTATTATGATCATTTCGTAAAAGTTGCAGCGCAAGCAACGTAGTTTAGTTTTAGTATTTCAACCTATATGACGCGTTATAAAGTTAACCGCAGCACGTATCAGATTTCCTGCTTATTGCTTCATTAGTATCGCACTCGAGGAGAATTCTAATGGCGAGACAAAGCTAAGAACATTCCAGCTAAGGCGTCATTTCCACGAGCAACAGCTACTTTTGATTAGAGGGGTATTTCCCCCAAAAAGAGAAAAAGTTTGCTGGTACTGGCTGATTTTAATAGTATTTGCTAAAAACGTTTGATACTCTAAATCAAAAATCTAAATAAAATAATTAAGCTATGAGGAAAGTCAGTCACGAGGCCAAGTTAAAGGGTTGTGAAGAAGTTTGCTTTATGGCCATATTTTGTCAGCCAATTTTGGTAATATTTAGGACAAATATTTGCTATATTGAATTCTGAAACAAATAATCGATTATTATCAGTAAACTTCGCGAGCACAGATATTTTTACTTTGAGTACGCAAAAGTTTATGTCCCGAACACGTCTATTGTTTTTACGTATATGTCTACTTGTCTAGTGAGTAACCCTGAATTCGCACGAGCGATTTTTCAAAAGTTGGAATAGAACTTAAGGCGTATTTGTTCACATGGCCTCATGCCAATACGGGTTTATTTGCTATTTCACTAAATTTAGTAAAGTTAGCTTCATATTTCAACAGCGTTTATCTGAGATTCGCTCGCACAGATGTCGCCTAATCGAAGCGTTACAAAAATAATTGCCGCCGGTTGACAGTTCCGAGAATGGGCGGTGTCGAGTGGCGACAACTGCCGTCCTGTGTCGCAGCCGGACAGACAGACAGGACTCATACATTCAGTATATTCGCCTTCAGAAAAAAAATCAAATGTCATGTCTCTACTGCCGGTGGTATAGACTGTGCGTTGTTATGCCAGTCAGTCAGGCTCAGGACTTTGTAGTTTTTATATACAATCTGTAGAGAAATGGGAAGGGTGGAATTAGGGGGTGAAGCTCGCTTGACTATAGAAATCTGGATTTTAAGATATACACCAAAAATCCAGATTTTTATAGTGAAACTAAAATAAAATTGAGTGAACACGCACACATAGGTTCCGTAGATACGCGAATAATGAGCCTGTACTTGGAAGCCAGAAGGCTGGCTCCAGCGAAACATTAATCACACGAAAGTACGCGGAATGTACTATTAATAGCATTATAAAAACACGCTCTAGACATCGACGAGATGCCTAGAGCGTGTAGTTATTAGTAGACCAGGAGGTTGTGAACAATCTGACTAAGCTTTTTTGACATATTGTGAGACCAATATAAATAACAAATATTTGTGGACATTTCACACAACACCATCTAGTCCAAACTAAGCAAAGCTTGTACTATGGAAATAGATGGCTGATAGAATAGATATATACTTTTTTTTTGTAAATATGTATATACATATGATATATAGAAACATCCCGACACAGAACAAACATCCATGCTCATCACACAAATGTTTGCCCTGGGTGGGGATCGAACCCACGACCTACAGCACAGCAGGCAGACATACTACCAACTGAGCCACAACGCCAGCCAAATTTGTGAACATGTAAAATTTTTATTTCACATTAAACTTTTTATTTCACATAATTTGTGGTAAGCGCGTAATCTTGCAAGTTTTTCGTTATCATTTAGGTATTTTAATACATCATTAACTAAACAGTGTCACATATTATGTGTACTTATGTATTACAAATATCTAGTAGTTTTGAAGTCCAAACACATGAAAGCAAGTATGGGCGACAGCTCCTCGTGTATAAATCTATAGCATAACTAATGCAGACCATACCGGGAGCCCAAGGACCACCGGTGCGGGAGGAACTGCGCGCGGGGATCACAAGATTTCACACTTATAAGATCTATTTAGATTAAATATAAGTACTTTTAATTAACCAAACACCTCCTGGAGACTGCTCCTGGCCAGCATAACGAAAAACAAATATACAAAAAATATTCCATCAACTTCTAAGAGGAACGTTTAATTTAATAAATACTTTTATTTTATTTTATTTTCTAGTCGTAAAATGTAGGATTTCATCGCGCTCACAAACACGTTAAGTTAACTTTTCGGGTATTTGGTAGCACGATGCCCACTTTTTCATAATTCATAATAACTTTATTGCAAATAATTATGAGTATACAGTAGTTGAAAAAAAAGTGAGAACGCCATATTTCGCCTAACGCCAAGCAAAAAATATATTTAAAAAATGAGATAAGGTAAATAAAACCACCACATATTAAACTGCACTTTGTCCATAAACGCACCGAACATTTTTTTTCTAAAAATTCTAGTTTATAAACTGAAACAACCTACTTCAAAAGATGACATATTTTTTGGATGTAAACTGCTCATATTTTGTTTATGAATTAATTTTAATTTCAGTTGGTATTTTTTATTTGAAAAATTAAGCTTCACAGACTTCAGGGTCTGTGCCTTTTATAAGCTAATACATATATTTTTTAACTAAGTTTACATTTTTTATAACCTAGCATACAAGAGGAAGATGGATATAATATTAATGTTCTGTACTTAACAAACCCCTAAAAAGACGACATGCCTTGAAATTTAAAGCTGGGTACTGACCAGTGTTACGGGTCGTAATGTAATTCAATTCAATTCAGTGCTCTATTTGCCAGTTAAAGGGTAACATACAGCGAGCGTTTGTGCAGTTAGTACGGGGAAACGAGGTGCTCGCAACGAACGTTTTAATCACGGCGTAACGTAACATGATCGAAACGAATAGTGCATAACAGCCCGTAACGTCGGTCAGTACCCACCTTAACATTTTTATCCAGCTCCAAAAATAAGAATACTTTATTCGCACACCTACTGATAAAGTCAGTTTTTAATTTCAGTCTTTTTACTATCCGATTTCCAAAAAGAAGAAGGTTTTCAATTTGACTGTTTTTTTTTTTGATGTTTGTTCAGCGATTACTCCGCCAATTCTGAATTGTTTTTATTATTCTTTTTTATTTGATAGGTAATACTTCAGAGGTGGTATCATATAAATTTTATAAAAAATGGTTCAGTACTTTGGTTTTTATAACAAAATAACTGAAAAAAATTCGTCCAAGTAAACGAATTGCGCATTTTGAAATCGTTTTTTTTTCAGGTTTTTAGACTAAATAATAATTATATAATAATAAATTACATAATTTTATGTTAACAAATCTGGTAAGTTAAGTTATTACTTAGGTACGAGTGAATCACGTAACAGTAGACGGGTGAAGGTGAACTGCTCCGCGGTATAAAAACAATACCTAAAGCTAACGGCGCTGAATTACCTACCTGTCACGATATTACTAACATCTTGCTATTATCACTACAAATAGCAAGCGGAATAGCAAGATTAAGTGACAGTGGACAGGGCAAATAGCACGTAGATCTGATGACCAATGGGACCGAAAAGTTCTCGAGTAGAGACCACGCATAGCAAGCACAGCGTAGGAAGACCAGCTACGAGATGGGCAGATAATCTTATACAAGTGGCGGGAAGACGCTGGATGCAAGCCGCTTTTAACCGGTATTTTTTAAATTCATGAAGGATGCCTATGTCCAGCAGTGGACTTCTTATGGCTGAAATGATTATGATGATTACTACAATTATACATGAGTATTTATATTATGTAGCAGTTTAGGCAGTATATAATTTTTTCGGTAGTTATATTATATGTATAATGTTTTATGGTAATCAAATAATATAATTTATAAAACCGACACAACCAACTTCAAATGAGATAATTTGTTTTAAAAACCAAACTCCTGAACCGCGAGTTTGATGAAATTCCTGCGGGACTTCTAAAGTATGATTTACCAAACACAAAAAGAAACATCAAAATCAATTCATAATTGTGCGAAATAGTCGCGTAATAAGCATACAAAAAAAACTTACAATCGAATTGCAAACCTCCTCCCTTTTAAAGTCAGTTTTTTTAATACAAAATAGATCTACGACCACCAACCTCTTAGAGTAATATTGTTCTGTGCCACCAACTCACTTGATGCTAGGCGACGGTCTGGCCGAGGATGGGGCTCGTCGACCTAGAAGATATCTATTCAATCTAGCCTTGAAAATTCTAATATTGTAGTTCTCAGAAACAGAGATGGCGGTAAAGAATTCCATACCTGTGCAGTACGCATCAAGAACGTACGTGAACCGATATAGCTAAGTACAAATTTTTGGCATTTTAATGAAAAATGTGTGGTATTGCGCCGACTTTCTGCTAGTCCCGTAGTAAAATAAAGATTTTACTATAAGCCTAGCAGATAATTTAAGTTAGTTAATGAAATGAAAATTATTTATTCCAGATAATTCCAAATCCATAACAATTAAATTAAATTATCAAATCATAAAATCAAGTAAATTAAATGAAAATAAAAATAATTATATGTAAGAGTCTAGACATATTTTCAGTGCACGATGAAATCTGTATGGAATACTAGACGTCGCCGACGCCGCAGTAACCAACGGTACCACCACTCTCTGCAGAGCAACTGTAAATATTTGGACAGCTGAGACATATTCTACTTGTTATGTGTCTACCTACTCGTCAAATGTAGGTACAGAGTTCACGCATTCTTAGTCTGGACATTCTGTATGTTTGATAGACCAGATATTTCACCACAGCTCATTTGATGGGGCTCAGAGCGCGCAGCTCTCTTGCGCATCGCCAACATTTTTAAATATCACTAAGTGCCCCCACTTAGTGATATTTAAAAATGTTGGCGATGCGCAAGAGAGCTGCGCGCTCTGAGCCCCATCAAATGAGCTGTGTCTTTTCTAATATCCCCATATTAGAAAAGACAAAATTGTATATTTTTATAGGAGAATTAAATTAAAAAATATATTACCTTCGATATCTTTTGAAAGTGAATATAAATTAAATTTTAACAAATCTTTATTTATATATCTCCTATCTAAATAAACAATTCTGTCTCTCATTTTTCTAATATCAGTAATTTTATATGTTTAAAAATGTTTTGATGAGCGAGAGAGATAGTTGCGCGCTTTGAACACAGACTTATAATGCCTAGTTAAATTCTTGTCTCATTCACGCACACCCATCAAATTAGCGAGTGTGGAATTTTGTAAACGTACCTATAATTTACCGAGCGCATATAATCTCGTACCAAGTGTTTAGATATTGGCATTTTGCGTTTTTGGCGTTATGCGTCGAAACGATCAATAACACTTTGACACCACAAGAAATAATAACAAAAAATCACAAAACTCTTATCACTAAAAGCGACCTCTTCCAGACAACCTTAGGATGTATGAAAAATAAACAAAATACGTCAAGAATATTCTTGAAGTATTTAATTTATAATTATTACGAAAGTATGATATGATAATTCTAAAGCATGATTTTCTCACAATTCTTACATATCAACCCTCCAGCCATATCTAAGTAACCATTTGAGTTTTCTCTCGTTAAGTTAGCTTACTTAAAGCTACTTATTTGCCCACCTGAGTGGCGGATGCTGCATCTAGGGAGTGATAAATGAGTGCGGGTGACAGCACTAGTTTCACTTCACTTAGCTAAGTTGGGATTAAGTAGTTTCTAAGTACTTCGACATGAAAGGCTGTACTAGAATTAGTGCGTTTTAGATTTTAGGTATAATAATTTTCATAATTGGAAATGTCGCTTGCGCACTACAATGCAGTGGTAATCAAGAATTTACATCAATAGCAGTGACAGTGCACTGCGCTAAGCACCCTAATTGAGACTTTTTTTTATTTGATTATAATTCCATTGATGGGAGCCAAAAAAAACTTTACAGCTTGGTTATTTATCATTTCATCTTTATTTTAGAGAAAAAAATGGCTTACGAATAAAACTATTATAGTTTGAAAGAGCTTAATATTCCGATGATTAGACCCTGAACTGAAGCTAATGATTTTTTTGAGTCCATCATCACCTCTGAGTCACAACATTTCTAGTAAAAAGATCATCGAAATTTGCTTTTTTATATAAAAATAATCTGACTGGGATTTCCAGTTATGCAAAATGTGGGGGTGAGCTTTTTGGCGGTTTCGTGAAGTACGATGGTGGAACTGCAAATCTGGCATATTTTAAAGGCATTAATGGTATTATGAGATATAAACAAAAAAATAATTTACAAGTCTCATAATTTGAAATCCATTATTAAACAACGTCGTTCATCGTAGCGTTAGTGGTTGTAAAATCTGATTTATACCACTACATATAGCAACACTGTCCTCAGATAAGCAATCTAAGTTCAAATTAAAGTACTTTAACCGACAAGTTATTTTTCCAGCCATATGGCAACCGACGCTCAAGGAGTTCTGACTCAGCTGCCCACCGCCGCAATTATGACTAAATATACTTTATATTTATATTTCTAAGAACATTGACATTCATTGACAACACTTAAACGGGTAATGACGATTCGGAAGTGTTTATCCTGTTTGTAGCTTCCGACGCGATGATGATGACAATTACGCCTCGCTACGTGTGTAATGAGAGATGAGAGTGACGCGGACGATTTGGAAGTTGAAAGGTTATCATTTGCGTTGGCTGGGTGTGATGATAGCATAAACGTGACGTTGGCGGAGCTGTGAAACATCTGTAAGTGACGCTGGTGAAAAGATAATTTTAAAGGTTATCATCTAAAAAGTTACGACTTTGTCTCGTACACTCACTCATTTTTCTTAGAAATCTTACTTTTTTACAACTTTTAGGGACCGTAGTAAGTCTACGGTTTTTATTTTAAGTTAATACCTCTATTATGTTCTGTGTTATGTCTACTATCGTCATATAATTATCCATTTCAAGATTGTCTGGAAGAGATCCCTTTTAGCGATAAGACCGCCTGTTATTTCACTAGCATGTAAGCGTATTCTCACTCTGGAATTTGTGTTTTACTGTAATGTGTTAATAAAGAGTTTGTCTATCTATGTTTTTGAGAAACAGGTCTTTGCCAGCCAAACAGACGTACCGATTACCGATAAATAGAAAACAAAGTGATTCCATTTTACTCTCTTAAAGTTTGGAACCCTACAAGAATAATCGATGTAATATATTAACATGCTTCTATTGTATCGAAAAATACTCTATTTACAGATGGCAATAGTAAAAGTTCCCCTTCGAAGAAAATTAAACAGACAAATACATCGAAATTAGTCAACTCATTTAAGTTTTCGATGCTGAAGAAGCTATAAAACACAAAGAAACACAGGCGGACGTAAAACGCCTTGTCGTGTCAATTCGTGTGACGCCGGACTTATCAGAGGCAAAAAAAACTCGAAAGTTATAGACAAACAAATAATAAAATAGGTAATATATGTTTTTTTTTCGTTTCCATGCTCAACAAATAAGTAATCAAAGAAGTTAGAAGTCTAATATTTTTCAACTAAGTATATTTCTTGTAACGCGTGACAAACAGTTGTTTTCCGAACCTCCTGTCCTTGAACCTCCTAACCTCGCCACGTTTCGCATGTAAACAATACTTTACCTCAACGCTATCAGGTTCCTGAAATAAACGTCTCAATATAACGAATTATAATAACGAAATCATTTTCCTTAAACAATCAGTAACATATGTACCTACAGTCACACACAAAATAGAAATACGTGAAATTAGCTTCTTTATTTGCGGTAAATAATAATATGCGGAAAATATGAAATCTTAGAATATATTTCGAAAGATATACGATGAAGTCTTAGCAACAATGTTATCAACATCATTGAGTGGAGAGTTAATTTTATTATCAAATTCATATGAATATAAATAAATAAAATATATATATATATATATATATATAATATATATATATATTAATATATATATTATAATAAATATATTAATAAAAAAAATTATAAATATATTAATATATTTATATATTATAATATATATATATTAATATATTGTTTATTTGACAATAAAATTAAAATCATAATATTTCATAACATAACGAAAACTCAGGGATGTGAGTATTGCTGTCTCCAAGGCTTTGTTTTACCGATGCCTTTTCCTAAGAATATTCAGGGGTTTTATACATGTATATTTCCACAAACGTTTTTATGTCATATGGAACATGTTATGAAAAAGTTTAGAGTAGGTAGATTCTTTTCGTATACTTTATAATAATAATAAATAATAAAATAATAAAATTCATTTATTGCAGGTAATTAAAACCCATAATATGATGATATGACATTATTATAAATTGTTAGAGGCCAGTCAAAGTTGCTCACTGATTTGATAATTTTACTTATTGGTATTAATTTGATTTTGAATCAATATAAAACGGAGATCTATAAATTTTTGAATAATGTTATGCAGTCGAATGTACCCACACGTCATAATTCAAGAGTTGTTTAGGCCAAGGGCAGTTCCAGTAATTATTTGTATATAGGTGTCGAGCGCCCACTCCCAGCGATGATATACTGAGCAGGCCGACGGGCCGATGGTACCGCGAAATGATGAATGGATTCCGACGTAGATATTCTACGTACGTTTATTACTACGAAATTGGTTACACTATTAGAAGATTATAATGTTATACGAGCATTTATACATGTCAGCCAAATGGTCTTTTAAGTTTTCATCTTTATTATACATTGATTGAAAATAATCATCTTAAACAAGTATGTTATCGGTCTGGGGTGATCGATGTGCTTTTTGTGTAGTAGTTTTGTTAGTTGAGTCTGTATATTGTTGTGTTGTAGTTAATAAAGTATGTTAAATATTCACAATAGAATAGTTATGGAATCTTTTGTAGTCGAAATTCCAATAATGTAATTAAAGCTTTTTGGTTCTAATTTCGTAGTAAAACAAAAGCCTCTAAAAATTTATAGCAGCGGTATAGATATTGTTCATATTTTACCGATATAATACCTATTACCTATACTTTATATATATATTATACCTCTATTGAAGTTACTTACGTTCCAAAATATGGAATATCTAATAAAATTTCCCCAAAACTAAATATACTTGTTTTTTTCAAAGACACTATCAAAATACAGTTCAGTAAAAACATCTGGAATCAGACAGTTCTATGAAACGTATTCGGACAAGTAAGATTCGAACAAATGTATTTTGGATCATAGACAGCTTACCAAAATTTAGATTTTTTTTATTCGTGAACGCATCGGTTTTTTAAGTGCGCTCCATCGTGGAGAATTAGCAATCAAGCTCAACCTTATGTATGAATAAAAAAATTACAAAATATCATAAAGCGCATTGACATATCGGATACTACATTACCTTACATATTATTTATAAATAAAAATAAATATCATTATTTATATAAAAATTATGTTTTGCTATACTTTTCATTATTTTTTGTTATCACCAGCGTTTTATTCTTCTTATCCACATTTCCTACGCCGCGAAGCCGACAATTCCTCCAACTTCCTCCGTTTCCCGCAGTTCCTCCCCTGGTTCCTCTCGGCGCCAACCTTCGCCTCCAAGAGCCGACCATGTGGCCGGGAGGTGCGTTTCGCAACGGACTCTATATGGCGAAACGGGTCATTGCTAGCCGACGCGGCCTTATGTCGCTGAGCACGATTTCTACAGAGAGATAAGCACCTCCACAAGCCAGTAAGATATCTACAGAGAGGTTCGCGCCACAACGGACTAACTGGATATTTACAGAGCGATAGAAGCCGCTTCTACTACACTATTGTTACAACCGTTCGTAGGTGATTTTTATTGCTTGCCATTAGTTTAAAGATACCATTGGATGAAAAACCTGCATGTATTCTCTTTCTTGCGTTTTAGCCAACTTACAATAAAATTATTGTATTTATAGATCAGCTGATATTTACGAATTTTCAAAAGAACCAAATATTTTTGTAATTACGAATAAACCGTTATATTATGTTATATGAAGCGAACACATCTGGCTATAAATTCCATAATCGCTTACTTATTCAGTTTTCTCTGATATGCAGAGCAGTTTCTCTGCAGCATGTGCTACTCCGTGATAATGCGCGCGCACGCGACGTGTTTACTTTGATTTTGATATATTAATGATAGTTTTGTGCCCACATCTGCCCACTGTTGGCGTGAACTTGAGCCGCGACGGACCCTGAGGCACACCTGACTCACTCCACGTATGAACTACTACAACTACCAAAATGAGGCTATAAACTCACACTCGTGTTTCTTTTGCAGGCTCGGAATTTGATTTCTCAGATGTATAGTGTTTTTTTCTTTGTACAGGACCCGCGCGATTACTGCATTAGCCAGTGTTGAGATTTGTTGAAGTTTCGTGAACAACACCGAAGGGCAATATTACTTTGACCTTTGTCTTGCTTGCTCAACTATAGAAAGAGTGAGACAAAAGTCAACGTAATACTAAAATATAACTTCTTGAACGTTTGTGGTCTGGCCTCAGTACTAGGTTATGACTAGTATGGGGCCATACCACACCATCTGTTTACAGAGTGTATTATTACCTCTTTGCTGAGTGTATTATCACCTCTTTACTGAGGCATAATTGGAACTTGGAAATTACTTTTTTCTGGACTTTACTGGAAGTTTCTATAGAAACTCTATTATTTTTGTAAACAACATGTACCTATTATCATATTTCATTTGGTTTCATTTACCCACATTCCTGCACAATGAAATAAAAAAATAAAAAATGACACAACATAAATTTAGGAAACAAAACAGTAACGACATTACGGGAACCGTAAATTGAAATAATAAGTATTAATCAAGGAATCAGTAAATACGAATGCTGGAAAAAATACCATAAAATTTTAAATCAAGAAAAACACTTGCGTCACATGTTGAGAACAATGGTTCCATTCGGTTTGTAAGTCGGCCGACATGTTGGCCGACATGTTGGCAGACCAGTCGGGGCACCACTCTCATCCAAGGTCAAGAGGTGTCAGCTGAAGACACGACCAGATCCGTATCGGTCAAGTTTCAATGTCAAATGTCAGTAAATTACGACTGGAAAAGTAACGGTGTAAGTAGACAAAGAACTTTTTCGCCTCGCTCACCTACTGCCTTGGTATATATATATACCTATTATTATTCATAAATAGGCTTGCGCTTGACCGCCCACTCGCCGCGACCGTTGCGGGCTACGATGGAGCGCTTACCTAGAAGGAAGATACTAATTCGCGATTTAAAGACACCCAGACTTTATCCATTCGGAAAGACCCATTCAAGAAGCGTATTCCACATCTTGGCGGTACGCACTATAGAAGTAGAGCTAAAGCGTTTTGTTCGAGTTTCTGGGATATACACCATGAAACGATGTCACTTTTTAGTGCTTCGGGCATAATCATAGACTAAGAAATAATGCAGAAAGCACAGTTTGGACCAAGAAAAAAAAATAAGTATATGGTTTTGATAATTTATTGAAAAAATGTAATATATTTCACTTTGACATAGCATGCTTTTATTAACTACAACAAAACAATATACAGACTCAACTAACTACTACACAAAAATCATATCGATTACCCCAGACCGATAAAGGTCTAAAGCCAATCCAAATGCTCAAACCCACTACTAGCTGGCAGCGTACCCAGCATGCTGCCGCATTGCCACGTTGAATGACAATGCTTATGCGATACTTATTGTATAATTATTAATATTTTACTTAATGTGGCTGCCATTTTTTTAAGTTAAGGGCAGTAAAATAGATAAAATGAAACCAAAGCAGAATAGGTAACTTTTTTCGAAACAGCGGAGTTACGATGTGCCTAAATACAATTATAGGAAATTAATCAAAACAATTGCGTTAAGTACATGTACAATTAATTTATATAGCAGACTTGACTTCGTGTATACATCCAAAATATGTAGAGCTCTCCTTAAATGACTAGTACTTTCCATGGTTTAACTTTATAGTGGCTAGGACTAAGAGAAAAAAAGTTAGTTTTTACTGCAATTTTAGAAAAAAAATAAGTGAGGTAATATTGAAAAATACATAGGTACGTGAAAAATTTAAAATACGTGAACAATATGACTCCCTGTCTTAAGTGTTAAGATAAAATAAATAATTTTTATTTTATCTTAACACTTAGGTTAACTTAATTTAATAATACAAGTATTAATATTATAATAATTAGGTATGTGAAGACTTGCTTGTGTGGTACAAATTTATTTGACCAGAGGCGAAAAAAACTAATAGATATGCGATAGCTTAGAAAAAACCCAAGCAATGATTCAATTAGTATGTTATGTTTCTTCATAGCCTTAATTTGCCGAGTACTACTGTTTTATGGTCTAAGTGATAAGTGACAAGCGACTTTTAAGCAATGTTCC
This sequence comes from Lycia hirtaria, assembly GCA_947563715.1. Taxonomy (NCBI): domain Eukaryota; kingdom Metazoa; phylum Arthropoda; class Insecta; order Lepidoptera; family Geometridae; genus Lycia; species Lycia hirtaria. The sequence goes on from OX387380.1 coordinate 9,537,900, forward strand.
ATATCTGTACTGAAGTGTGAGGTTGTAATGCAAGAATATATCGCTTAATTTTTGCTATTTTCGAGAACATTATTACTTAATAGGTGCTCACCTATTAAGTAATATTGTTCTCGAAAATAGCAAAAATTGCAATATGCAAATATTGCAAATATTGCAAAATGCAAAATGTAACATTAATTAAAAAAAAGGTGGATATTTTTCACACAATACTATCTAGCCCCAAACAAAGCAATGCTTATTCTATAGAACCAAATAATTGAAAGCTTACTTCTGTTTCTAATGTTCCTATTTACATACCTTTATGACTTGCCCCACACACCAAAGGTCGGTGAGACCGACCGACCGTCAATTGTGCAATTTCTATCAATCGAGCAAGTAATTGATTGAAAAGGTGGCTGACGGCGAGTTAAACGTTGTCAATTATTAACGTGTTACTTACTGGATCAATTGGACAACTCGGGGAAATTTACCAGAACATAATTGTTAGTTTTGATCAGACATCTTTTCTGATGCAATATCAACAATAGTTTCAACTGCAGGCGGTCTTTATCAAGGTACGCGCGCGCGGTCTCGCGGTAAATTCCGAATTGAATTCGAATTCGATAGGATGTGAATACAGGTGCTGAAGCACGTACCCTCCGTTGACGAAAAATCTTCTAAAACTGGTGAACAGTTTTTGTTTATTTAGCAAGTATTTATTATTATTAAGTTCCACGGCATATGTGTACTTTTTAGTTGGTACTAGCGGAAAGCTTAAACATTTGAATGTCATTGTCGTATAAATATAAATAATTTTCGCTTTAGTAAATATTGATACTATCTGTGCACTGCGGTTTCATCCGTGTGATGACGATAAATGGTGATGATTATGATGATATTTAATTTTAGTCTCTAGATTTCCTTCTCCATGCTCTCAGCTATCTTTACACGATTCGTTATTTAGATTATTAACTTATTACTAAAGCAGTAGGCAGGGTTACATATCTTAACTGTGACATGTATAATAATAAAATAAATATTTCGTGATATGTTCAGTCGATAAAACGCATCAAACAGATAGACAAAGTGACTTTCACTAGACTAGATATTAGTGAGTACTTACCAACACAATCTCGCTATAATCTAAAATAATCACAAGTCACTTCACTGGTCACACACACTCACTATGTATCACGTTGTAGATATCGTATCGAGTTAGATTCACATCTTTCAATGTCGATGGTGGAGCAAACTTCCGCACTGCTAAGTTTTTACCTGAAACAAAAAACGATACATAAACATATTTTTAAAACAAACAATCCGAGTGGTCGTACGAGCAGACGTTTGATTACGTGTTTTCATCGTGTGTTTCCGTGACAGCGGACTCGACGTGTTGCGCCGGCGTTACCGGCGTCGTTTTTTTTTTTTTTATCAGCCCTGTTTGTACAAACTGTCCCACTGCTGGGAACGGGCCATCTTCTCATTGGGAGAAGGGCGTCGTTATACGCCGTCATTCGTTATATCGACCTAGACAACTTTTCGACAAACACGACGAGAATTGTATTATCAAGTGTTAGAACTACTGCTCATTCTGTGATCTAGTCGACTTACTATTGATTTAACGTAATATAATTAGAAAAGTAAAATGAATATATTATTATGGAAGGGATCGGTGTACATAGCTACCTAGTCATAAACAAGAATTAAGAATAGGTAACATATTATGTTATATATGCCGGAGGCTGGAGGTTTGGTGTTAATAAGACACATGCTGGTATCGGTCTAATTTATTGCAACAAATAACTAAGCTTATATACTAAGTACTACGTTCTAGAGGCCTCCTATCTATATCAGTCATACTCTTATTATTTATGCTAACGTATCCTAAAGATGACTTATCATTCTACATATAATCACGCATCACGAACACTATGTGACTACATTACTCCCCCCTTTTAAAAAAAAAAAAAAAATTAGTATATAAGCTTAGTTATTTTATACATACTTAACAAATTATTCATAAACTTCTAATATACATACGTATTTTAACGAAGAAAGTATTTTGTTTTGTTTTTGCGCGTATTATTTGAGACGGTCTTTGTAAGTCCGTCTCAAACAATTGACTGGGACCATTTTACCTAAAATGGATCTATTTCGATGGATGAATCCTTTGTAAATAAGATAGTTATGAAGTAAATAGTTTCCAGTAATCCGAAACCCAAATAAATATATTATATTTTATATGAATTAGTATTAAAACACTTCAAGCAAGGACACCTAGGCGTTCACATATAATATACCTATATTTCAGGCTAGTCATACTGTAGAAAATATGTAAAGTTACAATTTTATTCTTAGAGATAAAGAACATTTTGTTAAGTAATGTGAATGAAACTCGTACTTTGCCAGGTTTATTTTTATTATTGTTTGGATTTAATAAAACTAATCTTTTAATATATCACTTGTTAAGAATTATAAACAAATGCCTCCGAACGAGTAAAATGTAATTTTGTATGTTGAAGCCCTCCTATAATACTCATAGAATATGAAAGCGTAGAGGGACCCCAAAACCTTATTCTTCATATCACTGTTTTCATTTTTTTTAACTTAATTTTTTTCATATTTTTTTTTTAATATTTAACCTCAAAATTGCCATTGCCAAAGGTTAATTAGTCACTTCTTGCACCAAAACAAAAATGCACAAAAGCTTATCGGCTAAGATAAAAATAGTTTCACGTGTTTCCAATTATCTTCTTCCGAGATTCCCTTATCACCAGCAGTGCGGCTTAACAAAGAGAGGAGCCGTTTGTGAGCCCGCCCCCTATTTATAGAACTGCTGATAAGATGCACTCAGTTGGCTATCTCTGGAGAGGATAAAAGCTTATTTCTGTTCTTTATTGTCTGGCTTTGGAAGTGCGCGAGACAAATGTTGAATGGAATTCTGTTGGGTGTTTATGCTAGGAAGGGTGATAAGTTAAACATTTGACCGCAGTATTCTTGGTATCGTTTCCGGCAGCCTTGTAGAGAGACCGTCCGATTTGCGACCTGTAGGTTGTGGGTTCAAATCCTACGCGCATCTATCTTTTCTAAGTTATGTACGTATTGTTAATTGCACAGAAGAAAAAATAGTTTTTTTCTCTTCTCTCTTTCTCTTCTGAGGTGTCCTTTCTCGAAAGCTTTTCCCGCCGAGCTTCAACAAAAAGCGTTTTAAGAAAGTGACTACAAGCACAATAAATAAATAGGTAAATGCATTTTTCATAACCTCGAGGAACTATTTCGTAGTAAACAAGTGATTTTACCAGAATCATTCTAAAGAATGCGCATTTATAATCTTTTACAGCGATTTTACGCCTACTTTCTCACAAAAAACACATACTCAACAGCGTAAAAAGCGCAACGAAATCGTAAGTCAAACTGTAAAAACTGCTTTTCTGCAGTCGGGTATTTTTTTTCCTTTTAATATAAATACTTGTTAATATTCTTGATATTAATAAGATTTTAAAGTTGTTTTCTAATCGTTGGTAAGTAGGATCGATCGCCCTAATAAGGAAATCCTAATAATAAATTCTAATAAATAAGGGGTCCGTTTTTCTTTTGCGGTACGGAACCCTAAAATGGTAAGCAAAATACTCCGAGAGTTAATTCTAGTCACTTTGTTTCACTAAAACAGCATTCCTCGTCTATTTGTGATTTCCGGTTTTCCCGCATTTTCTAGGTTGACTCACCCTTCGCAGTTAACTCAACAGAAGTATTTCCTGCGCCAGAAATGTCATGAAACGCACAAAATACGCAAAATAGGTTGAACGAACAACTAATTGCACATGCAACTTTTAAACTAAATATTGTGTATGTTTTGAGAATTAAACGCTATATTCTTTATTGCTTTAACTCAACGTTCTAGCTTAGTTACATCAAGCAATGTAACGATTTAACTACTGGTCCTCTGTACGAAAAATCTGGATGTCCTAGATCTGGGGGATTAAAATGTTACATAAAAACCTACTAACGCAAATACCAACCAAAAGACACAACACAGATAGAAACAGAACAGTAGAAAGAAAATGTTGCCAGCAAATGTTGTTTACCTTTGTTCTTTTAGCTCACTCTGGCATTAATATCGTAGAAAGGACCTTCGGATGTAATTGTGTACAATTGCAAAAAACTTAAAGTTTCAAATAGTAGCTGCAAGATGAATGGACGATATTGTGTCTATCGCAGGTGGAACCAGAAGGCTTAGACAAGAGAAAAACATTTCTATCTTCAACGCTTACACTTCGACATGCGACGAAAACTGCGACGTGCCGTCACGTGACATTTCCTCAGCTAATACCAATCCCATATACACATATTTAGTCTGTGCCCATTTACTTTTCTATTCTACTGGCGTACACGAAATTAGAATATTACTTATTTAACCCCCCGGGACTCGCTTGGTACAGGACAGAGGCAGATGACTGATAAGAAAGAGGCCTATACCCAGCAGTGGGATAGAGTGGGCTGTGGATGATGATGATGAAAAGTTTCAAATTCACGTATAACACAAAGGTTGTCCATCGCTATTCAACGCGGTAACGCGGCTAGCTTCATGAGTACTTTTTGAGCCTGATGCAGTTCGGGGTGGGCTTTTTCACTGAGCTTAGAGGCTTTGTTTTATGTTTTGATTATTACTGAAATTACATTGTATATAAATTTTGACGATAAATTACTTGATTTATTAATTAATCATTAAGAATCACTAGTATAATTAGGTTTTTAGGAGTTCCCATCGGCTTCCCAAACGTTAACTAGTTATTGAAACCTCTCAATTCAGTAGTTGTTCGAACATTCTGTAACTAATGAGAGAGCAGTGTGCAGGTTGTGGGAGGCAGGTTTGCCCACGCGTGGCCTTGGGCCGCACGAGTTCCGAGGTCTACCTGCAAATAACTCGGATATTTTGTGGGCTTACTACTGCTTGCTTAGGAAATGTGCCTTGTTTGCATGCTTTAACATTTAAGGTACCTAGTTTTCTTTTATATCTATATATATATATATATATATATATATATATATATATATATATATATATGCTTCATGCTCGGCTACAACATCGGTTGTCAGTTAAATTGGTGGAAAGCACAGATAGTTTTTTTTTTTAATTCAAATACATATCTCTATTAAAACAAACTGACTACAAAAATAAAATTGATTTAGAACGAGTTTTTATTTTCGCCGTTTACATAAATAAAAGAAACCGGGCCTATGTACATAATTTTATATTTATACTACGAGTTGTTGAATACAGTTACTTCTATAATTTTATAAATAAAATAAATAAATAAATATTTGTGGACATTTCACACAACACCATCTAGCCCAAACTAAGCAGAGCTTGTACTATGGAAACTAGAGGGCTGATAGAATACATATATATGCTTTTTTTGTTGTTGTAAATATATACATATGATACATAGAAACACCCAGAAACAGAACAAACATCCATGCTCATCACACAAATGTTTGCCCTGGGTGGGGATTGAACCCACGACCTTTTAGTTCAGCAGGTAGACGTAGACACACTACCAACTGAGCCGCAGGGCCAGTCTGACTGACTTCTATAATTTTGATTTAATAGTATCAGAACTGAACCAGCATCCAAATTCCAATGTTAGATCTAAGATTGATTATCAACTTCCCTGATATGAAGCGACGGTGTGGCCGAGGATGGAGTTCGTCGATCTAGAAGATACCTTGAAAATGCCAAGATTGCAATTCTCAGGAAACAAAGATGGCAAAGAATTCAATTTCTCTACAGTATGCATCCATTACGTGGACCGCTGTCGCTGATTAAGTGATTGTTGGTATTTCAATAAGAAATGGGTGGTAATGCGTAGACTTTCCGCTAGTCCTGTAGTGAATTGAGTAATCGTAATTTTAGAGGACATTGTTAAAAATTATCTTGCAAGATCTATTTTACAATTCAAGTAAAGTTAATATAAAGCTTGTAAGAAAAAAATCAATTGATATTATATATAATATTTATATTATTCGTAACTGTTAGCCTAATACGATGTTGAACGCATTATGCGCAAAACTGTTATAAGCTTTCTTTAGAGCTTCCAATTAACGAAATAAATTGGAACTACTCAAACTCGGCCGGTGTTAGCATGATATAAAAAATATACTATACTCTATAAATCCGTTAAAAGTAGTTCCATTTCATGAAATAGTGAAAATCTAAAATACCACTTTCTAAAAACTACCTACCACTACTACCACCTACTATATAAAAACTAAAATTAGATTAATTTATCTACATTATTATTATTTACACACATGTTAAAAGATGTGGAAATTCAAACACCTCGAACGTTATTTTATACAATTAATAACTCAAATTTTTCCTTGACTAACAATAGTAAATATAATGAGAAATTATTTGGCTTAATCCAGTGGCTAGTTAGTTAAACTTGTAACCGATAACTTGTTAACATAAAGTGTTTATATATTTCGTAATTTGTGTAGGCTTGTGAAACGGACGCTTATTGGAGGTGTAAAACGAACATTAGTGGCGAAACATTACCTTAACTGCTATCACTTGAAATCGTAAGAGTGTTAAGAAGTGTGTAACTTGAATCGACTGTGGTCTGTCGTGGGAATGCAGAACTATGATTATTAAATAGGGAATAAGTAATAATGATATTTGATAAAATCGCGGTGAGTGGTTATCATCACCGTATCTTATCTTAATGAGATATATTAAGTTACATACTTTAAATTAATAAGTATTTTCTGTAATATTTTGTAACAGGTATAAAAAAAACTGTTCTCGATTCGAATGTTTTACTCTATACCTCCAAAAGGGAGTTTTGGCGGGAACGTCTTCGTAACGTGTTGTTGCTTTGTTTTATTTTCCTAAGCTTGTGTTATTTTGAACATTAATGTTATAAAAATGGTGGTGTTTTATTCATTAATTGTTCGATAAAGTGCGTGAGTGTGGGCAAGTTAAATAAAGCAGTAAAACGTGTGATCTTACGTTGTCGGCAAAACTCCAAAGAAGCTTCTAGTAAAGTTGCCCCCACCCCACTTTACTGAAGCAGGACTCGACTTATAAATTGAATGTATACGTGACTTAGATTGTGACTATAACATTTACAATTTGTTTTATTCAAGAAACTTGAAAAAATCCTAATACTTGACACTGGCAAATGCTTTAATGCGGGTCCAATACAAAAAAGAAGAAGACCTCCAAAAGGAAAAAAATCTAAGGCCTTAACTACTCTAGTGCTCATCTTATTCAGCCAAAGACGTGACATTGACAGGAGAAGTCTATCACCAAAATAATTCGAAAATTGAAAACAAATAGTTATTAAGCGAATAGAAAATCTTTTAGATTTCTATTTATGGCAATAAATATGCATTTATTGAATATATAGAAAAAAAAGAAAAGAAAAAATATTTGTTAGACAATTATATTTTGCAACTTTTGGTCATAAAATTACCTTACCTAAATTACCATAAATTGAAATATATATATATATATATATATATATATATATGTTGGAGTTTGTGAGAAAAAATACTAAATGCCGTTTAGTTTTTTTATATGTTTATTGCTGTGGTTGTTTTTTGTCACAATTAAAAATATGTCTTATTGCATCAGGTTTCTTTTAATATTAGTATTGCATCAGAAAGTAAAAATCATGCAAAATTTCAGTTGAAAGCTTGGAAGGAAATGGTTCAAATTTACCTTGGTCAAGATTTGGGTTAAGAAAAAAAAATGTATCTGCTATTCTTCTACAATAGGCCCATGATGTTTTTTTTAATTTTTACCACATGAGTTACTATTTTATTATAAATAGACAGCAGTACTTATTAGGAAATGATGTGAGAATTATACTGAATATGCATAGATTTCCAATCACGTGGGCGCAGATATATGACCGTGTCCGTTTATTTGTCAAACTCCCTACAATAAAAAAGTTTAAAGACAAACAGTTAATAAAGTCTTGTTAGTTAAGCTATCTTCATAAATAACCCGTGTTTAACTTGAAAATTAACATTTAAATTAACGAAAAACTGGTCGAAAAGTTTTCACTTTTCTCCAAAACATACGGCGAAAGTTTTCGCCCTTTCAACTCGCCGACGCTAGCGAGACATAACTGTGGTTAGTTATTTTTTTTTTTTTTTATTGACTGTTACATTTTTATTGGTGTCTATGATGTAACAATTTATTTTTTTATTGATGGCCATATCTGTGTTTCTAGTTTTGACTTATAAGTAGGTACTATTTGATTAGATTTTGTTTTTGTAACTTAATTCCGCCAATTGGGAGTATATAAAAATTTAATATGCAAATATTCCTCCAATTTGTTTTATTCATTTAATTATTTTAATTAAAGGCGACATGTCTTTTATTTGTAATATATCTGTTTATTTAAATTTAAAACTAGTACAATAATAGTACCTAAGTAAATAGTAATAAAAAGAGTTTTCCAAATTAATAAACAAATGCGGTAAAAACAGAATCGATAACCTCCTTTGAAATTGGTTAAAAATTTAGTTTCTTATTCGGTTGGTTCATAATTTCCGACGTAACATTGTGACAAGTCAATTGTAGGTTTTCATAAACCTTCGTGGCACTAAACACGTAAATTCACCCCTAAAATATGCAAAGCACGTGACGTCCATCGCTAGCGGGGCCGAAACGGAAGTCACGTGAGGGTAGTTTCATAAATTATTAACTGATGAAAACTAAATTACTACGGGAGCGCTGATTAGTCGGGTCTCTCACTCGCCTGTCTAAGAAGAATAATGTTATTCAGATGTACGTATGTGGTTAATTATAAGGCACCACTAAACATTTAAATTCTTAAATTCCATAAGTTTAAAAAAGGAACAAAAATTCTATTGGAATTTAGTTTGTTTTTATAATTCAGTTATTTTAATTAGTTAATTGGTGCCTTCAGAATAGCTCTTATGTCTGTCAAATAGCGTAAACGGTACTTAAAAGATTATGATTTGCAATATTTTGTTAGACTTGTGTTTTACCAGTTTTATATGTATACCTACTTACCACCGACGCATAACGAGGGGTATTGTTTTGTGTTAATATGCTATCGTAGCTCCTAAACAGATTTTTATTTAATTTACATTTGTCTGGAAGAGGTTATGGTCGTTTTGTATGAATCGAAAGATGATGAACATCATCTCTTCAGCCGTTTTTTTATGTCGCGGATTTTTTATTTTAATAAACGTATACTTTTTTGGATATTTAAAATTATAATGACATATTATTTACATAAAACGATAAAAACCTTAAAATTAGAATAAAACTAACTTATTTATTAACTGTCGTGTATAGATGTATTTTAACCCCCGACCCACACTCTCGGCTCTCAACTCTCAAACGGATGGACCGTTTTGTTTTTTTATTATTATTTGAAAGAGATTTCATCTAGAGTGTTCTTAGTTATGTTTCATCAAACTTGGTTTAGTCGTTGTTTTTTTTTTGTCGGTAGTTTTTGAGTTTTTTATACTTGTATTTTATATGAAGAATGTTCTTATTAATACAATATTATTTTTATAATTAAATTGTACTGATTACTAGTTATTTCAAATACTTACGTTAAATAATTGAGTTAACTTGACATTCGTTTCTGCAAAACTTATCATTTTTAACGGAAATTTAATTAAAAAATAATTTGAAATAGACCGCCGAATGCGGTTGAAAGTTGGAATACGAAACGAATAAGTTGTCGGATATTTCGACTCAAAACAGACGTGATCGACCCGTAGTTTTTATTTAATAATGTGTGAAAACCACGTTAGTTTCCATGTAAAAATTAAGTGTTTATTAAAAGCCTTGGCTATGCTCGAATTTAACGCACACAGTACTACATTTAAGTTTCATATTTCTACCTTATCTATATCATTTTTTCCCCCTTTTATTTGAAAAATTGAGCTTCGCAGACTCCGGTGACCGTGCTTTTTATAATCTAATACATACTATTTTATATGTTAAAAAAAAATGAAAAACGCCTGATAATACCTATGTAGGTACCCTTATCCAAAGGATAAAAGCGTATAACACCTTAGTAATTGTCAGGTCTATCTTTTAGTTCTAGGCCATATTAAACTGCTCATCTATATGCAAGTCTCAGTAAGACCTACTTGCTTGACACCTACTTATAACTTTGGACTGTTATTTTGTTCAAGTGAGCTCGCGCCCGTAACTTATGTCACCTAAGTTATGTAGCTTATATTATACCATCCATTGTTACCCGCCGCCGGTAAGGTAACATTCAATGTTGAATCAACATTCAAAGCACGTACATTGATGGAATGTTTTCTGAACACCTCTACTGAGCAACAAATCATACGAAAATAAACTTTAATACTTCAACATAAGCTCAGCTTAACTTAGATAACTTTAATACTTGCAGTTGCATTTTAATTAGTCACGCTTCAAAATGAGTTTTATGTAACCGTTTTAGAGGCTAGATTACGCTGACAGGTGACAATGACAGGAATGAAAAGTCGCCATGTTGGATCCAGGAAGCGTGTGACAGTTCGGGAATTTGAAAATAGAATCAGTTATGGCGCGAAATTAGGTGAAGCGGCGGGATGAGTAAACGGTCACCGCATTTTTGTGTTGACATTCTTTAGGATTAAAAAACTAATTTTGGTCGACAATTAAACGTTTAAAATAGGCAGTTATTGTTATAGGTTAATTAAATTTAAGCACAAACATTTGACGGAAATGAAATAATAGCTTACAGACAGCGATCTAAGTATAGTTATGTACTAGTGACTAGGAAGGCTAATCGACAAATAGGTTGCTCCCATCGATTTGCCCAACTTTATACTGGGCACGTCATGAAATAATCGGCCAAATCAAGAAATAGCGGCGTATCGTGATGACCCCAGGCAGATCTCGATCGACCCAGTTCAACGATTAGCCTTCGACATACATAATATGTACTTGTTTTAAAAAACTAATTTAAAATTCGCCAAAATATTTGTGAGAGTGGGCGACCTTTCATCCGTCGACGAATGCCGGAACCGAGCAATGCCAGGTGATAATGATGGCACATTGTCTTACAGGGGACCTTCAACTTGCTGATAACGCATGAAGGCCTCACAAGAAGGCATTGTCGGAGGAAAGACAAATACAGGCGCATAAGACGTGACGCATTGGAAATTGTTTTACATTTATATCACTTAACATTAAAAATAATAGTGTAACAAAACTTATGGCATCTACCGTTCAAAGTGGAAAATAGATTTACAATTAAGTACTTACATTAAATTTATATTACAACTAGATTTTAGGGTCAAACTACAGTTTTGATCATATATATATATATATATATATTGTTTGTTTGGAGGTTTGGTGGAAGAGGGGTGGTTTTGACAGCAAAGGTTCAGCGCTAATGGTATACTCATTCACTTGATATTATCATATACTTAGCTGATGCCACCCAGATCGTAATAACACGTCGATTGATGGTTTATTCTCCGAAATAGGATGATTCCTTTTAAGCACTATTGGTGGACTTACGTAAATACAAACTAATTACTGCAAAAATTATATTTTTAAGACGCTTTAATTCCACTATTATTGTATGTACCGCGAAATGTAGCATATAGTCTAGTAAAAGTTAATCCGTTTGTATGGAGCTGATCACATTAAATTTATGCACTTTGAGGGATTCTTTGAAATTATAATAGGAAAATACCTAAAAAAATAGATACAAAATAATCCCCGATTTATAAACTAGCTGCATTCCGTGGTTTCACCCGCATAGTTATGAAAAACGGCGGTAATTGTGATGATACTATCGTACTTACTTACTTATCATAGCTTATGTCCGTCTCCAGGTCTACAGCTATCTCTATACTAAATTTCATAACGATCGAATCAGCCGTTTGAGCGTGTAAAGGTAACAAACTTCGATATTATAATATAGTACGAAATTGTGTCAAATGTATTCCAAAACACCAGTACATTCATTTAAATAACAATATTCTTAGTTGTATTTTATGTTGTTACAAATCTTATTTTTACTGGACTAATATACTTTTCCCTATAGATACAAAATGGGTGTCTTTAAATCGCGACTAATTCAGTTTTATTTAGGAAATCGTTACCACTATCAGCTGTAAAGTATGTTGGCGATCAGTGCAAGCGTATCTATGAATTACAAAAGCTACAATTCTACTTAAATCAATTCAAATCGCAATCAATGAATTAAAATCGTTGTTATTAATTTTAACAAATATGCCATGTTCACATCTTTGATTTCAATCTCCAGTACCGTTTTTCTACCAACTTTTTTGTCCATAATCGTGTTGGATTAGTGTTATGTTGAATCATACTTCTTGTCCGAAACGCAAACAATCAGAAAAAGTCTTGTTTTCAACCTGTCAATTATCAACACGGAAATTTGTTAAAATACCATAGACAAAAAAACATGTTGAAAACGCCGGAAACTCTCAACGGAAGGTGTCCACATTCGCGGTGAAAATATCTATAAATAGCTACCTCTTTCACACTCTTAACGAAGCGCCCCGAACAACTCCGAACCACTTCCGTGTCTGTTAATTCTGGCAGATCAAAGATGGCCGGGCGGAGATTAATTCCACCATAATTATGGTATAATAACCCTGTATTATGATGTATATTTGCGTATTTCGTAACAGTTTGGCGCCGGTTGTAAGTTTTTTAACGACGTTCAGTGGTTGTTGTGATGTGGTCCGATGATGGAGTGGTGGCGAGTTAGAACGTTTGGAAATTACTTTATTGCTCTATGTTTGCTTTACATATTTTGATGGATGAAAATTTCGATCTACGATTATGATATTATGACTAAGTTCGGATCAACACTATTTTGTACAAACTATTCTCCTGCTGAGCATCATTTTCTGTTAGAATATAGTCTACTAGCCGCTTCCAACCGGTCTTTTTGGAAATCCATGGGGGAGGCCTATGTCCAACAGTGGACTTCTTATGGCTGAGATGATGATGATGATAGTCTACTATGCTGGATAAGTACATAGGTAACTACCTACATACATAACCTAACATAGGGACAGACCGGTCAGTCTTCCGATGGGTGACAATTATTGTTATTTCTGTCTGAGCGTTACCAGGGATCGTACGACACGTTAAATTGTAGGTCCCGGTTGTTTGTTCTTAATAACAACAATCGGCAAGTTTGGTCAGAGACCTTTGACACTAGGATTGGCCACTTAGACTATAGGTATAGCCACTACGACTATACGAACACAACTAAACTGATCTAAAAATTTGCGATGACTGGATGGAACAGTTTTGACTCTTAGTACTCTTTTCCTGATAGGCTTACTTCCCTCCAAGACTGAAAAAGTAGCTACTTAGATATCGATTATTTATTTATTTATTTATTCAATTAGCACCACTGATGCGAATTACACTAATGATACGTCATTATACATTACATTATATATAAATTATCAATACGTCAAAACCATAATAAATTACAATGAATTCAAAATTATTTAAAATGCAAATGTCAATATAGTAAAATTAATATTAATAATTGCACAAAAGATATCAAATGTCAAAAAAATAAAATACATAATATAATAAATATAATCATGGTCAAAAAACAAAAACAATATAACAATGTCAATATAAAAAAAAAAAAAAAAAAAAAAAAAAGTAAAAAAATGTCAACCCATCAAAGTCATCAGGGCTGTGAAAACTAAAGGATTTGGAATAAGATTGCGATATACCTATCTAAATTATAAATGAGCGATTTATAGATTATAGCATTGGATCGGATTCTATAGGGACTTATTTCAGTGATAGTTGGAATAGAATAAATGTACAAAAACTGCATACCTATCGTGTTCTGATTTTTTGACTGTTCCAAAGTTATTAAGGTAGAAAAAATGTTAATCTATGGTTTAAATAGTAGTTTATAGGAAGAGGAAGATGAATTATATATGTTTAATAACAGGCAATTTTGACATTTATGGCTAATGCTAAGTAATACTGTTTCATTTTATTTTAAAACTACTTTTATACATTATAGTGGTAACGTAAAGTAATTAAGTACCTAAAGATTTTTTATTTATTTCAAAGGCTAAAGTATAAGTTTTATATTAGAATGTAGATATGTTTTAGCCCTAAGCACAAAAGACATAACCAGGCCTTAAACTAAAAAATAATGTAAATATATTATATAGGTATACTGTACTAAGGATTATAAATTGTAGTGAACAAATAAAATATAAATATTCTCCAAAACCAACGCAAACTCCAATGTCACGAATAATTTTAACTTTATATATATATTAGCTACCGTTTCGTTAACAGATCTAAGGTAAATTTTAATAACGCACCGATTACAGAAATTCCAAACTTCCAAAATGTAGGCCGCCCGCCACCACTCACAATTGGACACTGTCTCCAACAAATTATGAATGAAATAAGAACTGCCATGAATCCGTGAATGGCCTTTCTTAACTGCGCCACAACACTACATATTAACCCAATAGCACCATTGGCCATAGTGCATCCTACAAAAACTTATACATTATTCAGGGAAACCCTGCCAAGTTGGAAACCGCCAGTGTTGGAAGCATTTGCGGACAGCAGAGGCGTTTAGAATTGGTGAAGTTGGACCGAAACTGGTTTGAACCGGATTCTGGTGATATAGGAGTTTATGGATTAGATTTTGTGTCATTTTGGGAGCATTAGAGAGGTACAAGGTGGCGTGTGTGTGGACTGTTTAAGTTAAAGAAATGTTAAAATACTTATTGTCTTGTTTGTGTTGTCAACATGTACTAGTGCTATTTTGCGACTTGAATGTCCTGAAATGTATCTAAACACATTTATATACTTATGTAGATTTTAATACTTGAATAGAGTTGTACAGTTTTGTTCACATTTTATCAAAAGCATACATTTTTAGCATTGTTTCTTGTTGAAATTAAACAAATTTTAACGGACTTCTCGCGTATAATTTAGGTACATTTGCTTATTATCTTCTCTTATCACTCGACATATTTTTTTATATATATATATGGTATACATCTATCAACTGATTTTGATACTATTTGGCAGGAACACTGTGAGCAGGTAGACCTCGTGAACACAAAAAAATGTAACACATTTTATACTCACGAAGTCTACTATTGATGGAACAGGTAGCATTATGATTGCAAAAAAATATAGCTTATGACTTTCAAAAGCGAAGACAGACCTAGGGACACCTAGCATATCAAAATAAGTCGTTTAAATACGTAGGTATATACACCCAAAAACGTCTTTCCTTCTTGTGTAGTCGGGTAAGAATATTTAATAACATTATGGGTATCCAAGTACCATAAAGTGAATGAGTGACTTAATATTTAGCAGGTATTTTGTTTTTCTTGATTTCTAATTATACATATATATTTGCTTAATCGATATAATATGTTATTGTCGAGAAAATTTACCATATTGGTGGACATTTCATACAACTTATTTACCATGTAGCTATTAAATCAGAAAATTCAAATAACATCTTTAATTATAATTTCTAGAATCTGTCATCAAGATTTCAGATTCCATTTAATTGCCAGATATTTGTAGAAAATAATCCCCAATAATAATACTATTTCCCAGTTTTCATCACTTGAAACTTGAAAGACCAACCTTGAAAGAGAAGATATTCCAAACCGAACACGCCTAATTTTTTTCCTAACCCTACCTACTTATTTGATGGTAACAACTAGGTATTAGCACTCCTAAAACGTATCCAGATAAATTTCATACTTAGGTACACCCTATCATACTTTATGTAGATACTGTCATATTTTGCAATCTTATATCAATTCAATCTACAAGAACATGCAGTTCGTTCGATAAGTTATCAGTCCAAACTGCATTATGACAATACACAAAATGTTATTTAGATAACAACGCGCAACAATCAATCCTGAAGCCGGAACTAAAAATACATATATTTAAAACTAAAGCAATTGCAGATTTAGAGACATGAAATATGAGAACACTTGCATTCAAAAACTTAAATCTAACTTATATACCTATCTAGTGTGTTTCCGCTTCGAGCTCTCCAAGCTGGTACTCTTGCCTACTTCGAAGTCTTCAAGCTGGTACTATTGACGACTTCGATGCCTTCAAGCTGGTACTCTTGTCGACACGTGTTACACCTATTCACGAGGCATCCTTAGGACGTCTTGACTCTTCGAGCTCTTGCACGAGAAATCAACAAGAGCAAGAGCAAGACAAGAAAAAGAAGCAAGAGCAAGTTCAAGTTCTCGTGCAAGAGCTCGAAGAGTCAAGACGTCCTGAGGATGCCTCGTGAAGAGGTGAAACACGTGTCGACAAGAGTACCAGCTTGAAGACATCGAAGTCGTCAAGAGTGCCAGCTTGAAGACTTCGAAGTAGGCAAGAGTACCAGCTTGGAGACCTCGAAGCGGAAACACACTAGATATAGGTATAAGTAAGATTTAAGTTTTTCAATTTGAATTTCCGCAAAGTAACGCCTGATTTAACAAATTAACACTTGGATTCCTAATTATATGTAATATGGTTTTAAGATCGATAACTTTACATTATGCTTATTGTTATCAATCAAGTACTTATCGTACTCTATCAACATGTATACTAATTGTTTCTTTGTATTCATGAAAATTCCGAAAAACTTAAAAATTTATGATAACTTTCTTATTCGATAATCGAGCTTGATATAGATAATATTGCTTTTGTTTTAATTACCTCATCTTAAATATGAAAAGACAATTTGATAACAATATATTATGAAGACTTCAAAAGATGTAGTAACATTATATCATGACAATCAAATAAAATAACCGTTAAGACTAAACACGTAAACAAATTTATTATTCACAGAACACAGGTTTTGCTACAAACTGTATAAGAACAAGAAACCTACGCAGCTGGTGTTGAGAAAAAAGGCAATGACATTATAAATTGTAATGAGGATAATATTATTCAATGAATAATACCAAAACTTGTATAACCGCCAGGTAGGAACAATACCATCAACGACTATAAAACATTATCTTTAATGATAATAGTTGTATCTATGATAGTAGATCATTATATCATTAGGTTCTCAACAGCGTAGTTCAGTAGGAAAACAATCCTGTAAAGATAAGTAAAGCAAAAAGTAATTTGAAGTAGCAAAAAACAGATTCGGTAAAATCTGATCGAAAACAAAATCGAGGATCTGAGTTATTAT
Organism: Lycia hirtaria; assembly: GCA_947563715.1. Classification (NCBI taxonomy): domain Eukaryota; kingdom Metazoa; phylum Arthropoda; class Insecta; order Lepidoptera; family Geometridae; genus Lycia; species Lycia hirtaria. The sequence goes on from OX387380.1 coordinate 9,555,116, forward strand.
TTTTATGGTCCCCCAAATGACACTTTGCATAATCTCGTCCAAGTTTTTGTCACTAACCCAGGCTATAAAAATAAAATAGATTCTAATCATGATATTAAATTCGCGGTTCTTGGAAAATATTTGCTAAATATTGCGCTAAGTATACAAACGAAACCGCAAAGTGGTTTCGAATATTTAACAAGAATCTTTTTTTTTTATGACCTAGCAATGTAAATCAAAGTTTGAGTCTGAAAACAATATATCCTTAATATTTCAGGTGCGAATCATGTCGTCAAGGTAGCAAAAACGACTTGCCCGAAGCCTAATTTATTCGTGCCTTGAAGCGAGCTCACCGAAACAAATTCTCCACGGTTAACCGCCGAATTCAAAAGCACAACACTTCCGTAATGAGGCTTACATAATTGGAAAACAATATAGCAAAACTTGCATACTTAATTCAGTTGAGTTTTTCGGGTTTCATTCAAAAAACGCACAGAACACTCGCGACTGGTATTTGTTGAAAGGCGCGCGTGTGATCCGCCCGGGAGTCGGTAGCGTACTGATGCGGTGCGTCCTTCGACTTTCACTCCGAATGATAATATTGTATTATCCAGCTGTTTTCAATCGTCATCGTCTGCTCTGGCATTGTCTCGACATCCTGGGACATCAGCAGTAGTAGCATAATCATAGAACTTTTAGAACTTGAGCTGGTTGACGCACGTAGACCTAGAGTCAGTAGAGTCATTTTCGTTGGGTGCGGCTTGCATAATGTTCTGTTTACGCGGTAAACGCTTTATTTAGAATTTTCCTACTAGATTGTTATCTAGATGAATTAGTTTGCCTTGTAATGATGTCTCGTGTATTTTAATTAAAAGGAATTGCGCCATATGGCGCGCACTTAAATTCACCTTCTGAATCTCAACAAACTGCTTCTAAGGTCGTCAGCTTAGTTACTTATCTCAGCTTATATACTTACGCACTTACATTTATCTTTAAAATAAATAATTTATCTTAGTATTTTTTCTTCTTTTTGACCGAGCGAGTGAAGCGTCTCTGCATCAACTGGCCAAATTTTCTTTCATCTGTCAGTTTGTTTGTGAGTTTGTGATTTGTATGTTCGTACTCGCGTACAGGGCGTAATTTTGAACCAATTTTAACAAACTTGGCGTATAGATTCTATTGATTATTGTTTTTTTTTTGTCGTCGGCGATTTTTATAGGAAGGGTGGTTTCCATAAAAAGGGGGGAAGTTTATTGCGGCGCTAATTACCAACAAATGATTTTAATAATATTTGGTAGGTAGATTAAGTACACAATTATTACAACTTGACGTAAAAATAAACAGAATTGGTCAAGTGGTTGTCGAGATATGACAACCAACTTGAGATTGCGTGTAACAGTAAGGGCGCGTGGATGTGCTTGATGTATTTTAGTGCTGAATAATGTTCTCGATTTTTCGTTTTCTCCATTTATAAAATTAGGTAAAATGTAGGTATTATGTACAGATAACCCACGGTGAGCTGCAAATAAGCTCTCTCGCGAGGTTTACTGTTCGTAGAACTACTAGTATTAAGTATTCTATACACAACGATTTTGGTTTATATTCTTTTTTAAACTATAACAAATATTCCTATACTTTATATTTTTTAGGCATCCGTAAAAATGCAGCATGAAACTGCGCCGAAATATCGGTTACACAATGTAAATACAAACCACGGTAAATAGCTTATTATTAATTATTACAATATAATGTTTTTGTTGCGTACGTAGAAAAAGAGTGGAACTCCCAGCCGCCTTTTCTGTTTTCTAAGAACTATAATTTTGGAATTTTCAAGGCCAGAGTAAATAGATAGATTCTCGGTTGACGTGATCCTTATCCAGCCACACCAGCGCTTACCATCAAATGAGTTGTAGGTCAAACGTAAATCTATCTTGTACAAACAATTATTTATCTCTATAGGTATCAGTAGATAAAACACTCGAAATTCTGACAAAATTTCGCCCCGTGTAAAAAGTTGAAGGATACCTGTGTTCTTGCCTCTTAAATGTAAAATGCAAATAGTTGTAACAATAATACAAATTTTAAATATGTTGGTAAGGTGTGGATGAACTGTGTGATAGATGATTTGTGTGAACAGGGTGAGAATGTAAAGATGACGCCGATGAATGATATAAATTTTCCACTATTTTTATTTCCATAGTTTAAAGTAAGAGAATAGCTGAAGTCAACGACCAACACAAACAAAAACGTTTCATATGTCCAACCTTGTACGTACCTTGGCTGATATTTGCTTAGCCGCTCCATAAATTATATAATATCGTCCAAGTATTTCAACAGAGGCGCATTTTTATAAATATTTCTTTTTTACATCATTACATATTATGTTATATGTTATAATGGCCCATTGTCTACCTGATCCTGTCCCCATTGTTTAATGATATGTAACCCAAATTAGGAGACAATTTATGTAAACATTTTTACAAACATGTATTTTTAAGCAGCTGCATAAGAACATTTGTCAGGCATTATATTGCCCTTAGAAGTTTAATGTAGGTACATGACAATTTTAGATAGATACTCTTTATTGTTTAAATAATATTACAGTAAAACACAAATGACACAAATAGTGAGAAAGGCTTACATGCTAGTGAAACAACAATTTTAAAGTATTTTCCTTAAACTCATTTTATAATGTTTTTTATGCTTTCGCGATTGTGACTCATTGAAATGAAAAAAATATTAACGGATTTATCGTGTTTATTTTGCATAATTTAAAAATAATCAATTACCTAATTATTTTTTTAAATTATGTAAATGTATTCGCGATAAACCCGTTAAATTGGTTTCTTAACAACTCATTTTATGTTTTAATTCAAAACTTCGCACTGTTTTCAGAAAACATTATTTTACGAGATTGATGCCGTTTTTATCTGACTGCCTAAGAAGGAGAGTTATGTTTTTACAATTACATTGGTTTTTCTTATTTACTTTTTCATGGGGAACTCTGTAACCTCCAAAATTCAACTAGCAACTAATAATAGTAATTTACTTTCCACTCTTTTATAAGTTTGATCGTTAAAGAAAAACATACATTGTCATCTTTTAAAAATCATTATTTAGATAAAAAAAAAGTAGCGTGGTCACAATGAGAAGATGGCCCGCGCCCAGCAGTGGGACAGTTTGTACAAACAGGGCTGATAAAAAAAAGTAGCGTGATTCCTGCCTAATTTACAAATTTAGTTTAAATCTAAGCAAAATATCAATTTCACAGTATGACATCACAAAAATTGTTTTAAACATTCACCGTCTTACAAAAAAACACAGTTATGTTTAAATCTTATTCACTGAATGAGGACTTTCTGTTAGCCGGGAACTGTTACTCGCGAAAACGGAACAAAACACTGTTTAACTAAAATGCGCTTATTCACCGTTTAAAATATAAGTAAGACGGGAAAACGGCAAAATTAATGGAGATAGTTTCATAAAGTAGTTTTAAGTTTCAAATAACCGGAAAAGAAATAACTACCCAAAATTACATTCCTCAATGCTTTGAAATCTTTTTGTGTATAATGATATAATTGGTACTACTATACCTTCTAATAAAGATGCACGCAGATTTTAAGTATATCTACCACTTCTGTATAATTTTACTTACCGTTTTTTCATTTACCGTTATATTTGTTTATGTATAACATGTATACTGACTGTGTATATCACAGGCCTTTGTAATATCGTAATTAAACGGAAGCCAACACTTGTACCAAAATAAGTCCAAGGTGTGCACTTTGCCGAGAAAACTCTTGCTTTTCCCAAAAACGGCAAAATGTCATGAACAGAACTCGTCGACGAGGTTCACACATAACGAGTTTCATTTTAATTCTGCACTCGACATATCATGTAGTTTCGCTTGTTTTGCATGAAATACTTGCTGAGAAGTGTTTTTAACCCCCGATCCGAAAAGAGGGGTGTTATAAGTTTTACGTGTATATCTGTAGGTATATTTGTGTATCTGTGTATATACCGTACATCTATCTGCGGCATCGTAGCGCTCAAACGGATGGACCGATTTTTATCTAGTTTTTTTTTTGCTCGTTTTTGCTCTATATTGATAATGGCAACAGGTAGACGCTTGAAATATTTACAGAATATTGAGTTATATTATTCACTTTAAAAATAAATAATTAAAATAAAATTAATATTTATATATTGTCTGTTATAGGCTCCCATACCTATAACAGACATGATTTTTTTGCCGTTTTATAAATAATGGTACGGAACCCTTCGTACACGAGTCCGACTCGCACTTGACCAGTTTTATTATTGTTTTAAAAAGGGAAAAAAGTAAAAAAAACATAAAATTCTAAAAGAAAATAATTTAAAAGTAAAACAAAAAATGTTTCCATAGTGAAATTTGAAAGATTTTATTGAGAGTGTTTTTAGCTTTATCATCAAAATCGGTTAAGCCGTTTTTATTGTCGGGTTTTTTGAGTTTTCATAACTTAAACTTGTGTTACCGGTGTATAAAATATAATATTGTGTATTTTTATTACGCCCTAGATATATTACTCCTTCTATGACTTCGTAAATAATAATGTCACTTAACAGACGAGTTGACGGTCAAACGAAGGCCTATTTTCGAATAAAAAATCTATGAATAATCAGTTGCTTTGCATCGGGCAACGCTGTTAGACGCGTGTAGTGACTTATGAACTATACTTGTAGCTATGAGTATAGCCTGTTTATAGATAAAATCTCATTGCTAGAAATCGATTATTTTTTTCTTTACCTAATGACAAAATGAATTATACAAATATTTTTTTATATTTTGAAGGTTTAAACAACCCTATTTGTAATTAATTTAAGAAGGTAAAATTGATTAGTAATTTAGTAGAAAAATCACACTAATATTACAAAGGCGAAAGTTTGCGAGTGTGTTTGTAAGAGCGGGTAACACCGCGGGGCGCAGCTAGTAAGATATAAGAATTATATGTTTAGTGTTTAATTTTTATATGAAAATACAAATGAGAATTCCCTCCTTTTTGAAGTCGGTAAAAAAATCATATTTCATTAGGTACCGCTCTTAGACTTACGATCTCTTGAATACAATCGAGTTATAATAGCGCATCACGATCTAATTCTGTTCTGTAGCACTTACTCGACACAGTCGCCAACATCGCTGCAAACATCCAGCGTAGAGTGGGTCTACCAAACTCCTTGACCGAACTTTCAGAATCGGTCGTGAGTCGTTCACGTTCACGATCGTATCGAAAGGTGAACGATCCGAGGGTAAAAATAACGATAAGGACATCATAAGTTAATTACAACCGACTGGTAACGCAATACATTTCGTTAAACAGACACTATGGCTGTCGGGAGGTCAGAGGTGACAGTCAACCACAATGAAGCTGACTCTTTTATTGTCCTAATAAATGTTATATTTTAAGAAGACAAACAACTGTGTGCAATTAATGATTTTGATCTAAAATTACATTGACCCAAAAATAACAGTACCTAAATTAAAGTGAATGTCAAAGCTGTTTATTTCATTTAGCAGTGTTGCTCTTATGTAGATTGTATTACTCAAAAATGCTAAGTTTTATATAATAAAATCAATTTTCAAAGCACCACTAAACTAATTAAAATGTAAGCTAAATGTAAATTAATAGACTAAATTAAAAAAACGAACGAATTATCCGTAGAATTTTACTTCCTTTATTGAATTTAGTAAGCCTTCAGAGTTGAGCTCAGTATCTACAAATCTAACTAAATAAATAACTCTTAAATATCACTTAATACAGTAGATTGCTTAACGTAGGGATTCAATATGGGTTTGGAAATAAATAGTATTTACAAAGACTCAATGTCATTGTTATGTAACTTGGCTTCTTCAATGTATTTTATTAGCCCAGTAGTAGGAGAGTTCATAAATTATTATGACTTATCCGAAGGATTTTTAAGTGACATAATTAATAATTGATTAGTATACGCTTTGTCCAGGTCTTAATTTAACAATTTCAGGCTTATTTGGGTCCCCATTGCCTCTTACGACGTAAACTGTTTTAATTCCATCGTCTTCATTACGTTCAAAATTATTTGTACTGTAATTGTTTGAATACTTGTTTGTATTATGAATATTAGAATTGTAATTGTTTGAATTATAATTATTTGCATTGTAATTATTTGAATTATAATTATTATAATCATAACCATTTGAATTATAATTATTAGAATTATACTTATTTGATTGATACTTGTTTGTATTATAATTATTCTCTTTTTTCACGTAAAAGTTATGCTTATGATCAAACACATATTCCTCATTATTAAATACTGTAGTTGGTTGGTACTTGTGGTCGTTGTTATAGATATTTTGTCTGTTATTGTAATAGTTCTGTTGATTGTGATACTTATTATTGTTGGTATTGGGATTATAGTCATAGTTATGATATTTAACATTATTATCTGGTTTGTAATTGTTATTATGTGTATATGTATTTGGACGTGGTGTGTAATAATTTTGTTGATTAGGACTGTTATTATAAGAATAAGTAGTAGTTTGATATCTGTTATTGTTGATGTTTACCTTTTGTCGATTATTATAGTAATTATGATTAATTTTACTATCTGGAAAATAGACCTGCTTTCCTTTTCTTGTAGAATCGTTATAGCTAATTGTTGTAACTTGTAGCTTGTTAAAATATTGGTCATCTTCGGGAAATTTTAAAGCTTGGCTATCTCTTATTTTATAATAATTTTCATTTATATTTGTAATTACAGATGGCGTATCCGGAAATTGCCATTTCGTTTCGATCTCATCGACGTCATCTTCAACATTATGATCTGTAATATTTTCTGTCGGTTTATTTTGTATACGTTTCTCTATTCTAGTATTACTGTCTTTAAATCTGACGCTATTCCCAGAAGCATAATTGTAATCGTTAGCATAATTTGGACTATAATTTTGATTATGATGATTGGGTCTATCAGATGCAGAAGGTCTAGGTCTTTGTCCATAATATTGCTCATCATAGGCATTTGGATATTGGTAGTTCTGATTGTTTGTATATAAGCCATAATTTTGAACAGAATTCGGATCATTTGGGTATCCATAGTTTTGTTGTTGCTGGTTAATTCCTCCTTGATTGCTTAGCTGGTCATAGAAGTGTTCCAAATTTTGGTTCGGGAGTTGAGGGGTATTGAAGAATCTGAAGAAGCCCCCGTTATGGTTGTTTAAATAGTATATTAGCTGTTCAGGATCGGTTGGGCACTGAGAGTAGGCGTATCGGCAGGTCCCGGTGTTGCCTTGGGAGGTCATACCGAGGAAGACCGCTCGTCCGAACACGAAGAGTGGAGATGTACTGATACCATTGTATGCAGAGAGTAAGCTGAGGAAAGAAAAAATAGGTTCTAAATATAAAAAGCTCTTCATGAAGTTTTTCCTTTACTGGGGTATAATTATAATAACACATGTAATATTCGTGAGGCCAAAAAATTAAACTGCTAAAACTTTATAAAAACATATCGGTAGGGTTTTTGTTCAGTTCAAATTCAAAACTTGTGCCACCAAGCACAGATATAGAATCAAAAAAACATTTTTAAGTAACATCAAATTAGAACAGGTCAAACAGCTCTCTCAAGCATTAACCAGATTATATTTTGTTTTGAATGACTGACTGACTATTTGTGACAGGTAACCAGCCTACTACGGCCCAATCTGATAGTCCTAGTAACATGCAAGTTGGAGTGGCTTACTTACTTGTGAAATGGAGGTAACTACTAAGAAAGGAGTTCTTGGCCACAGGTAAAACGGCAGAAAGAAACCAGTCATTTTTTTAAATAAAAATAACATAAAAAGGTTAGGTTAGGTTAGCACCTCGACATAAAAGTATAAAATCTTACGTCAACAGCGGTTGTATCCCAGCTATAGACTGCAGCACCCCATTACTGGTCAGGGCTCCGCCCCCTGCCGCCTCGCACAGCAGCCGCGGGACACACTGGTAGTCATCATAGCGAGCGATGGAGGTTAAGGCTTCCGTAACGGACGATAGCGCTGCTGACGCTAGGGAGGGCGGCGGTCTGCGGCGGGGGCGTCCTGGGAAAAGGAAATATATTGAAAACCATTTTCCAATTCCAGATGTATTCATGTTTTTTGTGCAGCTGGATTATGTGAAAATATGGGTTGTGTTGTAATTGGTAGTAATTTAAACATTTTAATTTAACTTTGATAACAGGGTGTATTTCAAATGCGAATGAATAAGTTCTGTCTAGGCAAGCACGCTCCACCCTAGACCGCAACAGAGGCTTAACATCCAGGCGAATTAGCGGTCCACGGTTACTTCTAAGATATTTTTTACCCGACTGCGTAAGAAGGAGGGTTATGTTTTTCGAGTGTATGTATGTATGTATGTTTCTATATGTTAACGATTTAACAGATTTTGATGTGCGAGGTGTCGTTAGATTCGTTTTCACCTTCTGAGTTTTTGTAATAATAACAATACATCTCTCGCAAAAATAAAATAATGCGTTTTTTTCGTAACCTCGGTCGGATATTTTGTTTTCTTTTAATATAGATACTTCTTTCAAATAAAAAAAAATCTGCTTGAAAATAATATTTAAATAATAATATATGTCGTTTAACTATTATATGTTTTTTCAACTAATCTATTTGGAATTCATCTAATTTATACGGAATTCATTTTAAATAATCAAAAATGTCATTATTTTATTAAGCTACGAATAAAACGAAAAAAATATTTTTTATTATTATTATAGTTTACAAAATTGAAAGAACCGACTACAAAATACGCAATTTCGTTTACTTGGGTGATATATTATAATTTTTTGCAGTTATTTTGTTTTAAAAATAACAAACAACTTAACCTCCTCCTTTTTTGCAGTCGGTAAATAAAACAACGGTAGCTTATATTTTAAATTGAAGAACAAAACTCACTAATAGGTTGTACGGGATATCCATAAGGACTTTGCCCGTATCCCTGGTAAGGTCCTTGGAAACCTGGTCTCCGGTCCACTCCTGGTCCCACGGGTTGAATGCCGGCGCCATTTGGATACGGAAGTACTCCATTCTTCGGCTTCCTTCTTCGCCTCCGCTTTCTCTTCTTCTTAGTTCCCTGATCTTCAACTTTGTTGTCATCTGCGTGAGTGAAAATAAAGTTTTATATATATCTTGTCCTCTTCTCAATGTCCCGATAGCCTGGAAGATGTCTAAAAAAAATTTGACACTTCTAAGATATTTTCAGCCATAAAATATCCAAGGTATAACTTACATCAAAAATTAATAGATTATAAATATCTAATTAGATTTAAAAACCCCTTTCTTGGAGGTTTCAATAAAAAAAACAAGGTCTGCTTCCCATATATATATACTCGACAACTATTTTACCTTGGAAAGTAACTCCTCCATTTGAAGGCAAGTTTTCTTCAGAGTCTTGGAATCTTATACCTCCAGACTGCAGATTTTCAACGTCATGGTTGTAGTTTTGATCATAGTCCTCCTCAAACCTAAGAGGTCTCTGTCCTGGCTCGATGAGACCGTGTTGTCCAGGGTCTTGGTTGTCTTCTATCCCAGAATCTGGCTGATCTTCGAACTTGATGAGACCGTAGCCTCGTTGACGAGATTCTGTCGTTATGTTAGGATTGAAGATCCTTCTGGAAATTACACACGAAAATAACGTTAGAAGACTTTTCTTATGTATTCTACAAAGTGGGGGAAAATAGTAGATATGAGGATGTTAGGATTAACATTGTATAAATGATTATAGACAAAAAAACTGAAACAACCGACTTCAAAATACGCAACATTTTTTTTTTGTAGTAAATAGATTTACGTTTGACCACCAACTCGCCTGATGGTGAACAACGGTGTGGCCGAGGATGGAACACGTAAATCGAGAAGATATCTATTCATTATATGGTGGCACATTTTTTCTCAGTTATTTTGTTTTAAAACCAAACTACTGAATCAAATTTGATGAATTTCTATGGGACAAGGTAGGTCCCATAGAAATTCATCAAATTTCAAAATCCTTTCAATTAAAAAAATAATTTTACAAATCGGTTTTTAAATGACCTAAGTACCTACAACCGATTTGAAAACCTCCCCTTTCTTTTAAGTCGATTGAAAATTAAGAAAAAGCATGACACAGGCTTGTATTATGATCAAATTGAAGACGTTTTTCCCGTCATCAAAAGTACCCGCATCCAAGCATGTATGAAAACACTAAAAGGAGAAAAGCGGAAGACGTGTATCAAGATATAGACGTAGCAAGATCGTAAGAAATGGAAAGGTGCTCTGCCTCATAAGAAGAGAAAAAGCGTGATTGTATGTATGTTATTACGAATACAAATCAGAGGACTTACGATAACAGTTCCGCAGGATCGTAGCTTGAAACAGTTCCGTTTGTGACAGTGTCAGCTGTGGCGCTCGTCGCGACGTGTAACATACACAGGATGAACAGGCAGGCTGGATGCATGGTTATAATAAGCCTGGAATGTAGTTATTTAACATATACACCTAAATAAAATTATTAAAATAACTTAGCGTAAAAAGTCCAAAATACTTGGATCTCTGTATTTACTTAGGTAATTGGCGTCCAGGGTTTGCGCTACAATTTAAAAATATCATCCACCGCGCAGCGTATATTGACCATGATTAAATTTACTTACCTATTTATTTCCTATAAATTTTAATATCTTCGGTATCATGGCATATTATTATTCATCTTCGACCGCATCATCGCTATCTATCAAGTGAGTTTTGATCAAACGTGCATAAGTTTGACCAAAACTCACAAAACTCAACTTACTACGTAAGTGTTTAGTAGCACTTACATTTTGTAGTCGGGTATTTTGTTTCTTTTTTGTGATAAAATGAAAGCTCATTTTATCACAAAAAAGAATCAAAATACCCGACTACAAAATGTTCATTTTATCACAAAAAAAAAACAAAATACCCGACTACAAAATGTAAGTGCTACTAAACACTTACGTAGTAAGTAGTATATGGTAGTGGTCCTTAAATTGTTGACATGATAACGTCTTATAAATCGATGAACGGCTCAAACGCATGATAAAGCATGACTCATTGTCACGTTCTGCCTGAGCCGAACGTGCAAGCGAGAGCGCGAAACAAGCGATAGAGAGGCACGATCGGCCTAAGCGTTCGGCTTGTGACGCATCTATCATGACGTTATCACGTAAAATTATCGCCCGTAAACCGACTTTACAGACAACCATTTTTGCGCAAACACTTTAATAACGATTTCCACAAGTGAAACGAATCTAATGACATCTTATTTATTGAAATCTGACAAGTTATTTTGGCTGTTGAGCGTGCAAAAATAAAAAATAAATATCAAAACAACGTGACATTGCCGAGGACCTAAGAACGCCATTGGCAAGAATTGAATTGAATTGTGCAAAAGTAATAAACATATGTACACTTCAGCTTATGTATGTATAGAAGAGTTTTTGAATATTTTAAAATATATATATAACCCTTCTACGGCAGTCAGGTAAGAACAATACTTCAAATTATCTGAAGCAAAGCCCCATTGAAACGGGACAAAGTGCAATGTAACGGGATTGAATTCTTAGTTTAAAATGATTTCAGCGCGATAATTTGCTGTTTCGTTTCCTGGCGGGAATCGAACCTGTCACAATGGTCGGTGTGCGCTAATTAAAATAACTTTTGGTGCATCTACTTTTAAGCTATTGCATAGCTTCTATTCCATAACGAAAATAACCTAACACACCGCGCGTAAAGCTATTATGCAATAGCTTTACCGCGGCAGTCTCCGAGTGCCACACGTCTTTTTTTTTTTTTGCCTTACGCATTATCATCGATGAACATTTATGAAATTGAATTGAAAAACCTACTTCGTACTGAATACAAATTAACTTATGATTAAACTTGCGTTAAAAACTTTCTCAAAAATAAATACGCTATAAATCTAATTAATAACTTCTCCTTTTTTGAAATCAGCTAAAAACGGAGGAAATCCAAAAAGTCGAAGGAAATTTCAAAGACGCAACTATTATCAAAATATGATGATATTTTTCTCAGCTGTAAGATTGATTAGGTACTATGAAAACTGCTTGAGCTTTGAAATTGACAGTTGTCAAAAGAATAATTACTTATATCTAATTTGATCTTTTGATCTAGTCTATTTGTGACCACGTACTCTGCAGTGTTCAATACGTCAGGTAATTTAATTATGTAAACTATACGCGATAAATCCGTTAAAAATTGTTTAATTTCAATGAGCCATAAATTTATAGATAGAACAACGCCTGATGTTTCACGATTTCCCACTTCAGACGATTGCAGATGAGGAATAACTAAAATAAGTTTAACTCAAGCTCACATAGCTGCGAGACAATGTTTCATAGACAGAATTCGCCCTATTACATAGGCCCCAGAAGGATAATCTCCATACAAACCGCCTTTTAAATTCGGGCCAATTTTATTTTTTCAATTTGACACTTCATTTTTTTATAAATTTATTTTTAACAGTAGATACACGTGCATTTGCCAAATGTATCTACAAAGTTTCGTTTGAAAAGGATATCTCCCGATTTGATCGGGTAATCATGATTAAAGTCAGAATGGTCCATGGAAGATTCATACAATCATATAACTGAAATAATAGTAACTTTGAAGTCTGTTGTTTCAGTTTTTTAAACTATAAAATTATTATATTTGTTATTTTGACCGAAATTTAGGTATAAACGTGAAAACTTGGTCGGTTACACGTTTATCACGGTCAAAATATCATATATAAAATAACAGCTACTGTTAATACATTGTAATAGTGTTCTTATGACTCTGAAAGAAAATCTGAAATCAAAAATGAAATCAGTAATTTAAATAATTTTATATCTATGGGTGCCGCGTGCGAGCGAAACAGGCAGCGGCGCCACTTTTATCACCTTTTAAAAGAATCTAATGTATTTTTATTTTGTAAATAAAAAATACAGTTCATGATGATAGTAATTATTAAATAAGTTTATAAATGCAATTTAAAAATTGTGACGTCATATAACTGATGTCACAACGGCAATGAATCGACTAATACCTCATTCATAAAAAATAACTCAGTAGCTCAGTACATTAAGCCAGAGATAGACCAAGAGGTATTAAAGTATCGATATAGATAAGTAATTATAGGTACCAATTTTTTCTTTTGAATTTTTTTTGTAATGTTTAAAGAAACATCGTTTTATTAGGGTTCCGTAGTAACTACGGGGAACCCTTATAATTCCGTCATGTCCGTCTGTCTGTCTGTCCGTATGTCACAGTCATTTTACTCGGAGACTATTAACCCTATTAAAACAAATTTTTATACATAATTGTGTTTTGTGAGCCGCTACAAAATGCCGTAGTAAAATTTTCAAAAAAATTAAAAATAGAGATTGGGTTTTTCATATATACAATAAAGACTGGATCATTTTTTTAACCCCCACCCTATCGTGTCTCAGATGTGATATGTGCGAGATATAGCTCGCTAAAGTAAAAAAAATGTGCCCCCCCCCCCTACATTTCTCAACTAAGACCTAAAAATTCATTATTAACCATAATAGTAGACCATATTAAATACTTTCAATGAAAATTATTTTGAACATTCTGTGATTCCAACTTCTCTATGGGATTATAAATTTAAATTTGAATAAATGTTATTAATGTCATGTTTTTATAATTCAAAGTAACCTTTGAAGGTATTGCTCAATGTTGTACACGCTGGCGCCCTGTTTTTGTTATGTATTTACATTTATTGTGGAAATTCACTGAACAAATTGTTAAGCGAGAATTCGGTTTCCACCAAGGATCATTTTGACTTCGCCTTACTATATCTGCCCAATGTTCTGCTTGTACAGCATCAACTAGAAAATCTAAACAGAATAGTTAGCATGGTGCTGTGTTAGTTTGAGAATAAAAAAAACATTTATCGTAAAATCAAATACCATGTTTCACGTACAAAGGTCACCGACATAGCACAGCTGATTAGCAAGTTGAAGTGGCAGCGAACGTAGAACTGATGGCCAATGGGGCTGAAAAGTTCTCGAGTGGACACCACGCCCCGGCAAGCGTAGCGTAGGAAGACCAGCCACGAGATGGACAGATGAACTTATACAAGTGGCAGGAAGATGCTGGATGCAAGCCGCTTCCAATCGGCTTTTATAGAAATCCATGGGGAGGCCTATGTCCAGCAGTGGACTTCTTATGACTGAGATGATGATGATGATTCACATATCATAATTATTATAGTTTACAAAACTAGAATAACCGACTTCAAAATTCGCAATTTTGTTTTAAAAACCAAACTACTGACTGCTTTGAGATTTGAAAGGAATTAATTTTAAATCAATTTAAATGACGAGTTCATGCGGGTAACACATAAGAAAAATATAAGCTAACTGATAATCTCGTTTTTGAAGTCCGTAAAAATAATAATTGTTATCGATAACTTATATTACATCGACCCATCTCTAATTCTTTGCAGTAATTTGTATAAATAATAAAATCAATTTATGAAATGAAATGCTTTTTATACTAATATTCGCGATTGTTATTTATTGAAATGAAATAAATTTCAACAATTTCATCGCGTAGGTATATTTCACATAATTTAAGAACAAAATGACGACTACAAGTATGTAAAAATGTGTTTCATTTCGCTTTTTATACTGTTAGAAATATATTTTTGCTACTTAGAGATGGAAGGTGATAATGTTTTCCATAGTTTTTTAAAGTAGTTTGTAATTTTTACAAGATTGTTTAACACAGTTCACCATCTTGGCACCGTAAGAATTGAGAAGTGATTGCGATGAGATGACGTTTAAGATTAAATGACGTTTGTGACCTGTCATTAGCAAACACCTGATTTTGGTGTTAAGTTTTTGGAACAATATTTTATATCGCATTAGGAGTCTTGTAAGTCTTTGGTTTCATACTTGTGTGTATACCGTGAACTACACAAGTACCTATATAAATAATGTTTTATAAAACAGTGTTTATTAATAACAATTACAGTTTAAAAAACTAAAAAAACACGCTTCAAATTATTGTATTGTCATCGGTCCTCGATAAGTCTACAAAGTTATAATGAAATCTGACCGTTTGAAGTGGGTCAAAATCAAGTCCAAAGGAGTCGGTTACAAACTAACAAACAAACATGCATACAGGTGCAGCTAATAGAAGCGTGTTAAAACATAAGTAAAGTAATTTTGAAGTAAAAATAATATATTTAAAAAAAACTCACCAGTTTGTGTCCTCTGCATATCCGGTCCCTATCAGCGCGTGCGCCGAAATGCTGGCAGTAAAGGCGGAATTTCTCCAACATGCGTCGGTGGAGGAAAGTCGGGTGACATCATTGGTCTTATATGGGTTGCTGCTGTTTGTAGCAGATCCTGTTACACTAATATTATGGACAGGTTAGATAATTTTACGGTGACGTTACTGTTATTGTTGCGAAATTTTTATGTTAAAATATAGCCCTAAAAGCAATGACTTTCCATCATATAGATAGACGTAAAGTCTAAAACAAAATTCATGAATATATAGTGTCTTAGTTGGACCGATACTCATACACCAACAATGACGAACTTAAAGATTTTAATATAAAAAAACAGTCGCCGCGCTAAAGCCTAATTATGACTGAGAAGTCTAAGACGTCTATTTGCCGCTCCAAATTATTTTGAAAATTGGAATTATTTTAATCGTGTAAGAGGTCTAATTAGATCTCATTGAGCTGTGACGTGTTCGAGGACGCTACATCCCGTTGATACTTTATCAAAGCCTAAAAAAGTAATTGTGCAAGAAATAGCTGCGTCTCTTCACGACAAATCAATTAATATCGGGTGCTACCTTTTCACCCGTCAGCGCAAAAAGGAAAGTTATGTTTTTAGAGGGGAATATATAATTCATAATGTCTTTATTGTGCATATGGGTATATATGAGAGTTTGTACATGTATATGTATGTTTCTATATTACCTTCTACAGCCTAAACGGCTTGACCAATTTTGATGTACGAGTAAATATTATAGGTCATATATTTATGTAATAATAACACAACTCTCGAAAAAAAAAGTATGATTTTTTGCATATCTTCGAACGAAATTTTTCGTAAAAAATAAATGGTTTTACTTAAATTATTAAAAAAAAAAGACGTGTGGCACTCGGAGACTGCCGCGGTAAAGCTATTGCATAATAGCTTTACGCGCGGTGTGTTAGGTTATTTTCGTTACGGAATTTCTGGATTCGGTCTCCATGCTCAAGGCCCGCGATAGAAGCTATGCAATAGCTTAAAAATGCGAATTCCTTATAGAGTTGATTTGCGTCACAGACTTTAAATAGGTACTGATATCTTTGACTTAGCGTATACTTTTCCATAAAACCGTACAGTCAACAATACTTGACGAAATCGTAAGTTAGACTGCAAAAATAGTTCTTCTGCAGTCGGGTATTTAAAAAAAATGTAAATATAAGTATGGTAAAAGTTGTAAGGGCTCGAAACCTTTCTACGCAGCCTACTCTATCAGGGGGCCGCCAGAAGTAGAACAGCAAATCTATAACAGAGGTTTATTAGTTAAATAAATTGCGAAAGAGTCTTGACTTTTAAGCTCAGAGACGCGCTTGAAGGGATGACTGAGCGGTAGCTCAAGTACCTACGACTCGAGTTTCCTAAAAATTATATTCAAATCAAATCAAATCAAATATATTTTATAGCTCATAACTGTGTAGATACAGAGTTCTTAAAACATATTAGTTTCAACAGTTTACCCATTGCGGGCGTGCAACGTTGAGTTCTTATGTACTATATAATAATTTGATTAAATAATAATTTGAAATAATATAATATTGGATCTCTTGCTGTTATGCATAATGATTCTGCCTAATATTATCAAAATCAGTCGACAAATGGTCTTGATAGAAACCTATCTTTGTAACTGAGATTTCAGATCCTTTTGTCATAACAACCTCTTGACCGATTTTACGCATATTTAAACTTTTTTTAGATATGAGTAACCAAACGATCCTACCAAATATTATCAAGTCGGTCAGTTAATGGTACCACAACGAACTTCCCCCTTTTTGGGAGGAAATACAAGGGGTATTATCAAAAATCCGACAGAGAGATAAATTCTGAAAAAAATTAATGCCTGTGTACAAAATTTTGCAAAGTTAGCCAAATTAAATTGCTAAATCCATCCATCTCCTACTTTACTTGTTATTACAACTGTCACTCGACCCATTTATTACATCCGAATAAAACCCATAGGTATCAAATAATTAGGTTAACACGTCCACGGCCAGGTAGCTCAGTCCGGACTTATCTCTGCTTCATTTCAATCGCAAACTAGAACAAAGCTTCACATTGACCTTGGGACCGATGTTGCGTCAAACTGGTAACCGGTTACAGGA
Source organism: Lycia hirtaria (assembly GCA_947563715.1). Classification (NCBI taxonomy): domain Eukaryota; kingdom Metazoa; phylum Arthropoda; class Insecta; order Lepidoptera; family Geometridae; genus Lycia; species Lycia hirtaria. Next base: position 9,572,536 of record OX387380.1, read on the forward strand.
ACGATAACCGATTATTTGCGTTGGGCAACGCTTTCTCCGAGCAGATTATGTGCAGAGAACAACTTTCAATCGTAGAACTATTTTTACTAAATAGATTTACGTTTTATCAACGACTCGTTTAATAGTAAGCACAATGGTTAGCACGTCAACAAAGAAGTCACTCTAGAACTGAAAATTCCACAACAACTTATAACATAAATCATATTATATACACAAGAGACCTTATTTCTGTAATTATGTTTGTCTAGTTATAAATCGGACGCCAGCTGGCCTAGCATGGCATGAAAATAAACCGTTTTTATCCAAGTTATTATGTTAGTAGTCAGTACATATTTTATTTCCTCTGAAAGGTGAATAAAACGGTAGAAACACGTTCCATGGTAAATCAGCAGCACTTTTATGAGTGAGTGGGAACTCACTTCCAGGACAAGTATGCTTACCACCTTGAGCTACACAGTTATGTTCTGTATTCAAAAGCTAATAAATTTCGTGTAAAAAAACTTGGTACCCAATTTCATAACAATCGGTTCAGCCGTTTGACCTCTAAAGCAAATTACCTGTACTTGCACTTTTATATTATTATTTAGGAATTAAAATAAACATATTTAAATTATATTTAACATATAAAGGAATAAATACTACGTGGTTTCCTTATCTCATTCACACATACATACATAGTGCATTCACATGCACATATAGTTTGGCAATGCCAGTAAAGATGTTTCTCTGTTTTGCATTCTGATTTTCTACTCCATCAAACTATTGACAGTTTGACAGGGTGACAACCGATTGGCCAATCACCAGTGACCGATTGGATTATTGGTTGATTTATGATGGGAGAGTAAAGTATGATTTATTTTAAATCTGTCTGATGGTTCAGCGAACCGAGCTTTGCTTTAGTGACCTGCGGGTCGAGACCGGCTATTGCAAGAAAAATGCGCAAGCGCAGAATAAGAAAGATTATCACTTATCTAACGATCTATTATCTCATCAACTGTAAGATTTTTTAATTACGCGGGCTTACCCGCAAATTTGTCAGTTTCTTGACATTCTTTTCTCAATGTTTCTTTTCAGTTTACGCTGCTAATGGAAGCTATTCTGAAACTTTCTTTATTCCATCAAGTCTGATTTTGAAAATGGACGATTTAGGTACATACTTAGTTTCTATGAACCACTAAACGTGAGAATCTATGTTGTCGCTTTATACTGTTTTTTATACCCCTTTCAAAGTTTATAGGTGGACTTTGTAAGCATAGTATGTGATATTGTTCATAGAACATAATAGTGCCTGACTCTTCAATGAGAGCAAATGCTTGCGTACAAAAGTCGCTTATATTTTAATAGGCGTTCACTTCCATCATAATAACCAATAATAAATAACGAACCAAACAATAATCATAAATAATAGTAACATAAATACCTATCAGTTATGTGTATAGTTCTTCAACAAAATAATATCACCTTCCTTGAAGAACAGCGTCATCAAGCTTCTGTTCCATGCTTCTGACGATATATTATTTCCAAACACGTAAATAACAATAAAACAAAGTACGAGTTGCACTCGTACACCGAGGCTTCCGTACACAGAAAACAGGACTAATTTGCAAAATGTGCTTTATAACTATGAATATTTGTAACATTACATAATATTTTCTAAACAGTAGAAGAAGCCTGAAATGCTAGGCGTTCACATACAATACAAAGTTCAAGTAAATTAGTATTCTAAGTAGTGAGAATGATACAAACAAATATAAAATCTCATGTTTCACATTACATATATTATCATCATTTACATCACAAAGATAAGACGATAACATAGCAGACCTATTTTGTCTATTCAAAAAAAAAAGTAGGACTAACGTATTTTACGCTCATGTCACATGACAGCAATTGCTACGACACGTATCGTACACCTTCGACATTCTTGTTTTCTTTTTTGTGAGATCATCAAGGAGGTTTTACTGTATTTCAACAGTATTTCATAGTTCTCGAACATTAATTTTCTATATTTAAAAATTATTTAGGTAAGTACACAAGTTTGATTCGCACTTAACCAGTTGTTAGTATTTGTTGAATTATGAACTGTAACGAAACATATTCCGTGAAATGAAATAAATTTTAACGGATTTATCGCGTATATTTTACATAATTAAAAGACCTGACGGTCGCGTTGTAACAATTGCGAAAACCTTAGAAAACATTATAGGTATTCTGTGTAAATTTCAACTTCTCATCAAACCGACGGTTCAAATGATAGCAGATGTAAATCAAGACGCCCCGTAGCCTCACGAATAGGCTCCCGGTACGGATTGTAAGGAACCCCAAAGAACGCTCTTAAATTTTAGGTAGAGGAAGCATTGACCACGTTATACCACGTCACGTATTATGTACCACGTACTAGTACAAACTCGTTGAGAGGAAGTACTTCCAATGTAAACCTAATGTGCACAAGAACTTGTCTCATTATGTTAAACGGTTTACCACCTACATGACAATTAAAGTTATGGTAGTAGTTATTACTTCTGGTAGTCGAAGACATCACAGAAGACTAATAAACGAAATTATATTCGTTGCTAATAGGTGATTTCAATAAAAGGGCAGCTATGAAACTAGGGCTGTTTTTACCTTACTGGGGCGCGATTTTTTTGTCGCTCGCAAGGAATGGGGGCTTTTTTTAATAAATAATTTTGAAAATTTTAATATAAGTGCACAATGTGCACATATAAAACTGGGGCTGTTTTTTTTTACCTGGTTATTTTGGTTGCCTAGAAGAGATCTCTATTAGCGATAAGGCCGCCAGTTGTTAAACTAGTTTTTAAATTACTTATCTTGATTGTAAATTTCTAAGGTGTGTACAATAAAGAGTTTATCTATTTACCCATAGCTTTTATCTTACTGGGGCGCGATTTTTAAGTCACTCGCATGGAATGATATTTTTTTAATAATTCATTTTGAAAATTGCCGATAGATGGCACTAGGAACAAAACTATGATATATATGAAAGGTGCGTTCCAAATGTTAACATTATATTTTTTTAAATGCTATTAATTCTTCTTCTTCTGTCTTCAAAAAGTATTCTGAAGTTTTATCATTTATATTACCAGTACGTAGACGAACATGCTCCGCTCGTATTTTTTATGACTGAAAGTACAGGCAAACCCAGATTCAATAAAAATGAAACTTTTAGTAGATAGATAGATTTATCGTCTCCAAATCTACCTATATACATACCATATTTCATCAAAATATATGTAGCTGTTTCAAATCGGTTCATAAATAACGGAAATATGCGGTAACACCAAACAAAAAATACTTCGGTAAAAATGGAGGAGTGAGTTGTTTTAATTGTAAAATAATCTATAGATGCATTCACGAAGTTGATCACTACATTTGACCTACACACAGGATAATCAATACAAATAAATGTATTGATAATATAATAGAGGAAGATCTTGTGTTGAACGACATTGTGGTCTCAATGCTACACCACAGATTAAATAGCAGTTAGTGCGGGACGTTATGTCGCGGACGCACCACGAAACCGGTATCTTTGCCCAAATGCTAATTTTGGACTTGAATGACACAATGTCGAATTTGGCGTGAATTTTAATTTGTTTTCGTTTGTAAACAATATAAAACGTGTATAACCCGTTTTATAGATATTGTATTGTAGCCTTTTAATCGCTTATTTTTTTTTAAAGAATATTGTGTTGAGTATTTACTATTATAAAACATGAGATTATGTAATGAAGAATTTTAAAAAGAATTATTTTTTCTTAGTTTCATGTGTCATCCTCCTCGTCTCTGATATATGTTAGTAGTTTAAAAAAAAAAAAAAAAAATGAAATAGGTATTTCGTTGCACGAGTATTTTGTTGTAATTTGTTAGTTATGGCAAGAGACAAATTGAGAAATATTATTTAAATAAACGTTTTTTTTATTTTTTATCAGCCCGGTTTGTACAAACTGTCCCACTGCTGGGAACGGGCCATCTTCTCATTGTGAGAAGGGTTAGGCCATAGTCTGCCACGCTAGCCAAGTGCGGGTTGACAGACAGAAATAAACGTATAAACGGATAAAATGTACTTTTCTATTAATTTAAATTAGTAATTTTTAATGAACTTCAAGGTTATTAAATCGCAGCTTGTATTTTTTAACACCTGTAACTTAGTAGGAATCTAAATGATAACAGCATGAAAATTAAATTGTCAAATAACAAATAATGGTGTTTATTTACTAATTTACATAAATATAATATTATTTGAACTCCGACAGGTGGTTTTCACATTAGCAAGGTCGAGGTCGGTCGAGGTCAACCACAAAACATTAAATCTATAGTTCATCTATACGGAGCTGTTTGTGGATACAATTCATCTACTCTTACATAACGACAAAAACTCGTTCCAAAGATCATAAAAAAATTATATAACTTTTACGAATTCATGAGTAGTTTTGTCTGTTTGTCAAAAAACAGTCACGAATAAAAAACATCTGCGAAAATAGTGGAGATATTCGATCAGAAGGGCGGGAGGTGTTTTTCTACGTGAAAAAAATATATATAATGGCATGTATAACGAAATTAAAATGAAACTATCACGGTTAAGTAGGCTTTAGAGGTAAATGAGTAATAGTGGATCAACTTCAAAAATACGTAGAGAAATTGGAAATCAAAATTTCGTGCAAATTGTTTTTAAGCTAACATGAGTTATCGTATGTTTTTTCAAGCTAACATAATATGTAAGTTAACTCATAATTTATGTTTGAAGTATCAAACAAGAGGTTCTGTTTTAAGTTCACATAAATTGTGGTGTGCAACTACGGAGCCCTACACTGCGCGTGGTTCAGGTCCAACAAGCACTTGGCCGGTTATTTTCTATAATGATTTTAAAGTCTCCGTTTTATAGGTTGAATGGCAAACTGAACGCGCTGGACACCGTTTTCCAAGCTATGAAAAAAGAATTAAGAACTTAGGTTTAACGTCTATCTCTAATAACCAAGTCCCAAGCGAGTGACTCCGCATGTAAAAGGTACTAAGCAATCTTGCAGTGATGACTCTCCTTTTTTAGCTTCGAACTCGCATGGCTCACAATTTTGTTGTTCGCAAACTGGTTTTTTATCAGAGCGGCTGATTTGGCGCGCGCGCCGCATCTTCTTGTATGTGGTATTATCCTGCCCAAGCAGTATTTGTGTTGCTGTCACTTTAAACGCACTTTTGTAACTTTTTTTTATAAAATATTTATCTTTTATTGTTCATATAATTTTATTTGTGAGTGATTTCATAATTAACCGGTGAGTGTCACGCATTTAATTTACATTTTCTTATTATTTGAATAAATTTTTGTACATAGGTACGTAAATGTGAAAATGTTAAACATTTGGTTTGCTAATGCAATGTTAGTCACCTATATAAATTTAATACGTATTTTATTGAAGCACATTAAAATTTAATGTTTTAACATAGACTGTGTGTTTACCCGACAGCGTAAAGAGGAGGGTTATGTTTGTATGTATGAGTATATGTTTCTATATTACCTGATACAGCCTAAACGGCTTGATTGATTTTGATAATTAGATACTTTTGCAAATCCATGAGGGAGACCTATGTCCAGCAATGGACTTCTCGTGTTGAGATAACGATGATCATGATTAGAACACCTCCTCCTTTTTGTACAAACGGCGCGTACATGAAGGAAAGACAGCCCTGATGCAAAATAGCATCATAAGCATCGTATGTACGGGTCCTAAAATCTACAATAAGATTCCTAAGTCAATAAGAGACCAGAATAGTAATTTATTTAGAAAAAAAGTTGAAGGCATTGTTATTGCAGAAGTGTTATTATTCTATCAATGATTTTTAAATGACAAATTTTAATTTTATTGACATTATGTGTATCTTTTATTGCTTCTGCTTTGTCATATTTTATATATTTTTGGTTTTTGTTTTAATCTAATAACAAATATATTTTTTTTCGCTTGTGCTTGATGCTGTCTACCTGATATTTGTACGCCTAATCGGCACAACATGATTTTAAGCGACTAAATTTAGTGTAACATCTTTTATGCACTTGTTGTATAAAAATTCTCGTGTTGTATGCAAATAAATTATCTTTACCTTTATCTTTGTTGCAACTTTTGCCTCTAAATACAGTAATTATAATTCAAGTACCGAATCTAAACATTCAATGTCTAACGGATCGACCGTAACATTTGTATATTTGGCGTGACGGAGGTCGCGGGTTCGAGCCCCGTCGTGGGAGCGGCATGACCTCCTCCTTTTTTGGACCTTCGACCTAAAAGGCCGTACCTATACCATATAGGTAAATATACCAATATCACAATAATTAATGTAGAAATTTTACTGCTTTGTTGTTTTTTGTTTGTCACGCCTTTTTTAATCGACTTCCAAAAAGTATATAAACTGGGTATATAATAGTTGAAGTATAGAGTCTTAGTTCGTAGTAGGTATAGTTTTTTCTCAGGCAATAAGTATTTCATTAATAAATTGTCAATTTAGATGTCATATTTGTATCAAGTAGTCGTTCATTCATAATGAACATTACGAATAAAATATTTAAGTGCTACCGAAACATGTAATAATTAAACAAATTCGCTATTTTGACATGTCAATTTTAAAATATAATTATAATAAAATCTAAATAACATAAATACGCATGTTAACAATTAATCAAAACGATTAGAGTGAAAATTTCAAATACGCAATTTAAATAAAAATAAATTAGTATGTAACTAAATGTCAACATTAATAGAAAATTATTTAAATACAAACACATATACTATTTTAGTCTGTATTAATTAGGTAATTGTTTTATAACTTATAATAATAATCATGGGCGTATATAAGGGGGGCATTGGACGAAAAAAAAAAAAGTGCTGTCAAAATTCCGGAATAGGTATCGCGGATGGCACGCATGTTACAAAAAATATATAAAAACCTGATGTGCGGTAATGTGTGTGCTCAGAATACAGAAAAAAGTATTGTGAGTGTGCGAGTGAGAGTGTGAGATATAGCTTTTATACTTGTTTGGTTCATCTGGGCCACTTTCTAACACGATCAATGAATTAAATTATTTCCAAGATTTAATTTTAAAAACCTTAAAAAATTTCGCGCTTGCTACGCTCGCGCATTTTTAGGTACTATTTTGTCATGGAAACACTGCGGGCTCATTATTACTATAAAAACACTACTAAAATGTTCGCGCTCGCTTCGCTCGCGTTGCTTATTACCTATGTATTATCAATGTTTTTGTTTTCTTGAGTCATGCAAATGCTGAGCGCACGTTAAAACGGGTGAAGTCATAGGGTACCTCTAGTTTAATACGACGTTACTTTTACACTTTATTTACAGTTATACGTTTGTCCGTAATTTAATTTTCGTGTATTTAAATGTTTATAACTTATAATTATATAAACATTGACGTTTAGAAACTAGTACTCGTCTGCGTATAGTCTGCGCAAATAGTAGTATATTTTTATATTTTTTTGTACCCGTGGACCCCCCCCCCCCCCCCCTCCCCTATGAGAAAGCTATAGCTACGCCCATGATAATAATACTTATAATTATAATTCGTCAAACATACTTGTTCATTAATATAGAATACCTACACATATCTACTAAATATATTAACATAATATAATAAAATAAAGTCTAATTCTTAACTAATGTTAATGTAAGGCTGCAAGTCCCACGCATGCAGACCCTGATCTGAGAGTCCCCATCACGCTCGCAGCGTTACCGCGCTGAATGGCCAAGGAAATTTGTTGAACTAGGTAGGTAGGTACCACCCGCACCACCGATCTCGGGTCGCGACCTCTCGCATTCTCCGCCCTAGATCTTGAACAAATTCCCTGGCTTCTGAGCCCCAAGGTCCCGCTGTCTCGACGGCAAACGGGACGAAATCATACGTTGATTCCAGGCAGGCATATTTGAATTTTTTGCCTCTAGCTGCCGCCTCAGCACCAGCACCAGCAGACCGTTGGGTAGCAGAGAGGTGGCAGGACGCAAACGTGCTGACGCACGTTGCGTCCCAAATGAGGCAACGTGCTCTCTTCCGCGGAATCAACGTGAGAAAAAATAATTATCTATATTAATGATCAAGTACATACATATCTTGAATTCATTCGAATGAATGAATAAAAGATATGTACTTATATGGTGTTAGAAAGGAAAAAAAACTGTGTTAGTCTCTATATAGCGTAATAAAAACTCACAAGAAAACCCGTGAAGCATCGGTTGTATAAGCTAATAAAGTGCGTAATCAATACGCAAAGAAACTTATGGCTTTGCATCAAAATATTACGTTTTGCCTGCACCTTGAATTGTCAAGGTGTGTTTATCCAAAAATATTATAATAAATAAATTATACGGTTCCTTGAAACTTATTACTATTAGCCTGATATTATGTCCCACTGACTCGCACTTGTCTGTTTTTTTTTAATAAATAGAAAAAGTGTGTCATCCAAGTAAACCAAATTACGTATTTTAAAGTCGGTTGTTTCGGTTTTTTAAACTACAATAATTATTAAATATATTTCGCTCTAGTGTATGAGGCGTGCAGAGAGTACCATTAGGTGCTTGATGTCAGATTTTCAGCTTAGTAGGTAGCGTCGCCTGCGCAGTAGATACCCTGCCGTCATGTTAAAATTTCCTCATAATGTTTTTCATCTCCTTCGTCCTTCATCACGAAATACCTGTCATTGGCCTGCCATCACACGAATGGTCAGCAACAAGTACAACAACCTACCATCGATAGGTCATTCTATTATAAATTCCGACACATTAGTTGACAGTTTAAGAGAACTGTTGTCGCACCATCTGTCACACAAATAATAATTCATAATGTGTTTATTGTGCATATGGGTACAGTAGATGGAACATCAGGTAGAGGTCCCGTCATGTAAAAAGAACGCTGGTTTGTTCGCGCTTACGAACAAATCACTGTTCTTTTTACGTGACGGGAACTATAAACACATAGCTCTCCATATTTTGCCTTACCGGCGTGCAACATTTTATACATTGTTATGATACTATTATAATTTATATACATTGTTTAAACGAATATAATTATTAGGCGTCACATAGACTTTATATCTGCCTTACCACCTTAGAAATCATCCATTTTTATGAACACAATCGGGAAACAATATCACACACAAAAACTGCAAACAGAACTTAATCTCGAATCATGCAAACAGACACAACAAATAGGTTGGAGAAAGCTGTTTTGTACCACTAAAAATGAACCGATTTCGATGATTCTTTTTTTATCCGATTTAAATCATTTCTTTTTTCAAATCTCTTTATAATTCCAAATTAAAAATATTAACAGTTTAAATTTTGAAAAGAAAAGCAAACCGTAGAGACATCCATTAATGGTTTCAACCAATATGTTATAACCAATGTGTTAAACTGTTATATGAAAATCGCGTAATTTGCTGTCAAAAGATAACGCGACAACGTTTCTCTTAATTCAAATCAAGCTAAGAGTTGGCGGGAAACCCGTAGTATTTACCATTAGCCAGATAACTATTAGCTCTAGCTTAACTACTTTAAAATAATAAGCAGCCATTAGGCTAACCTTCTACCGATTGTTAAGTTAAATTCACTAACGAGCTTAGCGACTTAACGATATAAATGTAACAGTAATCGCTATCATGCCCCGATTGCATTGACCCAGTCCATGTATTATATCCATGCCAGTAGGCCGTTTGTACAAATGCGACACTGCAGTATGTTCTGTCTCTCTTGCGTACCTATTAGTTAACAAAACTTTAGAAAATAATTAAACCTGTCGTTTGAACATGTGTCATTGCATCTGTCGAATGCTGTATGTACGTACATTTAAAAAAAATATCGTATTAAAATATCCATGAACTTTTGCTAAACAGTTTCCAAAGTTAAAGTCGATAGAAAGATATAGATTTACTTACATTTTGTTTATGAAAAAGATTATCTTTATAATATATTGAAAATTAAAAAAAAAACTAGAAACTTGGCATCAGTGACATGTTAAATTTCTAATATCATGACAACAGGTAACTGTAGACCCAGCTTTATTTATATATAATTACTAAAATTTCCGTGTAGCAAAAAGTTTTAAACGTTCTACAAATGTCCATACTTATTCTAAACAAATGCAAATAGCAAATATACTAAAATAAAAATTCTAAGAATGAAAATTTGTCCATTCATTATGAATTTGTAACAGACCAATCCTAAGCACTCACAAAACCCTAAGAGGTACCTAATCTACTCGAATACAAATAAATATTTCTTCCATGCTGGACTGGGTGAAAAAGGAAAACATAGAATATATGTCATCAGCTGTTTTTCTTCCCGGGCATAGTAACGAATAACGTATAAGAGTTAATTAAGGACATGAGGGAAACAGCTGACATTTATGTAGGCGATGGGCTGACCGCAAGCCAATATTACATATAATTCTTGTATCCCCTATCCCCTACCTTCTAATATGGAATGGAAGGAGGAGGGCTCCTTCCATCTAACCACCTAACCAAGGTCAAATGTGGCTTAAGCGTCTTCATGGTTTTTGACGCTCTCCTTACCCCGCAAGGGAAAACTGGCGTGATTATATGTATGTATGTACAAATAAATATATTTAAAACTTATTTATCCATTACTAAATGCGTCCTTACATGGCATGAATTTAAAAGTAACTAGATAAACAAAGGTACTAAATTTAGAGGCAGACAGTAACACATAGCTAAAGATAAAAACCTACAGCTCAGCATTGTTACAACTTGAATACTAATCGTTAGATCTACGCCAAAGCCGGCAAGAGCGAGTGACCGGAGCGAATCGCTGGATCAATGTAAATTTACATATGAATATCTTCTTTTGCAGACGCAAATACAGACCAGATAGTTAATGGAGGCTTCCGGATAAACACGCGTGTTTAGTTAAATATAATAAGAAGAACTTTATCCTTCAAAGTTAAAAGTAATTTAAATTCAGTGCCAATAAATGAATAAATTATATTAATATTTCTAAACATAGGCGAGTGCGATTAGATTTTGATTAGGGATATATACAATTTAGATTGAAAAGTGTTGTTTGTGAAATTTTACGGACAAGAATTTATTAAATTTGCAATTGATATAAAATTAAGAAGCAAATTGTCTTTTTGTATTGAAGTATTTGTGGTAATAAATTAGTGTTATTAAATGAAAGGGGGAAAAAAGTGGTTTGCTTAAATCATTTATTTGATAGAATAGTAATGTTACGTATCTCAAATAAATGATATTAATTTCTAAGAAAAAACTAAATGAAATAAAAATTAATGCTAGTTGGGAAAACTCTAAAATTTCTCTAGAACACCACAAATTTTTAACTCAAAATTTTATTACATAAAATTACCTAGTTCAAAAACAAATATCATACTAAACACTAAGAACATCTAAAGATTGGAATCAAATGACGAATCAACGTTAGAAAACGAAGATAACTTGCCAAAATAAATTTTTTGTGACACCTTTAAATTGCTCCCAAAATTCAACAAAAATGGTACTGAAAATAGCCAACCAAATAGCCAGCACTACCCCCCGAGACGACCCATTCGACCAACTTCTAGGCCACTTTGGCCTCTGGCAACTCCTCATCTACGGATCAGTATCACTCGTCAAGCTGTCTTCAGGATGGGTACAGATGGCAATCTTATTCCTCACACCAAATCTAACATTTCGCTGCTCAAATATGACTATTGACTTTGAAAATGAGTTAATTAACAGCACTGATCTGGGTAACAGTTCCATTGTCGATGGCATCTTCAGTAACAGCACTTTGACCATCGTTGACACTCTTGACAGCATCAGTCCTTATGCAGAGGTCGTAAACAATACTTGCTACTCCAATTGTAAGAAGTACGAGTATGACGCAGCACCGTTCGACAACACCATCATATCGGAGTGGGATCTGGTCTGCGAGAGGCGGTGGCTGGCTGGCTTCACTCAGATGGTGCTTCAGTTTGGTATCCTCATTGGAAGCATCGTGTTCGGGTTCCTTTCTGACAGGTATGTACATTTCCTTTTATTTATTACCCGACTGCGTAAGAAGGAGGGTTATGTTTTTGAGTGTATGTATGTATGTTTCTATATGAGCGCCTACAGCCTAAACGGTTTGACCGATTTTATGAGCGAAGTGTCATTAGATTTGTCTTCACTTCCTGAGTGTCTTAGGCTATATTTCTTGTAATATTAATAATACATCTCTCGCAAAAATAAAAAAATGCGTTTTTTCGTCACCTCCAACGAACTTTTTCGTAATAATCAAATGATTTTACTAGATTTATTCTAAGAATGCGCATTTATAATCTTTTACAGCAAATTTACGCATATTTTCTTACAAAAAGTACACTCAACAGCTTAACAAGTGTAACAAAATCGCAAGTTAGACTGCAAAAGCTGCTATTCTGCAGTCGGATATTTTGTTCATCTCACAGACATAGGTTCATCTTTTAACAATTATTTTATACCAATTCCGTCAAATCTGGTATAATAATAATTGGAATGCTAAATAAAAAGACCCAGGGACTTTACCTATGATCAAGATAAATCGGAGTTTTACTAAAGGTCAGTGGTATTAGGAAAGTAGGTTTACAATGCAGACAATAATAGTACGAATAATAAATTAATCAGGGTAACTAAACAGAGCTAATCTTGCGTGATCTTTTTTTCTCTATTGAGGAACAAATCAGTTTAAGATATAATAAAATCGGAGAGTATGATCTTGACTCGTACCGACGCTTCTGTACACCCATACACGGCAAACTCTGATACCAGGACTATTTTACTCGACAAAACAATTATATGATATTATCCGTGGCTCGCAGTTTCACCCACGGAATGATAATGATGATTATAAATAACTTTCCTTCTTACGCAGTCGGATAAAATATAACCTAAAAGGTAATCTCGCTGTAATAACGTAAAAACGCTGTAAATGATTATAAATGCGTATTCTTTAGAACACGCATTCATTCTAGCTAAATCACTTGTTTATTACGAAAAAGTTACTTAGTTGGAACAAGTGATGAATTCTAAGTTTAAATCGCTCAGGATGACTTCGTCCACTTTCCTTTCTCGTCATCTTTCCCATTTCGTCAACCGCTGCGGCTGAAATAAATGGCTCGAGAGAGGTTCAAGAAGCCACGAGCCTAAATCATTTTACAGCCTATTGGAATGAGTTTTGCAATTACTTTCAATTATTTTCCGCTCCAGGCGCGAAGACTTCAAATGTTTATACTCGGAAGTTTAGTAAGCAATAAAAAACATTATTCCTATGAAAAAAAATCATGCATATTGCTATGAGGTAGTTTCAATCCTGAAATAAGTATTATCGGATATCGTTATTTTACAATGGCACTTGTTCCATAGATTCGGTCGCAAGAACACATTCCTGCTGGCTATCACAACTGTGATAACGTTCGGTTTCTGCGTCCCGTTCTCCCCCAACTACGCCTTGTTCACGGGAGCCCGGTTCCTGCTGGGCATGGCGACTGCTGGCACCATGGTGGTCTCCTTCGTCATCGTCATGGAGAGCGTGGGGGCCAAGTACCGCGCCATCATCGGCTGCCTCTTCCAGATACCTTTCATCATCGGTAAGCGTAACTCAAGTCCTGGGCCTGTATAACGTTCAAGCAGTCTTTTTTATTCTAAAATAGGCTTGCGCTTGACCGCTAACTCACCTGATGTTAAACGACTGTTGCGGTCTATGGTGGACCGCGCTTGCCTAGAAGGAACATAATCAGGCCCTATACAATCACCAATTAAGTCCTATACAGACACCAACCTCAAAAAATAGTTGGTGTACGTACCTACTAGGTAGACGACCAGTTCCAATTTAATTTGTCGTGTTATTTCTCCGTTTTCAGTTAATTAGATTGTATAATTTTTTTCATATTACATAAATTTATTCATTTTTAATGGTTCTTCTTTTTAAATTCATATTACTTATATTTATTAATTTATAATTACTTATATTTATTCAGTTTTATTCGTTTTACTTGAAACTAAAAAAAATATTCACCAAACTGCTCTGGTAAGTTCGTTTAATTTTCAAACACACTTCACTATTAACATTGTAACAAATTTTTGGGTTATAAAGTATTTCAGATCCTTGTACGTACTCGTAGTATGAGTGATAAACCTACCAAATTTCGTTCAAATACACCCAGTAATTTGAATAGCATCGCTGAAACGTTTATATTTTATAATTTTAAAAGTTCATACTTTAAAACTACATTAAACTAAAACTTACATTATTCCCTAAGATGGGAGATGTACATGTACTTTATTCAATAAAAAAAAGATTTTTGCAATACGTCTTCTAGTTTCCGCGTAATACGTGAAAACATACAAATATACAAACATAAACAAAAACTATCCAATTCTGGTAATATTACATAATGTACATTTAGGTAGAATTGATAACCTTCTTTTTTGAAGTCGTTTAAAAATTCAGCTCGGATCCAATAGGCCACAGTCACGGCCAGCCGAAAATCTGTGTATATATCATAAATAATAATAAATATTTGGGGACATTTCACACAACACCATCTAGCCCAAACTAAGCAAAGCTATGGAACTAGATGGCTGATAGAATACATACTTTTTTTTTGTAAATATATACTTAAGATACTTAAACACCCAGACATAGGACAAACATCCATGCTTACCACACAAATGTTTGCCCTGGGTGGGGATCGAACCCACGATCTATAGCTTAGCAGGTAGACATACTACCAACTAAGCCACAAGGCCAGTCAAAATACTTTAACTACACATGTCTCATACCCATTGTTACGAGTAAACTGAATCTTATAGGATACCGTGACCTGGCTGTGAGTCGTCGCGTCGATAAGTAAGATAAGATCGAGATCTCCCGTTATCGGTTATTGTCTTAGTTAGTGTATGAACTGGGTGTATCGCTGTCAATTGATGAATAGCACATTGTTATCTACATGTTATCTACAAACCTAATATTTAGCTTCACGTGCTAACTTCCCAACAGCTGAAAATCTATTATCTTTGATTCTCATCCGGCTCCCCATAAAAGAAGGTAATATTTTTCTTACGTAGGTACCTACGTATGTAATTCACATATTCATTTCGCTCGTTCTATGTTCTAAAGAAAAAATTGGTTGTCTGTAAAGTCGGTTTACGGACGATAGTTTAACGTGACAACGTCATAACAAAACATTGATGAAATGATGTTGATGATGTAACGGGACACTGAGCGTAAACAAAAACATTAACTTAGGCATTCGAATCATACAACGTAAATATAAACAAGTAATTAACCAAAAATACTAACAAATCTTTTAGTAACTATAAAAATAATCTTTTAATTCGAAAAGACATTCTTTCAAAATGTATTTTCAAGTAACGAGAAACTAACAATTTGTTCCATTCCTTGGCTGTTCTGAACCTTAGAAAAATCCACAAAGCCAGCCTAATATCGATGTTGATGTCCAAATCAGCATCTCAAATATTCAAATACTGGGACCATAATAAAATAAATTGACAGAATTGAAACTCAAGACTAACTTTTCCAACTACGGTAATAAGAAAACCTGGATACGATTTTCAGTCCTGTTAATTTAATCTGCATTTTAGTTATTTTGTGAAAGAAGTGACCTGGAATTGGCTTCATTATCATTTTCCAGGGCACATGACGGTGCCCCTGTTCGCGTACTACTACCGGAGCTGGGAGCAGTACAGCCTGGCCATGGCGGTCCCTCCTCTCATCTACCTGGGCTACTTCTTCATCCTCACGGAGTCTCCGCGTTGGTTGCTGTCGGTTGGACGACTGGACGAGGCAGCTCAGATCGTGAAGAAGGCTGCGCTGATGTGAGTCGTGTTGAT
The DNA here is from genome assembly GCA_947563715.1 of Lycia hirtaria. Taxonomy (NCBI): domain Eukaryota; kingdom Metazoa; phylum Arthropoda; class Insecta; order Lepidoptera; family Geometridae; genus Lycia; species Lycia hirtaria. Next base: position 9,588,435 of record OX387380.1, read on the forward strand.
TTCTCACATACTTACTAAAAGTATATATTTTGTGGATATTTTCTGAATTTGTAAGCTTTAATTTAAAAAAAAAAACTACGATACGGCCGAGCCTGCCAGTGGTAAGGGCTATAGTTTGGAGTATAAGTATAGGAATCTCCTGACAATGCGTGACAGTGTCTCCAACCAACTATTTCGTAATAAACAAGTGATTTTATTAAAATTATTTTAAAGAATGCGCATTTAAGTATAATCTTTTACGATGATTTTACGCATACTTTCTCACAAAAAAACGTACACTCAACAGCTATAAAGCGTAACAAAAATAAGTTAGACTGCAAAAACTGCTTTTCTGCAGTCGGGTATTTTGTTTTTTCTTTTAATATATACTACTTCTACTACTACTTGTTTTATTTAATTTATCCGAAATTTGAATCGATATTTGCACCCTAGTTATCTATTTCTATCATCATCATCTCCTACACTAGTCCACTGCTGGATGTATCCCGATTTTCCTATTTACCCTTTCTATATTGGCCAACTCCCTCCCTTATACCCTTTCCCCTTCATCTCACTACTATATTTGCTGACACGCGGTCACTAAATTCAAAAAGCATCTACTCTACCCCAACGGTTAGGTACCCATTCTAAGATAGATATTAAATATGTCCATCTAGGCATATTTAATATCTATCTTATATTCTAGGCCCGCTAGGCCTGAATTGGCAATGGGATATATATACTATACGAATATTATATTATGATTAATAAAGCATAATTTAATACACCAATCCCAACAGTTTTTCTGTCTATGCCATGTAAAAGTTAATTGAAACATGTTCTTCATTAAATCGTAACATAAAACATCGATTTATCTCGTGTATAGGTGTGTCTAATTTATTAAATGCTGTTCAAAATTTGCATAGATCAAATAGGATAAATATAAGTATCAGAGTAACATCCTGGTTCACACGCATCAAATCCACAAAAATCGATCAATACATATTTTTTGCTGAGAAATAAAAAAAAGGGTTAATCAGATTAGTTCTAGAACCTAAAAAATAAGTACTTCCTTATTATACAGGATAACAATATCATAATACTCCGAAATAATCTTTGTGCGAAAAGGTTGTGACCTGTGACCTTTGATGCCAATTTGACTCGTGAGAATTTAACTCGTTTGATTTTGAATTGATATAACAATAGTGGAACTCGGAGCGATCCAGGTCTAAGAATTGAGAGACCACACACATCTTAACGATTTTCTTACAAATGTTTTAAATCTAACAAATAAGATCTCTAGGAAAAAGCATATTGGCAGGAGAGAAAATATCAATGCGTCAATTATCAAGTAACTGGGCACACTTAGTCTGCGAAGAAATGAGATCCCTTTGTATATTCTACCGCTTGTTATTTGGGGAATGCTTTAGGAAATTTGGGGAAAGAGCTTTTTAATCATATTCCTCAGTTTCGTCATCGCACCTCACGACGACGCCAAAAAAACGTATCCCATCTGGATAAGTATAAATCGCACACAAAATCTTTCGCTCATTCTTTCTACGGATCAGCAAGGTGACTTTCAAGTCTTTATGCCATGACGCGACTCCCTTTATATAAGTAATAAAACAATCTAAGTGCAAATATAAACGTTTCCAGAAACCGTCGTCCAATCGTCAAGATAGAAGAAACCCTGCGCGCTGCTTCCACTGACCTCTCCTCGACTCCCAAAGAGAAGCCCAACTACTCCTCACTGTTCCGAGGGTCACTGCGGCTGACCACCAGCTGCTGCTGCGTGCTGTGGCTGGTCACTGGGGTGACCTTCTTCGGGATCAACCAGTACATCGGCCAGACCAGCCCGGACCCGTTTGTTAGTGTCGCAGTTGCTGGAGCGATACAGGTACATAGAGATCATCATCCCAGCCAGAAAAAGTCCACTGCTAGACATAGACCTCTCCATGGATATCCAAAAAGACCAGTTAGAAGCGGTATTCAACCTCCAGCGTCTTCCTGTCACTTATATAAGGTCTTTTTAGGGTTCCGTAGTAAATAAGGAACCCTTATAGTTTCTCCATATCCGTCTGTCTGTCTGCGGCTTTGCTCAAAGACTATTAGTACTAGAGAGGTATAATTTGACATGAATATGCATATTGGTTATGTCGAAAAAGTCATAGAATACAATCATAAAAAAAGGGGGTACCTTCCGTACTTGTGAAGTGGGGATCAATAATTTTTTCTCATCTACCCCATCGTATGGGATATCGTTGGATAGGCAATCAAAAACATTGGGAGTGTGCGAAAACTATTTTTCAATTTTGCGAAATATTAAGCTTTGAAATGATAACTTTTGTTAGTCAAGTGGTCCCCCTCTACTGGCTCAACGGTTGACTAATGACTTTGGAGATAGATAGATAGATGATCTTTTTATTTTAAACACCTCAAAAGTAATAACGAAGGACTTAAACTTAACTAGTGCAACAACAGGCGGCAATAGGCAGGAGATATTAAAAAAATCATACTAGTAGCTTATATGACGAAATTAAAAGGAAAACTATCACGGCTAAGTAGGCTTTACAAGTTAACGAGTAATAGTCGATCTACTTAAAATTGTACTTAGAGAAGTACAAAATAAAAAAATTCATGCAAATTTCATTTAAACTAACATAATATGTTGACTCGTATGTTCATAGTAACCCCATTTTAAGTTCACATAAATTATGATGTGCAACTATGGAACCCTACTTTGCGCGTGGCACAACACGCACTTGGCCGCTTAATTAAATTTTAGTTAGCTTAGCTCTAGCTTAGTTAGATCTACGATTAACCACCAACTGCGCTACGACTACGCTGCGCTTGCTTACGAGATATGGATAGGGCCATCATAATTACGGGGTCACCCTGCGAGATCGAGTCAGAAATGAAGAGATCCGTAGACGTTCAAAAGTCATCGATATAGCAACGCGGATTATCAAATTTCGATTTCAAGTTATGTCTTTTTTGAGTGAAGGCACTGAAGTATGTGTCGCTTACAATTTTCAGTATTATTTAAACAGATGAAACGTCTTTGCGTGTACCTACTCATACTTGGTGTAATTCAGCACACAGGTATGTTTAAGTAGTACTCACATAATTTCTTTACTTAACGGCTGAATAAATAATGATAAAGCTATAATTATATTCTTCTGCAAGCGTGTATTGGTAGTATTTGGTGGGGATTCTTGCAGTCCGCCGCCTAGAGTAGTTACCACACGTTTGGCAGTTATTAACTGACAAGCAGCAGTGTTCTAAGGTGTTTGGAATTGAAACACAATACTTCTCACTGCTGCACCTTGGAATGCTAAAACAACAGAGATACATGAATACCTAGACATGCCAACGGTCCGAGAGGAAATTTAGTATTATAGCAAAAAATATAATAAAAGATTAAAAATACATAAAATATACTAGCCTCATAGCTGATAGAAACTCCGAACCAAGGCAGAAGGCTGAAGAGACCTAATGTTTCAGAGCTGGAAAACATGCAAAGATATTGCAACCAAGATTTGACCTCCCCCTCAAAGTCTTAAATTCGCCAATTTTCGGGAGGCCATGACTAAAACCTCACTGAGGGTTGGATCCACGACTGAATTTTTGTTGTTTTATTTTTTAAGCCCTCCGAAACTAAAACCTGGCTACGCCCGTGAAAATGTTATTGATTGATTGATAAGTACGTTTCCTCCCACAGATCCCGTCCAACATGTTCTCCATGTGGCTGATCGGCCGCTTCGGGCGGAAGATGACGACTATCACGTTCTTCACCCTGGGCGGGCTCTGCATCATCGCTCTTGGCTGCGTACCGGACTATTTCGCGCTCACTCTCACCCTGGGCTCGCTAGGTACCATATTTGTCGGGATAATCTATTTTATGCATCAACATCTCAGCCACAAGACGTCCGTTGCTGGACATAGGAAGCGCTTGCATCCAGCATCTTCCCGCCACTTGTATGAGGGCATCTGTCTATCTCGTGGCTGGTCTTCCTACGCTGCGCTCGCCGGCGCGTGGTCTCCCTAAAGAACTTTTCGGCCCCATCGTCTATCAGTTTTAAGTGCTATGTGCCATGTCCACAGCCACTTCAACTTGCTAATCCGCTGTGCTATATCGGTGACTTAGCACAGCGGATACGGTAGCGGGACGTCTACGGGTCTCTTCGTTTCAATTTTATACATATTATTTCATACAAAATATCCGATAGTGGCGCTATATACAGAAGACAAGTTCATTTGAACAGACTATAAATTGAAATCATGCTCGCGCAGGTTCGGTTCTTTGGCATTTTTAGGGTTCCATAGGCAACAATGAACCCTTATGGTTTCGTCGTGTACGTCGGTCTGTCCGTCCACGACTTAACTCTGATATTTTCACGTATACCTCATCTTGTAGCTAGGGTATCGTTGGATAGGTAGGTAATCCAAAAATAATAAAGATGTGTCAAACACATTTTTCACTGTAATTTTGCGAAATATTAAGGTTTAAAGTAGTAATTTTGTTTCGACAAGTTTGTTTTGTAACTTTCAAACACATCACGATAGATTTTTGTCCAAGAAATTATGTATTCTAACTCTAAAATTATTTTTTATTCTAGGAGTGAGTTGCACTTCCATCGTCGCTGCCACCATCTACATATACACTTCCGAACTATACCCAACCGTTGTCAGGAACATGGGCTTAGGGGCAAGCTCTACCTGCATGAGAATAGGGTCCATGTTGGCGCCGTTTATTTCTAACTTATCTGTGACAATTCCATGGCTGCCAACCGTAATATTCGGTCTGGCGCCAATCGCCGCCGCTTTAGCTTGTCTATTCTTACCAGAAACTAAGGGACGGATTTTGCCCGATAGCTTAGATGACGTTCAAAATAGCTAAATTATGTAAATTTTAATTTTCTCTATTTTTTGTATATATTATGATTACTTAGGTTAAAGAAAACCATACATTAGATTTTGTTTCCTTATTTTAAAATATTTAGTATTATTTTTGGAATCAAGCAGCTGTTTCTTTCAAAACTTTCATATAGCAAATGAGAGCGACTCCGTAAGTAATTGATCCATAAATACCTAATTATTGTAAGGGTTCTGAAAGAGATCTGTGAAAATCTTCGAAATCTGGTAAACTCAAGTCAATACTGTGCTACTTATTGCTAATATATTTTAGTTTCTTTATTAGGAAACGTGAAAATATAATTTATAAAGATGCATATTTATTTCAAATTGCTAACATAAAATATTCTGCTGTAGCGAACCTACGGGTCAAATCTGCCCAAATGGCAGAAGTCTACCACAAATGGTAAGACTGCAACTAACTCTGACAAAATAACTCTGTGCATTAAGTGGTATCTGAAAGTTAGAAATGGAGCCATAATCAGAATCAAAATACTTAGTACATTTTGCTTGTTGTAATGTAAAAGGATTGTGATATTAATTTTTAGTTAAGACTTAGGTATTGAGTTTTAATCTCAATAACGTAATTGTTTTATTCAAATGTTTATAAATAATTCAATATTGTATGTTCGCCATGAACTTAACTGTTGATACCCAAATTAGTATTTTGAGACCATTGATGTAATTCATAAGACACAGTTAACAATAAATAAAATCTGAATCTGAGTGATAAATAATAATTAGTACCTATAATAAATATTTGACACATTGAAATTTGGTTTGACATTTCTCATTTTATACTTGTGAAACAAAGACTATGTAAATTGGGCGAATTCTGTGTTGTGAAACTTAAAGCTGTCATCGGTCACCGGTTTCAAGTCACTCGAGTCTGTAGATAGAGTCCTCCACAGACCACGCTGCTCAAAAGCCTAGGCTGAGGACAGTTTATTCAGTGATGCAAGAACAAAATGAGAAATGTTTCGTTTCTTTCTCTCAGCGCGCAGCTCTCTCTCGCGCATCACATTTTTAAACATACATAAAATCATTGAGTATTAGAAAAGTGAGAAATGAATTTGTCTATTTTGATACAATATATTAAAAACGAAATATTTAAAAAAGTGTTTCTTCTTTGATATCTTTTAAATTGGCTGTGTAGTAGGAACATATTATGTTTTTCACTACTCCTTACCCAATTTAAAGTATATCAAAGAAAACTTTTGATTTTACCAATGATTTTATATCTTTGAAAAGGTTGTGATACGCGAGAGAGATAGCCGCGTGCGTTAATCTCCACCACAAAGGTAAACAAACCATAAATAATAACCATTATAACCATACTTATAATTATAAGTTTTATCGTAGTTCTATGATCGTCCTATCAATAATCTATGTCCCGCTATTACGCAAGAAACGACGTATTCTGTATTTTAACAATTCCTTATCCTTTATACAAAAAATATTTTAAAAATACATATTTTAGAAAAAATGCATTGCAACATTATTAATTTATATACAACTCTACGAATAAAGCCTAAAAGAAAGAGGGTACTTATACATTATATTTTTCATTTTATATTAAGGTGGGCATCTAGGATTTTCTTTTTGATCCCAGATTTTTGTCTTATAAAAATCTAAATCTAGATATAAGCTACATGCAATGCCGGTCGTGTTAATGTAATTTGAATTTGCACGTAACGATCTTGTATTTATTTATTTATTATTACAATATTAAGAACGGCTTAGGCCAATTTACACTTATCAATTATTATTGTACCTGAAGCTTCGTTATTTTAGATAAAGCCGTTACATCAGTCTGCTCCTGTGACGCCCAGCGCATATGGTTCCTTCGTCGCTGTCCTCAGGTAGAAATTACCCCTGAGCCTGAAAAGAAAACAACAACGCAAGAATTTTATGCATACAATCCAACTTTTGTTGTAGGCAGACATTATACCTTTCCACTTCCTAGATCCAGATTTATGAAACATTAATAAGCTACGAGTATTTAGTTTCGAGCATCGCTGTAAAGTAGCAACTTGGCTATTCTATAGGATTTATTTCGATAAATGCAAACAAGAGCTTCACGATCTTATTTCACCTTCCCCTTTCCACTAAAGGACTAGCAAAACTCAGCGCATAACCACCCGTTTCTCATTCAAATGCAATAAAACCATACACAATGATTTTTGAACCGTACTGCACTCGAATGGAACTCCTTCCTTGCTGCCCTCTGTTTCCTGCATCCTATAATCTTGTAATTTTCGAGGCTAGAGTGAATAAGTTCTCCTAGATCGAAGAGTTATATCCTCTACTCGCTTGGCCACACCGTCGCTTGCAAACACGTGAGTCGGTGGTAGTTATATTTAATGTAATAAATACCACTTACGAAGCTACCAGATTATTTCATTAGAGTTACACAGGTTTGTCTATAGCGATTATTTTACCTACCCTTTACCAAAACATAATTTTGAAACGATCGTGTACTTAATGTCAACCTTTATATACCTATTCACACTTGCCATATAAATATGTTTCTCAATTTTCTCTCATTCACTCAGTCCACATGCCCAAGCTATAAAATATCTTCTTTCGCATATTCTGCGCAGTGCATTGCCATACAATGTTTTCAACTGTTTGAGTCCAAACTTTTGAACGACATTGAATAATTATGGATAAGTGTCAATCTGTTCCAAGACTTCTTGCTCACACACTAATGCATTATCTACCATTGAAATAAATTGATCAAAAATATCCATCCTCACTTGTTGCTCGCTTGGAGTCCCATCTGCGCAAGCGGCGCCTCTTGACACTGTCTTCGTAAGAAAGTGTCATAACTGTCACACCGTCGGGCGAGGAACTCTCCTCCTGCCACTGATTCAGACCAGAATACCCATGAACGCCAGTGGCTGCAGAAATCTGTAAAAAAATTGAATGGATGAGAAAATCTGCCGATGTAATACTATGGCCTCTTCTTCCCTGCTAAAGGTATTTTCTCTTCTCCTTGGACTCGGAAAATCCCGTCTTGGTTATGCCAGAAGTTTAGCTACCTACATCTTATTTTCTGGATTGTCTTCAAACGAAAACTGCAAAGGTACCTTCTGGATTAACTTATTGCAACTGGTGGCCTGTATGCATACTTGTCCTATATAGGTGAGAATCTAACCCCTGCGTACCTTCAAGAGTAAGTGGTACAGTGGCTGTCGTACAGCCCGGCTGTTTGGCCCCTCCCTCGTTAGGCCAGAAGTCAGCGTGTCCTGACCGCGTGGGTGTGCCATACCCACCGCCGTCCGTGTGGATTATATCCACGAACGATGCATCTGAGGGAGAGATGGGCTCGCCCAGAAGCGGTGGATAGTAGCCGGGGTATGCTGGATCTAAGCCGGTTAGTCTGCAACGTGAAAAGTTTGTAAAATATAGGATATGGTGTGGTTAGAAGACGCCAACAAGATAATAAGAATTTAAATACAAGGTTTTCTTATCAAAAATCAAAGATAGCAGTTCTGGGATCATGTTGACTAACTCTTTTAACATCATTATCCGCCCACTTTAGCCCAGTGCAAGACATAGACCTGTCCCATTAAACATGACTTAGACCGATATTTGGCTTTCCGGTTGCAGCGAGTATATCCATATTTGCTGCAGTATGAAAAAGAGAATTGTCTTTGAGTTTTTCAACAGCACAGCATGTGGAGGTTGGTCTTGGTACGCATATAAAAAAAAACAAATGAAATCCCCAGGCAGGCGAAATACAAGCATTTTTGTAGATATAAAATGACTGCATGAACTTATAAAAAAAAGTCCCACTGAAGAACATCACAAGTTTATAGCTAAAAAAATAATTTTATTGCATAAAAATCGTTTTTGCTTAAAAATTTTAAAAATCATTTTCATGCCTGAAAATTTACTTTCATCATAATGTTTTTTTTAGAAAACTTGTGATGTTGCTTTCTAATGTTCTATGGGCATATTTTTTTATAAATTGATTTAGTCAAAAATGTTGAAATGCATGAGCGAGACGGACGATGGTCGAACTATAGACTCTTAAATAAACGCCTGATTATCCTGTGTATTTGATTTATATTTGATTAACTTTTAGTACCTTATGGCGTAAAATCACCTGGGTATGATGAGTCCCCTGGCAGCTAGATCTCTGGCTGCGTACGCCAGGACATGCGCACCCATGGAATGTCCCACTAAGTGTAGGCTGTCCACTGACAAACCACGCTTGATCAGCCTCAGCAACGCAGTGGCAGTCTCCTTGCCCACCTGGAACATATGACAAGTTTGCCTGAGAATTTGCAATTTCGTTAGAAATAAAGAAAGAAAGTAAGAAGAAAAATTAATTCATTTTGATCTATGTAAAATTATCACTCTGAATATTTTGGATGTGTGAGGAACCAGAGGAACCATAAATAGGTATCGCTTAGATTTAAACACAAACTTAACCGTGCAAAAATCATCCATATTAGAAATGAAATGCAGTGATTTAGCATGTTGTTTTGTAAATGCAGTGATTCAGCATATTGTTTTGTAAATTTAGGACCATGCTAACCGTCTTGCATCACAATCAATCTTCAGCATCAAGCGCCAGTGTTTTATGCCGTCCGACTAACTTTGCATCGCTATAAGAGTTAAGCGTAACCCTGCTGAACTCGAGGTCCTAAGTCTATTTAGTTTTGAATAAAATTAGAAACATTTATATGAATGTCACTTGAAGCCGGAAAATGTCAGCAATACATAGATATCCCTAAGGGTGCAAGGTGTAACAATAGCCTCCAATCAATTTGCTTAATAAAGCCTAATAACTAGACTAGATAAAGACTAATAGGGCCTCGAATTCTGTGGGCTTATATAACTCACCGTTGGTATATCATGTGCCACGAGAAGGTAGTTCCCGAAAGCAAGGTTGGCCCAGTCTAGCACCACTATGTTGTACCCACCGTGCCGATGGTAAGCGCGCACCACTGCCAGTACGCTGTCGTCTGTCGTGAGCTCTACATAGCTGTGGATGGAAATATGTAATTAATATACATAATAATAATAAAAGTAATTTAAAAAAATTAAACCGACTTCAAACTGAAAAGACCTCAAAAATAGTTGGTTTACGTACCTACTTACGTAGACGCCTAGTATTGATTTTCTTCGTGTTATTTCTCTCTTTTCAGTTTGAAGTCGGTTTAATTTTTTTTAATTACTTTTTTATTGACTTTTTTACTTGATTTTTACTATGGGTTTTTAAGTTTTGAATTTACTTGTATAGAACTAATATATTTTGGCCGCGCTTTAGGTATTTAAGCGGCGGAAGGGGAGGGAGACTCATGCTGACGCATTCTACATGAGATAATTTTAAACCACTTCATTATATTTCCGTAGGAAGCAGGTAAATTCCAGAGGTTGTTAAAAATATAATAGAATAGAATATTAGACAATAATATATCTTTTTATAGTAATAGGTTTGCGCTTGGCTGCCAATTCGCCTGATGTTAAACGACGTTGCGCTCCATCGTAGACACGATGGAGTGCGCTTACCTAGAAGAAACCAATTCACTCGCGATTTAAAGACACCCAGATTATATCTATCGCGAAAGATTCACTCAGGAAGCGTACATTTTCAAAAAACATAAAAATCTAGTATATTGCCCACAAACATTCACCAAGTACCTAATAGATGACAGTTGAGACAACCGAGTACACCGCTAAAGACAAAATATGCGTGCATCTTTCTCTTTCGCGCTTGCTATAATCACATTACGCTGTTTCACCGGGTAGTGAAAGAGAAAGAAATGCGACGTACTCTATTGGTTTCTCTCTGTACGCCCTTACCCGTGTGCGTACACCACGGTGGGTTTGCTGCGGTCGAAGTGTGGGTCCGCCATTAGCAGCTTCACGGCCCGCAGTCGGTACGACGAGGAGGGCCGTGTGCTGCAGTTATACCTTTGAACACAACTATAACTTTAGAAAATTCAAAAACCTGACAAATAAAACCAGTTGAGCCGATTTTAATTAAACATAGCTACAAGTATAAGTTTAGAAAACTCAACCCCCGACAAAAAAAACGGCTGAATCGATTTTGATGAAACATACACTCCCGACTAATTCACCTTTCAAACAAAATCGGTTCATCCGTTCGGGAGCTACGATGCCACAGACAGACACACACACTGATACATCAAACTTATAACACCCCGTCGTTTTTGCGTCGGGGGTTAAAAAGAGTAAGATTTCATATTTTCGACTGGCCTTGTGGCTCAGTTGGTAGTGTGTCTACGTCTACCTGCTGAACTGAAAGGTCGTGGGTTCGATCCCCACTCAGGGCAAACATTTGTGTGATGAGCATGGATGTTTGTTCTGTGTCTGGGTGTTTCTATGTATCATATGTATATATTTACAAAAAAAAAGTATATATGTATTCTATCAGCCATCTAGTTCCATAGTACAAGCTTTGCTTAGTTTGGGCTAGATGGTGTTGTGTGCAATGTCCACAAATATTTATTATTATTATTCTAATTTATTAATTTCGATTCTTAATTTTAAATTTTTTACAATACAAATATAAACATATAAAAATAACATAAATATTGTAAAAAACTTAAAACTAGTGTGCCGCCGGCAGCGGGGCAAGGCTCAAGCTGTCGACGGTAAGGGCTACAAGCTGAGGAATCTCCTGACAATGCGCGCCGTGTCTAGGATGACTGCCTTTTGTATCCGACCCTTGATCCAACTATCAAGCGAGAGCTTCTTGAGATGTTGGTCGAGGCTCTTCGCTATTAAACCGTTTACCGATACGACTATCGGAACAATGATCGTCGAATCAACATCCCACATGGCGGTTATTATTATTATTATTATATATAATTTTATTCATTTATGATTTCATATATATGTATGAGAATAGCCCGCCAAAGGTGAAAAAATAGTTTCGCTCCCCCTTGCATTTAATTAATGATAAATTATTCTTATTTAATTAACTTACCCGTAAAACCTTACAATGAGATCTCTGTAGTGCGCCGCTCTTCCTTTCGGCACTGAAATGTAAAAGAAACTGATCTAAATATTACATCAGGTACTTACCTATTTATATATTAAAGTTAACACTAGTTCTACAATTCCAAGACAATTTTATCAAAATCGGTTAGGTAATTACTTTGGTTTTTATAACAAAATTACTGAAAAAATGTCGTCCAAGTAAACGCATTCAGTATTTTGAAGTGTTTTTTTTTTGTTTTTTTAAACTATAATAATTTGAAATCAGTTTGTGTACATACCAGTGACAGACCTCATGATGGTCCTAAAGCTGGACAAAGTGAGCGGTATAGTGGGCTCCCGCTGGCACTCGCATGCTGTTACCACTGAAACAATAACGAGTTAGGAGTCTGTTGTACTTCGACCATTGTCCGTCTCGCTCGCGTATTCCAACATTTTTGAAGGTATAATATTTATTTTATTGAAATAGGTTTACTTGTAAATTACAGGCATACAGGCTATATAATATACAGTATATTTTTTTATATAGGTACCTCCTCATTTTTAAAGTCGGTAAAAAATGGCGGTTCGCTACCACGAAAACGAGTAAATTTAGAAAACATAAAAACACAAATAAAACGGATGGACCGATTTTGATGACTGATAGATAACTAAAACACTTTAGATAAACCCTCTTACAAAAAAAAACTAAATCAAAATCGGTCAGTTCAAAAGCTACGATGACACACACACAGACACAGATTTGTCAAACTTACAACACCCCTTTTTTGGGTCGGGGGTTAAAAATGCTTTATTACGCAATGTTTGAAGATCGGATTTTATTAATAATTTAAATTACTTCTGTGTATACGTATACCCATAGTTTTTTATTTGACATGGATAATTATTTTATTATCACGTAGCATGGTTCAGGTGATTATAGGTAGATGTCGTTACGATACATCGAATGATAAATTTGAAAACCATGCGGTTTTTCTGCATTAGATGAAATTGTTTGATAATGTTATGATGTATTTCTAATTCAGCTAGGATTTTATTAGTATGTTTTTATTTTTATAATTGAAATGTATAATCAGTACATTTGTAGAAGCGCCATCTAGCCATTTTAGTTTGTACTCACTCGAAAGGGAGTACAAGTTCTACATACCTATCTACATATAATATTTTTATATAAATTAAACAATCGTCGGCCATTAATTTATGCGCGTAAACATAAACTTGCAATAATTATAAAATAGTTTGAAGTCATGGCCGACAAGCCAATCAACAAGTACTTGATAATTGTACGGTAAAATCACTATTATTTTACATAATATACCTAGTAGGTATTCGTTAAGCAGTTATCTCACTAGCGAATGACAACATTTTTAAACATATAAAATCATTGAATGAGGATGAGAATGAGGAGAAAGCTGGGAGACAGATTTGTTTATATGTATATAGGAGAAATATTTAAAAAAAATGATTTACTTAGATATAATTTATATTGGCGGCGGAGTAGTGAAACAAATATAGTTTTTGTTTTTGATAAGAAAATATGCTGAGCATTAGGATGTACTTAAGTAGGTACATAGTTACGTTTCAGTTTTTCTACCTATAACTTGTTAGAATCCCTTGGTAGCGTGTCAACAAACGTCTAAAACTGCATTACAATGTCATAACAATTGTTGTAAGTATATATAAGTACAGGGTACAGGCATTACCGGGCGAGGCACCAAGGTCTGTTGTAACATTTACTCGAAATTAGGAATAAGTACAAAATAACAGCTGTTCGAAATAACCTACGCGAATTTATGTAATTCAGCACGTCATCGTGTTATGAGACAAAATAAAATAAAGATAAGCAAAACATAGACAATGCTTTCAAATGGCTTTGTAGGTACTTATTTAAGGGTGTGTTCAAAGCGCGCAACTGTCTCTCTCGCGCAAAATGTTAAAGCATAAAATCACTGAGTAAATCACAATACAAGTGGGAGAAGATTTGTTTATTAAGATAATAGAAATATTTCAAAAAGTTTTGTTTCAGCTATCATTTATATTGCTGACGGATTTGTGAAAACATATTTTGTGATTCCTCAGCCAAATTAAAAGATATTGAAGAAATTAATACTTTTTTAAACACATTTATCCTACCTAAATAATTCTGTCTCTCACTTCTCTAATATGCTCTATCAATGATTTTAAATGTTTAAAAATGTGATGTGCGAGAGAGATAGCTGCGCGCATTGTAGACAGGATGTCGTCGATGAATTTTAATTGCATTTGTATCATGGAGAGTTGGCGAACGAGTTAGCGGTCAAGTGTAAGCCAAATTAAATAAAAAATAAATCCGGAAAAGTACGAGTTTCACTCGCACATCGAGGCTTCCGTACTCCTACGCATTACACAATACATGGACGAACAACTAAGGCTCACTACATTGCAGCGCCCCTACGGGGTCCTTGTACTGTATACAATTTTTAGTTTAAGTACTAATTGTAAGAACTGTACAATGTGCAATAAATAAATAAATAATGAAGACTGACACCAAGGCTAATTAATCAACAAAATGAAAATACTCTTGAAAATTCTAAGATTACAATTGCCGCCTTCTCTTCGACAATTACTCAACAAATATTCTTAGGTATATAGAACACTAGCTGCGCCCCGCGGTGTATTCTGCGTAATGATAAAAAACAGTGGATAATGATGATGATAGATTACGTCCCTCTCTAGGTCCTAAAGAATCTTAGTGTCAAATTTCATAACGATTGGTTCAGCCGTTTAGCTGTGAAGAGGTAACAAACAGACAGAGAGACGATAGATTGACTTGCTTTCGATTTTCGATTAATATTAGTTATGATTTGTAACTTCACATATTTTTCACAGTATTCAATAGAAATACTAGGCGTTAACATATAATATCAAGTTCAAATAAGTAAGTGTTACAGACCTATTTCCTTTATCTAAAGAGATTTTAACACTAACCTTTACTCTATTTTGAGATTATGTCACATGACACCAACAGCTGTTCTAGGTTTTTGGCGGGAACGTCTTAGTAACGTGTTGTTGCTTTCTTTTATTTTTCTAAACTTGTGTTATTTTGAACATTAATGCTATAAAAATGGTGGTGTTTTATTCATTAAGTGTTCGATCAAGTGCGTGAGTGTGGACAAGTGAAATAAAGCAGTGAAACGTGTGATTTTACGTTGTCGGCAAAAGTCCATAGAAGCTTCTAGTAAACTCGCCATACTCGCAGAACCCTCCCATATGCGTGTCTCGAGACGGTCTTGGCCACTTATTTCTAGATAAGCTGGAGTTGTTCCTTTTACACTGCTAGTTTCATCAACGATTAAAATTGGCTTGACTGATTTTGTTGCGATTTTTGAAATAATTTGAACGCTTAATTAGGGGTATCTACCTCCCTAAAGTAGTGATAATGTTTTTTTTCTTTTTCTAATAAAAATGTTTTTTTTTACTATGCGTAAACCATTTTTCCATTTAAGGCTTTGTTTGCAAAATATAAAGCTTGTTTCTTAGAGTCAAGTTTTATTTTTATGATTTCTTGGTGTTGCACTTACTAAAGATACAGGATGGCTTTGTCCCTATTCACATGTCACGACACGCGTCTAAAAGCGTTGCTCGACTTGTCGCAACTGAAGAAGAGTAGGACGATTACCTTACTTGAGGCTTGCCACGCAGAGCCGGGGAAAACTTACCTTACTCGTCATTGGAGATACAGAGTTACCTCGGTTTTATGTTATTAGATTTATTTTACAGAGCATAAAGCAGCTGGTGGAGAGTAAATCAAATCTTATTACTCTTTAATATTGTTTGTTCAGTGATTAGGTTATCATCATCAGTTTATCTCAACCATACGAAGTCCACTGCTGGACATAGGCCTCCTCCATGGATTTACAAAGAAACCGATTAGAAGCGGCCTCCAACGAGTACTTTACAATTTTATCGAATATGTATGCAAAATTTATTACTAGCTCTTGCGTTGTGCGCGTAGTGAAAATATCCGGTGCCGTCAGGCTCCTGTCCAGCTCTTGTCCCGCTCCCGCCCCGCTAGTGTACCGCCACTATCAAATCACAGTTTATGCAAATCCAGTTTATTACGCGGAAACAATGTAATTTTTCGAAATAAGAAGTAGGTATGTCAGTTCCAGTTCTAAATAGTATGCGAGCCGGTGTATACCAATAGCGCCGGCCTTCTGCTGTCAATACCAACCTGCTTCCTTAACCCTTCCAAAACCCAACCAAAACAAAAAAAAATGTATGCGAAGTAGTTTCTGTCAATTTTCGTTAAAATCGATTATGTAGCTTAGCAGTACATCGCTCCACACCATATCCTACCTAACTTGTGATACTCGTATTATGTACCTACAGATTTTTAACCTTTACAGTACATAATAATATTTATATCTAAGTATATATAGATTTGATAAAATAAATTTCGATACTCACTAAATATAGCGAGGATGACCAACACCACCTTGATACTGCTTCTTAGGGTCACTTTGAACTTCATACTTGCTTTTATTTCATTCGATGCACTCTTTTTCTCTATTTTAATATATATATTGTAATTAACAAATAAATAATGTTATACACTTTATTAAAATATATTATACCTACCACACGTAAACCATAAACATTTATTTTATTAACTTATCTGCACACCTAGATAATAATAATATTATTTAAAAAAAATATGTAATTTTAAAGTTGCGAATTTTTAAGCAGGTATGTAAATATATATCAGACAATCATTTTGTTCCGTTGCCATGATACGACTGTAGGGCAGTTGTAGACTTTAGGTCGAGGCTTTAAGCTGCAGTCATACCTGTGCGACTGCGGTCACAGCGCAATGACAATGAGAAAAACATACGTTGTTAAAACTTCATCAAGAAATGAAACTTTTCATTAGCATTAATACATATTATATGCCAAATGAATGTATCTTACGATATTAATATTTTCATAAATTGTTCAGCATTTCACCTTTAAATCCCTAGACAGACGTATCTAAAATTATAAATATTTGTGGACATTTCGCACAACACCATCTAGCCCAAACTAAGCAAAGCTTGTACTATGGAACTAGATGGCTGATAGAATACATTTATATCCTTTTTTCTGTAAATATATACATATGATACATAGAAACACCCAGACACAGAACAAACATCCATGCTCATCACACAAATGTTTGCCCTGGGTGGGGATCTAACCCACGACCTAACAGTTCAGCAGGTAGACATACTACCAACTGAGCCACAAGGCCAGTCAAAATATATTATAGAACTTTTTTAATATTAGATATACGAGTACATATCTACGATTAACCACCAGCTCGTCTGATGACAGACTGACAGACAGACAGACAGACAGCGGAGTCTTAGTAGTAGAGTCCCGTTTTACCCTTTGGGTATGGAACCCTAAAAATGACGGTGTGCATAAGCTCATAAAAATCGCGTAACGCCGATGCTTCAGTCGCGTAGGTTTGACTGAAGTTTCATATCTTAGCATCGTTTTTAACTGGCACTCAGCCTTCCATATTTGATCCGCAGCTAAGGTGAAGGACGAACATACATACGACATTACCTACATGTAATATTTGCATAATGTAGGTACCCTACGTATACATAACTAGTTGTGCTCCACGGTTTTACCCGCGTCATGATTATATACGTAGCCGCAGCGCATGTCCGTCTCCAGATCATTAGATACTCATATCTCTCTCTATACCACATTTTATAATGGTCGGTTCAGCCGTTTACGTTTCCACGTAAAAGGGTATCAAATAGACACTGAGACAGAGATACATTCGCTATTATAATATTAGGAAGCAAGGATTGGTCACCGTTTCGAATTATTAAGCTATTGCATAGCTTCTATCGCGGGCCTTGAGCGTGGAGACCGAATCCAGAAATTCCGTAACGAAAATAACCTAACACACCGCGCGTAAAGCTATTATGCAATAGCTTTACCGCGGCAGTCTCCGAGTGCCACACGTCTTTTTTTTAATTTAATTATGTAAATTGCTTTCGTTGTCTGCGGGCTAGGGGTTTGACCGAAGCTCACCTGTAGCACAGCAAGCGGGCAGGGTTGCTCCCGCCATGGACACCAGACCAGGAAAAGGCAAGTGATGATTTTTCCATAAATCAACTTAATTTTGTGAATTCTGAAATGCACATATTCTGTGAAAAAAAAAATGTGAAAATTAAAAAAATATATATACACTTTACATTAAATGGCATGTAAGAAAAAAACTATACTAAGAACTAAGACTATAAATACCTCTACTATCTACACCTTAAGACTAAAACGAGAAGACAATGATGATGATTTTTAATTATTATTATTTTTATATTAAAAATACCCGACTGTATAAGAGTGATTCTCGTAGTTTAATAGTTATGCATGTTGATGAGTGACATTTTTGCGAGAAAGTATACGCCGAATTGTATATTGAAGAAGTTTATTGTCCAATTCAATAACGAATGATGAGCGAAACGACATCGCGCATATCAAAATTGGACAAGCCGTTTAAGCTCATAGGAGGTACACCATACTTTTATGCCGTGAGTATTTAGACTATTTAGTGAATACTGTTGATGCTCTATCTTACTTATAAAGGGTGAATAAGCGCATTTTAGTTAAACAGTGCTCGTATTTTGTTCGTTTCAGTTTCGCACGTGACAGTTCCCGTCTGACAGAAACAACACACTGACACAAACAGTCTGGCGTCAGCGTTGGCGTCAGCGTCGACGTTAGCTTTGACGCCAGCGTCGGCGTCAGCGTCGACGTCAGTGTCAGCGTCGATGTCAGCGTCAGCGTCGACCTCAGCGTCGGCGTCAACGTCGGGTTCAGCGACGGCGTCAGCGTCGACCACAGCGTCAGCGTAAGCGTCGACGTCAGCGTCGACCTCAGCGTCGACCCGCTACAATTTTTTTTTTCGTCCACTCAACCCAACTCAACTCACTCGCCTTGGACACTCTGGAAGTGAAAACCAATCTAAGGGCACCTCACCCATCAAAATCTTGAATTTTACTCAAAGTCAACGTCAACGTCAACTCAAATCAACGTCAACGTTGGCGTCGGCGTCGGCTACGCCATCGGCGTCGGCGTCAGCGACGGCGTCAGGGTTGATGTAAGCGTCGACGTCAGCGTCGGCGTCAGTCGATGTCAGCAGCGTCGACGTTAACGTCGATGTCAGCGTCGGCCTCAGCGTCGGCCTCAGACGAACCGAACAGATTGATCCTGACGCGAAGTGACATTTTGTTATGTAAAACAACAATAAGATTTTTTTCCGAGTCAAAGGAAAAATTACGGTCGAGTGGACGTGGATTCTTATCTGTGAAGATGATGTTGCATTGATAAATCAGAGTATCCTTGTATTTCGGAGGCTCTATACGAGATCGAATCAGAAATGAAGAGATACATACGTTCGAAAGTCATCGACATTGCACAGCGGTTTAGCGAGGCGAAATGGCGTGGGCAGGGTTCACAGCATGTAGAACTGATGGCTAATGGGGCCGAAAAGTTCTCAAGTCGAGACCACGCGACAGCAAGCGCAGCGTAGGCAGACAGGCCACGAGATGGACAGAGGACCTCATACAAGTACCGGGAAGACGCTGGATGCAAGCCGGTCCAACCGGTCTTTTTAGAAATCAATGGTCCCGGAGGCCTATGCTCAGCAGTGGACTTCTTGTAGCTGAGAAAATGATAATGATGAATTTATTAGGAACCTATACAGTGGAGCGTCGATTATCCGAACGTCGATCAACCGAACGACCGCTTATCCGAACTACTACGCCCGTTTGACCCGCGCGTGTCTCTCTCCCGCGTCCCGCGCTACAGTGCTCGCGCACTTGTCGCGACTTGTTAATTGTACTCGTATGTCACTTCCAAGTAGCCGCTATTAGATAAACTAAATATTGCTGCGTGAAAGTGAAGATCCCGGGTACCACATTATGCAGGATAGGGAAAATTTTAGACCTCATGACTATTAAGGCTGACGCCACCGCTAGCACCTCATCAACTACAAGTTCACATAATGAATAAAACATAATTGGTGCTTCTGAAGCGTTTACTTGCTTAGATATTGCCTATCATTGGTTTGAAACACTGGCTGAGGGCGACCAGTATCAAATATCTGTCCTTAAAAAAGTACGTGACCTAGCCGCTCGTAAGCGGGTAGGCTTGCTTCGGCAGACAAAGATTGAAGATTTTTTTTAGCGTTAATTGTACTACACTACAAGATTGTCTATTTGTCATTAAAGATATAAAAATATGGTTTTCATGTACCTGTACGTAATATGTATGGCTGAATCAATATAATTACAGGTAGTTCGATTATCCGAAAATATCGGTTTTCCGAACACCCATGTTCGTTCGGAAAACCGATGTTTGTTCGGGTAATCGACACTCTACTGTATTTAAAAATAATTCTTATGGATGCCATTGTCAGAATTAGACTAAATTGAAATGAGACCACACGGGAAGCACCAGCTTTCAAATAAAAAAAGAATCATCAAAATCGGTCCACCCAGTCGAAAGTTATGAGGTAACAAACATTTTAAAAAAACAGTCGAATTGATAACCTCCTCCTTTTTGGAAGTCGATTGAAAAAATAATAGATCGGTGAGCAATATGAACTCTTTTTATGAGTACTACTACTAATTACGAGTTCACATTGGTGTTTAATAATAGACTCGTGTCTAACACTATTGTTTACATTTGGATAGTGTCAATTACTTGTGGCTACAATCATTTATTGATTTATGAAAACCTTTTATATTCCCGCCAAACATTGAAAACATGTGTTTCTGAAACAAATATTATCCTTACAAGTTAGATTTATTAGCGAGCCCAATATTTAGCGTAGGGTGTTGACATTCTCCACACTTGTTTGTCAATCAAACAACATCGGTGTGAACTGTCCTTAACTATTGTGCATACAGCCTTATGTGATGTTTGGACGCTTTGTAATGAAACAAGTTTAGTGCTATATACCTATATGCCATATACCTGCTTTACAGTATACAGGGTTAATTTTAATTAATCATGTATAACTCTACACGTCCTGTTAAAAGTCGGTACACGTTAGGTAGCTGTTTATAAAATTATTGAATGGATTTTTTGTAATCTTTTTAGTTATTTGTAAATTGATAGAAAATAAAATAATGATAAAACAGTATTACCTCTTCCATGCTGGAATGAGAGAAAAGGCAATAAGTACATAATGTACCAGCTGCTTCTCTTTCGGGCTGTAAGTCAGTCAAGAGACTTGTGGGAAATTAGCGTTTATGTAGGCGATAGGCTGACCCCAGTCACTGCAAGCCAATATTACATCTAACCCTCTAATACCCTCATCCTTCCATGTAACCCTCTAACCACGGTTAAATGTGACGTCAAGTGGCTTCATGGCCTTTGACGCTCCACCTACCCCGTAAGGAAAAATAGGCGTGATTGTAAGATATAACAGTATTACGCAATATTGAGAACACGCTTTTATATTAACTGTGTGTAATTTAGCATCATGGATATCATTTAGGTGATGAAAAAAAAAACATTTTAACCCGAAATTCGGTAACCATTAAATGGAATAAAGCAGTGAAATGTGTCATTTTACGTTGTCGACAAAACTCCATTGAAGCTTCTAGTAAAATCACCATCACTTTACTGAGGCAAGACTCAAATTTGAAAATGATGTTTACGTGACTTAGACTGTGACTAGAACACTATATAACTTGTATTATTCAAGAAACTTGAAAATATTTCAATACTTGACACTGCCCAATCGCTAATCGCGGGGTCCAACACAAAAAATAACATAATATTAATAATGATTGATAATATTAAAAGTCCATGTTAATATTATTACACATTTTATTTACTATTCATTTAGACAGGAATGTTCATAACATGTAGGTAACATATAAATTAATCTACAGCAACAGCTCTTTATAATGATCTAAGTTATGAACATACACAATAATATTGTAATAAGTTCGAACGTTTATATTATATTTACATAAAATTTCAAACAAAAAAAGTAACGAAAAGAAAACTTGTTTTAGTTTTAAGATTTAAATGTATGAAACCGCCGCACAACTGCTGTGCCGCTACACAAGGTTATTTATAACTAAGTTTACCTTTTAAAGGCTGGTTTTGTACAAGAACAACTATTGATTTTTAAATTCTGAGAAATATCTGTCGTCATACAACAAACTGACTGAAACGTGGCTAAGCGTGTGGAGTCGCTGATTTTTTGCGAATTTCTAAAATGTCGCCGAACAAATTGTTCGTTGTTGTACAGAAGCAACTCTTAAAAGACGCCACCTAATTTACTGTAATTTACAATAACCCTGTATAACAAAAGTCATCTTCTTATCGAGACCAGAAAATTTTCCACGTAAAATATTCTCAAGAAATAATAAGGAATCCGGAAAAAACACCTTAGACATTCGGGCTTAATATAAAGTACAATTATTATTTTTTTCGTGTTCGCTGTACCTCCGCATTTAGGCAAACCAATTATAATATATACTTTTTGCAGGTACATCAGCAAAACAGCTATTTTCGTACCTTGTTAAAACGATAATTTCTGAACTTTGCCCCAACACACGCAATAAAATTGAATATAACATAGCAAGAAACGTATCAAGCGGTATTTTTATGAAGCATTCACATGGAACAATGTTTTTGCAATTGTGTATTTTGAACGATAAAAAAACACTTGTTTTGTAATATTCATAGAATTAATGACCATTTTATATCAACTCGAATTGACCTTGAATATAATCAGACCAAAAATATATATTATGCAAAATAAGAAAAACCTTATTAACATCACAAACGACGTTGAAGATGACAAAAAATATGAAAAAAAAAACTTTATTTACATAAAAAAAGTACAAACGGAAAAGTAAAACTTTGAAACATTTAAAACTATACAATTTAAATTATTTTTTTAAAAACAAAAATATTCAAATAAAAGTACTTATCTACTTACACATTTTTTATGTATATATTCGCCAATATTTTTGGCAGCAAAAGAAATTACAGACTGATAAATTATATTAATTACAAATATATTATATCTATTTATATTCTAAGCCTAGCAAACTGACGGGAATAAATTATATCTAAGGAAATAGTGCCCAAGGAAAATCACATTTAAGCAAATTCGAAAATTTGAATTTCGGAATAGAGAAAGCTTTCTAGTGGATTTTTTCTGGTGATACTACACTATGCGTATGGAATACATTGGTTATATGGGACTTTATATTAAAAAACATTGAACATAATTTACCTTTGGTTTAACTAAGTTGCCAAGACCATGTCGAGACGCATATAGTGTAGTTCCGTAGCAAAAAAATATCCCTTCTTTATATATATGGAGAAACAACCCTACCTTTTATTTAATTTAAGCATACAAAAAAAAACACTTATAGTCGAATTGAGAACCCCTTTCTTTTTGAAAAATACTTTTTTATTTTCTACAACCTATGCAATATGCAATGTAAGATTAACATCTAAATTAATAACCATATAAAATGGCAAATGTGACCAACTTGCGCGTACAATATCACCAATAGAGGAAAAAAATACTAACGGGCGTAGTGAACAGATGTGTCATCCCCGAGCACGTATTAAAATGCAATATGCGATGATACAATTATATTTAACAACACTATCATAAGAATTTGAGCTGTCCACGCTTCCATAAATCAGGTCAGACAGAGATGCCATGTCGTTACATACTTTCACAATGAAGCGTGACCAAACGTGAATAAGAGTGAATCAACATCATCCTTCACCCTACGATGGACGACGAGTAGATTGTCCAGGCCGATTGGGTTGATTAAGGTGAGTCGAGTTCCATACAAAAGTATTTTTACTATTTCATTAACCGGAAAAAAGTTACGATATAAATCGGTCAAAATCTTTACTCTATCTATCTTAAACTCGAGTGAATTAGCTATCAATGATACACTTTTTTAAACCTGCTAGATCCCACTGCTGGGTAAAGGTCTCCCGACAGGTTTCCCCAATTTCCTTCCATTGCTCACGCTCGAATGCTGTTTAAAACCAGGAGGGTTACACTAACTTCTTATAGCGAAGCAAAGTTGTTTCGGGTTCGATTTATCTTGATTTTTCATCAAATAAGTCTTCTTTGAATTGTGATATTTATAAGTCGCTTCGACTTTTGCGTCACTCTCTTAATTGCAGAAAAATCAAGATAGAAAAAAGCGCGAGCCAACTTTGCATCGTTATAAGCGATGAGCGTAACCCTGCAGTCTCTACAAAACGCGTGATATCATTGGTTTAAAATGTCACTGGTCAACAACAGATGGCGCTACGTGTCAACAGTTTGTAGGTAACGGTGGTCGGTTACTGATGACATCTCTGTTCTCAATGTACGCTCGTTATCCATTCTTATCCTATTTATTATATATATTTTTGACTAAACATTTCGTTATCAACACTTACAGACGTTTATTTATATTACATTCACACCAATTGACAAGAAATAGTAAAAATAATGGTTAGCTGCATAATACAGGAATATTAAATTGAGTGCCGGCTTCCATTTTAAGCTAGACATACAGTCGACAAGCCAGGCATTTGACCACAGCTCATCTAGTGTTAAGTGTGCTTATGGTCGGTAAGCATACCTAGCTTGGAATGAGAAATGTATATAAACGCAATAACTTCAAACGTGTCACGACACGGCTGTAAAAAATCATTGTAAGTATTTTAAAATAAACTAACGTAACGTGATCATAAATTATTTTAAATAAAAGTAAACAATAAAACAAACGACAATAAATAATACATAATCGTCGAATTACAAACACGTGATCATGAAAGCCCAGATAGCTAGACAGGTGGTGTGGCAGCTCTCTCGCTCGCACGCGATTTCTTTTGATATGTGGATTTCAGCTACATGGCGACACTGTTACAAATAATTATCTATTATTTTTCGGAGCCCGTTATCAAGCAGCGAACTATGGAGAGAGCTGTGCTCGGAGTCTCTTTGCGAGATCGAATTAGAGGTGAAGCTATCCGTAGACCGAGTTTTACTTTATAAGTAGTTGTCCGAAACAACTGACAGATTTTAATAGATTATTCGTTTTCGAAATAAAAACATTATGATAGCTTGTGTCGAAATTAACGTGTCCATAGATCGATGACAAAAAAAAACAATTTCTGATATATATTATATGATACTCATAAAACAAACTTCTCGATACTCTCTTCTTTTCCCCCTCTTTAAACCTAACGCTTTAATTTATCCTCTTCGAATACTCTTCCCTCTCTCTCCTACTTGAGATCGACGTCATCCCCGAGCAGATCATCGCACTCTTTCTCCCAATGCTTGTCGTCATTGGTCTTGTCCGCCACCACTTCATATTCCTTCAGTTCAGCCTCCAATTCTTTCTCCCATTGCTCTGCAATACCAAGGATTAGCATCATTATACATATTTCCCCTTAATATCACAAACGCAGTAATTGTAACAGTAAAAAAAACATTGAGTTGAATCGAATTGAGAACCTCTTCCTTTTTAGAAGTCGGTTAAAAATCAAAGATAATAAAAAAATAACAATACTATATCCGAAATGATTAAATTACATTCGGAATGGCACCACTAAAAAAAACTTTAAAATTAGTAACTTCTGATAACGACTTCTGTTTAAATATCTGTCAAAAAACATTTCATACTTACGTCACCTAATCTGTATTGCGTATTACAATCGTTACAATACAGATAATATATTTATTTTGCTAATCAAAAGATATTAATTAGATACACTAAAGTAAAGGTAATACATACTAATTAATACATATACATAGGTATACTAATTCGAAATTTATGAAACTGGTAATTTATTTTTCCTGTATCGCTTGAACAATTAAACTAAATACCTATCAACTAAATGAGGATAATTCGGAAACTCATTAGGACTAAACTAAATTTAACAGCTATGTGCGTATTGTTGATTGCCGCCAACTTCAAACGGTGAAGGAAAACATCGTGAGGAAACCTACATGTCTGAGAGTTCTCAATGATCTTGAAGATGTGTGAAGTCTGCCAACCCACACTTGGCCAGCGTGGCAGACTATGGCCTAACCCTTCTCACAATGAGAAGATGGCCCGTTCCCAGCAGTGGGACAGTTTGTACAAACAGGGCTGATAAAAAAAAAATTAACAGAACTAAAAACGCGCATTATATCGGATCGTGTTTTAGTCCCTTCAAATTTAGTTTAGTTTTAATTATATAGCCGAATTACCCCCAACGTCTACATCTACCTATGTTTCAATATAATTACGAAATAACAACTCCAATATTATTTTAGAATAATATAATTATTTCAATTCATAATAACTAACTATAAATGCCAATATTCTCATTCTGTAACTATACGTTGTAACTATAATAAACAATTACGTGACGTGAACATGCTGTCGCTAAATACTCCAAATAAAATAATAATAAATCATGAAGACAACGCAAACATATTCATACTTGTTAATGACACACAATAGCCAAATCATTTTCCAAATACAACCGCTCCAGATAGAGTAAATATGTGATAATGGGCATCGATTAATTACATCAAACTATTCTTTGATGACGTGTAATAAATATATATCACTTGACAAATATAGACGGTAACGAATAGGGCAATTGTATTCATGAATACAAAATTCGTTAATTCTTACAAATTGTTTAGTAAAAGGAGAGAATATCAGATCAGAAATGCCACATCTTTGCTTTTAATATATATTATAGAGTAATTCTAAGCTCTGAATGTATAAAAAGTTGCAACTCTTGACTTACAAATAACTTTCTAGCATGCTTTTGAAAAATCATAAGCTGTGAATTTTCTCTCACTGAATTGAACATTATAAATTTGGATACCATGGAAGTTTTGATCGAGCGACATTTTTGTTTTAAAGCAGTCTAGAATGAATGACCAGTTTTATGATGCTTCTTAAACACAGAACCTGAAGGGAAGTCGATCAACTAATTTCAAAATTATCTTGTTAAATTAACGTCTTTTAAAATTCATACTAATTATTTAGTTTAAAATTGAAGGCTGTTCAAATAAAACTTGCAATGACTTTCAATATTTCAAATACAATTGCTACAATTTTTACTGCACAATATGTGTCATCCTCATTAAAAAAGGCGAAAAACAAAATGGCGACAGCATTCTAGGCCTGTAAGATACTATCACTTCCCTTCAACACCCTCCGATACCTATATAATCATTATACATGAGTTTACAATCTAAATTTTCTACACAACTTTGTTAATAACATTGGATTATTCCTCAGATTAATATTGACCTAATGACTAATTGTAAATAATTACAAAAGGAAAGGGGAAGAGACCGAGGGTTGCGTGGTGTGTTGTCAGCAGGAAGGTGGCTCAACACCCGGCAGTACTTGTGGTAATTGACTCTCACTAACAAGTGATATGTCGCTGCTCTAAAACAGTTCATATTGTTATATGACGTAAGGTTTTAAATCGACTCTTACGTGTTTCACTATGAAAAACTATATGGTGCTTCCCCCACACAGTTAATTACATAATTTATTGTTAGTCGGTTTGTTACACAATATTACGTTAAATGTTAGATATATTTACTGAAATGTAACAAAAGTTACATAAAGTTATATGAATTATAACTGCTGTGAGGAAGCACTATTAGAAAAGAAAATTATGTTTTATAAACGTTGAAAATGCTATAATGGAAGTAAGGAATGTTGAAAATCTGACAACACAGTTACACGACGTGTTATATGTACAACATATAAGTTTCAACATTGCTACAGCAAACCATAAGAAGTCGAAGTAGTAAAATAATTTGAAACAATGACCAACCTTGAGAAATACTAAAGCAAAGACAGAATATGGAAACAACATGGGCACAAAACACAGGAAGCTTTAGAAGTAGGAAAGCGAAATAAATTTTAAAAAGACCAAAGTAGCAATGTCAAAACTGTAACAATAGACACTAAAAGTTAACGCTACTGAGCCGAATCGAATGAACTGTGTGGTGTTACAGCTATTACTATAACCTTATATATACTTAGACATATATAACATTCAGTAGACATTAAAATACGTTTCATTGAGAATATTCGAATAGATAAGTATACAATTCAAGTGGAATGGATCTTCACACCAATTGGAGGCTCAGTGACTAAATTTTCTGCAAGGCGCTAAAAAAAGTTGAAATATTTGGTATACTCCAGTGTATTTAAATACATATCGACAGAACCAGTAATACAATAAGTGGAAATCAAACAGCGATATATATATATATATACAATTATATTAAAAGTCTATCATTTAAAGGACAAAAAAGCTATATTGTCATATATAATATTTAATTAATATATACGACACACGAGTTAACAACAAGGATGAAGATATGACACAGTGATATAGATTATAAACTTTAATAGTAAGAAATAAACAATAGAACAGCGAACAGCCATAAATTCTATACATATTCAACGCACAAATTATATAAAAGGGTGAGAGGAATAACAGTGACAAGTATTAAGGTAACTCGACACAATAATGCCATAACTTTTCAATGCTCATATATTTAGCATTATATTGAGCGTACAAAATAACTAATTTGAAGTCGTTGAAGGGTTCTCATAAAAAAAGTTAATATAAAGTTTGTTAAATTCAAAGAAGGTTAGAGAATAAAACGAGAAGCGTTCCGAATCAAGCCCACAACTATTATAGTGTATTCACGGTAAGCCAACCTCAACTGTGAGTACAGTGAAAGATCATGTAAGACAAAATTAACATCCACAGTTCTTATAGATGCATTTAAATCGTAACCGCTCATAGAAGCACGTTCTGGTTAATATAACCCCAAAATAGAACGACTAATGAAATTGTAGGCATTATTCGGAACGAACCTTAATACTTCCTGTGATATTACAACGTACTTTTCATCTAACTTTACATGTGCGTACCCTCTAATACTATCAAGACTTGTGATGGCATTATTTTATCAAGATCAAACAATTTCACTATGAGTTAGGAGCTTTAATATTGTTATTATAGTTCCGCCCAACGCAAGCTATGCATTGATCATTATATTTGATACAGTTCTATACATCATCTACCATATCAAGAACATTAGTAAGTAAGATCCAAGTATAGTAAAATAAATCAATTTAATCGTCAATGTAGCTAAAGATAGCTTTTACGATATTAAAGAGGCAAAAATTACTTGCAATGCGCTGCTGATTTGTGTTATACAGAAGATAAATATATAGAACCGTAATATGTTGGTGTTATTGTGAATGCGGATGCCCCCTTAGATGTCCGTGCCTCTGTTTTAAGCTGCATTCCGGGGAAAGAAAATACATATAGCGTTTAGCAAGATTAACAACATGAAAACCAGCTCGATCGATGTGGGGATAAAAGATAATCGAATCTTTTAATATTTTAATTGTAGTACTAAGAGAGAGTGACAAAAACAATGGCAGCCTAATAATTCATAAT
This sequence comes from Lycia hirtaria, assembly GCA_947563715.1. Taxonomy (NCBI): domain Eukaryota; kingdom Metazoa; phylum Arthropoda; class Insecta; order Lepidoptera; family Geometridae; genus Lycia; species Lycia hirtaria. The sequence continues at coordinate 9,617,850 of OX387380.1, forward strand.
TATTTTGGTGAACTTATGTGCCGGAATAAATAACATATTACGAAATATAATTAATTCTTCACATGCAATGCAATTTTCAAATTCCTCAAAGTTGGTTATCATTTATGTGCCAATCATAATTTGGTCGTTTTTCTAATCTTAAACTTAAAAAGGAAACAATATTAAAAAATAATTTGGCTATGTGTGTGTGCAACAACAAAATAAAAGAAAATATGAAAAATTGATGAAAGATTTTACGATTTTTTTTTTTTATATCTTTGTAGTGATGATTTAGATTCTTTTTTTATTTCGAGACTTTCTCGGTGTTCTCACATAGCGATTTATAAAATGTTATATAACACGATATCCATCTTCAGATAATCATTTTGAGAAATATAATAATACTTGAATTTGCGAAATATAACAAATTTTACGGAAAATTTACAACGATTGGTTTGAAACTGAACCACAAACATCAATAAATTGAACTGAACCAAAACACAATTTCAAAATTAATTTCGGCAAATATCCCATAAATACTAATATATATGTATCTACTTAGTTAAAAACAAGAAAGTCATAGATTCAAACAAGCAAAGTTATATATTATATTCTTACTGTGGTTATATGTCATTATATAGTAGCTATGTGGGAAAACCATTCGATGTGATTTAGAGTGTCAGGTCTTACCATCGTCGTTCTCCTTATCGACTTTCAATGATTTAATTCGTTTCTTGACATCGTCTATTGATTCTTGCGACGGTTTCTCCGACACACTCTCGCTTAACGACGATTCGTCTAAACGATTGGGAAAAACAAAATAAAAATATGGAAAAATAAAATGAAACAACAAAAAAGAAGCGAAATTTGAAATGAAATATTTATACGGTCAGCTAAATATTCATAGGGAGTATTTTATACACAATGTCATCGATTCTGTTGAAACACATTCGTACTAAATGTATTTTTTCGGACAAATTTGACAGATCTAAAATTGAAGTCTTTCCATATTGGTATAGTTTAACAAGTTGTGAAACAGAATAGACACCAATGTTTTTAACTACTTTGAAGATCATTTATACCAAAGCGTTTTGTTCAAATGCGGGTTTGATGAGGCTGTAAACGATAATTTACTATTCTTCTGCTTTTTGAGCTGAAGTGTCATATTACGAGTACTAGTGTCAGCCATTATACTATTCTACAATGATACAGTTATTTTAATAAGATGTTTTCTTTCTTTGTTAACATCTATATTAAAAGAAAAACAAAATACCCGGCTGCAGAAAAGCGGTTTTTCCCAGTCTACTTCCTTACGTTTGATACGCTGTTGAGTATACGTTTTTTTGTGAGAAAGTATGCGTAAGACCGCTGTAAAAGATTATAAATGCGTATTCTTTAAAATAACTCTAGTAAAACCACTTGTTTATTACGAAAAAGTTCGTTAGTGGTTACGAAAAGAATTCATTTTATTTACGAGAGATGTATATTAATATTACAAAAAATATAGGCTATGACACTCCGGAAATAAAGATAAATCTAACTACACCTCCCACATTAAAATCATCAAAATTGGTCAAGCCGTTTAGGCTGTAGGCGATCATATTATATAAACATACATACATACACTCGAAAACCATAACCCTCCTTCTTACGCAGTCGGGTTAAAAGTAAATCTAGCCGTGGATTAAAATTGAAAAGGTACCCACTGAATTACCACCGCAAATACGATCTGACAATGGAAGAGCGTTTACAGCTTCACCAAAAGCCGCGTGCATGTTATCGAACGCATCAAAGTGTGTGAGTGGATCAGTGTGTGTACTCACCCTGCGAGTCGTCGCCGCTGGGCTGACGGCCGGAGTGGTCCGCCTCGTTGGCTTGCACGATCAGCGACAGGCGGTAGAAATAGTTCCGCCAGAAATTCTCCTCGGTGATGCTGGAATTTTATTAAAATTTATTGGAATTATAAATTATTTTTATGTTACTAAATTGATTGAATTATTCAAATTTTGCAAGGCTAGAGTGAATAGATATCTTCTAGACCGACGAGCTCAATCCTCGGTCACACCGTCGCTTAACATCAGGCGAGTCGGTGGTCAATAATAGATTTAATATTAAAAAAAAAAACAAATATCAGTTCAATATTGTAACATTTTCAATTATTGTATTTTTTTATTTAATAATAGGCGTGCGATTGAGCGATAACTCACCTGATGTTAAGCGACCTCTGGGGTCTAAAATGGCGCTTGCCTAGAAGAAACCAAATATGTTTCTTCTACTCTAATTTGAAACACTAGGGTTTCTATTGGAAAATACTAATTCAGGAGACATTATTCCAAATGTTGGCGGAGCGCACAATAAAAATGGAACTAAAACGTTTGGTTCTAGTTTATAGAATCTTTAGCATGAAACGACATCGCTTTTAAAAACAAACATGCTCAAAATAAATTATTTTTGTTTAATTTAGGCATAATTTAAATCTAGCTGCTCCTGTGATCATACAATTTTCCAGGGTTTCATTTTTAAACCCCGATCCAAATAGAGAGGTGTTATAATTTTAACGTGTGTATCTGTATATTCGTGTCTGTCTGCGGCATCGTAGCTCTGAACCGGATGGACCGATTTTGATCTAGTTTTTAGTGATTGAAAGATTAGATCTAGTTTTTTTTTGTGATTGAAGGATTTAATCGAGAGAGTTCATAGCTATGTTTCATCAAAATCGGTTTAGCCGGATATTTGTCAGGGGATTTTGAGTTTTCAAAACTTATACTTATATATCTGATTTTTTTTAACTAAAAAAACGTTTATAAATATGTTGAGCGGGAACCGATTTGTGACGGGCGCATATACATATGTATATATACAAGGTGTATCAAGTACGTAGTCGATACTAACACTTTGGGCACGAGGTCGAAGCGCATCTTCTCCAGGTTGGGGTCCTCCGTCATGATGGCGACCGCCACCGGGTACATCTTGTCGTAGTCGAAGTCGAACTCCACTCCGGCTGGCGGCGCGCGGACGAAGTTCCGCCGGTCCTACAATAAACAACCGCTGCTTGAATACAACTATAACAACCACATTGTATTAAACTCCGTTAAGGTAGTTGAACCCTTCAAAGTATGAGTGCATGCTGGTTACCTATCTATAATCCGAATTGTGAAATACGGAATGTCATTTCTCCGAAAACGCGTTTTTTTTTCAAAAGACACTTCTTTAATGCTCATTTCACAACTCGCCTTATAACCGAATCTTGTTATACAAAAGTTTCTTTGTGTAATAAACAGAAACCTAACGAAACTAACCTAATATTTGATATATCTGATAACTGAACCTTTGTAAATAAGGTTTCTGGATAGAATAACACAGAAAACTAACGAACCTAACCTTGTAACTGTTCGGCCAAATGAAAATTATGGCAAACTAATTTATTGAATCAGAAAATCATTTCAAGTTAAACATCTTGAATCGGGCAGTTCTTTAAAACGGATTCGGGCAAAAAAAGTTCAATCAAATGTATGTTGGATTATAGATGGGTTACTTGCAATGGTTTCCAAGGTTAAATTAATAATAATCATCATCATCATCGTCAGCCAGAACAAGTAGAAGCTGGACACAGGCCTCCCCATGGATTTCCACTCAGTCTAACCGAAGTCCAAACTTACTTATGAATTTCCAGTCCATGAAAGACCGATCGGAAGCGGCTTGCATCGAGCGTCTCCCGGCCACTTGCTTGAGGCTAACTAATTATATGTATAGCAAAAAAGTTGCTTTTGATATTTTGCGATTTTAACTTGTTGTTTTTTGTACGCCTGACACAATATACTACAGTACACATAGCCACCATACTCACAGTAGACAGAGAGAGGCACTCTTCCTTCAGGCCCGCTTCGTTGGGTGCTCCGATCCAGGGCGCCACGGAGGCAGTGGGGTTAGCCTGCCCTTTGATGAAGGCGTCCTGTTCACGGTTGAATTCGCCCAGGATGCTCTGAAAATAAACGAGAAAATTGATTTTTAAACCTTATTAGCAAATGTCTAAACTAGAAAGAAAGTATAATATATAAAAACAATATGTTTTAAAAGAAAAGACAAATATAGGGATTTGGATTTAGGTTTAGATGATAATTATGTTTAATTAGGGTGTATTGTCATTACATAACGTAAACGGTACCTAAAGGTAAATTATAGGAGTGTGAAGTATCGTGTTGAAACAGGGTACATCAGAGGCAATATTAATAACTGGTGAACCGTTAGATTGTAACATATTTTACAATAGCTACAGGTTGGAGAGAAATTTTCACGGATAGTCATGGAATATTACACGTAATAACTCACCTACCAATGTATATCAAATATAAATATTTAAAAATAAAAACCGGCCAAGTGCGAGTCGGACTCGCGCACGAAGGGTTCCGTACCATTATCTATAAAAACGGCAAAATATCACGTTTGTTGTATGGGAGCCCCCTTAAATATTTATTTTATTCTGTTTTTTTAGTATTTGTTGTTATAGCGGCAACAGAAATACATCATCTGTGAAAATTTCAACTCTTTAACTATCACGGTTCATCAGATACAGCCTGGTGACAGACGGACGGACGGACGGACGGACAGATAGCGGAGTCTCACTAATAAGGTCCCGTTTTTACCCTTTGGGTACGGAACCCTAAAAATGTAAGTAGTTAAAAATACATAAGTTATTTTCTTCTAAATAAATCTAATCTTCGTCTGGAGATTAATAATGTCAAATAAAAAAATCAATACTACATGGTAGGTACTATATCATGATATCATGATTTAATTATAAAATTTTACCTCCGTATGTTTTCTTAAAATAGACATAAATTTTACAGAAATGGTAATACTTTTCATGGTTTAAGATTTTATTTTTATTTTAGCTTAAGTTAAAGAAACACAAGCAGAATTTCAGACAAAAGATATGGCTCCTATTGTAAAACAACCAAACCTAACACAAAGATAAATACAGTTTTACATATTAACAACTGTACAAGATTAAGTTTAGGAGTCAGGTGTCGATATGGGTTCTACTTTAAATAAAGGAATCATAATAGGAAACTAAATTTAAATAAATCCGGCAAAGTAAGAGTTTCACTCGCACACCGACGCTTCTGTACTCCTATACATGACACAATACATGAACACTAACACACAGGACTCTGACACTCAGCAAAATGTGCTTTATATCTATGTATATAATAATATATGTATATAATATAATTATATGAATTTATACAAGCGTGAACTTCATGTCATATCAACTATTGTAATATAAGCAAACGCATTACCGTAGAAAATGTGAGTAAATTCTAATTCAAAATTATGTATATATGTAAGAAGCATGACGCTTAGAAAACAGACTAGAAAAATTTAGACATCAATAATAATCAGATCACCGCAAACCGTACCATGGAGGAGTCAATAGAACGAGAAACTAAACAAGAAGACGCATATTCTAAAGCTATCGGAGAGATTGGAAGATGGCAAATGTTTATATTCGCCATGGTGGCGATTCCATCTCGGGTGGTGATGCCCTGCATCCATTTCGGAGTCATATTCATGGCTCCAAAAACCACGTTCCGATGTTTGGAAAGAGTTAATGAAACGGATGATATCGTGAACATGACGTGCTACAATGATTGCAAGAGCTATGAATATTACAGCGACATAGAGAGCAGTATCATCACGCAGTTGGACCTCATCTGCGACAGAGCGTGGCTCGCTGATTTCTCGCAGACCATTTGCATGTTCGGCATTTTGATTGGCAGTGTCGTGTTCGGAGTTATTTCTGACAGGTAATGATTCATGACTAGCACAATTATATTCTAAAGACTTATAAAAAATCGGGAATTTTTGGTAATACAAAACGTCAAGTATCAAAGATTATTTAGATTCTAAGGGTCTTACGGGAAAACGTTACCACAGAAGACAATAGTATTACCTACTGAACGGACACTCCGCCTCCCGCCAGTCTCAGGTTCCTCACCCGCTCCCCGCGCTCGCCCTGCCGTTTTGCCGGAGCTTGGCACGTTATTTTTATGGGATGGGATCCATAATTGCTTGAATTTCAACATAATAACATGTTACCACACTTTTCCCCCGATATAGGTATGGGTGACGAGTCCGCAACCGGTCTCCGACGACCGTTTCGCCGACGATAACACTACATATTTTTATATGTTCCCACAGGTACGGTCGCCGATTTACTCTGATCTTTGCCGGAGCACTGGAGACATGTACCAGTTTCGCGATACCGTTCTGCCCAAACTTTTGGTCGTTCCTAGTGGCCAGGTTCTTCATAGGATGCGCCAATGGCGGAACCATGATTACTTCAATAATTTTGCTAATGGAGATATTTGGTCCGACAACCAGAGAACTACTGGGATGCATATACATGCTGCCTTTTACCATAGGCTCGGTACTGATGTCTGTAATAGCGTATTATATAAGAACTTGGAGAGGGTTCAGTATTGGATTCGCGCTACCTACCCTCATATACCTGACGTACGTGTTTTGGTTGCCTGAATCGCCGAAATGGCTAATCTCTAGAGGAAAGTTGGAAAGAACGTGTTCTGTCATGACATCAGCGGCCAAATGGTAAACGACATTGTAATTTTTAAAGCAATACTTAAGTTCTTGCCTCAACCCTCAGCCTTTACATTTTTATATTTTTAAGCTCCGAATTAAAAGTTTGACTTGTATATGTGTCTGTGGCATCGTCACTCTCAAACAGATGGACCAATTGATATCTATTTTTTTTTATTTATTTGAAATAGTATTTCATAATTGCCTATCTATCTATCTATATATATATAAAAATGAAACCCGTTTTCCGTTGTCACGACATAACATGAAAACGGCTTGACCGATTTGGCTTATTTTTTTTTTTGTAGTTTTCTAATACTCTGTACAAGGTTCTTACGGAAACAAATATTAAGAAAATCTCTCAGAAAGATTGAAAAATATACATTTAATTTTGCATATTTTAAAAAACGATACGATAACGATTTTGGTTGTTTTAGATTGTATTTACATAAAGTTATATCGTAGCAAAAAAAGAGTAACTACCTACTTAGGTAAACACCAAGTTTTTATTTAATTTTTAGGGTTCCGTACCTCAATATGAAAAAACGGAACCCTTATAGGATCACTTTATTGTCCATCAGCTGTCCGTCTGTCTGTCCGTCCGTCCAAACCTTTAACCAAGACCAAGACCTTTATCTCGGGAACGCGTGAAGGTATCGAGTTAAAATTAAAACCATATACGCAGATCCATAGTATCTTGCTGCAGAAAGCAAAATAAAGTTGCTAAGTTTTCATTAAAAAAAAGTTACAGCTGAATATATCGTAAAAAACGCACATTTCGACACTCACAAGGGAATCAAAACCTATGGGGTACTTTCCGTTGACCAAGAACAATGAAATTTGGCAATAAGCATTGTGTTAGAGTACACATATAGAAAAAAATCGAAAACTGGACATTTTTAATTTAATCACAAAAAAATAGTGTCTTTATGCAAAGAATGAAGGTCCAAATATTAAAGTGAATTAACCGAATCATGTGGGTATCGTATGAAAGAGCTTCAGTAGCATAAGCTAAAACAGGTTTTTAAATATTTTTACGATTTATATTTTTCGGTTTATGAAGGAAAATACATATATGATTACTCCCTTTTATCTACTAGTTTGTACGGAACCCTTGGTGGGCGAGTCTGACTCGCACTTAGCCGGTTTTTTTTCTTGTTATATCTTCCTTTTCAGTTCATTAGATTGTTTTAAAGTCGGCTTAATTTTTTAAATTAGTTTTATTTATTAATTTCTAATGGTATTTACTCGTTTTGCTTGAACCTAAAACTTTTCTTCAAAAAACTTCACTGGGTAAGTTCGTTTAATTTTCAAACACGCTTCAGTACTATTGTAACACCTGATTTTTGGGTTGTAAAGTATGTCAGATCCTTTTACATAGAATGAGTGATAAACCTACTAAATTTTGTTCAAATTCGCCCAATAGTTTGTATAGCGTCGTTAAAATGTTTTAAAAGTCATCTCATATTTTAAAAATAAAAAGTCCATATCTTGATAAAACTTACAGCGACTCCTAAGTTGAGAGATACTTTATTCAATAAAAATAATGTTTTGTAATACAACTTCTAGTTTCTGTGTAATACGTGGACAAACATACATACACTCATGAAATTTAGCACACATGTTTATTAGAAGCTGTCATAGACTAACATATACAAAAACTGTGCAGTTCTGACAATATTACATACATACAGGTCGAATTGATAACCTCATTTTTTTAAAGTCTGTTAAAAATAGTCTTTATGCATGGAATGAGGGCCCAAATTTTAAAGTGAGCTAACCGTAACGGTATCATGTGTTTCATTAAACAAGCTAAAACCAGTTTTTAATTATTTTTTACGATGTATAATTTTCAGATTACAACCAAAAATGTAAAAAACAAAATAATTTTCCCCTTTTATCAATGACTAACTTCGCCCGGTAGTTCTTTTATATAGTTTTTACGGAACCCTCGGTGGGCGAGTCTGACTCGCACTATCCGGTTTTATTATGTGTCTAATAACCATGTTATCATCGACTTATTTCAATTTCAGCTACATATTCACTCCGGAACTGTTCCCAACCATGGCTCGCAACATGGGCATGGGGATATCGTCCACCGCCAACAGGGTCGGATCTATGGTGGCCCCGTTTGTAGGGGGGCTACAAACGCAAGGTTTTTGGATCCCCCCGGCGGTGTTAGCTGTGGCACCCGTCATAGGAATAGGAGCATGTTGGTGTCTTCTAGAAACGAAAGGTAAAAATTCGAAGACCACTTGCAGGACGCTTGACCACACGATAGCCTATCGATGATACCGTTAAAAATTGTACCAAAGGTTGTGTTTTATTGTCGGGGGTTTTTGAGTTTTCTAAACAAAATTTTACTTCCATAAAATATTTGAACACTATTGGACAAGTTTTTGAATAGCAAAACTACTAAACTCTCACTAAAGGAATACTTAGGAGCACAGTAATATTTGCATATAAATAAGTATAATATATATAATAATTAATATTGTATTATTTTTTTCGTTCTTTTATTGACAAACGTTCAGGGTATATATAGGCACATACTCTACACACATAACTGCTTAGCTATGTATGTAGAGTATGTGCCTAAATTAAATGTTTTAAACATATTGTAATAAATATGATTCTTTAATAACAGATAAACATATTATATTCGTCTGTACCTGCATAGCTTACAAATTACTTATGATGATTTGAATAAGGAATCTTTAGATTAGAGGCATCTCATTCATCCACTGGTTCGGTAGCTCGCAGGTGTTATCACGACATCGCGCACATCATAATCAGCCAAACTGAATAGGCTCCTTTTTAGACAGTCGGTTGAAAATTGTTAAACCATACTAGTATTAAAAAAACAATATACATTTCAAATAAAATCTAAATCTCCATAAAGACGATAAACGTATACAAGATAAAATGAAGTCAACCTCTAAGTAGATATATCGAGTAAACAAAGGAATCCGACCGCACAGGGAGGCAGACAGCTGAAATCCATCTCGGAAAATCTTTTGATACAACACATCCCTTTTTATCAGTTCCAAGAAAATACTAATGTAACGGTAACCCCGATGGAAACAAAGGAGGATCAGCGGAGACTTTACAACCGGGGGGAAATGGCGAAACTTAGGTTCTTAGGTTTTTTACAATTGTTTCTCGATGGTTTATCCAGTAAAGTTACGCGAGGCTATTGAAATCAAGAAATAAGCGAAATTCAAGAGAGAACATGGTTGGTAGATGCCAGCTGCATGGGACTTGGTCATCAAATTAATAAAATCCCAGTCCCGGTACAAAAATCTGCGAGAACTGTCGATGCAGTGAGCGTCTGACAGCTGTATAGATAACAATTTTCATAAAACATTAGACGCTAGATAATTAACATTTGCCTAACAAAAAACACACCCGCTATCTCAGTCTCGTCTGTGTCCACGGACACTGCAAATTATTCGGAAAATCAGATCTTAAAATTATGTAAAATATACATAATAAATATTTCAAAAGTCTTGTCACGAACATTCTAAGCTTGGTGCTAGTTGCGATCAACCGGCCATGCTTGGCGAAGCATGCTCAGCTACTCATGACGTGACGTGATATCTGAATTTACCTTTACCTTGAAAGTATCTTGCGTTCGTACTTTAAACAAGTATTACTGTATTTAACAGGACAATCAACTTCAATCGGCAAACTATATATGTTTGTCGTAGTCCAGGGAAGGTTTAAATGGTCAGAAAAGTGTTCATTTTAGCAAAGGGAGAGTTTAATGTCGTTAGGATAGGTGATACGAAGTACACCGGGTCATCTAGTCAATTATAAAATTGGAGATGGTTACAAAACTTGATCGAAACTTGATAACTAAACTGAATGGAACCATCTCGAATCTATACTGAAACTAAACTAGAAAGAATTTCCAAAATTCTCCTCCTTTTCTGAAGTCTGGAAAAATTACAAAATTCAAACTATTTCTCTTACAAAGTTAAATCGTTTTGGATATAGAGTTACATAACGCGAAAAACATTACCTCCTGTATAGGCAGCTGGATGACAATACTGAGGGTAATACATCGAAATGAGTGTCCGATCCAATCCCATTTGTTAAAGATTAGCCGAACCGTTGACCGGAATAGATATGCGAAACCACGACCCGTCAGCAACCGCCCGACAGACGAAACAACGTATGTATTAAGTACGTATATATCCACTTGGGTGCGGTAACACTGGAATTCAGATTGATCGATGGGGTTACCAGGCGTCTCTAAGTTCTTCTTTTTTTGACACCACATAAGAGCATTCTGTATTAATAGCATCTGTTATTAAAAATGATGATTAGCCTTAGTGCTGCATCTAAGGCCAATCATCATTATCATCATCGTAACCACAAGAAATCAATTGAGAAGGTCTCTCCCATGGGTTTCCAAAAAGTCACGATGAAAGTGGCTTGCATCCAGCGCATTTTCGTCACTTGTATGAAAAAGGGTCGTCTCGAATTGGCTTCTACATTCTGTGATGTTGCTATACCGATAACCGATTACCTTGAACTTCTGGGCGTTATTTTACGTCAGCGCATAATTTCAACACGTATTGAAACAGTCTCGATTAATTGCCAGATAAAAAGCTGGGTATCGTAATGAAGACGCGTCGGTACTTAATACCTGAACAGCTGTTTATACCAGATCAAACACAAGTCCGATCCTGCATGGATCGATGTCCGCCTTTACATATCTTTGATATAAATCGGCAAAATACTAACTCGAGGCGTTAGCGACCGTGGAAAGACTTGCTGTCATATCTTTGTTCGGACGAATTAGATTTTACACTACATATGTATACGAGTTCTTGAATATTTCGCAAACATTATATGTGAAAGAGACATTTTTATGCAGATATGACATGGCTATTGTACGATAAACAAACCAAATTTAAAATATGCTAATGAGAGTACATCTTCATGGTATATTATTTTAAATACAGACAGTCGCATTTCGACATTGGACAGAACACTTCAAGTGTAACCAAAGTGAGATGAACGAACAAGAATCTAAACAAGAAGATGCATATTCTAAAGCCATCGGAAAAATTGGAAGATGGCAATTTTTTATATTCGCCATGGTGGCGATTCCATCACGAGTGGTGATGCCCTGCATCCATTTCGGAATCATATTTATGGCTCCAAAAACCACGTTCCGATGTTTGGAAAGAGTTAATGAAACGGATGATATCGTGAACATGACGTGCTACAATGATTGCAAGAGCTATGAATATTACAGCGACATAGAGAACAGTATCATCACGCAGTGGGACCTCATCTGCGACAGAGCGTGGCTCGCTGATTTCTCGCAGACAATTTGCATGTTCGGCGTTTTGATTGGCAGTATCGTGTTCGGAGTCATTTCTGACAGGTAAGTATTTATACACTTCATTTCAATTTTCTTATTCTATCTGATCTTTTTTGACGTGACAACGTCTAATAAATCGATGAACGTCGGCTGCACGCACGATAAAGGATGACTCATTGTCACGTTACGCGCGTTACGAAATGATTCAATTTTTGTTCATAAAAGTATGCAATCAATTTATCAATGTTTTGTTATGACTTTGTCATGTTAAACTATCTGCCGTAAACCGATTTACAGACATTTTTTTTATTCACATCCGTCAATCGGTTGTCCTTTATTGCTGTACTCATTTTGACCCGTGTGCGTGGATCTTTCTATTATATGATCCTCTTCTCAGTGTATAATATGTTCATAGCATGGGTAATCTATGTAAGATGGATGAAGGAGTACCTTTAAGGTTTGACTGACGGACGATTGATAGCGGAAGGAACCATAGACGGATGTGGATGTGAAAGGGTAATGAGCTATACGAGTGAAAGAGAAAGTAGAAAGAACCATAGACGGAAGTAATTATGAAAGGAAATGACCTATAGGAGTGAAAGAGAAAGAGGAAGTGTAAGAATGAAGATGGCGAATTGAAGACGCAGTAGGGTGCGTTCGCGGTTTTATAATTAATTAATCCTAAGAAGAACGAAGAAATTAAACATTTAATACGAAGAAAGTGGTCTATTTCACCCCGCCAGTATCCACCCTACATCTATTATACAGATTACTCTTGACGACACAAAAGCCGTCCATATAGATATTAGCATAGGTATAGTCTACAATACTTCCAAGCAGAATATAAATCAAAAGAAGGAACACATACATACATAAATACTCTTTTTGTTTGCCCTCTCGACAGTGAGTCGAGTTTTTTTTTTTTTTTTTTTTGAGAAAATAGTTAAAATAGTAGATAGTTTGTAACCGACAAACTTTATAGTAAAATTCTAGTTTTCAGAATACCTAAAAGAGCGATTGCATATAATTTCGTTTTGTTACCTCAGATACGGCCGTCGGACTGCTCTGATCTCTGCCGGAGTACTGGAGACATGCGCCAGTTTCGTGATGCCGTTTTGCCCAGACTTCTGGTCATTCCTAGTCGCCAGATTCTTCTTAGGAAGCGCGACTGGAGGAACTGTTATGACCGCAATCGTTCTACTTATGGAGATATTCGGATCAACAAAGAGAGAAGTACTGGGATGCATGTATATGGTGCCTCTTACAATCGGCTCGCTACTGCTGGCGACGACAGCATATTACCTAAGAAATTGGATGGGATTTAGTATCGTGTTCGCACTACCTACCCTCGTATACCTGACGTACGTGTTCTGGTTACCTGAATCGCCGAAATGGTTACTCTCTGAAGGGAGGTTGGAAGAAACTTGTGCCGTCATGATAACAGCGGCAAAATGGTAAATGAATGTTCTAAATTCAAATCGCGGACTATGTAATTACTAACTTTCAATATTTATTGGATAAATACATGTATATAATGCTGTGTTTCAACTCTATTGACTATTAAATTTAAATGATTCTAGGAACAAGCTCCCAACAAGCAATATGATGACGATAGTCGAAAGTATTGCTATTGAAGGGACATCTGCGCAGGAGATTCCCAAAAAAGTGACACTTAAAAGCCTCGTAACGGAACCTAGCCTGAGGATGAAGAATATCTGCTCTTGTCTGATCTGGTTTACGAACGGGCTGACTTTCTATGGATCCTTTCAATATTATGGACAGACCAGCTCGAACGGCTTTCTGGCATTCGCTCTAGTGGAAGTATGCCAGGTTGGTGAAACCCAGAATGTTATTATTTAAATCAAAAAGTCAATCATAATCGGTGGCGGTCATGCGCTAACCTACCTTATATATTAAATAACCACATTTTAAGCCTTAATAAAGGATAGCGTTTGTTCAGCTAGAGCAATAATGTGGCATTGAGGGCGCTGTTGTCCTTATTGTTTTGTTCATTCGAGACCACAGAATACCTTAATAGTATCTATTTCCAGACGTTAGTACCCGTATTTTGCCACGATATTTCTATATTTAAACAGACTCTATCACACTAGTGCTCCGAATTTCTAGAGTCCGTTCACATCATAGAAACGTTATCATCTTGCAGTTGCTAGGTTTCCTGCCAGGAGCGTACATTTCCAAGGTGTTCGGGAGACGATTTGCCATCGTCAGTTTGTTCATCATCAGCTCCGTCGGTAACGTGGTACTGGTGCTCCCCAACGAATGGTACTATCCCAAGCTGATTGCGGGGACTATTGGCATTAGCAGCGGAGGAGCTCTTCTTCCTCTCCTGTAAGTTTACTGTCATTCATTTCTGAACAAACGCGACCTACAGCATTAAAGAAGGATGATATGGTGAGATAGAGTAGCACAATCATGCAATTTTTTTCTTTATGGCATTTTATTTCACCGACAACTTTATTATTTTATTTGTCTTAATACAAAACGCTGCGGCAGAAATTCGATACCATCTGCCTTATCCTTATTAAAATTACAAAACAAAAGATGTTCCATGTTGGAATTGAAATGAAATTCGACTATGATGGATGATGATATACGGTATATAGATAGCTAAGATACGAAGAAGATATAAGCTAAGATATATCATCATCGCCTTCATTTTTCATCACTATGCACGAGTCCTGTCTTCCATAAAAGTTGGTGTTAATATATTTATAAAAATGTTTAAGTAATATTATGGTTGATAAACTCTGGTATAATTTGTTCTGTATCATGACCGAATATTGGCATGACGTATTTTTCCAATGCGAATTTTTGAGTCGATTCTAAAAGTTTGACACCTGTCATTTAGCAAGGCCAGAAGCCAAGAAGACGAGTTCCCGAACAAACAGGGCATCAAGACTGCTTTCAACTGTAACAATCTTGTATAATGGCAATTGTTGTCCAATAGCAGACTCATTTAAAAATAGAAGAATGCTGTTAGACTGTCTGTTACAAGATTTATTTGCAAATAAAACAGCCTTGACGGCGAGGACGTTTGGAAAAGTCTAATAGTTATGTTTAATTTACAGTTACATATTCACATCGGAACTGTTCCCTACTGTGGCTCGCAACATGGGCATGGGGGTATCGTCCACCGCCCACAGGGTCGGATCTATGGTGGCCCCGTTTATAGGGGGGCTACGAACACAAGCCCTATGGATCCCCCCGGCGGTGTTCGCTGTGGCTCCCGTCATAGGAGTCGTTGCCTGTTCCTGTCTTCCAGAAACGACGGGCAAGGAGCTGGAAAACCATTTGGAGAAACCTTAACCCACTACGGTACAATGAGTAAAAAAACTTTAACCTAATTTATGTATATATATATATGTGATGTGTTTTCGCTTCGAGGTCTTCGAAGTGAGCATGATTACCAGCTTGAAGACTTCGAAATAGGCAAGAGTACCAGCTTGATGACCACGAACCGGAAACAAACTAGATATGTAAGTTACATTTCTGTTTTTGAATATGAATTTCCGCAGAATAACGCCTGGTTCAATAAAAAATACAATGAGTATTTTTCTACAGGTCGTGAACTGCACAATTCTAATACAGAGATTGATTAAGATTATATTAATTTAATTAAGTGTAGTATGACAATCTGCTATAATATGATATTTAAACAATATTATTAATTGAAATCAAACATGCTTCATGCAGCGATATTTTAATAATTTAATATTACCTAGTCTTGCCATAAATATTGTCACGAAGAAAAAAATTATTTTTTTATTGCAAATAATCTTTATTACTTTTACAGTGTGTTAGTTTAATACATAAATATAAAACAATTTAAAATATAAAAGCTTATTCGAAGTGGTCTCCATTGGCTGCAATACAGTCCTTTAAACGTTGAGGCCAGTTATCAATAGAAGCACGCACTCTTTCCATGGGAAAATTCTTCACTGACAATCGTATGGATTGTTTTAGGGACTCCAAATTATCATGGCGTTTAGAGCAAGCCATACTCTCTAAAACTGACCATAAATCATAATCCAGCGGATTAAGATCAGGACTAGACGACGGCCAGTCTTCAGCTCTGATGAAGTCCGAAACGTTCACTTCCAACCAAGACTGCGTGGACCGAGCTTTATGACCTGGCGTCGAGTCTTGTTGGAAGGACCATACTTGGTTATTGAACATGGTGTTGTTAAGGGGCTTAACTACCTTCTCAAGAATGGTATTTTTATACACTTGTGCCGATGTTTTGATACCTTTTTCACAAAAATATGGCTCAGTCACTCCTTCATAGCTAACACCCCACCAAACCATCACTGAAGTCGGATAATGCCCACGTTGCACTCTGTCGACTGATTGGGAAGCTTCCTTAGAGCTTTGAGCATAAATACGGTCATTTTGTTTGTTAAAAATGTTGCTCAATTGTAAAGATTTTCTCATCCGTAAACAAAATTTTTCTGTGACCTCCCTTTGCGTACCGCTTCAGTAGTTGTTTCGATTTTACCACCTATTTTATTCTTTTTTAAATTATCAGTTAAAAAATGACCAGTGCGTCTCTTATAGGCTGCAAGTCCTAAGTCATCTTTTAAAATACGCGACATGGTTCTGGGTGCTATCTTCATCTCCCGAGATAAAATCTTTTGCTTTCGGACAGGATTTCTTCGAATTCTTTCCCTTACTGCTTTGACCACCTTTTTCGTACGAACACTACGTGGACGGCCAGATCTTTTTCTGTCACAAACAGAGGAGGTCTCATTGTACCTATTAATAGCCCGGTACACAAACATTTGACTAATACCAAGCGTATAGAGAGTTTTAAAAATTGCATTTGGCTCCATACCAACTTTGTGTAATGCAATCACAGCGATTCGGTTCTCTTTATCACCCCACTCCATTTTAATATCGCAAAATATTGTACAATGTATTGGCGCCAAAATTAGAAAACTCAATGAACAATCGTATAAAAATGACAGATTCCAAATTCAAATGTAATATCTTTCTTATTTTTAACTGTAACAGTATTTATGGCCAGACTAAGTATATAGACATGAGTTCATGTATGTCTGCGCGAATGTACATATGTATGTATGAGTAATAAACAGATGTATTATTAATTTTGTAAATCTTGTAACCTCAATAAAACATTAAATGTAACGTCAAAATGTCTTAACATTTGGTCTTTGATGCCTATCTGTTGTAGGAAAATGAGCCTGATTATATATATGTATGTATGCGGTCTATGATAGAGCGCTAGTCTAGAAAATCCTACGGTAGACTCCCAATTCAAAGACACCCAGGGCTACTGTATAACATAGTGTGAAGGGGTCACGACAATTCTCGGCTCTTTTGTGTATCGCCAGCTGCGTAATGACATTTCACGGAGCGCGGCTTTTACGAGCATTGGCTTTTAGGAGATTAAAAATGTAAATTACGACGCGCGGACTTGATTGCGGCGCTGGTTCCGCGGGTTATTGTACATCATAATTATCACTCGTTCGCTCGCTATTTTAAGGTGCCGCGGTACCATAGTTTTCTTTGCTCGCCCGTGGCACTTTTTAACAGATTTAACATGTGTATGTACTAGTAGTTCTACGAACAGTAGACCTCGCGAGAGAGCTTATTTGCAGCTCACCTTGGCTGTACATAATACCTACATAAAATTGCCTTAGCACATCCACGCGCTCTCACTGTTACACGCAATCTCAACTTGGTTGTCATATCTCGACAACCACTTGACTAATTCTGTTAATTTTTACCACAAGTTGTAATATTTATGTACTTTATCTACCTACCAAATATCATTAAAATCGGTTGGTCATTAGCGCCGCAATATACTTCCCCCTTTTTATGGGAAGCACCCCTCCTATCGCGAATCGCAGACGACAAAAAAAATTAAATAATCTATAGAACCTATACGCCCTGTACGTAAGTACGAACATACAAACTCACAAACAAACTGACAGACGAAAGAAAATTTGGCCAGTTGATGCAGAGACGCTTCACTCGCTCGGTCAATTAAAAGAAAAACAAAATATCCGACTGCAGAAAAACAGTATTTGCAATCTAACTTACGATTTTGTTAAGCTTGATACGCTGGTGAATGCGCGTTTTTGTGTGAGTAAGTATACGTAAAATCGCTGTAAAAGATTATAAATGAAACAGCCTTCATCCTTTAGAATAATTCTAGTAAAACCACTTGTTTATTACGAAAAAGTTCGTTGGAGGTTACGTAATAAACATTTTTTTTTATTACGCAAAAAATATAGCCTATGACACTCGGGAAGTAAAGAGGAATCTAATGACATCTCGCACATCAAAATCGGTCCAGCCGTTTAGGTTAATACATACATACAAACATACATACACTCGAAAATATTACATATAGTTATTTATTTGAAAGTATATATGCTTTCAGATTGGTCTTATGATAATTTCATCAAATCGGTTTAGCAGTTTGGTTTTAAAACAAAATAATTGGAAAAATATATCGTCCAATTAAAAGAAATTGCGTATTTTGGAGTCGGTTGTTTCAGTTTCTTAAACTATTACAATTATTGAGGGTTCCGTGCTATTATCCCCTCTAACCCTCTAATGAAGGTTAAAAGTGGCGTCAAACGGCCTTATAGATGCTCTGCCTATCCCATAACAGATAAACAGGCTGATTTTATGTACGTATGTATATTAAACGATAGCACAATCAAACAGATATACCTACATACAAAACACAGACAAAATACAACTGAATACAAATATAGAAGGGCCCGTGAAACACTGAAATAACTCGGACAATACATCCACGTCCTGAAATAGTACTTTGATTCGATTAATTAAACGTTCGTCCCACGTCCTCGCCCCCCCCTATCCGGGGATTACGGGACCGAATCGGAACAACGACCGGACGGAATGGATATGTAACTTCACTATTCACTCACTAGCTCTCTACATAATATATCTAATATGTATTGACCGCACTCTTTCAATATCATCATTATCATCACAGTCATACGAAGTCCACAGCAGGGCAAAAGCTGTCACGGTCATTCATTAAAGTATTATTATTATTAACGCGATAAATGTACCGTTAATAATAATAGTACCTACTCCCCCATGGATTTCCAAAAAGATTTATTAGAAGCGGCTTTTTTATATGACAAAATTACATTTCACGGAACGCCGGACTCCGGGTTCCGTGCCTTTTATAAACTCATATAAGTATGTTCTAACTACTTAATTTTTTTATTATGCAAGATGGAAGCGGCTCATAAACGGTTCAACCGGTTTTTGATAAAAACCCCCAACGGAGGTCAGGTGAAGATGCTTTATTAAAGATTGTTAATAAAACAGAAAGTTGAAACATATCACATGCGAACACCATTTCTAACATCATTCTATTTATATCCAGAATGTGGCACGAATTTCGAAATGAAAATTGTATCCAAGAGCGAGTTGGAGCCGACAAACCCAATTAGCCTGCGAGTTTTCCAATCCCGACGCTTCAATTAAATATAAAATCAGACAAATTGCAAGTGGTTCCGGACCTGAACGGCGAAACATGAAAAATTATTTATCTAATCCATCTTATACCAAGATATAATCCTTTTTAACCGGCTTCAAAAAAAGGAGATTCTCAATATTATTGATTGTATTATTTCTTTTATATTCGGTACCACCTAGCTCTGTCATTTATAATTTTTACAATCAACATTTTTCTTATGTAAAGGATGTGTTTGAAAGTACATATATTTCAGAGACCATATAATTATATGTGACCACACATACAAATTTCAAATAACTTCATATATATGTGTGCGTAATATACAGATGTCAACTTGCATATATGAACATATGTTAATCATTAGCACGCCGTTGTAAGGAGTGTCCATGTGTTATTACATAAGCGTACGATTTTTCATTTGCAGTAAACGATACAAATAGTGTTCCCAAGAAACGTCTAGACATTGATAGATAGATAGATAGATAAACTCTTTATTGTTCACACCTTAACTAAAACACAAATTACATAGTGAAAAGGGCTTAAATGCTAGTGAAACAACAGGCGGCCTTATCGCTAATAGCGATCTCTTCCAGGCAACCTTGGGATGGAAAAATGATAATAATAAATAGATGGTGGGGTAACTAACAAAGAGAATCGTAGATAGAAAAAAAAATGTATACAACTATACAATTACAATACATACGTACTAATACAAGTTACATCCTAATGCATAAATTGCCAGACATTGATCGTAGATTTTACTTTGTATTAAAATAAGCAGCAATTCAATATGTAGAAACTAGAGAAATAATTGAACTGTCAACAATGTTTGTCCTCTTCGCTGGGGAAATAAACCAATTGAATATTTCTATTAAAGTTGAAGAAACAAACTGCCAATATAATGCTACAATCTTTTGCCGCGAGCCAATGTTGCGATGTCGAATTTAACTTTACTACTAACAATATTTATTATACTATAAAAAAAGTTCAAAAATTTCACACATCAAAACAAAGATTGTTCGAAAATTTCGACCATCTCACGTGACACTCCCGTGGCAAAGGCTCCCAAGTACGTAAGCTGACGAATTGCTATTATATTACTATACAAATAGACTAACAATTTGTCAAAATTGTCTTTGAATCGTAACAGCGAGCGGCGAGCAAAGTGATGTTCACTTAGCAGCCTTGAAGCCCTGATCAGGATATGCGGGTCCAAGTCTCGTCGGATGTGTGAAGTTTTTGAACTGTCTATAATTTGTGGATACTTATGTGTGTAAACACTCTAAATATCGATTAATATTTACTATAGTTTAAAACCCTGAAACAACCGCCTTCAAAATACCTAAGCAATTTCGTTTACTTGGATAACATATTTTTCCAGTTATTTTGGTTTTAAAATCATAGTACGTACTGGTCCGATTTTGTAAAAAAAAATATACGGGACCACCTCTGAAGTATGACCTACCAAACAAAAAAATAAACATCAAAATAAATTCATAATTGACGGAGTAACCGCGTATCAAACATACAGAAAAAACATATAGTCCAATTGAGAACCTCCTTCTTTTGGAAGTCGGTAAAAAAATACAGCCGAATTATTAACATCCTCCATTTTGAAGTCGGAATAAAGCGAATACTTCTATTTTCCAGGAACTTACGAACTGCTGGTTTTCACCCTAATTCAAAGAAAACTGTGGCAATCTTGTAAAAAAAAGTTGTCCTTTCAATAAGGAACAATAACGAAGTTACTTACAAAAGGACAGAATTAATGGGCGGGAATCTTTCTCCGATCCAGTCGCGTACATAGGATGTTTATTTGGGCACAACATGACATGTATGAAAAAAATAAACACTATAAGTAATCATCATTACAGTCTGTTGACAAAAACTATATGTATATATCACAGGTTATCGTTTTTTTTATATCGATTTCAAAATACGCATTTCGTTTTTTTATGTTGTAATAGGATTGCGCTTGACCGCCAACTCGTTTACACGATTCACGACATATTTTTCCAGTTATTTTGTTAGAAAAATCAAAATACTGAACTGATTTTGAAAAAAAAATCTACTGGTCCCGTAGAATTTTTTATTGGGAAGTAGGTATACCTTTTAAAATAAAATAAAAATTATTTTTCAAATCTGTCCAGCTGTCTTCAAGTAGGTAATCAGGGAGCATACATAAAGATTTCGAAGAATTGAGAACCTCCTCCTTTTTGGAAGTCCTTTAAAAATGTAAAAATGAAAGAAGACTATCTAGTCATGCAGGAAAACTACTGAATCTGCATCTGTCCTTAGGGTGAGCTGGGATGTATAGTTGGATATACTTTAGCGATAAGGTAGTACAACTTGTATCGATTCAATTGGTTTTAAGTCAGTTCTAAATAAATTGTGTGATATATCAGACATCACTAAATAATATTTTAGGTACTTATTTATCTTTTTTAAATCTCGATATCTCTGGGTGCCACGGCACATTAAGTGAAATTGACTGGTAGCTGCGATGCACCAAGGTGCTACTTATACAACAAAAAAAGAAAACAATCTACAACGTTGTTTTTTTTCGTAAGGTCTTTAATACATACTAAGTAATAGCGTGAAATACGAGCGGCTCGGCTTAGACAACATTAATTATAATGATGTGGCCAGAATTCGTGACATAGGCACCATACTTTACACGGAGAAAAACGAAGGGGGACAAGCCCCTTCGTGCCCCCTATCTTGATACGTTAATGCCCCAAACGATAGCGTGTGGACCTTTCACGAAGCGAATTGAGGAAACGAATAGGAAATAAAATTTTCTATTAACCAAGTCAAGGAAGTCCTTTTATATCGTTGCAATACGTACACTTTAATTTGATTTAGAAGTCAATGGACGAATATGTCCATTTCTGTAATAAATGGATCAAGTGTGGATTTTTAGGCCGCCCACAGATTCAATCAATTATGGACAAAACGCTGTTTGAATGGGACTAGGAATTCAGCTAAAAACTTTTGTTGAATCTCTTTTTCTATAGCGCTGTGGTGGTAAGTGTTGGTTAGTCCGTTATCTTTTCCAGACATTCAATCGCTAAGTAGTAGTGAGAGTAGTGTGCGAGTTACTGTGTTACGGGCTGAAAAGAAACCTACTCAGACAAATTTCAGGAAAGAACAAGATTTAACGTCCAATATCTCATTATTTGGTCATCGTTATTATTCATGCATATTTCAAATATTTTGTACATCTTACACTCTAACCCTCTACTACCCTCTCCCTTCCATATAACCCTCTATCCACCATTCAATATGGCGTCATACGGCTTCAAGGTCTTCAATGCGCTGCCTCCCCGAAAGGGAAAATAGGTGTGATAATACACGAGTACATAAAATATACATATATAAAACATGAAGCTAGTAGTATACTGCACTTAAAAACTCGCAATTTTAATTTATTTATAAAAAAATGCTACATCTTCATATTGTTCCTTAGTGGTCCCAGACACAATGTGGTTATATGTAACAAACTTTAACTTATCAATTGCCCAGATACAGAGATACAGGGTAACCTTTGCATGTCGCCCGCCCACAAGATCACTTCAAACCATAACTGTCCCTCTTTCAACATACAACTGTATTTTTTTGACTTTATATGCACATTATAGTACAATACTCTTTGAGGCACATACATGTATAAATATCTATTCTAACATGAACTCCGTAGCACAAACAAGAGTCAGCACGTGAAACCGTTTTAAAGCTGGGAATACACGTGCTTTCAGCATGAACAAAAGCATACTAACATACAATAAAACTGCACATGCTACCTATAATTGAGATGTGTATTTTTAACCACAAACCAAAAAAAGAGGGGTTATAAGTTTGACTTGTGTATATGTGTGGCTGTTTTTGGCATCGTAGCTCTCAAACGGATTATTAGATTTTGATCTAGTTTTTTTTTTTGTTAGAAAGAGTATTTCATCAAGATACTGTTGGGGCTGCCCCGATTCTGCAGCACCTCCGGCATGTTTGCGGACGCGCACACAGCTTGTTTTCACGCGACCATACGGTTGCGGGCTGCGTCCTTGGTGCACAGAGTTCGGGCCAGCTCCAACAGTGTCTTGAAAATGATTGAGATGAGGTTAGACTGTGTTTACCTTCTAAATTGCTGCGAGAGACATACACCAGTGTCAATGCCGGAGAGAAAATACTAGCAATATAATTACCTCACACTGACTCATTTCTCTGAATTATTATGTTATTTTTATTTATTATCCGAATTATTATTGTATTATTATTAATTTATTAAATTTTTTGACCACTTAATATTGACTAATTTTAATTTTATTTTATGACGTGAATATGTTTATGATTTTATTATTGACTACTTATGTATATTGACATTATGAATGTTATATTTTAATTAAATAGTGATGATTTATTGTATGATTTTGTTGTGCGATGTTATGTATATTTTGTGAAATTTCTATGGGTGCAATTGGCCCGAAATAAATGAATTTTGAATTTGAATTTGAATCAAGAGTGCTTTTAGCTATGTTTTATCAAAATTGGTTCAGCCGTTGTCGGGTGTTTTTGAATTTTCTGAAATTTACTTATTTATCAATTGGCTAGCAGTTAAAGTATTTGACATAAAGATAACATATGATAACAATATAAACTTTTTATTTTGTAAACAATTTGTAATTGTAACATTAATTTATGCATCATAATCATCATCTCAGCCATACGAAGTCCACTGCTGGACATAGGCCTCCCTCAGGTTTTCAAAAAGACCGATTGGAAGTGGCTTACATCTAGCGTCTTCCCGCCACTTGCATGAGATCTTCTGTCCACTTTGCGGCTGGTCTTCCTACGCTGTGCTTTCCGGTGCGTGGTCTCCAGCTCCACTCGAAAACTTGTCTGCCCCATCGGCCATCAGTTATACTACGTGCTATGTTCCCTGCCAACTGCCACTTCAACTTGCTACGAGTAATCTGCTATACTATGTCGGTAACTCAATATATATACAAATTCAAGCTATAAAATACTTGCACGTCATGAATAACTGATTGTAAATCTTTATTTAGTACCATTATCTAAATTGAATTTAATTGTAACATGCTAGTTTCGATTACCAGTTGATAGCATGTATATATCCGGCTTTATAATTTTATTATCAGACAACGCAACGGTACGAGGACGCGACGAGTTCCATTTATTATGCAGGATGTAGGACACATCCCCCCCCCCTTGCCCTCCCCCCACGCAGTTCCCTGCACGACGCGGCTGATGGTAACCCGGTTATTCTTCTTACAATGGTAGCGAGATGAGTTGATAGTAACGTTGGGCAACGTTAAACTCCGATAGGAGCAGAAAAAACGGGAACAACAGTGAACAAATCATTGTAATCATGTGCAACATTTACTATACGGGACCGATCGTAAAATGGCAAGAAAAGCTCGAAGCAAAAAGTTCATATATCAGTTTTTGATTAAATATGCTGATTTTTTTCGTATTTTCAATTCAGTTTAGTTGGCACCAGACGAGTTAAAGTTCAAGCGCAGGCCTATTTTCGAATAAAAAAAACCGTTGTTAAAATGGTCCTGCGTCATAATTGAAGGTTAAACAAACTCACCTGTAGTGTAGTTTGACCGTAATTGTACGAGTCGCTGCATTCGAAGAGATTTTATATTCACCAGGTAGTCCACTCTTCAATGTGCTGGGCACCGAACACTTTTTTAGAGCTAAAACCTTTAAAAATACAAAATCTAATAGTTTAATACATATCCGGTGGCGAGTAGCGACATCTGCCGCTTGCGCCGGCCGTCCGTCAATTCTTCATTCTTTTCAGAGTTAATAATAATTGTGATTTCACTAAAGTTTTTCTCACCCATAATATCTAGGGAGAGTTGCCGTAGGAAAAAACTCAAGGGTGGGAGGGACCGAAAATCTCTTCGAATGCAGCGACTCGTACAATTACGGTCAAACTACACTACAGGTGAGTTTGTTTAACCTTCAATTGTACTTCGTCGCTGCATTCTTTGAGATTTTATATTCACCAGGTAGATGTTTAGAGCTTTAGAGAAATCACTTTCTAAAGAGTAAATATACAATAGTTAAGGCAAAACTAAATACAATTAAGCTGATTATTATACGAACACTTGTCTTAATTTACTAATAATCAATTATTTGACTATCTTCAGGATCATCGCATTTGCGGAATCAATGTTATTACATACTATCAATATTAGGAAATACTAGTTTGTTATAAAAAAAATCGAATATGACAATTTTTTTTTTTTTTTTTTGCCAAATCAGCAGCTTTCTTAATCACGTCAATGGAAGCGCCTCTCCGGCTGACAGTAGACATGAATTTCTGAACTCCTGCCGAGAATTATGAGCGGAGTACCGATCTGTGTCGATTCCACTATGTTGCAACACTTGTTCGATCCAGAAGCTGATCGTAGCTGCGATTGCGTTGTTGTATTATTATCATTGTTGTATTAGTTGTCAAATTTGAGTTGTCCGTGTTAGTATTGTCGCTACATAACTTGGTTGACTTCTTGTAAGGTACTTGGTCAAACATATTTCCTTCTTATTCTGATAAAATGAAATGAATAGATGAGGTCAATGCCTCCCGGGAGACTAGTTCTTGGTTAATTCACCTATAGATATTTTAATGTTGGAATAATTTCTTTTGACATTCGATAGCGTGATTAGTGACAACATCTGTACACGATGAGCAGTTGACAAAGTAAGCAGAGCTACAAGTTTCTTCATTGTAGTTGTCGATGGTAATGCCAGGTTGAGATACAATTGACTTACGAAATCTAGTAAAACGTTGGTGGCCCAAGTATATTAGTATCTTGGGAAACATGACAGTTTCGGAAACACCTCTTAGTAATGTACTATGTACTTACATTAGAATCTGAACTAAACTGTTTACCCCAATATCAGTGATAGAGCTTTTCAGCTCAATCGAAGCGTGCTTAAAGTTGACTAATTAGCTTCTAATTTAAATTGCTCCGAAATAAAGCTTAATGCTACTGGATTGGATATAATTGGATATAGAGATACAATCGTCGATCTTATTGCCGTGACAAAAAAATTATACAAATTTAAACATGCCGCATCACAAGGTTTCAATGTACCATGATATTATATTGATAAATTCTATCTTTCTATTGTGAGAGACTGGCGTGAAAACGCATCCCTGATAAGCGTCTGATAACAGCAGGTCTCAGATGCAATGTGCAGGATAAGATTCCACACAGAGGATATTGGGTCCTGGTAAGACTATTAAGCCATAATTAGTTCTGAGGGCGAAGTTCGAGAATTAAAGGATACGACGGCTGGCTCGACCAGTAGGGAACCATACTAACTTCAGACGCCTGGTCATCCAAACCTTGCTTGGTGGACCTTGCGCAAACATTTTAATGTAAGTGTAAACGGGAAAATTATTAGAAAAAAGTATTTTTTGCAATTCAAGGTAAAGCCGTCTATATTAAAAATCTTTATTTACATTCAGCCAGAAAGCAAAAAGTCAATATCTGTGTATATATTCTAACTTCAGTGTAATTTCATGAAATGCATGAAGTGAAAGACTCCATTCAGTATTTACGTTAATACATCTTGATTCCTTGTCTTGTGCCGGTCTACATTATCCTTGGATTTCATGTATGATGCACAAATAAGTAGGTGGCGTTTATTACACCATTGACATATCTTGTTAGATAGATAAACTCTTTATTGTATCCAACATAAAATGTACAATCAAGAGACATTAATCACGAACTAGTGTGACAACTGACGACCCTATCGCTAAGAGCGATCTCTTTCGATCAACCTTTCGTTTCCGTATGAAGATGTTCGATATTATATTGGCATTGGATACTTCTCATCCTGATGATGAAGGGAATTGCCGTCGTATTATTCGATTCTCAAGAGAATAGCTATATAAGACAACTCACATGCAAAAGTATTTTATTCCTATGAATACCGCTTGTAATTCTAATAAATTAATATAATTTTCAATATCTGATGAACCCCATCATGAAATTAAACCATCAGACATTTCGCCATTGTTGGTTATATGCCCCCGAGAAAGAACCGATTACTACGAAACGAAATGGAGGTCATTATATTGTTCTCCTCCCAGGCGAAGCTAGGTTTTAAGGCAGGGCTTAAACTCATAGCTGTATCAATTCTGTATCGAAGTCGTCCTAGGAAATAAGAGATATTTCGTCGAATTGCTTTGTATAAACCCAGCCGTAATCTATTACTGGATACCTTGAGGTCTACAGACCTGAAAATTTAGCATTTAGCACGAATGAGAATAGAACCTTTCTGATAACCTTGGTAAATCTATTCGAAAAGTTCGGAAATCTTCTTTATGCTTGGCGTTAGGTAATTGGAGGGTCATTTCCAGAGTACTTATCTCGGAACCCAAAAAACCGTTTTCAGTTGGCTATGAATAAGATTGCTTCCGGCATGGTTTATTAAAAAAAACCTAACTTTTGGGATAGAGTGACCGGTTCCTTATCTTGCGTGGAACAGCCCTTTATAATAGCTGTCTGTATTATAAAATACATATATTGCCAGCTGATAGCCCTGATTTCTTAGTTAAGTTGTTACAGGTTGTCATGATCTTCGTGAACACGAAAGGCGTGGAACAAAGGTAGGCATTGGAACTCATAGGTTTGTTCTTGGAAATTAGAACCTTAAATATTTCCAATTGGACGAGTGAATAAGAAAAAATAAGGTAAGCCTCTTTATATATGCCTATAAAGTAGGTACTTCTTCGAAACTAGATTTTATGCCGAATGTTTTCCATTTTAAAATCGTGCGGTTGTACATTTTTTTTTTTTTTTTAATAATTCTTTAAGATTTCATTATAAATCTAAAATTACATTAAAAAACGTTAAATCTTTATTTGTACTAAGAAATATTTAAAATAAGTTGGCCTGAAATTATATAATAACTCCAGATTGTAATAATTTGGATATTTAAAGATTATATTATAAAAATATATATTATTTTTAATATGCTAGGACTCAACAGAATATGTCGGCTCTTAATTCTGCATAACAGGGTAAATAAACGATATCTTATATCCTGTTAAGTACGTATTCAAGTATAGTGGGGCGTCTTTAATTGACTTCCACGCACCTAAAAATCGTTTAGTTTGTCAGTACCCATCTATAAAGAAATACCTTATTTAGTTCTTGGGAACATGTTAATAATTGTTAATCTTGATGTGATCAGCCTTCCTTATACAAGGACGCTTGTGTGCTGGGTTCTGGATTAGATACATGGGCTCACCACATCTGAGTCTGCGTCTCGCTCGAGCCCTTTTATCAAAGGTATGTATGTATAATAAGGGTATATATATATGTATACATATGTATGTACCAAAATATAAGTATATGTATATATTTATACAGGAGTTATCAGGTTTCTTCTGCTAGAAATATTTTGGCAGTGCTTTATTGATTTAGTAATATTCTCCATTTTACCATTAAACGTTATCCATATAAAGTTTGTAACTGCCACGATACCCAAGCTAAGGTAGTTCTGCGTTTTATCCAAACGCAAATCTTTACTTTTAGTAGATTCCGATAGTATATCAGCCATTTCTATGAGCCTTCAGTAATATTAATATATATTCTACCAATTTTTGTACAGCCTCTTTGCTGAGGCAATTTGTTATGATTTGGCCCCAAAGTTCAGAGATCTCGTCCGTAATCTTGGGTGCAAAGTTATTAACTTTAACCTTTGAAACCTCTAAAGGCTTTTAAAATGTCCTCGGCCAAAGCCGGAACTTCCGGTGATACACCGATTTCTAAATTTGGTTGTGAGGGTGGAACCATCATATCGCCGATGGGAGTTCATAATAAGACCACCTTATCGTGAGGATTAGTGGTATCGAAGCGATAAGCTGTATTCCTCGATTAGACGAAATTTATCGTTCAATTTCTCAATCTGTGAGGAATGATGAGAAAGATGGCGACAACAATGGTGGTCGCGTCACCACTCAAAAAAGCTAGTACTAGTAGTACTTTAAATATCTAGGCGTACTGTAATCGCGTCACAGTTAAAAATATATTTTATTGTTATATGGTTGTAATCGCATCACAACTCTATATTCACTACAGGCAAAATTAAAACAGGCCGTAATCGCATCACGGCTCAAAATTAAAACAGGCTGTAATCGCATCACAGCTCAAAATTAAAACAGGCTGTAATCGCATCACAGCTCGAAATTTAAAAATAATTAAATAAATTTTATAACTGCATTGAAGTTCTCATGCAGGTAACAAAAATATAAAGTTTAAATTCTTAGATTATTTGAGTCAAAAAATAAGCAGGTATTCTTAATACTCTTAATAGATCAATATCGAAAGTAAAAATTACCTTTTCTCGTATAGTCATACATACTAATTATCAATAAAGTTTGCAACAGAAGTTTGCGACAAAAGTTTGCAAAATAAAGGTCACTAAATTCAATAACCCAATGTGAAAACTAAACATCTTTGATTGATGTTCACAAATGTGGGTAGGTGAACCATAATTAAATGCAACAATTCCAATTGTTATTTTCGTCAATCTACATATTTGCACATTCATATAATAGACAAATGTGGTATTAACATGGTTTATAAGCAAGTACTCACATTTTCCAAAAAACAGCGTTTCAATCGCCGTACTTTCCTTCCTGCGTTTTACGCTTCCTTATATATAAAACCTACACCAAATGCACTTTGATAACACTTAAGTAGTACAAAAAACTTATAATTAGGTAAAATACTTTATAAAAATATAAAAATACTTTGAAAATGTATGTGTCGATGCCCGAACACTGAAAGCGAATGAAGAATTGACGGACGGCCGGCGCAAGCGGCAGATGTCGCTACTCGCCACCGGATATGTATTAAACTATTAGATTTTGTATTTTTAAAGGTTTTAGCTCTAAAAAAGTGTTCGGTGCCCAGCACATTGAAGAGTGGACTACCTGGTGAATATAAAATCTCAAAGAATGCAGCGACGAAGTACAATAAAAAGTCTACGGTGGTGTCGCAGCAGCAACGAACGCTCAATTAGGACAATCCGCTTATTAAAATTGATCAGAATATATGTGTATTATTCATATTACTACGCCATCGCCGAAATCAGCGTAGAAATCTTGTAGTTTCAGAAAAAAAAATTGTGTCTTAAGAAATTCGAATTTTTTGAGTTCGAGAAAAATTCATTATTTTTTGAAAATAAAAGAACCTAGATTATTATAAGATTTTATAGTTATATATGTATTATCTTGAATGATGGTGTACACACCATCATTCAAGATAATATAAGTACTAACTCTTTACCTAAGCTTAGAAGCTTAGGACAAGATAACTAAGAATGCGTCCGAACCTGTAGTCGTCCAATAGGATCGCTTGATTTCATAGTTGAAAAAATCGAACAATCTTATTGGTTGATTTTGATCGCAAGCTTTCCTTATGTAACTGGGCTCTAGAGGAAGTGCAGAATTAGAAAATGTATCAAGTTATTTAGTATATATGAAGTTTATGTACTGGTTTGAAACTGCACGTGACAGCAGCAGACAATGAGGTAGATTTACCGAAATATTCAGAACAATTTAGTTGATGTGGGTTGCCATTTATGGGGGATTGATTTATGAGGAAAAACGCACAAAAATAACCGCCCCGAAACGGAAAACCTTGGAAACAGATACCAGTTGAGTTGGCAATCATAATATAGGATGTATTTACGAATAGAGTTTTATATTTTTGAAAAAAATATTTTACATTTATAAAAAAAAATTATATCATAACTAGATTATTACATTTAAAGTTTCATTAAAATCGTTACAGCTGTTTTAGCTATTTTTTTCTGTTTTATGGCAGTTACACTTAAATAAGGTAACCCAGAGGAGAGCCGATCAGAAGTTTCAATTCGCTTAGATTTTTTCTCAATTTAAACTAGATTCCAAAAAATATAAAATGTAAAAACATTCTTGACAAGGGTCTGTTTGGACAGAGAATCGTGGGAAAAATGGGAACTAACGTCTCAATTGAACAAAATAATGAAATAAGGACAGCGGCGCCCTCTATGCCACTCTAGTTCTCTATCCGAACAGACTCTACAGTGCATTCTTCACGACGCCATTCTGTAACGTACCTCATTCTAACACGGAGAAAATGTAGGGAAAATAGCGAACTAGTCGCGATGAAAATGCATGTAAAATTGTAAAAGCGTTTTTACTGGGAATGCAAACATGGCGCACGAACGGAGAGAACGGAATGAGAGTACTTGTGGCTATGAATGAACGAATGAATGAGTATACGGCGGAATACACGAAACAAACGAAGAGAGTTTTACAAATTCTTATTTTATTTTTATGACAAACCGGCTACAGACCACAACTCAAATTAATTTATTTCTAAATAGTCACATTGCATTACATTAATAAAATCAATTCAGGAAATTGGTTCTCAAATGACGGAGTAATTCGTGTACATACATAAAAATAAAACCGGACTAGTGCGAGTCAGACTCGCCCACCGAGGGTTCCGTACAAACTAAATAAAAGGGTGAAATCATATATTTTCCTTCATACACCGAAAAATATACATCGTAAAAATATTTAACACATTCCTTGCTCACCACTCGGATCCGAGTAGGGGCTATAGTATCGGCGCCTCCCACTCGGATCCGAGCGAGCGAACGTTTGAGACAGCCCTCATTCCTTGCATTTTTACGACATATTCGGCTGTAACTTTTTTTTACGAAAACTGGTTTTTTTTTATTTTTCTTTCTGCAGCAAGATACTATGGATCTGCGCATATGGTTTTAATTTCTACTAGATACCTTCAAGCGTTCCCGAGATAAAGGTCTGGACAGACGGACAAACGGACAGACGGCAACAAAGTGATCCTATAAGGGTTCCGTTTTTTCCTATTGAGGTACGGAACCCTAAAAATATACGCTACGAATTAATAACCTCCTCCTTTTTCGAAGTCGGTTAATAAATATTAAATGTCAACTAGAAATTATATTAAAATTACAGTCCATCAGTATAATGACCCCTACCATTATATCTCTCGATTATTATTATACTATGTACATGTACAAACATCCAAGCAGCGTACCGCGGTATGCATTAAACACATGCATATTACCGAGCGCATGTTCCACCCCCTCAGAAATGGAAAGTAATGGTAGCTAATGGTTTTAGCAATCAGGTCAACAGTAGACATAGTTAATATGATGAAACCTGGAATAAAGGTCGGTCACGGCGCCGCCCGCCGCGCGCCGTGGAAGACCATTAATCAAGCAATCCTGTAAGCTAGCTTCACACGGCATTGTACAAAACTTGAACCGACTTCAAAATACGCAATTTCGTTTACTTGGATGATTTCTTCCAGTTGTTATAAAAACCAAAGTACTGAATCAATTTTGATAAAATGTATATGGGACCACCTCTGAACATAAAACCTACAAACATAAAAGGAATCATCAAAATAAAGTAAAAAAAAAAAACTAAGTAGATTTCTAAAAAGAAGGAGGTTCTAATAATAAGTCCTACTTAATAATAACGGAGCGGTTCTCGAGATATGGACTTTTTATATTTATTTATTTATATTATGTAAAGGATCTGGCTTACTTTATAGCGCAAAAATTAGGCGTTACAATAGTAGTGAAGTGTGTTTGATAATTAAACGAACTTACCCAGTGAAGTTTTGTGAACATAATTTTTAGTCTCAAACAAAACGAGTATATATTATTAAAAAATAAAAGTAATTTTAAAAAATCGACTTCAAAACAATCTAATTAACTGAAAAGGGAAAAATAACACGAAAAAAATTAAAACGGCGTCTACCTAAGTAGGTACGTAAACCAGGCATTATCGCTGAAAGCGATATCTCTTCCAGGCAAGATGTTTCACAAACAAACAAATAACTGCATTAACAAAACTAATCTTCCATTAGCAACGCTTTTATTATCGAGTAGTGTTGCTGCAAATGCATTACACATTACCGTAGCCAACCCCC
This sequence comes from Lycia hirtaria, assembly GCA_947563715.1. NCBI lineage: Eukaryota > Metazoa > Arthropoda > Insecta > Lepidoptera > Geometridae > Lycia > Lycia hirtaria. The sequence continues at coordinate 9,651,301 of OX387380.1, forward strand.
TCAGAACTCCTCTTTACCCCCCTTCTGCCTCCCTCCCACCGTAGAGTGGCAATGTTCCATTTTCACATCACGTAGTGTTTGCATTTCCGGCAAAGTTGCAATGATACATTTCACTGTATGTACGAGTACGGTGAGCGAACAACCATTTCAATTCCAATTTTATCATTGACCCATTTGACCAGTTAACTTGCAGGGTACCTGGTGTGTTCATGGTTAAAGTATAATTGGTGAATTGAAACGTGGCCAAGGGAAAATGGACTATTTTGCCTTTAGATAGATAGATAACACTTTATTTAAAACCACATGATAACAAAGATAACATTAAGTACTTAGGGCTAGGTTTTTAATTAGGCCTATATTTTGTTCAGGGTCACAAGGTCCAGTGGGTCAAAAGGTCCAGTGACACAAAAAGTCTAGTGGGCCAAAATGACAAGTCCCAAAAGGTCCAGTGGGCCCAAATGGTCCAGTGGGACCAAATGGTCCAGTCTACTTTTATTACTATTTTGAACTGGAGTGGAACTTTCCGCCGCCTTCTATTTATAACAATATTAGAATTTATAAGGCTAGATTGAATAAATATCTTCTAGATCGACGAGCTCCATCCTCAGCATTACTATTGCTTAACATTGGGCGAATAATTGGTCAATCGTTTAAACGCTCTTTTGCACATCAAATGTCAGTTTAGAAAATTCAAAACCCCCAACGGTAAAATAAAAAAAAACGGCTGAACAGATTTGGATGAAACGTAGATAATAACACTCTCAATGAAATTCTCTTGCAGCAAAAAATAACTAGATCAAAATCGGTCCTTCCATTTGAGAGCTACGATGCCACAGACAAACACAATATACAGATGCACACGTCAGACTCATAAAACTCCTCGTTTTGAGTCGGCGGTTAAAAAACATTTGCTGTTCGTTAGTCTCTCTATAATTCAAAAACGGCTTAATCGATTTGAATAATATTTTTCTTATTATGTTCGTGATTATCAGGACAAGGTTAGTATGAAAGAAAATCAACATAAATAAATTACAGTTTAAAAAACTAAAAAACACGCTACAAATTATTGTGGTCAAAGTTCATTACAAGACTTTTCTAACAAATCCAAACACAGCTATGATACGATGTTCCATCATGAAGTTCTAGTTCATATCTTCCGGCTCCATCATCAGATCAGTTCGACAGTATCATATTATTGTATTATCATCAGAACTCCATACAGCTGCCAATTTTCATGACGCTACGATCCTTGGAAGATGGTTAAATTAGTTACCTTAGATTTTATTACATATTTAGTTACATACAGGTCGACCTAATAAAAGCGTGTTAAAAATCCTGCATTTAACCCTATCTAAACCAATATTCGTTCTCAACTCTATATTCACTTGCAGTTTCCGACTTCCGCCGCAACTACGAGTTGTTCCCATTTCCGCTTCGGAAAATATACGATCCCGTGTGTGGAGTTCGAGAGAATTTCATTTAAAAACATTTCGTGTGCAACAGCACTATGGAAAACTTGGTTTTGCACCGGGAATGGAGTGGAAACTGTTTAGAATTATTTGTTTGCTACTTCGAAAACTTGGGTTATATTCAGAAGGACGATCATCATCATCATCTCAGCCACAAAAAGTCCACTGCTGGACATAGACCTCCCATTCTCATTGATTTCCAAAAAGACCAGTTGAATGCGCCTTGCATCCAGTGTTTTCCTGTCACTTGTATGAGGTCTTCTATCCACCATGTGGCTCGTCTTCCCGCGCTGTGCTTTGCCAATGTGTGGTTCGACGAAAAGTAAAAGACATTGAGACACCCAAGCCCACTTTAATTTACTCAGCTCGTGCTTTAGCAAAATGTGTGTGTTTTTATTTATTTATTTGTGATATTGTTTTCTAGGTCTAATAAGTGAAAAATATATTTTGAGCATTGATTAAATTAGAGTAAAATTTTTCGGTAAATTGAAAAAGTGCAAATATGAAGACTGCTGCTTCAAACATCTGAAGTACAGACCGACAGGCGGAAGGATGTGCGAGAGCAACATGGCTCCATTTTATCCCCACTATCAAAGCACTAATTTTCGCCACAATCAAAACAAAAGGACAAGCAATTAAACCCCTTAAGAATTCTAGCTTCACAGGCCATTTTATAGCCAAGAAGCAAACTCGGGGAGTTATCTCGTAATCCTATATTCATACAAATGAGCCCTTTGGGGGAAGGAGTGACGCCTACAGGCAAGAGTTGATTTACGTAGTCGGCTCGGATTTAATTAATGAAGGAGCTGTGCTACTCTGATGCTCTCATATCGCTTAATTCTCTTATAGCTGCTAATGAAAATGATGCGAAGTGATTGTTCGAGTTATTAGAAACATTTGGAGGTAAAAAGGGGGAAGAGGAGATGTACGTCGAAATAAAGCTAGCAGTCTCATGCACGTCGACATGCTCTTTCCAAAGTTTTACTTTGCTACCCAGTATCGTTGGCGCTTGCGCCGCCATTAATGTAAATGTGAAATGAGAGAATGTGAAAACTACTTTTTGGCGTTATTTTTTCAATATGGTGCCGCAAGCAGTAAAGATACGTGGCAAATTAGAAATTCGGAAAGAGCACATCAAAATCCGTCAAATTAAAAAATAAATAAATACCTGAATTATCCAGGTAAAATTATCAGAATATGGTAGTATGTACTTTAACTATATACTTCAAGCCAACAGGAAGCTTTGCAGTCAACTTTCCGGCTACAACGACTGATCGATCAGCTCCATGGTGCCATATCATTCTCAATTGTCCATAAAGTTAAACGCGTGTTCTTAATCTCAAGGAAGAACTTGTTACAGAAATATCTAATCTAGATTGATTTGTATGACATGTCTAATTTAATAAACAAAAAATAAATAAATCTGTAGTGAAATTTTATTTAATTTTATTTTATTTAATTTTTATTTTATTTTATTTTATGACGTGAATATGTTTATGATTTTATTATTTACTACTTATGTAGATTGACATTATGAATGTTATATTTTAATTAAATAGTTATGATTTATTGTATGATTTTGTTATGCGATGTTATGTATATTTTGTGAAATTTCTATGGGTGCAATTGGCCCGAAATAAATGAATTTTGAATTTGAATTTGAATTTGAAATTGTGGTTATGTAGAATACAACTTTTAAAATTGAATGTACAAGTACAAAACAACACATTCGAACATAAGCATTTGTAATCTTGCTCAATTTAACTTTTATGATATTTTTGAGAGAATATCGAAGATGTTAAAATCAGATTTCAATGCAACAGAATTACATTAAAAAAACATTGCGAACAAAACAAGGCAGGAACAGACCAGAAATTCAAAATGAGCATCCGATGAATGTGATGTTCAGAAATGTTTAAAAAGGCAAACACAGACGCATCAATAGTATGTAAGACAATATTTAAGACAAAACGAAAACAACGCACACTACGCAAAGTAAAAACTCCTTAGAAACAGCAGCCACGTCTTGAAAGTTAAATGAGTTCGCGCGTGCTTCGCATGCCCACAAAAAATCCTCACACCAAATAATCCCAATAAGACGTCATAACTTTTTATTATTATTACCTGTTGTCTTCCGGCCCTGAACTTTAACGCAAACATGTTTTTCGCGAAACAAATACTGGGGCCTTTTAAGGGGTCATGAAAACGAGGACTCCTGCTTCGGATGCTGTCGTAAATGCGACCGAACGAGGTGGAATGGCAGTTACAGCCTTTATGGTGGCCCTTGATCGCCCTGCCCTTACGACCCGAGTCAATATGGTTATTTTTGGGGGCATAAAGGCATCTTAGGGGGCTGAGTTATCGAGTCAGCAAGGAGTGTGCTGTAAAAAGCTGATTGGTCGCTCGTTCGGTTTGTCTTGAGTGGGTTATATCTTCCGTAGACCGACTGTCATTCGTTGTAAATGATCATTGGTAAACATAGCATACTCGTAAAATATCACTGGTTTATTCGATTCATGTGCTAAGCAAGATACAAGATGTTCGACACCTTCGACAGGTGTAGATACCTATTTTATTTATAAAACATTTAAACTTCGCGATTTGAACACATACGATTGATTGATTCGTTTACACGCTGAAAAGATGAAGCAAACTAGCATTACATAAAATTTCTGTGACGCTACTTTACTACTGCGAAAACCGAAATGCCACTCCCGGTCACCCATCCGAAGATTGACCGGACCGTACATTGCTTAACATAGGTGATCTTCGAAAATACCTAGTTAAGCTACGGTACGGTCGCTATAATTCTAGTTTATATTTCATGAATAATTCGAGAAAACAGCGCACACTTCACAGACTGTGCACTAACACCATAATTTAGTAAATACCAGCACGAAAACAAAGCGGCAAGCATGGAGTGAAATACTAAAACTTTCGTGCGCTCACAGAATGCAAACGTTGCAAGTTGCACGAACTAAAATATGTAACATTGTTGCATATATCTTGTAACTACTGGGGAAAATATGTATTTACATACTATAGTACGAGACTGGGATACAGCGAACGTACGTTGGCTCAAAAACTATACGTATCACACTAACGTGTTTTAGGTTTCTGAGAAGATAGATAGATAATTTAGATATTATTATTTTTTATAATTAATTGTACAAATACATATTTTTAACAAGAGAATTATCCAAACATGCAAGTACAAAGCTAGGGATAGAATTTCTTACGGGCCCCAAACTAGGCTAGACCTGTTTTTTGGGCACCCTGCGGCCAGTCAACAATAATACATAGTACGCGACGTTGAATTATGTACACATTGATGTTGTAATATTTGTTATATATAAATATTATTATACATCTATATTATATCATTCTATTCTAGCTTCCTTCAAATAGTTATGGTAAAAGATTCTATTCTAAATTTACCATTATGTTGTCAATTATAAATACTATATACGTAATGTTTTCTAAAGGAAGGAAAATCGTGATGAAACTATAGCTTAGCGTCGGACAAAGGCGCGTTAATCAGTGACACATACACAAGTCGACGTCTTTATATATCGCAGACACATGTATGAAGATACTGTTGTCCTCGTTCGTGACGTCAGTTGGGATTCGAGCGCTTGAGACCCGCAACACTTGTCTCGACTGACAAAGGAATGTGTCGTGCAGGCACACTCCTTCATAAGACAGGGCGAGCGCAGGGAGGTGATTGGTGGGAGGTAGACTATTCGTTCTGTGTGTAATACGCTTAATGTATTATGTGGTAGTATGACACTATCTAATGCCCAGCGGTTAGCTACCAAACAAATCTTTCAAGTACTTTTAAATCCAAGACATGGTCGAATACCTAGACGTTTAAGTTTTATTTTTCCCTATCCATCGCCTCTGCATTAAATTCGTCTACATGGAATGGAATTCTCAATGCTAGAGTGAATACTTATCTTCTAGATCGACGAGTTTCATCCTCGGCCATACCGTCGCTTAACACGAGTTGTTGGTCAATCATAGATCGTATGTAAAAAAAAACACTACACTACACTACACTATTTTTATCAGCTAGTTTCAGAGGTAATTTTAAAACCGACACTAGTTTAATGTTAAAAATAAAAGTAGATAATAAAAGCAAGTCGTTACGTTGCGATAGCGTCGCGCTGAGTGCAGTGCGGACGAGATGCCGTTTAACTAAACTTTACGAGAGCGATCTTTTATAGTTAGTATTAAGTTTAAAAGCGTAAGAAGATAGCTCGCCTAGTAAAAGTTTGTTTTGTTTGTGAGAACCTAACTCCACGGTTTTTACCGACTTCAAAAAGAAGGAGATTAACAATTCGGATGTATTTTTACGTTTGTTATTACTGCATAACTCCATCTCAAAACCGATTTGAAAAAAATCTTTAAAATTTAAGGTTTTAAAATATATTTTGTTTTGTTTGAAATGGTATACTTTCAGATTGGGCCTATAGATATTTGATCAAGATCGGCTCAGTAGTTTGGTTTTTAAAACTTTTTTGAGCAAATTTGAAGTCAGTTTGTCCGTTTTTTAAATATTTAACTTTTGAACAGATTTAAATCTCATTTTTGTAAATTATTTTTTAAAGAAAGTAACTGAAAATTACTAACGTTCATTTTATAAGTAGCATCTAAACGGACTGAGATAATGGAAAACAAACCTACACGAAAAAATAGGCAAGAGATATCCTTTTTTTTAAACGTTGAATTAATTTTACGAGTAAACTTTACGAGTAGGAAAGTTTGTGTTTAAGAGTTTACAAATACAGCTAAATATAGAATGAAAATTCAGCTTGTATGTAGATTGAAACATATTACTTGAATACGCAAATGGGACTGTGGGTTCTGTGGACACATGAAATATGGCCGGCGGCGTGAGGGCGTTACCAAACTATCGTTATAAACAACAACCAGAGCTAATCGCAAAATCTTACTACTTGCATAGTTGATATATTATAAAAAAATAACATAACGAGAACATATGGAGAAATAATTTTATAGTTTAAAAAACTGAAACAAACGACTTCAAAGTACGTTATTTCGTTTACTTGTAATATAGGTAAGGATAATAATTAAACAAGGCGCTCAAGCGTTGAAGTAACTCTATTTTCTCCTTAAACACATTGGATGAGGAGTAAGTACGTTTTACTTTTCAAGCTCAATAAACCCCTCACGATTGTAAACTTTTTAAAATACCTCTATTCACCCGCTCGTTTTTCTTTCAAGAATGACATTTGTCACTGAATGTCAAATGCTTCATCGTCGCAGATTAGAAAATGTGCAGATGTTTATACGAAAAGCCTCAACATGTGACACTTTTGCAAAGAAAAACGTGTCAGTGGAACTCTGCGATTTTATAATCTGACGCACTCACTCAGTAATACAATGAAAATATGTTTACTTTTAGAGGTTATTCAAAAAATAATAAAGCAATGTTTCTAAAATAATTATGGGACCAACTTGGGAGCTTTCTCTATACATCAATTTAAGAAACATAAAAATTGGTTCACGAATGACGGCGTAATTCTTGTACATACGAGTACATAAAAAAAATACGGTACGAATTGATAACCTCCTCCTTTTTCGAAGTCGGTTAAAAATACTCGTGGACAGGCGAGGAGACCCTCCACAGGGTAACTCCAGAGTAAAAAGGTGGCCTCATCTTGAGACCATCATTGAGATAATTTTACAAGTATAGTTTACATAAAATAATCTATTTTCAACGTAGTCGTCGACGTTCGATGTACAATCGTCCTAATTCCATCTAGCGATTCCGTCGAGCGCGCCACATTGCAATATTCAGGGGGAGTTAACGGAACGCGACGAGGGAGCCTTAATGAAGACATACGACCGGTCAAACCTTACCATAGCTGTATGTATTACGTTCATATGGACTATATAGAATTCGACATTTTTTACATATCAAAAAGGTGGTTCTCAATCCGACTTTCTATTATTCTTTTATGTCTACGTTTCCACAATATTTTCACTAGTTGTAAACCGATTTCGAAAACTTTTTTATTATAAAAAAATTGGCCGCTTCAGGGGTAGTTCCATGAAATCATCAACAGCTGTTTAACAAGGTGTAGTAGCCGCAAATATATAAAAATATCGGTCTTCTTGTGATTGAGATGGAGTTAAAAAAACACCTAAAGTGTCTCGTTCGGGTTTCGGAAATCTCACGTGAAATAACGTGTATTTGTCGGACTCTAGGCGTTCGAAACAAGAATGAGAATGAGGCAATAAGATCACATAAAGTCTATGTGCACACACCCCAATAAGATGACATAAAGTCTATGTGCACACACCCCAATAATATCACATAAAGTCTATGTGCACACACCTCAATTTATTCCAAGTTTCCCCTGATTAAAATATTTAGTATATAATCAAAACAGTTATATTTTTTATGATTGACCCACACTAAGTCTTTGATAGATTTCCAAAAAGACCGGTTGGTAACGGCCTGCATCCAGCGTCTTTCTGCTGCTTGTATGAGTTCTTCTGTCCACCTTTTGGCTGGTATTCCTACGCTGCGCTTGCCGATGCACTCCACTCGAAAAAATTTCAAACGCATCGGCCATCATTTATACGTGCTACGTTATATATACCATCATTTATAACTTACAATCTAAAACACAATTGGTACGTCACAACTTTGTAAGTTAAAGTTCCTTTGATACATTAGACTACTTTTCATGGTCGTAAATTGTGGAAAGAGCAGTTAACCACAACACCGCTAGCTTATTATGTAGATTACAGGGCGGGAACGGAGGGCGAGTTAGTGGAGCGAGAAACTGCGGTCGCTCCGAAAGCGAGGATTACCCGAGTCGGGTGTGAGAGTGCATGAAAGGACGCTTCTCCAACTAATTACTAGTTCCGAAGTTTACTAACTTACGACATCCAAGTTGCTGAATTTCCTGTGTGAGTACATTAGACTGTGTACAAGAAAGCTATTTAGAACTATAGCCGCGGGTGACGTCCGTAGATGCTGCGGGGTCGACCTTCGATACACGTCGTAACCAAAGGTTTTGTATTGAAAGCTGATTCGAAATCGACGTGGTGCGTTTTGACCCTATCACGCGGTTAGTTCGTGTTGTCCACTGCACTCGGACGTGTTTGCCTATTATTATGTATTAAGTATACAAATAAAAATGCAGAAGGCGGAATAACTAAAATCGTTGTTTATTATAACGGAAAATATAATATAAATATTAACGTAACAAAATGTGTCACGAACTCGAGTTGGGTTAGATCGCGACTGGTCTCTGTGAATGTGCATGACGGTGCATCGTCGATCGGTTTTTGCTAGCCGTAGTTGCGGGGGTACCTGACGTCAGCGGCGCGTATTGTTTACCTACCCGATGTGTGTAATTATATTTTAAATGTTACTAGAAGTATGAAGGTATTTGTTTACGCATATATTATATTTATTTATTATGAAATATGTTTATGTTGGATGCCAACAGAACTTTTTAATACATTTTTGAATAAACGAGCTAAGCGGGCTAATAGGTCTTTGTGTCGAGTAGCAATATTTACTTTCGTATGTCCGGACATTGGTGTATTAACGCTAAATATAGAAAATATTCTCGTCATTCGAAAGTAACATTTCTTCGCAAAATCTACATTGTTAGGGCAAAACAGGTCAAAAATTATGGAAAAATATTTTATTACATACATAATTTATTACATTTCCATATTTTTCATAACAAGTTTGCAAGAACAGTATTCTATCTATCTCTAAATAAAAAGATTACACTCCCTGCTTCTTCTATCGTGTTGAATGTCGTGTCGTGACGTTGAATATCAACGATATTAAATGCACTACGACGTAGTCATGCTGTGGCGTAGAGAAACTTTTAGGCGTAGAATGCTTTATCAGACTCGGACAAAGAGATAAAACAAATGAAATAAAAGGAGGGAATGTTTTCGAGTGTATATAATATGAAACATAGTAAGTAGATGTGGCCTGTACTTCCTCGGTAGGTTCTTCTTCTTTTTTGTATTGGACCCGCATTAAAGCATTTGCCAGTGTCAAGTATTAGGTTTTTTTTTTAAGTTTCTTGAATAAAACAAGTTGTAAATGTTCTAGTCACAATCTAAGTCACGTATACAGTCAATTTATAAGTCGAGTCCGGTTTCAGTAAAGTGGTGGCGACTTTACTAGAAGCTTCTATGGAGTTTTGCCGACAACGTAAAATCACACGTTCCACTGCTTTATTTCATTTGCCCACACTCACGCACTTTATCGAACACTAAATGAATAAAACACCACCATTTTTATAGCATTATTGTTAAAAATAACACAAGTTTAGGAAAATAAAACAAAGCAACAACACGTTACTAAGACGTTCCCGCCAAAAACTCCCCTCGGTAGGTTTCCCGCCGAGCTTTAACAAAGAGATTTTTAAAAAGAGTGTTTACAAGTACCTCTCCGGGCTATCAAAGCAACAGTAATGTAATGTCACTGATGTTGCAGTTGTCCATAGACAACGATTAACAACAACATTAACAAGTCAACATATGATAGCAGACATACAAAATAAAGCAATATATTTTACTAGTACGCGCAATTGAGTAATTCTTTCTGAGTATCGGTACTCATATCTACACTTGACGAAGAAGATAACTACTAAATTGCATGTTCTTGGACCAGCGGTTTAGACGGTACATGTAGCCAGTACCTACATGTAGCCAGCGAGGTAATGTTGACAGCGTTATGGGCATTTTTGCACCAGGGACGGCACGAGGCGGGCTATTTAATTAGTGACATCATATAATTTTTGAAGGTTATTATTACTATTTTACGATGTAATTAAAATTATCATTCATATTTAGCTAGCCGGTCAGGCACGAATTTAAATGATTATTATTTCGATTTAGCGCTACTCCCTTTCTCTCTCGCAGAGTTGTTTATATGAATCTAGATATACTTTTCCCACTTTTTTCTGTTTTACACAGCAATAAAACATTTTTAGGTGCATGGTTTGAAATGGTTTAAGTACCTCCATAAAGTCCGTTCCCGTCCATCAGGGGATGCGCTCCCGAGGGTCGTAAAGCTCTGGCGCCGTCCATCATCCGCGGCTATTACCTGCTGACTGTTTCTAGGCTACATCCACGTGCAGACGTGCACACGACTGTGGTTGCTGACGGGTTGAATAGCGGAAACGGACTGATTAATGGATGATTTCAATATTCTGACAAAGATAGATAGATAGATAGATAAACTCTTTATTGTACACACCATAAAATTACACAAAGCTGGTTTATCTCTACCATTTCTCTGATGATTGTCTGCATGAAATGAGAAATTTATATTTCTTAATTTTTGGTGGCACTAAATTGCAGGAGTAATTTATTTTGAGGGAAATTGCTTTTCATATAGGCGATGGGCTGACCCCCTGTCACTGCAGTCGAGTATTACACCTTACCTTCTAATACCTGATAACCATCTAATACCTCACCCTCCCATTTAACCCTCTAACCACGGTCAAATGTAACGTCAAACGATATCATGGTCTTTGATGCTCTGTCTACCCCATAATGATAACAAATAAGTTGAAAAACTAAAACCCGACTACTGAAAAATCACGCTCTAAAAAGCATGAAACAAGAAAATAATTCTCATCTAAAATTCTTATGTACAAACTATTCGATACGTATCGTGTATTAAATAAACAACTCACATGTAATAAATGTTTTATTGTATATATTCCATACATATCCATAGTGGTGTTCAGAGGATACCCGTGGTCTCAGGAAAAGAACTAAATGGATAAGAAAGTTTTAACAGTTCCATAGAACTAATGTGAGTGACCGGTATATTTGTAGACAAAATCAATAGTGTTTAAACGCTGCCTGATGCTTTGAATAAATGTACAGACAACAGGACGGGGTCATCATCATCATCATCTCAGCCACAAGAAGTCCACTGCTGGACGTAGGCCTCCCCCATGGATTTCCAGAAAGACCGGTTGGAAGCGGCCTGCATCCAGCGTCTTCCTGCCACTTGTAAGATATCCTCTGTCCACCTTGTGGCTGGTCTTCCTACGCTGCGCTTGCCGGTCCGTGGTCTCCATTCGAGAAATTTTCGGCCCCATCGGCTGTCAGTTCTACGTGCTATGTGCCCTGCCCACTGCCAATTCAACTTGCTTATCCGCTGTGCTGTAACCTTATTTTAAGTTCACTTAAATTGTGATGTGCAATTTAAGTGAACTTAAAACAAGGTTACTTGTGTACTAATCATTATAAGGGTTAACTAATATTAGTTTTTTCTTACTTCTCCAAGTACATTTTTTAAGTCGATCAATTATTATTCGTAAAGCCTGCTTAGCCTTGATAGTTTTTCTTTTAATTTGGTTCTCTAGTAATCTATAGTACTAAGTTTTTGAGCTAAGCCGCGAACGGATAGACATACGGACATGGCGAAACTATAAAAGGGTTCGTAGTTGACTATGGAACCCAAAAAAGTCAAGGTTTTAAAATCTCAGCCTTGGTAGCCTTACAAAAACTTTTTATAATAGTAAAATTCTTTTTTTTCCCTGGGGTTTTATAGGATTATTTTGTATAGTTGGCGTGCTAAGCATTTCAATCACATCTCATGTCTAAACGTCTGTCACTGTGGCATTATAACTCAAGGTATACATATTCTGGAACGGGAACGGGCTCTCAAGTGAAGCTACAGAAACACCGATAGATGTTTGGTGCCAGATTTTCAAGTTGAAAATGGTGGCTAGCCAGCTAGCTCTAGGATAGGGCCTAGGTTAGGAGGAATTAAAATCTAAAATTAAAATTAGAACGAAATAAACGATATTCTATCGGCCAGTATCCAGCTACGAACTAGCGAAGCGAAAGCTAAAGCCGGGCAACTTAAGTCGTTTATATCAGTTTAAGAGAACAGTTTGAGAAATTACGTGGAAGTAATGTAACGGGCGACGACGCGAAAACAATGCTAATAGATGAGGGTAAATCAATCCTTTTTGTAATCTCGTTACTTGAAAACATCAAAGGGGTAAAAGCACTGACCCCGAGTTTTTTATTGAGACTGGACAGATTTCTCCCAAATTTCATATAATTGGAAAAGGCACATATTTTAACACGTTACATTTTTGTACGTAAATTTTAAATGTGTACAGTGGAGTCATGGATGCGACGCAGATGTCACTAGTTTTAGTTTCGTGTATACTCACATGTGCTTACATCGCCAAATTGCAGTAATTCTTCATAGTCAAAACTATAGATTATTCGCCCTTGGTAAATACTTTATGTCTACATTTATTTTCATACACGATAGGTTTTCGCTCGACTGCCAACTCACCTGATATAAAGCGATGTTGCGGTATACAGTGGCGAGCAAAGAAACATCGTTGTTGCACAAAATTCGACCCTGATTCGTCTACTGAATACTGAATTTTCTTCGAACATAAGTCAGCAAATGACGTCAATTTCAATTCGTATTCTTCTCGAGTTGCACGCGAAAGCAATTTACATGGAAACATGATTAATTAAAAAGATTTCTAAGGCCGTAAATAGGGTAATAAAGCACCAGCCGGCTTCGGCCCAGGACAGAGGGCCGAGGGGCGGAGTGCGAGGGAGGAAGAATCGTGGAGACGAGAGATAAACAATTATCGTTAGGGGGCATTCAAAGTGCTGCTACGGAGAACAAAATCTCCGCTGCGAAATGTCACTTCTAAATATTTCAGACAAGTTTAATGACACGTCGCATTTCAAATCGGTAATCTGTTTCCATAGAGGTACTATTACATTTACCTTACGTCTACATCAAGCTATAGAGAAGAGTTAAATAGTTGCATGACGTCCGAAAACCGGAATCAGCACCAATCTTCTTTGCCTTACCAAATATAACACTCAATACACAGAGCTGATTTTAACTTACTTCTTTAAGCAAGAAGTAAGATAGTTGAAGATAGCGACACAAGGTCGAATGGAATGCAATAAGTGGACTTACGCACTCCAAGGCGGTTATAGGAGCGGGTGCCAAATGGCACAAAAGAATATGCAACTATACCAGAACACAGGCAAGAACTCTAATGGGAGCAATGACCGGACACTACGAGAATAAATGTCATCTATTCAAAATGAGACTTGCTGAAAGCCCACAATGCAGGGCTTGCGGAGAAACTGAGGAGTCAATAAAACACATATTGTGTAGTTGCGACTCAATGGCAAGCAAGCGACAAGACTTTCTTTGGATCGGCTTACCCTGAACTGGAGGAGTATAGGCACTTCGAACCAGGTAGTATTCTGAGGTTAATGCAGTCCTTCTTTGGAATACCGGTTGTGGATGTGTAAGTAAGGTTGGGGTAAGTACAAAAGGGCCCAATGGCTCGAAGTGCTTCCGAGTATCGGACCCCTATTAAGATAAGATAAGATAGTTGATAAAAACTCGATACACAGCTTAATTAAACCGGTATTTTGTAGAATACACTACGGCGAGTTTACTACGCAAGAACTACACGACCTAATTAAGCCATCACCATTCTACAATTTAATCACTACATACTAAAATTAAGAAACATCCTTTTTGCGGTGGGCATACCGTTCAGACGCACCGAGCGTTTCAGTTCCACTCTCCTACGAGAACAGATGTTTTGAATGCTCTCCTGGCGTCTGTCTTCCCAACCCCGTGTTTTAAATGAATAGTGAATATGTATCTCTAAAGCAAGCATGCCACATCTTCGTCATCATCAACGGTATATTTTACTTTGTTTGACATACTTTTTTACATTTGAAATGACATTGTATTTTATATAATGAATATTTTGTAATCCTCAGACATGAATTGTTTATGAATATTTTTTGTATGTTGTGACATAAATGTAATTGGTCTTTTCTTCGAAAAACTAATTTGAATCATCTCTTCCTACCAAATGATATTAAGGTCAAACGCAGGCCTAGTTTCTTGCAAAAAAATCTATTCTTACGCTCAATTTCATTATATATGAATGAATAGTAAGACAAATATAACTCTCTGAGGATTCGAGACTCGTCTAGGCAGTTACGTAAGATAGGCTTAGGAGTTCTGAGCTAGAACCGGCCGAGTGGACGGGTCGGCGCCGCCGCCCGCCTAGAGCCCTGGCGTGGCGCGTGGGTGGAGGCGGTAACTTATTTTATCGCCTCTGCTTATGGATTTTTATTATTTTCCTACCCTGTTATTGGAAGAGATTTCGATGAAATAAGCGTTGTGAATAAATAAATATTGGAATTTGGTATAAAGTAGATTAGATAGATAGATTAGAAAGTAGATTTAGACCATTTAGACTGCCGGACCATCACCACTTTTGAATGATGGAAAAGAGCAAAGAAATAACTATTATCATTATCATTTTTCTATCAGAAGTTTTCTACATCGATAAATATAAATCGTAAAACATGTTTGTGTCGCTTTGCCTAGGGGCAAAATTACCAGTATAACTCCACTCAAAGTGTCTACAAGGTGCCAGCACTTCTCCGGGTTATCAAAGCAACAGCGAAGCCACTGATGTTGCAGTTGTCAATAGGCGACGGTTAATGCTAACCATAAAGCGCGCCGTCTGAATATAAAAACTGTAGAAGTCAGAAATTTTAAATACAAAGAATGATAAAGATTTATGAAATTTTGCGTCGAGAAATGATAATATTATTCTATCAAACAACCCTAATTTTGTAATTATGTTTCACCTTTTCGTTGTACACATTTTTATTGTACATTGTACATTTGCTATAAATAAAATATAGGTATATATTTTATTTGGTCGCTCGATAATAAAACACCCAGGAGTATCTTAGCAAACCTATCCACTATCAAATATTACGCTCTCTGCCGTAAATGCCTAAAAAGGCCTGCGTCATTTTTCTAGTGCTGACGTCACAGCTATCTTTCCATCCATCCTGGGGGGCTGTCGAAGCTCGAGAACCCCCCCACAGTCAGTGAATAATTCAGCCCCAGAGTGTTTACTGTAGCCGAGAGGTTGGCAAACCACAAAGTTCCTATTCATGATTCGGATGCCGTTTTATAGATTTTCAAAGCTCTCTTGTAGCCAATTGACTTATTAGAGTGATATGAATTTTATTGAGGGAATTTAGTAGAATAGATGTATTATATAATATTTATTCTACAAAATAATAATAAAGAAATGTCAGAGGTAGAACATCAAAATTATGTGCTTCTAAGTGAAGGGCAAACAAGTATATATTTATTTCTAACCACACCTCGTACATCATCAAAATTGATCAACACATTTGAAATAAAAATATACATACACACAACTTACGAATTGGTATCTTACTTAAAAAAATACAGCTCTTCTTGAACAATTGGATAAATAAAGTCTACGTGACTTCGTTTACGTGCTACGATATGACATGACGTAAGCGCAATAGCGCACTGTGGGACGGCGACTGACGGCGTTGATGCGTTTGTCGTTTCGTAGCGTAACTACGCCGTAGCGCATTTACGACATGTCGTAGAGCGTCTACACCGAGGCGAAATTCATGTTATGTAACATTCATACACTTTCATGCGATAGTCATTTAATTTATTTATAGCTCAATAACAGTTTATTAAAAAAAAACTGTAAAAACTGTACACGCCGAATAGCATTTTGTGACTGTGCCAGTCACTAACACCGGTTATGACTCTATGGCCATTGGCCGTATAACGTCAATGGCAATGTTAAACCATACGGGTTTGACATTGCACTGTACGGATTTAACTTCAAAATCTAATTCTCATTTTCAATTTTTTTACAAATTATTTAACGGAATGTACTTAGCGTATTTTTTTAGCGTAAAAACAAACGCAAACATTGATTAAACACTCATATCTCAAGAGGATAAATGTATTGTCACAAACTTACAAACGTTACTTACGTCTAACAAACGTTAGAATTCCAATTTTTAGCAGTAGACGAAGCACTTACGATCAGGCTAGTAACCAAGGTGCAGGGCGATCGCTGCCATGACCATCGGAACACTTGAATTAATAATTACGGATGCATAAACAAACAACAATTGCAGTGTTATAACAGTTCCCGAATATCCATCAAAACGTCCATTATACAATGTTAAAGCGCTATTGCTAGCGGCGCGGCGGAACAGTGTCAAAGGCGGCGACGGACACAGAGAGCCTCTCAAAGCGACGCCGACTAATTGCCCACACTACTGCACCTCGCAACACGCGCCGCTCTCCTGAAAACTATGCTATTTGAACCGAAAATTGATATGACTAGAGAAATCAACTCTTTAGCGTGCCCATCATGATAGACATGGATTTGATCGTTACAAAAAGACGTACATCAGAAAACAAAACATAAATATGATAGAGGTCAAATAAGCTGATTTTGTGATGTCAGTGAAGGAAAATGTTATTAGTTTGGACCAGTAGAACTATAGCCGCTAAATAGTAGGATAACTAGTAAAAAGTCACGGGAAATAGTTCACGGCACGGTGTGGTGATAAAGTATACAAAGATTTACAGCCAATTTAGTTCACACCAGATTGTTTAAGCATACACAGTCACATGACATCATCAGGTGAAATAAAAGTGAAAGAACTATTTAAACCCGTTTACGCTCTATACATGAAAGAACTGCATATTCTTCTTTTAGGCTTCCATGCTACGAATTCGAAAGCCTATTTGTGAGGCTACGGTACACCGTAACCGTAGCCGTTTAAGTGTAGGACAGACAGACATACATGTGTTTGTTCTACACTTAAACGGGTGTATCTTTTGAATGGTAATATATATCTCAAGATTGTAGGGTTTACTTTGATGTAAATCTACAAATACCAAAAATTGGTCAAGTGCAAGACCAACTAGCGTAAATATTTTTTGAAAAAAGTGGAAAATTATTGTGCGAGAACTGTGATAAACCTCCTTATTAATTCCACAAAAAAAAAATACAAGGGAACATGTCATTGACAGCTGGTGTCATGTGACATTAAACTTAAAATAGAGTAAGACGTGGCGTTAAAATGGCTTTGTATAAATAAAATAGGTCTGGAGGTAACACTTACTTATTTGACCTTGATATACTCGTAGTATGTGGAACGCCTAGCATTTCAGGCAATTCCTACTGTAGAAAATATGTGAAGTTAGAAAGATTCCTAGATATCAAGCACATTTTTTTTATATATACATTATAGATCTACGATTGACCACCAACTCGCCTGATGTTAAACGACGGTGTGGCCGAGGATGAAATCGTTGAGTAATTAGCCCTGATAGTACGGAAGCCTCGGTGTGCGAGTGAAACTCGTACAATGTCGGATTTATTGCGACAACGTGTCAACCGTATAACAAAGTAGCATAATTCTACTATGGAAACTAACGTGGTTTTCACACATTTTAAATAAAAACAACGGGTCACTCACGTCTGTGAGCCGAATGCGGTTGAAACTATAGTCGGATTTTTCGACTCAAAACAGACGTAAGTAGCATAACACTGTAGCAATAAAAATCAAAGTACTAAGTAAAGTAGCAATGAACGCGTCTTTTCAGTTTCCGTCGAGTATCGTAAACGCGTAGATCTCCCGTTTGACGTTTATATGATTGAACTGCCAATATTATGAGCTACTGAATCTTGCGGGGGCGAGAAAATAAATAATACATCATGCCGATAAGTATGGAAATTTGGCTCTCCGCCGTATTTTTATCTTTATGAAGACGGAATTGAAGTTATATTTAGTAAAGATAAATATAACTTGGCGAAGTTACGACAGAACACGAATTTGATTCCGGATCGAAAGTTCCGGAAAACTCGGTTTCAAACCTCAAGAAAGGATATTCTTTCCTATGTCGTTTTGAAATTATTTGGGTATTATAACTTTTCCATTCTGGACTGGAAGAGAAAGAAAGACATGGAAAGTACTAGTTCTCTTCCCGGGCATACTGTAGAAGTCAGTTAAGGGACTTGAGGGAAATTGGCATTTATGCAGGCGATAAGTTAACGCTCTGTCACTGCATGCCAATATTACATCTTACCCTCTAATCCCCTTTAACCCTCTAATATCGTCCCTTTCAGTTAACCCTCTAACCACGGTCAAATGTGGCGTCAAACGGCCTCACGGTCCTTGCCGCTAGCTTCATGTAAAAGAAGACATTGTGGTATGACAGTTTTTAATATTTTCGAAGATAATCTACCAACTCGCATTTGGCCAGCGTTGATTATAAGGTTTTCCTTTCTCACAATAAAAAGAGGCATGTGTTTAGTACAAGGAGATTTTAAAATATAGCCGTGTTCCGAATCCGGAAATATAGATATGTATTTTGGTAGATTTTTCCATATCAAAACTGCAAAAGACTTACTCTTTTTTTATACTCTGTGGTGATGTCAGTCATATGTGAACGTGTGTAAGAATCAAATCTTATGTAACATCCGCAGTCTGTATTACTTACCTGAAACAAAGAAAGAACACAATGAAACTTACATCGTTACAGACTTATTTTTATGCGTTCGAATTATATTTATAGCGACTTATTTTATTAGTGGAAACTGCAAAATTCGATTCCACTTTTATTGTACACATTTCTGAATTGTGAAATACGCAACCTGAGTGGATTTCTCCACTAATGTAGGTAATCTTGGAACAAGAACAAGTTTTCTTCTAGGTAAGCGCATTCCACCGTGGACCACAGCGTCGCTCAACGTCAGGCGAGTTAACGGTCATGAAATTATTTTTTTACAGTGGGACTCTAGTAGAGTCAGCCCAAGGAAGTACCCTTGCCAATTATTTAACTAGCAAGCAGTAACGTGAAACGTTGCATGAAGAACCAGAAATCTCTGCAAACCATTGTATTTCTAAAATGATTTCCTTGCTTTCTTATTATTACTAGTATAACTAATGTTGCAAAACGCGAACAACCCGCCGCATTAATCCAACTCATTAATATAGGAGGGGGACGGTTGCAGAGGGAGGGGGACAATAAAACGGATCGTTATATGACGCACGGGCGCTACAAAAGCAATGAATCTTAAACCTACATGTCGCTGGACCCGCAACAACTTTAAAATATATGAAAACTTTCCGATAACTATTGCGGGGATGGAAGCGAAGATCTTTTAACGACATACATATTTTGTTCGAACTATGATTAGTTTTCGTAATATCTTTTATAACCATTTACAACTATGTTTACGCTCTTAACCCGGCGTCATGGGATTGGAAAATAATTACACGGACATTGGGGTGGGTCATCATGACACGTGAATTTAAAATGTTTTAATTCAGTAGTTTTAAAAGAAATTAATAATATATATATTAATAGATATAATATCAAATATCCAAACAAAACTCACCCTGTGGTGTATCGTTATTACCGAGTAAGGTCTACTGCTCGCAATGGAACTACTAAATATATACACGCATAAAATTTAAGCACATTACTCCTGAGTATACTTCCGTCGTACAAATTCGTAAGATATCTCGTCCAGTAATACTTATAAGTCGTATGGTCGAATATAGGTCGAGCGAGCGCACGTATCTAGGCTCCGCGATGAATGGGACTCGTATTGATTGGGAACACGGTCAAATGTTATAATATACATACGGATTGATGATTCATGGGGAAAGCTTTCCCGCTTACATAATCATATCTCAATGTTGGGAGATTGATTAATATATTTCGATCAATCGTACTTTGGACAATAAAATAATACATACCTTTAAACGAGCTTTATATATATATAATCTGAATCTCGGAAACGGCTCCGACGATTTTAATAAAATTTGGTTTGTAGGTAGATTAGGGGACGATAAATCGATCTTGCTAGGTTTAATTTTTAGTGAACCCGGGTTCGCTCGTATTTTCAGACATAAAAAGCCGAGTGGAGTTCGGTCGCCCAGGTACTAATACAATACTAATACAAATTTAAATAGCATGCGAATAATAAAATAAAATCTAATTTAAAGCAATATTTTTATTGATTTTGTTAATAACATGGTAATTGTTTTCGATGACAAAAATAATTATAATATAATAAAAGTAATTTAAGAAAATTAAATCGACTTCATAATAATAATCTTGTGTAGATCTTGGAACAGTTTTTATTTCTCCCTTTTCAGTTAATTGGACTATTTTGAAGTCGATTTAATTTTCTTAAATTACTTTTATTTATTCACTTTTATTGGTATTTTCTAGTTTTGTTTGAAACTAAAAATTGTATGCACCGAAGTTCACTGGGTAAATTCTTTTAATATTCAAACACGCTTCACTACTATTGTAACACCAAATTTTTAGGATAAAAAGTATGCCAGATCTTTTTAAGTAGCATGAGTAATAAACCTACAAAATTTCCTTCAAATCCGCCCCAATACCCAGTTTGAATTGGGTCGATGAAACGTTCATATCTTAAAATCTGATATGTCCATATCTTGAAAGTACTGAACCGATTTTGATAAAACTTACACTGTTCCCTAATCTGGGCGATACTTTTATACAATAAGAAAATAATTATTTCAATCTAGTTTCGGCGTAATACGTGGACACACATACATATACACATACCTTCAATATTGTTGGTTGTGACGTCACAGCGAACACACTAAGTATTAAGAATTTCTGCGTACACGCACACACACGATCGGCTTTTGATGGTTCGCTGCATGCTCGGAGCAAACATATCGATCGTCTGAGAAACCGACTCATTCGCACTCGGGAAGCGTATTCCAGGATTACGTCACAATATGACGATAGACCAGTCCCATTCTCATTTCCATCACATCACAATTTATTTACTTCCGTAAATAACAATATACGGAAGTATATTGCGGATATCACAAAATTTAATAATATTGTTATACAGAAACGAAGTAAACGTTCAAATATATACGATCAACATTCATGAGAATCATGAATATGATAAACAAGATATATTATCATATGAAAAACAAAACATCCAACTGCCAAATGTAGTTTGTAACTTGTAACATTCAGGAGCTAAAGACGAATTGAAAGACACCTGCATGACAGTATCTGTGAAGCTGTTTAGACAAGTTTTTTTTTTTTCATTTGTTTGTTTACTTAGGGACTTCAAAAATGAAAAAGATTCTACATTCGACTGCATGTTATGAATGTTTTGTTCTATAAGAAGTGATAACTTCTTATAGGAGGGTTAACCGCTTCGTTACGTAACGCGTAACGGAAGCGGTTTACAGGGTAACGCGTTACGGCGCCAGTCTGTCTGGCTAGATTAGTTTAAAGTATCACTTCTGTCGGGCGTCTCAAGACGCACATGTTTTTTTTCCTATGTTTTTCATCGATTTCTCCGTCATTTTTGAAGTCATATATATATAGCGTCAAATATATATAGCCAAATAGTTTGGCATACGCAATATACAAGTAACGAAGTTTATAGTATACGCGTAAGCAAATACAAGATTGAGGGCGTAAACTAAGTGGGGCCGTGATTTCGTGACGGCATGAAAGAGAGTCAAGCCATTCTCCGTCACGGCATATGAGTTAAATTCACTGCCAACGCGTGATAATAGATATTTAACATCAGTAAAAACTTTATTTTTATTACACTATTCAGGAATAGGGTAAATAGCAACTAAGCAACCACAGAAAATTCTAGACCAAAATAACACAACACGAAAAGAAGGACCAGATCGAACGATTTACGGACATTTCTTATTTTCTCACAGAGCGTCGGACGATATTTTGCTCCTTTCAATAAATCCTCTATAGGATCTAGTTTTTCTCGCTATTTCTAGACGCTACTTATTTATGATACACTACTTAACTAGTTATCCTGTTCAGTTTTTATAGGATTTCCGAGAATAGCGTAGTTTTACTCAGATTTGCTCTAATGTACGTGGTATTTCAGATCAATAAAAATCTAATATTAGAAATTTAATATTAGTATTTAGTTTTCAAGCTTCCTTACTAAGGGTGCGAGATAAGCTTGCGTAAATAATTAAAACAAATGGGAAATTACTGTGCGAGAACTGCGAGATAAAACTCCTTATCCGATTCCACAAAAAAGAATCGTAAAATGACAAGTGAACGATTCATTGACAGTGACACATCATGTGACATAAACTTAAATTAGAGTAAGCGGCAGTGATAAAATCTCTTTGGATATAGAAAATAGGTCTGTAACAATTACTTATTTGATCTTGATAATGTAAGTGAACGCCTAGCATTTCATACTGTAGAAAATATATGTAGTTACAAAAATTCTTAGATATAAAGCACATCTTGTTGAGTAAATATATTGTGTTCATGTAAATATATTATGTCAAGCGTGACAGTACGGAAGCCTCAGTGTACGAGTAAAACTCGTACTTTGCTATGTGTACTCGTATTTATTTATTTATTGTATTTTATCATCGACTAGCCGAACTTGACACACATTGCTCTGACAATTTGGTCACTCGAGAGTTACGTCTTCCGCTTCATTAAAATAATACCTTAATTTCAGAATTTACAACGAGCTCTTTATTTATAAAAATAAAGCATTTCCACATTTTTTTCCGAATTTTCTGGGCAACTATTCTATATTTTGTGTTCTCTAAAATAGTAGATTGGACATCTTGGACATAATTTATCTTTTGGCGGAGAGTCACAAAAGAAAGAAATTACCCGACGCATACAACTAGGCTGGGCCGCATTCAAAAAGCTGGAAGATATTTTTAAATCTTCTAAAATACCGCAAAGTCTCAAAACCCGAGTCTATAATCAATGTGTACTGCCTACCCTTACTTACGGGCCGAAACGTGGGCGCTCACTGAAGATCTTATGCACAAGATTAGAGTAGCTAAACGTGCCATGGAGCGCACCATGTTAAGTATCTCCTTAGTAGACCGAATCCCTAATAAAGAGATCCGACGTCGAACACGTGTGGTTGATGTCGGTCGAAGAATTACAGAACTCAAATGGCAGGACATATTGCAAGACGAGTAGATGGCCGGTGGACGAAGGCGGTCACAGAATGGTGGCCCAGAGGAGCGACAAGACCAGCAGGCAGACCACCAGCCAGATGGAGAGACGATATCGTCAAGTCAGAGGTCAAGAGCTGGATGAGATCAGCGCAGGACCGGAAAGAATGGTGTGATAAAGAGACCTATGTCCAGCAGTTCATCGATAAGGGCTGAAATGATAATGATGACAATAGTAGATTGTTATACAAGGGGCTAAAAAGACCCATTGTAACGAGGTAGATTTTTACGTAGAAACCGAGTTACAATGGGTTTTTAGCGTCGTGTGTTACACTCTACTTTTCACTACGATTGCGAGAAAATAAAATAATTCAAAGTTTATTTAATTAAAAATGATATGTACAATTTGTACAATTCTGGATGTTTAACGAGATGTTTGTAAAGAGAATGTAAATATATTCCAAAGAGATTATTCTACTTTTGAATAAAGACTGTTTCGTGTATGTAGGCTCTTTGGTAACAGATAAAAATTAAAAAAAAAATACTTTATCCCCTAGAGCTTAAAATGCTATTTTTCCCCTCTTTAGTACGCGACAATGACGGACTTTTTAAGCAAGAGGAGTGAAAACATTATTAAACTATTGTAGCATTTTTTTTTGTAAGTGGGACACAATCGGGTTTCAGTTTTTCAAGCTATAGCCTGTACGTGCTTCAAGTTATGCTATATTTTTTTTTTTTGAATTAACAAAATGCATGTGATAAAAATCGTCGACCCGTTCCGATGTTTTCGTTTTCAGTATACATACATCTAAATTTTAAAACGCCACACGTCAAATTAACCAAATCCGGTAATGTTCGTTGGACGCGCAAAATAAATGGCTATTCTAGGCTACTGCGCCATCATTCATCGTTACGAGAACAAGTTAAACCATTGTTCGGAACGCGATAGTGCCGTCCCACTCGCACGCATGGCCGGAATACCTTGTGCAAACGGGACGGTGAAACTCCAAAATGGACATCCATGATAAGCCCTGGTCATCATAAATCTATGTGAATATTACAAGGCTTTGTATTAGTAGCTAAATTGTAATTAAGGATTTGGATATTTGATCGGTAGAGTGAATCGAACGAAGGTCTCGGCGTTAATTAGCAAAATAATTAAAAAAAAAAAAAAAAAACTTTTGTCCAGATGTTTGTTGTCAAGTCGAATTGAGATGTTTTCGACTGTTTTTTTTTAAATATTTTTGTTACGCGATTGCTTCATCAATTATGAATTGATTGTACTGATTCTTTTTTTATTTGGTAGGTCATACTTCAGACATGGTCCCTTATAATTTTTTATCAAAATCGGTACAGTACTTCGGTTGTTAAAACAAAATAACTGAAAAAAATACCAAGTAAGCGAAATTCCGTCTATTAAAGTCGGTTGTTTCAGTTTTTTAAACTATAATTATTTGAATATAAATTTCCGCAGAGCAACGCCTGAATCAACAGTAACTCAATATCCCGCGACGAGTCTCGAGCAAACCTCACAATACAAATAAGAAAGTCAAAAAGTCAAAAGCCTAAACTACACCCGCTGTTGGTTCACTCCCCCCCCCCCCCCCCCTCTAAGTTCCATACGGCCCATTGAGCAATAATATCCACACAAAGCGGCCGCCTCACTCCTGACAATGCTAACGGAGTGAAAAAATCATGATCCCACAAATACGGCATTCATAAACTAGTACCTATATAGTACTAGTTCTACGAACAGTAAACTTCGTGAGCACAAACTTTTGCAAATTTACATGTTGAAGAAAAGTCTGTGCTCGCGTGGTCTACTGCTCATATTCGACATTCTTGCTTACAATGGGTATGTAAAGAAAAATGTAACATATGCTGATTCCAAAACCATTTCGAGATTTTATGTATCTAAACCATATTTCTTTACTTTGGGATATTTTTAAGAAAATGTAAAATATAATTGACCTTCAGATGACCTCTAAATAACGACACATAACCATCTTTTTAATTGTACTTACCTAAAATAATTTAAAAAAGGTGACACTGACAGCACAGCATTGGATACATATTTGACTAAATGCATGGAAACTAAAATAATCACTAATTTTTTTTAGATATATATTGACTGTAGCTTTGAGAATTCCAAGATTGTATCTCTTAGGGAACAGAATATGTGGCAGGAAGTTCCACTCCTGTGTAGTACGCATCAAGAATATAGACAGAAATCGTTGTGTATGAATTTTAGGCATTACAAATTGATGGTAATGTGACGACTTTCTGCTTGTCCTGTAGTGAAATGGGGATGGTGGAACACAAAGACACAGACATACAGATACACTCATCAAACTAATAACACCCCTCTTTTGGGATTAAAAATAGCCTATAATAAAATCAATAGGCACACACGAATCTAATGTAAGAAAATTAGATACATCAAAATCGGTCAAGCTGTTTATACATATATTGTATATCTAATATAGAATGAAAAACAATAAATATTGGTGGACATTTCACACAACACCATCTAGCCAAAACAAAGCAAAGCTTATACTATGGGAACTAGATGGCTAATATAATACATATATACTTTTATGTAAATATATACTTACAGTCTTACACAGACCAAACATCATACTCATCACACAAAATGTTTGTCCTGAGTGGATATATAACCCACGACCTACGGCTTACCAAGCAGACATACTACCCACTGAGCTGGGAGGACAGTCAAACATGCACACTTAAATAGGCAAAAAACTACGGGTTGCACTCCGGGAGTGCCGGCAGAAGTGAAAACTAAAAAATAAAATAGCAAAAAGACTGACTCGTGAAGGATTTGAACCTCCGCCCTCCGATTGACAAATTGAAACTTATATCGATGCTCTAACTTATTTATTTATTTATTTATTTATTTATTTATTTATTTATTTATTTATTTAGATACGCCAACAGTGAACATATTATACATTCTTAATTTTCTAGTTCGTTCATACATAGGTCTGATATGATCACCTATTACAGGCATATACAACTTTCATAATAACAATGGTTACACTATTGCTACATTAGTTAAAATAAGTTTATTCATTATATATAAATCTAAGAGCCAAATCAAAAAGTGATAAAATCAAAGAACAAAAATTTTAAAAAAATCAGTCCAGTTTACAAAGAGACTTTACCAGTTTGTTTTTAAAAACATACAGTTTATCATTGAAGATGTCGAGATCATCCAACGATACGTTAAATTCATTATAAGTGCGACATAATCTTTGTGTAGGTGAGTTGACAGCCAAATTGGTTCTAGCAGTTTGCCGACATCCCATTATTCGTGTAATCCTGTGTCTAGGATAGCGACAAGGTACATGTAAAGATAATTCTTCTAAGATAGATGGACAGTCGGAAAATCCATGGATCGCTTTATGAAGAAATGTCAGATCACGGATCTTTCGTCTATCACGCAAAGTGTGCATCTTAAAAAAACTCAAACGATTCTCATATGGACTTCTGTGGGAAATGCCTTGGCTCGAGAAAGCCAATGATCTTGTAAAAGCACGTTGGATGCCTTCGATGCGCTGAGAATGCACCACATAAAATGGATTCCACACTACACTCGCATACTCCAGACAGCTGCGCACCATCGAGTTATACAGTATAATTTTTGTAAGAGGAAATCTGAAGCTTTTAGTGTTACGCCTAATAAAACCTAGCAACTGTGCAGCTTTTTTCACGATTAGATCAATGTGAGATTTAAAGGACAGTTTGCTATCAATAATTACTCCTAAGTCTCGCATCTCATTCACCTCCTGCAGAGTAGCTCCATTCAACATGTAATTGGTGTCAATAGGTTTTTTCTTACGGGTGTATTTAATATAAAAACATTTTTGAGCATTGAGATGCATCCTATTTTCATTACACCATATATTTATACCTTCAATGTCGCTTTGAATAAGATTGCCGTCCGCTTTGGTGTCTACAACTCTATAAATTTTAAGGTCATCGGCAAACATTTTGAATTTGCAATGTTTTATATGATTAGTAATATCATTAATAAATATCGAAAAGAGTATAGGGCCCAGGTGCGATCCCTGTGGTACGCCAGACTCAGCAAGAAATATATAGGACTCAAAGCCATCAATGAAGACTACTTGTTCCCTTCTACATAGATAGGACTGAAACCATTTTAAAAAGGATCCATAAATTCCAGCTCTTTCCAACTTCTCTAATAACAATGGGTGGCTAACTTTATCAAAGGCACTACTAAAATCGGTGTACACAGCATCGACCTGACGCCCCCCATCAACTTCTTTTGACACTTCGGATACAAAAGTTACTAAATTTGTCTCAACAGATCGACCTTTCTTAAATCCATGTTGATGCTCAGACAGGAGGTGACTAAGATGGCGAGACAGTATTGGACTTACTAGAGCTTCAAATAATTTGGAAAAACAAGACAAAATGGAAATCGGCCTGTAGTTTTTAACATTATCCTCATTCCCTTTTTTAAGTAACGGAATAATCTTGGCCTTTTTCCATTCGTCGGGAAATTCACCAACATTTAGAGAGCTATTAATGATTATGGTCAATGGCAGAGCCAAAGCGGAACCGCAACGTTTGACAAATAGTGGTGGGATACCGTCAGGACCCGGACCTTTAAGGATATCTAATTTTTTAATTCTATTAACAACTTCACGCTCTGTGAATTTTACGATGCCAATACAATTAGGAGTAATAGTGGGCAAGACCTCATGAGAACGCATCCGATCATGAATATGAGGGGTAAATGCTTGTGAAAAATTCTCAGCAAATAGGTTGGCTATTTCTTGACCAGACTTAGCCATTTTTTCATTTAAATGCATCTCAGCGGGAAATGAAGAGCGTTCCTTACGCTTGTCTTTAACGTACTTCCAGAAGTCCCTAGGATTTTTCGCTATACTATCCTCAGTTTTCCTCAAGTATTCCGTATACAGACTATTAGATAATTTATGTACTCGTTCCCTCAAAATATTGAATTCGAGGAGATCACGGGGATTTTTGTATTTATGGTACTTTATTCTTATTTTATTTTTCTCAGTAAGTAATTTAACTAAGTTTTTATTAAACCATGGAGGGAATCGTTTTTTATTAAATTTGTGCTTTGGAACATATTTATCGATCAAACTCTTGAGAATACTATAAAATATCGACGTCTTTTCATTCACTGAAGTATATTCATGAAATTCTTTATGCCATTCAACATTATTAAGCTCCATTGTAATACTCTCAAAATCAGCTCTATAAAAATTAAGTTCAGAGGAAACCTGAGGACGGAGATACCTAGGTTCACTATTAGGTAAAGTACATAATATGGGAGGATGTTTACGGTCAAGTTTGCTTATGTAATCTAAAGGTTCACTCAAAGAAATTCCATTCAACGTGCTTATTACTAGATCTAATGTTCTGTTATCTTCATTACGGGAATTATTAAACTGATACATGTTACAGATAGAGATAAAGTCAACTAATGCATTTCCGAAAGAATTACCATAATTAGTAGGTTTTGTAAAATTTTCGTATTTGACCCATTCTATAAACGGCAAGTTAAAATCTCCCACTATCACAACTTCATCGACCTGATTTATATAATTGATAGCGTTATCAAGGAATGCTTTCAAGACATCAAACTTTGCAGGAGAGGGGATGTAAACTACACAAATTGCAACTTTTTTAATTTTGGTCCCAATTTTCATTTGTACCACGACCCAAATATCCTCTGAACTGGATTCCCAACTTTGCATCCGATTCGACTCATACTTGCGAGAGATAGCTAACATAACTCCTCCTCCATCACGTTTAGCAGTACGAGAACCAGGACAACACATACGGTCGCGCCGATACACAGCATAACGAGAATCAATAATTTCACCGCTGTTCACAGTTTCATTGAGCCAAGTCTCAGAGAAGGCCAAAAAATCATAAGAGCTCTGAAGGACATTACTAAAAATCGTATCTGTCTTTGTTCTCATACCACGTACATTTTGGTAATAAAGAGTAGCCATTTAGAAACAAATAACACCAGAATCAATGCATAAAAAATAACATAACTAGACTGTGCATTATCAACGTATCATCGAGAAAAATTTATTGTCCATTGAGCGTATCTGGAGAGCGGAGCTGTTCTCGTCTTTTCTAGTGTATATGCGACCATCTCGAACCCAGACGAACTTATAAGCTAATTCTTTCGCCTTCTTGCGGACAGCCGCATGAAGAGCTTTGTTAGCAGGACTTAGGTGTTCGGATACAAACACCGGGACGCAGTTCCCTCCAATACCAAGGTGATGAGAATTCAGTTTATTCGTAGCGTTCTGCTTATTAAACCTCTGAACTCCGGCAAGCAGACTGTCCCGAATAAGTCGCGTCCGCAGCTTCACTATTATTGTGCGTGGTCTATCGCTATCCTTATTCTGCTTTGCCACTCTAGATGCATGAACAATCTCCACGTCGGTGAGAGGACAATCCACAGTATTCGCCAGTTGTTCTGCTATTCTAACCACATTTTCAGATCTGCTCTCAGGGATTCCATTAACTTCTATATTACACTCGCGCTGATGCTGTTCTATAAGATTTAACCTACTGGTTACATCCTTCTCCAAGTCATAAACCCTAGCCTGTAGCTCTTTATTGCTTTTCTGAAGTTGTTCAACAATGGCCACCTTTTCTTCCAGGATTTTCTTAAGGTCCTCGTAACAAGAGTTAAAAAATATCAAAGATTGTTCAAATGACGACACTTTTTCACCGATAGCATGCAGCTCGACAATAACATTTCCAAGTGCCGATTTTATTTCCTCTCTGACAATTGAACGCAAGTCTGTGCTGCAACTGCTGGAATCCTCGTCCGGAATGTCATCAGATGATTTGCGGCGAGGCTTGGTCTTCAAAACATTGCGTATAGTTACGTTCGATTCGCCTGATGCATGCGATGTCGGGCGTATAGGCTTATTCGTATTACCCGATTTAGGCAGCTTACTCAAGCAAGTAGGACATTTCCAGGCCTTCATCCTCTCAGGGGATAACTTGCTAAAATTATCAGCAGTAATATTGCAGCATTCGAGATCGAACAAAGAATCGCACTCGGAGCACTTCATAAATTCTTTAGATTTAATGTGGCCCTTACAACCCGCACAAATCGACGCCATTGTGTATCTCCAACAGTACTCAAAATGTTCTTGCCTACCCCTGCTTGACCGCGCCTGCCCAATTTGCAATAGCAATAGTCACGTGCAGAAGCCGACTAATTCGTAGGTTGGAGTTAACTCCTTATAAAATGTTAGCGGCAATGTAATCGCGAATATTCTAATCAGGCACCACGCAAAAGTTCAGACGAAACAGTCAAACGGCGATATACATTTAACACAAAACTGTACAAAAACACCAATTAAGCATTCAACACCATTAATTGTAGGACTTTTGTAAGTTGATCGCACAAAAACACTGATTTTACAAGTATTGTAAGTCCTTGTTCATGACAACAACAACAACCAACAATAAGTTGTGAATTGATCGAAAAATTATTCAATTCACTGTCCACTTGTGTTATGATGGTGTACACTATAGGTTTTCCAGGCAGTATTAACACTTCACAATTAATATTTTACTCAATAAATAATTTTAATTTCAAAAATTGTATTGGACAATGTAAACAATACGTCCGTTCACATGTGAGGTCTACCCTCTTTTTTTTTCTCTATCTACCTCTCTTTCTTATTGAGCAACGAGTCTTACGTACATGTAACGAAAATAAGCATTCGGCGCAACGAAATGACGTCATGCTAGCTTGTAGATATAGCTAAACTTGTACATACTATAATGAACTTTAAATGTAGAACGTTAGAATAGGTTTCTGACTGTCCGTCTTACGATCTGACGCGAGTTTAAATTTTTTTACCCATCCCGAAAATGCCCAACGCTGCTAAAGAAGTCCTCACTTTAAAAAATACCATCAAACTTGGGCAGTCGGGTAGAAATATACAATTAAAATATTCACATATTAAATTTATAAAGGATCTAACGATTCTCCAGTCCACATTTGATGAAAGCCACGCAGATGACAAGCCAGCAACTTGTAAACCCTTAGATTATACGCGGCGGGATTTCAATGAGCCTCTCGCGTTAAGCTTTTGAGCCGAGGAAATGATGAATCAGGGGCTCCGATAGAAAAGGTCCCGGGGAAAGACTCGACTCGACTCGACTCGACTTGGTGTAAATAACGATCGATGATAGGGACTAGGGGCGGCGCATTTTGAAGGAAACTAGAAGAATGTGCACAATTTTTTATCTGCGTAACAGAAAATGCAATAAAAATAAGGAATATTTCTGCATAACAGAAAGTGCAAAAAGTGCAATATCTATGGTAGTGGTTCGGATGTACCCTTTTTTGTAGAAACTATTCAACTGCTGGAAGGCCGTCTTCTCGTTGTGAGAAGCTTAAATAGTAGTCATAGTCTACCACGCTGGCCAAGTGCGAGTTGGCAAAATACACACATTTTAACGTTTAGAACTCTTGAGCATGCAAAGATCTTCTCAAGATGTTTTCTTCACCATCTGAAGCTAGCAAGAGACAAATTTTATTATAAACAAGTATTGGGATTTGAAACCAGGACTAAATGACTTCTGCACCTGTGGACAGACAGTCTCCCAACTACGCAGCTGTAACTTAGTGCATAGTACAATAGTTATGTACATTCCCAACAATTGAATGAAGAACAAAAAACTTGAGTATTTGAGAACAAAATCATCACGAGAAAAGTAAAAAAAGTTGGTGATTCACTTTCCTATAACACAATGCTTCTTGCCAAATTTCACAGTTCTAGGTTAACGGGAAGTACCCCATAGGTTTTGATTCCTTTGTGAGTATCGAAATGTGCGTTTTTTTTCGACTTATTCGACTGTAACTTTTTTTATGAAAACTGAGAAGTTTGATTTTTCTTTCTGCAGCAAGATACTATGGATCTGCGTCTATGGTTTTAATTTCGACTGGATACCTTCACGCGTTCCCGAGATAAAGGTCTTGACACCCGGACGGACGGACAACAAAGAGATCCTATAAGGGTTCCGTTTTTTTTAATTTGAGGTACGGAACCCTAAAAACAATTCCGCTGATGCAATTCGAATTGCAGATTCAAACTCCGAACTTAAGTTGGCAAACCATTTTCGTTTCCCATCTAATATTTAAGGCTCCGAGTACTTCTCGGTAAAATCCCGCTGCATCGCGAATAAGTTGGCGAACTTGATAGAAACTACAATGTAACCTGATCTATGTATCATGTTGAGTTAGAAGCAGGCACCGTGGCGTCGTATAGCCTCGACGGCAGACGCAGCGTCGCCGAGCGAACATGACCCTATAGTACACAAGCAACTGCGTCGATATTAGCACGGCGGCTCCACTTACGTAACGTAGTCTGGTATTGATCGCGGCGCCGCACCACCCCGTTCTCTCCCTGCGCGGACCAATGGCAGAGCGGGGTTTAACTTTAATTTGATAGCCGTTAGGTACGGGCATGCCTGTGATTTGTCAGCTCGTTACGCGTCAAGACGTTGAAGGTACGCACGTGCTCGTTGTTTCATGTTTGCGTCTATTGAGACTATCCGTAATCACTGTTGCGGTTCACGAATTATGTAATACTACATCTCAAGGGTTAGCGGAAATCTTAGTGTAATTTCTCATTATTTCCATTATTTTGGGGTGGACTGTAAGGACTCGTTTCGCTACACACGGGCGATTTATCCGCGTGAACATTCGACTTAGTCTTTTTTTGTGTTTGTTAAGCGATTACTTCGACAATTACGACTTGATTTTGATGATCTTTTTTTATTCGGTAGGTAATACTTCAGAGGTAATACTTTCTCCTATACATTTTATCAAAATCGGATGTGTATTTTGGTTTTTGAAACAGAATAACTGGAAAAAATTGTGTCGTCCAAGTAAACGAATACGCGTATTTTGAACTCGGTTGTTTCATATTTTTAAATACATTATTGATTTGATTTGATTCTTTATTGGCCATTTTATAACATATCTGTCATATTAGGCAAGTCATGCCTAATATGTCATATAATTATTTATACTAAATAGATCTAAGTTTGACGACCAACTCGCCTGATGTTAAGCGACGGTGTGGCCGAAGATGGAGCAAGTAGATCTAGAAGATATCTATCCACTCTTACGCCTTGAAAAATCCAAAATTATAGTTCTCAGGAATCCGAGTAGGCGGCAGAGAGTTCCACTCCTGTGCAGTACGCATCAAACTTATCTATGTATGGAAATTAAGTAGTTGAATCTACTACGATCCATGAATAAAGGTGCGCAGCTTG
Organism: Lycia hirtaria; assembly: GCA_947563715.1. Classification (NCBI taxonomy): domain Eukaryota; kingdom Metazoa; phylum Arthropoda; class Insecta; order Lepidoptera; family Geometridae; genus Lycia; species Lycia hirtaria. The sequence continues at coordinate 9,685,029 of OX387380.1, forward strand.
ATGGCATCGCAAACAGACACATGGTCTGATCGGAAGCATGGCCAACGTAGCTCAACGTAGCGCATGCTACGAGTACATATCACACAAGACTGCGTAGCTGTAAAGCGATTGCTACAGTGTGGTGGGAGCTAGAACCTTGGGCGAGAGTGCTTGCTGCCTTTGCGTGTACATCCTATGCAACAAAATAATCTTAGATTTACCGTTAATGCTACTCAAAGTTTCGTAAAGTAGCATGTCTGTCTACATTCTACAGGATTCATTAAGGGGAATGTGCACAAGATCTTCACGATCTAATTCCACCCTCCCCATTTCACTACAGGACTAGCAGAAAGTCGGCGAATCACCACCCATTTCTCGTTGAAATGCCAAAAATCCGTACTCAACGATATCGATCCACATTCTAACAGATGAAAGTAAGCCTCATCTTTTCAAAAACTTATTAGCTTTACGGAATGCAGTAAATTTATTCTCACTCCCCTATTTCGCATAATTATGTTTATATACGGCAAAGAAATCACATGAAAGTCACAGTATGCGCGATCCACAAGTCAATCATAGATAGATAGATAGATAACTTAAATAGCCCCGACATACAAACGGCTGAAACTATTTTAATGAAAAACACTTTCGATCAAATCCTCTTTCTATCACAAACAAAAAAAACTTGACCAAAATCGGTACTTACAAAACCCCCCGACACAAATAAGACAACCGATTTTAACTAAACACAGCAAAGCACACTCTAACAAAAAATATTTCAAAAAAAAAAAACAGATCAAAATCGATGCGATCCGTTTGAAAGCTACAATGCCACATACAGACACAAATACTCAGATACGCACGTCAAACATAACACCCCTCTTTATGGATCGCGGGTAAAAAGAATGATGTCAACTGGTGAGTCAGATATTCTGTAACACGATCAGTTGGCACAAGAGATTGGCAACATTTCAAGCCTCTCCAGACTAGCTTGTAGAATAGTATACTTAACCGTCTTCTTTCATTGAGCAATAACAGTTTCATTCGAGCGTGTAGACTATTTTATAGGCGACGTCGTCTGGCATCGTCGTAAAGGCCTCCGTTAAATCTGCCGTATCATCATTTTATTGTGACAACCACGATATTACATATTCGTGACAAATATGGGTATATGCTTAGAGCTATGATGCTATTGTACATCTGATAACTAAACCTTTGTAAATAATAGGGTTCCTGAATATAATAAAACTGATTTTTTCTAACTAATGAAACTTATGGCTAACAAATTTATGGAATCAGATACTGGAATCAAGTAAAATATCTGGAATCACAGTTCTATCAAACTGATTCGGGCAAATAAGGTTAAAACTTATTTCACATAGGATACCCATGAAAAGAAACCGTAATGCAGGTAACTGGTGGTGAAAAGTAACATGAAATGGAACATTCTAACACATCGTATGTTAAAGGCGTCCAAACTATGCACATTTATTACATTGTGTTCCATATCAAATGTATTACTCTTGCATGATACATTGCAGCGATGCGGACGGCAATTCCTTCCATTGCCTGTTACATTGCTTCCTAAGTTTCATAAACCTATACGCGACATTACACTTTTCCAAAAAATCTTTGATGTTTCGATGTTATTTTTTATCACTACAAGAATATGGTAGTATTTTCATTCTTAACAATCTTAAAACAATTCGGTTCTATGTTTGTTACTTCTGTTTTTTTTTTTTCTGTGAGAATTCTTTTTCAGCTTGGTCCCACACAAATTTCATATAATCTATCGCAAGCAAGAGGAAAAACGAATCAAATAACACATCAAAATCGTCCAGCTCGTTTAGGCTACAGGAAGCAATATAAAGACAATCATATTTATATCCATGCACATTACTCTCCTATTTAAACAGTAGGGTAAAAAGATAAATCTTATAACAAGTATAAGTTTTGAAAACTCAAAACTTCCGACAAAAAAAAACGGCTGAACCGATATTGATGAAACGTATGCAATCCTCTTTCAAACAAAAAAAAATAGATCAAACTGAGTCAATCCGTTTGCGAGTTACAATGCAACCATATACACAGATATACAGATACACACTCAAACTCATAACACCCTCTTTTTGGGTCGGGGGTTAAAAAAAGATATATAAGATAAAGACAAGGTCTAAGAAAGCATATACTTCATCATTCACAGCTTTTGTAGAAAGTACGTCTTTTTTTTCGATTAAAATAATATCCCCTAAAAGTCTGGACTTAATAAGGCGGAAACGTGTCCTGGAGCTAAAGACACCATCTTTAATCTACCAAATAAACAGAATTTGTGAGAAATGTGCCTTTGAATGCCTTTCCTCTGGAACGTAGAAGTCATTCAAATATAACACTAAGAAAAGCTAACACAAGCACAAATTCAGGAGACTCAAAAACCCCCCAAATAAAAGAAATGCCTAAACAGAGTCTGTTGAAACTCACACTCTCGATCAAATCCTCGTTCAAACAAAAAAAAAAGACGTGTGGCACTCGGAGACTGCCGCGGTAAAGCTATTGCATAGCATTTTTATCAACTTATGTAATTATAATTATTTATTTATTTTATTTATGCAGTATTCCTAACACCCCCCACTCCGACCGGCACAGCGGTGATACTTTTTAGTTTTTAGTTTTGCCATCTATCGATGAATAGCAGAACTTTTAATGACTTTTTGAAATATCACGCTTGTCTCTTTAGTTCTGCAAATCGCCTCTAGGTGGCATTTGTTGTATCGGCGTTACTGCGTTAGGTTATTTTCGTTACGGAATTTCTGGATTCGGTCTCCACGCTCAAGGCCCGCGATAGAAGCTATGCAATAGCTTAAAAATAGCTCAAATCGGTTCATTAATATATGTAATAATAACAATAATTTGAGAGATACGATGCCACAGACAGACATACAAACAGAGATGCACAAGTCTTACTTTTATTATAACACCAAACATCAACTTAACACCAGTTTTCAAACAAAATAAACTAAATCAAAATCGGTTCATCCGTTTCTTATATACGATACCACAATCGTGACATGGCGAACGACGTTATGGCTGTGTGCGTTCTCATAAACAGGATTTTATTTATTTATTTATTTTAGAAACACCAACAGTATACATATTACATTGACTTAGTAGGTAATCTCTAATATAGGTTCTGATATGCATAGCTTTAACAGGCGTCTGCATCATTCTTTAACTAAAACTATATTAATTTAAAACTAAAACCTATAAGATAATATAACAGTGATTTTATTATGCGCATTGATAATGATAAAGATTTTAATATTGATGATGATGATTTTATATTATTTTAGTGTGCGTATTTTTACGTAATAAATCATTCTGTATTGACGTTATCATCCACGTTCTCTAAATTACGCTAGAATATTTGGCGATATTTCTGTCTGTTTGTCTTAGAAACGGCAAACAATAGTGCAGAGAGGAATTTAATTTTGCGAGGAGTAGATAATAGCTATGGCGAACACGAGGAAATGTTAGTTAAGATTCCTCGTCGAACTGACAACAATACGAACAAGTATTTTAATTACGTCATTTTCGATTATGCCAATTTTGATGAATCACCGGAGAAATAAATTTGTACAAATTATAGTTCAAAAAACTGACTTCAAAACTCTTTCTTTTGGAAATCGGTACAAACTACAATTTCGAAAATATTTAAATGTACATGCCCTTTTACGTATTTACCTTTTTGTTTAGTTTAAATAAACTATTGTTTTGGACTATGACCAAACTCTATAACTGCGAATGATTTATCTGCCCTCTAACACCTACCCTCATCTTACCTTCTAATAGCTTCTAACCTTCTAATACACACTCCCTTTTATGTAACCCACTACCCACCTACCCACGGGTCTAATGTGGCGTCAAACGGCCACATGACCTTTGATGCTCTGTCTCCCCAGTAAGGGCAAATACGCGACACGTTTTATAAATGTATGAATATTGTTTTTCTATGGAGAAATAAATCTTTAAAAAAATGACACGGTGGTCTGAAGTAAAAGTTGTTTATAATTCTGAATATCAATGCGAAAACAGAGCGCCATTTTTGATGGATCAGCCAAGTATTAGCTGGAAGTTTTAGAGTTGGTGGACCAGCGAGCTTGAGGTTAATCGGTGACGATAAAGTAGTTGCCAAGAAGCTATTTAGTCTCTAGCACCGCCGTAAAGTAGCATCCCATCAAAAACATAACATGTACAAAAAGTCAAGTCTCACAACGCAGCTCTTCTACCACAAAAAATTGTGAGATCTTGTGCAAAACTAAGTCGGTTATTTAATTAAGTACTATCTATTTAATTAAGTACTATATAGTCTATGTATATGTATATGTTCTCTAACCTTGAAAATTTCAAGATTGTAGTGTTAGGAAACAGAGTAGGGGACAAAGAGTTCTACTTCTGTACAGTACCTATCAATAATGTGGACCTAAATCGTTGTGTATAGATTTTTGTGATTTCATTGCAAAATGGACGGTAGTGAGCCAATGAGATTCGTTTAATACTTCATTGTAGTGAGCTGACTTTCTGCTTGTCCTGTAGTGGAATGGATGAAATAAGGTCGTGAAGCACTTGCGTACACTCGACGAAACGGATCAAATCCAAATCGATAGAATATAGTCGTAGACATGCTACTTTACGTCGATGCTCGAGACTAAGTAGCTTCTTGGCAACTAGTTTACTATCACCTGTTATAACAGGTGATAGTAAACTTGTTGCCATGTCTCCGATAAACGGACTCCATTACAAATCTTCCAGCTGATACTTGCCTGCATCATAGAAAAAGTGACAACAATACTCTTACTACACATGACCGGACTTGTTGTGCTTGATATAAATGAATGTATGAAGCAACTGACCAAAGCGTTCCTATAATCTATATTTACCTAACTACCTAACTATCAATCGTTTTTAGTTTTTGGTTTAAGCAACGAAGACTCGAATGAACCGCAAAATTAACTTTGTAATCCTATATAAATGTATTTTTTATTATTCGACGATAGACTTGCGCTTAACCGTCAACTCACCTGGTGTTAAGCGACAGTTACGGTCTACGATGGAGCGCGCTTGCCTAGAAGAAACCTATTCACTCGCGATTTGAAGACACCTAGATTATATCTATTCGGAAAGACCCATTCAGGAAGCGCATTCCACATTTTGGCGGTACGCACAATGAAAGTGGAGCCATTGGAGTGGAGAGTGGAGTGGAGTGGAGTGGTGGTAGTCTTTTATATTATTTGTGAAAACTTTTAATTGGCCTTCCGTTTTTATATACGCTTTCTAATGTATGTAGTTAGCTGTAAGTTTTCCTTTGAAAATAAAATAAATAAATAAAGCATTTCGTACGTGTTTTCGGAATATCAACCATGTAACGATGTCGCTTTTAAAGTTATTAAATTACACTACTTGTTTTTACACTACACTATTTATTTAGAAAAAAGTTGAAGGCATTGTTATTGCAGAAGTGTTATTATTCTATCAATGATTTTTTAAATGACAAATTTTAATTTTATTTGACATTATGTGTATCTTTTATTGCTTCTGCTTTGTCATATTATAGATATTTTTGGTTTGTGTATTAATCTAATAACAAATAATTATTATTATTATTTTATAATTTTTCGCATGTGCATGATGCTGTCTACCTGAAATTTGTACGCCTAATCGGCACAACATGATTTTAAGCGACTAAATTTAGTGTAACATCTTTTATGCACTTGTTGTATAAAATTCTCGTGTTGTATGCAAATAAATTATCTTTATCTTTATCTTTATCTTTACTACTTGTATTACTTACTTGTATAAAATTACAAAGTTACTTATGCAGTTAACATAACATATCTCGAGAATGGGACTGAAATTGTTGTATGTCTTAATTTTTCCTTACTTTGTAGGCTAAACACTAATTGTGTTCAAAATTTTAAGCTTGTACATTCTTGTGTACTGCACAGCAATGGAATTCTTTGCCGCCATCTCTGTTTCCTGAGAGCTACAATATTGGAATTTTCATGGCTACAGTGAATTGATATCTTCTAGATCGACAAGCTCCATCCTCGGCCGCACCGTCGCTCAACATCAAGCGAGTTAGTGGTCAGTCGTAGATCTATCTTGCGTAAAAAAGACATCGTTTCATGGTGAACATTCGAAAAACTCCAATAAAACACCCTTTTTTATTGTGCGTAGGTAACAGCAAAACGTGAAAACCGTTTCCCAAATGGGTCTTCCCAAAATTAGGTATATAAACTGGGCGCCTTTAGAAACTTTCAAATATTTAATAAATTATATAATCGAGAAAGTAAATTTCTCGAAAAAGAATGTGCGCTAATTACGGTCGCTTAAAATTAAACGAAATAGCGGAAAAGCACGAGCCTATTATCGAAAAAAAACCATCGAGTTCTTATATCCATACTGTGTCAGCCAGTATTACCTCCTTATTTATAAACGACAAGTAGAACATCGACTGCGCCAACAGTGCTTCATTCACCTTGGCTCAACCTTCACCACTATTATCCCTTTAAGCCGGATACTGGTTTTCACTTCGCTACCTTCAACACTTAGCGGGATTATTTTCTCCTTGCCTTGTTTCATGTACATATTAGCCTTGCACCGTGCATTCTAAATGCGGTCCGATGCGGTTTATAAAATATGTCATGTTATAAAGACTTATATAAATACTAGCTACGCCCCGCGGTGTCACCTGCGTAGTAGTGAAAAACGATGCAGATGATGACGATATAGATATACGAAATATAGCCTATGTCCTAGGTCTTAATCTCTCTGCCATATTTCTTAGCGATTCGTTCAGCTGTTTAGGCGTGAAGAGGTAACAAACAGACAGAGATACAGATGACAGGCAGAGTTACTTTCACAATATTAGCACAGAAGACTTTAATAATACTACATATTAGTTAGGATTGGTGGACATCTTTCAGACAGCGCCATCTAGACCCAAAGCTAAGTAAAACTTGCATTGAGGAAACCAAATAGTCGAGAAACTATTTACATACTCATGATACATTTTATGTTGACGAGAGAGAAATCTACGTAAGATGGCTATGCTGAGGATGCGGCCGGGTTATAAACCCCCCGATGTCCAGCCTTAGCCCAAACGGAGGATCCGTATCCTCCTAACCAACTAATACCGGAGCCGTAGGCTTGCGACAAGCTTCTCCCGGTACAGCCTCTGCCTATGATCATGTGAGCCAATTCACGTCTACATCGGACCCGTTTCGAAAGGTCAGGGTCCCACTCCTGACCATACCCGAGCCCAGAAGTCCCCTATAGTAGGGCTCTTTACAGGTAAAGGGAACACTGTTACTGTATTATGTACCCTAGCAATAGCACCATGGCGGGTTTTTGGATGCTACAAAATACATCCCACCTGTTTTCTCTTACCAACACCTGCACCATTCTGATTTCAAATAATGAATACATCCACCATT